>OV702291.1:564873981-566123981 GCA_916181665.1 Avena sativa
CCGTCGGAGTGGTCGGCCGGGCGATCTTGCTGCTATGCGGCGGATCCTGCTAGTTTCCGGCAGGTAGCGTGGGGGCTGCTGGCTCGGTTTCAATAAAGGGGGTGGTCCTCGGATCTCTCTCGCACCAAGACGAAGATCTACTTGATGCGTGTCTCCTTGGATCTGGCCGGTGTGTATGGTTCCGGAAGGCTCCGTCGGCGAACTCTCATGGGAACATATGCCTGGAGTTTGCTGGATCGGAAGGAATTCGGTCATGAGCACCTGTATTTTTTGCTGGCCGTTTGGTTTCAGTGGGAGCGTGGTGAAGCTATGCTACCTGTTACCATCATGCGACATGTCTTTGACAATACACCTTGTGAAGTCATATGTGGAGAATGTCATGAAGGCAGAGACATGTGGGCGAGCTATGGTGGATTGAGTCTATATGGCGATGAGGATTTGGCTTGGTTATTTGTGACTCGCAGCAGCGTCTGTTAGAGGGGGCGACATCACAGGAGGAGTTCACAGTCTTACCTTGCAGGGTGAAAACCCAAGGTCTAGCCTTCATTGGTTGTGCCTGGCAATGGCCTTGCAGAAGGCATTGCTTTGCGAGCGAGGACTTTCTCCAGGGTGAAAACCTAGATCTTTGATCGGGCGATGAAAGCGCTTGTGCACTGTTTCCTTCTTGGAGGCGTCGCTTTTGGAGGGGTTGGACTTCTGGTGTTGTTTTGGTGGTGGTAGTGTCACTGCTGCTGAGGATCAGATTCCTACAGCGGGACTTTTCTTTTTTGTAATTCTTCTTCTTTTTTTCGGCTGTGTGCATCCGTATTGCCATTAGGGTATGCGTTGTTGCAGAGGCTGGGTATAATTGGTATCCATGTGATATTAATATATGCTCATTTCCAAAAAAAAAGAATCCTTGACGAGAAACTTTGCGGTAGAATCACCAAAGGAGAGATTGGCAAGCGGATAATAGAATCCAAATCAAGGAGAGAGTAGCAACCAAATAGAATCCCAAAGGGGAGAGACCAAGCATTGCTAGTTCCTTGACAAGGAGAGACCAAACACTTGAGGAGAGTCTTGGAAACTTGGAGAAGGACACCGACTCCAAGGTCTTGTACAACTCATGGATAAACTATAGAGAGGGGGTTCCCATCTAGGGTTAGGCACATGCCTCAATTCATCATCAACTCTAGGATTTTAAGGAGGGAGTAGGGGCATATATATAGGCCAGCCACGAGCTAGGGATAGTTTAGGCATAAATATGAAGTTCTGGGCGTTACATGGGCCAGGCCCATCTTGAGGCTCGTAGGCCTAGGTCACTCAGGCCAGGGACTTCGGAGTTGTAGGCCAGAGACTTTGGTTGGGGCGGACACTCCGGGCGAGACCGGGCGGAGACTCCGAGGGGCTGCACATACCAGTCTCGGCAGGACCATACTCTCCCCCGTCATCGTCCCGGACTCTCCGGCCGCCCTCCGCTCGAAAGCTGGTGTAGCCTATCTGTGACCCAATCTGGACTCCACGGAGAGTACGGTCCTACCGGAGACTCTGGTATGTGCAGGCCAGAGACTCCGGGGTTTTGCTTCAGCTGCTTCTTACTTCTTCGCTTCCAGGCCTCTTGCTTGGGGGGCTTGTTCGTTTGTGGCCCCAAAGTTTCTGGGCGAGTGCATCGGGAGGCCCGAGTTACCTGAAATTGCCGCGTTTCGCAAAGTTGGGCTGCCAACTATCAAGATGCGCCATTTCAAGGCAAACTCATCTCACCCCTACCAAATTCAAATATTTCATTAAACTGCCCCGTGAAGTAGACGGTCGGGACCCACATGTCAGTAACCTATCCGTGACTCGAGCGCCAAGGCGGCAACATCTTAGCCAAATCAAGGAACTAAGTGGCTTGGTGCGTTGACCAATTTCACAAATCCACTCCCTCCTTTCCCCTAGCACCGGCGATGTCAAAATCCACCCTCCAAGCATAACGATCCCTTCGGACATTTGACTTCTGGTGCCAAGTTGTTGTGCCCATTTGCTATGCCCATTTGCTGTGCCCATTCGGTGATCTCGAGCTCCAATGCCGCACATCGTAACCGCTGTTGCGAGGCTCTAGCCCTCCTCCGCCGCCAACGAGCTGAGCAGCACGGAGGATGGCAAATCCTACTACCAAGGAAGAAGAAGTTCTGGCTACATGCGAGTGAGCTACTATTCTCTTTGCTATTCGCACTAACTATAACTGCTAGCTAGCTATTGAACCTAGAATTGTTTGCTAGACCAACGCTGACAAACATATTTGTCCACAGTTTTATTTCAAGTGGGATCTTCGTGGACCACCCTTACCTGGTTATGGTAGTCCTCTTCAGCTACGACTCTAAATCAGCAAGGGTGAAGGGCAAGTGGTACGGACACCATTATCTTATGATGGAAGAAGCGTCTGCGTAGATCTGCACTATCCCTGGTATGGTTGATGCTCTGCGTAAACATGCTGAAATAGGGCCGAAGCAGACTGCAAAGTTCAGCTTCATGGATGAACGAGGCATCATGATTCCTCTAACGTGTGACAGTCAGCAAATTGGGTTGATGAAAAGGTATGCTTCGGCTTGCATATTTACACTGAATTGTGATGTACTGTATGTGGAAGCTGGTACAACTAGGAGTCGCCCTGCTATTCTTGGACAGGGTGGTCATTCGAACTCAATTAGCTCCTGGTAAGCAAAAGTCTCTTGGGGTTCGCATGTTTGTGCTGAATTGTAATTTTTTGTTTTGTTTACTCTATAGATATTAGGTAGTTATGCAATAGTCTTGTTTCTTTGGCAACAAGTGATGACGGCAAGTGCATATATCATTTGTAGCTAGTTTCAAAATAAAGATATCGATCCCACGAGGAGGCGGAGTTTGAAGTCTAATAACTCTTGAAATAAATATTACAATAGAAATGCTAAATAAAGTTCTAAGTGACAAGATAAAATGCGAGTATTGCGTAAAAAGGTGTTTTTGGGTTTTGGTATAAGAGCAACAATAAATAAAGTAAAACAACTGAACACAGAAAGTAAGTATCTTGTATGTAAGAGAGATTGGAACTACAATAGGGGAAAAGCGTTCTCAGGGAGTAGCGGATACACCACTAGCATTATAAGAAGCTAAGGTAAAGATTATTATCATGAACATTCTAAACTATGTATGTGTGGGAGGAACTCCGTATTTGGACAAATAGGCAGCAACCACTGCTCACATCATCCTCATAACCACAACAGTCAGCAATCGACATCAATTGAATTACTGTGTTATTAAGGGACGTGATCCCGTAGGACGTATCCCATGGCATGGATAGTTTTCCGTGAGTTTCCTCGGTTTCCCAAGTTGATACGTAAGGAGTGCCAACAACTTTATAGTCACTGTAAGTGCTAACACACCTCCGTCAAGTCCCCATGAGAGGCAAATATTGAGAGGTCGACTTCTCTCAACATCAAGATGAAGACAATCTAACACATGGTCACAGCAATAAATATCATAATAAACTTTATCATATTGCAATCTCATACTAGGGTTTCTCCATCTCCCCAAAAACTAATGATCTACTCAGACATGGAGGCAATCAACATCATGGAAATAACAATGGAGTCTATCATAGATGAATAGTACTTGTATAAATCCATAACGAGTACGGAAATTAGAACAAGATCTAGACAAGATTTAGATGGGATGGATGGAGATGGTGGTGATGCAGTGGTGGATGATGAGGATCGATGCCTTAGCCTCCAGGATCTGCGCAGGGCGAAGATGGATCCCGGTGGACGAGTTCCCCCTCTAGATGCCTTCTGGAGGTGAGGTTTCTGCTATTTCTGGGTGTTTTGCATGTTGTCCCCCTAATCCAATTGCACGGGGTGAAACTATTTGAGGAGGCGGTGCAAAGCCAACTATACGGCCGGAAAATTTATTCCCGCCGTATAGTTGGTCGTTGAACCGTTTGTATGTCTTGTTCGCTTTGGGTTTTCTTCTGGTATTATTAATATTTCCCAAATAAGTGATTTACGTTGTTTTTGACTCCTTTTCTCCTCAGTACAACTGCTCCAAGAATTGTGTCCATTGGATCCATCATCTGTCCCGATCCTGATGAAAATAGACATAAAATGTGCGAGCGAACACCGTAAAATACCAAGATCCTACATCTACAATGCAAAATAATAATGTAAAACATGATGCAAATATGCACTCATCAGGAAGCACCGCAAGGTTAGAAACATGACTACCATGTCAGTCATTGTGTTGTCGGACGAAAATCAAAACGAGTCGAGTGATGATGCTGGACACGATTCTGGTGCTGATTGTCCCAGCGATGTAGAGTATGTGTAGCTAAGAAAACCAACACCCAGTAAGAGCAATAAGGCAGGAAATGAAGAAGCCAGTGGACATGAAGGCTTGGAACCCAGGCAGGGGAAGAAGGATGTTGGCAATGAAGATGCATAATAATGTGTTGAACTTGAACCTATATATATATAATTCGGTTAAATTCTAGAGCTCTATGCATGGAACTTGTCGGGCAAAACAATCTACCCACGTTCTCGGAGTAAAATGTATTGTGACTTGCGGTTTGGAAACGGCCGAGTCACTAGTTGAATCCGAAATTGTGATTGTTCCACTATTATCTGAAAACATGCAGCACCGGTTCCATGATTGTTGAGGGGCAGGAGGTCTCCAAATTAGATGGAATGTTAGTGGCACAGAAATAAATTATTTAAGCTGCTACAATCCATGAAGCAGCAACTCATTTCAGCTGCTGCACAACGACATGGCAATGTAAACAACAATGGCAACTGATAATGCCTAGATAATGAGGAAATTGGTACCACTTTCTGGCCTAATCTTGAGCCCTTCTAGCTCACCACCTCCCTGCTCTCGCATCCCCTGCATCTGGCGAAGCTCCCAGATCTCCAGTAACATGATGTACATGTTTCCACTTCATAAATTGTGGATGTGCCACTTGCATGCGGCAGAATCCATGTTGATTACGTTTAAACAAACCACCAAAGTTAGAATACCACCATCATCGGACAAAAGGAAGTAATGGAGGGCTAAGACAGATTAACGGGCAACCAATTTTTTTCTTCCAGGACTCCGAGACCACTAGTTCAGAACGCTAGGTTAACAAGTACTACTATTACAATTAGAAAAAGTACGGAGCTCAAGCTAAATAGAACTAGTTGTCACACATCTCCTTGATCTTACTAATCTTAGCCCGATGCGCATCTTCCTACGATAGCAAGGATCAAATCGTCTGCTCCGTCCTTTTAGCATCTTCCTTGTACAACTTCAATTGTTTCTCTGCATTTATCCTCATGCACTTTTCAATACCAGTAGTTGTGAACTGCATGACTTTGGCTTGGTGAAGTTCATTCCTTGCTTGAGTCAGTTCTTGCTCTGCTTTAGCCTTCAGGGCCAACGCCACGTCCCTCTCCTTCTAGACTTTGCTAACCTTGTCTTGCAGCCTCCCGAGATCTCGGTTAAGCTTGGTTGTGTCAACATGGTCAAATAACTTTATCTCAGCACTCTCAAGAATTGAGCTGACTATGGATTCTTTGAACTCAACAGTCATATCCCATAGTTTGTCCAGCGTTTTCTACATCGATTTGGGCCACTCTGGATCTACCCATTTGACAACACCGCAACTTCTCGTGGCAACATTGCACCATGTCCTTGACACCCTAAAAACCTCATGCCTGCATTTTGTCCTTTGAATGCTACAAATTTAGCAGGCACATATCCATGTTCACATAGTAGAGGACTATCTTCCTCCGCTAAACCATGATAGTCGGAGTCGTACAGTGTCTTGTTGGCCTAACACGTCATACGCGCATGAGTAATCAGAGTAGATCTAGCTCAAATTAGATAAAAGGCCACATATGTTAGAGATGAGATGACTCACATCAAAATCACCATCGCTATCGTCACGATGCGTTTCCTCACCTTCTCCCCTTGAACCCATGGGGAAAGGGGGTGGGGGACTAGGGTGGCCGCTGGAGAGATCACTAGAGGAGAAGTATGGGGAGGAAGTGAAGTAAAGGGGACGTGACATTGGCAGGTGGGTCCACGGAACACGTCACACTGGCAAGTGGGAGCTCGTGGTGTTGCTAGTTTGTGCAAAGCAAGCAGACAGTAAGTGTGGCCAATCATGTCGCATAACAGCCTACTTGTGGATCGCTCTTACGAAGAACCATCCCAATCGTCCAAGCGCCCCAATCGAATGGTCTGTAACAATTGTCATGCAGAACAGGTGTCTTAGGGCGTGCCTTCTAGAAGACTCAATCTAACAGCTACCATTGGGGGCTAAGGTTACGATCTAACAGCCACAATGCACACACAATAGATGTCATTGAATGTGTTCTTTTTCGAAACAACGATGATGGACACTGACACACACACACATCCAAGTTTGTGTAGTGATGCAGCATCTTCAAAACTAGTGGTAGAATGCATGCTGCATTTGAATACCACCATGCTGCTAGGGTTCCTAGACATGGCTGGACACCACATGCTAGAGTGGCATCATTGCATGTGTTCTTTTCCAAAACCAGAATGATGCACACTGACACACACACATCCAAGACATCTAGTGGATCCATGTGGTTTACGAAAAGAACACACATGCAATGACATCTAGTGGATCCATGTGGTTTTGGAAAAGAACACACATCCAATGACTCTAGTGGATCCATGTGGTTCATGAAAAGAACACATATGCAATGACATCTAGTGGATACAGGTGCTTTTGGAAAAGAACACACATCCAATGACTCTAGTGGATCCATGTAGTTTATTAAAAGAACACACATGCAATGACATCTAGTGGATCCATGTGGTTTTGGAAAAGAACACACATGCAATGAAATCTAGTGGATCCATGTGGTTTATGAAAAGAACACACATACAATGACTCTAGTGGATCCATGTGGTTTAGGAAAAGAACACACATGCAATGACATTTAGTGGATCTATGTGGTTTATGAAAAGAACACACATGCAATGACATCTTGTCGATCCATGTGGTTTATGAAAAGAACACACATGCAATGACATCTATTGGATCCATGTGGTTTATGAAAAGAACACACATGCAATGACTATAGTGGATCCATGTGGTTTAGGAAAAGAACACACATGCAATGACATCTAGTGGATCCATGTGGTTTATGAAAATAACACACATGCAATGACATCTAGCGGATCTATGTGGTTGATGAAAAGAACACACATGCAATGACATCTAGTGGATCCATGTGGTTTATGAAAAGAACACACAACAAATGACATCTATTGGATCCATGTGGTTTATGAAAAGAACACACATGCAATGACATCAGTGGATCCATGTGGTTTTGGAAAAGAACACACATAAAATGACATCTAGTGGATCCATGTGGTTTAGGAAAAGAACACACATGCAATGACTTTAGTGTATCCATGTGGTTTAGGAAAAGAACACACATGCAATGGCATCTAGTGGATCCATGTGGTTTATGAAAATAATACACTTGCAATTACATCTATTGGATCCATGTGGTTTATGAAAAGAACACACATGCAATGACATCAGTGGATCCATGTAGTTTTGGAAAACAACACACATACAATGACATCTAGTGGACCCATGTGGTTCATGAAAAGAACACACATGCAATGACATCTAGTGGATCCATGTGGTTTTGGAAAAGAACACACATGCAATGACATCTAGTGGATCCATGTGGTTTTGGAAAAGAACACACATGCAATGACATCTAGTGGATCCATGTGGTTTATGAAAAGAACACACATGCAATGACTCTCTAGTGGATCCATGTGGTTTAGGAAAAGAACACACATGCAATAACATCTGGTGGCTCTATGTGGTTTATGAAAACAACACACATGGTGGAGTGGCATCATTGCATGTGTTCTTTTGCAAAACAACAATGATGCACACTAACACACACACACACATCTAAGTGGGTGTGGTGACGCAGCATCTTTCAAACTAGTGGTAGAATGCATGTTGAAGTTGAAACCCAGCATGGTGCTAGGGCTCCTGGACATGGTTGGACACCACATGCTAGAGTGGCATCATTGCATGTGTTATTTTCCAAAACCACAATGATGCACACTAATACACACACATCCAAGTGGGTGTGGTGATGCAACATCTTTCAAACTGGTGGTAGAATGCATACTACAGTTGAATCCCAACATGTTGCTAGGGTTCCTAGACATGGTTGGACACCACATGCTGGAGTGGCATCATTTCATGTGTTCTTTTCCAAAACCATAATGATGCACACTAACACACACACACACATCCAAGTGGGTGTGGTGATGCATCATCTTTAACACTGGTGGTAGAATGCATGTGATGTCTACACACTTCTATTCTTGTAGACAGTTGTTGGGCCTCCAAGTGCAAAGGTTTGTAGAACAGTAGCAAGTTTCCCTTAAGTGGATTACCCAAGGTTTATCAAACTTAGGAAGGAAGTGGTTAAAGGTATCCCCTCTCAAGCAACCCTGCAATCAAGATACAAGAAGTCTCTTGTGTCCCCAACACACCCAATATACTTGTCAGGTGTATAGGTGCACTAGTTCGGCGAAGAGATAGTGAAATACAAGTGGTATGGATAATTATAAGTGGTAACGGTGCCAAAAAATAGCTTGATGGCGTGGAAGAGACTAAAGGCAAACTAAAATAAAGATGGAAGCAAGCAAACATGTAACAGATCTAGTTGCAAATGGTGTTTCAATGCTTAGAAACAAGGCCTAGGGATCATACTTTCACTAGTGAACACTCTCATATAAATATCTTCTCTTTATGATACTAGTCTTAACTACTCTCCGGTTGGACACTCTAATCCATGGTAGGGCTATAACAGCACACCTCAAAGTAAGCCTTTCCCATCTAGATAACCCCACACTGTCACCTTGAGCACTAGATGGTTCCAATAAACACCACAATTTCATAGAAACACTCCAACTCCAAATATAACTCATAACAAGTAAATGTAATCTCTAGCCTAAGTGCCACCATGGTGTGCACGCTGTCACTTTCAGACACATGGGGAGAGCAGAGATCTATGAAAGCACTTGAGTAGCAAGGTAGATCTATGCGGTGACCTAGCATACCACTGCATGATGTAGTACACTATAGTCATTGACATAACACCAATGAAACACCGTTCACTAGTATTACATCCCTCAGAGTGGTACAATAGAAACACAATAGGTCCAAGACATGACTATAGATTACAACACGACTCTTTACAAAAGATCCAGATAACACTCAAGATTAAAGAGAGAGAAATAACTTCTTACAAAGAAGAACCAGAAATAATAACTCAGAACTATCTAGTAACTAAGACTAGTATCTAAACTATTTGGCTTGCCATTGCTGCTAGAGCAATGCTCTACAGAAATAGGTTTTATGGCTAGAGATTCTACTCCTATCTAAACCTACACTTTATCTTCACTTCAGCTGATGTATATATTGACTTCATTGACTTAATTGAAGAACTTGAGTTGTCGATGATGGTTTTTTGAGCAGAAATTGTTGTTGACGTTGTCTTCAATAGCTTAGAACCTAGCAAGGGTTAAGAAGGTACGGTTGAGTACGAGCATACTCAGCAAGTTCACTAAAAAGGAGTGTATGATAAACTATCTCTACAGCCATAGACCATAGGTCATAGGCAATGCAGGTTTTCATAAACATTTCTTCAAAGATTGCTTTTATTCTGAAAACTATGTCCGAAAGCCTTCACAGGTTGACCAGAACCTTCATGGGGTTCCTTTCCTACTGCGTTCATAGCTCCTTCCCGGAATAGGGAGTAACATGTCACAATTCTTACACTCTGCAGAGGTGCATAACTTTTCCCACAAGAGACCTTAAGCTTTGTTGCACAGCCGAGAGTATGTACCTGTTCAAACTTCCATGGTTTGAGGCCCAACTTAAGATCCAAGCCAATCGCTGCCCTCTCCGTGACCCCATATGTCTGCACGATCCTCCGGGGATGACTACACCTCCGTTAAGCCACCAACTAGGGCAAGCTATAACCATGGAGAGTTCCTGAAGACTCTATGAGCTGGTGATGCCCCTGGAGGTCCTGTTATACCTCCGGTAGCCACTCATAAATAATTTAGACACCAAAATCGTGGGTCCTAAGGGTGCCCACCCATATGTTGGATCCATACCAGGAATCCCAACGTCACGATAAGGTCATCTTGCCTCCATATAAAAGGGAGAAGATACAACTGACTTTCCCGTCCCATTCCAAGGCTTATGGTTGATGCGTAATATACGGTGCTAGAATCACTGGAGACATTGGTTGTTAAGTCCTAGATATTATGTTTCTTTACCACTGGAACTGTATCAATAGATTATTACCACTTGGTAAATAATCCATAATCATATTATTATGAAAATAGTATTTTCTGTCCTTTTTGAAATGCAGGTGATGACACAGTTGAGTTACAAGCATAGAAAATAATCAAAGGACATGAGCAAGTTGTGAACTTGCCTTTTGTGATTGCAAGATTATGCACTCACGGTCTTCAAGGCAATAAAAGATCCAAATTCTGTAAATAGCATCATTGGTCCGGTAAGGACTAATGTATAAAGAAGCAAGATGCAACGATGCATAAGTAATGTAATGCAATTTGATAAACACGAATCCCCGGAGTAGTCGTATCTAATCTAGGGTTTGGAAACTAGGAATGAGTTCTTTAGAATGTGTTGCACTTTTATAACAAATTCACACTTGTGTGTCTTATTAAGTCTTGTGAGAGTGTGTGTGAAACAATAAGTAAATACAACAAGTAGTATTCAATATTAAAGCACTTAAATGAATCATGGTATCTAGAATATTTCTTAAACAATATTAAGATTCCATTAGAGTTTTTAAATAGGTGTTCAAGGATTACTTTTAGTGTTTCTTAAAAGAATAACCTTTGAGGAAAGATTACTTTTATAAAGTAAAAAGTATTCAAACTTAAAGTTAACACTTTAAGGTTTTCTTATTAGCTAAGATTATTAAAAAGGAAGACATCACTACTAAACAACCATAGCATAAGTGGATGCATTTACCTTTCTATTTCAAAATCAATGGTTATACTTAATAAGTAAATAATAGGTATTACTTCAATTACTTTGGAGTTTGGTTTAAATCTTTGAGTGGTTTTCTAAAACTGGTGAAGGAATTAGTAAATAAAAGTTTGGTGATGTTACAAGTGTATAGGCTTCTGGTGATAAATAATATACCATTTTAGTTGATCTTTTACTTGATAAAATATCTTTGGAGAGTAAGACTTACTAAATTTTAAATGGTAGTTTTAGTGAGTATAAGTTGAATGGTTAGACCTATCTTAACTTCATTTAAACATAGCTTGCATTTATTATTACACTTTTAAACTGTAAACAAATAATGCTAAAGGTAATAGTAAAGATTTATATACTTTTAAGGAATTAAAATAAAAGAAAAGGGTTTAAATAAGATTTATTAGAACTTTACCTTTTATTTGACTTTAATTAAGAAAGATGATATTTTTAATGTGTATAATTTATTTTTGTGATCATTTTGGTATATTATAAGTATTTTTGTGGATTTTAAATAATAAAATATGATTTTTACAAGTTTTATCTCTTTATAAATACCTAATAAATAATAAATAATGATTAAGTGATACAAAAATATTTTAAACAAGTTTTTAAATGCATATTTTGTTTTTATAAGAATTTTGGTATATTATTTATATTTTTCTTATTTACTAATATTGAAATATGAATTTTTTAAAGTTTTATTACTTATAAAATATTTATTAAATAATAATTATTTAAATAATTAATACAATAATATTTTATAATAAAGTTGGATTATAGATTTTATTTTTCTAAGCATTTTGATATATTATATACATTTTTCTGAATTATAAAACAAAAGATATGGAATTAATAAGTTTAAATCCTTTTATTAAATTTCTGGAATTATATTTATATTCAAACTTATTTGTTTTATCTAATTACTCAAATATATAATACTTTTTATACTAGCACTTATCCTAGACACAGTCACAGACATGTGGGCCAGTGACCACGTCACCTGCTACGCGGAACAAAAGACTTTTTATACCCAATTTATTTTACCCAGAGCCACTGACTGGTGGGGCTTCCGCCACGTCACATGCCACATGGGCATGGACCGAGTCAAACTGGCTGGCTGGGCGGGTGGTGACGTGAGCGTGACATCAGAATGACGTCAGCTCGCCGGCCACCACTAGATGGTCGACGGCGACGGCGTATGCAAGCGCGCGCGGGGCTGTGGAGCGGTGTTTTGGAAGGAGGAGACCGAGGTGAATCGATCTATGGGCACGCCGCCAGGAAATGGTCACCGGAGTGGCTCAGGCAACGATGAACTGCGGCGGCCGACGATGGATTATGGTGCAAGAATGATTCAAAGAAAAAGGGGAGTCGAGGAGGGTACTAGAAGATTCGGTGACTCACCACGAACGCTGTGGTGCGGTCGGTGAAGCAGATGATGACCGGAATCGACGAGGAACACCGTGAACGGTGGCGGCAGTGAGATGTCGATAGAGTCGTCTGGGAGCTCTCTGGCTTCCGTGGCCTAGATAGGGAGAACAAGGACATCGAGGAGAATCTAACGGTGTGCTCAGAATTCTAAAGGAAGCTCGGGAACGGCGGCATCTCCGAGCTCCGGTGAGCTAGGTCTCGGTGTTCTTTTCGGGAGAGAGGATAAGAACGAGAGTGGATAAGAATGAGCATGGAGAGGCGTCAGCATGTCCTTCTTATCCGTGCAGATAGAGGCGGCGCGCATCACAGCGCACTGCTAACGACGGCGAACAACATCAAACAGCGACGGGTTGCTCCAGTGAGCACTCTGTGTGCGTGAGGATGACGATGACGTCAACTTTGTAGAAACCCCCTGGCAATTCTTTGTCTCAACCCATGGTCCTCCTCAGGTCCCATGTGACAGTGAGAGAGATGGAGATGACCTGTGTTGGTGCTGGGCTGATGTTGGTCCATGGATGAGTAAGCGAATTGTGCTGCCTGCTGCTCGCGGGCATGAAATAGGAAGATGGGCCTTGGGCCGAGTAACTCCGCCGCCTTTTCCTTTTTCCATTTTGATTTTCTGTTCTCTATTTTCTTTAATAAATTCCTTTGTTGAATTTGAATTTCTTCAGGGTTTTAAACATGTAGAGAATTTGTAGGTCATGAACATTATTTTATAAATCAAGTATGATCTTCTCCTCATCATTTCTTATTGTACAAGAAATGTTCATAACTATATGAAGGATTAAATAGAGTAAATAAAATTTAGGGTTTTAGGGTTTGTTTCTTTTTAGTAAGATCTTATAGAAATTATTCTAGCTTCACTTGATAATCTGAATGGTACTAGTTTGATATGTGTATTCATGTATATAGAATCTTGTTCCTACTTATCTTCATAAAGGATTTATCTAAATACATTATAAGGAATTAATCTTTGTGGTTTTTAAATGGGATGATATAAGTTTTCATGGTCCTACATATTTGGTGATTTGCCAAATCCTATTCTACTTGATTTGTAGAGTTTATAATTACCACAGAACACTTTTTATTAGGTAATGATGAGTCAATAACAATCATGAATAGAGAAATACTAAGGTTTACACAATATAGGTACATAGGTTTTGAGAGGATTTAATAGCCCATATTCAATTATAGATAGGGATAAGGATCAAGGTTTAGGGATACTACTTCTAAATCTATGAGTGGGTTTGATATCTCCACATAGAGTGAGATATTGGAATTACTTAGTAATATGATCATGACAATTCTATCATTCTAGGTTTTTGGACAATGAGGTAGACATGGGTCTGTCATGGCTTGATAGGATCTTGGTTAAGGCTTCTAAAGAATCCTTACCTTAATACCTCACTAAGTATATCTTGAGATAAGAAATTCCTTTCCTTAATATACTCTATATCTCTCTCTTATCTTATTCACAAAGATCACATCTTCCTGAATAAGACAATCATTTGACTCCACCATATCCATCATCATATGATTACATGGTCATTCCACTTCAACATTACTCCATCCTTACACCTAGTATATAACTTCTCTTAATTAACTACCATTGATGCACCTATCAATGTAGCTACTGCTAACTCCATCTATTAACTTCCTTAACTTCATCTTGCAACTACTTCCAAGGTTTGTAAGACTACAATCCTCACTATACATACAAAGGATATCAATCCTTTGAAATAGGTATATTACTACTCCCATAATACCAACTGTCCTTATATTAACTTGGTTAAGCTACTATGCCTCCAACTACTGCATACAACTCATCAAACACTTCATCATACTGTAGCTTGACTTCTAATGATCAAGCTAGATGATTCATCTTACTAGGACTTACCTAATCTGGTATACTCACAAGTCTTCTTCAACACCTAGTCATTTATTCTCAAGTGACTTGAGAACAATGACCACCCTCATTTGATCAAACAAAGCTTAGGCTTCTCATTGTTTGATCAAGATCTATATTCAAATAAGTAGTAAACTTGTATTAGTCTCTCTATAGACTTATCTTGTTAATCAAGCTTATTCTAAGTCTATATCCACTTGTCCTAACAAGATTGTTATCTAATGTATCTTTCTCATAGCTCCTCAATTACTAGCTCAACCCTTGGGTTTAGGTACTGCTACTAGTTAACTCATGAGTGAGTTAACACCTCCAACATCAAATAGTTTAATCTCCACTAAGGATCACATTCCATTGATGATGGTACACTCAAACATATCTAGTTCTTCCTTCATATTAATTTACTTAAGGTATTTGAAAGGTCAACACAATAGGTCAAAGGCTATGAGTCAATAAGTTCTAGGTCAAGAATTGATCACACACATTGATGATCAATAGACACTAGGATTTGGTTAAATAGGATGGTCATATATTAACATGACACTAAGGGTATGTGATGCATGGTCTTGGCTTGTCTTCCATTCTACTTCCTTTGTGATAACAGTTGATGTTTAAGAACTACCATGATACCCATGGTAGGAATAACAACGGAAATCAAGTGTTTCAAGATTTAGTTATGAGTTTTATTTACTTAAGTTATATACTTAACTTGGTATTCAGGATTTGTTGTAGACAATACCTTGATATCAACTTTTAGAATATTAAGTATTCATCCTTGAGCTGTGGTATGGAATACCATGTAATGATCTCTAGAAGATCAAGTACTCCTTATTAAGTAGTGTGTTGTGACTAAGTTTTATTACATTTGATCTACCCTTAGATCAAATTATATTCCCCAAAGATAAGGTTTTAGCAAAGGTCATATTGAAACTTATCGCAGTCAACTTGATGATCTATTTCAATTCCACCAAGTTAAGAGAAGCATCAATCACTTTGATAAGTTTTATTTAAAAGCGCAAAAATTATCCGGATTTTCTATGCATGAATGCAATGCACACACCCGTGTTCAGCTTATTTCTAAGCTCAAATGCTGGGGTGTTACAATCTACTTGATTACAAAGCTCATGATCACAATATGATCATGCATAGAGAGAGAGAGATGAACACATAGCTACCGATAGAACCATTAGCCTTGAGGAAGAACTACTCCCTCATCATCATGGGAATCAGCAACGGTGATGGAGATGGTGGTGGAGTCGATGGAGATGGCTCCGGGGGCACTTCCCCGTCTCGGCAGGGTGCCGGAACAAAGACTTTCTGTCCCCTGAATCTCCCCTTCGGTGGCAGCGGCACTGCGGAACTTTTCGTGGCTGGAGGCTGTTCTCTTTAGGGTTTTTGCATCGGGAGGCATCTTATAGGCGAAGAGGCAAGGTCGGTGGGCGTCCAGGGGCCCACACCACCTGGTGGCACGGCCAAGGCTAGCCCGCTCCACCACATGGTGTGGCCGCCCTGTGGACCCTCTCCGTCTCATCTTCTGGCTCCGTGAGTCTTCCGGGAAAATAATGACTTTGGCTTTTGTCCTGTCCAATTCCGAGAATATTCATTTTCTGACTTTCCTGGAACCAAAAACAGCAGAAAATAGGCAACTGGCACTGTGACATCTTGTTAATAGGTTAGTCCAAGAAAGTGTATAAAAATTACTCCAAAGTGTGGACAAAACATAAGAAAGTAGATAAAAACCAAGCATGGAACATCAAAAATTATAGATACGTTAGCAATGTATCAACATCCCCAAGCTTAACTCCTGCTCGTCCTCGAGTAGGTAAGTGATAAAAAGAAAGAATAATTTTTGAGGTGACATGCACCATCATAAACTTGATCAAAGTATTTGTAGAACATTGATAGCTGGGATCATAGTACTTCAATCATAACATGAAAGACAAAGTTCTAACAATAAGACAAAGCAACTATGTTGCAACATGAAAAGGCACAAACAAAATATCCATGAATAACAATGCTTTGCAAGAAGTTTGTTTGTTTCACATAAAGAAAACATAGCATAGTGGCATTCAGCTTGTCCCACATAGAGTAGCAAACATAAATGCATAGGACACCTTCAAAGTTCATAAGAGTGACTAGATACAAATAGTTTAAAACAAGCAATATAAAAGTTATGCATTAATCAACAAGTCTTGGGACAATGCACATAGAACTAAGAATGGCCACTATGCTCTCAAAGTAGGTGCATAAAGATAGAAGGTGGAGACTCAACATAAAAGTAAAAGAAAGGCCTTCATAGAAGGAAGTAGTGATTCAAGTTTCATAAAGAGCTTCCAAAAATTATGGTACTTGTTAGCTTTTAGCTCTCATTGCCCCTATCATAAGCATCTTGAAGTGATTAAGGTTAAAGTGAACAAACTATGGTGTATATGCTTGACGAAGTATAAGTTGGAAATCTCATGTCCCTTGAATACGAGGGTCGCTCCTCATGCTACTCAAGTTTAGTTACCGGTAAGTTCTTGTCATAGTAAGTACATGTGTATCATAGAGAACCGCCAACGGGGTACCCCTTGCCCGATGATACGGAAGAATCCCCATATCAAAATGACAAGGCAAACAGACAACAAGCATCTCACCAATCTTCTTATTTACCATGGGAAAATGGTGCGTTTTTCTCTCTTTCCTCTTTTCTCATATATCTTTTTTTCTTTTTCTATTTTTTCTCAATATCTGACTCTTTTTTTATAAGAAGAATGCTTCATAGACAGCTCATTATGGTTACGCTGTAGGTTTCCACCATGATAACATGGATTAGACCGGCGGCCCAGGCGATTCTCTAACACACATACATAACTCCATGGACTTACAAGCTCCCCTTTCATTTCACACCGACGACATCCATAGACAAAAGAGCATGATATCAACTAGGTACAAAGTACAAGTGCAATGTTGAAAGAGTTCCCCATGACAACATGGTTCTACTAATCCCCAACATATAAGCTCAAGCATATACAACATAGACGACACAATGGTTCAAGTTTATTAAGGGCAAGAAAAGTAAAGTGTGCCATCAAGTTCGTGAGAGCTTTAATCACTAGTTTTCTCATAACAAGTTTAATTCAGAAGGTAGATAAAAACATGAATATACTTGGAATAACATATGCTAATTGGTAGGTATGGTGGACTCTTTGGAATAACTTGGTTTTCGGAGTTGGATGCATGAGTGGAACTCATACTTCTTTATGGAGGCTAGCAAAAGACTCGGAGCAACCAACTAAGAGAGCAATAATGGCCATAATCATGCAGAGTGACAAAACATCATTATTTAAAGCATAAAGTGATATTTCAAGTCGAAAACTAAAGGATCATAGAGGCTATGGTGACTTGGGATAGTCTTAACATGGTGTGAGCATGCGCCACGTCAACCCAAATAAAGCATTTAAAGGAGAATACCACAATATTATGCTTTTATATGCTAAAACAACGCATGATTCTTTCAAGGCACATTAAGAAATCTCAATTGTTTATAACATGTCATGCTTCAGCAAAAAATCACTAAGCATAAAGCCAAAACAATATCAAGCATGACATCATAAAGTCTAACTCACAGTTAAAAACAAGCTCCTTTTTACCACTTAAGCATGAACTTTCCTACTCTTTTCCAATCCAAACCAACTTATTTGAAAACTAATGCATGAATGAGGGGGTCCAACCAATTTATTAAAGCAAACTAAGCAAACCAAGCAAACGAAAACTAAAAACAAAAACGAAGACGCTCCAAGAAAATCACAACTGTGCATGAAACAATAAAAATGAAGTGTTTGGAAGAAACCTGGAATTTTTATTGATGAAGAAGGGGATGCCTTGGGCATCCCCAAGATTTGACGCTTGTACTTCTTAAATATTTCTTGGGGTGACACGCGTGGCATCCCCAAGCTTGAGCTTTAGTCCATTCTTCATCTCATTATATCATTCTCTCCATACATCTGAAATTTTTCCTTCATACAAAACTTCACACAATCTTTATTAGCAACATTAGTGCACTCAAGATAATAAGTATTTAGGTTCATTTTCAACACCAATAAAACTTCCATTAAAACACAAGCTACTGTAGCACTTCCCTCAAAAAGCTCAGTTCACCAAAAGAACTCAAAAAGGAACCAACAAGAAGCAAATGCAAATAATGGCAGAAATCTGTCAAAACAGACCAGTAGGTAAAAACCAATTTTTTCGAAGACCTTATGTTGCTCAAATCGAAAAGTCTTGAACTAACGAAAGTTGGAGAACAACCTGGGGCAGAAGGAAAAAATCACAACTCAAACCAACGTACAGAGATTTTACACGAATTTTTACAGCGAAGCACAAAAATCTGTTTCGGGACAACAACTTTCCCAAGCATTACTTCTCTCTCATTAGAGGTTACTCTTGGCACAAAAAGCAAATAAAAAGGATAAGGAGAGGTTATTACAGAAGTAATAACTTCCAATACTCATCTAAGACTTTTGGGTTATCTCCCAATAAGTACTTTTCTTTAACGCCTTTAAGTTAGGCATGATAGTTTGAGAAGATGCTCACATAAGAAATATGAATTGAAGTAAAAGAGAGCATAAAGAAGCAAATTCTAAGCACATTTAATTCTAACCCACTTCCTATGCATAGGAATCTTGTAAATAAACAAGTCATGAAAGCACAAAGCAACAAGCATAGTAAAGAAAACTAATGCATGAATGAGGGGGTCCAACCAATTTATTAAAGCAAACTAAGCAAACCAAGCAAACGAAAACTAAAAACAAAAACGAAGACGCTCCAAGAAAAACACAACTGTGCATGAAACAATAAAAATGAAGTGTTTGGAAGAAACCTGGAATTTTTATTGATGAAGAAGGGGATGCCTTGGGCATCCCCAAGATTTGACGCTTGTACTTCTTAAATATTTCTTGGGGTGACACGCGTGGCATCCCCAAGCTTGAGCTTTAGTCCATTCTTCATCTCATTATATCATTCTCTCCATACATCTGAAATTTTTCCTTCATACAAAACTTCACACAATCTTTATTAGCAACATTAGTGCACTCAAGATAATAAGTATTTAGGTTCATTTTCAACACCAATAAAACTTCCATTAAAACACAAGCTACTGTAGCACTTCCCTCAAAAAGCTCAGTTCCCCAAAAGAACTCAAAAAGGAACCAGCAAGAAGCAAATGCAAATAATGGCAGAAATCTGTCAAAACAGACCAGTAGGTAAAAACCAATTTTTTCGAAGACCTTATGTTGCTCAAATCGAAAAGTCTTGAACTAACGAAAGTTGGAGAACAACCTGGGGCAGAAGGAAAAAATCACAACTCAAACCGACGTACAGAGATTTTACATGAATTTTTACAGCGAAGCACAAAAATCTGTTTCGGGACAACAACTTTCCCAAGCATTACTTCTCTCTCATTAGAGGTTACTCTTGGCACAAAAAGCAAATAAAAAGGATAAGGAGAGGTTATTACAGAAGTAATAACTTCCAATACTCATCTAAGACTTTTGGGTTATCTCCCAATAAGTACTTTTCTTTAACGCCTTTAAGTTAGGCATGATAGTTTGAGAAGATGCTCACATAAGAAATATGAATTGAAGTAAAAGAGAGCATAAAGAAGCAAATTCTAAGCACATTTAATTCTAAACCACTTCCTATGCATAGGAATCTTGTAAATAAACAAGTCATGAAAGCACAAAGCAACAAGCATAGTAAAGAAAAACAAGTGCAACTTCAAGACTTTCAACATAAAGAGGGGAAACTTAATATTATTGAGATGCATAAAACCATGTTTCCCTCTCCCATAATAACTTTCAGCAGCATCATGAATAAAATTAACAATATAACTATCACATGAGACATTCTTATCATGAGCCACATGCATAAAATAATTATTACTCTCCCTATAAGCATAGTCATTCTTATTAATCATAGTGGGAGCAGATTCAACAAAATAGCTATCATTATTATTCTCGTCACCATAATCATCAAATATAGGAGGTATATTGTAATCATAATTAATTTTCTCCTCAATAGTAGGTGGACTGAAAATATCATATTCATCATTGTAATCATCATATATTGGAGGCATAGTATCATCAAAGTAAATTTTCTCCTCCGTGCTTGGGGGACTAAAAAGATCATTTTCAGAAAAACTAGCTTCCCCAAGCTTAGACTTTTCCATAGCATTATCAATAATGGTGTTCAAAGAATTCATACTAATAACATTGCTATTAGCACACAAATAAAGTTCCATAGGTTTTTTAATTTTCTCTTCAAACACTTCATGTCCTAACTCAAGATAAATACTATAAAGCTCTCTAATTTTGTGTTGTTTTCCATTAAGCCTAACTAGTGAAAATAAAAACAAGAAACAAAAGACAACATTGCAGAATCTAAAGGAAATAACTTCGAGCACTCACACCAAAGGATGTGAGTACCTTTTACCTTACCTCCCCGGCAACGGCGCCAGAAAATAGCATGATGTCTACGCACTTCTATTCTTGTAGAAAGTTGTTGGGCCTCCAAGTGTAGAGGTTTGTAGAACAACAGCAAGTTTCCCTTAAGTGGATTACCCAAGTTTATCGAACTCAGGGAGGAAGTGGTCAAAGGTATCCCCTCTCAAGCAACCCTGCAATCAAGATACAAGAAGTCTCTTGTGTCCCCAACAAACCCAATACAGTTGTCAGGTGTATATGTGCATTAGTTTAGTGAAGAGATAGTGAAATACAAGTGGTATGGATAATTATAAGTGGTAACTGTGCCAGAAAATAGCTTGATGGCGTGGAAGAGACTAAAGGCAAACTGAAATAAAGATGGAAGCAAGCAAACATGTAACAGATCTAGTTGCAAATGGTGTTTCAATGCTTAGAAACGAGGCCTAGGGATCATACTTTCACTAGTGAACACTCTCATATAAATATCTTCTATTTATGATACTACTCTTAACTACTCTCCGGTTGGACACTCTAATCCATGGTAGGGCTATAACAGCACACCTCAAAGTAAGCCTTTCCCATCTAGATAACCCCACACTATCACCTTGAGCACTAGATGGTTCCAACAAACACCACAATTTCATAGAAACATCCAACTCCAAATATAACTCATAACAAGTATTTGTAATCTCTAGCCTAAGTGCCACCATGGTGTGCACGCTGTCACTTTCACACACATGGGGAGAGCAGAGATCTATTAAAGCACTTGAGTAGCAAGGTAGATCTACTTGATTACAAAGCTCATGATCACAATATGATCATGCATAGAGAGAGAGATGAACACATAGCTACCGGTAGAACCCTTAGCCTCGAGGAAGAACTACTTCCTCATCATCATGGGAATCAGCAACGGCGATGGAGATGGTGGTGCAGTCGATGGAGATGGCTCCGGGGGCACTTCCCCGTCCCTATAGGGTGCCGGAACAGAGAATTTCTGTCCCCCAAATCTCCCCTTTGGTGGCGGCGGTGCTGCGGAACTTTTCGTGGCTAGAGGCTGTTCTCTTTAGGGTTTTTGCATCGGGAGGCATCTTATAGGCGAAGAGGCAAGGTCGGTGGGCGGCCAGGGGGGCCACACCACCTGGTGGCGCGGCCAGGGCTAGCCCGCGCCACCACATGGTGTGGCCACCCTGTGGCCCCTCTTTGTCTCGTCTTCTGGCTCCATGAGTCTTCCGGGAAAATAACGACTTTGGTTTTTGTCCGGTGCAATTTCGAGAATATTCATTTTCTAACTTTCCTGGAACCAAAAACAGCAGAAAACAGGCAACTGGCACTGTGGCATCTTGTTAATAGGTTAGTCCAAGAAAGTGTATAAAAAGTACTCCAAAGTGTGGACAAAACATAAGAAAGTAGATAAAAACCAAGCATGGAACATCAAAAATTATAGATACGTTAGCAACGTATCAGCATGCTACAGTTGAATCCCAACATGTTGCTAGGGTTCCTTGACATGGTTGGACACCGCATGCTGGAGAGGTATCATTGCATGTGTTCTTTTACAAAACCACAATGATGCACACTAACACACACACATCCAAAGGCTCTAGTGGATCCATATAGTTTATGAAAAGAACACATAAGCAATGAGATCTAGTGGATACATGTGGTTTTGGAAAAGAACAGAGGCATGCGACCCTCTTTGATGGCCACCTGCTGGAGGTTGTGGAGGTGAATGCCGAGCGCCTGGTGTTCAGCGATGTAGGCCTTGACGTTCATGGCCGGGTCGACTTTGGGAGTGCCGAGCTCGCACCCTCTACATGCATCGTGACGTAGTTGAAGTCGGTGCCAGCAAGTCTCTTCTTGCAAAAGGGGAAACTATAGATGTTGCCAGCAAAGAAGGCGTTGTAATGGCCGCCCTACAGCCTCCTCAGTACCTAACGAGTCTTGGTGTGCCTGGACTTGTCATCATTGCAGACGTTGCTAACAGACACCTATTCGAAAAAAGGGAGGATTAGATGATGTAAGAAGATCGAGCAATCGAAATGCGAACAAACGAACCCTAATAACCAAGATCTAGCATCCAATTATGGGAACGCGAGAAGAACCGGGGACGAGGAGCAAACCCTAGTTACCTCCAACCATGGGTCGTCGATGACGGTGTTGTAGGGGTTCACCGGAGCGACGTACTCCTCTGGATCGTAGGGGTCCTAGAAGAGCAGGATCTGCTCGTGACTAGTGGGGGCCTCCTTGCTAGAGGGGGCCTCCTTGCCGGCGGTTACGTCCGTAGCAGGGATGAGGGCCTGGACAGGGACGACGGATGCCATCGATGCCTCGACAGGGGCCTGGATGGGGACAATGGCTGCTTTGAACGCCTCGAGGGAGGTCGGGACGGAGACGAGGGCCTCCTCGCCGGCGGCCATGGGGGCGACGATGGCCACTGCATCCTCCTTCACCATCGCCTACGCAGTTGGGGTTTTCTCGGGAGTTTGCAGAAGGTGATAGGACGGTGGAGAGGGTTGCGTGAGGAGAGTGAGCAAGAGTGAGAGTGGGTAAGCAGAGAGTGGTAGGAAGAGGGGCTCTATAGTGAAGGTGAAGGGAAGTTTCGTTGCACCACTGTGCACCACGCCACGTAGGCTACTGCACCGTGCACCGTGACACACGCACGGTACGTCACGTATTTTCCCAGGTCATGCTTGGCAGTTCTGTATTCAGCCGCATGCAAAGGGCGTAGACACAATTTCTAAGTACGAAGGTTGACACAGCCATAAAATTGGCGATAATTAAAAGGGGAAGTGTAGAGGAGAAGGTGGGTAGCTGTACGACGAGATTTGTGGGGTTGCGCTAGATCGGGTAGAGGGAGGTGTGGATGAGTGCGAGGGACTCGATGAAGGCGGAGACGTTAGGTCTCCTTGAGGGGCACCCTCCTCGAGACCCATTTCTCAGCTCTTTGGCCTCTGGCTGGTGCATGGAAGTTTCTTGCGGTGGGCCTAGTTGGAAGTGAGATTGAGAGCACGCTGCGTAAAAATGGGATATGTCTTTTTTAAAACCAAGTGGCAATAAATTGCAGTTGCCCCTCGATGACCATGCACTCAGTGACCCTGTTACCCTGTGCATGTGTTGTGGCGTAGTAGCAGTAGTAGGCTTTTCAGATGTGATTAAACATGAAATAACCACTCGGCGACTTTTTCCATGGACGGCTTCGTGTTCCTTCTCGTAGAAGTCTCACTGAGAGAGACGTCCATGCTGTATCATGCTGTATTGTGAAGGGCATGACATGTGCAACGATTTGCGTTGGATCACAGAGGATCAATGGTTGGTGCGCACGATCCCCGTGACAACTGTGACAACCAATAATGGCGTAGCAGCCGTACATAGTGAGCACGGGTTTGGGCTTCTACGAGAGAGAGAGGGAAAAACTGAGTAGTATCAAAAAACCAAGGGCAAAACTGATTAGTATAAAAATGTAAAGTGAGTGTCTTATACAATGAAATACATCCTTGCATACATCAAATTATGCCAAGATGGATCCACTAGAGTCATTGGATGTGTGTACTTTTCCAAAACCACATGGATCCACTAGATTTCATTGCATGTGTGTTCTTTTCATAAATCACATGGATCCACTAGAGTCATTGGATGTGTGTTCTTTTCCAAAATCACATGGATCTACTAGATGCCATTACATGTGTGTTCTTTTCATAAAACACATGGATCCACTAGATTGCATGTGGTCTTGGAAAAGATGTTACATCACCACACCCACAATGATTGCATGTGTTCTTTTCCAAAACCACAATGATGCACACTTACACACACACATCCAAGTGGGTGTGGTGATGCGACATCTTTCAAACTGGTGGTACAATGTATGCTGCAGTTGAATCCCAGCATGCTCCTAGGGTTCCTGGACATGGTTGGAAACCACATGCTAGAGTGGCATCATCGCATGTTTTTTTTCCAAAAACACAATGATGCACACTGACACACACACACATCCAAGACATCTAGTGGATCCATGTGGTTTATGAAAGGAACACACATGAATGACATCTAGTGGATCCATGTGGTTTTGGAAAAGAACACACATCCAATAACTCTAGTGGATCCATGTGGTTCATGAAAAGAACACACATGCAATGCACATAGTGGATCCATGTGGTTTATGAAGATAACACACATGCAATGACTCTAGTAGATCCATATGGTTAAGGAAAAGAACACACATGAAATGACATCTAGTGGATCCATGTGGTTTATGAAAAGAACAAACATGCAATGACATCTATTGGATCCATGTGGTTTATGAAAAGAACAAACATGCAATGACATCAGTAGAACCATGTGGTTTTGCAAAAGAACACACATACAATGACATCTAGTGGATCCATGTGGTTTATGAAAAGAACACACATGGAATGACTCGAGTGGATCCATGTGGTTTAGGAAAAGAACACACATGTAATGACATGTAGTGGATCCATGTGGTTTATGAAAAGAATAAACATGCAATGACATCTATTGGATCCTTGTGGTTTATGAAAAGAACAAACATGCAATGACATCAGTGGATCCATGTTGTTTTGGAAAAGAACACACATGCAATGACACCTAGTGGATCCATGTGGTTTATGAAAAGAAGACACATGCAATGACTCTAGTGGATCCATGTGGTCTTGGAAAAGAAAACACATGCAATGACATCTAGTGGATCCATGTGGTTTATGAAAACAAAACATATCCAATGACTCTAGTGGATCCATGTGGTTTATGAAAAGAAGATACATGCAATGACATCTAGTGGATCCATGTTGTTTACGAAAAAATACACATGCAATGACTCTAGTGGATCCATGTGGTTTAGGAAAAGAACACACATGCAATGACATCTAGTGGATCCATGTGGTTTATGAAAAGAACAAACATGCAATGACATCTGTTGGATCCATGTGGTTTATGAAAAGAACACACATGCAATGACATCAGTAGAACCATGTGGTTTTGGAAAAAAACACATACAATGAAATCTAGTGAATCCATGCGGTTTATGAAAAGAACACACATGCAATGACTTGAGTGGATCCATGTGGTTTATGAAAAGAACACACATGCAATGACATATATTGGATCCATGTCGTTTATGAAAAGAACACACATGCAATGACATTAGTGAATCCATGTGATTTTGGAAAAGAACACACATGCAATGACATCTAGTGGATCCATGTGGTTTGTGAAAAGAACACACATGCAACGAATCTAGTGGATCCATGTGGTCTTGGAAAAGAAAACACATGTAATGACATCTTGTGGATCCATGTGGTTTATGAAAAGAACACACATCCAATGAATCTAGTGGATCCATGTGGTTTTTGAAAAGAAAACACATGCAATTACATCTAGTGGATCCATGTTGTTTACGAAAAAAACACATGCAATGACTCTAGTGGATCCATGTGGTTTAGGGAAAGAACACACATGCAATGACATCTAGTAGATCCATTTGGTTTATGAAAAGAACACACATGCAATGACATCTATTGGATCCATGTGGTTTATGAAAAGAACACACATGCAATGACATCAGTGGATTCATGTGGTTTTGGAAAAGAACACACATACAATGACATCTAGTGGATCCATGTAGTTTATGAAAATAACACGCATGCAATGACTCTAGTGGATCCATGTGGTTTAGGAAAAGAACATAGATGCAATGACATCTAGTGGATCCATGTAATGCCCCATAATCGGGTCTATGCAGATCTTAGCTTTTCCCGCCAAAACCCGTATAGAAGCGATTCAAAAGCGCCCACCAGACACTTTCGTGTGGGTGGGTTGTTATTACAAGTAGTTACATCACAGTATTTTACAACAGAGTCCACAAGAACTTATATATACAACAACGACTCAATGAGTCAAGAATACAAATGATACAATTCAAAGATGCAAATCTCGAAGAAAGCAAAATTGTATCCGAGTACGAACAAGAACCAAATTGGACTAAGAGTCCTGGAGAATAACCAAGCGGTGTCCATAAACCCTGCCCAGGCCAAGCCGGAAGGGTAACCTTGCTAATGTCGTCGATCTCATACCTGTCAAAGCCAAAGGGGTGCCGACAAAGGGCAAAGGAAAAAGAGAGCGGTCAGTACTGAGGCCAGTACACGGCGAGGCTAGAATTCTGTGGTCCTCGCCTACACAGGTATGGTGGGCTCAGCGGCAGCAAAGCTTGCACTATCTAACTTATAGAGACACGCTACAACTTCGGCTATTAGAGCAAGGTAAGAGAGCGCTATAAAGTAACTATAATATAACACCAAGCATAACCCATCAAAAGATTTCCCCCTCGAAGACCAGTCGAGAAGTCCTCTTGCAGAACACACACGGTGGCAATTTTAGTTAAGCAGGTGTTTAGTTGATAAGGCTAATTACTAATCATATTATTAGAGGCAAAACATTAATGGTGTTGTCTATGATCATGACACCGTACTCCTAAGGCGCCCATAACCGTGGACACACGACTTCTCGAAAAGATTTACCCTGCAGGGGTGCACTACTGTACCCAAACGCATGTTCAATCCTTCAAGCAACATAATATGAGTGCCTTCCAAATCTCACAACAAGAACTGTCCCATAACTACACGCGTATCCAGAGTTATCACCTACTATGGGGAACCAACCAAGAGGTACGGCGATTCTCAAGGAAGGCACAACATTTGCGCCTACTATACCGAACGGCCTAGGAAGATAACTTGTAGAGCTCCCCTTGAACCGCCGGCATGTACCGCTTATATGTATGCAATGCCCGGGCTGTCCACCAAATCATATCATAGCCAAGTCCGAAGACATATTACTCAACCATGTCCGAGGACATATTATGCGTATGCACCAAATGGAAAACCAATTTTGTGACCCTCTAGATAAACGAATAGCGTCGGTAGTTGAGGGGGGGGGATCCCATGGGCCCCCATGTTTAGTTAGCGCAATCAACTCAGAACTAGTATCGTAGAACGAACGGGTCCTAGGTCGGCTCAAGCAGTTCCCAAAGGTGGTCCCTACCGGGGCCTTATCATTAGGTGAAATCATAACCATAACCATAATCAACATCACCAATTTAACTTATCATGTTATCAACCATAACCATATATCACGGTTCACCTGTATGAGAGCGGGCAGCAGACCTAAGCATGCGCTACGACTCGCAAGGACAAAGCTAGCTACTCAAACAAAGGCAATAGGATAACCAAGGCAATTTGTTGGAGTAAGTAAATGAGGGAAACGGTACTAGAGCATCGATAATAAGGATATCAATAGATCAAAGGAAGGAAGTAAAGACTATAAATGCAAAATAGGTAGAAGAGGGGAGAATGCTCGCCTGTGAGACAAAGTCGGTGACCGAAGGCTTGTCGCAACTCGCAACCACTCATCGTCCTATACGGGGAAGAAGCAAATCACTAGAAGAGGTAACGATGCAATATCTAATAATACGGCGGAAGATCCGTCATGCTTATGATATGATGCATGACATGGTAATATGAGGTCTATCTTAACAATATTAAGCGGAATCAGGATCCCGACATTTAAATAGAAGGTTCAAGTTGTTTAACTACCCCGCAAATTAAATGTTGAATTAACAAGGCAAAGTATGGCGTCGATTTGCTACACAAAATTTAAATGGAGTCAATATAAGACTAGAAAAGCCCGCATATAGTCTCCATATTTAATTTAGATGAATCGCCTAAATACCCCCAAACAACAATGATATGCGTGCGAGATGAATGATTTAATGCAACAAGTATATAACATTTATAAAATACGGCTTCGAGGAAAAGGGGTCACACATATAGGTTCGGAGATCTTGGCTTCGGAGGGGGTACGATCTTCGGATTCCGGATCGGGTCTTTAGGTTCCTTGGAGGAGAGCTTGGGGTTCCATGTAGCTGACCTTCGAGAGTGTCAAATCCGCGTTGGAGAACATGTGTATTGGACATCAGACGCCACACATGTAGTGCCACATCTCTAGATCAACACACTGGAATAGCAGAACAATATCATCAGATCACACATGGGTCACTGGAAGCCAGAGGAAAAAGGATTGGCCAGGCAACGCCCATACGGGAGAGCAGCATCTCGTCATGAGCGGCACGCACGCGGTTGGGAGCGGGTTGATGACGAGCAGCTGCAGAAAATGGTGAGGGGTGCCGGTCAAGGAAGAGGACATGCGGCGATGTGGTGCAGGAGGCGACGGCCAGTGTCTCTCAGGCTTGATGAAGAGCAGGGCCACAGGGAGTAGCGACGGCTCGTGGAGCTTGGCGGGAGGACCTCCGGCGAGGCTCGGAGGAGGCGGTGTTCTGGTGGCGAGGCAGAGGACGACCGACGAGGTGCAGGGACGGCGACCGGCGCGGCGGTTTGCTGGCGGCAGGGCGAGCTCGACTCGGTGGCAGAAAACAGCACGGGCAGCGGCCAAGCGCAGCGTGCCACACGGTCGTGGATCCCTGCGACGACGGTTATGATGGAGCTTGTGGGGCGGCGGCGGTACTCTCTGGTGATGGCAGTTACTGCGAGCAGGGAGAGTTACTGGCAGCAACGCTCGAGGGGGAGGCGAGCGAGGCAAGGGCATCGGGGTAGGTGGCGATGGGATCGAGGAGGTGGAGTTCCTGTGCGGTTCGTGAGCATGGTAGGTGGCGAGCGACAGGAGCTGTTTAGATCGGGGAAGGGCGGTCGCAACGCGTCCAGGACGCGTGCGTGGTGTGGCCGAGGCTTGGCGTTGGTTGCGTGTGTGCTGTGCGAGTACTGTGCATGGAACGGGTCAAGGTGGAGTGCGGCTGTGTGCGTGTACTGGTGCAGGTGAGTGGCGGCAGTGCTGCAGATTAGCTAGGGTTAGCTAGGTTTTCAGTGGGGTGGTAGTTGGCTGGCTGCTGGGCTTTGGGCCCGGCGGCTGGCTGACTCCCCCACAAAATATTTATTTTATTTGTTTAAATTTTTGTTTGAGAGGTTTTTGTAAATAGTTTTTTAGACAAGTAAAAGATTTGAAAAAAACCAGAGTTTTAATTTGAAATAAAGGCGGGGGATAATTAGAAAAACAAAAATAGGTTTTTGGCGAAATAATTTTAGACAAAAGTATGCATGATGTCATGAGGATGGACAAAATAAAAATAACAGGTAATTCTAATTGGGGAATATTTTCCCGGGCATTATAATCCATGTGGTTTATGAAAATAACACAGATGCAATGACATCTATTGGATCCATGTGGTTTATGAAAATAACACACATGCAATGACATATATGGATCCATGTGGTTTTGGAAAAGAACACACATGCAATGATATCTAGTGGATCCATGTGGTTTATGAAAAGAACACATATGCAATGACTCTAGTGGATTCATGTGGTTTAGGAAAAGAACACACATGCAATGACATCTAGTGGATCCATGTGGTTTATAAAAAGAACACACATCCAATGACTCTAGTGGATCCATATGGTTTATGAAAATAACACACATGCAATGACTCTAGTGGATCCATGTGGTATATGAAAAGAACAAACATGCAATCATATCTAGTGGATCCATGTGGTTTTGGAAAAGAACACAAATGCAATGACATCTAGTGGATTCATGTGGTTTATGAAAAGACAACACATGCAATGACTCTAGTTGATCCATGTGGTTTAGGAAAAGAACATAGATGCAACAACATCTAGTGGATCCATGTGGTTTACGAAAATAACACACATGCTGGAGTGGCATCATTGCATGTGTTATTTTCCAAAACCACAATGATACACACTGACACACACATCCAAGTGGGTGTGGTGATGTAGCATCTTTCAAACTGGTGGTAGAATGCATGCTGCAGTTAAATCCCAACATGCTTCTAGGGTTCCTGGACATGGTTAGACACCACATGCTGGAGTGGCATCATTTCATGTGTTATTTCCTAAAACCACAATGATGCACACTGATACACACACACGTCCAAGACATCTAGTGGATCCATGTGGTTTATGAAAGGAACACACATGAATGACATCTAGTGGATCCATGTGGTTTTGGAAAAGAACACACATCCAATGACTCTAGTGGATCCATGTGGTTCATGAAAAGACCACACATGCAATGACATCTAGTGGATCCACGTGGTTTTGGAAAAGAACACACATCCAGTGACTCTAGTGGATCCAAGTGGTTTATGAAAAGAACAAACATGCAATGACATCTAGTTGGAATCATGTGGTTTATGAACAGAACACACATGCAATGCATCTAGTGGATCCATGTGGTTTGTGAAAACAACACACATGCTAGAGTGGCATCATTGCATGTGTTCTTTTCCAAAACCACAATGATGCACACTGACACACACACACATCCAAGTTTGTGTGGTGATGCATCATCTTTCAAACTGGTGGTAGAATGCATGCTGCAGTTGAATCCCATCATGTTGCTAGGGTTCCTGGAAATGGTTGGACACCACATGTTGGAGTGGCATCATTGCATGTGTTATTTTACAAAACCACAATGATGCACACTAACACACACACATCCAAGTGGGTGTGGTGATGCAACATCTTTCAAACTGGTGGTAGAATGCATGCTGTAGTTGAATCCTATCATGCTGGTACAGTTCATAGACATGGTTGGACACCACATGTTGGAGTGATGGCATCATTGCATGTGTTCTTTTCGAAAACCACAATGATGCACACTGACACACACATCCAATTGCTCTAGTGGATCCATGTGGTTTGTGAAAAGAACACACATGCAATGACATCTAGTAGATCCATGTGATTTTGGAAAAGAACATACATCCAATGACTCTAGTGGATCCATGTGATTTATGAAAAGAACACACATGCAATGAAATCTAGTGGATCCATGTGGTTTTGGAAAAGTACACACATCCAATGACTCTAGTGGATCCATCTTGGAATAATTTGATGTATGCAAGTATGTATTTCATTGTATAAGACACTAACTTTCCATTTTTATGCTACTCAGTTTTGCCCTTGGTTTTTTGATACTACTCAGTTTTTCCCTCTCTCTCTCGTAGAATCCCAAACCCGTGCTCACTATGTACGGCTGCTACGCCGTTATTGGTTGTCACAGTTGTCACGGGGATCGTGCGCACCAACCGTTGATCCTCTATGATCCAACGCAAATCGTTGCACATGTCATGCCCTTCACAATACAACGTGATACAACATGGACGTCTCTCTCAGTGAGACTTCTACGAGAAGGAACACAAAGCCGTCCATGGAAAAAGTCGTCGAGTGGTCATTTGATGTTTAATCACATCTGAAAAGCCTACTACTGCTACTACGCCACAACACATGCACAGGGTAACAGGGTCACTGAGTGCACGGTCATCGACGGGCAGCTGCAATTTATTGTCACTTGGTTTTAAAAAAGGCATATCCCATTTTTACGCAACGCGCTCTCAATCTCACTTCCAACTAGGCCCTACCGCAAGAAACTTCCACGCGTCAGCCAGAGGCCGAAGAGCTGAGAAATGGGTCTCGAGGAGGGTGCCCCTCGAGGAGACCTAACGTCTCCGCCTTCATCGAGTCCCTCGCACTCATCCACACCTCCCTCTACCCGATCTAGCGCAACCCCACAAATCTCGCCATACAACTACCCACCTTCTCCTCTACACTTCCCCTTTTAATTATCGCCAATTTTATGGTTGTGTCAACCTTCGTACTTAGAAATTGTGTCTACGCCCTTTGCATGCGGCTGAATACAGAACTGCCATGCATGACCTAGGAAAAAACGTGACGTACCGTGCGTGTGTCACGGTGCTCGGTGCAGTAGCCTACGTGGCGTGGTGCACGGTGGTGCAACGAAACTTCCCTTCCCTTCACCTTAACTATAGAGCCCCTCTCCCTCCCGCTCTCTGCCTACCCACTCTCACTCTTGCTCACTCTCCTCACGCAACCCTCTCCACTGTCCTATCACCTTCTGCAAACTCCCGAGAAAACCCCAACCGCGTAGGCGATGGTGAAGGAGGATGCAGTGGCCATCGTCGCCCCCATGGCCGCCGGCGAGGAGGCCCTCGCCTCCATCTCGACCTCCCTCGAGGCGTTGAAAGCAGCCGTTGTCCCCATCTAGGCCCCTGTCGAGGCATCGATGGCATCCGTCGTCCCTGTCTAGGCCCTCGTCCCCGCTACCAACGTAACCGCCGGCGAGGAGGCCCCCTCCAGCAAGGAGGCCCCCGCTATTCACGGGCAGATCTAGCTCTTCTGGGACCCCTATGATCCAGAGGAGTACGTCGCTCCGGTGAACCCCTACAACACCGTCATCGACGACCCATGGTTGGAGGTAACTAGGGTTTACTCCTCGTCCCCGGTTCTTCTCCCGTTCCCATAATTGGATGCTAGATCTTGGTTATTAGGGTTCGGTTGTTTGCATTTCGATTGCTCGATCTTCTTACATCATCTAATCCTCCCTTTTTTTGAATAGGTGTCTGGTATCAACGTCTGCAATGATGACAAGTCTAGGCACACCAAGACTCGTTAGGTGCTGAGGAGGCTGTAGGGCGGCCATTACAACGCCTTCTTTGCTGACATCATCTACAGTTTCCCCTTTTGCAAGAAGAGACTTGCCGGCACCGACTTCAACTGCGTCATGATGCATGTAGAGGGTGCGAGCTCGGCACTCCCAAAGTTGGCCCGACCATGAACGCCAAGGCCTACATCGCTGAACACCAGGCGCTTGGCATTCACCTCCGCAACCTCCAGCAGGTGGCCACCAAAGAGGGTCGCATGCCTCTGATCAAGCCCAAGGCCCCCAAGATCAAGGGAGTGGGCAGCAAGAAGTGGAGGAAGTGCCAGAGGGAGGAGGCGGAGGTGAAAGCGCAGGAAAGGAGGGGTTGAACGTGTCTTCTACTGCTGCTAAGCAGCTTCTTTTGATTTTGTATATTGCATGTGATATCTGCTGAGCAGCGAATGTATCGAACCTCTTTAAGCAACCTACTTTCTATCGCTATATCCTATTTAGTTGCACACAACTATATCTACATTTATTTTGTTTTAGGAATGTATGTATTCTTCCTAGTGTGATTTGCTGCTCTAGATTTGCTATCAGATCGGGCCAAAAAGAGGGCCAAAAGTGAATGAATGATCAAAGAGAGATGTTGCTCTAGATTTGATACCAATTTGGGCAAAAAGAAACATAGCTGTTAGGGAGAGAGGAAAAAGGTACTCTTTCAAACTGCCAGTTAACGAGCTGCCATCTTGACAAGCTACCAGACACATACAGAAACATAACACATAGAAGTAAAATTTAATTCACTTATGTTCGAACCACTTGAGGTGCTAGCCATCTTGGCAATCTACTAGACACATACAGAAACATAACACAAATAAGTAAAATTTAATTCACTTCTCATCAGACCACTTGAGGCGCTTGCCATCATTCCTAGGAGACCAACTGCAATCATCCCCACAGCCGCTTACCTTATTGGCCATCCACAACTCACGAAATGCAAGTTCCTCCCACCTAGAATCTGCCTTGGCTTCCCTATATTCAGGATGTGGCACAATTAGCAGTGCATCACATGCCTGGTTGTTGCCGCTGGAAGATGTTGCCTCTCTGTTTGCTGCTTCAGCTGCAGCCTCTCTATCAGCTACTTCAGATGCATCCATTTTCTTTGCATATGTAGCATCACACTCAGCTATACTGCATTTGGTACAAAGGACTCCCCTAAGCTCGTCTTCCCTCTTACAACTGGGGCAAACCACGAGGAAACATAGAAAGAAATGGATCTTAAAGTATAGCTGGTAGGCCACATAAGCATATATGGCTGCATACTTCAGGTTTATCTCAGACAATGGCCTCTCCTCCCAGAAATCGTGCCTATCCGTAGGGAAATCTGCCTTCAGTGTGTTGTATGACTCACCGAGGATACTAGTTGCGAGTGTAGCCATTCCATCCTTACTCGAGCCCCCTATGATCTTGTTAAGACTCTGAATATCGATCCACTTGTGCACATGAATTGTAATTACCTCTTGACTAAATTTTGAAAAATCAATTCGTTTGTTGATAGTGCAGAAAACAATTCCTTTTCTACAATGAATTGGCACAGCACCGGACACTTCTTGTCAGTCCTGAAAGTATGTCGTTTGTCATCATCAAATCCGTGACCAAAATTTGTAAGTAAAAATGTTTTTTCAATGCAAGATCATCATCTGAATATAATTTAAAAAAGTCTAGTAAATGCAAGATCAAGACTCTCAACATTGGCTTGTCATAATTTATTTGGTCCTAATAAAATTCAGTAGTTGCAAGATGAGCAAATGGATAAAGAACAAGAGGAAAAACCCTAAAAGCGGTCAACTACAGAGAGCATATCTACAAACCAGGAGAAATGGTAGACGAGGCGTGTTTCCTCATGGCCAGTTGAACAATGGCGAGTTCATTCTCTAAATATGGGTCCTCCGGGGTGTACTCGAGGTCCAATCCCACAAACTTGTCCTCGTCTTTCTCAAGCCAATCCTCGTACATCCTCAGGACTCATACCACTGTATCCTCCTTGTTGTTGTATACAATGTCTATCTTCTTATTGCCATAGGCAATGAAGCTTGTCTATTGAGTGTGTCCTTCCATGGCGGCAAGGAGAAGTCGGAAAGAAGACGACAGGGGAAGCAGAAGACAGAGGAGGAAGAAGAAGAGTGGTTTCTGTGAGACAGGGGAACGGTGGAACCGTCAATACGTTTCTGAGGTAGTGGTTAACAATGGGGACGAAAGTCCAATGGAGAGACGTGTGGCGGCGACCGTTCTAGCTTCTGAGTAAACTAAGATTAAAAATAGCAGTAATAACAAGGATATATGCGCCCTGTGTTCTCACATCAATACATGCTATCTGTCGTGTTGTCCTATCCACTACGTCACCTTAGCTCATGTGCTCTGCTTCATTAGCTTTCACGTGTCAAATCCTACCGATCAATTTATTTGTGCATACCCATTTGCTGCATATCATGTAGCCTTTTTTAGAGAAATCCTCTAGCCTTGCGATCTTGCAAAGTGGGCTGGTGATTCCGTCAATGAAAATCCTAGTGGTAGAAGAAGAAGATGAGAAGACGATGGGATTCGGGATAGGGAGGAGAGCAGGGCTGAGTCATTCCTTCCATGTCCCGGAACCACCGATGGAAATGCATCCTAGATCCATGCCATGGCTGCGACCACAGATCACCGGTCCGGGGAAAAAGAAGACGGTGTAATGAGGAATGGATACAGGCGCCAACACTGCAAGGTGGCAAGCGCCTTGACTTTTCAACAAAATTATTGGCCTTAAGCCTTGGGTCGGAGGGAGTACGTGGCATCAACTACGCCTCCATGACGGTAGCGACATAACAACGAAAACTGATAGAGGGCCCAATTTGACGGGTGTTAGCCTGATATTTTGTATTCATAGATTAAGTTGAATTCGTTCCGAAAAAGACCCTCTGAGTATTTGGCACGCCAATAGTGGGTACGTGGCCGATTACAAGCAACTTGGGTATCGCTTTGGCTTGGCGTCTCAACTTTAGGGGCCACAAAATTATATTCTTCTTGCTTGGGGGTCTTGGCTCCAGGGGCATCCTTGTCTCCTCCTCTTGGTGTCATGGCCATGGACCTAGTTATGCAATAGGCATTTTCTGAAGTAAGATTCCATTCACATGATAACCAACAAAAGGTAAGAGATGGAAGGAATTAACCTTTGTAGGAATGGTTAGTGTAGCATGATGTGGACTAATGGTGATTGCCATGTGTTGGGCTGCATCATCTCCCCCCACTTGAAAACAGAGTTAACCACGACGATGTTCTTTCATCATGCAAGGAAAGAGGTGTTCCCTTGGCCTTGTGCTTGTATGCGGTCGGATCGCCAGTGTCAAAGCCTTGTTCAAAGTTCTTGAAGAGCTTGTAGATGTTCTTTCCATCATGCTGTGGTTGTAGATCTTGTATCATGTTCCTTGGAGGTGGTGGTCTTGGGTAACTTGCAAAACTGACAACAAAGAGAGAGAATTATATGATGGATTGTTAGCATGGGTCATACTCAAATATCTCTTCTCACATTTGGTGGCATGCGACATGGCACTCATGATTTTTCCACTCATTTGAGGCTTGTGGCACTCACTCTCACTATGGTGGTTCACTCTCTCACCACTCATCTCACAAGGGTCCTTAGGTTTCTTTATCTTGTGCACGAATGTCATGTTGGATGCAATAGCTTGCTTGGCATCATAGGTTGTAGCAGGAATGTCTTGTCGTTTCACTTGAAGGAGTAATGGTTAGTGCTACCATGATGTAGATCTCCTCTATCATATTGCCATGGTGTCCCAAGTAGCACGTGAGACACGAACATTGGCACGAAATCACACTTGATGGTGTCCGCATATGGGTCAATATTGAAGGAGATATTGACCTTGGATGTTATCTTGAGTTCTCCATTGTCATCAAGCCATTTAACATGATAGGGGTGGGGATGCTCTATGCATTGCAACTTGAGTTTCTCACAAAGTTATGAACTTGCAAGGTTGTGGCAACTTCCTCCATTGATGATCACCTTTATGGACTTGACATCAATTCCGACACGGAAGATATTGAGGCGTTGGTCCTCTCTTGGTATGGATTTTGTTGTCAAGACTTGAGCTATGACGAGGGAAGGTCTTGGATCATGCTTGCATATAACAATGTCATCCTCTTCCATCGTGGCTTCCCTTGCAATTGCTCTTTGAGTCAAAGCTTCATATTGCTCTTCACACACGGAATAGGTTGCGCCATTCTCATCCATAAGCATAACTCTTATGTTGGTGCAATCATATAACTTGTGACCCTTTACTCCACACTTGAAACAAGTAACTTGAGTATCCGATGTCATGTTGGATGAGGATGCTATCATGGTTTTTGCTTACTTAGATGAGCTTGCTGCTTAGTTCTTTGGCTTGGTGGAGGCATTTGCATTGATGAAAGAAAAATATGCCTTAGTCTTATCATAAGCATTCTCCTTTTGTAAGTGACATTCGTCTTTAGTAGCTTTGTGGAGAAGCTCGGTGAGATTCTTATATGGTTGGAAGTCAACAATTTTCTTTATTGGGTGGCTCAAACCGTTGAGGAACCTTGCTATCGTTTGCTCTTCGAGTTCTCTCACATCGCCTCGCATCATAGTCCTCTCCATTTCCTTGTAGAACTCTTCAAATGGTCTTGTGACTTGCCTCAAATTTTATAGCTTGTCAAAGAGGTCTTATCTATAGTGCTCGGGGACGAACCTCGTGTACATCACTTCCTTCATCTTCGTCGAAGTGCTAATGGGAGGTTCTTCTTGCTTCTCATGATTTCTTTGATAGTCTTCCCACCATACATTGGCATAGTCCTCAAACTCAAGGGATTCCATTACAACTTTCTTCTCTTCAGAATAGTTGTGGACTCGAAATATTTTATCAACCTTGAGCTCCCAATCAATGTATGCATCGACATATTCTTCTCCTTTGAACTTAGGCATAATGAATTTGAGTTTTCCAAACTTGCCATCCTTATGCTAACGATGGTAGTGAAGGGAATAGGCCCGAGAGATAATAATAAAGTGGTTATTATCTTATTCCATGTTTATGATAAATGTTTATTTTGCATGCTATAATTGTATTAATTGTACTTTAATACATGTGTGTTTAACAAATAAATAAACAGTTCCTAGTTATCCCTCTCATATAAACTAGCTCGTTGATTAACAAGATGATCAAGGTTTCCTAATCATGGACATTGGATGTTGTTAATAATGAGGTCAGAGCATTGGTGGAATGATGTGATGAACATTCATCCAAAGTGTAACAATACGATCAAATTCATTGTGTTTAAATTGCTATAACATCATATGAAATAATTCTAGTCCTTAAACCATGACTTCATGCCAATCACTAACACTGGAAGAATAACTTGATAACATCAAACGTCACACCGTAATAGGGTGACAATAAAGGTGGGTTCAGATACTTTGAAGGTGTTATGTAGAGGCTCATGGATCAAGAGTGGGATTTGTCCATCCCAATGACAGATAGATATACTCAGTACCCTCTTGGTGATATCACATTGAGATAGCTTGCAAGAAAGTGATGTGATCAGTAGAATGTTATATCACGAGAACGAGAAAAGATTGCATGTCGATAACGAGATCAAACTAGGTATGGAGATGCCGATGATCAAATCTCGGACATGTAATATATCATGAGACAAAGGGATTTAGTTACAAACATTAAAGGTTCACACAATCACAGGAGTCATCGTTTAATGTGTGGGAGTCAGTACAGATCTCCAGGTCCCGCTTATGATTATTGATCAGAGAGGGGTCTCGATCATGTCTGCATTTTTCGCGAACCATAGGGTGACAAACTTAAGGTATACCAACACCATTTTGAGCAAATATGTTTCAGATAAAGATTTAAGAAAGCGCTGGAATCATTTCGATGGAAATCGGAATTGTTTCGGGTGAAATTGCAGAAACTGGTTCTGCATGGGATATTGAAATGTTGCAAGGAGTTTTAAGTGAATGTTTGTTCATTAAAGTAATTAACAAATTTTTTAATAAAATAAATAAAAGGGTTTTATTGAATGAGAGTTGCATTAAAGTTGGTGGAAATTTAATGGAGATGAGTGGAATTTTGAGTGGAACGGAAATTGATGTGAGTGGTAGCTCCACCACATGAATGAGGAAGAGGTGGGGGCACCTCCTTTGGCCACCGGCCATGGAGAGGTGCTACCACCCTCTCCCTATAATAGGCCCCCACTCCCTCCTCTCATTTCACACCTCCTCGTGAAGGATCTCTCTCCCCCTCTAGAATCATTCCCCATGGTGTCGGATTAGCGAGCTACATGTTCCTAGTGGCTTTATCTGGAAAGGAGTTGTTGCTTCTGCTGCATCGCTGGAGCGAGGACCTGGAGGTTGTCGGGGTACCAGACGTGTGTGCCATCACGGATGCGCTGCTATTTTGTGGTGTTGGACTTGCTGGACCGGCTGGACCTGCTGGACTTCATCACGATCTTGAGATCGGCAAGTGTATGACTACATCATCCACGAGTATAACCTCGTAATGCTTTGTTTCTCTTCAAGGGTATGTTCTCTATGGATTTATATCCGCCCGTTGATTGTATCTAGGTAGATAGATCTTGGTGCTTAGTTGTTTACATCGTAGGAAAAATTTTGTTTTCTATGCTGCGAACCCAATAGGTAGTTGCAGTGTTCTTATCTCATGCTTGCTTCACTTGGTGCGCATGGTGGAGGAGGAGGAGGATCTTGATTGTCTCGAGGAAGTGGTGGAGGAGGAGCTTGATGATTCTCAAAGTCTCTTCTACACCTTTGCTCGGGATCATTTGCATTCATTGGTTGTTGATGAGGATGGTGTGGTTGAGCATGACGGTTGTTGTGTCTAGAGCTGTGTGCATCCTCATAATCATCACTTATATCACATGCCTGTTCTTGATTGATGTGATGTGGTTGATGATGGTTATGAGGTGGATGATGACACATATCATTTCGATGGTCTTCACCATGACGTTCTTGCTCTTGTTGAGGTTGCACTTGTGTCATTGCTTGTTGTGGTCGGTGACCATGTCCTTGTTGTTGCCATGGATGTTCATGGTGATCATGGTGCCGATGATGTGTAGCATGGTGCAGTTATTGAGCTGGTGGGTCAACCGCTTGTTCATGTCGATGATGAGCTTAGTGTTCCCCATTATGGAGGTGGGGTTCTCCATGACAAGAGTGTGAGCACGAAGACTCGCCATGATGAGTTGAGGAGTGTGTACGAGACAAACATGACGAGATTGAATGATGTCCATGACGGTTGCCAAGATTGGAAATGGCTTGGTGAATATCTTGGAATTGAGCGTGATGCTCCGCTTGATGTTGCCGATCACGTTAGTCGAACTCTCCAAAAGTTTCATCAAGCCGGTTCTCAAGGCTTTGAAATTGGGCATTGAATTCCTGGCGTTGTGCCCATAAGTTGTGGCGCATGGAGAAACCATCTTGGTTGTTGAAGTTTCCATCTCCACTAGCTCTGCTTCCCCTAGAAATTGTGTATTACCAAAATTGGAAAGAGGGTGATATTGGTGGAATGGTATGTGTTACTGACATGAGTACGATTACTCGGGTGCTTATGTTTGGTTACCGTAGCTAGATGAAGGTTCACGGCCCATGAAGACCAAGAAGAAGGCCCAGGAAGCATCCGATGGAAGGCATAGTTTTGCTACATAAGGAAATAGAAAATGGCATTGTATTGGAGTTGGAATCATAATCTATAACCTATTCGTATATGGCCTCAGGACCCAGCCTATTATATATAGGCTGGGAGGAGCCAGCAGAGAGGTACCGAAAAAAGCCTTAAGCAACCTATAATCGATTTGACCATAAGCAATCAGACGACTTCGACTCCCTTGCTTGTCTGATCACCCGACGAAATCCCCAACGTTCTCATTTCCTCGAAACCCTATGTCCATAACTATGGCATTGCCGAGGTTACCCCTCGTCAATTGGCGCCGTCTGTGGGAAACCTGAACGCTAGAGTCATCATTAGGAGGACCCCTTTTCATCAAGCAACAATCCAACAGAAGAGGCACGACGCTCGCCCACTCCTCTCTCGGTTTCCGTCGACTTCAACGACGGATCCGATCTCATCATCAGAAGTTTCCACTTTCGCGTAGAGAAACCCAAAGAACCACACCTATCGGCTCTAATTTCGTCGGGACCGTCGGTCGAAAAAGTTGCGCCTACAGCGATACCTACATCTTTTGTTGGATCATCCGCAGAATCTGCGCCACAGCCAGAGAACGACAAAGGAAACTCTAGAGAATCAGCAGATCTGGGGGATCTTGACAGTCTCTATGATGGTCTCTTCCTTAGATCAGACTCCCAGCTAACGCCACCACGTGGCTCAAGCCTAGTAAACACTAAACCCAAAGAAAGTGGCGAAAGTATCGAATTTGGAATCAGGATGGCCGAAATCTACCCAGAACAGAAACTGCTGGACTTCAATCCTACAAACAGTGTCTCCCTTAGACCCGACGACAACGACCCTAGTTATACATAACGCACCACCAAGTATGTGTGATCATCGGGGATGCCTCAACTCAGAACGACTCCAACAGTAACCCATCCTTGATCCCAATGATATTTTATCAGATGACAATGCAGGATATCACAAAAATGAAGGAGACTCGACAAACAACCGCATAATCCAAGGAGGAGGAGAACCACGTGGAGGCGAACGGCAAACCCTCCGGTTATCAGCCAAAGCATGGAAAAAAGCAATGGATGCAGTATCATGTGCGGTCCTGATGATAGATGAAGCCACACGCGAAGAATTAATGGCCTACCAATACATGTTACATCACAAGAAAAGGGATCTATTAAGGATGCATAGGCAACTCGAAAAAATAAAAAGGCTAGCTGATGAATCCAGTCTTCGGCGGGCTCAACTAAGTTCTACCCGAGGATCAGGCAGTGTAAGCGGAGGAGCATAGCCAAGGAGAGGGACCTCACAACCGCAGAACATCCCCAAAGCCAAAAGAAACAAACTGACCCGAGATCTTGATTTATCCTTTATGTTAGTAGATCCAACACGACACATCAAGGCAAAAACAACACAAGTCGCAATTGTAGCTACGCAAACATACCTGATTACAACTCAACCCGCACCCGAGGATCCTCGTGTGGCTCTCCATCGCTCCGCTCTCATGAATCTCGGCATGGTGGGTGTGTCTCTTGCACAAGCAGAAGAAGGAAACACACGGCAGCCCGACAGATCCCCACACCATCGCAACAGCCCTCGACAGGTAGGACACATCCGATGATCACGATCGCCACATCTGGTGCACTTTTTGAGCTCTGAGCCACAAAACGACGCAAGAGACGACATCACACAACGCAAGATCGAAAGATCTAGGGAAGAGCGCAGCAGTCGAAGATACTACCATGGTGAAAGCATGGACGAATATGAATTATGTGGAGCCAGTTGCTTTACCCGACGGATTCGCAAGACTCCAGTACCCAAGGATTTCAAGCTCCCCCAAGACCACCAGAAGTATGACGGCCTCTAGGAACCCGAAGCTTGGTTGGCAGATTATCTGGCAACCATCAAACTACAGGGTGGCTCCAAGGCCATCGCAATGAAAATCCTACAAGTGCACCTATGCGGCGCTGCCTGATCCTAGCTAAAATAATTACCTGAAGAATCCATCAACAACTAGAACGATCTTGAAGACAAGTTCATCCGAAATTTACACTCCATGTTCAAGCGACCTGCATCCTTGGAGAAACTGCGAGTGTGCAAGCAGAAATCCATAGAATCAATATGAGCCTTCATCTAGCGGTGGAACATCATCAAAACTTCAGCCGAGGCTATATCCGATGAAAGGGCAATTGATGCCTTCAATGACGGCCTTCGTCGGTGGGAGTTCATAGAAGAGATGGGATGGGTCAAGCCCAAAACAATTTCATAGCTTATGGATATGGAAAATCGTTTGGCTGACGGAGAAGACGCAATACACAACAAGCAAGCGCGTTTACTGGAAGAAGACAGGGACAGACACAACAACGATAGGAGACGACGAAGCAACGACGGATTCGGCGGACCAAGCTACATCGCAGCTGGTTTCTCATGAGAGGATAACTGTAGCATCCCAATTGTCTAACAATTGTAATGCTACTTGGTCTAGTAATATAATGGCTACTTCAAATACATAATTGTGGCATCATCATTATATCATGCTCATGTCATCATGCCACCTTGCATTTGAGCATCATATAAAACCCTTTACTTTTGGTTCTTATCTCATCTGCATTGTTAATTGTATTTGCCTCTTGATATTGTATTTGGTTCTTGATATATTGTTTAAATGCCCAAGTTGAGTTGGGGGCATATCTTTTATTAACTCCACCACCTTTCTTTCACCACCTTATAATTCCACCATCCAACTAAATATGAGCTTGGCACTTATTGGTTTTACCTCTAGCTCATGTGGGTTGGGATGGATCCAATTCTTTTGCCACATGCTCTCATCTTGGCATCATTTTGTTTTCACATTATTGATATATGAGAGCCACATGGCCACCTTTGCATGCCTTGTGAGTGGAACCATTTTTCCTAGCTTCCATATGGACTATTATGGATTTATGCTCATGTGGGAATATTTTTGGGACTATCGAACATCTAGTGGAATATACACACTAGTAATTCCCAATTATAATCCAATGTGATCATCTCCATCTACTCCACTTGGAATTCCTTCTAAATTCTTTTGCTTGGCTTTTATTCCAATTTTGGGAATGCATAATAATAATGCCATGTGATAATGTTGTTTTCACAAGAATCAACATGGCAATAAATATTTTGCATGGGCCATGCAAGTGCCACCTTTTCTAGTATTTGGGTTTTATTTGAATCTTGAGTGGATCATCATCTCTCTCCCTCTCTCCCTCCTTTTTGGCTAGGTCTTAGTTGATCTTGCTTAAACCATTCCACCTCATCTCATCCCTCACTTTTTCTTGACTTGATCTTGTTGGAGCTTGTCATGCTCTAGCTTGGTCTTGTCAAAAGAAAGCCACTCCATCTATCTCTCTCTAAACCCTAAACCATCACCTACCCATCTAACCATACCCCCCATCTAAGCTAAACCCTACCATCCTAATTATCTTATCCCCCCTCTCTCTCTTCTCCTTCTAAACCTAACCCTCCCTTAGTCTCCATGCCGAGCCCCACCTTGCAGGTCCCACCTGGCCACCTACCCCCTGCCCTAGCTACCCTCCATCCCAACCAAAACCCTAGCTACACCCGATCCACCCATTCCTCTACCACACCCTAAACCCGAGCCTCTCTTCCTCTAGCTCTCTCTCTGCCTGCAGGCCCCATCAGCCGAGCCTCCCCCCTCTGGCCCTACCGTCCCCACCTGGCAGCCCTCCTTCACCACCTCGCCCTGCCCCTGCCCTGCCGAGCACGTGAAGGAGGAGAGGAAAAGTGGTCGAGCCACCTTTTTCCATCTACCTGCTCCCCACGGCTCCTCCCTCCCCTCTCTCTGTCTTATCCCCCTCTCGGATCTCCTCTCTGCCTCTCCAGATCTGGCCGAGGTGCCCTGGGACTCGCCCTCTTCTCTCCTTCCTCTCCACCACCGTCTACCCCCCCATCGCCGCCCACCGTCGGCCTCCACCACGCCCAGTCGTTTCAGCCGTGCAGCACGTCCGAGAAGAGGCCTGGGAGAACGAGGAGACGCCTAGGAGGCCGCCTGTACACGCCGTCGAGGAGGAGACGGACCGGAGCCATCAGGCCGACGCTGCACCGACGCAAACCCTAGATCCTCTGGCCGTCTGCCTCGACGCCGATCCTCTGCGCCTCGAGCCGATCCAACCGCACCGACACACTCTCGGTGAGCTACCTGACCTCCTGGACATGCTCCGCCATGCTGTCGTCATCTAGAGCCGCTTCTCGTTTCGTCGAGCACGCTGCGTGCGCTGGCGGCGCTATCGTCTGCTCGCCGCTGCGCCTCGCAGAGGCTTAGCTAGCCTGCGTCCGCTTCTCTGTCACCACCCTAGAAGCCACCGCACCGGTTACGCCCCCAGCGCGCACCAGCACGTCCAGGGATCGATCCCCCACCCCGCGCCGCGCACCGATCGGTCGCCAGCGACGCCAGGAAGATCCACAGTGCGGGCCTGTGGCCGTTTTGCTTTTAGCCCCTTCTTTGTTTTTCTGCTCAACCCGCGACCCTTCGGACCCATCTGTCATCGGCTGTTGCCACTTTACAAAAAGAGACCGCAAGTTTCGGATCCTCAACCCGCGCTCCCGGGCTCCCCCGACGTGGCACGACCTCGCTGGCGCGCCCGCGTGTGGCCCTGAGGACGCTCCGGCCCCACATGTCATTCGCTGCGGCTAGGCGAGCTCGTGGTGACAGAACTTTTCTCTGCGCGCGGTGCTGCTGAGTCAGTAGTGGCCCACTGGACAGTGTCTGTGGCTAGCTTAGCTTGGGTATAAAAAGTATTTCTGCATATCTGTTTAAATTCAAACTTATTCAAATTAATTCAAATTCAAATTTATTTCTGTTTTTAAATAACTTTTAAAATACAAACCCAATTAATACAAATAATATATGTTTCCAAATCAGAAAAATATGAGGAATTCAAATATGTCATCCAAAATATATTTGGAACACTTAAATTTCCAAGTTAATTTAAATTACAATAAAATGCCCTTCCACTTTAAATAATTAATAACTTTTGTTTTATAACTCCAAATTTAACAAATAATATGTCTAAAATGATTAGCTCGACGAGAACTTTTTGTTTATGCATTCCATGGTTTGATTTGAAGCATGCATCATATAAATATAAAGTATACAGCAACTAATATGAAGTTAAAATGTGGTTAAAACTCAATAAAATGATTTAATCTTGTATTCCACACCTCACCCATGCCATGCTACTTTATTGCCATGAAAATTGTGCACCATTCATCATGGCATGATTGTTTGCTTGTCGCATTTAATTCATATGCTTGTGCACTTTATTTATGTTGGCCCTCATTTGTTTGGTTCTTCTTCGAATAGAGCTGAGCAGGGGATATATCAAGATAACCAGGAGCACTACCCAGATCCTTCTCTCGCTTCAACTGAGCTGCCAGGCAAGCACTACCACATGCTTGCATACATATAGTACCTATTGCCTCCTTCTTATTCTTGCATCATTGAGTCGCGATTGCATTAAACTGAATCCCAAGTATTGCATAGCCTTTACTTTTAAACCCCACCGAAGCTTGATCCTCCATCCCATGAGCCATTACTACAGGAGTTGTTTGAGCCATGCGAGTCGTAGAACAGCATGTGTAGGGTATGTGAGTGTCTGTTGGATAACGAGGTACCTAAACAACCTAAACTGAGTAGTAATGGGATAACTAATGAAAGTGGCATCGGTGAGCCATATTCGCTATTTGGTTTTTCAGGCTCACTTGTGTCCCGTAGGAACCCGAGTACTTGATTCCTGTTCCTTGAATATTCGCGCTATCCACATCCGGGAGGCTTATGAACCCCCCTGAGCCAGAGCTTGATTCATTCTTATTTCTTGGGGCCACAAACTAGTTTGAGGTTTTATTTACTATCCTGTACTTATGCCATGCTTTACTGCTTTATTTAAATTGTGCGAGGTACTGCACACTGTACTGTTTAGGGAAGCGGAGTGTTTTCGCGGTGTCGACAAGCCCAGTCACATTTTCGGGTTCCCAGTCGTTCACAGCCATTGGCGCAAACCTTGAGTCCGTCTCGGAGTCAGCTAACTCCGTTGCGGGTAGCTTAATGGGGTGGTCCCCTGAAATATTTCTGAATCCTGTGATCGCTTTGTCGTGACTGCCTCGTTGGGTTTTGATTTGGTTTTTCCGAGGCATATCGAGTGTGTGTTGCAATTTGTGCACCCCTGCAGGGTAAAACTTTCTGAAAGCCATGTCCGCGGTTATGGACGACTTGGAGCACAGTTTCTCGATCATAGACAAGCATAACTAAAGTACCGCTTTTAATCTGACTAGACTAGGTACCTGACTAGTAAATAGTGCAATACTCACGGAATGGATAATAAAACTGCCAACGGATGGGGGGTTGTTCGTCCGCTTCCTCGTCGGTAAGCGAGGAGGAGGATGGATCTGTGGATATTACCATTATTACTGTTATAACTGTTGTTATTAATTCACGGACATCCGTCTATCTCTGGTTAGGCAGATGGTTAGCGAGTATCTATAGAATTGCTAGGGTTTATCTTTTGCTGCAATTGCGTCACCCCAGGTTGTGTCCCCTTTAGAGGCATAAAGACTTGCTGAGTACCCCTAGGGTCTCACACGATAAATTATTGGTTCAGATGAACAGGTACACTCGCAAGATGGATACTGGGTGGAAGAGACGGACGATGTGGGCAACGGTCATTCGGTGTAGAGATTCCGGGAACGGGGATCCGTGAGATCTGTGGGCGGGATCTGCTTATTTATGGGGCATCTTATGCCGATTTGCTTCTTATCCGTACTCGGATTTTGTCTTCCGCTTCCGCCTGATACTCTGATGTTTGATGTATGAGGAGATATCCTAAACTATTATATCTATCTAGGATATTTGGATCTTGTCGTATGGCGTTGCTATAATTCCTTTCTTTTTAGATGGAATGGCTCTGATGTACTATTGTATGGTGGCTTGCATACATACTCATTTGTGTATGTAGTTGATCCCTTCGCCTGCCGATTATGCCGCCCGTTCTTGTCCCGATGTTTGGAAATGGTTGGGACGGCCGAAAGGTCTACCTGTGAGTGGCATTTGGGCCCCACCGTACTATTTCAACCATTTCTGCTCATCCAGGCTTGTAACTAGGAGCGTAATTCACCGAGGTAGTTACAATTGGTATCAGAGCCATCCCGCCCTTCAGGGTCTCAGCCAAATGGTCGTTGTCTGTCTAGCAAATATTTTTGGTAGTTATGTATACTAGGGAAAAACAAAACGTGAGAGTAGGACTGCTTCCACTTTTCTTCTTACCCACCCACCCACCCTTTTCTGGTAAGGAAGTGTATCGTTTTCAATCTTCTTCTTAAAAATTCAAACTAGGATTCACGTGTTCTGGGATTCCGTAGTACCGTAGGTTGTGTGTGTGTGTGTGTAATCCCTTGTCTATCTGTTGCATCCAAGTTGTTATCTCTATCGGCCTTTTGGTTATCAACTGTTGGTACATTCCATACCGAAAGGCTTTTGCAAACCGACGCGATCTATCTGATTTGTTGTATACCGATGCGATCTGTCTTACTCTTTGTTATCCGACGTCATCTTGTTTGGGGTGTTCGTTTCCGTAGTTGCTAATCTTTAGGTTCACCGTGAAAAGAAAGTGTTGAGATATGTGTTTTACTTATTCATGTGCGGAGTAATGATTTGAGTGCGGGATGGAGTCGCGACCATACCACTACTTTTATCATTGCTCTTGTATATTGAGTTGGTAGAGTCACTAATCTTGATTCGTTAAGTGATTTTGCGCATCTATTGGTATTTTAATGCCGAAATTTGTGGAAAATTTTTCTTTGATATATTTGTGTACCACACTCCTTTTCAGTCGTGTGCGATATGCTCAATATCTTCTAGGTGCTTTGAACTTCGTTGATATTTTAATATCATCTTGGTAAATTGTATCCTTTAATCTTGATTAATTCCATCTTGGTACTATTTTGGATTATTATTATTCTCCATCATAGTACTGACTTGTGTTTTATATCAATCACAGGATGGCACCACCACGCCGTTCTGAGGACATACAACCTGAGCTGGGGGCAGCGTTGTCAAGCATCGCCAATGCCTTGGCAGCAATGCAGCAGAACCAGCAGCGTTTCGAGGAAAGTGTCAGGAGGAATGAGTTTGTTCCGCTACCTCCACCTCCCAAGCGAGGAGACATCAAAAGCTTCCTGAAGTTCAACCCCCGCCAGTTTGATGTTTCTAACCAACCACTTGATGCGGATGATTGGTTGCGTGAGATGTCAAGGCTGCTGATAACTGCTGATGTTCCTGAGCAAGAATGGGTAAAGTGTGCTACTCACCTTCTGAAGGGAGATGCAGCTCTCTGGTGGGAGAATTACCTGAAGGCAAACTGCACTGGTTTTCAGCCTACTTGGGGACAGTTCACTGGAGCTTTCAAAGAGCAGTATCTGTCAGAAATTGTCATGGAGAGGATGAAGGAAGTGTTTCTCAACCTCAAGCAGGGCAATGATAATGTCAATACCTACATCAGGAACTTCATGAACCTTTCTCGTTATGGTGGCGATGAGATCTCTGATGACAAGAAGAAGCAAAAGAGGTTCAGGCAAGGGCTCAATGCATCGATTAAGTATGCAATCACACATGCAAGGCCGGCGTCTTTTCTGGAACTTCAGCATACAGCTCTGCAGGAAGAGGCAAGTAGGCAAGTGTTTGAGGAGTCAAAGAAACACAGCCGTGATGCAGCAAGCTCTTCAGCTATGTCAGCTCCTTCTAAGCGTCGTGTCTGGGTTCCTAACACCCCACCGTCGCTCCCGGCTCCACCAAGACCTTCAAGCTACGCGGCAAGGCCACCAAACTTCCTCACTGCTGCTCCCAGGGGCTACAACCACCACTACCCTGGAGCGCCTGGCGGAGTCCCTGGCTACGTTGCTCCACGTCCACCTGGTGCTTGTTTCACTTGTGGAGACACTGGGCATCAGTACTGGAACTGTCCGATGAAGAACAAGGCTCTTCCTCCACCACCTCCAAGATCTGCGGCAAGCTCTCCTTTGGTTCGTGCACCACCACCTCGGGCTCTCAACATCAACACCAAGCCCGGGTCTACTGTTGCTCGTGCCAACTGTGTCAACGCTGCTCAAGCTGAGCATGCACCTAGAGTTGTGATGGGTATGCTTTCCGTTAACTCAGTCCCTGCACGAGTTTTGTTTGATTCTGGTGCATCGCATTCTTTTGTGTCAACCAAGTTTGCAGATGAGAATGGGTTAGCTATGGATCCTCTCCTTAAGCGGTTAATGGTCCTTTCTCCTGGAGCAACAATGGCAGCTTCTAAAATCAGCCATGGCAATCAAATTGAGATTGGTGGCTCTTCGTTCTCGGCTTCCTTAATCATTCTGGGCAATTCTGACATTGATGTCATCTTGGGCATGGATTGGTTGACAGCAAATGCAGCTATGATTGATTGTGCTGAACGCTCGGTTTCTCTGAAGATTCCTGAAGGCCATATAGTCTATTCTCCAAGTCTGACTCCTGCTATCCAGTTTTTCTCTTTGGCGGCTCTGAATGTTGATGCTATGGAAGCTATTCAGAGTGTTCCGGTGGTCTGTGAGTTCCCAGATGTCTTTCCTGAAGAGTTGCCAGGTATGCCTCCGGATCGTGAGGTTGAGTTTGTTATTGAGCTTGAACCTGGTACCGCTCCTATCTCCAAGCGGCCTTATAAAATGGGTCCTGCTGAGTTGGCTGAACTCAAACGACAGCTTGATGAACAAGAGAAGTTGGGTTTCATTCAACACAGTACTTCTTCTTGGGGTAGCCCTACTCTCTTTGTGAAGAAGCGAGACCAGACTGATAGACTTTGTGTTGACTATCGGGCTCTCAATGCTAAAACCATCAAGAATAAATATCCCCTTCCGCGGATTAATGATCTCTTCGATCAGCTAGCTGGAGCTGTGGTATTCTCTAAGCTTGACTTGAGAAGTGGTTATCACCAAATCAAGATTCGCAAGGAAAATGTTCCTAAGACAGCTTTCACCACCCGCTATGGCCTGTATGAGTACACGGTCATGTCTTTCGGTCTCACCAACGCACCTGCCACCTTCTCGAGGCTCATGAACTCGGTTTTCATGGAGTATCTTGATAAGTTTGTTGTGGTCTATCTGGATGACATCCTAGTCTATTCTAAGTCAAAGGAAGAGCATGAAGAACACCTTCGGTGTGTCCTAAACAAGCTTCGTGAGCACCGCTTGTATGCAAAGTTCTCCAAGTGTGAGTTTTGGCTGCCTCAAGTAACCTATCTTGGTCACGTCATCTCTGCCAAGGGCATTGCAGTCAATCCGGAAACTGTGAAGACGATTGTTGAATGGCTTCCTCCTGTTAATGTCAAAGCAGTGCGGAGTTTCCTTGGTTTGGCTAGTTATTGCCGTCGCTTCGTTCAGAACTTCTCGAAGATAGCGAAGCCTCTTACCGATCTCCTCAAGAAAGGCAAGAAATACCTTTGGACTCCTGCATGTCAAGCAAGCTTTGAGACACTCAAAGAGAAGCTCACTTCCACACCAGTCTTGGTTCCTCCGGATACATCCAAGCCGTTCCAGATTTTCTGTGACGCCTCTTTGCATGGATTGGGTGCGGTCCTTATGTAAGAAAAACAAGTTGTTGCTTATGCCTCTCGTCAGTTGAAGACGCATGAGATCAACTATCCTACACATGACCTCGAGCTCGCAGCAGTTGTCTTTGCTTTGAAAGTATGGAGGCACTACTTGCTTGGCAACCGTTGTGAGATCTTTTCTGATCACAAGAGTCTGAAGTATATCTTTACTCAGCCTGATCTCAACCTTCGGCAAAGGAGATGGATTGAAGCAATCAATGACTTCGATCTGACCATCAACTACACTCCGGGCAAAGCTAATGTCATGGCAGATGCTCTCAGCCGCAAAGCTTATGTCAACAACCTCATGATGGAAGAACAACAGCCTCTCTTGTGCGAGGAATTCCGTCAGCTCAACCTTGAAATTGTGGAACAAGGGTATCTTCTGAACCTTCTAGCAACCCCTCTCTTGGAAGAAAAGGTTCGCTCTTCTCAGCTTGGGGATCCGCACACCAAAAAGATCATCTCTAGGCTTCAGCTTCCGAAGTATGAGTCCTTCCACGTCGATGATCAAGGCACGCTTTTCTTTGAACATCGGATGTTTGTTCCGAACTACCCGGGTTTGAGAGAGCAAGTTCTCAAGGAGGCGCATGATTCTGTTCTTTCTATCCACCCTGGCAGCACAAAGATGTACATGGACTTGAAAACACAATATTGGTGGCCTGGTTTGAAAAGGTATTGTGCCAAGTATGTCTCGGAGTGTGATGTCTGCCGTAGAGTGAAAGCTGTTCATCAGAAACCTTCCGGTCTTCTACAACCATTGAAACCCCCGGAATGGAAATGGGAGAAAGTGGAGATGGACTTCATCACTAGTTTTCCTAGGTCGCAGAAGGGCAACAATGCAATCTTTGTTGTCATTGACAGGCTTTCTAAAGTGGCTCACTTATTCCCCGTCAAGGAAACCATTTCTGCAATTCAGTTGGCTGAGCTCTATATCAACAGAATTGTCTCTCTGTATGGGGTTCCGCTTGAGATCAGTTCAGACCGTGGAAGCATCTTCACTTCTAAGTTCTGGGAAAGTTTCCAAAATGCTTTGGGAACAAAGTTGAACTTCAACACAGCTTACCACCCTCAGTCGCAAGGACAAGTTGAAAGGATCAATCAGATTCTAGAGGATATGCTTCGTGCTTGCGTCTTCTCTTTTGGCATGAAGTGGGAAGAATGTCTTCCTTATGCTGAGTTCTCTTACAACAACAGCTTCCAGAAAAGTCTAAAGATGTCACCATTTGAGGCTCTCTATGGTCGCAAATGTAGAACTCCGATTGGTTGGTCGGGTGCAGGAGAAAGAATCTTGTTTGGCCCTGACATTGTGACTCAAGCGGAGGAGAAGGTTCATATCATTCTTGAAAATCTGAGGATTGCTCAAAGTCGCCAGAAGAGCAATTATGACAGGAAGCACATGGACATGGAGTATGTCCCTGGTCATCTCGTTTACCTTCGTGTCACTCCCATGAGAGGCACGCACCGTTTTGGTATCAAAGGAAAGTTGGCTCCTAGATACATCGGTCCCTTCAAAATTCGTGGAAGAAGAGGAGAAGTTGCTTATGCTCTTGAGCTCCCGGGAAAACTCAAAGTCCATGATGTTTTCCACATCTCTCAGCTCAAGAAGTGCTTCAAGGATCCCGGCAGAACTGTGGATCATGAGCTTATCAATCTCCAAGAAGACCTGTCTTATCAAGAACACCCCACAAAAATCCTTGAAGTCGCAGAAAGAAGGACTCGCAACAAGTCCATCAAGTTCTGCAAGGTGCAGTGGTCGCACCATTCTGTTGATGAAGCCACCTGGGAACGCGAAGATGAGCTCCGTGCCAAGTATCCTACCCTCTTTGTGTCTTCTTCTTCATCCTAGAATCTCGGGGCGAGATTCCTGTTTAGTGGGGGAGAGTTGTAGCATCCCAATTGTCTAACAATTGTAATGCTACTTGGTCTAGTAATATAATGGCTACTTCAAATACATAATTGTGGCATCATCATTATATCATGCTCATGTCATCATGCCACCTTGCATTTGAGCATCATATAAAACCCTTTACTTTTGGTTCTTATCTCATCTGCATTGTTAATTGTATTTGCCTCTTGATATTGTATTTGGTTCTTGATATATTGTTTAAATGCCCAAGTTGAGTTGGGGGCATATCTTTTATTAACTCCACCACCTTTCTTTCACCACCTTATAATTCCACCATCCAACTAAATATGAGCTTGGCACTTATTGGTTTTACCTCTAGCTCATGTGGGTTGGGATGGATCCAATTCTTTTGCCACATGCTCTCATCTTGGCATCATTTTGTTTTCACATTATTGATATATGAGAGCCACATGGCCACCTTTGCATGCCTTGTGAGTGGAACCATTTTTCCTAGCTTCCATATGGATTATTATGGATTTATGCTCATGTGGGAATATTTTTGGGACTATCGAACATCTAGTGGAATATACACACTAGTAATTCCCAATTATAATCCAATGTGATCATCTCCATCTACTCCACTTGGAATTCCTTCTAAATTCTTTTGCTTGGCTTTTATTCCAATTTTGGGAATGCATAATAATAATGCCATGTGATAATGTTGTTTTCACAAGAATCAACATGGCAATAAATATTTTGCATGGGCCATGCAAGTGCCACCTTTTCTAGTATTTGGGTTTTATTTGAATCTTGAGTGGATCATCATCTCTCTCCCTCTCTCCCTCCTTTTTGGCTAGGTCTTAGTTGATCTTGCTTAAACCATTCCACCTCATCTCATCCCTCACTTTTTCTTGACTTGATCTTGTTGGAGCTTGTCATGCTCTAGCTTGGTCTTGTCAAAAGAAAGCCACTCCATCTATCTCTCTCTCTAAACCCTAAACCATCACCTACCCATCTAACCATACCCCCCATCTAAGCTAAACCCTACCACCCTAATTATCTTATCCCCCTCTCTCTCTCTTCTCCTTCTAAACCTAACCCTCCCTTAGTCTCCATGCCGAGCCCCACCTTGCAGGTCCCACCTGGCCACCTACCCCCTGCTCTAGCTACCCTCCATCCCAACCAAAACCCTAGCTACACCCGAGCCACCCATTCCTCTACCACACCCTAAACCCGAGCCTCTCTTCCTCTAGCTCTCTCTCTCTGCCTGCAGGCCCCATCAGCCGAGCCTCCCCCCTCTGGCCCTACCGTCCCCACCTGGCAGCCCTCCTTCACCACCTCGCCCTGCCCCTGCCCTGCCGAGCACGTGAAGGAGGAGAGGAAAAGTGGCCGAGCCACCTTTTTCCATCTACCTGCTCCCCACGGCTCCTCCCTCCCCTCTCTCTGCCTTATCCCCCTCTTGGATCTCCTCTCTGCCTCTCCAGATCTGGCCGAGGTGCCCTGGGACTCGCCCTCTTCTCTCCTTCCTCTCCACCACCGTCTACCCCCCATCGCCGCCCACCATCGGGCTCCACCACGCCCAGTCGTTTCAGCCGTGCAGCACGTCCGAGAAGAGGCCTGGGAGAACGAGGAGACGCCTAGGAGGCCGCCTGTACACGCCGTCGAGGAGGAGACGGACCGGAGCCACCAGGCCGACGCTCCACCGACGCAAACCCTAGATCCTCTGGCCGTCTGCCTCGACGCCGATCCTCTGCGCCTCGAGCCGATCCAACCGCACCGACACACTCTCGGTGAGCTACCTGACCTCCTCGACATGCTCCGCCACGCTGTCATCGTCTAGAGCCGCTTCTCGTTTCGTCGAGCACGCTGCGTGCGCCGGCGGCGCTATCGTCTGCTCGCCGCTGCGCCTCGCAGAGGCTTAGCTAGCCTGCGTCCGCTTCTCTGTCACCACCCTAGAAGCCACCGCACCGGTTACGCCCCCCAGCGCGCACCAGCACGTCCAGGGATCGATCCCCCACCCCGTGCCGCGCACCGATCGGTCGCCAGCGACGCCAGGAAGATCCACAGTGCGGGCCTGTGGCCGTTTTGCTTTTAGCCCCTTCTTTGTTTTTCTGCTCAACCCGCGACCCTTCGGACCCATCTGTCATCGGCTGTTGCCACTTTACAAAAAGAGACCGCAAGTTTCGGATCCTCAACCCGTGCTCCCGGGCTCCCCCCACGTGGCACGACCTCGCTGGCGCGCCCGCGTGTGGCCCTGAGGACGCTCCGGCCCCACATGTCATTCGCTGCGGCTAGGCGAGCTCGCGGTGACAGAACTTTTCTCTGCGCGCGGTGCTGCTGAGTCAGTAGTGGCCCACTAGACAGTGTCTGTGGCTAGCTTAGCTTGGGTATAAAAAGTATTTCTGCATATCTGTTTAAATTCAAACTTATTCAAATTAATTCAAATTCAAATTTATTTCTCTTTTTAAATAACTTTTAAAATACAAACCCAATTAATACAAATAATATATGTTTCCAAATCAGAAAAATATGAGGAATTCAAATATGTCATCCAAAATATATTTTGAACACTTAAATTTCCAAGTTAATTTAAATTACAATAAAATGCCCTTCCACTTTAAATAATTAATAACTTTTGTTTTATAACTCCAAATTTAACAAATAATATGTCTAAAATGATTAGCTCGACGAGACCTTTCTGTTTATGCATTCCATGGTTTGATTTGAAGCATGCATCATATAAATATAAAGTATACAGCAACTAATATGAAGTTAAAATGTGGTTAAAACTCAATAAAATGATTTAATCTTGTATTCCACACCTCACCCATGCCATGCTACTTTATTGCCATGCAAATTGTGCACCATTCATCATGGCATGATTGTTTGCTTGTCGCATTTAATTCATATGCTTGTGCACTTTATTTATGTTGGCCCTCGTTTGTTTGGTTCTTCTTCGAATAGACGCTGAGCAGGGGATATATCAAGATAACCAGGAGCACTACCCAGACCCTTCTCTCGCTTCAACTGAGCTGCCAGGCAAGCACTACCACATGCTTGCATACATATAGTACCTATTGCCTCCTTCTTATTCTTGCATCATTGAGTCGCGATTGCATTAAACTGAATCCCAAGTATTGCATAGCCTTTACTTTTAAACCCCACCGAAGCTTGATCCTCCATCCCATGAGCCATTACTACAGGAGTTGTTTGAGCCATGCGAGTCGTAGAACAGCATGTGTAGGGTATGTGAGTGTCTGTTGGATAACGAGGTACCTAAACAACTTAACCTGAGTAGTAATGGGATAACTAATGAAAGTGGCATCAGTGAGCCATATTCGCTATTTGGTTTTTCAGGCTCACTTGTGTCCCGTAGGAACCCGAGTACTTGATTCCTGTTCCTTGAATATTCGCGCTATCCACATCCGGGAGGCTTATGAACCCCCCTGAGCCAGAGCTTGATTCATTCTTATTTCTTGGGGCCACAAACTAGTTTGAGGTTTTATTTACTATCCTGTACTTATGCCATGCTTTACTGCTTTATTTAAATTCTGCGAGGTACTGCACACTGTACTGTTTAGGGAAGCGGAGTGTTTTCGCAGTGTCGACAAGCCCAGTACATTTTCGGGTTCCCAGTCGTTCACAGCCATTGGCGCAAACCTTGAGTCCGTCTCGGAGTCAGCTAACTCCGTTGCGGGTAGCTTAATGGGGTGGCCCCTTAAATATTTCTGAATCCTATGATCGCTTTGTCGTGACTGCCTCGTTGGGTTTTGATTTGGTTTTTCCAAGGCATATCGAGTGTGTGTTGCTATTTGTGCACCCCTGCAGGGTAAAACTTTCTGAAAGCCGTGTCCGCGGTTATGGATGACTTGGAGCACAGTTTCTCGATCATAGACAAGCATAACTAAAGTACCGCTTTTAATCTGACTAGACTAGGTACCTGACTAGTAAATAGTGCAATACTCACGGAATGGATAATAAATCTGCCAACGGATGGGGGGTTGTTCGTCCGCTTCCTCGTCGGTAAGCGAGGAGGAGGATGGATCTGTGGATATTACCGTTATTACTGTTATAACTGTTGTTATTAATTCACGGACATCCGTCTATCTCTGGTTAGGTGGATGGTTAGCGAGTATCTATAGAATTGCTAGGGTTTATCTTTTGCTGCAATTGCGTCACCCCAGGTTGTGTCCCCTTTAGAGGCATAAAGACTTGCTGAGTACCCCTAGGGTCTCACACGATAAATTATTGGTTCAGATGAACAGGTACACTCGCAAGATGGATACTGGGTGGAAGAGACGGACGATGTGGGCAACGGTCATTCGGTGTAGAGATTCCGGGAACGGGGATCCGTGAGATCTGTGGGCGGGATCTGCTTATTTATGGGGCATCTTATGCCGATTTGCTTCTTATCCGTACTCGGATTTTGTCTTCCGCTTCCGCCTGATACTCTGATGTTTGATGTATGAGGAGATATCCTAAACTATTATATCTATCTAGGATATTTGGATCTTGCCGTATGGCGTTGCTATAATTCCTTTCTTTTTAGATGGAATGGCTCTGATGTACTATTGTATGGTGGCTTGCATACATACTCATTTGTGTATGTAGTTGATCCCTTCGCCTGCCGATTACGCCGCCCGTTCTTGTCCCGATGTTTGGAAATGGTTGGGACGGCCGAAAGGTCTACCTGTGAGTGGCATTTGGGCCCCACCGTACTATTTCAACCATTTCTGCTCATCCAGGCTTGTAACTAGGAGCGTAATTCACCGAGGTAGTTACAATAACCGAAGAAACTACGATCACAACAATGAATACCATGACAATAGAGATGATGCTAGTGGAAGCCAACCAACACTGCGATACCAGCCAAGAGCTCGGGACCCACCAATGTCCGCAATGAAAATGCTAGAAGGACCCTGCAATATGCACTTCTACGTCGATAGAATAGGCAAAAGGCGATCAAACCTTCTCATGAAGGATCGCCGACCGTTTCTAAAGATGTAGGAGGTATGCAACGCAAAGGCAACCGAAGCAGCAAACTGAGTATACGCCACTGCACCTGGAGCTTTAGCCATTGGTTCAGCACCACTACCGCCAATACATCCGCTAGCGGGGCAACCGCAAAACACAACAAATGAAGAAGACGGATACCCAAGGTCTAAAGATGCAATGTCGATGATTCAGAATGGGCGACCATCTAATAGGACCCAGAAGCTGATCACGAGACAAGTAAATATGGCAGTAACATCACCACCACCTACAACCGAATATATCCACTTGTTAGAGCAAGAAATCATGTTTAGTAGAGCTGATCACCCACTTTGGGTGGCAAAACCAGCTCAGTTATCTTTAATAGTGGAAGCACAAATTGGCGGATTCAACATGAGCAAGGTTTTCTTGCACGCAGGAAGCTGCATCAATTTAATTTATGCCAAAACCCTACGTGCAATGAATTTCTTCGTGACAAATTTGGCACCCATGGATACAAACTTCCACGGGATATTTCCGGGCTAAGCCAAAATTCCTCTAGGTAAAGTCTATCTCGATGTAGTCTTTAGATCAAGGAACAACTTTAGGCACGAAAACTCGAATTTAAAGTCATGGACTGGCCATCACAATACCACGTGATCCTAGGATGCCCAGCTTTCGCCAGGTTCATGGCAGTACCCCACTATGCATACTGGTACTAAAAATGCCACCTCCCAATGGAATCATAACTGTGAGAGGAAGCTTCACTCGTTCGGATAATTGTGACCGAGAGTTCAACAAAATATCAGAATCTTTCTGGATGGAGGCAGAATTAGTCCAGCTGAAAATTGCAGACACAGAGCCATTACCCAAAGTACATGTCCCCATCGACCAAACTCCAAAAAATCAGGCATACTACGCAAACTGAAAGGCCACCTATCCAGCCTCCAACATTGGTCTCGCATTGGAAGACGCACTCGTCAGTTTCCCCCATTAGAATTTGGAGACTCTTTTGGACTCAATCAATATACAAGAAATACCCAAGGAACTCGACGAGCACTCAGCCGCCAATGAATGATCCACCTAACAAATCAGGGTCACTGGACAACAGGCCCCCCGCCTCACGAACTCATGGCACATCACAGAGATAACAAAAGCAACGTGGGTGGCTAACCCAGTACTCATCCCAAAGAAAAGCACAAGACTTCGCGTGTGCATTGACTTTCCAATCCGAAGCGATCAAGCAGAACACACCCCTTTCTCTTTGGTCTAGAGCGTAGAAGTCGTGCCTCCAGTCGAAAATCCAGAAAAATCCCCTTGAATCGTCACGACCAAAGGAACAAACGATAAGACAATATAGGAGTACCTCGAACTGGAAAGCACAGATATTAGAATTCCCCTTTTTTATTTTAAGCATTTTATATTCAATAAGGCCAACGACCAGGCGAGCACATCAAACTATGTACCCCTCCCTATGATTTGACGATAAATAAAGATAAGTTCCCAAAACTGGGTCTCAAGCTTTCTTTAGTTCTATTTTATTTATCAACCCAATACTCGGGGGCTATATCAACCGATAAATGATCATTAACCCACCCGATACTCGGGGGCTTCTTCAAGCATACCATATCAAAATCTTCGGCTTCAATAAAATGTGCTTTTGACCTAAATAGCTGACTCAGCCTTCACGTGATAAACAAAATATCATATAAATTTACGATCTTTTTGCTAAAAAAAAAGGCACCATACAATACTTAGTGAATACAAATATATATAATGTACATGTAGGAAACATTCAGATGGAAAAATTTAGGAAGAAATCTTCTTCTACCTCTAGGAACCTCCGGACAATCCTGATGGCAGGCTTGCGAGCAACCGTGTAATGATGCGCCATACTAACCAGCCCACCGCCAGGAGGGGAAGGTAGTCCCAACAACATATCATTTAAATCCAACAGAGGATGGTGCATGTGCACCTAGGAAAAAGCAAGTTTAGCACCCTCCACAAGCTATAGCTTCACAAAGTGGTGAATCCTTTCACCTTGCCGAAACTCCGCCATTAGATCAGCTAGGATATGGGGCTGAGGATCCCGGGGAAACATAGCATTATACACAATAGCCAATGACCTGCGGTAGCACTCGATGAATTGCTCCACCTCCGATACACGATCCTGCAGCAAGGCCACCGCATACACGCGGTGGTGATCAGTCTAGAAATCATTATCGGTACCTTGAGAGGTGGCCACCAGAACATTCATTCGACTGCGCAAACATTGGTTTCCTCCCTCTTGCATAGTCAAATACCTAGAGAAATACAAGAAGATCAAATCCCACGACTGAGCAAGAAAAACTCAGGAGCATTGTGGAAAACTTACATAATATCTTTTCGCTCGCCCTAGAAATTACCTCCAAGAAATGAGCTTCACGATCCAGGGCCTTGCGCATCTTTGACTGAGACACATCCACCATCACTTGTACAACCCTAAGATTACCCTCGAGACTCTTCACCTGTTCAATCTTTTCCGCAAATAACGGCGGATCGATCACGTGAATAATAGCAGTTTCGGATGCACCCATCCCAGATGAAGGAGGATGCGCATCTGAAGCCTAAGTGGACCCAGACGGAGCCGATGAGTCACATAATATCTGGCAGAGCAGACAAAAAATACACGAGTTTCAGTACACAAAGGCAATTTGCATACACAATAAACAGATACACCAGATCCTTCTCGGAAAAAAGAGTGATTAAACAAAAGGATCCAAGTTCATTATAGAGCAGAATAAAATAGAGACCCCTACAATTACAAACTAAATTATGGGGTAGTTTTCTCCATAGACAAAGTGGCACTAGCAGATGGAGCGTTAGCCGAAGAAGGGATAATTGGGGCAGCACTCAATGAAGGAGCGGCGGCTAAAGAATGGGCAGTGGATTTTTACGGCCTTGCACCTATGCCCAGGAGCAGCCGAGAATACTCCTTGGCCTTCTTAATGAAAGGTTTTAAGTCAACTGCCTGACCATCATTGGTGACTGGAACAGAGGAGCTAACCTTTTGCTAGTCGACCTTTTCGTCGTGTGCCATTGCCAGAGCCATGGAAGTCTCGGTGCCGCTCTTTGACTGCGTCATGCTCTGAATATAGCCATCCATGTCCACATTTAAACTGGATATTATTCATATTTTTGATGAAATATCTCTCTAGACCCTGCCACTAATGCCTAATAATCAAAGGGGTATGCAATCCTTTCTTTCTATTTTTCCTTCGCAGATAATGACAATTTATGATGGGAATCACTACATGAAAGTCAAAGATACGAGATCTCCAACAACTAGAAAAAACCAGGAGTCGTGGGTCGGAGGCAGATGCTTTAACGACCAACTATACGACCGGAATAAAATTTTGGCCGTATAGTTCCCGCCGTACAGTTGCCAACAATACCGCTAGGTCAAACAGAACAACTTTCGTGAAGGGACACCTATATAAAGAAGCCTCGAGCAGCGAGAAAAGAGCCTGGAGAGTCCCTGCCCCAGATCATCAGTGGCCTCCAGATCTCCATCCACCACACCAAAAAGCCGCTAGAGAAATAGACTTAGATCTAATCTCCAAAGCCCTTCTCCACCACCATAGCCATATTCCACCACTTGTAATAGTAGATCTCATCTTCTATTGGTGACACTGTAAGACTGTTTGCTATCAATCTCATGATTTCCATTACAATGTTTGTGATTGTAGATCTCATCTCTATGTGTGAGTAATTCTCCTTGGGCTAAGGGCTTCGGCCTAGCCATGTAGATTTTGTGCATGTTATTTATCATAGATGGGATCATGTATTAGTTTGTATGACATGATGATTATTGTATCCTCTCTTGCCTCAATCTAAGGACTTGTCAGGTGCCCAAGACCTCGATGATTGAGCCAGGTATAGGGAGTATGAGTAATGACTAATCTGGAGGTTGAGAACCCCAGTGACAGAAGGGGCAGTATGGCTGTATGTGAGGGATTTACTTGGGATTAACGGTGACGTCACTGTGCTTATCATTAGTTCTCTTTCTCCAATGGATGAGACTAGTAGGTTATTGCTATAAGCGGTTGCGGAGGCAATAGCAATTGTGGATGCACTGCCCATATATAATTTATCTTGCTCTAACAATTACATGCATACTTTATTTCTATCTTTTATTCCCATCAGTTGTTTTGCACAGCTACAGGTGAAACCGAACGCCCTAGGCCCTCTCTCTCCATCATTGACAACAACAAAAAGATGCAAACTCTTGGTCCGGTAAAAACACAAAAGGAATTCTAAAACTCCCAAAGGTCCATTAAAGTAACTTCACTACGCATCTGCTTCCCGAGGATTCGATAAACCTAGGTCTACTAGGAAAAAAGAAGCTATACTACATCCGTAATCCGGATCGAAGGTATCAACCCTTTTTCTGGCGCCGTTGCCGGGGAAGCAATAGCTACCCTGGTGAGGTTAGTAGGAACCTTGCTTGTTGTAATTCTTGTTTTTAATTTTGTTAGTTTGCTTTTAGTCATTATTTGAAAAACCAAAAAAATTAGTTAGTCTTTAAATTATTACTTTTACTATTATAAGTCTCTGTTTAATAAAATCCAAAAACATAGGAAATATGGCTGAAAGGAAGCTTGTGGAGTTTGCTACTCCCAACAATGATTATTTGTGTACTCCTATTACTCAGCCAGCAATTGCTGCTAATGACTGTGAAATTAAGCCCCATTATTTAAGTTTGGTTCAACAGAATTAATTTGGAGGCTCTGCTGTTGAGGATGCAGGTATGCACTTGAATACTTTCACTGAATTATGTGATATGATACGTATAAAAGACGTTGACCCTGATGCGGTCAAATTGCATTTATTTCTTCTCTTTCTTAGAGGAAGAGAAAAAGAATGGTTGCTATCTTTTCCTAGAAATACTATTACATGATGGGTGGGATGCACTTCTTTATTTATGACTAATTTTTTCCCACCCGCAAAGACTATGCAACTAAGATCTAATATTACTGGTTTTAGATAGGAAGAGCGTGAGCCTCTAGCGCTTGCATGGGAGACGATGAAAGAATGCATGAGAAACTATCCTAGTCATGGGATGGAAGACTGGTTAATTCTCCATCTATTTTATAATGCTCTTAACCTTGTGTCTGATTCTATGCTTGATACTACAGCTGGAGGAATGTTTATGGGTAAACATATTACCGAAGCAAAGCAGTTGCTAGACAATATGCAAGACAACCATGCCCAATGGCATGTGGATAGATCAAACACGAAGAAGGTGAACTCTGTCTCACCACAAGAAAATGAAGAACTTAATGCTAAGTTGGATGAGCTCATACTAGCTGTAAAATGCAAGGAAACCCAGGTAAGAGTTATCCCTGAAACAAATATTGAAGAAATAGACTTCGTAGATTGTAGTGATTATAACCCTGCTTGGAAGAAGAATTACAATCCTAATTTTCAGAAACACTATTCTAATCCTGCAGGTAACTCTAATAATAATATGGGAACTAGTAATGGTAGTCTCCAAGAAACACTTAAGTATTTTATAGACTCATAGAATGAACAAAACAATATTCTTGTTAAAACAATAGATAACCATGATGCTATGCTTGGTAAATTATCTAACCAAGCTGTATGTTTGAGGAATGACTTGTAGACCCTCCAAGAGAGAACAAGGATTGTTGAGGCACAGCTAGGTAAGATAACCGAGAGTCAAACTCTCATTCTAGCTAAATTTGAAGGTAAAGTTGAGCCCAATCCTGTTGAAGACCTCAAGATGATGAGAATCCAAAGGGAGGAGCCTAGAGAACTTTATTATAGTAATGCTCCTTCACCAAGTTATACTGTTGAAGATCTCGTAAAAAGGATCAACGTTAAGACTCTGGTAAGTGAAGGTAATGAGGAAGCTATGTACCAACACTTCATTAATAAGATAGAAATAAAGGTACGTGATCTTGAGGAAGAATATAAGAAAATTGCTGAAAAATTACCTGTGAAGCTTGATGATATATTTGAGCCTACTATTAAGATTAAAATTGGGACCAATGAGATAGCTGCACTTTGTGATCTAGGTGCAAGCGTCTCAACAATTCCAATGAGTCTTTTTAATAAGTTAAATCTTCGATCTTTTGAAATCACCAAGTTAAAATTACATCTTGTGGATTCTACCTACGAACAAGCTATAGGAATTAAGGAGAATACTTTAGTATACATTAAAGGTCATCCTGCTCTTATTGACTTTGTTATTGTTGACATGCCTGAAGATGCTATTGATCCTATTATATTAGGTCATCCTTTCTTAAGAACTATTAAGGCTTTGATTAATCTACATGAAGGGAACATGAAGCTTCAATTGCCTTCGTGGGATCCTTTTGTTATTAATTTCCCCAGGAAGAAGGAAGCGAAGCATGATAAAAAGGAGGCCATCACTTTGAAGGCCAACTATTTTGGAGTGGGTGTTCCACTCATGTAGCCTAAGTGAGCAACATTGAGGTCATGCTATTGACCATAAAAGAGCGCTTCATGGGAGGCAACCCATGTGAAATAAAGGTTTGAATAAAGTTTTTTAGTTTTAGTTTAAGTTTTAGTTTTAATAAAGAGTGCTAGAAAACTCCAATTGGGGAGAAGAAGTTCGGTAGTACTAAAAATCGTGCTTTATTCATGTTGTTGTTGGTTGACAATATTTATTGTCAATTTTCTATCAAAAACAAGGTATTTCACTAAGTTACAGGATAAGAAATAATTTTTGAAGAAATATTTTTTTTTGATGCATACAAAAGGTTTAACGACCAACTATACGACGGGAATAAAGATTCCGGCCGTATAGTTCCGACCGTATAGATATCTTTGCCATCGAAATTTTTTCTTTCATATGTACTGATGGTTTAACGACCAACTATACGCGGGAATAAAAATTTCGGCTGTATATCTCTGATCATATAGATATCGGTGCTTTCGTACAATTTCTTTTCTATGTATTGACGTTTCAACGACCAACTATACGGTGGAAATAAAAATTCCGGTCGTATAGACATCGGTGCTTTCGTACGATTTATTTTCTATATATTGACGGTTTAATGACCAACTATACAGAGGGAATAAAAATTCCGGCCGTATAGTTCTGGTCGTATAGATATCGATGCCTTTGTACAATTTCTTTTTCCAGGTACAGACGGTTTGACGACCAACTATACAGCGGGAACATATTGTTCCGGGCGTATAGTTCTGTCCGTATAGCCGCGCCGCCGGGTGGAAACCCTAAAATTTTGACAACAGCCAACTATACGGCAGGAATGCATTATTCTGACCATATAGTTCCGCCAGTATAGTTGCGTCCGACCATAAAAACGCCTTGGGAGGTGAGGCGCTCGACTTTCGACGTAGAGCTCGTTGGGAACCCCAAGAGGAAGGTATGATGAGCACAACAGTAAGTTTACCCACAGTTATGAAACCAAGGTTTAATCGAACCAGTAGGAGCAAGGAAACACCCCAAAGGTGTTGCTAGCTGAGCTTTGGCAGGGCGCACTACCGGTGCTAGTAGCAACGTGGAGACCTGCACAACACAACCACAGAACTTTGTCCCCAACTTGCGATGAGGTTGTCAATCTCACCGTGTTTTGCGGAAAACAAAGGATTAAACGTATCGAATGGAAAGAAGTAAAAGTTTGCAGAAAGTAAACACAAAGCAGAAACAGTTTATAGATTGTATGTAAAGAAAAAGGACCGGGATCCATAGTTCACTAGAGGTGGCTCTCCTTAAGATAGATAACATGCTGGGTGAACAAATTACAGCGGGGCAATTGACAAAAACCGAGAAAGCAATACATGCATATACTAATCATCTTGACTCCTCTGAGACTTGATTGGGCATTACAACATAATACATAGACCGCCATCCAACTGCATCTATGACTAATAATCCACCTTCAGGTTATCATCCGAACCCCCTCCAGTATTAAGTTGCAAGCAACGGATTATTGCTTTACGAACTGCGTGTAAAGTAAACAATACGATTGTTCTATGAACAAAGGATTGTTGTTTTCTCCCTAGTAGCAACAACACATCTAATACCTTAGATATTTCTGTCACTCCCCCAGATTACCAGAGGCATGAACCCACTATCGAAAATAAATACTAACTCTTGGAGTTGCTAGCATCTACTTGGCCAAGATAGCTACTAACAACGGAAAGCATGCAAGATCTCAAATAACAAAGACATGATAGAATCAATAATCAATCTGAAATAGGATCTCAATATCCATCGGATCCCTGCAAACACAACATGTATGAATTACAGATAGATGATTTTGATCATGAATGGATCTCACAAGATCTAAACATGAAAGCACAAAGGAGGAGAAACCAGCCATCTAGCTACTACATGGATCCGTAGTCCAAGGATGAACTACTCATGCATCACACCGGAGGCTTGCATGGTGATGAAGAAGGCCTCCAGGGTGAATTCCCCTCTCTGGCAGGGTGCCGGGAAGAGCTTCAGATCCCTCCCGATCTAGGGATGGAGATGACGGCGGCTACAGACTCTTTCGTGGATTTTTGATCGGGTACTTAGGGTTTTCGTCCCGAGGGCAATATATAGGCAGAAGGAGAGGCCGAGGGGGTAACGGGAGCGGCCACACCACCCCCTGGCGCGGGCCAGGCCTGGCCGCGCGGCCAGGTGGTGTGGTGGCTCCCTGGCCCTTCTCCGTCTTGTATTATGGCACTTGATCCCTTCCGGAAAAATAGGCACTTTGGCTTTTGTCCCGTCCAATTCCGAGAATATTCATTTTCTGACTTTCCTGGAACCAAAAACAGCAAAAAATAGGCAGCTGGCACTATGGCTCTTGTTAATAGGTTAGTCCAAGAAATCATATGAAAAGTACTCCAAAGTTGGAACAAAACACAAGAAAGTGGATAAAACCAAGCATGGAACATCAAAAATTATAGATACATTTGCAATGTATCAGGAGGTACCTCCAACCCCAAAACTTTAATCCTTTTCTCTCTTATACCTCCAAACTCTCTCAAAACCTCAAGAGATCTTCATCTCTACACAATTTCGTTCGATTTCCTTGCACACAAGTGAACTACGGTAGATTTCTCCTCCGATCATCCAATTACTTTTTGTAAATTCATCTTCGACCTATTGTCATTATCAATATAGGGTGAGACGTACTATGATCTAATTGCCATGATTCTCTTGCCTAGATTATTATTTGAGGAGATTCTTTAGTGTGCTATGATGAGGAATATGTTATACTTACTGTTGTTGGATCAAAAAGTTTTATTTTTGTCTTTTCTTATTATTTTAGATGATGAACACAAGGAGCCAAACTTGTGCTCGTGCCGTCGCTAGTGCTTCTCGGGCTGCTGCTCAAGAATGCATGGGGATACGGTTCAGGGATGAGCTCCAATGTGATCGCTTGAACAAGATCAAGAACCGAGAAGTGAAGGCAACCAAGTGGGCTTGCCCCATTATATTGAATTAACTTGGCGTGAAATGAGTTCACGAGACTCAGTTAGGAGGACATCTTAGTCCTTGCAAAATATGCTTTCAACAACTACGACTTGTCACTCAACTGGGGCGCAATTCTTGTGCGCTACCTGGAGCACCAATCTCCCAAAGCCAAGAACCAATCAGAGGTGGAGGCGTCATCATCGTGCTTGCCATTGCCCTAGGCATCAACCTAGGTGAGTTGCAACCGGTGATAGGTGAGCGACGTGTTGGTTTGTCTACTTTAAAGGCTTGTGGAATGCTCACTAGGAGAGGTGTTGTTTATTACCCGCATATTGTTGGAGCTGGGCGTCTCTACCCCGCTCCTATGCCTAATGGTCTTTTCTCTATAGAGGAAGGGTGTTTACTATATGACTTGCAGGTTGAGCAACATCAACCCGAGGAGGAGATTCCGGAGGAGGATGAGGACCAAGAAGAGGAGCAAGAAGTTCCTTATTAAGAGGAGTAGCCACAAACCCGGTTCGCCACATACCAAAACTTCCAAGAACTTGGAGGGACTCTGGAGAGGATGCATAGTGATGTCTACGCACGCTTCTATTCTTGTAGAGAATATTGGGCCTCCAAGTGTAGAGGTTTGTAGAACAACAGCAAGTTTCCCTTAAGTGGATCACCCAAGGTTTAACGAACTCAGGGAGGAAGGGGTCAAAGGTATCCCTCTCAAGCAACCCTGCAATCAAGATACAAGAAGTCTCTTGTGTCCCCAACACACCCAATACACTTGTCAGGTGTATGGGTGCACTAGTCGGCGAAGAGATAGTGAAATACAAGTAATATGGATGATTATAAGTGGTAATTGCAATCTGAAATAAGAGAGGCATTAAGCAAACATGTAACATGACTAATTGTAAACAGTGTTTCAATGCTTAGAAACAAGGCCTAGGGATCATACTTTCACTAGTGGACATTCTCATATAAATATCTTCTCTTCATTATGCTACCCTGAACTACTCTCCGGTTGGACAATGTAGGGCTATAACATCACACATTAAAGGTCGCATTCCCCATCTAGATAACCCCTCACTATCACCTTGAGCGCTAGATGGTTCCAACAAATACCACAATCTCATAGAGACATCTAACTCAAATTATTCTCATGATAAGTATTTCTGTAACCTTAGCCTAAGTGCCACATAGTGTGCACACTGTCAACTTCACACACGTGGACATGAGAAGAGATCTATTAAAGCACTTGAGTAGCAGAATAGATCTAGATTACAAAGCTCATGATCTCAATAAGATCATGCATAGAGAGAGAGATGAACACGTAGCTACCGGTAGAGCCATTAGCCTCGAGAGAAAACTACTCCCTCGTCATCATGGGAGTCAGCAATAGCGATGGAGATGGCGGTGGAGTCAATGGAGATGGCTCCAGGGGCACTTCCCCATCCCGGCAGGGTGCGGGAACAGAGACTTCTATCCCTAGAATCTCATCTTTGATGGTAGCGGCGCTGCAGAACTTTTCGTGGAATTCTGATCTCGGTATCTAGGGTTTTCATCTTGGAGGGAATATATAGGCAAAGGCACAAGGTCGATGGAGGCCCGAGGGGTCCACACCACCTGGTGGCGCGCCTGGGGGGTACCCGCGCCACCATAGGGTATGGCAGCCTCGGTGCCCTCCTCTGTCTCTGCTTTGGATTCCGTCATGTGTCAAGTAAAATAGGAACTTTGGCTTTTGTTTCGTCCAATTCCGATAATATTTATTTACTAGCTTTTCTGAAACCAAAAACAGCAGAAAACAGGCAACTGGCACTACGGCATATTGTCAATAGGTTAGTTCCAAAAAATGTATAAAAATGCCTCAAAGTGTGAACAAAACAATAGAAAGTTGATATAAAACAAGCATGGAGCATCAAAAATTATAGATACGTTTACGACGTATCAAGCATCCACAAGCTTAACTCATGCTTGTCCTCGAGTAGGTAAGTGATAAAAATAATAATTTTTGAGGCGACATGCAGCATCACAATCTTGATCAAGGTATTTGTAAAGCATTGATAGCTGGGATCAAAGTACTCTAAACATAAGCATGAAAGATAGAGTTCTAACAATAAGACAAAGCAACTATGTTGTAACATGAAAGGGTACAAACAAAAGATCATGAACAACAATGCATTGGAAGACGTTTATTTGTTTCACATATAGAAAACATAATAAGAGTGGTATTCAGCTTGTCCCTCATGGTATAGCAAAACATAAATGCATAGGACACCTTCAAAGTTCATAAGGGTGACTAGATACAAATAATTTAAGAGCAAGCAATATCAAAGTTATGAATCAATCAATAAGTTTTGGGACAATGCACATTAAACTAAGAATGACCACTATGCTCTCTCAATTGGTGCATAAAGATAGAAGATGGAGACTCAACATAAAAGTAAAAAAGAAAGGCCCTTCACAAAGGGAAGAAGGGATTCAACTTTCATAAAGAGCTTCCAAAAATTATGGTACTTATTAGCTTTCAGCTCTCATTGCCCCTATCATAAGCATCTTGAGGTGATTAAGGTTAAAGTGACACAAATATTAGGATATGCTTGACAAGTTATAAGTTGAAAATCCCATGCCCCTTGCTTACGAGTATCGAACCTCATGCTACTCAACTTTAGTTACAAGTAAGTTCTTGTCATTGTAAGTACATGTGTATCATGGAGAACCACCAATGGGGCACCCCTTTGTAACATCCCAGCATTAGGATCCAACGAAGGGTAGAAATAGGAATCTAAGTTTGTGCATGCATGCATTTGTAAAATCAGGGTAAATTTTCTGCCAAACAAAAACCTAAAGGGATCAGAGTTTCTTTCTCTAACTGGAGGTAGGAATAGCTCTTGTTAGTGATTGCTATGAATTTTGACATGACCTTTAGAAATTATTAAGTTTTGGGGAAGTTATTATGAATTCAAATTTGAAATTTAAATCAATTCTAAAATATTTAAGATTTGGAAGTTAGTAATAATATTTTTTTTCCAAAATACTTTATTAACATTATTTGATTAAATCATAGATATAGTAAACAACAATAAGGATCTGAGACAATGAAAATGAGATAAGAAATGAATTCTTATTTCTTGATTACATCACAACATTACAAATTGTAATAAATACATCAAAAGTAGAAGATTACAGAGAATGGAAATACAACTTTATTACCTTATAATAAATCTTTACAGGATTCTACAAAAATAATAAAGAAAATAAGATTACATTTAATACCTATGCTACTTAGCTATTCTAGACTAAATCTTGTATCTCCAAATCTTGTTCCTGCAAATAAGATAAAACAACTAAAAAGAAAACAAGGGTTAATTAGTTAGTGTTACTCTCACTGGTGAACAATGAAATGCATTGTTCAAATTACATCATCGAGTCATTAAAAGGGGCAAGTTTCACCAGGCATTAAACAGTAAAAAAGTAACTGATGGAGATATTGTCACTTGAGCTGATCCACACGACTAGGCTACACAGGCACACAACTTAGTCATAAAATGCATGCAGCGTGCTGTCAATACAGCAGTAGCACTACTAGCACTCAAACAAAGCACTCAGCTGAAGCTCATCCATAGACCACACAGCTCTCCTTCTCAAACACGAAGCCAGGAACATATACAACATGAGTTTTCAATTCAATTTAGCATCAAGTCATTCTGGAGCATACGGAGACCAAAGCCAGCACTAGAGCAAACATGTGTACCATTCCAAGGAAGGTGTCATAAGGATTGGTTCTAACCAAACAAATCCTACCCAGAGATCACATAATCTAGGTCATTTAAAGAGGAATAGTTAATCATCTTCCCAATATATCAATTAGGAATCATTCTCTTACACAGAAGAACTATCACCAGAGACATCAATGATAAATTCAGATAGCCCAATACAAGTTCCAGTACTGAAACTAGGTAACCATCATCACTCATTAGATAATAGGCTAGATTAAAGTCACAACATACCATTTGTGTGCTGACAGTAACAAGGCTAAGATAACAGTTTATCTTACAGAATTATTAGTAATTTCCAGGTCTAGCAGTAGGATATGGATTAGCACAAGAACAACACCAAAGACATTCCTAAATAGCTTAGTATCCTTGATTATCAACACAAAGGAATGAAACCCTAATAGAATAGTTAACCCTAATGGGAAATTTCTCTCTGGGAGCACTCTCTGGCCAGCAAGGGAAGTATAGAGAGAGCACGAAGAGGAAGCGAAGAACTTACTCAAGGTCCTCCCTGTAGATTAGAAGAGGAAGTAGAGGGGCCGACGAGCGCACGACGGCACGAGGAGCACCCGAAGGGCGCTGCAACCCACACCGAGCCGAGGCAGCGGCCACAACATCGCTTGAGGACACACAACACCACCACAGCAACACATGAGTACCTCACAAGCACCACTGGAGCGGCGGCGAAGGCATCACTAGCGGCACCCCAAACCCTAGGGTTCGGAATGGAGCCAGTCTAGCCGTAGGAGAGCTCTAGAGCCAAATCTAAATGGACCAGGCGAAGGAGTGGGGTCCACAACCTCGCCATACACCAAGGTGGCGGCCGGGGAGGCCCAGGGCGACGGCAATCGAGCGGTAACGGCGTCGGCGACACCGCGTCGCAACAAGTCGAGGAAGAACATGAGGGAGGGAGGCGATAGAGATGTGGGTGCGTACTAGGCCGATGTGGTCTAGTACCCCTCACGGAAAAGGGTTTGACCAGCCCAGTGGGCCGGGTCAGGGCTGGGCCAGCCCAATGGGCTAGGTCCAGTTTTAAAAAGGAAAATCTAATTAAATTATAAAATGACCAAAATACCCCTAGGACTAAAATGGCTCTAATAAAAAAATAAAAATCCTAAAAATATTAATAAAATAATAATGGAACCAAAACAATGTTCTCTACTTAAGAAAAATAACGAATGAAATTTTAGGTAATTAAAATTAAAATTATTATTACTAGGATATATATTCCTTTTGGAATTTTATAAAATCATACAAACACATAAAATTTGAATAAACTCATGTTTACAATTCTAAAAGGAAGTGATATTATAGAAAAATACTAATTTGTATTTTTTGAAATGTAAACTAAATGTAATAAAAATAAAGTCTTATTTCCTTAGAGGATTTTTAGTTAAATATTTAAAGGAGTTAAAAATTAAATAAACTCAATTTTAAACTGTTTAAATAATTCTAGTCTTTATAAAAATACCAAATATAATGTCTCTAAAAAATTTCAAAGACTTTAAGTAATACTTTTCTTTTAATAGTAAACTTTTACTATGAGGGTAAAATAGACAAATAAGCAAATAATAAACCATTGCATGACATTACTATGCATTTCATATTGCTTCTTTAAATATTGCCCTTACCGGGCAATAATGGTTCTTTGTAGAAACTGGAGCTCAAGGTCAAGTGGAAGCATCCGACTTCACTACCTTGTAGTCACGAGGCAAGTTCATCACTTGCTCAAGTCCTTTGAAGAGTCTTTATCAAAGATGTTGCAAATTGTGTGTTATCATCTATGATCTGGAGAAAGAAAATATTATCTTCTCTAATAAATAAGATGTAGTTATCATCCTAAGTGATAATAAAGATTAGCAATGGAACTTAGGGTTCCAATTGCAGAAGTCACCATAGGCTTACCAACCCATGGCATCAGTGATTCTAGCGCCGTATATTACGCGTTAACCATGAGATTTGGAATGGGACGAAGAAGTCAGCTGTATCTTCTTCCTTTCATATAGAGGCAAGATGACCTTAACGTGACGCTATGAATTCCTTGTGCGGATCCAGCATATGGGTGGGCACCCTTAGGCTCCACGTTTTTGATATCTAGATTATCTATGAGCGGCTGCCGGAGGTACAGTAAGACCTTTATGGAGCTTGCTAGGGGTATAACCGGCTCGTAGAGTCTTCGAGAACTCACCAGGGTTGTAGCTTGCCCGAAAGGGGGCTTAATGGAGGTGTAGTCAGCCCCGGAGGATCGTGCAGACATATGGGGTCACGAAGAGGGCAGTGATTGGCTTGGATCACCTACTAGGCCCCACATCATGGAATTGTGGATGGGCAAGTACGCCCGGTTGTGCAACAAGGAGTTGATCTATCATGGGTAAAGCAATGCACCTCTGCAGAGTGTAAGAACTATAACTTGTTATTCCCTGTTCCGGGAAGGAGCTACGAACGCGGCAGGAAAGGAACTCCATGAAGTTCTGGTCAACCTGTGAAGGATGATGGGCATAGTTTTTGATAATAAAATCAATCTTTCAAGAAATGTTTATGAAAACTGCATAGTGCTAAGGACTTATAGTCCGAGGTGGTAGATAGAGCATCAAACTTCCCACCTTGCATAAAATGAACTTGCTGGGTAACGCTGTTACTCACTCTTTCCTTTGAACCCCTGCTTAGACTCTAAGAATCTAGAAGACCCTTCGATGTACGCAGCTGAAGGACAAGAAGATGTCTACTACGAGGAGCTAGACCTGTCCAGAGGATTTGAAGCGTGGACTATGAAATACGCTATGGAGTGGAGGGTAACGAGTCCGAGTAGTTGCTTTAGTTATTAGTATACCAATTTAGCCGAGCAGTAGGAACTTTATAAAATAAGTTGTTGAGCTCAATTCGGAATATGAGTTTGAACTTTATATCTTCATGAAACTACTTAAGTTGGTTTGTAATTTTGTAACACTTGAAGTTGGAACTTCTGGTTTCTAATAAAAATGAAGTGTATATGTTTGTAATATGGGCCCGTAATGTTTCTGTTGTACCACTCTGAGGGATGTGATATTACAGAACGGTGTTCTGTGGATGTCATGTCAATGACTATATGGTACTACACATGTAGTGGTATGCTGGGTCACCGCAGCTGGTATGAGAACAATTGCTTTGACCTTTGGTTGGAAACCTAGTAAAGGGAATTACCTGTAGGAGTTTAGGAGCAACGGTAAAGAGTTCTCTAGAATATATGATGATTATTCAATTGAGAATATTTCATTATATTTTTTAGTGCGATAATTCTTTATTATGATGCATTATTATAATTAATGGATACTAATTATAGTTATTTCTGTTATTTATATACAGTGGAAATAGCACCAAAGTTTCCAAAACAGACTTTGGCAAGGAAAGAAGAGACTCTCGATGACTATCAGGGGGATTTAACTGAACAACTTCGAGAACTTCTGAGAGTATTTAGTTGCACAACTAATATTCCGGTCTATACCATGACATACCATGATGGGCGAATGTTAGCCAAATATCGTGTTAGCATCCAGCTACCAAAGAAGCTTTGTTTATATCACAATTACCTATGGGTGAAGGTAGAAGTCACCTAGCAGCATATCATGTTGCTATTGTGGAGGCGATAGCCAATGTTCAGGAGCACAAAGCAGAAGAGTTAGCTGGAAGCACATATCTTGTGATTCCTCATGACTCTATAGACAAGGAACCAGAACCAGATCATCTTACTTTAGTAAGGAAGCATCCAAAACTAGCTTCTAAGTTTATGGATCTATATCGACTGATGGTTGGGTGTTTGTATAAGACACATCTGGTTATCATAGAATATCAGGTTAATATGTTACAGGATTTAACGAATCCTGAAGGAAGGGAGAAGTTAGCATCTAAACTGGAGAATGAAGAAGTGGATAGGGCTAACCCAGTTTTTAAGGATATACCTATAGATCCAGCATCTTTCACACCATATCCTTACTCACCTATACCAGAACCCACTAGATATCCTGATGAGGGCACTAGTCATCATGTACCACAGAGATCTTGGGGAACTAAGGACTCGGAACTACCTATAGGAAATTCTGAGGGATGGAGGTACGAATCGATGGATGGATCTCCCGGGAATCCTATTCTTGTGGAAGATTCAGTTGGAGATACCGGACAGACTAGTCGCATGGGAGTGAGATCTTATTCCGTTGATGGTAGAGATGTCCATGTGGAGGATGTAGAGTCTGATGAGGAAGATCCTGAAGAAAGGGTGTTTGAGTCACTAGAACATTATCCTACTCCAGATAACATGCACTATCCAATCATAGCTGAGGACTATCGTACCCAGCAGAGTACTTAGGGAGCACCGGAAGGGGAATATTCTGTTGATTCCTCTAGAGTCGGGATGCAGGAGATGGATGAAGAAGACAGTGATGAGGATGATTCTGAAGATATTTCAGATGAGTTGGAAGGTATGTATGCACTTCAACTGAATGATGTGTCAAGTTCGGAGACTTCTGATACTTAATATCGTCTGTCGAATAGGCAAGTCATTCCACATATGGTGCATCGTACTTCACGTCAGCATGGTTGTACTCCGGGTATGTACGATGAACGTCGCTTCTGGGGACTGTGACTTTGAGGTGGAGTATCCCAGTGGTGATATGTAAGTTAGAGTCCGAGAACTTGATGTAAATAAATAAGTGGATAGTATCCCCATGAGCTTGTAAGGCTGATATAGTAAGGACTTGTAGTCATGTTGTATCAACTATGTTGTTTGTAATGTATAATATGTGTGTAATGCATATTTGGTTCTTAATTGGAACTTGTTTTCCATTGTGTGACTAGTTCTGTGCATGAAGTTGAGCTCAGAACACATATGCATGATGTAATTATGTGTGTTCGCTTTATGTTACAGGACTAGGGGGGTATGGAAACGAGTGTAGAGAACAAGACTAAGCAGCAGCGCATGGAGCGCGAAGCCAAAGGAAAGGCGGATGAAGACGCCAGAATGCAAGAAAATTTACCCCCACCACCACCAATGAGGCCATTGATGGAGCAGAACTTTATGCAGTACATGCAAATGATGCAAGAGTCCCATAACAAATTCATGGAGGGGTTGGTAGATCGAGTGGGACAACAGAGGGCACCTCAAGGACGTGGTGTTAGTCTTTCTGATTTCCAGGATACCAGGACTTTACCTTTTGCATCCGCTTCAGAACCAATGGATGCAGAGGATTGGTTAGCAGATATTGAAAGAAAGTTGAAAACGGTAGGATGCAATGAGGAAGAAAAGTTGAGGTATGCAACACATCTGTTGACCGGACCTGCAGCAGCATGGTGGGAGGGTCAGTTATCTATGCAACTTCCAGGAAGAGAGTACAACTGTGAGGAGTCCAAGCAGAGATTCTGTGAATCCCATGTTCCAGAAAGTATCATGGAGTTGAAGCATAGGGAGTTTGAAGAACTACAACAGGGTTACTCCAGTGTCATGAAGTACATCCGGGAGTTCAGGGACTTCATCACGATCTTGATATCGGCAAGTGGACGACCACATCAACCACGAGTTCCTACTCATGAACAAAACTCGTTGTCTTCGAGGGTAAGTTCTCGATGGATGTATGTCCACCCGTTGCTATGTACCTAGTAGATAGATCCTGCGTGTAGTTCTCATCATAGGAATTTTTTGTTTTCTATGTTGCGGACCCTTCAGTGGTATCAGAGCCTGATCTATGCGTAGGTGATTTGCACGGGTAGTACACATATGTTCATATGTGGGTGATGATGATCATGTTATTGCATCTTCTATGTATTTTGGATATTGGTGGCATAGTGGGATGAAGCGGCCTAGACCAACCTTACATGTCATCGTAAATGAGACAGTTCCACGACTGACATGCAACTTGTTTTGCATAAGTGACTGGCGGGTGTCTGTCTCTCCTACTATAGTCAATATCTAATTTACAACGAGTGGCTAATAACTTGGTTATCCTTGTTGTGGTTCATGTTCGTAGGTAAGAACGGTTCTATCTCCGAAAGCCCTAAGCCACGTAAAACCTGCAATTGATAAATTAGAGGCGTCTAGTTTAGATCGTTGCTGGGCTAGTGTCTTGATATGGTATTGTTGTAAGTAGATGTATGATAGATACTCTTACAACACACTCAACGTGTAAGTTCCATAGACCTTGGCCTTACACACAAAAAGGAATGATAGAGATCATACCACGATGCAAATGATAGAGATCAAATGCATGGACCATATCATCTCACTTTACACATTAGATGTTAGCATCTTATACTGCTAGTTTGGTGCTTTTTTGTAGAATTATAAGATGATCCCTCATTTAGATATCAAGATAAAAAATGTGTTCTTCCTTAAGTATGCACCGTTCTGTGGATCGTGTTTCGAGACATCACATGATGATCGGGTGTACTCGAATTTACGCTTTCATGGGAACGGGTGTAAGACAGTTTTACACACGCGAATACTAAGGTTCTTACTTGGCGAGCCTAGCATGTACAGACATGGCCTCAGAACATGGACCGAAAGGTTAAGCATGAGTCATATAGTTGATATGATGCCCATATAGATGCTCGCCTTTGAAGCTACATCAACTCGCGTGATGATCAGACTTGGTGTAGTAGATTTGTTCATGTAATCACCAAAAAGGCACGAGGGATGTCGTTTTTGAGTCGGAGTTCATTTCTAATTTGGATTAGTCGAACTCAATTTGTCATAAACTAAATCAAAGTGAATTTGCATAATTTGTTGTAGTCATTGGCGTCTGTTCACTACCTTATGCTTAGTTTTAATTGAGATAATAGAACTATATAATTCTGGATATTTACTTGATGAACTAGTATCGTATTGTTTTGAATGTCAATTTAAAGTTTATAAGTCCTATTGCAAACCTTCAGCAAACTCTATTTACTCCATGAAGTTTAATAAGAAGTATTAAATCAAGAGTAAGAATTCCAATGTTAGTATCTAAAGTATCATGTTTGCCTCCATGATTATTGAAATTCAAAAGTTGTTTTAATATCAAGATTATATTGGAGCGGAAAATTGTTTCAGAAACCATCATGTGTGAAAGATATTGTGATATCTGAAACAATGTTTTTGGTTGCATTATGATAGAGTATAATTTAGCAAAATACATGTTCTCATATTGTATGAGAATTTGTGAAGGATGGAGATGCTAAGCATCCGGATCTCCCAAAAAGGTTTTAGGAACTAACATTATACTCGCGATTCTTCCTTATAGGCTATAGTAGCTTGATCATTAAAGTTGTCATGATAAGGATGAATAGAACATGTAAGTAAAATGTTTACTACACTGATAGATTACTAAAGAATGGATTTTTGAAAGAACACCAAACATTTGATGATGGTGATCCACTTCAAAGTGCAAGTTCAAAGGTATTAGTATTTGACTATATACACTTTTTACTATGTGTCATGTGAATGACACCACTATTGATGTTGATAGATTCTTTTAAAAGAAAAGGAATTGTTGAAAGAGAATCTATAAAATATTTGGCAGAAAAGAAAAGGTTGGAGATGTCCAACTTAGGTATATAGAAGATATACATGTTATGACTGTATTCCTTGCTTGTTAAACAATGTGGTTCTGAGGTATTGTATACCGGTATTGGATACCGAATTGGTTGGTATGAAGTGTCATACAGGACAATGCAATTCATGAACTACAATGGCCTAAGTAACTAGCAAGAGAATAAGTGATGATGTTCATCGAAAACAAATAAAGTGTTATTGTGTTTTTCATTGTCGTCAAACCTAGCCTTCAAGATTTGTTTTTAATAATTGTTATTTTGTTCCGGTATTATGAGAACAATGGTTGTTCAAATAATTACCGAATTCCATAAAGGATGGATGAACTTTTACAAGTCTGGTGGGAGAAATCACATCCATAAACACTATTGCTAAAATGTCGCAAGACAAATGATTGAAAGATCACTTATGAAGTGACATCGCTGTTTAAATTATATTGTAAAGAAAACATGAAGAAACTCCATGTTGATGGATTTTTGGAGTCTTTGATTTTGATCAATTGACGCATGTGAGACTTTCCTCGAGATAATTGAAACTCCGTCCATAGGCCAGAGAGGAACGGATGACTAGCTTATTGGAAATTGTGCATGCTGATGTGCATAGTCCATTATGTGTAGCCATATGCGATGGATCTTTTTTCTTCATATGCTTTCTCCGGAAATTTGAGTGAATATATTTATATATTTACTTAATAAGGAAGAAGTATGAAACATTTGAAAATTGTTCAAAGACTTTTAAGATGAAGTGGAAAATCATTGTAACAAGAAAATAAAGAGTTTATGATTTGATCATAAAGGAAGATATTTGAGTTACAGGTTTAGCAAAACACCTAAGATTTCAGGAATTGTTCCATGAAATTGTATTTCCCGATAAACCACAGGAGTATGGTATGTTCGAGAGATCAAATCAAACCTTGTTTGACATGGTAAGATCAAAGGTGTCATTTATATTACTGCCATTATGTTTTAAGGATTAAAGCTTTAGAGACCACCGCTTTTACACTGAAAAGAGCACCATCGTGATCCATTGAAATGAAACCATATAAGTTATGGTTTGGGATAAAACCCGAATTGTCTTTTCTTAAATTTCGGTATGCTATGCATAAGTAAAATGTTTACAACCAAAGTCGGATAAGCACGTCTTTGTAGGTTATCCCAAAGAATTTGTTGGGAATTTCTCCATAACACCAAGGACAAAAGAGTTTGTTACTTGGAACGTCAAGTTTCTTGAGAAGGAATTTTTCGCAAAAAGTTAAGTGGGAGGACAATAGAACTTTGATAAAGTTGTTGAACCTTAGCTATATGTGCTAATTAGCGCATCCCCGGAAAGTGTCCTGGTGGCAGCCACAATGCTCATGGCTCCCGTGATTACAAAGGGTGTGATCTCGGAGATTAGAGTTCTTATTGAACCGTGTGGGTCGGTAAGAATCAAATAGTGTGATTTGATAAGAAAGTCGTTATTGTTTTGACAATGATGAACCGACTACATGCAAAGAAGCAATGATGGGCCCTGACTCCATAAAATGACTAGAAGTCATAGAATCCGTGATAGTATCCATACACGAGAAATCAAGTTTCTGAACTTGGAAGACCCTCAGGAAAGGCGTGAAGCCTATCGGCTGTGTTTGGATCTATAAAGAAATAGACATGGATGTTTAACATCTACGAAATAGTCGACATGTCGGAAAGAAGTTGACGACAATGTTCAAGGAGTTGACTGTGACAAGATTTGGTCTTTCATAGAGACATATAGTCTTGATGGATTAATATAGCAACCACTACATATAATTTGGTATATGGTAGTTGAGTAAACAAAACAAGGTTCTTCTAATAGAACGATTACCTAGGACGTGTACATGACATGGTCCGAAGGGTTTTGTTAATTCAAAGGGTGCTAAAAGGGCATGCAAACTTCAATAGTTGAAGTAAGCATACAGATTTGGAATCTTCACCATGATGAAAATGTTAAAAGAGTTTAAATTCATTAGAGATGAAGAAGATGCTTGCATTTGCAAGAAATTAAGTGGGAGCGCTGAGACATATTTCTAATACATTATGTAGAGGACATATTGTTGATTGGAAATGATGTATCTTGTATTGACACAAGTTAAGAGTTTCATTAAAAATAAGATTTCAATGAAAGACTTGGGCAAACCCAGAATATTTGGCATCAATATCTATATGGATAGATTAAGAAGCTAATATGGTTGTGCCAGACATACATATATGAGATATTGAAAGGGTTCAATATGGAAACAACAAGAAAGGTTCTTGTTGCATGGAAAGAATTGTATCAAGATTCAAGTGTTTCAACACTTGGTGAGTAAAATCACATGAAGATTTTGATCGATTATACCGTGATATGTATATATCCAAAATGTCCTATGCTCTAAATGTTATGAGCACATACCAGAATGATTCATAAGATGATCATTGGACGATAGTAAAGATATTCTTATGAGCTTTGGAAGAACTAAGAATATATCATGTATAAGTGACAAAATAGTTAAAGGTAGTTCATTGTAAAGTGTTACATTGATACTAGTTTTGTCACAAGATATAAATTAAAATTTATCTCAATTTAGATTATGGGTGGCACAATGTAATGGAAAGGATGTTCCATGATGGATTTGGATGAGTTCCAAAGTTGAGACATTGTGACGGATACTACAACGAAAGGCTAAGTATATGACTGCTATAGTAGGAGCAAAGGAGGGCATTTGTGTTAAGTGGTTTGTTATCAAACTAGGTGTGGTTCAAAGTGGTCTAATACTATGAAGATATATTGTATGACAATAATATCAACATATTTTAACCCGAACGAACTAAAGGTCTCACCAAAGGACCAAATTTATACAATGCCATCTCATTTGAGAATTAGTGATGCGTAGAGACGCAAAGACATGCAAATACACATGGACCTGAAACTGTCAGATCCGGAGATTATGTTAACCACTAGCAATCGCGTATATGCAACACCAGAAAGCCATAGGTGTTCAATACGCAAAGTTTTTCAAACTAGATTATTGACTCTAGTGCAAGTGGGCGACTGAAGGGAATATGCCCGAGAGGCAATAATAAAGTGGTTATTATCTTATTCCATGTTTATGATAAATGTTTATTTTGCATGCTATAATTGTATTGATCGGAAACATCAATACATGTGTGTTTAATAAACGAAAAGGGTTCCTAGTTATGCCTCTCTTATAGACTAGCTTGTTGATTAACAAGATGATCAAGGTTTCCTGGTCATGGACATTGGATGTTGTTAATAACAAGGTCACAGCATTTGTGAAATGATGTGATGAACATTCATCCAAAGTATAGCATTACGATCAAAGTCATTATGTTTATATTACTATAACATCATACGAAGTAATCTTTATCCTTAGACCATGAGATCATGTTAATTGCTAACACCGGAAGAATATCTTGATAACATCAAACGTCACACCGTAACAGGGTGACTATAAAGATGGGTTCAGTGCTACGAAGGTGTTATGTTGAGGCTCATGGATCAAGAGTGGAATTTGTCAATCCCGATGACGGATAGATATACTCTGGGCCCTCTCGGTGATATCACATTAAGATAGCTTGCAAGCAAGTGATGTGATCACTAGAATGTTATATCACAGGAATGAGAAAAGAGTGCATGTCGGCAACGAGATCAAACTGGGTATGGAGATACCGATGATCAAATCTCGGTCATGTAATATATCGCGAGACAAAGGGATTTAGTAACTAGCATTAAAGGTTCTCACAATCACAGAAGTCATCGTTGAATATGCAGGAGTCAGTATGGATCTCCAGGTCCCGCTTCTGATTATTGATCTGAGAGGAGTCTCAATCATGTCTACATTATTCGCGAACCGTAGGGTGACACACTTAAGAGTTACCGTACACCATTTTGGAGCATATATGTTTCACACGAAAGAATTGCAAAGCGCATGAATTGTTTCAATAGAAACCGAAATTGTTTCGGGTGAAATTGCAGAAAGTGGTTCTGCATGTGATATTGAAATATTGCAAGGGGTTTTATGTGAATGTTTGTTAATTAAAGTAATTAATAAAATTCTGAATAAAATTAATAAAATAGTTTTATTAAATGAGAGAGCATTAAATTTGGAGAAACTTAATGCATTTAAAGTTGAGACTTTAAAAGAGAATGTGAAGGGGCATTTTAATGTGGAGGGGTTACCACCACATGAATGGGGAGGTGAGGAGTCACCCTCCCATGGGGCGCCGGCCATGGGGAGGGGTACCCCTTCCTCCTATAAAAGGCCCCCCTCACTCACCTACTTCCTCACACCTCCTCGTGAAGGATCTCTCTCCCACTCTAGTATTATTCCCCCATTGTCTCGAATTAGCGAGATACATGTTCCCGGTGGCTTTATCTGGAAAGGAGTTGCTGCTTCCGCTGCTTTGCTGGAGCGAGACTTGGTGGTGCTGGACTTGCTGGAGCTGGATCTGAAGGACGTGCTGGAGCCGGACCTGCTGGACTTCATCACGATCTTGAGATCGGGAAGTGTACGACTACATCAACCACGAGTTCCTACTCTTTAACAAAACTCGTTGTCTTCGAGGGTAAGTTCTCGATGGATGTATGTCCACCCGTTGCTATGTACCTAGTAGATAGATCTTGGCGTGTAGTTCTCATCGTAGGAATTTTTTTGTTTTCTATGCTGCGGACCCTTCACCACGGTCACGAGAGAGAGAGAGAGAATATCAATTAGAGGTCTTCCAAAAAGTGAGAAGACCTTTATTGAGTATTGTGTGTATTTATCTTGCAAAATACCCCCACTATATATAGGGGGAGGGGAGGTACTACCTCCCTCAAAGTTCCGGGGTGGGACTAAAGGAGAGGAGAGGGGGAGGGGGTGGCGCCGTCGGCCACCCCATGGGCCCCGCGTGGGGGGCTATACCACTAGGGAGTCGGCCTCCCCTCTTGGCCCTTCTCCCTCTTGCCTTTTCCCTAATGGGCCCTCTTCCCTCCAGAATTGGCCCATTAAGCCTTTGACCATTTAAATTGATTTTATCTTTTATTAAATAATTATGAATAATGATTAAATCAATATTTAACATTCATTCACATATTATTCAACCTCCGTGGCTATGGAACACCTTCCACCTCCACCCGGACATCCTCCGGACTTACCGAAACCCTTCCGGTTTTCTCTCTACTATACTTCGGTGATTCTTTCGATCCTATAAACACTCTCTAAGCATCATCAAGCCCTTAAGCGTGATACCCCATGGTTCGGGAACACTCCAGACATGGTTGGGACACTCCCGCACCAACGATCGACAGAGGGACCTGGATGGCCATGTGATCCCTCCGAGTACCTAAACACACCTTTATAACCACCGTATTACCAAGTGGCGCTTAATGCTATCTAAGAACTCACAGGTGACAGTGATTGATATAGCCTCACGGTCCAAGGAATAGTCTACGAGGATCCATTTCTAATCATCGTAACTTGAACTTCATGACATGATCGGGTCACGATGTTTAGCTTGGGTATTGGTTCATCGTCTCATTCTCAGAATGAGTTGACTCCATTTCCAACTAGCATAAATGCCACATGATCAGGAAACATGATCATCTATTGACCAATGAACTAGTGACTAAAGTGTCACTGGGAACCCCTGGTTGTTTATATATCACACGTGTATTGATGTTTCCACTCAATACAGTTATAGCATGATATAAAACTTAATCATAAACTATATGAAATATGATAATAATCCTTATAACTATTTGTCTCTAGGGCATATTTCCAACAGTCTCCCACTTGCACTAGAGTACAAATACACTAGCTACATTTGTTCTTAATCATTGGCACCATATCCGGTACCCTGAACACGCTTGCTCATGGAAGAGGTTGAGTCTTGGGCCTGTACTTTATAGTCCCAAATCCTTGATTGACATTAATACTTTATCATCACATGATAACATCTGTGTGTATGCACCGTTGCTATGGCAGCAGAACGAGGCCTGATTCCAGGAGCCTACAGTGACTTTAGATCAACCTCGAGGGCTTTCTCATGGGCACTGTGCCCTCTGACACATCATTCTATGTTAAAAGTGAACTAGCCCTGCCATAATATTATACAACACTTTAGATGGTACCCTTATCTATTATTATAAATGTATTCATCGAAACACTAGTGCACTCTCTGCAACTTTTGATGTTTTGTTCACCTTGCTTCCTACTTGACTTTAATCATTATTTACAAGAGTTTCCAACATATTCCCTTATAACATACTCCTTTATGTTTTAAGATATGTCATCCTTTATGGATTTGGAAAATATGTCTATAGTTCTCTACTAGACAGTGAGGACAAATTTAGCTCAACGTTATGTGATTCGAACTTAATCACTTTTAAACGTTCCTTATTGGATCATATATTATGTTAAGTTATCATCATGGTTTTCTAAGATAGAACCTATGTCTCAACATAGTGGATGATGATCATCCTTTTATTTCTTTCAACCATTGGTGTTAAACTTAATACTATTCCTAACTTGAGTTATTAAGGACCAGATCCTTAATTAAATTCTATTCTGAAAGCCTTTTCAGAATCCCTTAAGGAATACTACATAATATCATAATATACTTATTATCATCTTCTACTCCTTATAAATCATTATTTATTGGTACTTGCGCTTTTATTCTTAACATCCTTAAGAATCACTCTATAATCTCCCACTCAAAATATGTTCCTAACATATTTGGGTATGAGTCACTACTCTTACTCAAACTATGTTCCTACATATTTGAATTTGAGACTTATATTGCTCACATATTGTTTTAGGAAGACTTTCATAGCTCCCACTCAATTTCATGAAAATTGCATATCTACTCACTATTTTGAACAATTTCAAAATCCTTTGATCAAATATCAAACTTGGAGATTTACTATGAGACGCTAGTACTTTTACTAGTTTTAAATCCACTAGACATTAAGCACACTTGAATCAAATTCATTTGAATTCGTCCAATACTTGACAAATTGTGCTTTTGTCATTTACCCTCTTTTCCACTATGGCTTTGCAGTCATTTGGGAAAATTGAAGTAACCCCTTTTACTTTTGAGATTCATCAACTAATTGCTTTCTAATCTCAAGGGAATTTTGCTTTGGGATTTCTCATAATTTTAGTTTACCGTTATTTCCTTAGTAGTTCGTAGGTATGTCATATTCCAAGAATCATGACAAATGATTCAAAAATGTCTCCATACAAGATATGGATTACATTTTGAATCATACTTCATGTAGTGAAAACACCAGTGGGGAAAACACAATGATCATTTTCATTGATTCTTTCCTTTGTGAAGAGAATAGTTCAGGAACATTTTCCGTTGCGCTTCCCAACACTCTGATGCAGGGTTTTGAATCCTCATCGTGTTTTTCACTATCTTCCATTTGCTCCATAATCGAGAAATATCATTGAATGCGAACTTTCTCGAAAATGTACCAAAATCCAAGCAATACAAGTTTTGCTTCTCTTTTGGTTTCAGCTATGGATTTCGTATTCAAAGTTTACAATGAATACTCTACAAGGACTTATTCGTTATTGTTTTGGTTATATCTAATAACCCCCAAAACTTTTACGACGATCCATACTAGATATGGAGCTGCTTTCACGAATTCAAATGGTTCACTATATATTCTAACTGAGTGCTAACTATTTCTAACTAATGGTCTCTACATCTACACTACAACGATTTATTTGGTGCCATCTATTCACCCATTTTGATATCTAATATCATATTGTGATGCTTTTCATTTTGACATTTCAAAACGCTTTGCATTCCACAATTTATTTTATGCCAATCTTATAAAGTTGAATTTCATTACTCTTGATCAAATCATAGTAATTAGATTCTCTTTTATATTTATACCCTTTGTTGATGAAACACTTTGATAAAATCAAATAGTTTCATATTCATGTTTCCTTTGGTAAACTTATTTACACATTTAAACAATCATACAATGATAATTACCATTTTCATTAAAACACAATACATCGAATATGTATTTACTTTTAACAATTCATTAAACACTTTGTATTCAAGTAATACACGGTGTTCAAGTTATTTTGCCAAACTTAGGCATGATTTATATGTGACAAGAAATTGAATGTCTTTCCATATTATCATTATAACTTTGAATTTAAACAATGCTTTCATTCAAAATGAATATATCATTAAGTTGGGTATTTTAAGGCATTTCAATATTTTAAAAATGTTCATATATTATCAATTAGTTTCAAACAACAAGGATAATTCACATGTAATCAAACAAGATATGAACACAAATAGAAATCATTCATAAAAGTAGAACAACTGTTTGTTACAAACTCATATGAATAACCATCTCACAAAGTGTGAGACACACTAAAGAAGTTCATAATATTTTGATTACAATAATCATCCTAAACATAAACTAAATGACAAATGTTGAGGGAGAGCATCGTTGGCTATCATCATCATGCTCGCCATCAACACGCAACGTCACCTCCTCTCCAGCAAGCACCTCTCATGCAAAAGGACCTGTTTTTAGTAAAACAGAACAAGTATCAAATATACTTAACACTGCAAATGTGTTTGCAAGATTATAACATTTATAAAATTGTATATCAAATATATACCTTTGTCATCGATGACCTCTCTGGTGATTGGTTCAACCTTTACGTTCCTGAAACGTAATATGAACTCTTGGAAATCCGATGTTTCTGTATCACCACTCATGATGCTACTCCAGACATGTACTTCATAGCTAGGAGGCAACGATTGAAGCAGCACGCCTATCGCAAATGGATCATGCATCCAGTAATCCACAAAGTGAACCAGTCTCATGTGTGCATCACGCATGCACTCCAAGTGACCCTTCAAACATGTGTGCTCCTCCATCTGTATGGAAAGGAACTCTCCAAGCATCTCGTGCTTCCACATGCGCACATGGCTTATGAACTCTGCTCTCAGCTGATCCACCATTGAATACGGATCAAGATCACCCATGAGCGGGTGGAGTTCATCCACCATCCCGTAATGCATTATTATCTTAATGTAGGTGGACATCTCTGGACGATAGTAGCGGTCTGCCAACTCTTGTGGGGTCTCATAGTGGTCTGGCTGAGTCAAATCCATCGTGCAGTGTATGTAGTCTACCACATGATTCCTAGTAAGGAGATCATTCAGGCGCACAAGCCAACTAGGGAAGTTGGATCCATCAAGCCTAAGTTTCTCACCTATTACCCATTCCTCAATGACAAAGTAAGCTTCACGGTGAGCCATCTCTACATTTATAATTGCAAAAGGAATTTAGACTAAGTTTATAATTAAATGAGTTAATAATAACTCCACTCAGAAACACCTATCCCCATAAGGGTTCCTAGTGATAACATGACCCCTATCAGCCACATCTCCCCCGATCATCACAGCCATCAATGTGGGTTCAAGGGTGGACGCTAAACGTCGGTCACATCATTCATGTGACTCGTGCTCGATCTTTCGACCATCCGTGTTCCGAGTCCACGCTTCTATGGCGTGCTAGGCTCGCCAACTCAACCTTAGTGTATTCGCTGTTCAACATGGCTTACACCCACTATATGCGAACATAGATATGTTTGACACCCAGTCACCCTGGGTCGCCTCATACCGAAGAACTTTCTTGGTGGTGCACACTAAGGGGGAACACAATCATTGGTAATTTTAACAGGGATCATCTTATTAGGCTACCATCGAGTATCTAATACTAGCACACAATAAGATATACAAACAATAACATTGAATGTAAATGCGATGTGATATGGTCCTTCACGTCGTGATCTCCATATGTCGTCACCGGATTCCGGTGCCAGGGTTTTGGCGCCGTAGACACTAGGGTACCGGTGTCATTCTGGCATGGTAGTCTGTCACCTCTTTGACTATCTACTACTACGTAACATAAGGTAATCACTTTAGCTTTGCCACAAGCATATCACAAAGCAACGCCCCCCCTACAAAACAAAGTTAGGCGCCTCTACTTTATCTTTGCATGTTTTATGTGGCTGAATGGGCTTTCGCACAAGAACCGTTCTTACCTACAAACTTTCAGCACAACACTGATCAAGTAGTTGTCTCTACTATACCCCTTTTGGGGCCCTCCGTTGCAAATGGCATACCAACTAATGCGAGAGAGACAGACACCCCCTAAGCCACTTTATACGGTACAAGCCATATGCCAAGCGTGGACTAGTCTCGCGAATGAACGCGTAAAGTCGGTTGGGGCCACTTCATCAAGCATTACTGTGGTATGCACGAGTACACGTGGGAGGGTAACAACTAAAAGATCAATGCCCACACGCTACATATCATGTGTTCTACTCATACTAGTATTACCACGCATAGATCTAGCTCTGATACCATTGTAGGGGTTCCGCGTATGTAAAAAATAAATTTTACGCCCCTGAACCCCTGATGCTCCCAGGACCTATATATTAGTAATACAGTAACAGGAGGGGCTTTTCATGAACTTACCCTTGAAGACCCAAAAGCGTTGTCAACGCTCAAGAGAGCATGGCTGATGTAGACGAGCCGAAGCCGACCTCAAGGTCGTGATGTAGTTCTTGCGCTCCTTTGTCTCCAACAAGTTGAGTGCCTCAACTGTGACACCTCGCGGGGAGTTACACATGTCCGGTGCCTAACGATGATTCCAGCTTCCCCGATCCAGCATCAGTTGCGGATGTAGTGCTCCTGGATCCGAATCCCGTAGCGCGGCGGCGCTCTGCGGTGAAGATGTCTCTCGTTCGTGCAATCCGAACTTGGGACCACGGTCACGAGAGAGAGAGAGAGAATATCAATTGGAGGTCTTCCCAAAAGTGAGAAGACCTTTATTGAATATTGTGTGTATTTATCTGGCCAAATACCCCCACTATATATAGGGGGAGGGGAGGTACTACCTCCCTCAAAGTCTCGGGGTGGGACTAAAGGAGAGGAGAGGGGGAGGGGTGGCGCCGCTGGCCACGCCATGGGCCCCGCGCGGGGGGGGGGGGGGGGGGGGGTGGCCCACTAGGGCGCCGGCCTCCCCTCTTAGCCCTTCTCCCTCTTGCCTTTTCCCTAATGGGCCCTCTTGCCTATGGAATTGGCCCATTAAGCCTTTGGCCATTTAAATTGATTTTCTATTTTATTAAATAATTATGAATAAATTATTAAATCAATATTTAACATTCATTCACATATTATTCAACCTCCGTGGCTATGGAACACCTTCCACCTCCACTTCGGACATCCTCCGGACTTACCGTAACCCTTCCGGTTTTCTCTCTACTATTCTTCGGCGATTCTTCCGATCCTATAAACACTCTCTAAGCATCATCAAGCCCTTAAGAATGATACCCCATGGTTCGGGAACACTCCAGACATGGTCGGGACACTCCCGCACCAATGATCGATAGAGGGACGTGGATGGCCATGTGACCCCTATGCGTTCCACGAAGATCTTTCGTTGTTTGAACCGGGTCAGTCGTGTCTTATTCCCTTTGTCTCTCGATACTTGCATTGCCCGAGATCTGATCAATGACATCAACATGTCATGTCCAATGTCGTTACCGAACTATGCTACTTGACTCGTTCCGACAAGTGATATCCCTGTGATCAAATCACAAGTTGCGCAACTATTGGATATAACTTCTCCGAGTGTGCCCTTGAGTATCTTTCCATCACGTGGACGGACAAATCCCGCTCTTGACATATATTGCCTCTACGATTTCCTCTGAGTACTTGAACACACCTTTATAACCACTATATTACCAAGTGGCGCTTGATGCTATCGAAGCACTCTCGGGAGAAAGTGATTGATATAGCCTCACGGTCCAAGGAATAGTCTACGAGGATCCATTTCTAATCATCATAACTTGAACCTCGTGACATGATCGGGTCATGATGTTTAGGTTGGGTATTGGTTCATCCTCTCATTCTCAGAATGAGTTGACTCCATTTGCAACTGGCATAAATGCCACATGATCAGGAAACATGATCATCTGTTGACCAATGAACCAGTGACTAGAGTTTCACTGGGAACCCCTGGTTTTTTATATATCACACGTGTATTGATGTTTCCACTCAATACAGTTATAGCATGATATAAAACTTAATCATAAACTATATGAAATATGATAATAGTCCTTATAACTATTTGTCTCTAGGGCATATTTCCAACAAAACCTATGACCGTATTTACCGCCAGAGGGATCGTGGTAGTTAGAAACATTAAAGTAAACCAAGTAATTTCCATATGTGGTCAAACCTATTATGCGGATCTTTATGTGATCCCATTAAAAGGAATAGTAGTAGTGCTGGGAATGGATTAGATGACAGACTATGGAGCTCAGATCAATTGTGAAGAGAAAACTGTTTCAATCAGGTCTCCAAGTGGAGGAAGGATAGTCTATCAGGCGGATAAACATAGTCATATCATGGTGGATTTGCAGTTGAATTCAATGAAGGAAGTCAAATTGGAAAATATTCCGGTAGTGAAGGAATTTCAAGATGTTTTTCCAGCAGAGTTACCAGGAATGCCACCTGATCAGGAAATAGAGTTCACTATTAACCTCATACCTGGTACAACACCAATAGCTCAAGCACCATATAAGATGGGGCCAAAAGAATTAAAAGATCTTAAGGAGCAAATTGATGAGTTAGGAAGAAAAGGATTTATTCAGGAGACTGTATCCCCGTGGGGAACTTGAAGGAAATATGCCCTGAGAGGCAATAATAAAGTTGTTATTATGTATTCCTTGTATATGATAGATGTTTATTTTGCATGCTATAATTGTATTGATCGGAAACATCAATACATGTGTGTTTAATAAACAAAAAGGGTTCCTAGTCATGCCTCTCTTATAGACTAGCTTGTTGGTTAACAAGATGATCAAGGTTTCCTGATCATGGACATTGGATGTTGTTAATAACAAGGTCACACCATTGGTGGAATGATGTGATGAACATTCATCCGAAGTATAGCATTACGATCAAGTCATTGTGTTTATATTGCTATAACATCATACGAAGTAATCTTTATCCTTAGACCATGAGATCATGTTAATTGCTAACACCGGAAGAGTATCTTGATAACATCAAACGTCACACCGTAACAGGGTGACTATAAAGATGGGTTCATTGCTACGAAGGTGTTATGTTGAGGCTCATGGATCAAGAGTGGAATTTGTCAATCCAGATGACGGATAGATATACTCTGGGCCCTCTCGGTGATAACACATTAGGATAGCTTGCAAGCAAGTGATGTGATCACTAGAATGTTATATCACAGGAACAAGAAAAGAGTGCATGTCGATAACAAGATCAAACTAGGTATGGAGATATCGATGATCGAATCTCGGACATGTAATATATCGAGAGACAAATGGATTTAGTTACAAGCGTTAAAGGTTATCACGATCACAGGAGTCATCGTTGAATGTGTAGGAGTCAGTACGGATCTCTAGGTCCCGCTGCTGATTATTGATCGGAGAAGGGTCTCGATCATGTCTGCATTATTCGCGAACCGTAGGGTGGCACACTTAAGAGTTACCGGACACCATTTTGGAGCACATATGTTTCAGACGAAAGAATTGAAAGCGCAGGAATTGTTTCAATAGAAACTGGAAATTGTTTCGGGTGAAATTGCAGAAGGTGGTTCTGCATGTGATATTGAAATATTGCAAGGGGCTATATGTGAATGTTTGTTAATTAAAGTAATTAACAAAATTCTGAATAAATTTAATAGAAGAGTTTTATTAAATGAGAGAGCATTAAATTTGGAGAAAGTTAATGCATTTAAAGTGGAGACTTTAAAAGGGAATGAGAAGAGGCATTTTAATGTGGAGGAGTTACCACCACATGAATGGGGGAGGTGAGGGGTCACCCCCCATGCGCCGGCCATGGAGAGAGGGGGAACCCCCCTCCTCCTATAAAAGGCCACCCGTTCCCTCCTTCATCCACACACCTCCTTGTGAAGGATCTCTCTCCCCCTCTAGAATTATTCCCCCATGGTCTCGGATTAGCGAGATACATGTTCCCGGTGGCATTTCGTCTGGAAGGAGTTGCTGCTTCCGCTGGATCGCTGGAGCGAGGAGGTGGAGGTTGTCCGGTGGCTTGAACGTGTGTGCGAGGGCGGATGCGCTGCTGAGTTGCGGCGCTCGGACTTCCTCACGATCTTGAGATCAGCAAGTGTACGACTACATCAACCACGAGTTCCTACTCGTTAACAAATCTCGTTGTCTTTGAGGGTAAGTTCTCCATGGATGTATGTCCACATGTTGCTCTGTATCTAGTAGATAGATCTTGGCGTGTAGTTCTCATCGTAGGAAATTTTTTGTTTTCTATGCTGCGGACCCAACAGTGGTATCAGAGCCTGATCTATGTGTAGGTGCTTTGCACGGGTAGTACACATATGTTTATATGTGGGCGATGATGATCATTCTATGTACTTTGGATATTGGTGGCATAGTGGGATGAAGCGGCCCGGACAACCTTACATGTCATCGTACATGAGACCGGTTCCACGACTGACATGCAACTTGTTTTGCATAAGTGGCTGGCGGGTGTCTGTCTCTCCTACTATAGTCAATATCTGATTTACAACGAGTTGCTAATAACTTGGTTATCCTTGTTGTGGTTCATGTTCGTAGGTTAGATAGGTTCTATCTCCGAAAGCCCTAAGCCACGTAAAACTTGCAATTGATAAATTAGAGGCGTCTAGTGTTTTGATATGGTATTGTTGTAAGTAGATGTATAATAGATACTCTTACAACTCACTTAACATGTAAGTTCCATAGACCTTGGCCTTACACACAAAGGAATGATAGAGATCATACCACGATGCAAATGATAGAGATCAAATGCATGGACCATATCACCTCACTTCACACATTAGATGTTAGCATCTTATATTGCTAGTTTGGCGCGTTTGGTAGCATTATAAGATGATCCCTCATTTAGATATCAAGATAAAATGTGTTCTTACTTAAGTATGCACCATTTTGTGGATCGTGTTTTGAGGCATCACGTGATGATCGGGTGTTTTCAACTCTACGCTTTCATACAACGGGTGTAAGACAGTTTTACACACGCAAATACTAAGGTTCTTACTTGATGAGCCTAGCATGTACAAACATGGCCTTGGAACACGGACCGAAAGGTTAAGCATGAGTCATATAGTTGATATGATGCCCATATAGATGCTCGCCTTTGAAGCTACACCGACTCACGTGATGATCGGACTTGGTGTAGTGGATTTGGTTCATGTAATCACCAAAAGGACATGAAGGATGTCGTTTTTGAGTGGGAGTTCATTAGTAATTGGATTAGTTGAACTCAATCTATCATAAACTTAGTCTAAATATACTTTACAAATTCTGTTGTAGATGGCACCACCTGCTTTTAATTTCAATGTGTTCATGGAGAAAGAGAAACTTGCTGCGAATGGTAGCAACTTCACCAACTGGGCTATGAATTTGAGGATTCTCCTCATTGCTGCACAAAAGCAATATGTGCTAGATGCGCCGCTAGCCCCCCCACCAGCTCCCGATGCCCCTGACGAGGAAAAGAACGTCTATATAACTCGCCAGGAGGACCACAACTTAGTTCATTGCGGCATACTGTATGGGCTAGAGCCAGAACTTCGAAAGCGTTTCGAAAATGGCAATGCCTTTGATACCATGGGAGAATTGAAAATGATTTTCAATACCCATGCTACCGTAGAGAGTTATAATGCTATAGAAATGTTCTTTAGCTGCATGATGGAGGAAAATAGCTCTGTTAGTGAGCACGTACTCAAAATGTCTGGGTACACCGATAAGCTTGTGTCCTTGGGAATAACGATTCCCATTAACTTAGGCATACATCGTGTTCTCCAATCTCTGCCACCTAGCTACAAGAGCTTCGTGATGAACTATAATATGCAGGGCATGAAGAAGTATCTTCCTGAGCTTCTGTCAATGCTTAAGACTGCAGAAGTGGAGATTAGGAAAGAACATCAAGTGTTGATGATCAATAGGACCATCGGTTTCAAGAAGGACAAGAAAGGCAAGCACAAGGGAAAGAAGGGTGGCAAGTCTGTTGCCACGCCTGAAAAGAAACCCCGAGCTGGCCCTAAGTCTGACACCGAGTGCTACTATTGCAAGGGGACTGACCATTGGAAGCGCAACTGCCCCAAGTATTTGGTGGACAAGAAGTCCGGCAAGGCAAACAAAGGTATATGTGATATACATGTTATTGATGTGTACTTGACTAGTACTCGCAGTAGCACCTGGGTATTTGATACGGGATCGGTTGCTAATATATGTAACTCGGTTCAGGGGCTATGGAACAAGCGACAACTAGCAAGGGATGAGGTCTCGATGCGGGTCGGCAATGGATCAAGAGTTGATGTGATCGTCGTCGGAACGCTGCCTCTCCATATGCCATCGGGATTAGTTATAAACCTAAATAATTGTTATTTGGTGCCTGCACTGAGCATGAACATTGTATCCGGATCGTGTTTGATGCAAAGTGGTTATTCATTTAAGTCTGAAAACAATGGTTGTTCGATTTATATGAATAATATCTTTTATGGTCATGCACCTATGTTGAATGGTTTATTTCTGTTGGATCTCGATAGTAGTATTACGCATATTCATAATGTTGATGCTAAAAGGATTAAACTTGATAATGATATATCTACATATATGCGGCACTGCCGTCTAGGTCATATTGGCGTTAAACGCATGAAGAAACTCCATTCTGATGGACTTTTGGAATCACTTGATTTTGAATCATTTAATACATGTGAGCCATGCCTTATGGGCAAGATGACTAGAACGCCGTTTTCCGGTTCAATGGAACGGGCGACAGATCTATTGGAAATCATACATACTGATGTGTGTGGACCAATGAGTGTGTCAGCGCGAAGTGGATATCGTTATTTTGTTACTTTCACGGATGATTTGAGTAGATATGGGTATATCTATTTGATGAAACACAAGTCTGAAACTTTTGAAAAGTTCAAAGAATTTCAGAATGAAGTGGAAAATCATCGTAACAGAAAGATCAAATTTCTGCGGTCCGACCGTGGAGGAGAGTATCTTAGTTACGAGTTTAGCACACATATGAAAGACTGTGGAATAGTTTCACAACTCACGCCTTCCAGAACACCACAACGTAATGGTGTGTCAGAACGTCGTAATCGTACTTTATTGGATATGGTTCGATCTATGATGTCTCTGACTGACTTGCCACTATCATTTTGGGGTTATGCACTGGAAACCTCTACATTCACTTTAAATAGGGCACCGTCTAAATCCGTTGAAAAGATACCGTATGAATTATGGTTTGGAAACAAACCTAAGCTGTCATTTCTTAAAGTTTGGGGATGCGATGTTTATGTGAAGAAACTTCAACCGGATAAACTCGAACCCAAAGCGGAAAAATGCGTCTTCATAGGATACCCTAAGGAAACGATTGGGTATAGCTTCTATCACAGATCCGAGGGCAAGGTCTTTGTTGCCAAGAATGGATCCTTTCTTGAGAAGGAGTTTCTCGCGAAAGGTGTGAGTAGTCGGAAGGTAGAACTCGAAGAGGTTATTGAACCTTCTCTTCATGAAATGGCGAGTAGCGCAGCACCGGAAGTTGTTTCGGAGTTGACTTCACCTAATGAAGAGAGAGCTAATGATATTGATCATGAAACTCCGAAAGAGGACACTACCGAACCTCGCAGGTCAAGCAGGACACGTGCAACTCCTGAACTGTACGACAATCCTGTTATGAATTTCATGATTGATGAAATAGATGACCCTGCGACGTATGAAGAAGCGATGATGAGCCCTGATTCCAAAAAATGGCTAGAAGACATGAAATCCGAGATGGAATCCATGTACGAGAACCAAGTTTGGAACTTGGTGGACTTACCTCACGACCGAAAGGCCGTTGAGAATAAATGGATTTTCAAAAGGAAAACTGATGCTGATGGTAATGTGACCATCTATAAGGCTCGACTTGTCGCAAAGGGGTTTCGACAAATTCAAGGAGTTGACTACGATGAGACATTCTCTCCCGTAGGGATGCTTAAGTCAGTTAGGATTATGTTAGCAATTGCTGCATATTTCGATTATGAAATATGGCAGATGGATGTCAAAACTGCGTTCCTCAATGGTAAGAAGAGTTGTATATGATACAACCTAAGGGTTTTGTCGATCCTAAGGATGCTAATAAGGTGTCCAAACTTCAGCGATCCATCTATGGACTGAAGCAAGCATCACGAAGTTGGAATCTCTGCTTTGATGAGGTGATCAAAGAGTTTGGATTTGTCCAAACTTATGGAGAGGCTTGTATTTACAAGAAAGTGAGTGGGAGCAATGTGGCATTTCTGATATTATATGTGGATGACATATTATTGATTGGAAATGATTTAGATCTTTTAAACAGTGTTAAAAGATATCTAAACAGCAAATTTTCGATGAAGGACCTTGGTGAAGCTTCATATATATTAGGCATTAAAATCTATAGAGATAGATCAAGACGCCTAATTGGGCTATCGCAGAGTACATACCTTGATAAGATATTAAAGAAGTTTAATATGGATGGAAGTAAGAAGGGGTTCTTACCTATGTTGCAAGGCAAGACATTGAGTAAGACTCAAAGTCCGGCTACGGCGGAAGAAAGAGAGATAATGGATAGGATCCCCTATCCCTCAGCCATAGGCTCTATGATGTATGTCATGCTATGTACAAGACCGGATGTGGCACATGCTATTAGTTTGACTAGTAGGTACCAATCTAATCCAGGTTGGGAACACTGGATAGCGGTCAAGAATATCCTTAAGTACTTGAGAAGAACTAAGGATATGTTTCTTGTATACAGAGGTGAAGAAGAGCTAGTTGCTAAGTGTTATGTTGATGCTAGCTTTGACACTGATCCGGATGACTCTAAGTCTCAATCCGGATACGTATTTCTCTTGAACGGAGCAGCAGTTAGTTGGAGGAGATCCAAACAACCTGTGGTGGCTGGATCAACAATGGAGGCGGAATATGTTGCTGCTTCAGAAGCGGCACAGGAAGCAGTTTGGATGAAAGAGTTCATTACGGAACTGGGTGTGGTTCCCAATGCGTTGTACCCGATGGTGATCTATTGTGACAACAATGGAGCCATAGCCAACGCTAAGGAACCAAGGTCTCATAAGAATTCCAAGCATATTAAGCGCTGGTTTCACTTCATCCGCGAACATGTCAAGGATGGAGATATAAAGATTTGTAAAGTGCACACGGACCTGAATGCAGCAGATCCGTTGACTAAAGTACTCCCTAGGGCAAAACATGATCAACACCAGAACTCCATGGGTATTAGATTTATCACTATGTGAACTAGATTATTGTCTCTAGTGCAAGTGGGGGACTGAAGGAAATATGCCCTGAGAGGCAATAATAAAGTTGTTATTATGTATTCCTTGTATATGATAGATGTTTATTTTGCATGCTATAATTGTATTGATAGGAAACATCAATACATGTGTGTTTAATAAACAAAAAGGGTTCCTAGTCATGCCTCTCTTATAGACTAGCTTGTTGATTAACAAGATGATCAAGGTTTCCTGATCATGGACATTGGATGTTGTTAATAACAAGGTCACACCATTGGAGGAATGATGTGATGAACATTCATCCGAAGTATAGCATTATGATCAAGTCATTGTGTTTATATTGCTATAACATCATACGAAGTAATCTTTATCCTTAGACCATGAGATCATGTTAATTGCTAACACCGGAAGAGTATCTTGATAACATCAAACGTCACGCCGTAACAGGGTGACTATAAAGATGGGTTCAGTGCTACGAAGGTGTTATGTTGAGGCTCATGGATCAAGAGTGGAATTTGTCAATCCAGATGACGGATAGATATACTCTAGGCCCTCTCGGTGATAACACATTAGGATAGCTTGCAAGCAAGTGATGTGATCACTAGAATGTTATATCACGGGAACAAGAAAAGAGTGCATGTCGGTAACGAGATCAAACTAGGTATGGAGATACCGATGATCGAATCTCGGACATGTAATATATCAAGAGACAAAGGGATTTAGTTACAAGCGTAAAGGTTCTCACGATCACAGGAGTCATCGTTGAATGTGTAGGAGTCAGTACGGATCTCCAGGTCCCGCTGCTGATTATTGATCGGAGAAGGGTCTCGATCCTGTATGCATTATTCATGAACCGTAGGGTGGCACACTTAAGAGTTACCGGACACCATTTTGGAGCACATATGTTTCAGACAAAAGAATTGCAAAGCGCAGGAATTGTTTCAATAGAAACCGGAAATTGTTTCGGGTGAAATTGCAGAAGGTGGTTCTGCATGTGATATTGAAATATTGCAAGGGGCTATATGTGAATGTGTGTTAATTAAAGTAATTAACAAAATTCTGAATAAATCTAATAAAAGAGTTTTATTAAATGAGAGAGCATTAAATTTGGAGAAACTTAATGCATTTAAAGTGGAGCCTTTAAAAGGGAATGTGAAGAGGCATTTTAATGTGGATGAGTTACCACCACATGAATGGGGGAGGTGAGGGGTCACCCCCCCATGCGCCAGCCATGGAGAGAGGGGGCACCCCCCTCCTCCTATAAAAGGCCACCCGTTCCCTCCTTCATCCACACACCTCCTTGTGAAGGATCTCTCTCCCCCTCTAGAATTATTCCCCCATGGTCTCGGATTAGCGAGATACATGTTCCCGGTGGCATTTCGTCTGGAAGGAGTTGCTGCTTCTGCTGGATCGCTGGAGCGAGGAGGTGGAGGTTGTCCGGTGGCTTGAACGTGTGTGCGAGTGCGGATGTGCTGCTGAGTTGCGGCGCTCGGACTTCCTCACGATCTTGAGATCGGCAAGTGTACGACTACATCAACCATGAGTTCCTACTCGTTAACAAAGCTCATTGTCTTCGAGGGTAATTTCTCCATGGATGTATGTCCACCTGTTGCTCTGTATTTAGTAGATAGATCTTGGCGTGTAGTTCTCATCGTAGGAATTTTTTGTTTTCTATGCTGTGGACCCAACAGAACTCCGGTAATTTTTGTGGATAAACGAGATGGAGGACGAAGAATTTGTGGGGACTACAGAAATCTCAACAATGTCACCATCAAGAACAAGTACCCATTGCCAAGAATTCAAGATCTATTTGACCAAGTCAAGGGAGCTGGAGTATTCTCCAAGATTGATCTAAGATCAGGATACCATCAGATAAAAATTAAACCTCAAGATGTTCCTAAAATGACATTTGTGTCAAGGTATGGACATCATGAGTTTCTTGTCGTACCTTTTGGTCTGACCAATGCACCAGCAATATTCATGAATTTGATGAACAAAATCTTCATGCCTTACTTGGACAAGTTTTTCATAGTATTCATTGATGATATTCTGATATACTCTAAGGATAAAGAAAAGCATGCAAAACATTTGAGAATAGCATTGCAAATCCTAAGAGAACGTAAGCTTTATGCTAAGTTCAGTAAGTGTGAATTCTGGTTGGACGAAGTAGAGTTTCTTGGTCATGTGATCAGTAAGGATGGAATTGCTGTAAATCCGTCCAAAGTTCAATCACTGCTGGAATGGAAGGCACCAACCAATGTGAAGCAAATCCGAGGTTTCTTAGGCATGGCTAGTTATTATCAGAGATTCATTGAAGGTTTTTCCAAGATAGCTGGACCAATGACCAAATTGTTAAGAAAAAATACACCATTCATATGGGATTAGAAGTGCGAAGCGAGTTTTCAGGAGTTGAAAACCTGATTAACTACAGCACCAATCCTAGCAATTCTAGAACCAGGAAAAGATTATACAGTTTATTGTGATGCATCTAAGGAAGGATTAGGTTGTGTGCTTATGCAAGATCGTAAGGTAATTGCTTATGGATCTAGATAGCTGAAACCACATGAAGTGAATTATCCAACTCATGATTTAGAGTTAGCAGCAGTAGTCTTTGCTTTAAAAGGATGGAGGCATTTCCTCTATGGGGCAAGGTGTGAGTTATACACTGACCACAAAAGTCTCAAATATTTCTTCACTCAAAAGGAATTGAATATGAGACAGAAGCGTTGGCTAGAGTTAATTAAAGATTATAATCTAGCAATCAATTATACCCCTGGAAAAGCAAATGTTGTGGCAGATGCTTTAAGTCAAAAAAGCATAGATACGCAACCTATGAATGGAGAACTACCAAAATAACTACAAATGGATTTGGAAATGTTGGAAATACAATTTATAAGTACAACAGTTCTTGGAGGAATAGCTACCATAAGAGTAATTGAAGAGAGGAGTAGTGATCTTCGGCAGGAAATTTTTAGACATCAAGGTGACGATCCTTTTATTGCTGAAGAACATCGAAGAATCTCTCAAGGTCAAACATCAGGTTTTCACCTAGGAGATTATGGATCTTATGGTTTCAAAACCGTCTCTGTGTACCAGATGTGCCTGAAATTCGAGAGGTGATACTTCGGGAAGCCCATGAAACACCATACTCCATATATTCGGGAAGTACAAAGATGTACATGGATTTAAAAGAGTTATTTTGGTGGAATAATATGAAAAGATAGATTGCATGGTATGTATCTGAATGCCATACTTGCCAAATGGTAAAAGCAGAACATCAAAGTCCAGCAGGACCATTACAACCTTTGGAAATTCCAGAATGGAAGTGGGAAGAAATTGGTATGGATTTTATCACAGGGTTACCCATGACAGCAAAGCGAAAGGATATGATATGGGTGATTGTGGACAGACTCACAAAAAGTGCGCATTTTATTCCAGTAAACCAAAAGGATAATGCGGAAAAATTAGTAGAAGTCTATATCAAAGAGATTGTGAGTAAGCACGGGGTACCCAAGAAGATAGTATCGGACAGGGGATCTATGTTTACATCAGAATTTTGGAAACAATTACATGAAGCACTTGGCTCAAAGTTGGATTTCAGCACAGCCTATCATCCAGAAACTAGAGGCCAGACAGAAAGGACCAATCAAATCTTGGAGGACATGCTTAGAGCTTGTGCATTAGATTTTGGAGGTTCGTGGGAAGATCATCTACTGTTGGCAGAATTTTCCTACAACAATAGCTATCAGAGTAGTCGGAAGGCAGCAGCTTACCAAGTACTCTACGGAAGAAAGTGTAGATCACCTATATGCTGGTATGAACCTGGTAGTAGCAAGGAATTTTCACCAGACTATATCAAGGAAAAGCAAGATATCATAGATATTATTAGAGATCGATTGAAGATAGCTCAGAGTCGACAGAAGAGTTATGCTGATCAAAGTCGAAGATCATGGCATCTAGAAGTGGGGGATATGGTATATCTCAAGGTAAGTCCAATGAAGGGAGTAAAGTGATTCAGAGTTAAAGGAAAACCAAGCCCAAGATATATTGGACCATTCAAGATACTGAGTCAAAATAGAACAATAGATTATGCTCTCGAGTTACCAAATAGGCTAGCTTAGGTTCACAATGTTTTCCATGTATCACAACTCCAGAAATGTCTTAAAGTTCCCGATGATGTCATCACACATCAAGAGATTGAGTTACAAGCAGATTTGATTTATGTCGAGAAACCCTGTAAGATTCTAGAGGAGAACTAGAAAAGGTTGAGAAACAGGGCAATCAAATACTGCAAGATACAGTGGGAACATCACCCCGAGTGAGAAGCCACATGGGAGAAAGGGGATGACTTGAGGGAAGCATATCTAGAACTATTCAGGCACACGTTCGCAAACTTCGGGACGAAGTTTAATTTAAGGAGGGAAGTCTGTAACATCCCAGCATTAGGATCCAACGAAGGGTAGAAATAGGAATCTAAGTTTGTGCATGCATGTATTTGTAAAATCAGGGTAAACTTTTCACCAAACAAAAACCTAAAGGGATCAGAGTTTCTTTCTCTAACTAGGGGTAGGAATATCTCTTGTTAGTGATTGCTATGAATTTTGACATGACCTTTCGAAATTATTAAGTTTTGGGGAAGTTATTATGAATTCAAATTTGAAATTTAAATCAATTTGAAAATATTTAAGATTTGGAAGTTAGTCATATTAAATTGTTTTCCAAAATACTTTATTAACATTATTTGATTAAATCATAGATATAGTAAACAACAATAAGGATCTGAGACAATGAAAATGAGATAAGAAATGAATTCTTATTTCTTGATTACATCACAACATTATAAATTGTAATAAATGCATCAAAAGTAGAAGATTACAGAGAATGGAAATACAACTTTATTACCTTATAATAAATCTTTACAGGATTCTTTACAAAAAGAATAAAGAAAAGAAGATTACATTGAAGACCTATGCTGCTTAGCTATTCCTAGACTAAATCTTGTATCTCCGGATCTTGTTCCTGCAAATAAGATAAAACAACTAAAAAGAAAACAAGGGTTAATTAGTTAGTGTTACTCTCAGTGGTGAACAATGAAATGCATTGTTCAAATTACATCATCGAGTCATTAAAAGGGGCAAGTTTCACCAGGCAGTGAACAGTAAAAAGGTAACTGATGGAGATATTGTCACTTGAGCTGATCCATACGACCAGGCCACACAGGCACACAGCTTAGTCATAGAATGCATGCTGTCAATACAGCAGCAACACTACTAGCACTCAAACAAAGCACTCAGCCGAAGCTCATCCACAGACCACACAGCTCTCCTTCTCAAACACGAAGCCAAGAACATCTCAATCCGGCCAAAGGCAAGAAAACCACCAGCCAAAACATACACTTGATCATCCAAACGCTCACCAGATAGTGACATAAGGAGGGGGTGGAGCAGGTGGACAGAAAGATCTAGGACAAGCTTCGAGGATCCAGAAGTAGCAGGAGCAGCACCAGGAGGTCAAGCAACCAGATCAACCAGCAACAACACTAACCACTCAACTGTTGTGGTGAGTAATATAAAACCCTCACGTGATCTAACTATGTTATCTGGATAAGCAGTCATGTGTTGTTCTATACTTAATCTCTCAGAACCCAAGTAGGGTGAAGCCATCATAGAGATATTGTGAATACCAAAGCCATTAGTAAATTATACAAACTGAACTAGGATCTCAGACCAACATCACTGATCCTAGATATAAAGCTATATTCCAGATTTCATTTTAACATAGCCAAGGTTATTAATTCTGGGCACATCTCTTAAAAGAGTAGCACCCCAGAATCCATAGATCTTATGGATCCATATAAACTCACCCATTATTTTATCAAAAGGATTCCAAGATAAGTAACTGGTATTAATACCAGAACATATCTATGAGGGACAACAAGTTAGGAAACTAGATCCTATGCCTCAGACCTGCATCATGGGCATAAAACAATTATTGAATATCATAAGCCAACATATACAGCATGAGTTTTCAATTCAATTTAGCATCAAGTCATTCTGGAGCATATGGAGACCAAAGCCAGTACTAGAGCAAACATGTGTACCATTCCAAGGAAGGTGTCACAAGGATTGGTTCTAACCAAACAAATCCTACCTAGAGATCACATAATCCAGGTCATTTAAAGAGGAATAGTTAATCATCTTCCCAATATATTAATTAGGAATCATTCTTTTACACAAAAGAACTATCACCAGAGACATCAATGATAAATTTAGATAGCCAAATACAAGTTCCAATACTGAAACTAGTTAAGCATCATCACTCATCAGATAATAGGCTAGATTAAAGTCACAACATACCATTTGTGTGCTGATAGTAACAAGGCTAAGATAACAGTTTATCTTACAGAATTATTAGTAATTCCTAGGTCCAGTAGTAGGCTATCAATCAACACAAGATCAACACCAAAGACATTCCTAAATAGCTCAGTATCCTCGATTATAAACACAGAGGAATGACCCTAATAGAATAGGTAACCCTAATGGGAAATTCTCTCTGGGAGCACTTTGTGGCCAGCAAGGGAAGTATAGAGAGAGCACGAAGAGGAAGAAGAAGAACTTACTCAAGGTCCTCGTTGTAGATTAGAAGAGGAAGCAGAGGGGCCGACGAGTGCACGGCATCACGGGGATCACCCGAAGGGCGCTGCAACCCACACCGAGCCGAGGCAGCGGCCACAACATCGCTTGAGGATGCACAACACCACCACAGCAACATAGGAGCACCTCACAAGCACCACTAGAGCAGCAGCAAAGGCATCACTGGCGGCACCCCAAACCCTAGGGTTCGGAATGGAGCTAGTCTAGCCGTAGGAGAGCTCCAGAGCCAAATCGAAATGGACCAGGCGAAGGAGCGGGGTCTGCAACCTCGCCATACACCACGGCCACGGTCGGGGAGACCCAGAGCGGCAGCAAACGAGCGGCAACGGCGTCGGCGACGCTATGCCGCAACAGGTCGAGGAAGAACACGAGGAGGGCGAGAGAGGTGTGGGTGCGTACTGGGCCGATGTGGTCCAGTAACCCCTCACATAAAAGGGTTTGACCAGCCCAGATGGGTCGCATCAGGGCTGGGCCAGCCTAATGGGCTAGGTCCAGTTTTAAAAACGGAAATCTAATTAAATTGTCAAATGACCAAAATACCCCTAGGACTAAAATGGCTCTAATAAATAAAATAAAAATCCTAAAGATATAAATAAAATATTAAAGGAACCAAAACAATGTTCTCTATTTAAGCAAAATAACAAATGAAATTTTAGGTAATTAAAATTAAAATTATTATTACTAGGATATATATTCCTTTTGGAATTTTATAAAATCATACAAACACATAAAAATTGAATAAAAGTCATGTTTACAATTCTAAAAGGAAGTGCTATTATAGAAAAATACTAATTTGTATTTTTTGAAATGTAAATTAAATGTAATAAAAATAAAGTCTTATTTCCTTAGAGTAATTTTAGTTAAATACTTAAAGGGGTTAAAAATTAAATAAATTCAATTTTAAACTCTTTGAATAATTCTAGTCTTTATAAAAATACCAAATATAATGTCTATAAATTTTTTCAAAGACTTTAAGTAATACATTTCTTTTAATAGTAAACTTTTAATATGAGGGTAAAATAGACAAATAAACAAATAATAAACCATTGCATGACATTACTATGCATTTCATATTGGTTTTTTAAATATTGTCCTTACCGGGCAATAATGGTTTTTTGTAGAAACCGGAGATCAAGGTCAAGTGGAAGCATCCAACTTCACTAGCTTGCAGTCACAAGGCAAGTTCATCACTTGCTCATGTCCTTTGAAGAGTCTTTATCAAAGATGTTGCAAATTGTGTGTTATCATCTATGACCTGGAGAAAGAAAATAGTATATTCTCTAATAAATAAGATGTAGTAATCATCCTAAGTGATGATAAAGGTTGTCAATGGAATTTAGGGTTCCAATTGCACAAGTCACCATAAGCTTAACAACCCATGACATCAGTGATTCTAGCGTTGTATATTACGCGTTAACCATGAGATTTGGAATGGGACGGAGAAGTCAGCTGTATCTTCTTCCTTTCATATAGAGGCAAGATGACCTCAATGTGACGCTGTGAATTCCTTGTGCGGATCCAGCATATGGGTGGGCACCCTTAGGCTCCATGTTTTTGGTATCTAGATTATCTATGAGCCGCTGCCGGAGGTATAGTCAGACCTTTATGGAGCTTGCCAGGGGCATAACCGGCTCGTAGAGTCTTTGGGAACTCACTAGGGTTGTAGCTTTCCCGAAAGGGGTCTTAACAGAGGTGTAGTTAGCCCTGGAGGATCGTGTAGACATATGGGGTCACGGAGAGGGCAGTGATTAGCTTGGATCACCTACTAGGCCCCACATAATGGAATTGTGCACGGGAAAGTACGCCCGATTGTGCAACAAGGAGTTGATCTCTCATGGGTAAAGCAACGCACCTCTGCGGAGTGTAAGAACTGTAACTTGTTACTCCCTGTTCCGGGAAGGAGCTACGAACGCGGCAGGAAAGGCACTCCATGAAGTTTTGCTCAACATGTGAAGGCTGATGGGCATAGTTTTTGATAATAAATCAATCTTTGAAGAAATGTTTATGAAAACTGCATAGTGCCAAGGACTTATAGTCCGAGGTGGTAGATAGAGCATCAAACTTCCCACCTTGCATAAAATGAACTTGCTGGGTAATGTTGTTACTCACTTTTTCCTTTGAACCCCTGCTTAGACTCTCAGAATCCAGAAGACCCTTCGATGTACGCAGCCGAAGGACAAGAAGATGTCTACTACGAGGAGCTAGACCTGTCCAGAGGAGTTGAAGGGGTGGACTACGAAATACGCTATGGAGTGGAGGGCAACGAGTCCGAGTAGTTGCTTTAGTTATTAGTATACCAATTGAGCCGAGCAGCAGGAACTTTATAAAATAAGTTGTTGGTCTCAATTCGGAATATGAGTTTGAACTTTGTATCTTCCGCTGAAACTACTTAAGTTGGTTTGTAATTTTGTAACACTTGAAGTTGGAACTTCTGGTTTGTAATAATAATGAAGTGTGTATGTTTGTAATATCGACCCGCAATGTTTTTGTTGTACCACTCTGAGGGATGTGATATTACAAAACGGTGTTCTGTGGATGTCATGTCAACGACTATAGTGTACTACACATGCAGTGGTATGCTGGGTCACCGCACCCTTGCCCCATGACAGAGGAGCTATCCCATATCAAAATGACAAGGCAACAGACAATGAGCATATCAACGATCTTTTTATTTGCTATTTGAATAGGTTTTTCTTGAGGATGCTTCACAGAATGCTCACTATGGTTATGTTGCAAGTTTCCACCATGATTAGGCATGGCTTAGGCTAGATGCCCAGGCGTTTCTCTAACACACATACAAACTCCATGAGCTTACAAGCTCCCCTTTTATTTCACACCGCCGGGATCCATAAACAAAAGAACATGATATCAAATCAATAATAAGCGCAATGTTGAAAGCGTTCCCCATCATAGCATGGTTCTGCTAATTCACAACTTATAAAGTGCAAGCATATAAACATAATAGATGGACACAATGGTTCAAGTTTATTAAGTGCAAGAAAGTAAAGTGTGCCATCAAGTTTATGAGATCTTTAATCACTAATTTTCACATAACAAGTTTAATTTGGAAGGTAGATAAAAACATGAATATACTTGGAATGGCGTAACACACCATGCATAGGAATTTATAGTCGACTCTTTGGAATAACTTCGTTTCTTGGGAGTTGGATGCATGAGTAGAACTCATACTCAATACAGGTGGAGGCTAGCAAAAAACTGGGAGCGACCAACTAAGAGAGCAATAATGGCCATAATCATGCAAAGCGACAAAGCATTATTAATGAAAGCATAAAGTGATATTACAAGTCAAAAACTAAATGATCATAGAGGCTATGGTGATTGGTTCATAGTCTTAACATGGTGTAAGCATGTGCCAAGTCAACCTAAATAAAGCATCAAAGGAGAATACCACAATATTATGCTTTTGTATGCTAAAACAACGCATGATTCTTTCAAGGCACATTAAGCAATCTCAATTGTTTGAAACAAGTCATGCTACAACAATAATCACTAAGCATATGATCAAATAAACATCTAGCATGACATGATAAAGTCTAAGTCATAGTCAAAACAAGCTTCCTTTTAACCACTATAAGCATGAAACTTCCTACTCTTTTCCAACACCAATCGACTTATTTGAAACAACTCTCAAAGATAATAATCAATAAAGACTAGAGAGCATGTCTCACCCATCTACAAAGAAGAACTAAAAAGTTCTAAGCCAAAAGAATAAGAAAACTAAAGCTAAACACAGTGCTAGCAAAGGAGAACACTCACAGAACAATAAGAGTGAAAACTAGAGTGTTCTAGGCAATGAATAACAGGGTGTGTCTCTCTCCAAAAGAAGTGTGTTGGGATCCAACCAACTTATTGCGGCAAAGAAAGCAAATGAAAACTAAAAACAAAGATGCTCCAAGAAAAACACATAGTGCATAAGGTAATAAAAATAAAGTGTCTTAAAAGAAGACCTGCGATTATTGATGCATAATGGGATGCCTTGGGCATCCCCAAGCTTTGACGCTTGTACATATTGAATATTTCTGGGGTGACACGGGTGGCATCCCCAAGCTTGAGCTTTTATCCATACTTCATCTCATCACATTATTCTTCCCTACATTTGAAAATTTCCTTCATACAAAACTTCACACAATCTTCATTAGCAACATTAGTGTATTCAAGATAATAAGTCTTTGGGTTTAGTTTCAACACAAGTAAAACTTCCATTAAAACACAAGATACTGTAGCAATTCCTTCTAAAAGCTCAAGTGATCAAAGAGAACTCAAAGATAAAGAGATTAAAAGGCAAATGCAAATAATGGCAGAAATCTGTCAAAACAGACCAGCAGGTAAAAACCGATTTTTTTCGAAGACCTTCTGTTGCTCAAATGAAAAAGTGCAAAACTAAAGAAAGTTGGGTAATAACCTAGGGCATGAGCACAACTAATTATAGCTCAATCCGACGTACGGAGTTTTCTCATGATTTTTTTACAGTGACGCACAGAAATATGTTTCGAGACAGCAACTTTCCCAAGTCTTACTTCTCTCTCATTAGAGGTTATTCTTGGCACAAAAACCAAACAAAAAGGATAAGTAGAGGTTATTACAGAGGCAATAACTTTCAATACTCAACAAAAAAATAAACTGAAAGTAAAAATATAATGCGTTGTTTCCTAGAAGCTCTTTCTTTATAGCCATTAAGATAGGCATGATAATTTCGATGATGCTCACATAAGAAATATGAATTGAAGTAAAAGAGAGCATCAAGAAACAAATATAGAACAAATTTAAGTATAACCCACTTCCTATGAAAAATAATCTTGTAAAGAAACAAGTCATGAAAGCACAAAGAAACAAGCATAGGAAATCAAAACAATGCAACTTCAAAATTTTCAACATAAAGAGGGGAAACTTAATATTGTTGAGATACATAAAACCATGTTTCCCTCTCTCATAATAACTTTCAGTAGCATCATGAATAAAATTAAAAATATAACTATCACATAAAACATTCTTATCATGAGCCACATGCATAAAAGAATTAATACTCTCCACATAAACATAGTCATTCTTATTAATTATAGTGGGAGAAAATTCAACAAAATAGCTATCATTATTATTCTCATCACCATAATCATCAAATATAGGAGGCATATTGTAATCATAATTAATTTTATTCTCAATAGTAGGTGGACTGAAAATATCATACTCATCATTGTAATCATCATATATCGGAGGTATAGTATCATCAAAGTAAATTTTCTCCTCCATGCTTGGGGGACTAAAAATATCATGCTCATCAAAACCAGCTTCCCCAAGCTTAGAATTTTCCATAGCATTAGCAATAATGGTGTTCAAAGAATTCATACTAATAACATTGCTATTAGCATGCAAATAAAGTTCCATAGGTTTTTTACTTTTCTCTTCAAACACTTCATGTCGTAACTCAAGATAAATACTATAAAGCTCTCTAATTTTGTTGTTGTTTTCCATTAAGCCTAACTAGTGAAAATAAAAACAAGAAACAAAAAGATATAATTGCAGAATCTAAAGGAAATAACTTCGAGCACTCACACACCACCAACAACACTAGAAGATAGCTTAGTAGCCAGAGGATGTGAGTACCTTTTACCTTACCTCCTCGGTAACAACACTAGAAAATAGCTTGATGTCTACGCATGCTTCTATTCTTGTAGACAGTGTTGGGCCTCCAAGTACAGAGGTTTGTAGAACAGCAGCAAGTTTCCCTTAAGTGGATCACCCAAGGTTTATCGAACTCAGGGAGGAAGTGGTCAAAGGTATCCCTCTGAAGCAACCCTGCAATCAAGATACAAGAAGTCTCTTGTGTCCCCAACACACCCAATACACTTGTCAGGTGTATGGGTGCACTAGTTTGGTGAAGAGATAGTGAAATACAAGTAATATGGATGATTATAAGTGGTAATTGCAATCTGAAATAAGAGTGGCAGCAAGCAAACATGTAACTTGACTGATTGTAAAGGGTGTTTCAATGCTTAGAAACAAGGCCTAGGGATCATACTTTCACTAGTGGACATTCTCATATAAATATATTCTCTTCATTATGCTACCCGGAACTACTCTCTGGTTGGACGATGTAGGGCTATAACATCACACCTTAAAGTTCGCATTCCCCATCTACATAACCCCTCACTGTCACCTTGAGCGCTATATGGTTCCAACAAACACCACTATCTCATAGAGACATCCAACTCAAATTATACTCATGATAAGTATTTCTGTAACTTTAGCCTATGTGCCACACGGTGTGCACACTGTCAACTTCACACACATGGGGATAAGCAGAGATTAATTAAAGCACTTGAGTAGCAGAATAGATCTAGATGAAAAAGCTCATGATCTCAATAATATCACGCATAGAGAGAGAGATGAACACATAGCTACCGTTAGAGCCCTTAGCCTAGAGAGAGAACCGCTCCCTCCTCATCATGGGAGTCAGCAACAACGATGGAGATGGCGGTCGAGTCGATGGAGATGGTTCCGGGGGCACTTCCCCATCCCGGAAGGGTACCGAAACAAAGACTTCTATCCCCCGAATCTCCTCTTTGGTGGCGGCGGTGCCGTGGAACTTTTCATCGAATTCTGATCTTGATATCTAGGGTTTTCATATTGGGGGGAATATATATAAGTGAAGGGGCAAGGTCGGTGGAGGCCCGAGGGGTCCACACCACCTGGTGGCGCGCCTGGGGGTACCCACGCCACCATAGGGTGTGGCCGCCTCGGTGCCCTCCTCCGTCTCTGCTTTGGACTCTGTCTTGTGTCGGAAAAAATAGGAACTTCGGCTTTTGTTTCGTCCAATTCCGAGAATATTCCTTTACTAGCTTTTCTGAAACCAAAAACAGCAGAAAACAGGCAACTGGCACTGTGGCATCTTATCAATAAGCTAGTTCCAGAAAATGTATAAAAATGCCTCAAAGTGTGAACAAAACATAAGAAAGTTGATATAAAACAAGCATGGAGCATCAAAAATTATAGATACATTTACGGCGTATCACATAGCCTCTCTTTGAACCTCCGAGGAACAACTAGTAACCTCTCAACTCAATTTGCGACCTAGAGTAACGACTTTTACCCGCCACCACAATGATTTGAAGGGCTTGCAAAAGCCTCAGCTTGGGGAAGTTTCCTCATGTATCTTTATTTGGCGTTCATTTGCTTTTATTTTTTTCAAGGTTGTGTTTCTAATTCAAGTTTATAAGAACTCTTGTTGGTTTCCCCAACACTTTATTTTTAGTTCTTTCTATTTGCTTTCGAGATTTTCTAGCCGAGCTTTGCCACCATTTTTCTATTCTTTCAACTCCCTCTCTTAAAAACCACAAAAAGATTTCTCTATTTTTCTTTATTTTCCCTCTTTCTTTTCTTTCTGCCTCGAGGTTTTCATGTATTTGCAGGAGAGTGATCAACTTCGAGTTTCAAAGAAGCAAATAAAAAAGGAAGAGATAAGTGGAACCAAAATGAGAGGTATGCCTGATGACTCCCCACTTTTGGAGTTTGAGAAACCCATGCTAGTTAGTGGTAAGTGTTAAGATGTTATATCGGTGGAGTGAGTCTTTGTATTGTAGTAAGATTTTTGTTTGCATGGGTATTTAGTTGGGTACGTTTTGTTACAGCTCTCGTAGTTAACCAAGTCTTGCCTAAAAATTGCTAAACAATTGTAATAATAAAAAGTCTCACAATTGAAGGCTTGGGTGTTGTAGTGCTTAGTCTTGAAGGCTTATTTCTAGAGACACTCAACGCCACTGAAAATGTTGATTGACTTGATAGCTCTCTTTAAAAGGATTTGTTCGATTGAATTAATGTTTAGCAGTTTTTGTGAGCATGGCAAAGTTTAACTTGTTAATCATAAGAATTATATAGCTTTATGCATGTCAAACTTCATGGGATGCCAACAACTCCGCTGGCCTACGAACGATCTTCATGGAGGAAACTCCTAGATTTTGGCTATGAGTTGATTAAACACATGTAGTAGCAATGCTATAGTGGGTATGATTATTGGCACTCCCGGGTAGCTATGTTCATGATGGATTCACTCCTTTGGCTGTTATGAGTAATCATTATGCAAAAGGACCAAAAACCTTAGTGATGCCACAAGTGTCCATCACAGCCCGATAAACTAATATTTTTTTTGCATGCTCTAAATTACTCAAGAACTGAAATTCTTGAAGGACAATGAATAGAAAAGTAGTGCTTGAAAAGTCTTGATTTATTGATGTGGGAGAATTGAGATACTCTAGTGTATATGCTTTTCAAGACAACTCTCACACTCTCAATTTACATGATTATACTTTATTGTTCAAAGGCGAGCCTATGAGTTGATTACATGACATGGAATAAAGTTTACTCATCTGAATCATCCATGTTAACAATAATTTTACTGTGCTATAAGGATGCATAAAACCCGTATGATATACTTGCCATTACTCTATCTATGATGAATTTTTTCAGATTTATGAAGTGGAGGAAACATGAGACTACCAATCATGAGTAAGATCATCATCTCGTTATTTCAGTTTAAATGCTGAGTTCCTTTTTGATTTTGGTTTTCTTACTCGAGGACGATCAAGTTTAAGCTTGGGGAGGTTGATGGCTCTGAAATATAGCCATCCACGTCCATATTTAAACTGGATATTATTCATATTTTTGATGAAATATCTCTCTAAACCCTACCACTAATGCATAATATTCAAAGGGGTATGCAATCCTTTCTTTCTATTTTTTCCTGTGCAGACAATGACGTTTTATGATGGGAATCACTACATTAAAGTCAAAGATACGAGATTTCCAACAACCAGAAGAAACCAGGAGTCATGGGTAGGAGGCAAACGCTTTAACGACCAACTATACGACCGAAAAAAATTCCGGCCGTATAGTTGCCAACAACACCGCTAGGTCAAACAGAACAACTTTCGTGAAGGGACCCCTATTTAAAGAAGCCTCGAACAATGAGAAAATAGCCTAGAGAGTCCCTGCCCCAGATGATTAGCCGCCTCCAGATCGAGAATATCATTTTGCGGCCTGAAAGTTGGGTCGCCCAGGCAACGCGGTACCCAAGTTGATTTTTATCACCGCGATTCGAAAAGTTGGGGCGCCAATTACTGAGAAGGGTCTTTCGAGTGAATGATGGCCAAACCAAATATTTTCAAATCGCGCCTGTTAAGTCAGGATATTCCATTACACTAGTTCCTGCTATGCCCCTCCTTCGCCGGTCACTCTTCTTAGCCACACTACACGTGTCATAAGGGCAAATCCATTACTGTACTTTCCTAACTCTCGACACTGAATCTTGCTGCAGCGGCGGCGGTCCCTTTTCTTCCCTTCCCCGACCCTAAATCTGTCAGCGGCGGAGGACCTTTTTTCTCCCTCCCCCGACATTGAATCCGACGGCGGCGGCCCGACATGTCTTGTAAGGCGAAGGTTGTAGCTACGTCGCTGACTGAAAAGGGTCCGTCGGAGCCCAAGTCTGGGGTTGAACATGTAGCAGCAGCGAGGTGTTCAGCCTCGGTTAGCGAGGAGGCTAGGAAGGATTCTGCTCCCAAGGTACCTACGAGCAGCGAGTTGAAGAGAAAATCAAGGCCGCTGGCAGATTGTTCGGCTCCAGTGGGCGGATGCAGCACTCAGATCTCGAAGAAAAAAGCCTGGGAGAAGAGCGAGAGGTGAATTTTTGTTATCTGTGTCTTATCTTGCAAGTAGATTAGTTACGGCATAATAGAATCGAATGAACTGAAATGTTCCCCATTTTAATCAAATTAGGCACAACTTTGATACAAGGGACCTATATGAGTTCACAGTTCATGTTCGGTAGTACACTGCAAAACTTGATTTTGGTTGCGAGAGGGTTGTGTTCAGGCAAGATGTGCATCTGCTTGTGAATTGCAAAGAGGTTGTGTCTATTTCGCAGCTGGTAGATATGCTTGCCGCTAGAATTCCCTAGGGTTCTAGACAGAGGAAAAAATTGGTGTGGCGCAACATGAATAATACTCCCTCCGTTTCATTCTATAGTGCCTATAGTTTCTGGCACGGAAATTAAGAAACACATGTGGATAGAAAATTAAAATAGTTTTGGATGGGATTTCTCATGGCTAATTAACGTGATAAAATAGAGAAGTTTAAATGAGGCATGAAACACTATATACTTTAGGTAAACTCCGTAAAAAGGTTGTCCAAACGAGTTGTGTAACACACTATATCTTATATTTTGGAATTTTTATTAAAAATCTATAGGCACTATAGAAAGGAACGGAGGGAGTACCTATTAGCAAATTGAGCACTCCCATGAGCTTCAGATGGTTTGGGAGTGTTGTGTAGCTGATCGTAAGGTGAAAGTTGAAGCGATGATTGATGATATGTATGTAGATTCTAGAGATCTTGCTGCCAGAGCTTCTGCTCCTAGAGAATACGGACCAATAGATGCTAATCTAGATAAGTTTAGTATACGCATAGAGGTGGATTCATACATGGCAAAACATGATGAGGGAGTTAATAAGCCAGTTTCGTCATGTACTGTGGAGATCACTGTCGATTCCAAAAGCATAACTCTTTATGAAATGAGAGAGATGATCGGTAAGGAAATCAGTATTGTCCCTAAGCAGATGGCAAAAATCCGGTGGTGGCATCATAAGAAGCAGCAATTCATAGATGTTTTGGATACTGAAGATCTTATGTAGATTATGCGGCGAAAGAAGCGAACCAGGAAGGTGTTCTTCCTTGGTACCATTTTTGATGTTGTTGAACAGGTTATAGTGGATGTAGATGCCCCTGTAGTGGCTGAACAGAATGAGGTGGTCGACGTTGATGAGATCTGATGAGAGCTGCTACCCTGGGCTTGTCATATGGACCGCGGGGTTCCCCTACCTGTATTTGTAATATGGACTGTTGTTGCATTTAGAGCGTGTTTCTGTGATTATGTTTGTTGAGAGAATGTGATATAATGTTGTCCGAGTTGTTGAGATTTTCGGAAATGTCACTCACTGAAACCATCTTTGTTGTAATAAGACGTAAGTACATTGTAGTTGACATGATTATGTTTCTTAAGATGATGTACCGTACTTGTTTCTATTATTATGTTTGTTGGGACATTGTAATGTAGTATTTTGTGAAACCATGACTGTACTAATGATGCATAAATACATTGTAATTGACATGATTATGTTTCTTGAGATGATGTACTGTACTTGTTTCTATTATTTTGTTTGTTGAGAGACTGTAATGTAATGTTTTGTGAAACCATGACAAGACAAGTGATGTGTAAGTACCTTGTAGTCGACATGATTTTGTTTCTTCAGTTGATGTAATATACTTGTTTCTGTGATTACGTTTGTTGAGAGATTGTAATGTGATGTTTTGTGAAACCATGTTGTTGTTATGTTTGTTGAGAGATTGTAATGTAATGTTTTGTGAAACCATGACTGAAGAAGTGATGCATAAGTACCTTATAGTTGACATGATTTTGTTTCTTTAGATGATGTAATATACTGGTATGTTTTCATTAGGCAATGAAATTGGGATGGAGGGAGTGCAGGTTTAATATTTGAAATGAGAATGTGTGAAGAGAATCCATATCAGGCAGGAGACAGTAATCCAGGGAAAGGGCATGGTATCCATTAAACTATTGTAACATGCCAATTTAGTCATGGTTGTAGCGGTAGAAGGGCTGGTCTCTCTCTCTCTCTCTCTCTCTCTCTCTCTCTCTCTCTCTCTCTCACCGACGCCATCGCCTGCGACGACGCATTCGCCATGCTGTCCTTGAACGGCGAGGACGACCAGTCGAGCAGCGACAGCATTCTCTCCGACATCGAGTATTCCTTCCATGATGTGAGTTCCTCTATTTTCTCGGGCTAGGGTTAGGCAATGGTAAATCTCTCGATCTGAGCTCCATATGTGCATGCAGTCATGTTCGATTTCAGCTTTGCGTTTACCTATAGGTACCACGAACGATCTACGACTCCGAATGGGAGGGCCTAGATCTCGATGGAGAAGTGCCATGGGCTAAAATTGAGGAGATATGTTGCATTCGAAGGCAGTAACACTAGGAGAAGGTTTTTGGGCTGTACAAATCAGGTTTGTTTACATTATGTGCAACTGTGACATGAAGTAAAATGTATCGTGCATGTTCATAACACTATAGTGTGTGTGTTTTTAGGTTGGCCCGGTGTGTAAAGCAGTAGAGTGGGTGGGTCTTGAGTGGCCAGATGCACTTAAGAAATGTTTGGCACAGTTGTGGGAGATGTATGAGTAGGAAAGGTCAGGGAGATTTACTGATGTAAGTGATGCAGCTGAAAAAAATTACAAGCTGTCGGTACGAAATAAGGAGCTGGAACAAGAAATCGAGAATTTGCAGTCAGAGCTAACTGATGGAATCGATGGGAGCTTGGTTGTTGGAACTGCAAAGAAGCTTCAGGATAGTCACAGGTTGTTGATTCATAATGCAGAAAAGGAGAGGGATCAGCTCAGGGAAGACAAGAAGAAGCTAGAGTACTGCATTGCGGATCTGTTGAAGGAACCGAAGAAGGCGCGCGAGGGTGAACAAGGACAGACTATAGAGGATAAAGGAAATTCGAGATGAATAATTTATGTTGTGCCAATGCCTGAAACTAGTTAATTGTAAGACTTGTAGCTGCGCTTTCCGAACTAAGCCAAACTCAATCCTCGAGCAAACTAATTTCAAACGAACACACATATGGTGCATAGAGTTAATTTCACGCTTACAAAATCACCACTGCAAAGGATAAACCAGGCAGTTCAGTACTAAATAGACATATGTTGTGTTCAAGCGAGCCTGGCCTGGAGCTGCCTATTTTGCTCCCTAAGATTGGCCAGCTCCTTCAGTACTATGTCGTGCTTCAGCTGTAGGTTCTAGCGCTCCGTCACAGATTGGAGATTTTGTCCGTAGCCATACGATTTTCCTTCAAGATCCCTTTCATGATCTCCGTATGCTTCCTAGCCGAGGCGCGACCTTCACTATGTAGCTTCGCCTAGTCGGTGTTTAACTCCTTCAGTTTCTATTACTTGACAGAAAGGACCACAAGTTTAGCGCGCAGTTGGTCAAAGGCCAGTTTCTAGGAATTCTGCTTCTCCCTTTGGATTGCTATCTTGCCATTTATCCAGGTCGCCAGGTCCTAGTCGATCTTTCGCCTCTTTCCCTGCAACAAAAATACATAGTATGGTTTGTTCAGTTCACCAGGACAGGCTGGTTAGTTTCCATAATTAACTGAATCGACTAGTGGCACTGTCATAATTTCAAGGAAGAAGCAATCGAGGACTAATCAACATTTTATGAATCTACTAGTGGCACTGTCATAATTTCAATTTCAAAGACAAATAAGATTTATCTGCAGTTTAGTGTGTTGTTGGTTTTTCCCAATATCACCAAATAGTAGTGGGAGAGTGGCAAACTCATAATGCAAAAACCCATGTCCAGATACATAATGGAAAGAGAACATGGTGTCCATTCATGAACATGAACACCAACACATGTCCAGATAGATAAGGAGTTGCCCTAGGATTCTTATTGCACCCTATAATGGGAAGCAGACATGGGCATTGCTCCCTGAACCCTAAACATTACAAAAGGAGAGGAGGACGAACTGATATTCGTGTCCCCGCTAACGGGAATCAGACTTGGGCATTGCTCCGATACGCCTCCAGACATGCCCTTAGCTCCTCGTTCTCTTTCCCAACACCCTCGAATACGGTGATCCCTCTTCTCATGTCCGCCTTCATCTCCTTGACTGCATCCAGGCAACGGTTCCTATCATGGTAGGCTCGGATGGTAGCCTTGTTTTCCTCGACGCGTCCTTTGAGTGCCTTGCTGACTTCGTCTTGCAGAAGAATGTACCTTTCCACGAGATTCTTCTTCTCCTCCGTGAGCTCGTTGATTATCTTGATGGCCTATTCTTGCCTGTTCAAGTTATGGTCGAGCACTTTCTGCAGCCTAACGACGTCACATGCAAAATCTAGCGAGATCTCCTTCTACACAGATAATTGCTTGCGTAGGCTCTCATTAGCTTGGGTGAGGGAGCGTGCAAGCTCATGTTGGTTGGCAATCATGGAACTGATCGCGGCCACCTTGTCATGGTACTCGGCCTTCGATGGCTGCATCGTTCATGTTAATTAAAATAGGAATTATACAATTACACTCCAGGTCCCAGGTGAATACTAATACAGATAAAAAAAATCCCCGTTGAATCTATTGGCCGTAGTGTTAAAAATGGACCTAGAGATCTATTCATGACCATGATAAACTAATCCTAATCACAAAAAATCCATAGTGAATCTATGAACAGCGGTATTAAGGAAAGAACAAGAGATCCAGTCATATTCATGAAAACTAATACAACTCGCAAAAGAAGAAGAAAAACCAATGCAGGGAGGACAGCATCTAACAAATCCACATCATAACTCGGAGAAATAATAGCGTGGAGATTTGCTACCTCGCTGAGACATGGAACGGGGCCGAACGGGTCCGGCAACGCCTCCGTCATGGTGGATTCGGGCTCCACGGCCGGCCTGTAATACGTAGAAGAGGAAGAAGTAGAACAAGGAGATCATGATGGAGAGGGAGATGGAGAAGAAGTAGAACAAGGAGACCGTACCGGGAGGAGCCCTCGCCTGCTAGAACATTCGGCACCATTGTCGGGGGAGATTGGGCCTTGATGAGAGGGTGGGCTTGAGCGGCTGGTAGAGCAAGAAGTGCCTGGCGGCGATTTCTCTCCCTTTTCTCCACGAGGATCGTCGACCGGCCTCTCCCCCTCCTCAGTGGAGCCATGGCTTGCATGGTGAGTGTTGCGGCAGCAGGAGGAAGGAGATAGTGATTAGTGTGGGAGAAGAGTCAAAGAGTACAGGAGAGGCCATGGTCCAGTAGTACTAGTACTATTATACAATACCACTGTGTACGGTCTACCTTCTCAAAGAAGCCAGGGAGGCAGGGGTAGGGAATCGATGGGACTTGTCTTTATTGCGATGGACACTTCGATGGTCTTCGGCGCCGCCAAAAATCCAGTATATAATAAGGGGAGTGCGAGCCGGGTGGTCATCACGGGAATCAGCGCGCACATCCCGCGTGCGTGCGTCACGTGTTGATGGGGCAATGACGCGCGCAACTGCTGCACGATCACGTCGGCACGTCCAACTCCGTCAAACTCCACGTGACAGGCACGCACGGGATATTTACGAGTCTAGAATATGATGTGCCACTTTTGTTGTGATCAAATTATGTTCAGTACACGAGACATTACTTCTTTCTTCTTTTTTTTGATAATCAACAAATGCATGCGTGGACACGACGCACGAAACCGCTGCTCGTCCTTGATCAGATCGGCACCCCACTCTATGTACCCGCCATCGACCATTCTGAGCAACTACCTCGAGCACGATGCCCCCTCGTCGTGGAAATGGCAGGTCCAAGATGTCCATTGACCGTCCTACGTCCCCGGCTCTTCGCTGCATCGTCCGCGCTCGCGAGTCGCCTACTGAGGTAGCACGTCGTGTCCGAACGTGCCAGGATCCATCGACATCGGCACTCGAGGACACCACGACATCGAAGCTCGAACCTGCAGCGTCGGACGAGCACAAAGCAGCAGCCAGGACGGGGGCGCGTGTTGCACCGGCGAGTACGGATAAGAAGAGGAACGAGAAGAAGACCAGGAAGAAGAGAGTAGATAGCTATTTGGACGAGTCCGACTCGGCCAACGAGGAGGCGTTCATCGATTAGTTGGAGGTAGAAGCGGAGGAGAGTCACGTGGACTCGTGGGACTATGAAGAGGAGGAGGAGGACTCCGACGAGGAGATAGCATGCTTATTCGAGGAAGGGGCGGTGTCGAGTCGTCAGAGGAGGACACTGACGTCGGTGATGGCAGGGACCATGGTGTTGATGAAGACGAGGACGAACCGGAAGATGAAGACGATGGCTTCTTCGAAATATGATCATTTATTTTATTTATTTTAGTTAGATAGATGGATTTTAAATTGTTTATGGAGGTAAAGTATCGGTGGCACGGATAGAGAGGTGGCACGGATTGACCATGCATAAAAAAAGTGGAGAAGGGAGGGGTTATCTAGCCCGTTGGATCACATGGGATCAAGGTTGGTGGAGACGATCCGCGCGACATCTGGGTTAGCAAATCAGGGCATAGCACAAAGAGTGAGCACATTTTTGGGATCTCCACACGTTTGGGCTTTTGTGAGATTTGTGACCGAGAGAGAGGGAAAATCTCTTCTCACAATCTACATATGGATCCACCAGTATCAGTGAAATGTGTCCTCTTTTACTAACAACAACCAGAGTCATTGCATGTGTGTTCTTTTTACTAACAACAATTGGAGTCTTTTCATGACTGTTCTTTTCACATACCACATATGGATCCACCAGTTTCATTGCATGTGTGTTCTCTTCAGATACCACACATGGATCCACCAGTGTCATTGCATGTGTGCTCTTTTTACTAACACCAACCAGAGTCATTGCATGTGTGTTCTCTTCAGAGACCACACATGGATACACCAGTGTCATTGCATGTGTGTTCTTTTTACTAACAACAACCAGAGTCATTGCATGTGTGTTCTTTTCACATACCACCCGTGGATCCACTAGTGTCATTGCATGTGTCTTCTTTTTACTAACAACAACTGGAGTCATTTCATGACTGTTCTTTTCACATACCACATATGGATCCACCAGTGACATTTAAATGTGTGTTCTCTTCAAAGACCACAGATGGATCCACCAGTGTCATTACATGTGTGTTCTTTTTACTAACAACAACCGGAGTCATTGCATGCGTGTTCTCTTCAGAGACCACACATGGATCCACCAGTGTCATTGCATGTGTTCTTTTCACATTCCACCTATGGATCCACCAGTGTCATTGCATGTGTGCTCTTTTTACTAACAACAACCAGAGTCATTGCATGTGTGTTCTCTTCAGAGACCACACATGGATCCACCAGTGTCATTGCATGTGTGTTCTTTTTTACTAACAACAACAAGAGTCATTGCATGTGTGTTCTTTTCACATACCACCTATGGATCCACCAGTGTCATTGCATGTGTGTTCTTTTTACTAACAACAACTAGAGTCATTTCAAGACTGTTCTTTTCACATACCACATATGGATCCACCAATGTCATTGAAATGTGTGTTCTCTTCAGAGACCACACATGGATCCACCAGTGTCATTGCATGTGTGTTCTTTTTACTAACAACAACTAGAGTCATTGCATGTGTGTTCTTTTCACATACCACACATGGATCCATTAGTGTCATTATATGTGTGCTCATTTCACAATCCACATATGGATCCACCAGTGTCATTGCCTGTGTATTCTTTTTACTAACAACAACCAGAGTCATTGAAATGTGTTTTCTTTTCACATACCACATATGGATCCACCAGTGTCATTGCATGTGTGCTTTTTTTACTAACAACAACTAGAGTCATTGCATGTGTGCTCTTTTTACTAATAACAACCAGGGTCATTGCATGTGTGTTCTCTTCAGAGACCACACATGGATCCACCAGTGTCATTGCATGTATATTCTTTTTACTAACAACAACCATAGTCATTGCATGTGTGTTCTTTTCACATACCACCTATGGATCCACTAGTGTCATTGCATGTGTGTTCTTTTTACTAACGACAACTGGAGTCATTTCATGATTGTTCTTTTCACATACCACATATGGATCCACCGGTGTCATTGAAATGTGTGCTCTCTTCAGAGACCACACATGGATCCACCAGTGTCATTGCATGTGTGTTCTTTTTACTAACAACAATTGGAGTCATTGCATGTGTGTTCTCTTTACAGACCACACATGGATCCACCAGTGTCATTGCATGTGTGTTCTTTTCACATACCACCTATGGATCCATCAGTGTCATTAGATGTGTGTTCTTTTTACTAATAACAACTAGAGTCATTTCATGACTGTTCTTTTCACATACCACATATGGATCCACCAGTGTCATTGCATGTGTGCTTTTTTTACTAACAACAACTGGGGTCATTGCATGTGTGTTCTCTTCAGAGACCACACATGGATCCACCAGTGTCATTGCATGCGTGTTCTTTTCACAATCCACCTATGGACCCACCAGTGCCATTACATGTGTGTTCTTTTTACTAATAACAACTAGAGTCATTTCATGACTGTTCTTTTCACATACCACATATGGATCCACCAGTGTCATTGAAATGTGTGTTCTCTTCAGAGACCATACATGGATCCACCAGTGTCATTGCATGTGTGTTCTTTTTACTAACAACAACTGGAGTCATTGCATGTGTGTTCTTTTCACATACCACACATGGATCCACCAGTGTCATTGCATGTGTGCTCTTTTCACAATCCACCTATGGATCCACCAGTGTCATTGCATGTGTGTTCTTTTTACTAACAACAACCAGAGTCATTGAAATGTGTGTTCTTTTCACATACCACATATGGATCCACCACTGTCATTGCATGTGTGCTTTTTTTACTAACAACAACCGGGGTCATTGCATGTGTGTTCTTTTCACATACCACATATGGATCCACCAGTGTCATTGCATGTGTGCTTTTTTTACTAACAACAACTGGGGCCATTGCATGTGTGTTATCTTCAGAGACCACACATGGATCCACCAGTGTCATTGCATGTGTGCCCTTTTTACTAACAACCAGGGTCATTGCATGTGTGTTCTCTTCAGAGACCACACATGGATCCACCAGTGTCATTGCATGTGTGTTCTTTTTACTAATAACAACCAGAGTCATTGCATGTGTGTTCTTTTCACATACCACCTATGGATCCACCAGTGTCATTGCATGTGTGTTCTTTTTACTAACAATAACTAGAGTCATTTCATGACTGTTCTTTTCACATACCACATATGGATCCACCAGTGTCATTGCATGTGTGATTTTTTTACTAAAAACAACTGGGGTCATGGCATGTGTGTTCTCTATACAGACCACACATGGATCCACCAGTGTCATTGCATGTGTGTTCTTTTCACAATCGACCTATGGATCCACCAGTGTCATTGCATGTGTGTTCTTTTTACTAACAACAACTAGAGTCATTTCATGACTGTTCTTTTCACATACCACCTATGGATCCACCAGTGTCATTGAAATGTGTGTTCTCTTCCGAGACCACACATGGATCCACCAGTGTCATTGCATGTGTGTTCTTTTTACTAACAACAACTGGAGTCATTGAATGTGTGTTCTTTTCACATGCCACACATGGATCCACCAGTGTCATTGCATGTGTGCTCTTTTCACAATCCACCTATGGATCCACCAGTGTCATTGCATGTGTCTTCTTTTTACTAACAATAACCAGAGTCATTGAAATGTGTGTTCTTTTTCATACCACATATGGATCCACTAGTGTCATTGCATGTGTGCTTTTTTTAATAACAACAACTAGGGTCATTGCATGTGTGTTCTTTTCACATACCACATATGGATCCACCAGTGTCATTGCACGTGTGTTCTTTTCACAATCCACCAATGGATCCACTAGTGTCATTGCATGTGTGCTCTTTTTACTAACAACAACTAGAGTCATTGCATGTGTGTTCTCTTCAGAGACCACACATGGATCCACCAGTGTCATTGCATGTGTGTTCTTTTTACTAACAACAACCAGAGTCATTGCATGTGTGTTCTTTTCACATACCACCTATGGATCCACCAGTGTTATTGCATGTGTGTTCTTTTTACTAACAACAACTGGATTCATTTCATGACTGTTCTTTTCACATACCACATATGGATCCACTAGTGTCATTGAAATGTGTGTTCTCTTCAGAGACCACACATGGATCCACCAGTGTCATTGCATGTGTGTTCTTTTTACTAACAACAACTGGAGTCATTGCATGTGTGTTCTGTTCACATACCACACATGGATCCACCAGTGTCATTGCATGTGTGCTCTTTTCACAATCCACCTATGGATCCACCAGTGTCATTGCATGTGTGTTCTTTTTACTAACAACAACCAGAGTCATTGAAATTTGTGTTCTTTTCACATACCACATATGGATCCACCACTGTCATTGCATGTGTGCTTTTTTACTAACAACAACCGGGGTCATTGGATGTGTGTTCTTTTCACATACCACATATGGATCCACCAGTGTCATTGTATGTGTGCTCTTTTCACAATCCACCTATGGATCCACCAGTGTCATTGCATGTGTGCTCTTTTTACTAACAACAACCAGAGTCATTGCATGTGTGTTCTCTTCAGAGACCACACATGGATCCACCAGGGGCATTGCCTGTGTGTTATTTTTTACTAACAACAACAAGAGTCATTGCATGTGTGTTCTTTTCACATACCACCTATGGATCCACAAGTATCATTGCATGTGTGTTCTTTTTACTAACAACAACTAGAGTCATTTCAAGACTGTTCTTTTCACATACCACATATGGATCCACCAGTGTCATTGAAATGCGTGTTCTTTTCAGAGACCACACATGGATCCACCAGTGTCATTGCATGTGTGTTCTTTTTACTAACAACAACTAGAGTCATTGCATCTGTGTTCTTTTCACATACCACACATGGATCCATCAGTGTCATTGCATGTGTGCTCATTTCACAATCCACCTATGGATCCACTAGTGTCATTGCCTGTGTATTCTTTTTACTAACAACAACCAGAGTCATTGAAATGTGTTTTCTTTTCACATACCACATATGGATCCACCAGTGTCATTGCATGTGTGCTTTTTTTACTAACAACAACTAGGGTCATTGCATGTGTGCTCTTTTTACTAATAACAACCAGGGTCATTGCATGTGTGTTCTCTTCAGAGACCACACATGGAGCCACCAGTGTCATTGCATGTGTATTCATTTTACTAACAACAACCATAGTTATTGCATGTGTGTTCTTTTCACAAACCACCTATGGATCCACTAGTGTCATTGCATGTGTGTTCTTTTTACTAACAACAACTGGAGTCATTTCATGACTGTTCTTTTCACATACCACATATGGATCCACCGGTGTCATTGAAATGTGTGCTCTCTTCAGATACCACACATGGATCCACTGGAGTCATTGCATGTGTGTTCTCTTTAGAGACCACACATGGATCCACCAGTGTCATTGCATGTGTGTTCTTTTCACATACCACCTATGGATCCATCAGTGTCATTACATGTGTGTTCTTTTTACTAATAACAACTAGAGTCATTTCATGACTGTTCTTTTCACATACCACATATGGATCCACCAGTGTCATTGCATGTGTGCTTTTTTTACTAACAACAACAGGGGTCATTGCATGTGTGTTCTCTTCAGAGACCACACATGGATCCACCAGTGTCATTGCATGCGTGTTCTTTTCACAATCCACCTATGGACCCACTAGTGTCATTGCATGTGTGTTCTTTTTACTAACAACAACTAGAGTCATTTCATGACTGTTCTTTTCACATACCACATATGGATCCACCAGTGTCATTGAAATGTGTGTTCTCTTCAGAGACCATACATGGATCCACCAGTGTCATTTCATGTGTGTTCTTTTTACTAACAACAACTAGAGTCATTGCATGTGTGTTCTTTTCACATACCACACATGGATCCACCAGTGTCATTGCATGTGTGCTCTTTTCACAATCCACCTATGGACCCACCAGTGTCATTGCATGTGTGTTCTTTTTACTAACAACAACCAGAGTCATTGCATGTGTGTTCTCTTCAGAGACCACACATGGAGCCACCAGTGTCATTGCATGTGTATTCATTTTACTAACAACAACCATAGTTATTGCATGTGTGTTCTTTTCACATACCACCTATGGATCCACTAGTGTCATTGCATGTGTGTTCTTTTTACTAACAACAACTGGAGTCATTTCATGACTGTTCTTTTCACATACCACATATGGATCCACCGGTGTCATTGAAATGTGTGTTCTTTTTACTAACAACAACCAGAGTCATTGAAATGTGTTTTTTTTTCACATACCACATATGGATCCACCACTGTCATTGCATGTGTGCTTTTTTTACTAACAACAACCGGGGTCATTGCATGTGTGTTCTTTTCACATACCACATATGGATCCACCAGTGTCATTGCATGTGTGCTTTTTTTACTAACAACAACTGGGGCCATTGCATGTGTGTTATCTTCAGAGACCACACATGGATCCACCAGTGTCATTGCATGTGTGCCCTTTTTACTAACAACCAGGGTCATTGCATGTGTGTTCTCTTCAGAGACCACACATGGATCCACCAGTGTCATTGCATGTGTGTTCTTTTTACTAACAACAACCAGAGTCATTGCATGTGTGTTCTTTTCACATACCACCTATGGATCCACCAGTGTCATTGCATGTGTGTTCTTTTTACTAACAATAACTAGAGTCATTTCATGACTGTTCTTTTCACATACCACATATGGATCCACCAGTGTCATTGCATGTGTGATTTTTTTACTAAAAACAACTGGGGTCATTGCATGTGTGTTCTCTTCGGAGACCACACATGGATCCACCAGTGTCATTGCATGTGTGTTCTTTTTACTAACAACAACTGGAGTCATTGCATGTGTGTTCTTTTCACATACCACACATGGATCCACCAGTGTCATTGCATGTGTGCTCTTTTCACAATCCACCTATGGATCCACCAGTGTCATTGCATGTGTGTTCTTTTTACTAACAACAACTAGAGTCATTTCATGACTGTTCTTTTCACATACCACGTATGGATCCACTAGTGTCATTGAAATGTGTGTTCTCTTCCGAGACCACACATGGATCCACCAGTGTCATTGCATGTGTGTTCTTTTTACTAACAACAACTGGAGTCATTGAATGTGTGTTCTTTTCACATACCACACATGGATCCACCAGTGTCATTACATGTGTGCTCTTTTCACAATCCACCTATGGATCCACCAGTGTCATTGCATGTGTCTTCTTTTTACTAACAATAACAAGAGTCATTGAAATGTGTGTTGTTTTTCATACCACATATGGATCCACTAGTGTCATTGCATGTGTGCTTTTTTTAATAACAACAACTAGGGTCATTGCATGTGTGTTCTTTTCACATACCACATATGGATCCACCAGTGTCATTGCACGTGTGTTCTTTTCACAATCCACCAATGGATCCACTAGTGTCATTGCATGTGTGCTCTTTTTACTAACAACAACTAGAGTCATTGCATGTGTGTTCTCTTCATAGACCACACATGGATCCACCAGTGTCATTGCATGTGTGTTCTTTTTACTAACAACAACCAGAGTCATTGCATGTGTGTTCTTTTCACATACCACCTATGGATCCACCAGTGTTATTGCATGTGTGTTCTTTTTACTAACAACAACTGGATTCATTTCATGACTGTTCTTTTCACACACCACATATGGATCCACTAGTGTCATTGAAATGTGTGTTCTCTTCAGAGACCACACATGGATCCACCAGTGTCATTGCATGTGTGTTCTTTTTACTAACAACAACTGGAGTCATTGCATGTGTGTTCTGTTCACATACCACACATGGATCCACCAGTGTCATTGCATGTGTGCTCTTTTCACAATCCACCTATGGATCCACCAGTGTCATTGCATGTGTGTTCTTTTTACTAACAATAACCAGAGTCATTGAAATTTGTGTTCTTTTCACATACCACATATGGATCCACCACTGTCATTGCATGTGTGCTTTTTTTACTAACAACAACCGGGGTCATTGGATGTGTGTTCTTTTCACATACCACATATGGATCCACCAGTGTCATTGTATGTGTGCTCTTTTCACAATCCACCTATGGATCCACCAGTGTCATTGCATGTGTGCTCTTTTTACTAACAACAACCAGAGTCATTGCATGTGTGTTCTCTTCAGAGACCACACATGGATCCACCAGGGGCATTGCCTGTGTGTTCTTTTTTACTAACAACAACAAGAGTCATTGCATGTGTATCTTTTCACATACCACCTATGGATCCACAAGTATCATTGCATGTGTGTTCTTTTTACTAACAACAACTAGAGTCATTTCAAGACAGTTCTTTTCACATACCACATATGGATCCACCAGTGTCATTGAAATGCGTGTTCTCTTCAGAGACCACACATGGATCCACCAGTGTCATTGCATGTGTGTTCTTTTTACTAACAACAACTAGAGTCATTGCATCTGTGTTCTTTTCACATACCACACATGGATCCATCAGTGTCATTGCATGTGTGCTCATTTCACAATCCACCTATGGATCCACTAGTGTCATTGCCTGTGTATTCTTTTTACTAACAACAACCAGAGTCATTGAAATGTGTTTTCTTTTCACATACCACATATGGATCCACCAGTGTCATTGCATGTGTGCTTTTTTTACTAACAACAACTAGGGTCATTGCATGTGTGCTCTTTTTACTAATAACAACCAGGGTCATTGCATGTGTGTTCTCTTCAGAGACCACACATGGATCCACCAGTGTCATTGCATGTGTATTCATTTTACTAACAACAACCATAGTTATTGCATGTGTGTTCTTTTCACATACCACCTATGGATCCACTAGTGTCATTGCATGTGTGTTCTTTTTACTAACAACAACTGGAGTCATTTCATGACTGTTCTTTTCACATACCACATATGGATCCACCGGTGTCATTGAAATGTGTGCTCTCTTCAGATACCACACATGGATCCACTGGGGTCATTGCATGTGTGTTCTCTTTAGAGACCACACATGGATCCACCAGTGTCATTGCATGTGTGTTCTTTTCACATACCACCTATGGATCCATCCGTGTCATTACATGTGTGTTCTTTTTACTAATAACAACTAGAGTCATTTCATGACTGTTCTTTTCACATACCACATATGGATCCACCAGTGTCATTGCATGTGTGCTTTTTTTACTAACAACAACTGGGGTCATTGCATGTGTGTTCTCTTCAGAGACCACACATGGATCCACCAGTGTCATTGCATGCGTGTTCTTTTCACAATCCACCTATGGACCCACTAGTGTCATTGCATGTGTGTTCTTTTTACTAACAACAACTAGAGTCATTTCATGACTGTTCTTTTCACATACCACATATGGATCCACCAGTGTCATTGAAATGCGTGTTCTCTTCAGAGACCACACATGGATCCACCAGTGTCATTTCATGTGTGTTCTTTTTACTAACAACAACTAGAGTCATTGCATGTGTGTTCTTTTCACATACCACACATGGATCCACCAGTGTCATTGCATGTGTGCTCTTTTCACAATCCACCTATGGACCCACCAGTGTCATTGCATGTGTGTTCTTTTTACTAACAACAACCAGAGTCATTGAAATGTGTTTTTTTTTTCACATACCACATATGGATCCACCACTGTCATTGCATGTGTGCTTTTTTTACTAACAACAACCGGGGTCATTGCATGTGTGTTCTTTTCACATACCACATATGGATCCACCAGTGTCATTGCATGTGTGCTTTTTTTACTAACAACAACTGGGGCCATTGCATGTGTGTTATCTTCAGAGACCACACATGGATCCACCAGTGTCATTGCATGTGTGCCCTTTTTACTAACAACCAGGGTCATTGCATGTGTGTTCTCTTCAGAGACCACACATGGATCCACCAGTGTCATTGCATGTGTGTTCTTTTTACTAACAACAACCAGAGTCATTGCATGTGTGTTCTTTTCACATACCACCTATGGATCCACCAGTGTCATTGCATGTGTGTTCTTTTTACTAACAATAACTAGAGTCATTTCATGACTGTTCTTTTCACATACCACATATGGATCCACCAGTGTCATTGCATGTGTGATTTTTTTACTAAAAACAACTGGGGTCATTGCATGTGTGTTCTCTTCGGAGACCACACATGGATCCACCAGTGTCATTGCATGTCTGTTCTTTTTACTAACAACAACTGGAGTCATTGCATGTGTGTTCTTTTCACATACCACACAAGGATCCCCTAGTGTCATTGCATGTGTGCTCTTTTCACAATCCACCTATGGATCCACCAGTGTCATTGCATGTGTGTTCTTTTTACTAACAACAACCAGAGTCATTGAAATGTGTGTTCTTTTCACATACCACATATGGATCCACCACTGTCATTGCATGTGTGCTTTTTTTACTAACAACAACCGGGGTCATTGCATGTGTGTTCTTTTTACTAACAACAACCAGAGTCATTGAAATGTGTGTTTTTTTCACATACCACATATGGATCCACCACTGTCATTGCATGTGTGCTTTTTTTACTAACAACAACCGGGGTCATTGCATGTGTGTTCTTTTCACATACCACATATGGATCCATCAGTGTCATTGCATGTGTGCTTTTTTTACTAACAACAACTGGGGCCATTGCATGTGTGTTATCTTCAGAGACCACACATGGATCCACCAGTGTCATTGCATGCGTGCCCTTTTTACTAACAACCAGGGTCATTGCATGTGTGTTCTCTTCAGAGACCACACATGGATCCACCAGTGTCATTGCATGTGTGTTCTTTTTACTAACAACAACCAGAGTCATTGCATGTGTGTTCTTTTCACATACCACCTATGGATCCACCAGTGTCATTGCATGTGTGTTCTTTTTACTAACAATAACTAGAGTCATTTCATGACTGTTCTTTTCACATACCACATATGGATCCACCAGTGTCATTGCATGTGTGATTTTTTTACTAAAAACAACTGGGGTCATTGCATGTGTGTTCTCTTCAGAGACCACACATGGATCCACCAGTGTCATTGCATGTGTGTTCTTTTTACTAACAACAACTAGAGTCATTGCATGTGTGTTCTTTTCACATACCACACATGGATCCACCAGTGTCATTGCATGTGTGCTCTTTTCACAATCCACCTATGGATCCACCAGTGTCATTGCATGTGTCATTGCATACAGAGACCACACATGGATCCACCAGTGTCATTGCATGTGTGTTCTTTTCACATACCACCTATGGATCCATCAGTGTCATTGCATGTGTATTCTTTTTACTAACAACAACCATAGTCATTGCATGTGTGTTCTTTTGACATACCACCTATGGATCCTTTAGTGTCATTGCATGTGTGTTCTTTTTACTAACAACAACTGGAGTCATTCAATGACTGTTCTTTTCACATACCACATATGGATCCACCGGTGTCATTGAAATGTGTGCTCTCTTCAGAGACCACACATGGATCCACCAGTGTCATTGCATGTGTGTTCTTTTTACTAACAACAACTGGAGTCATTGCATGTGTGTTCTCTTTAGAGACCACACATGGATCCACCAGTGTCATTGCATGTGTGTTCTTTTCACATACCACCTATGGATCCATCAGTGTCATTACATGTGTGTTCTTTTTACTAATCACAACTAGAGTCATTTCATGACTGTTCTTTTCACATACCACATATGGATCCACCAGTGTCATTGCATGTGTGCTTTTTTAACAAACAACAACTGGGGTCACTGCATGTGGGATCCACCAGTGTCATTGCATGCGTGTTCTTTTCACAATCCACCTATGGACCCACTAGTGTCATTGCATGTGTGTTCTTTTTACTAACAACAACTAGAGTCATTTCATGACTGTTTTTTTCACATACCACATATGGATCCACCAGTGTCATTGAAATGTGTGTTCTCTTCAGAGACCATACATGGATCCACCAGTGTCATTTCATGTGTGTTCTTTTTACTAACAACAACTAGAGTCATTGCATGTGTGTTCTTTTCACATACCACACGTGGATCCACCAGTGTCATTGCATGTGTGCTCTTTTCACAATCCACCTATGGACCCACCAGTGTCATTGCATGTGTGTTCTTTTTACTAACAACAACCAGAGTCATTGAAATGTGTGTTCTTTTCACATACCACATATGGATCCACCACTGTCATTGCATGTGTGCTTTTTTTACTAACAACAACCAGGGTCATTGCATGTGTGTTCTTTTCACATACCACATATGGATCCACCAGTGTCATTGCATGTGTGCTTTTTTTACTAACAACAACTGGGGCCATTGCATGTGTGTTATCTTCAGAGACCACACATGGATCCACCAGTGTCATTGCATGTGTGCCCTTTTTACTAACAACCAGGGTCATTGTATGTGTGTTCTCTTCAGAGACCACACATGGATCCACCAGTGTCATTGCATGTGTGTTCTTTTTACTAACAACAACCAGAGTCATTGCATGTGTGTTCTTTTCACATACCACCTATGGATCCACCAGTGTCATTGCATGTGTGTTCTTTTTACTAACAATAACTAGAGTCATTTCATGACTGTTCTTTTCACATACCACATATGGATCCACCAGTGTCATTGCATGTGTGATTTTTTTACTAAAAACAACTGGGGTCATTGCATGTGTGTTCTCTTTAGAGACCACACATGGATCCACCAGTGTCATTGCATGTGTGTTCTTTTCACAATCCACCTATGGATCCGCCAGTGTCATTGCATGTGTGTTCTTTTTACTAACAACAACTAGAGTCATTTCATGACTGTTCTTTTCATATACCACATATGGGTCTACCAGTGTCATTGAAATGTGTGTTCTCTTCCGAGACCACACATGGATCCACCAGTGTCATTGCATGTGTGTTCTTTTTACTAACAACAACTGGAGTCATTGAATGTGTGTTCTTTTCACATACCACACATGGATCCACCAGTGTCATTGCATGTGTGCTCTTTTCACAATCCAGCTATGCATCCACCAGTGTCATTGCATGTGTCTTCTTTTTACTAACAATAACCAGAGTCATTGAAATGTGTGTTCTTTTTACATACCACATATGGATCCACTAGTGTCATTGCATGTGTGCTTTTTTTAATAACAACAACTAGGGTCATTGCATGTGTGTTCTTTTCACATACCACATTTGGATCCACCAGTGTCATTGCATGTGTGCTTTTTTTACTAACAACAACTGGGGCCATTGCATGTGTGTTATCTTCAGAGACCACACATGGATCCACCAGTGTCATTGCATGTGTGCCCTTTTTACTAACAACCAGGGTCATTGCATGTGTGTTCTCTTCAGAGACCACACATGGATCCACCAGTGTCATTGCATGTGTGTTCTTTTTACTAACAACAACCAGAGTCATTGCATGTGTGTTCTTTTCACATACCACCTATGGATCCACCAGTGTCATTGCATGTGTGTTCTTTTTACTAACAATAACTAGAGTCATTTCATGACTGTTCTTTTCACATACCACATATGGATCCACCAGTGTCATTGCATGTGTGATTTTTTTACTAAAAACAACTGGGGTCATTGCATGTGTGTTCTCTTTAGAGACCACACATGGATCCACCAGTGTCATTGCATGTGTGCTCTTTTCACAATCCACCTATGGATCCACCAGTGTCATTGCATGTGTCTTCTTTTTTACTAACAATAACCAGAGTCATTGAAATGTGTGTTCTTTTTACATACCACATATGGATCCACTAGTGTCATTGCATGTGTGCTTTTTTTAATAACAACAACTAGGGTCATTGCATGTGTGTTCTTTTCACATACCACATATGGATCCACCAGTGTCATTGCACGTGTGTTCTTTTCACAATCCACCAATGGATCCACTAGTGTCATTGCAAGTGTGCTCTTTTTACTAACAACAACCAGAGTCATTGCATGTGTGTTCTCTTCAGAGACCACACATGGATCCACCAGTGTCATTGCATGTGTGTTCTTTTTACTAACAACAACCAGAGTCATTGCATGTGTGTTCTTTTCACATATCACCAATGGATCCACTAGTGTCATTGCATGTGTGTTCTTTTTACTTACAACAACTGGAGTCATTTCATGACTGTTCTTTTCACATACCACATATGGATCCACCAGTATCATTGAAATGTGTGTTCTCTTCAGAGACCACACATGGATCCACCAGTGTCATTTCATGTGTGTTCTTTTTACTAACAACAACTAGAGTCATTGCATGTGTGTTCTTTTCACATACCACACATGGATCCATCAGTGTCATTGCATGTGTGCTCTTTTCACAATCCACCTATGGATCCACCAGTGTCATTGCCCGTGTGTTCTTTTTACTAACAACAACTAGAGTCATTGAAATGTGTGTTCTTTTCACATACCACATATGGATCCACCAGTGTCATTGCATGTGTGCTTTTTTACTAACAACAACTGGGGCCATTGCATGTGTGTTATCTTCAGAGACCACACATGGATCCACCAGTGTCATTGCATGTGTGCCCTTTTTACTAACAACCAGGGTCATTGCATGTGTGTTCTCTTCAGAGACCACACATGGATCCACCAGTGTCATTGCATGTGTGTTCTTTTTACTAACAACAACCAGAGTCATTGCATGTGTGTTCTTTTCACATACCACCTATGGATCCACCAGTGTCATTGCATGTGTGTTCTTTTTACTAACAATAACTAGAGTCATTTCATGACTGTTCTTTTCACATACCACATATGGATCCACCAGTGTCATTGCATGTGTGATTTTTTTACTAAAAACAACTGGGGTCATTGCATGTGTGTTCTCTTTAGAGACCACACATGGATCCACCAGTGTCATTGCATGTGTGCTCTTTTCACAATCCACCTATGGATCCACCAGTGTCATTGCATGTGTCTTCTTTTTTACTAACAATAACCAGAGTCATTGAAATGTGTGTTCTTTTTACATACCACATATGGATCCACTAGTGTCATTGCATGTGTGCTTTTTTTAATAACAACAACTAGGGTCATTGCATGTGTGTTCTTTTCACATACCACATATGGATCCACCAGTGTCATTGCACGTGTGTTCTTTTCACAATCCACCAATGGATCCACTAGTGTCATTGCAAGTGTGCTCTTTTTACTAACAACAACCAGAGTCATTGCATGTGTGTTCTCTTCAGAGACCACACATGGATCCACCAGTGTCATTGCATGTGTGTTCTTTGCACAATCCACCTATGGATCCACCAGTGTCATTGCATGTGTGTTCTTTTTAATAACAACAACTGGAGTCATTTCATGACTGTTCTTTTCACATACCACATATGGATCCACCAGTGTCATTGAAATGTGTGTTCTCTTCATAGGCCACACATGGATCCACCAGTGGCATTGCATGTGTGTTCTTTTTACTAACAACAACTAGAGTCATTGCATGTGTATTCTTTTCACATACCACACATGGATCCACCAGTGTCATTGCATGTGTTCTCTTTTCACAATCCACCTATGGATCCAGCAGTGTCATTGCATGTGTGTTCTTTTTACTAACAATAACCAGAGTCATTGAAATGAGTGTTCTTTTTACATACCACATATGGATCCACTAGTGTCATTGCATGTGTGCTTTTTTTAATAACAATAACTAGGGTCATTGCATGTGTGTTCTTTTCACATACCACATATGGATCCACCAGTGTCATTGCACGTGTGTTCTTTGCACAATCCACCTATGGATCCACTAGTGTCATTGCATGTGTGCTCTTTTTACTAACAACAACCAGAGTCATTGCATATGTGTTCTCTTCAGAGACCACACAAGGATCCACCAGTGTCATTGCATGTGTGTTCTTTTTACTAACAACAACCAGTGTCATTGCATGTGTGTTCTTTTCACATACCACCTATGGATCCACCAGTGTCATTGCATGTGTGTTCTTTTTACTTACAACAACAGGAGTCATTTCATGACTGTTCTTTTCACATACCACATATGGATCCACCAGTATCATTGAAATGTGTGTTCTCTTCAGAGACCACACATGGATCCACCAGTGTCATTGCATGTGTGCCCTTTTTACTAACAACAACCAGGGTCATTGCATGTGGGTTCTCTTCAGAGACCACACATGGATCCACCAGTGTCATTGCATGTGGTATCTTTTCACAATCTACCTATGGATCCACCAGTGTCATTGCATCTGTGTTCTTTTTACTAACAAGAACCAGAGTCATTGCATGTGTGTTCTTTTCACATACCACCTATGGATCCACTAGTGTCATTGCATGTGTGCTCTTTTTACTAACAGCAACCCGAGTCATTGCATGTGTGTTATCTTCAGAGACCACACATGGATCCACCATTGTCATTGCATGTGTGTTCTTTTTACTAACAACAACAGAGTCATTGCATGTGTGTTCTTTTCATATACCACCTATGGATCCACGAATGTCATTGCATCTATGTTCTTTTTACTAACAACAACTGGAGTCATTTCATGACTGTTCTTTTCACATACCATATGGATCCACTAGTGTCATTGAAATGTATGTTCTCTTCAAAGTCCACATATGGATCCAACAGTGTCGTTGCATGTGTGTTCTTTTTACTAACAACAACTGGAGTCATTGCATGTGTGTTCTTTTCACATACCACACATGGATCCATCAGTGTCAATGCATGTGTGCTCTTTTCACAATCCACCTATGGATCCACCAGTGTCATTGCATGTGTGTTCTTTTTACTAACAACAACTAGAGTCATTTCATGACTGTTCTTTTCACATACCACATATGGATCCACCAGTGTCATTGCATGTGTGCTTTTTTTACTAACAACAACTGGGGTCATTGCATGTGTGTTCTTTTCACAATCCACCTATGGATCCACCAGTGTCATTGCATGTGTGTTCTTCTAACTAACAACAACTAGAGTCATTTCATGACTGTTCTTTTCACATACCACATATGGATCCACCAGTGTCATTGAAATGTGTGTTCTCTTCAGAGACCACACATGGATCCACCAGTGTCATTGCATGTGTGTTCTTTTTACTAACAGCAACTGGAGTCATTGAATGTGTGTTCTTTTCACATACCACACATGGATCCACCAGTGTCATTGCATGTGTGCTCTTTTCACAATCCACCTATGGATCCACCAGTGTCATTGCATGTGTCTTCTTTTTACTAACAATAACCAGAGACATTGAAATTTGTGTTCTTTTTACATACCACATATGGATCCACTAGTGTCATTGGATGTGTGCTTTTTTTAATAACAACAACTAGGGTTATTGCATGTGTGTTCTTTTCACATACCACATATGGGTCCACCAGTGTCATTGCACGTGTGTTCTTTTCACAATCCACCTATGGATCCACTAGTGTCATTGCATGTGTGCTCTTTTTACTATCAACAACCAGAGTCATTGCATGTGTGTTCTCTTCAGAGACCACACATGCATCCACCAGTGTCATTGCATGTGTGTTCTTTTTACTAACAACAACCAGAGTCATTGCATGTGTGTTCTTTTCACATACCACCTATGGATCCACCAGTGTCATTGCATGTGTGTTCTTTTTACTAACAACAACTGGAGTCATTTCATGACTGTTCTTTTCACATACCACATATGGATCCACTAGTATCATTGAAATGTGTGTTCTCTTTAGAGACCACACATGGATCCACCAGTGTCATTGCATGTGTGTTCTTTTTACTAACAACAACTAGAGTCATTGAATGTGTGTTCTCTTCAGAGACCACACATGGATCCACTAGTGTCATTGCATGTGGTATCTTTTCACAATCCACCTATGGATCCACCAGTGTCATTGCATGTGTGCTCTTTTTACTAACAACAACCAGAGTCATTGCATGTGTATTCTCTTAAGATACCACACATGGCTCCACCAGTGTCATTCCATCTGTGTTCTTTTTACTAACAAGAACCAGAGTCATTGCATGTGTGTTCTTTTCACATACCACCTATGGATCCACCAGTGTCATTGCATGTGTGCTCTTTTAACTAACAGCAACCAGAGTCATTGCATGTGTGTTCTCTTCAGAGACCACACATGGATCCACCACTGTCATTGCATGTGTGTTCTTTTTACTAACAACAACCAGAGTCATTGCATGTGTGTTCTTTTCATATACCACCTATGGATCCACCAATGTCATTGCATGTGTGTTCTTTTTACTAACAACAACTGGAGTCATTTCATGACTGTTCTTTTCACATACCACATATGGATCCACCAGTGTCATTGAAATGTGTGTTCTCTTCAAAGTCCACACATGGATCCACCAGTGTCATTGCATGTGTGTTCTTTTTACTAACAACAATGGAGTCATTGCATGTGTGTTCTTTTCACATACCACACATGGATCCATCAGTGTCATTGCATGTGTGCTCTTTTCACAATCCACCTGTGGATCCACCAGTGTCATTGCCTGTGTGTTCTTTTTACTAACAACAACTAGAGTCATTGTAATGTGTGTTCTTTTCACATACCACATATGGATCCACCAGTGTCATTGCATGTGTGCTTTTTTTACTAGCAACAACTGGGGTCATTGCATGTGTGTTATCTTCAGAGACCACACATGGATCTACCAGTGTCATTGCATGTGTGCCCTTTTTACTAACAACCAGGGTCATTGCATGTGTGTTCTCTTCAGAGACCACACATGGATCCACCAGTGTCATTGCATGTGTGTTCTTTTTACTAACAACAACCAGAGTCATTGCATGTGTGTTCTTTTTACTAACAATAACTAGAGTCATTTCATGACTGTTCTTTTCACATACCACATATGGATCCACCAGTGTCATTGCATGTGTGCTTTTTTTACTAAAAACAACTGGGGTCATTACATGTGTGTTCTCTTCAGAGACCACACATGGATCCACCAGAGTCATTGCATGTGTGTTCTTTTCACAATCCACCTATGGATCCACCAGTGTCATTGCATGTGTGTTCTTTTTACTAACAATAACTAGAGTCATTTCATGACTGTTCTTTTCACATACCACATATGGATCCACCAGTGTCATTGAAATGTGTGTTCTCTTCAGAGACCACACATGGATCCACCAGTGTCATTGCATGTGTGTTCTTTTTACTAACAACAACTGGAGTCATTGAATGTGTGTTCTTTTCACATACCACACATGGATCCACCAGTGTCATTGCATGTATGCTCATTTCACAATCCACCTATGGATCCACTAGTGTCATTGCATGTGTCTTCTTTTTACTAACAATAACCAGAGTCATTGAAATGTGTGTTCTTTTTACATACCACATATGGATCCACTAGTGTCATTGCATGTGTGCTTTTTTAATAACAACAACTAGGGTCATTGCATGTGTGTTCTTTTCACATACCACATATGGATCCACCAGTGTCATTGCACGTGTGTTCTTTTCACAATCCACCAATGGATCCACTAGTGTCATTGCATGTGTGCTCTTTTTACTAACAACAACCAGAGTCATTGCATGTGTGTTCTCTTCAGAGACCACACATGGATCCACCAGTGTCATTGCATGTGTGTTCTTTTTACTAACAACAACCAGAGTCATTGCATGTGTGTTCTTTTCACATAGCACCTGTGGATCCACTAGTGTCATTGTACGTGTGTTCTTTTTACTAACAACAACTGGAGTCATTTCATGACTGTTCTTTTCATATACCACATATGGATCCACCAGTATCATTGAAATGTGTGTTCTCTTCAGAGACCACACATGGATCCACCAGTGTCATTGCATGTGTGTTCTTTTTACTAACAACAACTAGAGTCATTGCATGTGTGTTCTTTTCACATACCACACATGGATCCATCAGTGTCATTGCATGTGTGCTCTTTTCACAATCCACCTATGGATCCACCAGTGTCATTGCATGTGTGTTCTTTTTACTAACAACAACTAGAGTCGTTGAAATGTGTGTTCTTTTCACATACCACATATGGATCCACCAGTGTCATTGCATGTGTGCTTTTTTTACTAACAACAACTGGGGTCATTGCATGTGTGTTCTCTTCAGAGACCACACATGGATCCACCAGTGTCACTGAATGTGTGCCCTTTTTACTAACAACAACTAGGGTCATTGCATGTGTGTTCTCTTTAGAGACCACACATGGATCCACCAGTGTCATTGCATGTTTGTTCTTTTTACTAACAACAACCAGAGTCATTGCATGTGTGTTCTTTTCACATACCACCTATGGATCCACCAGTGTCATTGCATGTGTGTTCTTTTTACTAACAACAACTAGAGTCATTTCATGACTGTTCTTTTTCACATACCACATATGGATCCACCAGTGTCATTGCATGTGTACTTTTTTTACTAACAAAAACTTGGATCATTGCATGTGTGTTCTTTTCAGAGACCACACATGGATCCACCAGCATCATTGCATGTGTGTTCTTTTCAGAATCCACCTATGGATCCACCAGTGTCATTGCATGTGTGTTCTTTTTACTAACAACAACTGGAGTCATTTCATGACTGTTCTTTTCACATACCACATATGGATCCACCAGTGTCATTGAAATGTGTGTTCTCTTTAGAGACCACACATGGATCCACCAGTATCATTGCATGTGTGTTCTTTTTACTAACAACAACTGGAGTCATTGGATGTGTGTTCTTTTCACATACCACACATGGATCCACCAGTGTCATTGCATGTGTGTTCTTTTCACAATCCACCTATGGATCCACCAGTGTCATTGCATGTGTGTTCTTTTTACTAACAACAACCAGAGTCATTGCATGTGTGTTCTTTTCACATACCACCTATGGATCCACCAGTGTCATTGCATGTGTGTTCTTTTTACTAACAACAACTGGAGTCATTTCATGACTGTTCTTTTCACATACCACATATGGATCCACTAGTATCATTGAAATGTGTGTTCTCTTTAGAGACCACACATGGATCCACCAGTGTCATTGCATGTGTGTTCTTTTTACTAACAACAACTAGAGTCATTGAATGTGTGTTCTCTTCAGAGACCACACATGGATCCACTAGTGTCATTGCATGTGGTATCTTTTCACAATCCACCTATGGATCCACCAGTGTCATTGCATGTGTGCTCTTTTTACTAACAACAACCAGAGTCATTGCATGTGTATTCTCTTAAGATACCACACATGGCTCCACCAGTGTCATTCCATCTGTGTTCTTTTTACTAACAAGAACCAGAGTCATTGCATGTGTGTTCTTTTCACATACCACCTATGGATCCACCAGTGTCATTGCATGTGTGCTCTTTTAACTAACAGCAACCAGAGTCATTGCATGTGTGTTCTCTTCAGAGACCACACATGGATCCACCACTGTCATTGCATGTGTGTTCTTTTTACTAACAACAACCAGAGTCATTGCATGTGTGTTCTTTTCATATACCACCTATGGATCCACCAATGTCATTGCATGTGTGTTCTTTTTACTAACAACAACTGGAGTCATTTCATGACTGTTCTTTTCACATACCACATATGGATCCACCAGTGTCATTGAAATGTGTGTTCTCTTCAAAGTCCACACATGGATCCACCAGTGTCATTGCATGTGTGTTCTTTTTACTAACAACAATGGAGTCATTGCATGTGTGTTCTTTTCACATACCACACATGGATCCATCAGTGTCATTGCATGTGTGCTCTTTTCACAATCCACCTGTGGATCCACCAGTGTCATTGCCTGTGTGTTCTTTTTACTAACAACAACTAGAGTCATTGTAATGTGTGTTCTTTTCACATACCACATATGGATCCACCAGTGTCATTGCATGTGTGCTTTTTTTACTAGCAACAACTGGGGTCATTGCATGTGTGTTATCTTCAGAGACCACACATGGATCTACCAGTGTCATTGCATGTGTGCCCTTTTTACTAACAACCAGGGTCATTGCATGTGTGTTCTCTTCAGAGACCACACATGGATCCACCAGTGTCATTGCATGTGTGTTCTTTTTACTAACAACAACCAGAGTCATTGCATGTGTGTTCTTTTTACTAACAATAACTAGAGTCATTTCATGACTGTTCTTTTCACATACCACATATGGATCCACCAGTGTCATTGCATGTGTGCTTTTTTTACTAAAAACAACTGGGGTCATTACATGTGTGTTCTCTTCAGAGACCACACATGGATCCACCAGAGTCATTGCATGTGTGTTCTTTTCACAATCCACCTATGGATCCACCAGTGTCATTGCATGTGTGTTCTTTTTACTAACAATAACTAGAGTCATTTCATGACTGTTCTTTTCACATACCACATATGGATCCACCAGTGTCATTGAAATGTGTGTTCTCTTCAGAGACCACACATGGATCCACCAGTGTCATTGCATGTGTGTTCTTTTTACTAACAACAACTGGAGTCATTGAATGTGTGTTCTTTTCACATACCACACATGGATCCACCAGTGTCATTGCATGTATGCTCATTTCACAATCCACCTATGGATCCACTAGTGTCATTGCATGTGTCTTCTTTTTACTAACAATAACCAGAGTCATTGAAATGTGTGTTCTTTTTACATACCACATATGGATCCACTAGTGTCATTGCATGTGTGCTTTTTTAATAACAACAACTAGGGTCATTGCATGTGTGTTCTTTTCACATACCACATATGGATCCACCAGTGTCATTGCACGTGTGTTCTTTTCACAATCCACCAATGGATCCACTAGTGTCATTGCATGTGTGCTCTTTTTACTAACAACAACCAGAGTCATTGCATGTGTGTTCTCTTCAGAGACCACACATGGATCCACCAGTGTCATTGCATGTGTGTTCTTTTTACTAACAACAACCAGAGTCATTGCATGTGTGTTCTTTTCACATAGCACCTGTGGATCCACTAGTGTCATTGTACGTGTGTTCTTTTTACTAACAACAACTGGAGTCATTTCATGACTGTTCTTTTCATATACCACATATGGATCCACCAGTATCATTGAAATGTGTGTTCTCTTCAGAGACCACACATGGATCCACCAGTGTCATTGCATGTGTGTTCTTTTTACTAACAACAACTAGAGTCATTGCATGTGTGTTCTTTTCACATACCACACATGGATCCATCAGTGTCATTGCATGTGTGCTCTTTTCACAATCCACCTATGGATCCACCAGTGTCATTGCATGTGTGTTCTTTTTACTAACAACAACTAGAGTCGTTGAAATGTGTGTTCTTTTCACATACCACATATGGATCCACCAGTGTCATTGCATGTGTGCTTTTTTTACTAACAACAACTGGGGTCATTGCATGTGTGTTCTCTTCAGAGACCACACATGGATCCACCAGTGTCACTGAATGTGTGCCCTTTTTACTAACAACAACTAGGGTCATTGCATGTGTGTTCTCTTTAGAGACCACACATGGATCCACCAGTGTCATTGCATGTTTGTTCTTTTTACTAACAACAACCAGAGTCATTGCATGTGTGTTCTTTTCACATACCACCTATGGATCCACCAGTGTCATTGCATGTGTGTTCTTTTTACTAACAACAACTAGAGTCATTTCATGACTGTTCTTTTTCACATACCACATATGGATCCACCAGTGTCATTGCATGTGTACTTTTTTTACTAACAAAAACTTGGATCATTGCATGTGTGTTCTTTTCAGAGACCACACATGGATCCACCAGCATCATTGCATGTGTGTTCTTTTCAGAATCCACCTATGGATCCACCAGTGTCATTGCATGTGTGTTCTTTTTACTAACAACAACTGGAGTCATTTCATGACTGTTCTTTTCACATACCACATATGGATCCACCAGTGTCATTGAAATGTGTGTTCTCTTTAGAGACCACACATGGATCCACCAGTATCATTGCATGTGTGTTCTTTTTACTAACAACAACTGGAGTCATTGGATGTGTGTTCTTTTCACATACCACACATGGATCCACCAGTGTCATTGCATGTGTGTTCTTTTCACAATCCACCTATGGATCCACCAGTGTCATTGCATGTGTGTTCTTTTTACTAACAACAACCAGAGTCATTGAAATGTGTGTTCTTTTTACATACCACCTATGGATCCACCAGGGTCATTGCATGTGTGTTCTCTTTAGAGACCACACATGGATCCAGCAGTGTCATTGCATGTTTGTTCTTTTTACTAACAACAACCAGAGTCATTGCATGTGTGTTCTTTTCACATACCACATATGGATCCACCAGTGTCATTGCACGTGTGTTCTTTTCACAATCCACCAATGGATCCACTAGTGTCATTGCATGTGTGCTCTTTTTACTAACAACAACCAGAGTCATTGCATGTGTGTTCTCTTCAGAGACCACACATGGATCCACCAGTGTCATTGCATGTGTGTTCTTTTTACTAACAACAACCAGAGTCATTGCATGTGTGTTCTTTTCACATAGCACCTGTGGATCCACTAGTGTCATTGTACGTGTGTTCTTTTTACTAACAACAACTGGAGTCATTTCATGACTGTTCTTTTCATATACCACATATGGAGCCACCAGTATCATTGAAATGTGTGTTCTCTTCAGAGACCACACATGGATCCACCAGTGTCATTGCATGTGTGTTCTTTTTACTAACGACAACTAGAGTCATTGCATGTGTGTTCTTTTCACATACCACACATGGATCCATCAGTGTCATTGCATGTGTGCTCTTTTCACAATCCACCTATGGATCCACCAGTGTCATTGCATGTGTGTTCTTTTTACTAACAACAACTAGAGTCATTGAATTGTGTGTTCTTTTCACATACCACATATGGATCCACCAGTGTCATTGCATGTGTGCTTTTTTTACTAACAACAACTGGGGTCATTGCATGTGTGTTCTCTTCAGAGACCACACATGGATCCACCAGTGTCACTACATGTGTGCCCTTTTTACTAACAACAACTAGGTTCATTGCATGTGTGTTCTCTTTAGAGACCACACATGGATCCACCAGTGTCATTGCATGTTTGTTCTTTTTACTAACAACAACCAGAGTCATTGCATGTGTGTTCTTTTCACATACCACCTATGGATCCACCAGTGTCATTGCATGTGTGTTCTTTTTACTAACAACAACTAGAGTCATTTCATGACTGTTCTTTTCACATACCACATATGGATCCACTAGTGTCATTGCATGTGTGCTTTTTTTACTAACAACAACTTGGGACATTGCATGTGTGTTCTTTTCAGAGACCACACATGGATCCACCAGCATTATTGCATGTGTGTTCTTTTCACAATCCACCTATGGATCCACCAGTGTCATTGCATGTGTGTTCTTTTTACTAACAACAAATGGAGTCATTTCATGACTATTCTTTTCACATACCACATATGGATCGACCAGTGTCATTGAAATGTGTGTTCTCTTCAGAGACCACACATGGATCCACCAGTGTCATTGCATGTGTGTTCTTTTTACTAACAACAATTGGAGTAATTGCATGTGTGTTCTTTTCACATACCACACATGGATCCACCAGTGTAATTGCATGTGTGTTCTTTTCACAATCCACCTATGGATCCACCAGTGTCATTGCATGTGTGTTCTTTTTACTAACAACAACCAGAGTCATTGAAATGTGTGTTCTTTTCACATACCACCTATGGATCCACCAGCGTCATTGCATGTGTGCTTTTTTTACTAACAACAACTGCGGTCATTGCATGTGTGTTCTTTTCACATACCACATATGGATCCACCAGTGTCATTGTATGTGTGCTCTTTTCACAATCCACCTATGGATCCACTAGTATCATTGCATGTGTGCTCTTTTTACTAACAACAACCAGATCCATTGCCTGTGTGTTCTCTTCAGAGACCACACATGGATCCACCAGTGTCATTGCACGTGTGTTCTTTTTACTAACAACAACCAGATTCATTGCATGTGTGTTCTTTTCACATACCACACATGTATCCACTAGTGTCATTGCATGTGTGTTCTTTTTACTAACAACAACTGGAGTCATTGCATGTGTGTTCTCTTCAGAGACCACACATGGATCCACCTGTGTCATTGCATGAGTGTTCTTTTCACAATCCACCTATGGATCCACCAGTGTCATTGCATGTGTGCTCTTTTAACTAACAGCAACCAGAGTCATTGAAATGTGTGTTCTTTTCACATACCACACATGGATCCACCAGTGTCAGTGCATGTGTGTTCTTTTTACTAACAACAACCAGAGTCATTGCATGTGTGTTCTTTTCACATACCACCGATGGATCCACTAGTTTCATTGCATGTGTGCTCTTTTTACTAACAGCAACCTGAGTCATTGCATGTGTGTTCTCTTCAGAGACCATACATGGATCCACCAGTGTCATTGCATGTGTGTTCTTCTTACTAACAACAACCAGAGTCATTGCATGTGTGTTCTTTTCACATACCACATATGGATCCACCAGTGTCATTGTATGTGCGCTCTTTTCACAATCCACCTATGGATCCACTAGTGTCATTGCATGTGTGCTCTTTTTAGTAACAACAACCAGAGTCATTGCATGTGTGTGTTCTTTAGAGACCACACATGGATCCACCAGTGTCATTGCATGTGTGTTCTTTTTACTAACAACAACCAGAGTCATTGCATGTGTGTTCTTTTCACATACCACCTATGGATCCACCAGTGTCATTGCATGTGTGTTCTTTTTACTAACAACAACTAGAGTCATTTCATGACTGTTCTTTTCACATACCACATATGGATCTGAAGGGAATATGCCCGAGAGGCAATAATAAAGTGGTTATTATCTTATTTTATTTTTATGATAAATGTTTATTTTACATGCTAGAATTGTATTGATCAGAAACATCAATACATGTGTGTTTAATAAACAAAAAGGGTTCCTAGTTATGCCTCTCTTATAGACTAGCTTGTTGATTAACAAGATGATCAAGGTTTCCTGATCATGGACATTGGATGTTGTTAATAACAAGGTCACACCATTGGTGGAATGATGTGATGAACATTCATCCGAAGTATAGCATTACGATCAAGTCATTATGTTTATATTGCTATAAAATCATACGGAGTAAACTTTATCCTTAGACCATGAGATCATGTTAATTTCTAACACCGGAAGAGTATCTTGATAACATCAAACGTCACACCGTAACAGGGTGACTATAAAGATGGGTTCAGTGCTACGAAGGTGTTATGTTGAGGCTCATGGATCAAGAGTGGAATTTGTCAATCCCGATGACGGATAGATATACTCTGGGCCCTCTCGGTGATATCACATTGAGATAGCCTGCAAGCAAGTGATGTGATCACTAGAATGTTATATCACGGGAACGAGAAAAGAGTGCATGTCGGTAACAAGATCAAACTAGGTATGGAGATACCGATGATCGAATCTCGGACATGTAATATATCGCGGGACAAAGGGATTTAGTTACTAGCGTTAAAGGTTCTCACGATCACAGAAGTCATCGTTGAATGTGTAGGAGTCAGTACGGATCTCCAGGTCCCGCTGCTGATTATTGATCGGAGAGGGGTCTCGATCATGTCTGCATTTTTCGCGAACCATAGGGTGACACACTTAAGGGATACCGACACCATTTGGAGCAAATATGTTTCAGATAAAGATTTAAGAAAGCGCTGGAATTATTTCAATAGACACCAAAACTGTTTCGGGTGAAAATGCTGAAATTGGTTCTGCATGTAATATTGAAATGTTGCAGGGGTTTTATGTGAATGTTTGTTAATTAAAGTAATTAACAAAATTCTGAATAAAAATAATAAAAGAGTTTTATTAAATGAGACATCATTAAATTTGGAGAAATTTAATGCATTTAAAGTGGAGACTTTAAAAGAGAATGTGAAGGGGCATTTTAATGTGGAGGGGTTACCATCACATGAATGGAGGAGGTGAAGGGTCACCCCCTCCATGCGTCGGCCATGAAGGAGGGGCACCCCCCTCCTCCTATAAAAGGCCACCCCTTCCTCACTTCTCACTCACACCTCCTTGTGAAGGATCTCTCTCCCCCTCTAGTATTATTCCCCCATGGTCTCGGATTAGCGAGATACATGTTCCCGGTGGCTTTATCTGGAAAGGAGTTGCTACTTCCGCTGCTTTGCTGGAGCGAGGGACGGAGGTTGTTGGGGTACCGGACGTGTGTGCGATCACGGATGCACCGCTGCTTTGCGGTGCTGGACTTGGTGGTGCTGGAGCTGGATATGATGGACGTGCTGGAGCCGGACCTGCTGGACTTCATCACGATCTTGAGATCAGCTAGTGTACGACTACATCAACCACAAAGCTTCTACTCGTTAACAAAACTCGTTGTCTACGAGGGTAAGTTCTCGTTGGATGTATGTCCACCCGTTGCTTTGTACGTAGTAGATAGATCTTGGCGTGTAGTTCACACCGTCGGAATTTTTTTGTTTTCTATGCTGCGGACCCAACAGGATCCACCAGTGTCATTGAAATTTGTGTTCTCTTCAGAGACCACACATGGATCCACCAGTGTCATTGCATGTGTGTTCTTTTTACTAACAACAACTAGAGTCATTGCATGTGTGTTCTCTTCAGAGACCACACATGGATCCACCAGTGTCATTGCATGTGTGTTGTTTTCACATACCACCTATGGATCCACCAGTGTCATTGCATGTGTGTTCTTTTTACTAACAACAACTAGAGTCATTGCATGTGTGTTCTTTTCACATACCACACATGGATCCATCAGTGTCATTGCATGTGTGCTCTTTTCACAATCCACCTATGGATCCACCAGTGTCATTGCATGTGTGTTCTTTTTACTAACAACAACTAGAGTCATTGAATTGTGTGTTCTTTTCACATACCACATATGGATCCACCAGTGTCATCGCATGTGTGCTTTTTTTACTAAGAACAACTGGGTCATTGCATGTGTGTTCTCTTCAGAGACCACACATGGATCCACCAGTGTCACTGCATGTGTGCCCTTTTTACTAACAACAACCAGGGTCATTGCATGTGTGTTCTCTTTAGAGACCACACATGGATCCACCAGTGTCATTGCATGTTTGTTCTTTTTACTAACAACAACCAGAGTCATTGCATGTGTGTTCTTTTCACATACCACCTATGGATCCACCAGTGTCATTGCATGTGTGTTCTTTTTACTAACAACAACTAGAGTCATTTCATGACTGTTCTTTTCACATACCACATATGGATCCACCAGTGTCATTGCATGTGTGCTTTTTTTACTAACAACAACTTGGGTCATTGCATGTGTGTTCTTTTCAGAGACCACACATGGATCCACCAGCATCATTGCATGAGTGTTCTTTTCACAATCCACCTATGGATCCACCAGTGTCATTGCATGTGTGTTCTTTTTACTAACAACAATTGGAGTCATTTCATGACTGTTCTTTTCACATACCACATATGGATCCACCAGTGTCATTGAAATGTGTGTTCTCTTCAGAGACCACACATGGATCCACCAGTGTCATTGCATGTGTGTTCTTTTTACTAACAACAACTGGAGTAATTGCATGTGTGTTCTTTTCACATACCACACATGGATCCACCAGTGTCATTGCATGTGTGTTCTTTTCACAATCCACCTATGGATCCACCAGTCTCATTGCATGTGTGTTCTTTTTACTAACAACAACCAGAGTCATTGAAATGTGTGTTCTTTTCACATACCACCTATGGATCCACCAGTGTCATTGCATGTGTGCTTTTTTTACTAACAACAACTGGGGTCATTGCATGTGTGTTCTTTTCACATACCACATATGGATCCACCAGTGTCATTGTATGTGTGCTCTTTTCACAATGCACCTATGGATCCACTAGTGTCATTGCATGTGTGCTCTTTTTACTAACAACAACCAGAGCCATTGCCTGTGTGTTCTCTTCAGAGACCACACATGGATCCAGCAGTGTCATTGCATGTGTGTTCTTTTTACTAACAACAACCAGATTCATTGCATGTGTGTTCTTTTCACATACCACCTATGGATCCACCAGTGTCATTGCATGTGTGTTCTTTTTACTGACAACAACTGGAGTCATTTCATGACTGTTCTTTTCACATACCACATATGGATCCACCAGTGTCATTGAAATGTGTGTTCTCTTGAGAGACCACACATGTATCCACTAGTGTCATTGCATGTGTGTTCTTTTTACTAACAACAACTGGAGTCATTGCATGTGTGTTCTCTTCAGAGACCACACATGGATCCACCTGTGTCATTGCATGTGTGTTCTTTTCACAATCCACCTATGGATCCACCAGTGTCATTGCATGTGTGCTCTTTTAACTAACAGCAACCAGAGTCATTGAAATGTGTGTTCTCTTCAGAGACCACACATGGATCCACCAATGTCATTGCATGTGTGTTCTTTTTACTAACAAGAACCAGAGTCATTGCATGTGTGTTCTTTTCACATACCACCTATGGATCCACCAGTGTCATTGCATGTGTGCTCTTTTTACTAACAGCAACCAGAGTCATTGCATGGGTATTCTCTTCAGAGACCACACATGGATCCACCATTGTCATTGCATGTGTGTTCTTTTTAGTAACAACAACCAGAGTCATTGCATGTGTGTTCTTTTTATATACCACCTATGGATCCACCAATGTCATTGCATGTGTGTTCTTTTTACTAACAACAACTGGAGTCATTTCATGACTGTTCTTTTCACATACCACATATGGATCCACCAGTGTCATTGAAATGTGTGTTCTCTTCAAAGTCCACACATGGATCCACTAGTGTCGTTGCATGTGTGTTCTTTTTACTAACAACAACTGGAGTCATTGCATGTGTGTTCTTTTCACATACCACACATGGATCCATCAGTGTCATAGCATGTGTGCTCTTTTTACTAACAATAACTAGAGTCATTTCATGACTGTTCTTTTCACATACCACATATGGATCCACCAGTGTCATTGCATGTGTGCTTTTTTTACTAAAAACAACTGGGGTCATTGCATGTGTGTTCTCTTCAGAGACCACACATGGATCCACCAGAGTCATTGCATGTGTGTTCTTTTCACAATCCACCTATGGATCCACCAGTGTCATTGCATGTGTGTTCTTTTTACTAACAACAACTAGAGTCATTTCATGACTGTTCTTTTCACATACCACATATGGATCCACCAGTGTCATTGAAATGTGTGTTCTATTCAGAGACCACACATGGATCCACCAGTGTCATTGCATGTGTGTTCTTTTTACTAACAACAACTGGAGTCATTGAATGTGTGTTCTTTTCACATACCACACATGGATCCACCAGTGTCATTGCATCTGTGCTCTTTTCACAATCCACCTATGGATCCACCAGTGTAATTCCATGTGTCTTTTTACTAACAATAACCAGAGTCATTGAAATGTGTGTTCTTTTTACATACCACATATGGATCCACTAGTGTCATTGCATGTGTGCTTTTTTTAATAACAACAACTAGAGTCATTGCGTGTGTGTTCTTTTCACATACCACATATGGATCCACCAGTGTCATTGCACGTGTGTTCTTTTCATAATCCACCAATGGATCCACTAGTGTCATTGCATGTGTGCTCTTTTTACTAACAACAACCAGAGTCATTGCATGTGTGTTCTCTTCAGAGACCACACATGGATCCACCAGTGTCATTGCATGTGTGTTCTTTTTACTAACAATAACCAGAGTCATTGCATGTGTGTTCTTTTCACATAGCACCTATGGATCCACTAGTGTTATTGCACGTGTGTTCTTTTTACTAACAACAACTGGAGTCATTTCATGACTGTTCTTTTCATATACCATATATGGATCCACCAGTATCATTGAACTGTGTGTTCTCTTCAGAGACCACACATGGATCCACCAGTGTCATTGCATGTGTGTTCTTTTTACAAATAGCAACTAGAGTCATTGCATGTGTGTTCTTTTCACATACCACACATGGATCCATCAGTGTCATTGCATGTGTGCTCTTTTCACAATCCACCTATGGATCCAGCAGTGTCATTGCCTGTGTGTTCTTTTTACTAAGAACAACTAGAGTCATTGAAATGTGTGTTCTTTTCACATACCACATATGGATCCACTAGTGTCATTGCATGTGTGCTTTTTTTACTAACAACAACTGTGGTCATTGCATGTGTGTTCTCTTTAGAGACCACACAGGGATCCACCAGTGTCATTGCATGTGTGCCCTTTTTACTAACATCAACCAGGGTCCTTGCATGTGGGTTCTCTTCAGAGACCACACATGGATCCACCAGTGTCATTGCATGTTTGTTCTTTTTACTAACAACAACCGGAGTCATTGCATGTGTGTTCTTTTCACATACCACCTATGGATCCACCAGTGTCATTGCATGTGTGTTCTTTTTACTAACAACAACTAGAGTCATTTCATGACTGTTCTTTTCACATACCACATATGGATCCACTAGTGTCATTGCCTGTGTGCTTTTTTTACTAACAACAACTTGGGTCATTGCATGTGTGTTCTTTTCAGAGACCACACATGGATCCACCAGGGTCATTCCATGTGTGTTCTTTTCACAATCCACCTATGGATCCACCATTGTCATTGCATGTGTGTTCGTTTTACTAACAACAACTAGAGTCATTTCATGACTGTTCTTTTCACATACCACATAAGGATCCACCAGTGTCATTGAAATGTGTGTTCTCTTCAGAGACCACACATGGATCCACCAGTGTCATTGTATGTGTGTTCTTTTTACTAACAACAACTGGAGTCCTCGAATGTGTGTTCTTTTCACATACCACACATGGATCCACCAGTGTCATTGCATGTGTGCTCTTTTCACAATCCACCTATGGATCCACCAGTGTCATTGCATGTGTCTTCTTTTTAATAACAATAACCAGAGACATTGAAATGTGTGTTCTTTTTACATACCACAAATGGATCCACTAGTGTCATTGGATGTGTGCTTTTTTAGTAACAACAACTAGGGTTATTGCATGTGTGTTCTTTTCACATACCACATATGGGTCCACCAGTGTCATTGCACGTGTGTTCTTTTCACAATCCACCTATGGATCCACTAGTGTCATTGCATGTGTGCTCTTTTTACTAATAGCAACCAGAGTCATTGGATGTGTGTTCTCTTCAGAGACCACACATGGATCCACCAGTGTCATTGCATGTGTGATCTTTTTACTAACAACAACCAGAGTCATTGCATGTGTGTTCTTTTCACATACCACCTATGGATCCACAAGTGTCATTGCATGTGTGTTCTTTTTACGAACAACAACTGGAGTCATTTCATGACTGTTCTTTTCACATACCACATATGGATCCACCAGTATCATTGAAATGTGTGTTCTCTTCAGAGACCACACATGGATCCACCAGTGTCATTGCATGTGTGTTCTTGTTACTAACAACTACTGGAGTCATTGCATGTGTGTTCTCTTCAGAGACCACACATGGATCCACTAGTGTCACTGCATGTGGTATCTTTTCACAATCCACCTATGGATCCACCAGTGTCATTGCATGTGTGCTCTTTTTACTAACAACAACCAGAGTCATTGCATGTGTGTTCTCTTCAGATACCACACATGGATCCACCAGTGTCATTACATTTGTGTTCTTTTTACTAACAAGAACCAGAGTCATTGCATGTGTGTTCTTTTCACATACCAAATATGGATCCACCAGTGTCATTGCATGTGTGCTCTTTTTACTAACAGCAACCAGAGTCATTGCATGTGTGTTCTCTTCAGAGACCACACATGGATCCACTAGTGTCATTGCATGTGTGTTCTTTTTACTAACAACAACCAGAGTCGTTGCATGTGTGTTCTTTTCATATACCACCTATGGATCCACCAATGTTATTACATGTGTGTTCTTTTTTCTAACAACAACTAGAGTCATTTCATGACTGTTCTTTTCACATACCACATATGGATCCACCAGTGTCATTGAAATGTGTGTTCTCTTCAAAGTCCAGACATGGATCCACCAGTGTCATTGCATGTGTGTTCTTTTTACTAACAACAACAGGAGTCATTGCATGTGTGTTCTTTTCACATACCACACATGGATCCATCAGTGTCATTGCATGTGTGCTCTTTTCACAATCCACCTATGGATCCACCAGTGTCATTGCCTATGTGTTCTTTTTACTAACAATAACTAGAGTCATTGAAATGTGTGTTCTTTTCACATACCACATATGGATCCACCAGTGTCATTGCATGTGTGATTTTTTTACTAACAACAACTGGGGTCGTTGCATGTGTGTTATCTTCAGAGACCACACATGGATCCGCCAGTGTCATTGCATGTGTGCCCTTTTTACTAACAACCAAGGTCATTGCATGTGTGTTCTCTTCAGAGACCACACATGGATCCACCAGTGTCATTGCATGTGTGTTCTTTTTAGTAACAACAACTAGAGTCATTGCATGTGTGTTCTTTTCACATACTACCTATGGATCCACCAGTGTCATTGCATGTGTGTTCTTTTTACTAACAATAACTAGAGTCATTTCATGACTGTTCTTTTCACATACCACATATGGATCCACCAGTGTCATTGCATGTGTGCTTTTTTTACTAAAAACTACTGGGGTCATTGCATGTGTGTTCTCTTCAGAGACCACACATGGATGCACCAGAGTCATTGCATGTGTGTTCTTTTCACAATCCACCTATGGATCCACCAGTGTCATTGCATGTGCGTTCTTTTTACTAACAACAACTAGAGTCATTTCATGACTGTTCTTTTCACATACCACATATGGATCCACCAGTGTCATTGAAATGTGTGTTCTCTTCAGAGACCACACATGGATCCACCAGTGTCATTGCATGTGTGTTCTTTTTACTAACAACATTTGGAGTCATTGAATGTGTGTTCTTTTCACATACCACACATGGATCCACCGGTGTCATTGCATGTGTGCTCTTTTCACAATCCACCTATGGATCCACCAGTGTCATTGCATGTGTCTTCTTTTTACTAACAATAACCAGAGTCATTGAAATGTGTGTTCTTTTTACTTACCACATATGGATCCACTAGTGTCATTGGATGTGTGCTTTTTTTAATAACAACAACTAGGGTCATTGCATGTGTGTTCTTTTCACATACCACATATGGATCCACCAGTGTCATTGCACGTGTGTTCTTTTCACAATCCACCAATGGATCCACTAGTGTCATTGCATGTGTGCTCTTTTTACTAACATCAACCAGAGTCATTGCATGTGTGTTCTCTTCAGAGACCACACATGGATCCACCAGTGTCATTGCATGTGTGTTCTTTTTACTAAAAACAACCCGAGTCATTGCATGTGTTTTCTTTTCACATAGCACCTATGGATCCACTAGTGTCATTGCACGTGTGTTCTTTTTACTAACAACAACTGGAGTCATTTCATGACTGTTCTTTTCATATACCATATATGGATCCACCAGTATCATTGAAATGTGTGTTCTCTTCAGAGACCACACATGGATCCACCAGTGTCATTGCATGTGTGTTCTTTTTACTAACAACAACTAGAGTCATTGCATGTGTGTTCTTTTCACATACCACACATGGATCCATCAGTGTCATTGCATGTGTGCTCTTTTCACAATCCACCTATGGATCCACCAGTGTCATTGCCTGTGTGTTCTTTTTACTAACAACAACTAGAGTCATTGAAATGTGTGTTCTTTTCACATACCACATATGGATCCACTAGTGTCATTGCATGTGTGCTTTTTTTACTAACAACAACTGGGGTCATTGCATGTGTGTTCTCTTCAGAGACCACACATGGATCCACCAGTGTCATTGCATGTGTGCCCTTTTTACTAACAACAACCAGGGTCATTGCATGTGGGTTCTCTTCAGAGACCACACATGGATCCACCAGTGTCATTGCATGTTTATTCTTTTTACTAACAACAACCAAAGTCATTGCATGTGTGTTCTTTTCACATACCACCTATGGATCCACCAGTGTCATTGCATGTGTCTTCTTTTTACTAACAATAACCAGAGTCATTGAAATGTGTGTTCTTTTTACATACCACATATGGATCCACTAGTGTCATTGCATGTGTGCTTTTTTTAATAACAACAACTAGGGTCATTGCATGTGTGTTCTTTTCACATACCACATATGGATATACCAGTGTCATTGCACGTGTGTTCTTTTCACAATCCACCAATGGATCCACTAGTGTCATTGCATGTGTGCTCTTTTTACTAACATCAACCAGAGTCATTGCATCTGTGTTCTCTTCAGAGACCACACATGGATCCACCAGTGTCATTGCATGTGTGTTCTTTTTACTAACAACAACCCGAGTCATTGCATGTGTTTTCTTTTCACATAGCACCTATGGATCCACTAGTGTCATTGCACGTGTGTTCTTTTTACTAACAACAACTGGAGTCATTTCATGACTGTTCTTTTCATATACCATATATGGATCCACCAGTATCATTGAAATGTGTGTTCTCTTCAGAGACCACACATGGATCCACCAGTGTCATTGCATGTGTGTTCTTTTTACTAACAACAACTAGAGTCATTGCATGTGTGTTCTTTTCAGATACCACACATGGATCCATCAGTGTCATTGCATGTGGTATCTTTTCACAATCCACCTATGGATCCACCAGTGTCATTGCATGTGTGCTCTTTTTACTAACAACAACCAGAGTCATTGCATGTGTGTTCTCTTCAGATACCACACATGGATCCACCAGTGTCATTGCATCTGTGTTCTTTTTACTAACAAGAACCAGAGTCATTGCATGTGTGTTCTTTTCACATACCACCTATGTATCCACCAGTGTCATTGCATGTGTGCTCTTTTTACTAACAGCAACCAGAGTCATTGCATGTGTGTTCTCTTCAGAGACCACACATGGATCCACCAGTGTCATTGCATGTGTGTTCTTTTTACTAACAACAACCAGAGTCATTGCATGTGTGTTCTTTTCATATACCACCTATGGATCAAACAATGTCATTGCATGTGTGTTCTTTTTTCTAACAACAACTAGAGTCATTTCATGACTGTTCTTTTCACATACCACATATGGATCCACCAGTGTCATTGAAATGTGTGTTCTCTTCAGAGACCACACATGGATCCACCAGTGTCATTGCATGTGTGTTCTTTTTACTAACAACAACTGGAGTCATTGCATGTGTGTTCTTTTCACATACCACACATGGATCCATCAGTGTCATTGCATGTGTGCTCTTTTCACAATCCACCTATGGATCCACCAGTGTCATTGCCTATGTGTTCTTTTTACTAACAACAACTAGAGTCATTGAAATGTGTGTTCTTTTCACATACCACGTATGGATCCACCAGTGTCATTGCATGTGTGCTTTTTTTACTAACAACAATTGGGGTCTTTGCATGTGTGTTATCTTCAGAGACCACACATGGATCCGCCAGTGTCATTGCATGTGTGCCCTTTTTACTAACAACCAGGGTCATTGCATGTGTGTTCTCTTCAGAGACCACACATGGATCCACCAGTGTCATTGCATGTGTGTTATTTTTACTAACAACAACCAGAGTCATTGCATGTGTGTTCTTTTCACATACTACCTATGGATCCACCAGTGTCATTGCATGTGTGTTCTTTTTACTAACAATAACTAGAGTCATTTCATGACTGTTCTTTTCACATACCACATATGGATCCACTAGTGTCATTGCATGTGTGCTTTTTTACTAAAAACAACTAGGGTCATTGCATGTGTGTTCTCTTCAGAGACCACACATGGATCCACCAGTCATTGCATGTGTGTTCTTTTCACAATCCACCTATGGATCCACCAGTGTCATTGCATGTGCGTTCTTTTTACTAACAACAACTAGAGTCATTTCATGACTGTTCTTTTCACATACCACATATGGATCCACCAGTGTCATTGAAATATGTGTTCTCTTCAGAGACCACACATGGATCCACCAGTGTAATTATATGTGTGTTCTTTTTACTAACAACAACTGGAGTCATTGAATGTGTGTTCTTTTCACATACCACACATGGATCCACCAGTGTCATTGCATGTGTGCTCTTTTCACAATCCACCTATGGATCCACCAGTGTCATTGAATGTGTCTTCTTTTTACTAACAATAACCAGAGTCATTGAAATGTGTGTTCTTTTTACATACCACATATGGATCCACTAGTGTCATTGCATGTGTGTTCTTTTCACATACCACATATGGATCCACCAGTGTCATTGCACGTGTGTTCTTTTCACAATCCACCAATGAATCCACTAGTGTCATTGCATGTGTGCTCTTTTTACTAACATCAACCAGAGTCATTGCATGTGTGTTCTCTTCAGAGATCACACATGGATCCACCAGTGTCATTGCATGTGTGTTCTTTTTACTAACAACAACCAGAGTCATTGCATGTGTGTTCTTTTCACATAGCACCTATGGATCCAGTAGTGTCATCGCACGTGTGTTCTTTTTACTAACAACAACTGGAGTCATTTCATGACTGTTCTTTTCATATACCATATACGGATCCACCAGTATCATTGAAATGTGTGTTCTCTTCAGAGACCACACATGGATCCACCAGTGTCATTGCATGTGTGTTCTTTTTACTAACAACAACTAGAGTCATTGCATGTGTGTTCTTTTCACATACCACACATGGATCCATCAGTGTCATTGCATGTGTGCTCTTTTCACAATCCACCTATGGATCCACCAGTGTCATTGCCTGTGTGTTCTTTTTACTAACAACAACTAGAGTCATTGAAATGTGTGTTCTTTTCACATACCACATATGGATCCACTAGTGTCATTGCATGTGTGCTTTTTTTACTAACAACAACTGGGGTCATTGCATGTGTGTTCTCTTCAGAGACCACACATGGATCCACCAGTGTCATTGCATGTGTGCCCTTTTTACTAACAACAACCAGGGTCACTGCATGTGGGTTCTCTTTAGAGACCACACATGGATCCACCAGTGTCATTGCATGTTTGTTCTTTTTACTAACAACAACGAGAGTCATTCCATGTGTGTTCTTTTCACATACCACCTATGGATCCACCAGTGTCATTGCATGTGTGTTCTTTTTACTAACAACAACTAGAGTCATTTCATGACTGTTCTTATCACATACCACATATGGATCCACCAGTGTCATTGCATGTTTGCTTTTTTTACTAAGAACAACTTGGGTCATTCCATGTGTGTTCTTTTCAGAGACCACACATGGATCCACCAGTGTCATTGCATGTGTGTTCTTTTCACAATCCACCTATGGATCCACCAGTGTCATTGCATGTGTGTTCTTTTTACTAACAACAACTAGAGTCATTTCATGACTGTTCTTTTCACATACCACATATGGATCCACCAGTGTCATTGAAATGTGTGTTCTCTTTAGAGACCACACATGGATCCACCAGTGTCATTGCATGTGTGTTCTTTTTACTAACAACAACTGGAGTCATTGAATGTGTGTTCTTTTCACATACCACACATGGATCCACCAGTGTCATTGCATGTGTGCTCTTTTCACAATCCACCTATGGATCCACAACTGTCATTGCATGTGTCTTCTTTTTACTAACAATAACCAGAGTCATTGAAATGTGTGTTCTTTTTACATACCACATATGGATCCACTAGTGTCATGGCATGTGTGCTTTTTTTAATAACAACAACTAGGGTCATTGCATGTGTGTTCTTTTCACATACCACATATGGATCCACCAGTGTCATTGCACGTGTGTTCTTTTCACAATCCACCAATGGATCCACTAGTGTCATTGCATGTGTGCTCTTTTTACTAACATCAACCAGAGCCATTGCATGTGTGTTCTCTTCAGAGACCACACATGGATCCACCAGTGTGATTGCATGTGTTCTTTTTACTAACAACAACCAGATTCATTGCATGTGTGTTCTTTTCACATACCACCTATGGATCCACCAGTGTCATTGCATGTGTGTTCTTTTTACTAACAACAATTGGAGTCATTTCATGACTGTTCCTTTCACATACCACATATGGATCCACCAGTGTCATTGAAATGTGTGTTCTCTTCAGAGACCACACATGGATCCACTAGTGTCATTGCATGTGTGTTCATTTTACTAACAACAACTGGAGTCATTGCATGTGTGTTTTCTTCAGAGACCACACATGGATCCACCAGTGTCATTGCATGTGTGTTCTTTTCACAATCCACCTATGGATCCACCAGTGTCATTGCATGTGTGCTCTTTTAACTAACATCAACCAGAGTCATTGCATGTGTGTTCTCTTCAGAGACCACACATGGATCCACCAGTGTCATTGCATGTGTGTTCTTTTTACTAACAACAACCAGAGTCATTGCATGTGTGTTCTTTTCACATACCGCTGATGGATCCACTAGTTTCATTGCATGTGTGCTCTTTTTACTAACAGCAACCTGAGTCATTACATGTGTGTTCTCTTCAGAGACCACACATGGATCCACCAGTGTCATTGCATGTGTGTTATTTTTACTAACAACAACCAGAGTCATTGCATGTGTGTTCTTTTCACATAGCACCTATGGATCCAGTAGTGTCATCGCACGTGTGTTCTTTTTACTAACAACAACTGGAGTCATTTCATGACTGTTCTTTTCATATACCATATATGGATCCACCAGTATCATTGAAATGTGTGTTCTCTTCAGAGACCACACATGGATCCACCAGTGTCATTGCATGTGTGTTCTTTTTACTAACAACAACTAGAGTCATTGCATGTGTGTTCTTTTCACATACCACACATGGATCCATCAGTGTCATTGCATGTGTGCTCTTTTCACAATCCACCTATGGATCCACCAGTGTCATTGCCTGTGTGTTCTTTTTACTAACAACAACCAGAGTCATTGAAATGTGTGTTCTTTTCACATACCACATATGGATCCACTAGTGTCATTGCATGTGTGCTTTCTTTACTAACAACAACTGGGGTCATTGCATGTGTGTTTTCTTCAGAGACCACACATGGATCCACCAGTGTCATTGCATGTGTGCCCTTTTTACTAACAACAACCAGGGTCATTGCATGTGGGTTCTCTTTAGAGACCACACATGGATCCACCAGTGTAATTATATGTGTGTTCTTTTTACTAACAACAACTGGAGTCATTGAATGTGTGTTCTTTTCACATACCACACATGGATCCACCAGTGTCATTGCATGTGTGCTCTTTTCACAATCCACCTATGGATCCACCAGTGTCATTGCATGTGTCTTCTTTTTACTAACAATAACCAGAGTCATTGAAATGTGTGTTCTTTTTACATACCACATATGGATCCACTAGTGTCATTGCATGTGTGTTCTTTTCACATACCACATATGGATCCACCAGTGTCATTGCACGTGTGTTCTTTTCACAATCCACCAATGAATCCACTGGTGTCATTGCATGTGTGCTCTTTTTACTAACATCAACCAGAGTCATTGCATGTGTGTTCTCTTCAGAGATCACACATGGATCCACCAGAGTCATTGCATGTGTGTTCTTTTTACTAACAACAACCAGAGTCATTGCATGTGTGTTCTTTTCACATAGCACCTATGGATCCAGTAGTGTCATCGCACGTGTGTTCTTTTTACTAACAACAACTGGAGTCATTTCATGACTGTTCTTTTCATATATCATATACGGATCCACCAGTATCATTGAAATGTGTGTTCTCTTCAGAGACCACAGATGGATACACCAGTGTCATTGCATGTGTGTTCTTTTCACATACCACCGATGGATCCACCAGTGTCCTTACATATGTGTTCTTTTTAGTAATAACAACTAGAGTCATTTCATGACTGTTTTTTCACATACCACATATGGATCCACCAGTGTCATTGCATGTGTGTTATTTTCACAATCCACCTATGGATCCACTAGTGTCATTGCATGTATGTTCTTTTTACTAACAACAACCAGAGTCATTGAAATGTGTGTTCTTTTCACATACCACCTATGGATCTACTAGTGTCATTGCATGTGTGATTTTTTTACTAACAACAACTGGGGTCATTGCATGTGTGTTCTTTGGACGTACCACATATGGATCTACCAGTGTCATTGTATGTGTGCTCTTTTCACAATCCACCTATGGATCCACTAGTGTCATTGCATGTGTGCTCTTTTTACTAACAACAACCAAGGTCATTGCATGTGTGTTCTCTTCAGAGACCACACATAGATCCACTAGTGTCATTGAATGTGTGTTCTTTTTACTAACAACAACCAGAGTCATTGCATGTGTGTTCTTTTCACATACCACCTATGGATCCACCAGTGTCATTGCATGTGTGTTCTTTTTACTAACAACAACTGGAGTCATTTCATCACTGTTCTTTTCATATACCACATATGGATCCACCAGTGTCATTGCATGTGTGCTTTTTTTACTAACAACAACTGGGATCATCGCATGTGTGTTCTCTTCAGAGACCACACATGGATCCACCAGTGTCATTGCATGTGTGTTCTTTTCACAATCCACCTATGGATCCACCAGTGTCATTGCATGTGTGTTCTTTTTACTAACAACAACTGGAGTCATTGCATGTGTGTTCTTTTCACATACCACACATGGATCCATCAGTGTCATTGCATGTGTGCTCTTTTCACAATCCACCTATGGATCCACCAGTGTCATTGCCTATGTGTTCTTTTTACTAACAACAACCGGAGTCATTTAAATGTGTGTTCTTTTCACATACCACATATGGATCCACCAGTGTCATTGCATGTGTGTGTTTTTTACTAACAACAACTGGGGTCATTGCATGTGAGTTCTCTTCAGAGACCACACATGGATCCACCAGTGTCATTGCATGTGTGCTCTTTTTACTAACTACAACCAGGATCATTGCATGTGTGTTTTCTTCAGAGACCACACATGGATCCACCATTGTCATTGCATGTGTTCTCTTTTTACTAACAACAACTGGAGTCATTTCATCACTGTTCTTTTCACATACCACATATGGATCCACCAGTGTCAATGCATGTGTGCTTTTTTTACTAACAACAACTGGGGTCATTGCATGTGTGTTCTCTTCAGAGACCACACATGGATCCACCAGTGTCATTGCATGTGTGTTCTTTTCACAATCCACCTATGGATCCACCAGTGTCATTGCATGTGTGTTCTTTTTACTAACAACAATTGGAGTCATTTCATGACTGTTGTTTTCACATACCACATATGGATCCACCAGTGTCATTGAAATGCGTGTTCTCTTCAGAGACCACACATGGATCCACCAGTGTCATTGCATGTGCGTTCTTTTTACTAACAACAACTAGAGTCATTGCATGTGTGTTCTTTTCACATACCACACATGGATCCACCAGTGTCATTGCATGTGTGCTCTTTTCACAATCCACCTATGGATCCACCAGTGTCATTGCATGTGTGTTCTTTTTACTAACAAACAGAGTCATTGAAATGTGTGTTCTTTTCAGATACCACCTATGGATCCACCAGTGTCATTGCATGTGCGATTTTTTACTAACAACAACTGGGGTCATTGCATGTGTGTTCTTTTCACATACCACATATGGATCCACCAGTGTCATTGTATGTGTGCTCTTTTAACAATCCACCTATGGATCCACTAGTATCATTGCATGTGTGCTCTTTTCACTAACAACAACCAGAGTCATTGCATGTGTGGTCTCTTCGGAGACCACACATGGATCCACCAGTGTCATTGCATGTGTGTTCTTTTTAGTAACAACAACCGGAGTCATTGCATGTGTGTTCTTTTCACATACCACCTATGGATCCACCAGTGTCATTGCATGTGTGTTCTTTTTACTAACAACAACTAGAGTCATTTCATGACTGTTCTTTTCACATACCACATATGGATCCACCAGTGTCATTGAAATGTGTGTTCTCTTCAGAGACCACACATGGATACACCAGTGTCATTGCATGTGTGTTCTTTTCACATACCACCGATGGATCCACCAGTGTCCTTACATATGTGTTCTTTTTAGTAATAACAACTAGTCATTTCATGACTGTTTTTTCACATACCACATATGGATCCACCAGTGTCATTGCATGTGTGTTATTTTCACAATCCACCTATGGATCCACTAGTGTCATTGCATGTATGTTCTTTTTACTAACAACAACCAGAGTCATTGAAATGTGTGTTCTTTTCACATACCACCTATGGATCTACCAGTGTCATTGCATGTGTGATTTTTTTACTAACAACAACTGGGGTCATTGCATGTGTGTTCTTTGGACGTACCACATATGGATCTACCAGTGTCATTGTATGTGTGCTCTTTTCACAATCCACCTATGGATCCACTAGTGTCATTGCATGTGTGCTCTTTTTACTAACAACAACCAAGGTCATTGCATGTGTGTTCTCTTCAGAGACCACACATAGATCCACTAGTGTCATTGAATGTGTGTTCTTTTTACTAACAACAACCAGAGTCATTGCATGTGTGTTCTTTTCACATACCACCTATGGATCCACCAGTGTCATTGCATGTGTGTTCTTTTTACTAACAACAACTGGAGTCATTTCATCACTGTTCTTTTCATATACCACATATGGATCCACCAGTGTCATTGCATGTGTGCTTTTTTTACTAACAACAACTGGGGTCATCGCATGTGTGTTCTCTTCAGAGACCACACATGGATCCACCAGTGTCATTGCATGTGTGTTCTTTTCACAATCCACCTATGGATCCACCAGTGCATTGCATGTGTGTTCTTTTTACTAACAACAACTGGAGTCATTGCATGTGTGTTCTTTTCACATACCACACATGGATCCATCAGTGTCATTGCATGTGTGCTCTTTTCACAATCCACCTATGGATCCACCAGTGTCATTGCCTATGTGTTCTTTTTACTAACAACAACCAGAGTCATTGAAATGTGTGTTCTTTTCACATACCACATATGGATCCACCAGTGTCATTGCATGTGTGTGTTTTTTACTAACAACAACTGGGGTCATTGCATGTGAGTTCTCTTCAGAGACCACACATGGATCCACCAGTGTCATTGCATGTGTGCTCTTTTTACTAACTACAACCAGGATCATTGCATGTGTGTTCTCTTCAGAGACCACACATGGATCCACCATTGTCATTACATGTGTTCTCTTTTTACTAACAACAACTGGAGTCATTTCATCACTGTTCTTTTCACATACCACATATGGATCCACCAGTGTCAATGCATGTGTGCTTTTTTTACTAACAACAACTGGGGTCATTGCATGTGTGTTCTCTTCAGAGACCACACATGGATCCACCAGTGTCATTGCATGTGTGTTGTTTTCACAATCCACCTAGGGATCCACCAGTGTCATTGCATGTGTGTTATTTTTACTAACAACAACTGGAGTCATTTCATGACTGTTCTTTTCACATACCACATATGGATCTACCAGTGTCATTGAAATGTGTGTTCTCTTCAGAGACCACACATGGATCCACCAGTGTCATTGCATGTGTGTTCTTTTTACTAACAACAACTGGAGTCATTGCATGTGTGTTCTTTTCACATACCACACATGGATCCACAAGTGTCATTGCATTCGTGCTCTTTTCACAATCCACCTATGGATCCACCAGTGTCATTGCATGTGTGTTCTTTTTACTAACAACCAGAGTCATTGAAATGTGTGTTCTTTTCACATACCACCTATGGATCCACCAGTGTCATTGCATGTGTGATTTTTTTACTAACAACAACTGGGTCATTGCATGTGTGTTCTTTTCACATACCAGATATGGATCCACCAGTGTCATTGTATGTGTGCTCTTTTCACAATCCACCTATGGATCCACTAGTGTCATTGCATGTGTGATCTTTTTACTAACAACAACCAGAGTCATTGCATGTGTGTTCTCTTCAGAGACCACACATGGATCCACCGGTGTCATTGCATGTGTGTTCTTTTTACTAACAACAACCGGAGTCATTGCATGTGTGTTCTTTTCACAATCCACCTATGGATCCACCAGTGTCATTGCATGTGTTTTCTTTTTACTAACAACAACTGGCGTCATTTCATGACTGTTCTTTTCACATACCACATATGGATCCTCCAGTGTCATTGAAATGTGTGTTCTCTTCAGAGACCACACATGGATCCACCAGTGTCATTTCATCTGTGTTCTTTTTACTAACAACAACTGTAGTCATTGCATATGTGTTATTTTCACATACCACACAAGGATCCACCAGTGTAATTGCATGTGTGCTCTTTTTCACAATCCACCTATGGATCCACCAGTGTCATTGCATGTGTGTTCTTTTTGATAACAACAACCAGAGTCATTGAATTGTGTGTTATTTTCACATACCACCTATGGATCCACTAGTGTCATTGCATGTGTGATTTTTTACTAACAACAATTGGGGTCATTGCATGTGTGTTCTTTTCACATACCACATATGGATCCACCAGTGTCATTGTATGTGTGCTCTTTTCACAATCCACCTATGGATCCACTAGTGTCATTGCGTGTGTGCTCTTTTTACTAACAACAACCAGGGTCATTGCATGTGTGTTCTCTTCAGAGACCACACATGGATCCACCAGTGTCATTGCATGTGTGTTCTTTTTACTAACAACAACCAGAGTCATTGCATGTGTGTTCTTTTCACATACCACCTATGGATCCACCAGTGTCATTGCATGCGTGTTCTTTTTACTAACAACAACCAAGGTCATTGCATGTGTGTTCTCTTCAGAGACCACACATAGATCCACTAGTGTCATTGAATGTGTGTTCTTTTTACTAACAACAACCAGAGTCATTGCATGTGTGTTCTTTTCACATACCACCTATGGATCCACCAGTGTCATTGCATGTGTGTTCTTTTTACTAACAACAACTGGAGTCATTTCATCACTGTTCTTTTCATATACCACATATGGATCCACCAGTGTCATTGCATGTGTGCTTTTTTTACTAACAACAACTGGGGTCATCGCATGTGTGTTCTCTTCAGAGACCACACATGGATCCACCAGTGTCATTGCATGTGTGTTCTTTTCACAATCCACCTATGGATCCACCAGTGTCATTGCATGTGTGTTCTTTTTACTAACAACAACTGGAGTCATTGCATGTGTGTTCTTTTCACATACCACACATGGATCCATCAGTGTCATTGCATGTGTGCTCTTTTCACAATCCACCTATGGATCCACCAGTGTCATTGCCTATGTGTTCTTTTTACTAACAACAACCGGAGTCATTGAAATGTGTGTTCTTTTCACATACCACATATGGATCCACCAGTGTCATTGCATGTGTGTGTTTTTTACTAACAACAACTGGGGTCATTGCATGTGAGTTCTCTTCAGAGACCACACATGGATCCACCAGTGTCATTGCATGTGTGCTCTTTTTAGTAACTACAACCAGGATCATTGCATGTGTGTTCTCGTCAGAGACCACACATGGATCCACCATTGTCATTGCATGTGTTCTCTTTTTACTAACAACAACTGGAGTCATTTCATCACTGTTCTTTTCACATACCACATATGGATCCACCAGTGTCAATGCATGTGTGCTTTTTTTACTAACAACAACTGGGGTCATTGCATGTGTGTTCTCTTCAGAGACCACACATGGATCCACCAGTGTCATTGCATGTGTGTTCTTTTCACAATCCACCTAGGGATCCACCAGTGTCATTGCATGTGTGTTATTTTTACTAACAACAACTGGAGTCATTTCATGACTGTTCTTTTCACATACCACATATGGATCTACCAGTGTCATTGAAATGTGTGTTCTCTTCAGAGACCACACATGGATCCACCAGTATCATTGCATGGGTGTTCTTTTTACTAACAACAACTGGAGTCATTGCATGTGTGTTCTTTTCACATACCACACATGGATCCACAAGTATCATTGCATTTGTGCTCTTTTCACAATCCACCTATGGATCCACCAGTGTCATTGCATGTGTGTTCTTTTTACTAACAACCAGAGTCATTGAAATGTGTGTTCTTTTCACATACCACCTATGGATCCACCAGTGTCATTGCATGTGTGATTTTTTTACTAACAACAACTGGGTCATTGCATGTGTGTTCTTTTCACATACCAGATATGGATCCACCAGTGTTATTGTATGTGTGCTCTTTTCACAATCCACCTATGGATCCACTAGTGTCATTGCATGTGTGATCTTTTTACTAACAACAACCAGAGTCATTGCATGTGTGTTCTCTTCAAAGACCACACATGGATCCACCGGTGTCATTGCATGTGTGTTCTTTTTACTAACAACAACCGGAGTCATTGCATGTGTGTTCTTTTCACAATCCACCTATGGATCCACCAGTGTCATTGCATGTGTTTTCTTTTTACTAACAACAACTGGCGTCATTTCATGACTGTTCTTTTCACATACCACATATGGAGCCTCCAGTGTCATTGAAATGTGTGTTCTCTTCAGAGACCACACATGGATCCACCAGTGTCATTTCATCTGTATTCTTTTTACTAACAACAACTGTAGTCATTGCATATGTGTTCTTTTCACATACCACACAAGGATCCACCAGTGTAATTGCATGTGTGTTCTTTTTCACAATCCACCTATGGATCCACCAGTGTCATTGCATGTGTGTTCTTTTTGATAACAACAACCAGAGTCATTGAATTGTGTGTTATTTTCACATACCACCTATGGATCCACCAGTGTCATTGCATGTGTGATTTTTTACTAACAACAATTGGGGTCATTGCATGTGTGTTCTTTTCACATACCACATATGGATCCACCAGTGTCATTGTATGTGTGCTCTTTTCACAATCCACCTATGGATCCACTAGTGTCATTGCGTGTGTGCTCTTTTTACTAACAACAACCAGGGTCATTGCATGTGTGTTCTCTTCAGAGACCACACATGGATCCACCAGTGTCATTGCATTTGTGTTCTTTTTACTAACAACAACCAGAGTCATTGCATGTGTGTTCTTTTCACATAGCACCTATGGATCCAATAGTGTCATCGCACGTGTGTTCTTTTTACTAACAACAACTGGAGTCATTTCATGACTGTTCTTTTCATATACCATATACGGATCCACCAGTATCATTGAAATGTGTGTTCTCTTCAGAGACCACACATGGATCCACCAGTGTCATTGCATGTGTGTTCTTTTTACTAACAACAACTAGAGTCATTGCATGTGTGTTCTTTTCACATACCACACATGGATCCATCAGTGTCATTGCATGTGTGCTCTTTTCACAATCCACCTATGGATCCACCAGTGTCATTGCCTATGTGTTCTTTTTACTAACAACAACCGGAGTCATTGAAATGTGTGTTCTTTTCACATACCACATATGGATCCACCAGTGTCATTGCATGTGTGTGTTTTTTACTAACAACAACTGGGGTCATTGCATGTGAGTTCTCTTCAGAGACCACACATGGATCCACCAGTGTCATTGCATGTGTGCTCTTTTTACTAACTACAACCAGGATCATTGCATGTGTGTTCTCTTGAGAGACCACACATGGATCCACCATTGTCATTGCATGTGTTCTCTTTTTACTAACAACAACTGGAGTCATTTCATCACTGTTCTTTTCACATACCACATATGGATCCACCAGTGTCAATGCATGTGTGCTTTTTTTACTAACAACAACTGGGGTCATTGCATGTGTGTTCTCTTCAGAGACCACACATGGATCCACCAGTGTCATTGCATGTGTGTTCTTTTCACAATCCACCTAGGGATCCACCAGTGTCATTGCATGTGTGTTATTTTTACTAACAACAACTGGAGTCATTTCATGACTGTTCTTTTCACATACCACATATGGATCTACCAGTGTGATTGAAATGTGTGTTCTCTTCAGAGACCACACATGGATCCACCAGTGTCATTGCATGGGTGTTCTTTTTACTAACAACAACTGGAGTCATTGCATGTGTGTTCTTTTCACATACCACACATGGATCCACAAGTGTCATTGCATTTGTGCTCTTTTCACAATCCACCTATGGATCCACCAGTGTCATTGCATGTGTGTTCTTTTTACTAACAACCAGAGTCATTGAATTGTGTGTTCTTTTCACATACCACCTATGGATCCACCAGTGTCATTGCATGTGTGATTTTTTTACTAACAACAACTGGGTCATTGCATGTGTGTTCTTTTCACATACCAGATATGGATCCACCAGTGTCATTGTATGTGTGCTCTTTTCACAATCCACCTATGGATCCACTAGTGTCATTGCATGTCTGATCTTTTTATTAACAACAACCAGAGTCATTGCATGTGTGTTCTCTTCAAAGACCACACATGGATCCACCGGTGTCATTGCATGTGTGTTCTTTTTACTAACAACAACCGGAGTCATTGCATGTGTGTTCTTTTCACAATCCACCTATGGATCCACCAGTGTCATTGCATGTGTTTTCTTTTTACTAACAACAACTGGCGTCATTTCATGACTGTTCTTTTCACATACCACATATGGATCCTCCAGTGTCATTGAAATGTGTGTTCTCTTCAGAGACCACACATGGATCCACCAGTGTCATTTCATCTGTGTTCTTTTTACTAACAACAACTGTAGTCATTGCATATGTGTTCTTTTCTCATACCACACAAGGATCCACCAGTGTAATTGCATGTGTGCTCTTTTTCACAATCCACCTATGGATCCACCAGTGTCATTGCATGTGTGTTCTTTTTGATAACAACAACCAGAGTCATTGAATTGTGTGTTATTTTCACATACCACCTATGGATCCACCAGTGTCATTGCATGTGTGATTTTTTACTAACAACAATTGGGGTCATTGCATGTGTGTTCTTTTCACATACCACATATGGATCCACCAGTGTCATTGTATGTGTGCTCTTTTCACAATCCACCTATGGATCCACTAGTGTCATTGCGTGTGTGCTCTTTTTACTAACAACAACCAGGGTCATTGCATGTGTGTTCTCTTCAGAGACCACACATGGATCCACCAGTGTCATTGCATTTGTGTTCTTTTTACTAACAACAACCAGAGTCATTGCATGTGTGTTCTTTTCACATACCACCTATGGATCCACCAGTGTCATTGCATGCGTGTTCTTTTTACTAACAACAACTGGAGTCATTTCATCACTGTTCTTTTCACATACCGCATATGGATCGATAAGTGTCATTGCATGTGTGCTTTTTTTACTAACAACAACTGGGGTCATCGCATGTGTGTTCTCTTCAGAGACCACACATGGATCCACCAGTGTCATTGCATGTGTGTTCTTTTCACAATCCACCTATGGATCCACCAGTGTCATTGCATGTGTGTTCTTTTTACTAACAACAACTGGAGTCATTGCATGTGTGTTCTTTTCACATACCACACATGGATCCATCAGTGTCATTGCATGTGTGCTCTTTTCACAATCCACCTATGGATCCACTAGTGTCATTGCCTATGTGTTCTTTTTACTAACAACAACCGGAGTCATTGAAATGTGTGTTCTTTTCACATACCACATATGGATCCACCAGTGTCATTTCATGTGTGTGTTTTTTACTAACAACAACTGGGGTCATTGCATGTGAGTTCTCTTCAGAGACCACACATGGATCCACCAGTGTCATTGCATGTGTGCTCTTTTTACTAACTACAACCAGGATCATTGCATGTGTGTTCTCTTCAGAGACCACACATGGATCCACCATTGTCATTGCATGTGTTCTCTTTTTACTAACAACAACTGGAGTCATTTCATCACTGTTCTTTTCACATACCACATATGGATCCACCAGTGTCAATGCATGTGTGCTTTTTTTACTAACAACAACTGGGGTCATTGCATGTGTGTTCTCTTCAGAGACCACACATGGATCCACCAGTGTCATTGCATGTGTGTTCTTTTCACAATCCACCTAGGGATCCACCAGTGTCATTGCATGTGTGTTATTTTTACTAACAACAACTGGAGTCATTTCATGACTGTTCTTTTCACATACCACATATGGATCTACCAGTGTCATTGAAATGTGTGTTCTCTTCAGAGACCACACATGGATCCACCAGTGTCATTGCATGTGTGTTCTTTTTACTAACAACAACTGGAGTCATTGCATGTGTGTTCTTTTCACATACCACACATGGATCCACAAGTGTCATTGCATTTGTGCTCTTTTCACAATCCACCTATGGATCCACCAGTGTCATTGCATGTGTGTTCTTTTTACTAACAACCAGAGTCATTGAAATGTGTGTTCTTTTCACATACCACCTATGGATCCACCAGTGTCATTGCATGTGTGATTTTTTTACTAACAACAACTGGGTCATTGCATGTGTGTTCTTTTCACATACCAGATATGGATCCACCAGTGTCATTGTATGTGTGCTCTTTTCACAATCCACCTATGGATCCACTAGTGTCATTGCATGTGTGATCTTTTTACTAACAACAACCAGAGTCATTGCATGTGTGTTCTCTTCAAAGACCACACATGGATCCACCGGTATCATTGCATGTGTGTTCTTTTTACTAACAACAACCGGAGTCATTGCATGTGTGTTCTTTTCACAATCCACCTATGGATCCACCAGTGTCATTGCATGTGTTTTCTTTTTACTAACAACAACTGGCGTCATTTCATGACTGTTCTTTTCACATACCACATATGGATCCTCCAGTGTCATTGAAATGTGTGTTCTCTTCAGAGACCACACATGGATCCACCAGTGTCATTTCATCTGTGTTCTTTTTACTAACAACAACTGTAGTCATTGCATATGTGTTCTTTTCACATACCACACAAGGATCCACCAGTGTAATTGCATGTGTGCTCTTTTTCACAATCCACCTATGGATCCACCAGTGTCATTGCATGTGTGTTCTTTTTGATAACAACAACCAGAGTCATTGAATTGTGTGTTATTTTCACATACCACCTATGGATCCACCAGTGTCATTGCATGTGTGATTTTTTACTAACAACAATTGGGGTCATTGCATGTGTGTTCTTTTCACATACCACATATGGATCCACCAGTGTCATTGTATGTGTGCTCTTTTCACAATCCACCTATGGATCCACTAGTGTCATTGCGTGTGTGCTCTTTTTACTAACAACAACCAGGGTCATTGCATGTGTGTTATCTTCAGAGACCACACATGGATCCACCAGTGTCATTGCATTTGTGTTCTTTTTACTAACAACAACCAGAGTCATTGCATGTGTGTTCTTTTCACATACCACCTATGGATCCACCAGTGTCATTGCATGCGTGTTCTTTTTACTAACAACAACTGGAGTCATTTCATCACTGTTCTTTTCACATACCACATATGGATCGATAAGTGTCATTGCATGTGTGATTTTTTTACTAACAACAACTGGGGTCATCGCATGTGTGTTCTCTTCAGAGACCACACATGGATCCACCAGTGTCATTGCATGTGTGTTCTTTTCCCAATCCACCTATGGATCCACCAGTGTCATTGCATGTGTGTTCTTTTTACTAACAACAACTGGAGTCATTGCATGTGTGTTCTTTTCACATACCACACATGGATCCATCAGTGTCATTGCATGTGTGCTCTTTTCACAATCCACCTATGGATCCACCAGTGTCATTGCCTATGTGTTCTTTTTACTAACAACAACCGGAGTCATTGAAATGTGTGTTCTTTTCACATACCACATATGGATCCACCAGTGTCATTGCATGTGTGTGTTTTTTACTAACAACAGCTGGGGTCATTGCATGTGAGTTCTCTTCAGAGACCACACACGGATCCACCAGTGGCATTGCATGTGTGCTCTTTTTACTAACAACAACCAGGTTCATTGCATGTGTGTTCTCTTCAGAGACCACACATGGATCCACCATTATCATTGCATGTGTTCTCTTTTTACTAACAACAACTGGAGTCATTTCATCACTATTATTTTCACATACCACATATGGATCCACCAGTGTCATTGCATGTGTGCTTTTTTTACTAACAACAACTGGGGTCATTACATGTGTGTTCTCTTCAGAGACCACACATGGATCCACCAGTTTCATTGCATGTGTGTTCTTTTCACAATCCACCTATGGATCCACCAGTGTCATTGCATGTGTGTTCTTTTTACTAACAACAACTGGAGTCATTTCATGACTGTTCTTTTCACATACCACATATGGATCTACCAGTGTCATTGAAATGTGTGTTCTCTTCAGAGACCACACATGGATCCACCAGTGTCATTGCATGTGTGTTCTTTTTACTAACAACATTTGGAGTCATTGCATGTGTGTTCTTTTCACATAGCACACATGGATCCACCAGTGTCATTGCATGTGTGCTCTTTTCACAATCCACCTATGGATCCACCAGTGTCATTGCATGTGTGTTCTTTTTACTAACAACCAGAGTCATTGAAATGTGTGTTCTTTTCACATACCACCTATGGATCCACCAGTGTCATTGCATGTGTGATTTTTTTACTAACAACAACTGGGTCATTGCATGTGTGTTCTTTTCACATACCAGATATGGATCCACCAGTGTCATTGTATGTGTGCTCTTTTCACAATCCACCTATGGATCCACTAGTGTCATTGCATGTGTGATCTTTTTACTAACAACAACCAGAGTCATTGCATGTGTGTTCTCTTCAAAGACCGCACATGGATCCATCGGTATCATTGCATGTGTGTTCTTTTTACTAACAACAACCGGAGTCATTGCATGTGTGTTCTTTTCACAATCCACCTATGGATCCACCAGTGTCATTGCATGTGTTTTCTTTTTACTAACAACAACTGGCGTCATTTCATGACTGTTCTTTTCACATACCACATATGGATCCTCCAGTGTCATTGAAATGTGTGTTCTCTTCAGAGACCACACATGGATCCACCAGTGTCATTTCATCTGTGTTCTTTTTACTAACAACAACTGTAGTCATTGCATATGTGTTCTTTTCACATACCACACAAGGATCCACCAGTGTAATTGCATGTGTGCTCTTTTTCACAATCCACCTATGGATCCACCAGTGTCATTGCATGTGTGTTCTTTTTGATAACAACAACCAGAGTCATTGAATTGTGTGTTATTTTCACATACCACCTATGGATTCACCAGTGTCATTGCATGTGTGATTTTTTACTAACAACAATTGGGGTCATTGCATGTGTGTTCTTTTCACATACCACATATGGATCCACCAGTGTCATTGTATGTGTGCTCTTTTCACAATCCACCTATGGATCCACTAGTGTCATTGCGTGTGTGCTCTTTTTACTAACAACAACCAGGGTCATTGCATGTGTGTTATCTTCAGAGACCACACATGGATCTACCAGTGTCATTGAAATGTGTGTTCTCTTCAGAGACCACACATGGATCCACCAGTGTCATTGCATTTGTGTTCTTTTTACTAACAACAACCAGAGTCATTGCATGTGTGTTCTTTTCACATACCACCTATGGATCCACCAGTGTCATTGCATGCGTGTTCTTTTTACTAACAACAACTGGAGTCATTTCATCACTGTTCTTTTCACATACCACATATGGATCGATAAGTGTCATTGCATGTGTGCTTTTTTTACTAACAACAACTGGGGTCATCGCATGTGTGTTCTCTTCAGAGACCACACATGGATCCACCAGTGTCATTGCATGTGTGTTCTTTTCCCAATCCACCTATGGATCCACCAGTGTCATTGCATGTGTGTTCTTTTTACTAACAACAACTGGAGTCATTGCATGTGTGTTCTTTTCACATACCACACATGGATCCATCAGTGTCATTGCATGTGTGCTCTTTTCACAATCCACCTATGGATCCACCAGTGTCATTGCCTATGTGTTCTTTTTACTAACAACAACCGGAGTCATTGAAATGTGTGTTCTTTTCACATACCACATATGGATCCACCAGTGTCATTGCATGTGTGTGTTTTTTACTAACAACAGCTGGGGTCATTGCATGTGAGTTCTCTTCAGAGACCACACATGGATCCACCAGTGGCATTGCATGTGTGCTCTTTTTACTAACAACAACCAGGTTCATTGCATGTGTGTTCTCTTCAGAGACCACACATGGATCCACCATTATCATTGCATGTGTTCTCTTTTTACTAACAACAACTGGAGTCATTTCATCACTATTATTTTCACATACCACATATGGATCCACCAGTGTCATTGCATGTGTGCTTTTTTTACTAACAACAACTGGGGTCATTACATGTGTGTTCTCTTCAGAGACCACACATGGATCCACCAGTTTCATTGCATGTGTGTTCTTTTCACAATCCACCTATGGATCCACCAGTGTCATTGCATGTGTGTTCTTTTTACTAACAACAACTGGAGTCATTTCATGACTGTTCTTTTCACATACCACATATGGATCTACCAGTGTCATTGAAATGTGTGTTCTCTTCAGAGACCACACATGGATCCACCAGTGTCATTGCATGTGTGTTCTTTTTACTAACAACATTTGGAGTCATTGCATGTGTGTTCTTTTCACATAGCACACATGGATCCACCAGTGTCATTGCATGTGTGCTCTTTTCACAATCCACCTATGGATCCACCAGTGTCATTGCATGTGTGTTCTTTTTACTAACAACCAGAGTCATTGAAATGTGTGTTCTTTTCACATACCACCTATGGATCCACCAGTGTCATTGCATGTGTGATTTTTTTACTAACAACAACTGGGTCATTGCATGTGTGTTCTTTTCACATACCAGATATGGATCCACCAGTGTCATTGTATGTGTGCTCTTTTCACAATCCACCTATGGATCCACTAGTGTCATTGCATGTGTGATCTTTTTACTAACAACAACCAGAGTCATTGCATGTGTGTTCTCTTCAAAGACCGCACATGGATCCATCGGTATCATTGCATGTGTGTTCTTTTTACTAACAACAACCGGAGTCATTGCATGTGTGTTCTTTTCACAATCCACCTATGGATCCACCAGTGTCATTGCATGTGTTTTCTTTTTACTAACAACAACTGGCGTCATTTCATGACTGTTCTTTTCACATACCACATATGGATCCTCCAGTGTCATTGAAATGTGTGTTCTCTTCAGAGACCACACATGGATCCACCAGTGTCATTTCATCTGTGTTCTTTTTACTAACAACAACTGTAGTCATTGCATATGTGTTCTTTTCACATACCACACAAGGATCCACCAGTGTAATTGCATGTGTGCTCTTTTTCACAATCCACCTATGGATCCACCAGTGTCATTGCATGTGTGTTCTTTTTGATAACAACAACCAGAGTCATTGAATTGTGTGTTATTTTCACATACCACCTATGGATTCACCAGTGTCATTGCATGTGTGATTTTTTACTAACAACAATTGGGGTCATTGCATGTGTGTTCTTTTCACATACCACATATGGATCCACCAGTGTCATTGTATGTGTGCTCTTTTCACAATCCACCTATGGATCCACTAGTGTCATTGCGTGTGTGCTCTTTTTACTAACAACAACCAGGGTCATTGCATGTGTGTTATCTTCAGAGACCACACATGGATCTACCAGTGTCATTGAAATGTGTGTTCTCTTCAGAGACCACACATGGATCCACCAGTGTCATTGCATTTGTGTTCTTTTTACTAACAACAACCAGAGTCATTGCATGTGTGTTCTTTTCACATACCACCTATGGATCCACCAGTGTCATTGCATGCGTGTTCTTTTTACTAACAACAACTGGAGTCATTTCATCACTGTTCTTTTCACATACCACATATGGATCGATAAGTGTCATTGCATGTGTGCTTTTTTTACTAACAACAACTGGGGTCATCGCATGTGTGTTCTCTTCAGAGACCACACATGGATCCACCAGTGTCATTGCATGTGTGTTCTTTTCACAATCCACCTATGGATCCACCAGTGTCATTGCATGTGTGTTCTTTTTACTAACAACAACTGGAGTCATTGCATGTGTGTTCTTTTCACATACCACACATGGATCCATCAGTGTCATTGCATGTGTGCTCTTTTCACAATCCACCTATGGATCGACTAGTGTCATTGCCTATGTGTTCTTTTTACTAACAACAACCGGAGTCATTGAAATGTGTGTTCTTTTCACATACCACATATGGATCCACCAGTGTCATTGCATGTGTGTGTTTTTTACTAACAACAACTGGGGTCATTGCATGTGAGTTCTCTTCAGAGACCACACATGGATCCACCAGTGGCATTGCATGTGTGCTCTTTTTACTAACAAAAACCAGGTTCATTGCATGTGTGTTCTCTTCAGAGACCACACATGGATCCACCATTGTCATTGCATGTGTTCTCTTTTTACTAACAACAACTGGAGTCATTTCATCACTATTATTTTCACATACCACATATGGATCCACCAGTGTCATTGCATGTGTGCTTTTTTTACTAACAACAACTGGGGTCATTACATGTGTGTTCTCTTCAGAGACCACACATGGATCCACCAGTTTCATTGCATGTGTGTTCTTTTCACAATCCACCTATGGATCCACCAGTGTCATTGCATGTGTGTTCTTTTTACTAACAACAACTGGAGTCATTTCATGACTGTTCTTTTCACATACCACATATGGTTCTACCAGTGTCATTGAAATGTGTGTTCTCTTCAGAGACCACACATGGATCCACCAGTGTCATTGCATGTGTGTTCTTTTTACTAACAACATTTGGAGTCATTGCACGTGTGTTCTTTTCACATAGCACACATGGATCCACCAGTGTCATTGCATGTGTGCTCTTTTCACAATCCACCTATGGATCCACCAGTGTCATTGCATGTGTGTTCTTTTTACTAACAACCAGAGTCATTGAAATGTGTGTTCTTTTCACATACCACCTATGGATCCACCAGTGTCATTGCATGTGTGATTTTTTTACTAACAACAACTGGGTCATTGCATGTGTGTTCTTTTCACATACCACATATGGATCCACCAGTGTCATTGTATGTGTGCTCTTTTCATAATCCACCTATGGATCCACTAGTGTCATTGCATGTGTGATCTTTTTACTAACAACAACCAGAGTCATTGCATGTGTGTTCTCTTCAGAGACCACACATGGATCCACCGGTATCATTGCATGTGTGTTCTTTTTACTAACAACAACCGGAGTCATTGCATGTGTGTTCTTTTCACAATATACCTATGGATCCACCAGTGTCATTGCATGTGTGTTCTTTTTACTAACAACAACTGGCGTCATTTCATGACTGTTCTTTTCACATACCACATATGGATCCTCCAGTGTCATTGAAATGTGTGTTCTCTTTAGAGGCCACACATGGATCCACCAGTGTCATTGCATCTGTGTTCTTTTTACTAACAACAACTGTAGTCATTGCATGTGTGTTCTTTTCACATACCACACATGGATCCACCAGTGTCATTGCATGTGTGCTCTTTTTCACAATCCACCTATGGATCCACCAGTGTCATTGCATGTGTGTTATTTTTACTAACAACAACCAGAGTCATTGAATTGTGTGTTATTTTCACATACCACCTATGGATCCACCAGTGTCATTGCATGTGTGATTTTTTACTAACAACAATTGGGGTCATTGCATGTGTGTTCTTTTCACATACCACATATGGATCCGCCAGTGTCATTGTATGTGTGCTCTTTTCACAATCCACCTATGGATCCACTAGTGTCATTGCGTGTGTGCTCTTTTTACTAACAACAACCAGGGTCATTGCATGTGTGTTCTCTTCAGAGACCACACATGGATCCACGAGTGTCATTGTATGTGTGTTCTTTTTATTAACAACAAAGAGAGTCATTGCATGTGTGTTCTTTTCACATACCACCTATGGATCCACCAGTGTCATTGCATGTGTGTTCTTTTTACTAACAACAACCGGAGTCATTGCATGTGTGTTCTTTTCACAATCCACCTATGGATCCACCAGTGTCATTGCATGTGTGTTCTTTTTGATAACAACAACCAGAGTCATTGAATTGTGTGTTATTTTCACATACCACCTATGGATCCACCAGTGTCATTGCATGTGTGATTTTTTACTAACAACAATTGGGGTCATTGCATGTGTGTTCTTTTCACATACCACATATGGATCCACCAGTGTCATTGTATGTGTGCTCTTTTCACAATCCACCTATGGATCCACTAGTGTCATTGCGTGTGTGCTCTTTTTACTAACAACAACCAGGGTCATTGCATGTGTGTTCTCTTCAGAGACCACACATGGATTCACCAGTGTCATTGCATGTGTGTTCTTTTTACTAACAACAACCAGAGTCATTGCATGTGTGTTCTTTTCACATACCACCTATGGATCCACCAGTGTCATTGCATGCGTGTTCTTTTTACTAACAACAACTGGAGTCATTTCATCACTGTTCTTTTCACATACCACATATGGATCGATAAGTGTCATTGCATGTGTGCTTTTTTTACTAACAAAAACTGGGGTCATCGCATGTGTGTTCTCTTCAGAGACCACACATGGATCCACCAGTGTCATTGCATGTGTGTTCTTTTCACAATCCACCTATGGATCCACCAGTGTCATTGCATGTGTGTTCTTTTTTCTAAAAACAACTGGAGTCATTGCATGTGTGTTCTTTTCACATACCACACATGGATCAATCAGTGTCATTGCATGTGTGCTCTTTTCACAATCCACCTATGGATCCACTTGTGTCATTGCCTATGTGTTCTTTTTACTAACAACAACCAGAGTCATTGAAATGTGTGTTCTTTTCACATACCACATATGGATCCACCAGTGTCATTGCATGTGTGTGTTTTTTACTAACAACAACTAGGGTCATTGCATGTGAGTTCTCTTCAGAGACCACACATGGATCCACCAGTGGCATTGCATGTGTGCTCTTTTTACTAACAACAACCAGGTTCATTGCATGTGTGTTCTCTTCAGAGACCACACATGGATCCACCATTGTCATTGCATGTGTTCTCTTTTTACTAACAACAACTGGAGTCATTTCATCACTATTCTTTTCACATACCACATATGGATCCACCAGTGTCATTGCATGTGTGCTTTTTTTACTAACAACAACTGGGGTCATTACATGTGTGTTCTCTTCAGAGACCACACATGGATCCACCACTGTCATTGCATGTGTGTTCTTTTCACAATCCACCTATGGATCCACCAGTGTCATTGCATGTGTGTTCTTTTTACTAACAACAACTGGAGTCATTTCATGACTGTTCTTTTCACATACCACATATGGATCTACCAGTGTCATTGAAATGTGTGTTCTCTTCAGATACCACACATGGATCCACCAGTGTCATTGCATGTGTGTTCTTTTTACTAACAACAATTGGAGTCATTGCATGTGTGTTCTTTTCACATAGCACACATGGATAAACCAGTGTCATTGCATGTGTGCTCTTTTCACAATCCACCTATGGATCCACCAGTGTCATTGCATGTGTGTTCTTTTTACTAACAACCAGAGTCATTGAAATGTGTGTTCTTTTCACATACCACCTATGGATCCACCAGTGTCATTGCATGTGTGATTTTTTTACTAACAACAACTGGGTCATTGCATGTGTGTTCTTTTCACATACCACATATGGATCCACCAGTGTCATTGTATGTGTGCTCTTTTCATAATCCACCTATGGATCCACTAGTGTCATTGCATGTGTGATCTTTTTACTAACAACAACCAGAGTCATTGCATGTGTGTTCTCTTCAGAGACCACACATGGATCCACCGGTGTCATTGCATGTGTGTTCTTTTTACTAACAACAACGGAGTCATTGCATGTGTGTTCTTTTCACAATATACCTATGGATCCACCAGTGTCATTGCATGTGTGTTCTTTTTACTAACAACAACTGGCGTCATTTCATGACTGTTCTTTTCACATACCACATATGGATCCTCCAGTGTCATTGAAATGTGTGTTCTCTTTAGAGGCCACACATGGATCCACCAGTGTCATTGCATCTGTGTTCTTTTTACTAACAACAACTGTAGTCATTGCATGTGTGTTCTTTTCACATACCACACATGGATCCACCAGTGTCATTGCATGTGTGCTCTTTTTCACAATCCACCTATGGATCCACCAGTGTCATTGCATGTGTGTTCTTTTTACTAACAACAACCAGAGTCATTGAATTGTGTGTTATTTTCACATACCACCTATGGATCCACCAGTGTCATTGCATGTGTGATTTTTTACTAACAACAATTGGGGTCATTGCATATGTGTTCTTTTCACATACCACATATGGATCCACCAGTGTCATTGTATGTGTGCTCTTTTCACAATCCACCTATGGATCCACTACTGTCATTGCGTGTGTGCTCTTTTTACTAACAACAACCAGGGTCATTGCATGTGTGTTCTCTTCAGAGACCACACATGGATCCACGAGTGTCATTGCATGTGTGTTCTTTTTACTAACAACAAAGAGAGTCATTGCATGTGTGTTCTTTTCACATACCACCTATGGATCCACCAATGTCATTGCATGTGTGTTCTTTTTACTAACTACAACCGGAGTCATTGCATGTGTGTTCTTTTCACAATCCACCTATGGATCCACCAGTGTCATTGCATGTGTGTTCTTTTTACTAACAACAACTGGCGTCATTTCATGACTGTTCTTTTCACATACCACATATGGATCCTCCAGTGTCATTGAAATGTGTGTTCTCTTCAGAGACCACACATGGATCCACCAGTGTCATTGCATCTGTGTTCTTTTTACTAACAACAACTATAGTCATTGCATGTGTGTTCTTTTCACATACCACACATGGATCCACCAGTGTCATTGCATGTGTGCTCTTTTTCACAATCCACCTATGGATCCACCAGTGTCATTGCATGTGTGTTCTTTTTGATAACAACAACCAGAGTCATTGAATTGTGTGTTATTTTCACATACCACCTATGGATCCACCAGTGTCATTGCATGTGTGATTTTTTACTAACAACAATTGGGGTCATTGCATGTGTGTTCTTTTCACATACCACATATGGATCCACCAGTGTCATTGTATGTGTGCTCTTTTCACAATCCACCTATGGATCCACTAGTGTCATTGCGTGTGTGCTCTTTTTACTAACAACAAGGGTCATTGCATGTGTGTTCTCTTCAGAGACCACACATGGATCCACCAGTGTCATGGCATGTGTGTTCTTTTTACTAACAACAACCAGAGTCATTGCATGTGTGTTCTTTTCACATACCACCTATGGATCCACCAGTGTCATTGCATGCGTGTTCTTTTTACTAACAACAACTGGAGTCATTTCATCACTGTTCTTTTCACATACCACATATGGATCGATAAGTGTCATTGCATGTGTGCTTTTTTACTAACAACAACTAGGGTCATCGCATGTGTGTTCTCTTCAGAGACCACACATGGATCCACCAGTGTCATTGCATGTGTGTTCTTTTCACAATCCACCTATGGATCCACCAGTGTCATTGCATGTGTGTTCTTTTTACTAACAACAACTGGAGTCATTGCATGTGTGTTCTTTTCACATACCACACATGGATCCATCAGTGTCATTGCATGTGTGCTCTTTTCACAATCCACCTATGGATCCACTAGTGTCATTGCCTATGTGTTCTTTTTACTAACAACAACCGGAGTCATTGAAATGTGTGTTCTTTTCACATACCACATATGGATCCACCAGTGTCATTGCATGTGTGTGTTTTTTACTAACAACAACTGGGGTCATTGCATGTGAGTTCTCTTCAGAGACCACACATGGATCCACCAGTGGCATTGCATGTGTGCTCTTTTTACTAACAACAACCAGGTTCATTGCATGTGTGTTCTCTTCAGAGACCACACATGGATCCACCATTGTCATTGCATGTGTTCTCTTTTTACTAACAACAACTGGAGTCATTTCATCACTATTCTTTTCATATACCACATATGGATCCACCAGTGTCATTGCATGTGTGATTTTTTTACTAACAACAACTGGGGTCATTACATGTGTGTTCTCTTCAGAGACCACACATGGATCCACCAGTGTCATTGCATGTGTGTTCTTTTCACAATCCACCTATGGATCCACCAGTGTGATTGCATGTGGGTTCTTTTTACTAACAACAACTCGAGTCATTTCATGACTGTTCTTTTCACATACCACATATGGATCTACCAGTGTCATTGAAATGTGTGTTCTCTTCAGAGACCACACATGGATCCACCAGTGTCATTGCATGTGTGTTCTTTTTACTAACAACAATTGGAGTCATTGCATGGGTGTTCTTTTCACATAGCACACATGGATCCACCAGTGTCATTGCATGTGTGCCCTTTTCACAATCCACCTATGGATCCACCAGTGTCATTGCATGTGTGTTCTTTTTACTAACAACCAGAGTCATTGAAATATGTGTTCTTTTCACATACCACCTATGGATCCACCAGTGTCATTGCATGTGTGATTTTTTTACTAACAACAACTGGGTCATTGCATGTGTGTTCTTTTCACATACCACATATGGATCCACCAGTGTCATTGTATGTGTGCTCTTTTCATAATCCACCTATGGATCCACTAGTGTCATTGCATGTGTGATCTTTTTACTAACAACAACCAGAGTCATTGCATGTGTGTTCTCTTCAGATACCACACATGGATCCACCGGTGTCATTGCATGTGTGTTCTTTTTACTAACAACAACCGGAGTCATTGCATGTGTGTTCTTTTCACAATCTACCTATGGATCCACCAGTGTCATTGCATGTGTGTTCTTTTTACTAACAACAACTGGCGTCATTTCATGACTGTTCTTTTCACATACCACATATGGATCCTCCAGTGTCATTGAAATGTGTGTTCTCTTTAGAGACCACACATGGATCCACCAGTGTCATTGCATCTTTGTTCTTTTTACTAACAACAACTATAGTCATTGCATGTGTGTTCTTTTCACATACCACACATGGATCCACCAGTGTCATTGCATGTGTGCTCTTTTTCACAATCCACCTATGGATCCACCAGTTTCATTGCATGTGTGTTCTTTTTACTAACAATAACCAGAGTCATTGAATTGTATGTTATTTTCACATACCACCTATGGATCCACCAGTGTCATTGCATGTGTGATTTTTTACTAACAACAATTGGTGTCATTGCATGTGTGTTCTTTTCACATACCACATATGGATCCACCAGTGTCATTTTATGTGTGCTCTTTTCACAATCCACCTATGGATCCACTAGTGTCATTGCGTGTGTGCTCTTTTTACTAACAACAACCAGGGTCATTGCATGTGTGTTCTCTTCAGAGACCACACATGGATCCACGAGTGTCATTGCATGTGTGTTCTTTTTACTAACAACAAAGAGAGTCATTGCATGTGTGTTCTTTTCACATACCACCTATGGATCCACCAGTGTCATTGCATGTGTGTTCTTTTTACTAACAACAACTGGAGTCATTTCATCACTGTTCTTTTCACATAAGACATATGGATCGACAAGTATCCTTGCATGTGTGCTTTTTTTACTAACAACAACTGGGGTCATCGCATGTGTGTTCTCTTCAGAGACCACACATGGATCCACCAGTGTCATTGCATGTGTGTTCTTTTCACAATCCACCTATGGATCCACCAGTGTCATTGCATGTGTGTTCTTTTTACTAACAACAACTGGAGTCATTGCATGTGTGTTCTTTTCACATACCACACATGGATCCATCCGTGTCATTGCATGTGTGCTCTTTTCACAATCCACCTATGGATCCACCAGTGTCATTTCCTATGTGTTCTTTTTACTAACAACAACCAGAGTCATTGAAATGTGTGTTCTTTTCACATACCACATATGGATCCACCAGTGTCATTGCATGTGTGTGTTTTTTATTAACAACAACTGGGGTCATTGCATGTGAGTTCTCTCCAGAGACCACACATAGATCCACCAGTGTCATTGCATGTGTGCTCTTTTTACAAAAAACAACCAGGGTCATTGCATGTGTGTTCTCTTCAGAGACCACACATGGATCCACTAGTGTCATTGCATGTGTGTTCTTTTTACTAACAACAACTGGAGTCATTTCATCACTGTTCTTTTCACATACCACGTATGGATCCACCAGTGTCATTCCATGTGTGCTTTTTTTACTAACAACAACTGGGGTCATTGCATGTGTGTTCTCTTCAGAGACCACACATGGATCCACCAGTGTCATTGCATGTGTGTTCTTTTCACAATCCACCTATGGATCCACCAGGGTCATTGCATGTGTGTTCTTTTTACTAACAACAACTGGAGTCATTTCATGACTGTTCTTTTCACATAATACATATGGATCCACCAGTGTCATTGAAATGTGTGTTCTCTTCAGAGACCACACATGGATCCACCAGTGTCATTGCATGTGTGTTCTTTTTACTAACAACAACTGGAGTCATTGCATGTGTGTTCTTTTCACATACCACACATGGATCCACCAGTGTCATTGCATGTGTGCTCTTTTCACAATCCACCTATGGATCCACCAGTGTCATTGCATGTGTGTTCTTTTTACTAACAACCAGAGTCATTGAAATGTGTGTTCTTTTCACATACCACCTATGGATCCACCAGTGTCATTGCATGTGTGATTTTTTTTACTAACAACAACTGGGGTCATTATATGTGTGTTCTTTTCACATACCACATATGGATCCACCAGTGTCATTGTATGTGTGCTCTTTTCACAATCCACCTATGGATCCACTAGTGTCATTGCATGTGTGCTCTTTTTACTAACAACCAGAGTCATTGCATGTGTGTTCTCTTCAGAGACCACACATGGATCCACCAGTGTCATTGCATGTGCGTTCTTTTTAGTAACAACAACCGGAGTCATTGCATGTGTGTTCTTTTCACAATCCACCTATGGATCCACCAGTGTCATTGCATGTGTGTTCTTTTTACTAACAACAACTAGAGTCATTTCATGACTGTTCTTTTCACATACCACATATGGATACTCTAGTGTCATTGAAATGTGTGTTCTCTTCAGAGACCACACATGGATCCACCAGTGTCATTGCATCTGTGTTCTTTTTACTAACAACTGTAGTCATTGCATGTGTGTTCTTTTCACATACCACACATCGATCCACCAGTGTCATTGCATGTGTGCTCTTTTCACAATCCACCTATGGATCCACCAGTGTCATTGCATGTGTGTTCTTTTTACTAACAACAACCAGAGTCATTGAAATGTGTGTTATTTTCACATACCACCTATGGATCCACTAGTGTCATTGCATGTGTGCTCTTTTTACTAACAACAACCAGGGTCATTGCTTTTGTGTTCTCTTCGGAGACCACATATGGATCCACCAGTGTCATTGCATGTGTGTTCTTTTTACTAACAACAACCAGAGTCATTGCATGTGTGTTCTTTTCACATACCACCTATGGATCCACCAGTCTCATTGCATGTGTGTTCTTTTTACTAACAACAACAGGAGTCATTTCATCATTGTTCTTTTCACATACCACATACGGATCCACCAGTGTCATTGCATGTGTGCTTTTTCTACTAACAACAACTGGGGTCATTGCATGTGTATTCTCTTCAGAGACCACACATGGATCCACCAGTGTCATTGCATGTGTGTTCTTTTCACAATCCACCTATGGATCCACCAGTGTCATTGCATGTGTGTTCTTTTTACTAACAACAACTGGAGTCATTTCATGACTGTTCTTTTCACATACCACATATGGATCCACCAGTGTCATTGAAATGTGTGTTCTCTTCAGAGACCACACATGGATCCACCAGTGTCATTGCATGTGTGTTATTTTTACTAACAACAGCTGGAGTCATTGCATGTGTGTTCTTTTCACATACCACACATGGATCCACCAGTGTCATTGCAGGTGTGCCCTTTTCACAATCCACCTATGGATCCACCAGTGTCATTGTATGTGTGCTCTTTTCACAATCCACCTATGGATCCACTAGTATCATTGCATGTGTGCTCTTTTTACTAACAACAACCAGAGTCATTGCATGTGTGTTCTCTTCAGAGACCACACATGGATCCACCAGTGTCATTGCAAGTGTGTTCTTTTTACTAACAACAACCAGATTCATTGCATGTGTGTTCTTTTCACATACCACCTATGGATCCACCAGTGTCATTGCATGTGTGTTCTTTTTACAAACAACAACTAGAGTCATTTCATGACTGTTCTTTTCACATACCACATATGGATCCACCAGTGTCATTGAAATGTGCGTTGTCTTCAAAGACCACACATGGATCCACTAGTGTCATTGCATGTGTGTTCTTTTTACTAACAACAACGGGAGTCATTGCATGTGTGTTCTCTTTAGAGACCACACATGGATCCACCAGTGTCATTGCATGTGTGTTCTTTTCACAATCCACCTATGGATCCACCAGTGTCATTGCATGTGTGCTCTTTTTACTAACAACAACCAGAGTCATTGCATGTGTATTCTCTTTAGAGACCACACATGGATCCACCAGTGTCATTGTATGTGTGTTATTTTTACTAACAACAACCAGAGTCATTGCATGTGTGTTCTTTTCACAATACACCTTTGGATCCACCAGTGTCATTGCATGTGTGTTCTTTTCACTAACAACAACTAGAGTCATTTCATGACTGTTCTTTTCACATACCACATATGGATCCACCAGTGTCATTGAAATGTGTGTTCTCTTCAGAGACCAGACATGGATCCACTAGTGACATTGCATGTGTGTTCTTTTTACTAACAACAACTAGTCATTGCATGTGTGTTCTTTTCACATACCACACCTGGATCCACCAGTGTCATTGCATGTGTTCTCTTTTCATAATCCACCTATGGATCCACCAGTGTCATTGCATGTGTGTTCTTTTTACTAACAACAACCAGAGTCATTGAAATGTGTGTTCTTTTAACATACCAGATATGGATCCACTAGTGTCATTGCATGTGTGCTTTTTTTACTAACAACAACTAGGGTCATTGCATGTGTGTTCTTTTCACATACCACATATGGATCCACCAGTGTCATTGTATGTGTGCTCTATTCACAATCCACCTATGGATCCACTAGTGTCATTGCATGTGTGCTCTTTTTACTAACAACAACCAGGGTCATTGCATGTGTGTTCTCTTTAGAGACCAGACATGGATCCACCAGTGTCATTGCATGTGTGTTCTTTTTACTAACAACAACCAGAGTCATAGCATGTGTGTTCTTTTCACATACCACGTATGGATCCACCAGTGTCATTGCATGTGTGTTCTTTTTACTAACAACAACTGGAGTCATTTCATCACTGTTCTTTTCACATACCACATATGGATCCACCAGTGTCATTGAATGTGTGCTTTTTTAACGAACAACAACTAGGGTCATTGCATGTGTGTTCTCTTTAGAGACCACACATGGATCCACCAGTGTCATTGCATGTGTGTTCTTTTCACAATCCACCTATGGATCCACAAGTGTCATTGCATGTGTGTTCTTTTTACTAACAACAACTGGAGTCATTTCATGACTGTTCTTTTCACATACCACATATGGATCCACCAGTGTCATTGAAATGTGTGTTCTCTTCAGAGACCACACATGGATCCACCAGTGTCATTGCATGTGTGTTCTTTTTACTAACAACAACTGGGGTCATTGCATGTGTGTTCTTTTCACATACCACATATGGATCCACCAGTGTCATTGTATGTGTTCTCTTTTCACAATCCACCTATGGATCCACTAGTATCATTGCATGTGTGCTCTTTTTACTAACAACAACCAGAGTCATTGCATGTGTGTTCTCTTTAGTTGCAAGTGTGTTCTTTTTACTAACAACAACCAGATCCATTGCATGTGTGTTCTTTTCACATATCACCTATGGATCCACCAGTGTCATTGCATGTGTGTTCTTTTAATAACAACAACTGGAGTCATTTCATGACTGTTCTTTTCACATACCACATATGGATCCACCAGTGTCATTGAAATGTGTGTTCTCTTCAGAGACCACACATGGATCCACTAGTGTTATTGCATGTGTGTTCTTTTAACTAACAACTACCAGAGTCATTGCATGTGTGTTCTCTTCAGAGACCACACATGGATCCACCAGTGTCATTGCATGTGTGTTATTTTTACTAAAAACAACTAGAGTCATTGCATGTGTGTTCTTTTCACAATACACCGTTGGATCCACCAGTGTCATTGCATGTGTGTTCTTTTCACTAACAACAATTGGAGTAATTTCATGACTGTTCTTTTCACATACCACATATGGATCCACCAGTGTCATTGAAATGTGTGTTCTCTTCAGAGACCACACATGGATCCACCAGTGTCATTGCATGTGTGTTCTTTTTACTAACAACAACTGGAGTCATTGCATGTGTGTTCTTTTCACATTCCACACATGGATCCACCAATGTCATTGCATGTGTGCTCTTTTCACAATCCACCTATGGATCCACCAGTGTCATTGCATGTGTGTTCTTTTTACTAACAACAACCAGAGTCATTGAAATGTGTGTTCTTTTCACATACCACATATGGATCCACTAGTGTCATTGCATGTGTGCTTTTTCTACTAACAACAACTGGGGTCATTGCATGTGTGTTCTTTTCACATACCACATATGGATCCACCAGTGTCATTGTATGTGTGCTCTTTTCATAATCCACCTATGGATCCACTAGTGTCATTGCATGTGTGCTCTTTTTACTAACAACAACCAGAGTCATTGCATGTGTGTTCTCCTCAGAGACCACACATGGATCCACCAGTGTCATTGCATGTGTGTTCTTTTTACTAACAACAACTAGAGTCATTGCATGTGTGTTCTTTTCACATACCACCTATGGATCCACAAGTGTCATTGCACGTGTGTTCTTTTTACTAACAACAACTAGAGTCATTTCATGACTGTTCTTTTCAGATACCACATTTGGATCCACGAGTGTCATTGAAATGTGTGTTCTCTTTAGAGACCACACATGGATCCACCAGTGTCATTGCACGTGTGTTCTTTTGACTAACAACAACTGGAGTCATTGCATGTGTGTTCTCTTTAGAGACCACACATGGATCCACCAGTGTCATTGCATGTGTGTTCTTTTCACAATCCACCTATCGATCCACCAGTGTCATTGCATGTGTGCTCTTTTTACTAAAAACAACCAGAGTCATTGCATGTGTGTTCTCTTCAGAGACCGCACATGGATCCACCAGTGTCATTGCATGTGTGTTCTTTTTACTAACAACAACCAGAGTCATTGCATGTGTGTTCTTTTCACATACCACCGATGGATCCACTAGTGTCATTGCATGTGTGCTCTTTTTACTAACAGCAACTAGAGTCATTGCATGTGTGTTATTTTTACTAACAACAACCAGAGTCATTGCATGTGTGTTCTTTTCACATACCACCTATGGATCCACCAATGTCATTGCATGTGTGTTCTATTTACTAACAACAACTGGAGTCATTTCATGACTATTCTTTTCACATACCACATATGGATCCACCAGTGTCATTGAAATGTGTGTTCTCTTCAAAGACCACACATGGATCCACCAGTGTCATTGCATGTGTGTTCTTTTTACTAACAACAACTGGAGTCATTGCATGTGTGTTCTTTTCACATACCACACATGGATCCATCAGTGTCATTGCATGTGTGCTCTTTTCACAATCCACCTATGGATCCACCAGTGTCATTGCATGTGTGTTCTTTTTACTAACAACAACCAGAGTCATTGAAATGTGTGTTCTTTTCACATACCACATATGGATCCACTAGTGTCATTGCATGTGTGCTTTTTCTACTAACAACAACTGGGGTCATTGCATGTGTGTTCTTTTCACATACCACATATGGATCCACCAGTGTCATTGTATGTGTGCTCTTTTCATAATCCACCTATGGATCCACTAGTGTCATTGCATGTGTGCTCTTTTTACTAACAACAACCAGAGTCATTGCATGTGTGTTCTCCTCAGAGACCACACATGGATCCACCAGTGTCATTGCATGTGTGTTCTTTTTACTAACAACAACTAGAGTCATTGCATGTGTGTTCTTTTCACATACCACCTATGGATCCACAAGTGTAATTGCACGTGTGTTCTTTTTACTAACAACAACTAGAGTCATTTCATGACTGTTCTTTTCAGATACCACATTTGGATCCACGAGTGTCATTGAAATGTGTGTTCTCTTCAGAGACCACACATGGATCCACCAGTGTCATTGCACGTGTGTTCTTTTGACTAACAACAACTGGAGTCATTGCATGTGTGTTCTCTTTAGAGACCACACATGGATCCACCAGTGTCATTGCATGTGTGTTCTTTTCACAATCCACCTATCGATCCACCAGTGTCATTGCATGTGTGCTCTTTTTACTAAAAACAACCAGAGTCATTGCATGTGTGTTCTCTTCAGAGACCGCACATGGATCCACCAGTGTCATTGCATGTGTGTTCTTTTTACTAACAACAACCAGAGTCATTGCATGTGTGTTCTTTTCACATACCACCGATGGATCCACTAGTGTCATTGCATGTGTGCTCTTTTTACTAACAGCAACTAGAGTCATTGCATGTGTGTTATTTTTACTAACAACAACCAGAGTCATTGCATGTGTGTTCTTTTCACATACCACCTATGGATCCACCAATTTCATTGCATGTGTGTTCTATTTACTAACAACAACTGAAGTCATTTCATGACTATTCTTTTCACATACCACATATGGATCCACCAGTGTCATTGAAATGTGTGTTCTCTTCAAAGACCACACATGGAGCCACCAGTGTCATTGCATGTGTGTTCTTTTTACTAACAACAACTGGAGTCATTGCATGTGTGTTCTTTTCACATACCACACATGGATCCATCAGTGTCATTGCATGTGTCCTCTTTTCACAATCCACCTATGGATCCACCAGTGTTATTGCCTGTGTGTTCTTTTTACTAACAACAACCAGAGTCATTGAAATGTGTGTTCTTTTCACATACCACATATGGATCCACCAGTGTCATTGCATGTGTGCTTTTTTTACTAACAACAACTAGGGTCATTGCATGTGTTTTATCTTCAGAGACCACACATGGATCCACCAGTGTCATTGCATGTGTGCTCTTTTTACTAACAACAACCAGTGTCATTGCATGTGTGTTCTCTTCAGCGACCACACATGGATCTACCAGTGTCATTGTATGTGTGTTCTTTTTTACTAACAACAACCAGAGTCATTGCATGTGTGTTCTTTTCACATACCACCTATGGATCCACCAGTGTCATTGCATGTGTGTTCTCTTTACTAACAACAACTGGAGTCATTTCATGACTGTTCTTTTCACATACCACATATGGATCTACCAGTGTCATTGTATGTGTGTTCTTTTTACTAACAACAACCAGAGTCATTGCATGTGTGTTCTTTTCACATACCACCTATGGATTCACCAGTGTCATTGCATGTGTGTTCTTTTTACTAACAACAGTTGGAGTCATTTCATGACTGTCCTTTTCACATACCACATATGGATCCACCAGTGTCATTGCATGTGTGTTCTTTTTACTAACAACAACCAGAGTCATTGCATGTGTGTTCTTTTCACATACCACCTATGGATCCACCAGTGTCATTGCATGTGTGTTCTTTTTACTAACAACAACCAGAGTCATTGCATGTATGTTCTTTTCACAATCCACTTATGGATCCACCAGTGTCATTGCATGTGTGCTCTTTTTACTAACAACAACCAGAGTCATTGCTTGTGTGTTCTCTTCAAAGACCACACATGGATCCAGCAGTGTCATTGCATGTGTGTTCTTTTTACTAACAAGAACCAGAGTCATTTCATGTGTGCTCTTTTCACATACCACCTATGGATCCACCATTGTCATTGCATGTGTATTCTCTTTTTACTAACAACAACCAGAGTCATTGCATGTGTGTTCTTTTCACAATCCACCTATGGATCCACCAGTGTCATTGCATGTGTGTTCTTTTTACTAACAACAACTGGAGTCATTTCATGACTGTTCTTTTCACATAACACATATGGATCCACCAGTGTCATTTAAATGTGTGTTCTTTTCACATACCACACATGGATCCACCAGTGTCATTGCATGTGTGCTTTTTTTACTAACAACAACTTGGGTCATTGCATGTGTGTTCTCTTCAAAGACCACACATGGATCCACCAGTGTCATTACATGTGTGTTCTTTTCACAATCCACCTATGGATCCACCAGTGTCATTGCATGTGTGCTCTTTTTACTAACAACAACCAGAGTCATTGCATGTGTGTTCTCTTCAAAGACCACACATGGATCCACCAGTGTCATTACATGTGTGTTCTTTTTACTAACAACAACCAGAGTCATTTCATGTGTGCTCTTTTGAAATACCACCTATGGATCCACCAGTGTCATTGCATGTGTGTTCTTTTTACTAACAACAACTGGAGTCATTTCATGATTGTTCTTTTCAGAGACCACACACGGATCCACCGGTGTCATTGAAATGTGTGTTCTCTTCAGAGACCACACATGGATCCACCAGTGTCATTGTATGTGTGTTCTTTTTACTAACAACAACGAGAGTCATTGCATGTGTGTTCTTTTCACATACCACACATGGATCCATCAGTGTCATTGCATGTGTGCTCTTTTCACAATCCACCTATGGATCCACCAGTGTCATTGCCTGTGTGTTCTTTTTACTAACAACAACTAGAGTCATTGAAATGTGTGTTCTTTTCACATACCACATATGGATCCACTAGTGTCATTGCATGTGTGCTTTTTTTACTAACAACAACTAGGGTCATTGCATGTGTGTTCTCTTTAGAGACCACACATGGATCCACCAGTGTCATTGCATGTGTGTTCTTTTCACAATCCACCTATGGATCCACCAGTGTCATTGCATGTGTGCTCTTTTTACTAATAACAACTAGAGTCATTGCATGTGTGTTCTTTTTACTAACAACAAGCATAGTCATTGCATGTGTGTTCTTTTCACATACCACCAATGGATCCACCAGTGTCATTGCATGTGTGTTCTTTTTACTAACAACAACCAGAGTCATTTCTTGACTTTTCTTTTCACATAACACATATGGATCCACCACTGTCATTGAAATGTGTGTTCTTTTCACATACCACATATGGATCCACCAGTGTCATTGCATGTGTACTTTTTTTTACTAACAACAATTGGGGTCATTACATGTGTGTTCTCTTCAGAGACCACAGATGGATCCACCAGTGTCACTGAATGTATGTTCTTTTCACAATCCACTTATGGATCCACCAGTGTCATTGCATGTGTTCTCTTTTTACTAACAACAACCAGAGTCATTGAATGTGTGTTCTTTTCACATACCACATATGGATCCACCAGTGTCATTGAAATGTGTGTTCTCTTCAAAGACCACACATGGATCCACCAGTGTCATTGCATGTGTGTTCTTTTTACTAACAACAACCAGAGTCATTTCATGTGTGCTCTTTTCACATACCACCTATGGATCCACCATTGTCATTGCATGTGTGTTCTCTTTTTACTAACAACAACCAGAGTCATTACATGTGTGTTCTTTTCACATAACACATATGGATCCACCAGTGTCATTGAAATGTGTGTTCTTTTCACATACCACACGTGGATCCACCAGTGTCATTGCATGTGTGCTTTTTTTACTAACAACAACTGGGGTCATTGCATGTGTGTTCTCTTTAAAGACCACAGATGGATCCACCAGTGTCATTCCATGTGTGTTCTTTTCACAATCCACCTATGGATCCACCAGTGTCATTGCATGTGTGCTGTTTTTACTAACGACAACCAGAGTCATTGCATGTGTGTTCTCTTCAGAGACCACACATGGATCCACCAGTGTCATTGCATGTGTGTTCTTTTTACTAAAAACAACCAGAGTCATTTCATGTGTGCTCTTTTCACATACCACCTATGGATCCACCAGTGTCATTGCATGTGTGTTCTTTTTACTAACAACAACTAGAGTCATTTCATGATTGTTCTTTTCAGAGACCACACATGGATCCACCAGTGTCATTGAAATGTGTGCTCTTTTCATAATCCACCTATGGATCCACCAGTGTCATTGCATGTGTGTTCTTTTTACTAACGACAACCAGACTCATTGAAATGTTTGTTCATTTCACATACCACATATGGATCCACCAGTGTCATTTCATGTGTGCTTTTTTTACTAAGAACAACTGGGGTCATTGCATGTGTGTTCTCTTTAGAGACCACACATGGATCCACCAGTGTCATTGCATGTGTGTTCTTTTCACAATCCACATATGGATCCACCAGTGTCATTGCATGTGTGCTCTTTTTACTAACAACAACCAGAGTCATTGCATGTGTGTTCTCTTTAGAGACCACACATGGATCCACCAACGTCATTGCATGTGTGTTCTTTTTACTAACAACAACCAGAGTCATTGCATGTGTGCTCTTTTCACAATCCATCTATGGATCCACCAGTGTCATTGCATGTGTGTTCTTTTCACAATCCACCTATGGATCCACTAGTGTCATTGCCTATGTGCTCTTTTTACTAACAACAGCCAGGGCCATTGCATGTGTGTTCTCTTCAGAGACCACACATGGATCCACCAGTGTCGTTGCATGTGTGTTCTTTTTACTAACAACAACCAGAGTCATTGCATGTGTGTTCTTTTCACATACCACCTATGGATCCACCAGTGTCATTGCAAGTGTGTTCTTTTTACTAACAACAACTGGAGTCATTTCATGACTGTTCTTTTCACATACCACATATGGATCCACCAGTGTCATTGAAATGTGTGTTCTCTTCAGAGACCACACATGGATCCACCAGTGTCATTGCATGTGTGTTCTTTTTACTAACAACAACTGGAGTGATTGCATCTGTGTTCTTTTTACTAACACAACCAGAGTCATTGCATGTGTGTTCTTTTTACATACCACCTATGGATCCACCAGTGTCATTGGATGTGTGTTCTCTTTACTAACAACAACTGGAGTGATTTCATGACTGTTCTTTTCACATACCACATATGGATCCACTAATGTCATTGAAATGTGTGTTCTTTTCACATACCACATATGGATCCACCAGTGTCATTGCATGTGTGCTTTTTTTACTAACAACAACTGGGGTCATTGCATGCGTGTTCTCTTCAGAGACCACACATGGATCCACCAGTGTCATTGCATGTGAGTTCTTTTTACTAGAAAACAACCAGGGTCATTGCATGTGTGCTCTTTTCACAATCCATCTATGGATCCACCAGTGTCATTGCATGTGTGTTCTTTTCATAATCCACGTATGGATCCACCAGGGTCATTGCATGTGTGCTCTTTTTACTAACAACAACCAAAGTTATTGCATGTGTGTTCTCTTCAGAGACCACACATGGATCCACCAGTGTCATTGCATGTGTGTTCTTTTTACTAACAACAACCAGAGTCATTGCATGTGTGTTCTTTTCACATACCACCTATGGATCCACCAGTGTCATTGCATGTGTGTTCTTTTTACAAACAACAACTAGAGTCATTTCATGACTGTTCTTTTCACATACCACATATGGATCCACCAGTGTCATTGAAATGTGTGTTCTCTTCACATACCACATATGGATCCACCAGTGTCATTGCATGTGTGCTTTTTTCACTAACAACAACCGGGGTCATTGCATGTGTGTTCTCTTCAGAGACCACACATGGATCCACCAGTGTCGTTGCATGTTTGTTCTTTTCACAATCCACCTATGGATCCACCAGTGTCATTACATGTGTGTTCTTTTTACTAACAACAACTAGAGTCATTTCATGACTGTTCTTTTCACATACCACATATGGATCCACCAGTGTTATTGCATGTGTGCTTTTTTTACTAACTACAACTGGGGTCATTGCATGTTTCTTCTCTTCAAAGCCCACACATGGATCCACCAGTGTCATTGCATGTGTGTTCTTTCCACAATCCACCTATGGATCCACCAGTGTGATTGGATGTGTGCTCTTTTTACTAACAACAACCAGAATCATTGCATGTGTGTTCTCTTCAGAGACCACACATGGATCCACCAGTGTCATTGCATGTGTGTTCTTTTTACTAACAACTAGCAGAGTCATTTCATGTGTGCTCTTTTCACATACCACCTATGGATCCACCAGTGTCATTGCGTGTGTGTTCTTTTTACTAACAACAACTAGAGCCATTTCATGACTGTTCTTTTAGAGACCACACATGGATCAACTAGTGTCATTGAAATGTGTGTTCTCTTTAGAGACCACACATGGATCCACCAGTGTCATTGCATGTGTGTTCTTTTTACTAACAACAACCAGAGTCATTGCATGTGTGTTCTTTTCACATACCACACATGGATCCACCAATGTCATTGGATGTGTGCTCTTTTCATAATCCACCTATGGATCCACCAGTGTCATTGCATGTGTGTTCTTTTTACTAACAACAACCAGACTCATTGAAATGTGTGATCTTTTCACATACCACATATGGATCCACCAGAGTCATTGCATGTGTGCTTTTTTACTAACAACAACTGGGGTCATTGCATGTGCGTTCTCTTCAGAGACCACACATGGATCCACCAGTGTCATTGCATGTGTGCTCTTTTCACAATCCACCTACGGATCCACCAGTTTCATTGCACGTGTGCTCTTTTTGCTAACAACAACCAGAGTCATTGCATGTGTGTTCTCTTCAGAGACCACACATGGATCCACCAGTGTCATTGCATGTGTGTTCTTTTTACTAATAACGACCAGAGTCATTGCATGTGTGTTCTTTTCACATACCACCTATGGATCCACCAGTGTCATTGCATGTGTGTTCTTTTTACTAACAACTACCAGAGTCATTTCATGTGTGCTCTTTTCACATACCACCTATGGATCCACCAGTGTCATTGCATGTGTGTTGTTTTTACTAACAACAACTAGAGTCATTTCATGACTGTTCTTTTTAGAGACCACACATGGATCCACTAGTGTCATTGAAATGTGTGTTCTCTTCAGAGACCACACATGGATCCACCAGTGTCATTGCATGTGTGTTCTTCTTACTAACAACAACCAGAGTCATTGCATGTGTGTTCTTTTCACAGACCACACATGGATCCACCAATCTCATTGGATGTGTGCTCTTTTCATCATCCACCTATGGATCCACCAGTGTCATTGCATGTGTGTTCTTTTTACTAACAACAACCAGAGTCATTGCATGTGTGTTCTTTTCACATACCACAAATGGATCCACCAATGTCATTGGATGTGTGCTCTTTTCATAATCCACCTATGGATCCACCAGTGTCATTGCATGTGTGTTCTTTTTACTAACAACATCAAGACTCATTGAAATGTGTGTTCTTTTCACATACGACATATGGGTCCACCAGTGTCATTGCATGTGTCCTTTTTTTACTAACAACAACTGGGGTCATTGCCTTTGTGTTCTCTTCAGAGACCACACATAGATCCACCAGTGTCATTGCATGTGTGCTCTTTTCACAATCCACCTACGGATCCACCAGTTTCATTGCATGTGTGTTCTCTTCAGAGACCACACATGGATCCACCAGTGTCATTGCATGTGTGTTCTTTTTACTAATAACGACCAGAGTCATTGCATGTGTGTTCTTTTCACATACCACCTATGGATCCACCAGTGTCATTGCATGTGTGTTCTTTTTACTAACAACAACTGGAGTCATTTTATGACTATTCTTTTCACATAACACATATGGATCCACCAGTGTCATTGAAATGTGTGTTCTTTTCACATACCACATATGGATCCACCAGTGTCATTGCATGTGTGCTTTTTTTACTAACAACAACTGGGGTCATTGCATGTGTGTTCTCTTCAGAGACAACACATGGATCTAGAAGTGTCATTGCATGTGTGTTCTATTCACAATCCACATATGGATCCACCAGTGTCATTGCATGTGTGCTCTTTTTACTAATAACAACCAGAGTCATTGCATGTGTGTTCTCTTCAGAGACCACACATGGATCCACCAGTGTCATTGCATGTGTGTTCTTTTTACTAACAACAACCAGAGTCATTGCATCTGTGCTCTTTTCACAATCCATCTATGGATCCACCAGTGTCATTGCATGTGTGTTCTTTTCACAATCCACCTATGGATCCACTAGTGTCATTGCACGTGTGCTCTTTTTAGTAACAACAACCAGGGCCATTGCATGTGTGTTCTATTCAGAGACCATACATGGATCCACCAGTGTCGTTGCATGTGTGTTCTTTTTACTAACAACAACTAGAGTCATTGCATGTGTGTTCTTTTCACATACCACCTATGGATCCACCAGTGTCATTGCATGTGTGTTCTTTTTACTAACAACAAGTAGAGTCATTTCATGACTGTTCTTTTCACATACCACATATGGATCCACCAGTGTCATTCAAATGTGTGTTCTCTTCAGAGACCACACATGGATCCACCAGTGTCATTGCATGTGTGTTCTTTTTACTAACAACAACTGGAGTGATTTCATGTGTGTTATCTTCACATACGACACATGGATCCATCGGTGTCATTGCATGTGTGCACTTTTCAGAATCCACCGGTGGCATTGTATGTGTGTTCTTTTTACTAACAACAACCAGAGTCATTGAAATGTGTGTTCTTTTCACATACCACATATGGATCCACTAGTGTCATAAAAATGTGTGTTCTCTTCAGAGACCACACATGGATCCACCAGATCATTGGATGTGTGTTCTTTTTACTAACAACAACTGGAGTGATTGCATGTGTGTTCTCTTTACATACCACACATGGATCCACCGGTGTCATTGCATGTGTGCACTTTTCAGAATCCACCTATGGATCCACCGGTGTCATTGTATGTGTGTTCTTTTTACTAACAACAACCAGAGTCATTGAAATGTGTGTTCTTTTCACATACCCCATATGGAGCCACAAGTGGCATTGCATGTGTGCTTTTTTTACTAACAACAACTGGGGTCATTGCATGTGTGTTCTCTTCAGAGACAACACATGGATCCACCAGTGTCATTGCATGTGTGTTCTTTTCACAATCCACCTATGGATCCACCATTGTCATTGCATGTGTGCTCTTTTTACTAACAACAACCAGAGTCATTGCATGTGTGTTCTCTTCAGAGACCACACATGGATACACCAGTGTCATTGCATCTGCGTTCTTTTTACTAACACAACCAGAGTCATTGCATGTGTGCTCTTTTTACATACCACCTATGGATCCACCAGTGTCATTGGATGTGTGTTCTTTTTACTAACAACAACTGGAGTCATTTCATGACTATTCTTTTCACATACCACATATGGATCCACTAGTATCATTGAAATGTGTGTTCTTTTCACATACCACATATGGATCCACCAGTGTCATTGCATCTGTGCTTTTTTTACTAACAACAACTGGCGTCATTGCATGTGTGTTCTCTTCAGAGACCACACATGGATCCACCAGTGTCATTGCATGTGAGTTCTTTTTACTAACAACAACCAGGGTCATTACATGTGTGCTCTTTTCACAATCCACCTATGGATCCACCAGGGTCATTGCATGTGTGCTCTTTTTACTAACAACAACCATAGTTATTGCATGTGTGTTCTCTTCAGAGACCACACATGGATCCACCAGTTTCATTGCATGTGTGTTTTTTTACTAACAACAACCAGAGTCATTGCATGTGTGTTCTTTTCACATACCACCTATGGATCCACCAGTGTCATTGCACGTGTGTCCTTTTTACTAACAACAACTATAGTCATTTCATGACTGTTCTTTTCACATACCACATATGGATCCACCAGTGTCATTGAAATGTGTGTTCTCTCCAGAGACCACAGATTGGATCCACCAGTGTCATTGCATGTGTGTTATTTTTACTAACAACAACTGGAGTCATTGCATGTGTGTTCTCTTCAGAGACCACACATGGATCCACAAGTGTCATTGCATGTGTGTTCTTTTCACAATCCACCTATGGATCCACCTGTGTCATTGCATGTGTGCTCTTTTTACTAAAAACAACCAGAGTCATTGCATGTGTGTTCTCTTCAGAGACCACACATGGATCCACTAGTGTCATTGCATGTGTGTTGTGTTTACTAACAACAACCAGAGTCATTGCATGTGTGTTCTTTTCACATACCACCTATGGATCGACCAGTGTCATTGCATGTGTGTTCTTTTTACTAACAACAACTGGAGTCATTTCATGACTATTCTTTTCACATACCACATATGGATCCACCAGTGTCATTGAAATGCGTGTTCTCTTCAGAGACCACAAATGGATCCACCAGTGTCATTGCATGTGTGTTCTTTTTACTAACAACAACTAGAGTCATTGCATGTGTGTTCTTTTCACATACCACATATGGATCCACCAGTGTCATTGTATGTGTGCTCTTTTCACAATCCACCTATGGATCCACCAGTGTCATTCCATGTGTGCTTTTTACTAACAACAACCCTAGTCATTGAAATGTGTGTTCTTTTCACATACCACATATGGATCCACCAGTGCCATTGCATGTGTGCTTTTTCTACTAACAACAACTGGGGTCATTGCATGTGTGTTCTGTTCAGAGACCACACATGGATCCACCAGTGTCATTGCATGTGTGTTCTTTTTACTAACAACAACCAGGGTCACTGAAATGTGTGTTCTTTTTAGAGACCACACATGGATCCACCAGTGTCATTGCATGTGTGTTCTTTTTACTAACAATAACCAGGGTCACTGAAATGTGTGTTCTTTTCAGAGACCACAGATGGATCCACCAGTGTCATTGCATGTGTGTTCTTTTTACTAACAACAACCAGTGTCATTGCATGTGTGTTATTTTCACAATCCACCTATGGATCCACCATGTCATTGCATGCGTGTTATTTTTACTAAAAACAACCAGAGTCATTGAAATGTGTGTTCTTTTCACATACCACATATGGATCCACCAGTGTCATTGAAATGTGTGTTCTTCTCATTAACCACAGCTACAGTCATTGGATGTGTGTTCTCTTCAGAGACCACATATTTATCCACCAGTGTCATTGAAATGTGTATTATTTTCAACTACAGCCGTTGGCCATAAACAATCGGGACGCAGAGCCCACCAGTTCCGCTCTGGGCTTCTAGAAGACCCGATCCCCGATTGTTAGGCGCCGTTGGATCGGGGTGCGTGGACGATAGTGATGTTCTTCGCGAGGGCGATCCACGAGAAGCCTGTTTTGCGAGCTGATTGGCCGTGGCAACTATGCTGGGCCTACGTCCTTGCCCTTATCCCCTTAACCTCGAGGCCGAAGATCAGATCGTGTTCCTTCATTGCCATGGAGAGCAAGAGGGCCAAACTCAGCTTGCACGAGGCTCAGATGTTCGCCCACTACGACATACTCGCGCCGCCGTTGGCGAGGCTTCCGGCCATTCGAGCTCAGCTACGTCGGGATTCCTGTCGCGCCGCTCTTGCGCGACAACACGTTGGTGAGGCAGATCGAGGAGCGCCACCGCCAGCTGTCGGAGCGGAAGAGGGCAATGGCGCGATACTCGCGTACGAGCGCGTACTAGCGAAAGATGTTCAAGAAGGAGCGGGCTGTGTTGATTGAGCTATGCAGAACCCACCGGTGGGAGATGCACCCGGATCTGCGCAACCCCGAAGGGAGGCAGCGCTTCTGGGCAGTGCCTGGGCGTACGACCTCCACCGTTATCGATGCAGCGCACCGTGAAGAATCCATGAGGAGGAGGAACGCTGCTGGGAACGTCGGCATCGATTCCGACGCGGAGGAGGCTGGCGGCGACGCGGACAACGTCGTTCATGATGGAGACTACGGGAGCGTCATAGTCGATTAGGGCCACTTAAGCATAAATTAAATCTATGTACGGTATCTTAATGCGCTCTTTGGATCTGGGTCACTTGAGTCATGGTCGATTATCGTCATAATCTATATATGGTGGCCATGTTTTAGTTGTCTTTGTCTTTGAAACTAGTCGATCGAAACTCGTCTGATCCTGAAAATAAAGTTCGCGCGTCCCTGGCATATCTGATGGGACAATACGCTGACTCTGCTCCCAGAACTTGATGGCACAACCATGATTTGGAGTGCGCTAGAGGAGAAGGGATCGAGCATGTTGTAATAGTGTACTACTCGTGTCCAGATATAACTGACTTAGTTTTTTAGATATTTAATAAATGTATCTATACCCAAAACATGTCTAGATACATGTTTTAGATTTCTCTGTCTTTCAACTAATCAAAAGTTATCAAATTCTGAACAAACAAAGTCATTGCGTTCACACCTGATGGGACAATACGCTGACTCTGCTACTTGATGGCACAGCCATAATTCTAGAGTGCGCCAGAGGAGATGGGAATGCAAGGGAGATGGGAACTAGTAGCCGTGTCCAAATGCAGGTAAAAAATTAATGTAATAATATTTTAAAAAAATGTAATCTGGTCCACATGACCCCATCACAGACACGTTGCACGCGCCAGATATAAATAAAAACGACACGACTAGTTTAGTTTCAATGATATAATTCAACATACAACGTTACTGTGCCCGCATCTTTCTGCTCCTCTTATTAGTCTGCTAGCCCACGCTGCATTAAGCATCAGTTGATGAGGATAAAAAAATGATAAAATAGCAAATAAAACAATTTTTAAGCTTACCTTTCATCCGGAGAATCGTACAAAGATGAAATTGGCAAGGATTTATTATTTCTCCTGCAGTTAGCCGAAAGATCCTCAAGAACATCCTCAATCACCCCTATAACTTCTTCATATTCTAATACACCTCCATTATTTGCCCTTTCCTCCCTGTTCCGCTTACCTTTTGTTTCTTTTCACACCCTTTTCTCGCCGGCACCTCCACTTCTTGATAAATTGGCTGCTTACGTACATTTTCCTCTGAGTGCTCATCACCGTCTTCGAGCTGCTCTTCCGCCAGTTCTGGCTGAGAAGCCTCATTTTCTGCCACCGGGGTGTGAACAGGGACAATAGCATGTGTAACTGGGTTTTTGCACAACCTCTTGATATGGCCGAATCCACCACAACGTCCGCATTTCCTTTTCCTAGCTCCCAGCCTTGGACCTTTATCGGTGGAGGCTTCGATCCTTAGATTTCTAGGCCTCCCAGGTGGCCTCCTAAGAACTGGTGGTTGAAGTTTGAACCCTGGATCGATAATCTCCCAATCATTTTCATCGGCCATAGGTGGTACATTTTCTGCATAAGTTGCAGCAAACTTGTCCATGGAGAAATAGTTGTCGACATAGTTCTCTATTTCAGCTCCGTTACCTCTAAGCTTTAAGATGAAGTAAATTGCATGGTGACATGGCAGACCAGTAATCTACCACTGCCTGCATGAACAAGTCTTGTTTGCAATGTCTATAGTGTACCTCTGTTCACTTCCACGCCTGTATTCTGCATAAACCTCAGCCAATGTTCTGGAACTTCCGACCATCCTCATCTTTATCGTTCTCATTGCCCTGGTTCTTGCATTCAGTAACATAACCACCTTTGGAACTATTTTATGGCCTAAAAATTTTCTTGCACAAATTCTTTGCCTTAAATCTATCTTCACCATTATGCATTGTCTTATTGCATCCAACAAAATAACAATCCCAAGTGTCTTCATGCCCGAAATCTTATCATTGAAACTCTCTGCCAAATTATTGCAAACAAAATCCACCTTGCTTAACTCGCAAAACTTGCTTCTAGCCCATAGCTTGGTGTGATGTTCTTCAAGGTATTTTTTCACCTTTGGCACTACATACATGTTCTGCAAGTAAGTACCATGCGTTCTTGGGGTGTATGTGTATGCTGATCGCCACAAGTCCTCTTCAAAGATCTTTCCTTTGAACTTCTTCCTGAAGTTAGTAGCGAGGTGCCGCATGCATTCCCTATGCTCAACCCCAGGAAACACAACATCAACAGCATTCTCAAGATCCTCGGATGCACCGGTGTGTATCACCAAGCCTTCAGGGTGACCAATTACTTCCCGTAGTCTCTGCATGAACTATGTCCAGCTTTCATTTGATTCACCCTCAAGAACAACATAAGCTACGGGTAGAAGCCAATTATGCGCGTCCAAAGCAAAAGTAGAAGCAACATGTCCCCTGAACTTCCCTGTTAAAGAAGATGCGCCTATTGCCAAGTATGGCCTGCAGCCGTCTAGGAACCCCTTCCAGCATGCCTTCAGGCAGACAAAACATCTCCTGAAGCATATCTTATCTGCCTGCTTATACCTGACCTCCCTCGAGACCTTTTCTCTCCCTTTCACAACCTCGTAATCGATGTCAACAACACTACCAGGTGATGTTTTCTCTACCTGAGCTTTGAAACTGTACAACATATGAAAACTGTCATTCCACTTGCCTTGAATGAAGTCTAGAGCCATCTCCTTCCCATCAAAGACTCTGTGGTAAGGAATCAGAACGTTAAACTTTTTTGATAATCTTTGCTCTGAGTTTAGCAGGTCCAAGGTTATGATCCTGCCTCACCCAGTCAAGTACAGTAGCAGCAATCCACTTGGTTGTCGCTGGTCTAATTTTACCACTTAAAGAAGTATTAGGGCAGTTGTGTTTCTTTGTGTTTACTTTGATCTGCATTCGATAAGAATCCAAATAATTCAGAGCTAGTTATCAGCAGAATAAATATAAGAAAGACTGAAACTAAATGTAGCTATTGCAACCTGAAATGGGTGTCCACCCCGCATTGGAGATGCATGTAATCTCCATTTACACACATTACTTTGCCTACAGTGCACCCTAAATCTCTTTTGGTTGCTCTTTTCCATGATAAATTTGAACCCAACTCTGATTGCATAGGTTGCAACTGCATATCTGCAGTCCTCCACATTATCAAAGACAGTCCCCTCATCAATTGTAGGATTGTCCTTGTTAAAGTGTATCACTGGCCTGTCCACGTCTTCGTCGTCGTATCTACATCCCATTTCCACATCTTCACATTCCTCTTCCTCATCAGTCCCATAGTCAGGCTCAAAGTTCGAATCAACCAAATATTCCCTACTCTCCATCCTATCAGGGTCATCAGCCACGTCTGGATATGCTTTCTCATCATCATCCGCACCGCCACACGTTTCAGTGCCTTCATGCTCATTTGACAAAGCATCATGCTCAAGGACAAGCTGTACAGACGTCCTGCGGTTACCAACACATATCCTTGACATCACCACGGGACTAGAAACGCTAATTGGGGTATGTAGAAAAGGAATCACAGTTCTTACCCTTCAATGTGGGCGCACGGCACCTTCTCCGGGCTCCATACCTCCAAAGCTCTGCACCCCGCTTCCTCTCCCCCGTTTTGTTGTCCTCTGTGCTCTCCAAACTTGAAGGAGATTTCGTGCTCTCCAGCCGCGCAGGACCCATATCCGTGCTCTCAAGCCTCGCAGGTGAAAGAACATTTCATGTTTTCCTATGTTTTGCGTGTTAGATAACAATACTATGGATACTATTCATGTGCGCTAAGTGTGCAGGAAGTTTTGAGGGGGGCCCGATAATCCGCCCCACCAAGGGCCGCATAATCCGGCCTACCTCATCGCTCAAAGGAAGCCAAGGCGCGTCGCTCGGTACCTGGTCGGATTTTCTTCCGGAAAATCCGAATTGGGGCGGTTTTTCCTCCCCAGGCCGGATAATCCGGGTGTCGTACGGGCCGGATAATCCGGCCCCCAGTTTTCGAGCAAAAGGGGCCAAGGCACGTCGCATGGTATCCTGTCGGATTTTCTCCCAGAAAATCCGAACTAGGGCGGTTTTTCTTCCCCAGGCCGGATAATCCGGCCCTCACATAGGACCGGATAATCCGGCCCCTAGAAGTTGATCAAGGGCAAGCTCGGCGCGATGCTCTGATAGGGGTCGGACTTTCTGCCGGATATTCCGAGTCTGGGGCGGTGTTTTCCCCAGCCCGGATAATCCGGCCCTCACTTGGGCCAGATAATCCGGCCCCCAAAGTGTGCAACGGCTGGTTTTTGAAGGGGGGTATAAATACCCCTTCCGCCCCAACGTTCAGAACTCTTGATTCATTCAAAATTGACCAGACATTGTGCAAGATCTCTCATTCTCGATCTCCCACTTCAACCACCCGAAGGTCTTGATCTTTTGTGGAATTGAAGGAGGAGAAGATCATCATCATCAAGAATCAAGCGCTTCAACTCCTCTCCATTCACTTGGAGAAATCCCTGATCTAGTATTCTTGTCAATACCTAGATCTTGTTTATTGTATTCGATAAGTTTGTTCTTGTGGAAGCTTGTTGTCATTTCGGGAGCCTCCAAGTTGTTGTGGAGTTGTTGCCCCGCTAGTTGTGTAAAGGCGCCGGTGCCCTCCTTGAAGGGTACCTATAGTGGAAGGTGGATCAGGCCTTTTGTGGCGAGATCCATCGGAGAATAGGGTGAGGCCTTTTGTGGCGTGGTGGTCTTAGTACCGCCCATCCCTCCAACGCAGACGTACTTCCCTTAACAAGGAAGGAACTGCGGTCAAACAAATCCTGTGTCTCCGCATGCTTCACTTCGGTTTACTCGTTCCTCTTCCACTCGCTCTTTACTCGCTAGTAGATAGGTTTGCATATAGGGAAATTCCACCTAATAGTTTGTCTAGAGAATTTACCCTTTGTGCGAAGCCTAAAATTGAAAGAATTAAAAATTGGTGTAGCACCTATTCACCCCCCCCCTCTATGTGTCCATACGATCCATTTCAATTGGTATCATAGCCCCGACTCTTATTTCGGGCTTAACCACCTAAGAGTAGTATGGGTACCGAGAATGATGGAAATGAGGCTGTGGATAAGGTCACAATGGATGATCTCAAGTCGTTGGAAACAACCTTGTTGAAATCCTTTGAGACCAAGATGGAGGAGATGAATCAAATGATTGCTCGCCTTACATCAACCATAGCCCCATCTCCATCCTCCTCTGAGGCTCCCACACCATCATCTAAGGAAAAGGGTAACACCGGATCCAAGGATGATGATGTGGAAGGTGAAAAACTTAATGGTTCCACCTCCAAAAAGGGAAGTGGTAAGGAGGAATATAGTGAGGTTCGCCACGTATATTCCCCCGACCCACCTATCCCTCATCCTCATATAAATAATAGGGGTGATCCACCCAAGCTCACTGCATCCTCCTTTAATCAATGGCAATTCCTAATGAAATCTCATGTTTGCAGCTCCTCTATTGAATTGTGGAGGATTATTGAAGAGGGTCTTCATATTGGAGATCAAACCAACCTAACGAGAAGAGAAGTTGTGGATAGCCAGTTGAATGCCACCGCTCTCCACATGATACAGCTGGGTGTGGGTCCCAAGGACATGCCACACATCGAACATCTCAACACAGCTAAAGAGGCTTGGGATGCTCTTACGGATCTTTTCGTTGGAAATGAAAGCATGAGAAGAAACATGTATGATGCCCTTAGTAATGAAGCTGAGGGATTGTACATGTTGGATGGTGAAAACCATGAGGACATGTATAAAAGACTCAAGGGCATCGCAACAACATTTCGAAAGCATGGGGCCACTCACATTGATGATGCATGGATAAAAAGAAAATATGTGAGTGCCTTAATGCCTTTCGAGCCAACGGATTTGAAGATCCTACAAGGTAGACACAACTATCATCAAATGACATCCAACAAAGTCATGCAAGAAATGTCTTCATTCAAAGTGGCAGCAAAGAATGCTGAAGATGCCCGTGCTCGGGCCATTGGAATGCAAAAGGGTGTCAATGTGGCTCTCAAAGCCAATGTTGTTGAGCAAGAGGAAGATGAAGGAGCTTTTGAGGGGGTATCCATGGACTGCCCCGATGAGGTCAAACGTTCTCATGGTGAGTACATGGCATTCTATGCAAGGAACTTTTGGAAGGACCCTGCCAAAGCCAAGTCTGAACTCGAGTGCAAGAACGGGTCAAATGGAAGAAGAGAAAGTGGCCCAAGATTGAGAACTTGCTTCAACTCTGGAGATAGAATGCACTTTGTAGCCGAGTGTCCATATCAAAATAGAGAAGACAATGGTGGTAGGCTCATTCTTAAAGAGAAATCTAAAGCTCCTAAGAAGAAGCCGTTTATTAAGAAGAATGGCCCTTTCAAGAAGCAACCCAAGATTGTCCTTGTAGCTCAAGAGGAATACTCCTCCGCAAGTGAAGATGAAGATGATGATGATAGTTCCTGTGAGGTGGATGCTATAGCCACCACATCGACTCCCTCCTCTCTCTTCGACTCGCTGAACGAGAATGCCATCAACAACAACGCCACTTGTCTAATGGCAAGAGGGTCCGAGGTATCAACTTCTAGATCTTCATTTCCTAAGACTAACATAATTTTGGATATGGATGATCATGACAGTCTTGAAATGAAAGAAGAAGTTATTGCCTTGGATACTTTTTTCACTAACCTACAAGGTGAGCACAAACTCCATTTTGATGCTCTTATGAGTCAACTTGCTCAAGCTGAAGATCTCCTTGAAGAAAAGGGCAGAATTGAAAGAGAAGATGCTTTGGAGATAGCTTCGTTGAAGAATGCCTTGGAAGAGGAAGAGGAAGATCGAGTATCTTTGGAAGAAAGACTCGAATAATTTGAGGAGTCACAAGAAGAAGCTGTAGGTCAGCTCATTAAAGAACGTGACCATGCTCTTGCTAAGGTAAAGAAACTAAAGAAATAAAAGATTGACTTTGGTGCTGTTCATGCTAGACTTTTGGAGAAGTTTGATAATCTTGAAAGTGCTCATAAGGCATTGAAGAGTGATCATTCTACTTTAAATGAGTCTCATGACCAGCTCCAAACTCAATTGAAACGGTATGATGTGCCAAGTACCTCCACTTCATCCTATGGAAAGGAAGATCTTGCAAGAAGTTCTCAACACAAAGGTAAAGGGGTTATTGATGAGATACTGAGCAGGCAGAGGACAAACAATAGTAAAGAAGATCTTGGTTACATACCCAAGATAAAGAGCAAGAAAAACAACAACAAGAATAAGAAGAGCAAGACTGCTCAATCGAAGACTAGCAACATTACCAATGACAAGACTAATTATGATGGTTTTGCAGGGATCAACAATCCTAACTTTGAACTATATTGTGATTGTTATGGTGATTTTTATGCTAGTTATGTAGGCACTTATGATTGTTACATTCCTTGGTCTATTTGGGTTCCCAAGACCCTTGTTACTAACATGAGAGGACCCATTGAAAAATGGGTACCTAAAACCAAGAAGTAATTTTCCTGCAGGGCTATGCTTCCGGTGGTTCTAAATGGGTACTAGATAGCGGTTGCATGAGTCATATGACCGGAAGCAAGGAGATCATCACGGAGATGCGGCCAAATCTTGATCACATAACCGTCTCCTATGGTGACAAGTCAAAATCTGAGGTATTGGGTCTCGGCAAAGTTGTGGTGGCTCACGATATTTCTCTCGTGGACGTCATGCTTGTTGAGACCCTCGGGTACAACTTACTTTCAGTTCGTGCCCTTGGTAAGATGGGATTTGTAGTTTACATTGATGATGATTTGGTGGTACTCTTGTGGAGCAAGTCTCTAAAAGTCACTTTCGTGGGATATGTTGAAAACGACCTATACGTGGTGGACTTTTCTGGGAAAACCACTACAGGACCGATGTGTCTTTTTGGAAAGACTGACGCGGGTTGGCTATGGCATCGCCAACTAGCCCACATCAATATGAGAACTTTGCAAAGTCTCCACAAGGGTGGCCACATTATTGGACTAAAAGAAAATGTCTCTTTTGCCAAAGATCGTGTTTGCAGGGCGTGTGTTGAAGGGAAGATGCATGACTCACCTCATCGAAGGAAAACCATTATCTCTTCAAAAAGTATTTTGGAGCTCCTTCATGTGGACCTCTTCGGACCTCCATCTCATGCAAGCCTCGGTGGGAATAAGTATTGTCTTATGATTGTTGATGATTACTCAAGATACACTTGGGTTTATTTCTTCATGTTGAAGAGTGAAACTCAACAAACTGTCATCGACTTCGCCAATGAGGTTCAACATCAACACAACGTCCCCATTCTGGCTATAAGGAGTGATAACGGCTCGAAGTTCAAGAACTACACCTTAAATGAGTTCCTAAGTGAAGAGGGGATAAGACATCAATATTCCGCTGCGTACACCCCTCAACAAAATGGTGTAGCCGAGAGGAAGAATCAAACTCTAATGGATATGGAAAGATCAATGTTAGCCGAATTTAAATCTCCATATAACTTCTGGGCTGAAGCAATCTCAACTGCTTGTCATTCATCCAACTGTTTATACCTTCGTAAGATCTTGGACAAGACTCCGTATGAAATACTTACCGGTAACAAGCCAAACATCTCATACTTTCGGGTATTCGGGTGTAAGTGTTTCTTTCTTATTAAAGGAGTTCGTTTATCTAACTTTGAATCTAAGGATTTAGAAGGTATTTTTGTTGGTTATGGTGCCGAATCCCACACTTATAGAGTCTACAATAAGCTCTCCGGAACTATTGTAGAATCTTGTAGTGTGGTGTTCGAGGAAAATGACGGTTCCCGTGCGGAGCAAGTTGGTGTTTGTGATGCAGATGTTGAAATACCCCAAGATTCCATAAGAAGAATGGGCGTGGGATTTTTCCGCCCCATTGAGGAACCACTTGTGGCGGACCGGGAAGGACAATGCTCTACTCATATAGAGCCCTCATCTACACATGCTCAACATGTTCCAACAACGGGGGCAACTTCTACACCATATCCATCAACTGCTGAAGGTCAAGTTATTCAGGAAAGCTCCAGGCCGGATTTTCTGGTTGACACCAGATTATCCGGCCACCCTGTTCTAGATGATCATTCTGCTCCTGGTGGTGAAGATATCAACGCAAGCTCCAGGCCGGATTTTCCGGCTAGCCCCGGATCATCCGGCCCCTCACCAGTTCAAGCAAGCCCCAGGACCCCTAATGAAGCTGCTACAAATACTCCTAGGCCGGATTATCCGGCCTCTCCATCGGCCGGATTATCCGGCCCTGACTCTCCAGTTCTGCAGCCTCCTGTTACGGCTACAGACTCACCTCAAGGGCACGCGTCTCCACCACCTGCTACTAACATTCCAGTTCCTGATCAAGTTCGAGCAAATGCTTCTGATGATGACTCAAGTGATGAATCTCCTCCTCCAAGAGACAATAAACTTATTGAACTTCGTCGCAAGGCTCAGGCTAATCGTAACCTTGAGTTGAGGGGTCACACTCTCAACAAGGTTGTTGGTGATCTTTGACGAAGGGTTTCTACAAGAAGAGAATTGGCCAGTTTTGGTGAGCATCAAGTTCATATCTCTATGGTGGAACCTAAGAAGGTCTTTGAAGCTCTTGAAGACCCAGACTAGGTTGTTGCTATGCATGACGAATTGAATAATTTTGAGCGCAACAAAGTCTGGAAACTCGTGGAGAAACCCAAAGAATGCCACAATGTTATCGGCACCAAGTGGATTTTCAAAAACAAGCAAGATGAGAATGGCATTGTTGTGAGAAACAAGGCAAGACTTGTGGCACAAGGTTACTCCCAGGTTGAGGGCATCGACTTCGGAGAGACCTATGCTCTAGTGGCTCGTCTTGAGTCCATCCGTATCCTTCTTGCTTATGCTGCTCATAACAATTTTAAGTTGCAGCAAATGGACTTCAAGAGTGCCTTCCTTAATGATCCTCTACATGAGTTGGTATACGTAAAGCAACCCCGAGTGTTTGAGGATCCTAACTTTCTGAACCATGTCTACAAACTCGATAAGGCACTCTATGGCCTTAAACAAGCCCCACGTGCGTGGTATGAGCACCTTAAAGAGCTTTTGTTAGATCGTGGCTTCGAAGTTGGGCAAATCGATCCCACTCGTTTTACTAAGAAGGTTAAGGGGGAGCTCTTCGTATGCCCACTATATGTAGACGATATCATCTTTGGTTCTACTAATAAAGCTTTTAATGATGAATTTTCAAAGCTTATGACTAACAGGTTCGAGATGTCTATGATGGGGGAATTACGGTTCTTTCTTGGATTTGAGATCAAGCCACTTAGAGAAGGAACCTTTATTAATCAAGCAAAGTACATCCAAGACATGCTCAAGAGATTCAAGATGACGGATCTAAATGGTGTCGCCACTCTGATGCAAACAAAATGTCATCTTGAACTTAACCCACATGGTAAAGATGTGGACCAAAAGGTATACCGGTCCATGATCAGCTCTCTTCTTTACCTCTGCGCATCTAGACCCGATATAGTGTTGAGTGTGGGGGTGTGTGCAAGGTATCAATCAGCTCCTAAAGAAAGCCACTTAGTGGCGGTCAAGAGGATCTTCCGATATTTGGTTCATTCCCCTAACTTTGGTCTCTGGTATCCCAAGGGCTCCAATTTCTCTTTATGTGGTTATACTGACTTAGACTGGGCTGGTGATAAGGATCATCGGAAATCCACTTCTGGAGCTTGTCAATTCTTGGGAAGATCTCTTGTATGTTGGTCCTCCAAAAAGCAGAATTGTATATCTCTCTCCACCGCCGAAGCTGAATATGTTGCTGTTGCCAGTGCTTGCACTCAATTATTGTGGATGAGGCAAACTTTAAAGGAATACGGTGTCAATTGTGACAAAGTGCCTCTTTTATGCGATAATGAAAGTGCAATCAAAATTGCGTACAATCATGTTCAGCACACAAGGACGAAGCATATTGAGATTCAGAATCATTTTATTTGAGACCATGTTGCTCGCGGCGATATTGATCTATCCTTTGTGAGCACGAAGAACCAACTGGCGGATATTTTACAAAGCCGCTTGATGAAGCAAGATTCTGCTATTTGAGGAATGAGCTAAATATCATTGATTCCGGGAGCTTGTCTTGATTACCCATGCACGCACTCGTACATCATCAATCCTTCTTTGGTCTAGGTGTGGGCATGGATATAGGGGGAGTGTGGTCCTAACTCATTGGGCTAACCCTCCCCCCATAATGCCAATAGCAAGATAAATCATTTCTCTTAATATCATGTTGTGATATGTGAGCTTATTGATGAGTATTAGTCGTGAACCCAAGATATATCTTCGCGGTGTTACACCATACACTCCAACAAGGTGGCTTCGGCCACCACCCTCTCCCTTGAGGAGAATTGGATCTTTTTGGCTGTTATTTGCTCTCTCATGTTCTTATGGGAATCTCACTCAATCTTGGCTTTTATTTGATTTGGATTTTGCAATTTTGAGTGTCTAGTACCATCTCAGTTTGGCTCTCTTAATCCCAAGCCTTCCCTAACCCTAAGCCATCTATTCTTGCACACAAGTCCCTTGTACACCTTGTGGGGGTGTTGTTTGGGGTCGCGCGGGCCTGGTTCTGTGTATAACAGAATCCCAGAATTTAGGCCGGATAATCCGGCCCAAGTGTTGGCCAGATAATCCGGCCCTGGCGGATTTCATCTTAAAGGGCAGGGCTCGGGAGAAGGGCTCATAACGAGCAGCACTTCTCCCCCAGCCCTCTCCTCCTCCACAGCCGCCGCCTGCCGCCCCTCACCCTCCCCGGAGCCTCTCCAGCCACCGGATTTTCCGGGCCTCCCCGGATCTTCTTCTCCGTGCCTCCGGGTAGCTTCTCCTCCGCGTTCTTCCTCCAATGAGTGAGGGTAACTCCCTCTCTCCCCATCTTTGGCTAGATGTGTATCTTGTTGGGTGGAACATTGTCTAGAAGGATGTGTTTTCACATAGAAATCGTAGTCTTGCAGTTTCTAGGCCCGATCTATTTTTTTGCATTCCATCTAGGTGAAATCGAAAATTTCTGCCAAGGCCGGATTATCCGCCCCTGGCCAGGCCGGATAATCCGGCCTGAAAGATTCGATTCTGCTTCAGTTTCACTATGGTGTATGCATTGAGTAGTTTTGTCCGATGAACTTTTGACTACTTTTTCCATGCTCTCTCCTGGACTTGTGTGTATGCTTATCCCCTTGCTATTGCCCTTATTCTCCTCACAGGTGGTTCCGGTGTTCCCAAGACCTATAAGCGCCGTCCTTGCTCAAGATACTTTCGGGACGACGGACAAGGTAACCTAGTGGACGAAGTTGAATTGAGGAGAAGGAAGAACGAAGAGAGGCGCATGGCTGAACAATCAAAGTGGACTAGGAAGGGGGTGTCCAAGAGGAAGGGCAAGGAGCCCAAGATCAACTACAGGGCTTTGGATGCGGTCTCCTTTTCCGCCATCCGTCACCGTGACTTGTTTGCTGAGCTGCCTTGTGATGATGAGTTGGGGGATACCCGCTTTTGGTGTGCAGAACAGAAGGGGATCTATGAAGACATCTATGCCAGGCGGAACATTAGGCCTATGCACCCACTGGTACTTGCTGAAGCTTTGGAGAAGGCGCATCTTGTGGATGCGATGTTTGTGGCTGAGAGGATGGGGCTGCACCATCTCATGTCTCTCTAGTGCTCCTATGACTCTGAGGTGGTGAAGCAGTTCTTCTCCACTTTGGTGATTTGTGGGGATGAGCGTCACACTATGAAGTGGATGACTCATGACAGTCCCATGACTGCTGATTTTCATGTGTTTGCTGAGGTTCTGGGGTACTCCTTCCGCAGCAGAGATAGAGCCAGTGGCCACCGCATCATCACTCAGCTGAAGCCCAACAAGGATGCTTCTCTCTCTCCTTGCACTGTGGACAATGGCATTGTGGGTACTTTGGCTGGTCTTGCTCCCATCTATGCTGCATTGGTGGGTCTCTTTCGTGACTCTATTACACCGAGTGGGGGCAACAATGATAATATCCGTGGTCACCTTGTTCAGCTACTTCAATTTTCTCATGAGGTTGCCTCCTGCGAGGACGAGTCAGTGCAGTACAGGCTGGATGTCATGGACTTCATTTACCATGAGCTGTGTGATGCTATGTTCAACCGTCTGTCCATTCCCTATGCGCCCTACATTATGCTGCTCATCCGTCACTTGCTTCCTGCTGAGGAGTTTCACATCGACTCGGTGCACAAGGCCAAGAAGATATACAACAAGGTTCGGAAGACCTCTCACCCCTCCTCTGCTCCTGAGGGTCTCATGAGGGATGCTCGCAGGCCCCCTGTGCCTCCCATTGCACGTGAGATCAAGCAGCTGAACTGGTTCCAGCGTCACATTCTCTACATGGGCGTGGACACACGCAAGGGTCAGTACGACGCACACAAGCAACGCCATGAGTTGGCTCACTCCCAGCAGCTCATTCTCCACCACGTGTCCGGCGCTTCGGGTGCTCCTTCGGCTCCTACACCTCCCACTCCGTATGCTCGGTGGAACTCTTCCTCCGGGATGAACTATGGTGAGCTAGAGCATCACTTGTTCCCCTCTGCGCATGCTGCTGATGATGAACATGAGGAAGGTGACACTGAGGAGCTTGAAGATAAGGATGAGGAAGAGAATGAAGAAGAGGACGAGGACGAGGACTACGAGTGATCCCATGGGGCGCTCGCATCGCTCTTCTCCCTTTTTGGTGTCTTGATGCCAAAGGGGGAGAAGTATTTCTATTAGGATGTCCGTGGATTTGCATGGGTCGGGCATAAGCACTTGCACTTTTCTATTCGTTATTTTTGCTTATGCCCATTTAGCGTTGAACTTTAAATTCGTGATTTGTGGTTGTTTGAGACTTTATGTGGTTGTCTGGATTATGCCTATGGATTTCTTATCATGGATTATGCTTATGGATCTATCTATTCATATCCTAATGCTGGAGGTTTATCACGGAAGGCGCACTCATAATGGTTATCCGGTAATAATTGTGACTTATGTCAAGGATGCCTACTCTCTACTTCGGTGGTATGTGTTTTTTGCTCATATGTCTATGGAATAGACTCACCTATTTGTGTGCATTTGTATTTCAATGCAAAACTCAATTATGCACATATTGAGGGGAGTCTCTTTCATAGTTATCACGGTTTGTCTTGTGTCTTTCTCCTGCAAATCCTGGTATTGTCATCTAACACCAAAAAGGGGGAGATTGAAAGAACATTTCATGTTTTCCTATGTTTTGCGTGCTAGATAACAATACTATGGAGACTATTCATGTGCACTAAGTGTGCAGGAAGTTTTGAGGGGGGCCGGATAATCCGCCCCACCAAGGGTCGGATAATCCGGCCTACCTCATCGATCAAAGGAAGCCAAGGCGCGTCGCTCGGTACCCGGTCAGATTTTCTTCCGGAAAATCCGAACTGGGGCGGTTTTTCCACCCCAGGCCGGATAATCTGGGTGTCGTACGGGCCGGATGATCCGGCCCCAAGTTTTCGTGCAAAAGGGGCCAAGGCGCGTCGCACGGTATCCGGTCAGATTTTCTCCTGGAAAATCCGAGCTGGGGCGGTTTTTCTTCCCCAGGCCGGATAATCCGGCTCCCAGAAGTTAATCAAGGGCAAGCTCGGCGCGACACTCTGATAGGGGTCGGACTTTCTGCCGGATATTCCGAGTCTGGGGCGGTGTTTTCCCCAGGACAGATAATCCGACCCTCACTTGGGCCGGATAATCCGTCCCCCAAAGTGTGCAACGGCTGGTTTTTGAAGGGGGGTATAAATACCCCTTCTGACCCAACGTTCAGAACTCTTGATTCATTCGAAATTGACTAGACATTGTGCAAGAGCTCTCATTCTCGACCTCCCACTTCAACCACCCGAAGGTCTTGATCTTTGGTGGAATTGAAGGAGGAGAAGATCATCATCATCAAGAATCAAGCGCTTCAACTCCTCTACATTCACTTGGAGAAATCCCTGATCTAGTATTCTTGTCAATACCTAGATCTTGTTTATTGTATTTGATAAGTTTGTTCTTGTGGAAACTTGTTGTCATTTCAGGAGCCTCCAAGTTGTTGTGGAGTTGTTTCCCTGCTAGTTGTGTAAAGGCGCCGGTGCCCGCCTCGAAGGGTACCTATAGTGGAAGGTGGATCAGGCCTTTTGTGGCGAGATCCATCGGAGAATAGGGTGAGGCCTTTTGTGGCGTGGTGGTCTTAGTACTGCCCACCCCTCCAACGCAGACGTACTTCCCTTAACAAGGAAGGAACTGCGGTCAAACAAATCTTGTGTCTCCGCGTGCTTCACTTTGGTTTACTCGTTCCTCTTCCACTCGCTCTTTACTCGCTAGTAGATAGGTTTGCATATAGGGAAATTCCACCTAATAGTTTGTGTAGAGAATTTACCCTTTGTGCAAAGCCTAAAATTGAAAAAGAATTAAAAATTGGTGTAGCACCTATTCACCCCCCCTCTAGGTGCCCATACGATCCATTTCAGCAGGATCCATCTCCGAGCGGGATCCGGATCACCAGCGTCGTTGGGCCCCTAACCCAATGGCCGACTCTCGGTTTTTGTTTCTAGACACGCCTGGGCGGTGGGCGGCAGCAAGGAGACAGGGCAGGGAGGGGAGAGGAGGGGACGTGAGGGGATGGCAGGGAGGGGAGGGCGGGAGGACGATGGCCCAAGGGGACGACGAGAGCGGTGCACGACTGAGCGGAGTGGCGGTGGCAGGAGCAGAGGAGAGGAGCGGAGCGGAGCTGGTTGCGACAAAGCATGGAAAATTGCACAATAATGTGTTGGTGGGCGGCACCAGCCCTCGAACCTGGGATGCTCGCCGTCGAAGGTAGAGGAGGCGGGCCCGCCAGTCAGAAAACATGCCACTTGTCAGCGCACTATGCACGGGGAGCACTTCACAGAATTTTTTAGCAGGTCCCACATGTCAGTCTGTTTGATCAAAACTTGCATGCAGTGCATGGCTGGTTCATGCGCCAGTTCCAAAAAAAATCCCGTTGATCCAAACTTGAATTGGCAGTTCCGCTTCTTCTCCCCCGTCTCCTTGTCTCCTCGCAGTGGCAGTTCCGCTTCGTCTCCTCGTCTCCTCACAGTGGCAGTTCCGCTTCATCTCCCTCGTTTGTTATCCTCTTCTTCTTCTCCTTGCAGTGGTAGTTCTTCTTTCTTCCTTGATCAAAACATTCCCGCACGTAAGCCATGGACAGTAGCCGGATGAAGAGGAACTGGTCCGATCTCCCGGCCGACCCACTTCGCAAGATCGCCGAGTATTTGCTGGAGAAAGAGGAGTATGTCGACACCTATGTTGCTTGTCGGGAAGTCTGCACTGATTGACGCCACACTTTAAAGGTGCCCGAATTCCATCTCAACAACTGGATCATGATAGATCACACACTTCTAGACGTTGGCGACTTCACCTTCCTCAACCTCGCCATTGGTCGTTGCTTCAGGACAAATCTAATGGATGTCCATCGCAGGTTCACATTCACATCTGATATTTATTGGTATTTTTCATTGTAAACATCTTAGTGCTAACTGATGCCCTCTTCTTCCAAAAGATTCTACTTTGTCGGTGTTTCTCGTGGCGTCATCGTGCTTGCTCAGAGGGTGGAGCCGTACCCGATTCGGCTTCTGAACCCAATCACTCATAAGTCTAACACTGAGTTTCAAGCACACATACCATCTGATCTTCTGCCATCTATCGTCGTGACGAAGGCCCCGACGATGGTGTTCGTTTGCACTGATTATCCAAATCATATTGCATGGGCCAATGAGAGCACCCCAACGGGGCAAATCAATGGATCATTTGGAGAAGGATTGTATTCGCCACCTCCTGATACACTTCTGGTCTGCATGACGGCATTCCGAGGGGAAGTATATGCATTACTTGAGAATGGAGACATCTTGTTAACCAACATCCAGTTAGAGCAGCGCGCGAGCACTGTCACGATAGCCAAAATAATTTTGGCCCCAGTCTTTGAACAGGTACGCGGAACCTACAATTTTTACCTTGTGGAGTCAAATGGTGATCTGCTTCTTGTGTTGAACGGGGATTTCACCAAAGGGCAACCGGTGTTGTACCGGGTGGACACGGAGAACCGCTCTCTCGAGGCCGTCGGCAACATTGGAAGTCGTGCCCTCTTCGTTGGTTACAATCGGTCTATCTCTATTGACACCAGGTTACACCCCACAGTCAAACCCGGTTGCATATACTACAGGAATTATATCAGACTGTATGATCATGAGGTTCAAGCCCGGGAAGAGGAATCAACAATGGTAATGTATGGCTTAAGTCTAGAACATACACCGAGGCCTTACCCTCTGGACGAGATACTGGCAGCACACTGCAGGCGGAGAGAGTTCTCTGAACATGTGTTGCAGCACGCGTTAGCCGCCAACGATGAAATATATAGGAGAGAATGAATCCTATATTCATCCTAGGTTATTTGCTAGCATTTTTCAGGTCTATTATTCGAAGTAGAAATTTGTACTATATTAATATTATTTCGATCAGTAGTATGCGTATTACCTTTCAGACAAAATTGTAATGTATTTAATTTTAGTACTTTCAGAATTCAAAGTATTTATTTTTAGTAGCTTCTTTCTAAATTATCTGTGTTCGACATGGGCATCAGCTCAGCGCCGGAATTCAGGTTCCACATGGAAAATTGCACAATAATGTGTTGGTGGGCGGCACCACCCCTCGAACCTAGGATGCGCGCCATCGAAGATGGAGGGGACGGGTCTGCCAGTCAGAAAACATGCCACGTTGGCATCCCCTGTTTCTGATGCCCTTTAAAAAAAGAAAACACGCCACGTCATTATCCCCTGTTTCTGATGGTGTTGCTATACTCGACGGTACATGGTGGCATATAAATAATATCGTATAAACATAAGAGCACAATCGTCAACATTTCTAAAATGAAACCCGGTCCGTCTCCTACCTGTCCTGGTACATTGCCCGATGAGGTGGATAGCCACGACCGATCTTTTTAATATGTTCGCACTCTTATGCTGAGAAGGGAAATAAAGATTGAGCTGTTAATGCAACGAGTGTCGAATTATTACCCTCTAAGGAAATGGGAAATGGTTATTTTCACACGTGCCCGTAGTCCAAACCTACTGCCAGTCTTTCACTCCCCTTCTCCGACTAACCACAGTTCACCTTGCGTAGCTTCTCCACGCCGCACCAACTAGGGTAACAGGGCCCCGCCTAAGCAGCCACCGCCGCCGCCATGACAGCCGCCGAAACTGGGGTATTTAGCCCCTCTAAGGCAGGCCATGAATCTCTACTTCAAGGCTGGTCGCCCATTGCCCTGCCAGGCGGATGATTTCCCCGAATGTGCCGAATCGGCCGCGGCAGCGACTACGGCATCGTCGACGCCAGATGCGGCAAGCAGGGCCAAGAGAGCGATGTGGAGAAATCGTGCGACGGCATTACATCATGCTCTAGGCAGTGGGAACAAGGTACGTATCAAATTGTTCATGAGAGCATGCCGCCGCCGAGAGTACACACCCTTGAACAGGGCAGCGCCAAGGTCTAGGAACTCTCGCATCCACGCTTCGGCACGGACTACCTTACCTCAGTGGGGGAGGCTGGGAGCATGCCGTCTGCAGCAAAGACGCTCCATCTTACGCACCGTCGGAGGCCGTACCGTGGCGGTGACCAAGCGTCTACATTCAGCATGCTGGATTGTTCGACAGCCTGAGCCGGCGGCGGGCATCAGCTCAGCCCCAGAATTCAGGTTCGAGTTCACACGGACCTACGATCCCGAGAAGGATATGCCAAATTTCAGTTTTGAAGAAATCATTGCGGTGGCGCGGATGGTCCAACTGAACCGGGACTGGCGCACGCAAATCGCTCATGCATGAACGATGCAGATTTCTTTTAGTTTGGCGGGAAGGCAATAGATCAGTTTGGGTTAAATGATCAAAGAACTTATGTCCTCTCAAGGAAATTGGCCAGCCAACTTTTCTGGTGGAGATCTCTAGTTTCTTTAGTGTAGAATAGTTAAGTTCAGACTGAAGAATGGCTTTTGTAGATGAAATGCTGACGAATTTTTCTACAAACAAGTAGGAAGTTTAGCCCACTTTTGTGCAGGTATAAGACCCTTTTGTATGGAAGTACTACTGTTGTAACTATCAAGTATCTATTTCCTTCAATTACTAGTCGTGGTTCAATCCAGTTAACTGGCATCTTTTTATCCCAGACTATAGATTTTGCGTCTGCTGTCTGTGTTGTAAACAATTTTTCCTTTGTCTTGTGTTGCCTGCAAAATGGTCCTGCAGTTCAATGTGTTACAAATGTAGCTAACTTGTAGTTGAAGAGGAGATGGACTATATTTTCCTGGCATCCACAGAATTGACATTGCTTATTGCCAGACCACCCTCTTTTCATGAGGTTGTCCTTGGTTATTCACAGAAATTATAAAGCACGGTGTTCAACTACATCGATTCAAACTATTACACACACACTACATCAAATTCATTACCCACACATACTACATCGATTCAAACTATTACACACACATATTACTTCAAACTATTACACACACGTACTACATCGATTCAAACTATTACACATTTTTAGTCGATGCAAACTTCCTGCTACGCTCTCCATACTACAAATTCATTAGCCACAGATACCACAACAATTCACTAGAGCACTGTCTTCACTCGAGGGAAATCAGAACCACCAGCTCGTCCAAGCCCGGTTCCCCCATCGATACTATGTGCGCCGTCGCGAAACGCTGGTGGTCCTGTGCCATCGATCCTTCCAGGCCAACACTGCAGGCGACGAGGACGCTTTCTGGCAGCATCTTCGGGGCCCTGAATGGCATGTACCGATTTCAGAACCTCCTCCAGGTGGATGATGACCGGGTGCTTCTAGCAAAGCTGTCGCCCTGCCCTGCTTGGAATCTGCACCTCGTACATCTTAGGAACAGCGTCAGGATCTTTCTGCCATGCCTTTACCTCGATGATCCATCTGTCGCTCGGTGGCACGATTTCCACCAGCTCACCGCCAAGGCTACTGACGACCTGCTTGAGGGCCTCTGGCTCCCAAGCATCCAATGGGAGGTTGTCAAAGCCGAGTTTGGAGAAGAAACGAAGCTGCACCAAGCGATCGTCCCACCCACAGGCACGATGCCAACGCATGAAGCTCATTTTCTCCGTGCAACACTCGAAAGAACGGGAAGAATGCAGAATGCGCTCGGTGTTTGAGCTGTGCTCGAACCAGATGAAAAAATCGAATGGCAGCGCGCATACCTCAATGTTGACCTCATTTCGTCTGATCCCAAAATGAGACCTGAAAGCCAACAGCAACTCTGCCGGCGACACGGCGGGACGGACGCCTAGCACGGTGGCCATGAGAGCGTGGTCATCGAACTGCTGTGCCAGGGCTACCATGCCTAGGGTGCACGGCAGCACGCAACTTCCCGAGGCCGGTCATCGGCCTGGATCGCCCGACGGGACGCGCTCTGCTGTGCGAGAAGGACTAGCCAGAGGCGAGATATTAGTCCGGGGACGCGAAGCTCCGATACGGCGGACGTTGCAACAGCGAAGGCTGCGAGCTTCGATCAGAGGCGTGGGAGGTTGACCCGACATGGCGGGGACGCAAATTAGCGCAAGTGCGAGCTCCGATCTGAGACGAGTAGCCGGAGTTGAGCAAATGTTATGGTACCCAAGACCTCGATGATTGAGCCAGGTATAGGGAGTATGAGTAATGACTAATCTGCAGGTTGAGAACCCCAGTGACAGAAGGGGCAGTATGGCTGTATGTGAGGGATTTACTTGGGATTAACGGTGACGTCACTATGCTTATCATTAGTTCTCTTTCTCCAATGGATGAGACTAGTAGGTTATTTCTATAACCAGTTGTGGAGGCAATAGAAATTATGGATGCACTTCTCACATATAATTTATCTTGCTCTAACAATTACAGGCATACTTTATTTCTATCTTTTATTCCCATAAGATGTTTTGTATAGCTACAGGTGAAACCTAACGCCCCAGGCCCTCTCTCTCCATCATTGACAACAACAAAAAGATGCAAACTCTTCGTCCGGTAAAAACACAAAAGGAATTCTAAAACTCCTGAAGGTCCGTTAAAGTAACTTAACTATGCATCTGCTTCCCGAGGATTCGATAAACCTAGGTTTACGATTGAAAAGGAAGCTATACTACATCTGTAATCCGGATCGAAGGTATCAGCTTCCAAAGTACCAACAACATCCGATAAAGGGCGAACCCACTTGTCCTCGTCTAGCACCAAAGACTGACTGGTCAGCTTTGTGATATAGAGACTTATCGTAAGAAACCAAGAACCAAAGGAAATATCAGAGACAAAATACAAATTATCTTTTGAAGACAGGAAACTCGTGAGTCAAAGAAGTCTTGAGGGTTTCCAATCGCTTTCGAAGATTTTCATCTTGTTCGGCAAGAGCAACTATTTGTTTCTCCCTCTCTTCAGCGTCAGCCTTAGCCTTCTATTTGGCCTCCTCCAGAGCTTTGCAGTCTAGCCTCCAAATTGTCGGCGCGCTTTATTGCCTTGTCCCGGATAGCCCCAGACTCTTTGGTAGCGGCTCGACATTCACACGGGGGCATCAAGTCAATAGAAGTAAATGGCGCAAATTTATTTTAACGGATGAAGGAAATAACCTTTGGATTCTTTAGCTTCATTGTGGATCTCGATAAAACGAGAGGCCATATCAACCATCTCACGCATTAGTGGCTGCAAATACAAAGAGCGGGAAGTTAGAAAAATAAGAACAAGGATAAGCCATGACAACAACATCCGAAAAAGTACTCACATCCTGCATGTCAACCTCGGTGGGATTTTCAGATATCGCCACACCTTTGTCTGCAAGTTTTCTTATTTTATGTGGTGGCGGTTTCGGTAAAGTGGCAACATCTTTTAGGATCATGTTCCCCACAGGAGATGCATGCGTCTTATTCGGATCCGCTGATGGCTCAGGCGACTTGACCAGAGGAGGAGCAACCGAAGTACCAAGGAGTGACACGGGAGGATCTTCTTCTTCATAATCACTACAAAAGCAAAGTAAAATCTCTGGGAAACCACCACCAGCAAAAACTAAGAGAGAAACAAACAATACTCACGAGGAATGTTTTGCGTCATCTGGGAAGAGATTCATTTGCCGCAGAGCCAACGAAACAGGAGCAGCACGCAACGGCTTTGAGCCAGTCGAATCATTTGAGTCTTCAACTGTTTATGTAGCCTCAACGCGTTTCCTTTTTCCCCAGCGGGAACCCTTCGAAAATCTTCAGACTGAGCCGAAGCAACAGACTGGGTATGCGAAGAAGATTCAGCGATAGATGCCGCCATTTCTTCAGCAGCAGCAGTTCCAGCCCTAGAAAAATCTTTGAATAGAGAGGCACTGGCTGGAAGCTCTCCATTTAAAGGAAGAGAAGGAAGTGTAGAGAGCTTATCATAATCCTACACCATCAAGGTAAAAAATATATAAGAGATAGAGTATGATGACGTGAAAAAACAAAGGGGAAATCAACGGAAACTTATGTCTGGGAGACGATCTTCTTGCCAAAGGGTGCTACCCTACAATCTGAAGGGACTAGGTTTTTCTTGGTCAGCATGGTGAAGGAATGAACCCGCTTCTCGAACATCTTGAGAGTGAGGTCATTCGGTGAAATCCCCATAGGATCCTTCTTGCCGGTATAAGCCCACATACCAGATAACCTTACCTGAAGAGGCTAAATACGCACCGGAAGAAAGTATGCCAGGATCTATAATACTGACAGCTCCTTGCCAATCTTAGTACGCAAGTTCTCTATCCATGTTAGCAAGGTTTTGATCTCTGTCATTTCTTCGGGAGTTGGGTGCTGGTCCCATAAATCAAGCCTTCGGCACGTTTTTAGGGTCAAAAGGGGCCAACTCGAAGGTCTGACCCTTGTTTTTCTAGTCCTTGATGTAAAACCATTTGGTTTTCCACCCTTGGACAAAATCTGAAATCTTGAAGTCAAAATAATCAACTTTAGAACAAACAGAGAAAATGGCGACACCAACATCATGAACAAGAGTATCGGTGGCATTACAGCGGACATAAAAGAAATACTTCAATGGGCCCAAATGTGGATGAATCCCGAGGAAGCACTCACAACGAGTGATAAAATAAGCAACATGGAGAATGGAATTGGGTATGAGCTGGTAAAGCTGCACACTGTAGACAAAGAGAAGACCATGGAGGAACTCATGGACGGGAACGGGTGCCGTGATACAAGAAGGAAAGGAACATTACCTGTCAGCCTGATTCGGAGATCGTACCAGCCTCATCCCCTGGGAGCTTGAAGGAGCCCTCCTCAAGGAGATAGTTACCATGCGCTTTGCATAGATCTCATGGAGTACACTTCATGGGAGCTCATCCAAGGGCTCTCTTTGTGGTCTTGGCAGCAGTAGTGGAAGTTCCAACCTTGCTTTTCCCCGTGGTGGCTGGAGAGTGACACAGGTGTGCAAGGAGGAAGGAATAGGCGAAAGTAGCGAACGTAGGTGCGGCGCAAGGAAGAAGCAGGCAACAAGGGGAGGTAGTAAAACAGTAAAAGGACTCTCCCCTCATTTATAAAGATAAGAAACGCAAAGTTCAGCCGTTCCAACAGCCAAAAAAGAGAGTCGATAAAATCATACAAAAATCTTGGATCGCGCCTGACGCGATAAAACTCCGAATGATGTGTCCATGAAATGAAGCTAAGACCCCGGGATTCGTCCTATGTGGGTCTACAGTGTTTTTGCCCAGGATCAATTAACTGATTCCCAATCTGTCGGATGCATCAGGCATGTTGTACCAAATCCCTAAAACTTAAATATAAAGCAAATATAAAATATTTCGTAAAAACTTCGGATCATAAATACTAAAAATATCTTTGAGACTCAACCGGAATCAATGATTCGGATGGAGTCTCGGGGGCTACTGACATGGGTATGATTACTCGGGTGCTTATGTTTCGTTACCGTAGCTACATGAAGATTCACTTCCCATGAAGACCAAGAAGAAGTCCCAGGAAGCATCTGATGGAAGGCATAGTTTTGCTAGATAAGGAAATAGAAACCGGCATTGTATTGGAGTTGTAATCATAAATCTATAACCTATTCGTATACGGCCTCGAGACCTAGCCTGTTATATATAGGCTGGGAGGGAGCTAGTGGAGAGGTACCGAAAAAAGCCTTGAGCAACCTTTAGTCGATTTAATCATAAGCAATCAGACGACTTTGACTCCCTTGTTTGTGTGATCACCCGACAAAATCCCTAGCATTCTCTTTTCCTCAAAACCCTAAGTCCATAACTATGGGCATTTCCGAGGTTATCCCTCATCAGCTACCTTGCCACACTGAGTCAAAAATTGAAAAGGTTGTTCTTACCGAGCGAAAAAACAAGTAGCGGTACACAAGACACACACACAAAGGCCTTTGGTGAAAGGTTGGGAAGGTGGAAAGCAAATGGAATAACCAAACGAAAAGGTTATTGTCAAAGGTGGATAAAATCCAATGAAAATGAAGTCAAAGGAAAAGGTCCAAAAGGGTGATGAGAACCTACGACTATACACACACGGTGGAGATTAATGTGTCTAGCATGACTATGGAAATGAGCAACGAACAAAATTTGTCCTAACAAATACTAAATCTCGGTGTCGTGCCAACGCTAGGTGAGACTATGGCCTGCCAAAAGATTGAGAAGCAACAGATTTGCATGCTTGTTTTTCTCGCACTCTTGCTTAGAAGCTTTGGACTCTCTTTCGTGTTGGTATCTTTCTTTTTCTTTTACTTAGAAGCTTTTCTCTCTTTTCTGAAGTATCTCTTTCTTTCTATGCTATGGCGTCAACTTTTGCTATTGCTTCTACATTATGACTATGCAATAGCAAGCGCACAATGCTTCGGAAAACAAAAAATGAGCTACGATAGGTTAGGTAACACACAAAGGAAGAAAGGGGGTTAACAAGGTTGGTGCAAGTTATACCTTGTGTTGATGTTGAACTTGCAACCGTTGGTGGAGGGATGGTTCAAGTTCCGGTCTATGTAGAGCGCGAGGCATTGTTGGGGAATCTTTGTTAGATGACAGACACGCACGCGAAACACAAACACCCAAAGGAAATCAGTCAAAAAGGAAAAGACGCTAAAATTTGGAATAGGGCCAGAGATTCCGGTGTTCGTGGGTCAGAGACTTTGGGGGGGGGGGCAGACACTTCAGGTTGCACTGGCCGGATACTCCAAGGTCGGGGTCAGCACGACGACCAGCTCGTGTTCGTAAGCGGAAATTTGGCCGTTCAAACCTTGAATCCAGAAATGTTCGACCAACTTGGGCTAGGAAACGCAGGCAAATGGTAGACCAATTCAAAATACAAGTTCTCATGGATCAAAACAACAATCAACTCACCAAAACAAGAGATCGATTCAAAAGCGATTTGGGGCAATAGTTTCGGTATTTTCCAAATTTATGGTGGAAATCGATGAACAAAGTCAAATCCGTGGCAACCAAAAGCTGCTGATACTAGGTCTTCTTATGGATTTACCCTTGGAGTGGCTCGATCTTCACAGATTTAAGTTGGGGAGTGAGGTGAAACACGATGAACATGATGAACTCAACTGTAATGCAAGGTAAAGATACAAACACATGCCAAAACACACACTATTCGATTTGCTCTCGTTTGTTCAAACAACCAATCCAATAGAATCCTCGGTGAGAGACCTTGTGGTAGAATCACCAAAGGAGAGATCAGCAAGCGGCTGATAGAATCCAAATCATGGATAGAGTAGCAGCCAAGTAGAATCCCAACAGGAAGAGACCAAGCACTACTACAATCCTTGATAAGGAGAGACCAAACACTTGAGGAGGGTCTTGGTTACTTGGAGAAGGACACCGACTGCAAGGTCTTGTACAACTCATAGATAAGATATATAGAGGGGGTTCCCATCTAGGGTTAGGGCCTCAATTCATCATCATCTCTAGGGTTTCAAGGAGGGACTGGGGGCACATATATATATATAGGCCAACCACGAGCTAGGGGTAGTTTAGGTATCAACAGGAAGTTCTGGGCATTACATGGGTCAGGCCCATCTTGAGGATCGCATGCCTAGGTCACTCAGGTTGGACACTCCGGGAGAGCGCGGGTGGAGACTTAGGGGGTGGCGGAGTGTCCGGGTGGAGTCTAGATTGGGTCACAGACATATAGGATTCACCAGGCTTCAAGCAGAGGGCAGCCAGAGAGTCTGGGAAGATGACGGCGGAGAGTCTGGTCCTACCGGAGACTCCAGTATGTGCAGGCTGGAGACTTCGTGGTTTTCCTTTGGATGCTTCTTCTTATTTGCTTCTAGGCCTCTTTCTTGGGGCTCTTGGCTCTAGGGGCATCCTTGTCTCCTCCTCTTGGTGTCATGGTCATGGACCTAGTTATGCAAAAGGCATTTGTCTCAAGTAGGATTCCATTCACATGATAACCAATGGAAGGTAAGATATGGAAGGAATTCACCTTTGTAGGAATGGTTGGTGTAGCATGATTTGGAACAATGGTGAAAGCCATGTGTTGTGTTGCATCAGAATCACTCCTAGAGCAGCTTCACAGCTCGCTGCTATAGATCCCGAGCATGATGGCTCATGACATGGCCGCCACCTTCCACGGCATCCACATGACCCAAGGAAGCCAAATCAACACCATGACCGCCCGTGCTGAGAGTCTGCAGAAGAAAGGGTTTTATTGACATAGGCCCCCTCCCTTCCCACCGCTTTCATCTCCAACCCTTGGAGTGCCACCGTGAAGAGGATGAACAATAGGCCACAGTAGATCTGACCCACAAGGTTTGATGTGAATCTCACGGCATAAATCAGAACTTCGACACATGGCCAAACCTGACATATACATCTACGATGCTACCCCTACTATGTAAAGGAACAACAATATCACCTCGTAGCCACGTCCGACCGGCGGTGCAGATAAAGAAAACATCAAAGAGACCCGGGAAGAGATGACCGACCCTTAAAATTACTTTAGCGGAGTGATATCTTCGATCTGGATTCATGGATAGTATAATAGCTTTTTCCCTTGAAGACCTAGGTTTAATCGAACCTTGGAAAGCAATGCTAAAAGGAAATAAAAAGGACAAGTCTACAAGAATTTGTTTCTTTGTTTTACCTTAGTTTACTGGACCAAACTAGTTTACTTTTATAATGAGTTGAATCAACGGATGGAGATAGGCAACCTGTAGATGCACAACATATGGGATAAAAGATAATAATAAGCATAGTCATGTGTAATGGTTGAATAGGGATAATCTCTTGCGGGCAACACATCCTAATATACTAGAGCCCCCGTGATGCAGTGGGCATATTAATAGTCCTTTAATCAAACCGAGTGCACCACGAAGCAACAGGCTACAAATGATTATTAAGTGTAAAAATAGATCAAAGCATTAAGTGGTGATGTTGTTGTGATCCCGAATGGCTCACTAAACAAAGACCGTACTAGCCTTTCTGTCAATGGGGTTCCTATGAGATCGCCGCTAGCCAAGTACCTCGAGCCTTTATCAATCTATGGGATCCATGGTACCTACAAGTCCACAGATCGAGGCAAGAGACAAAGAAACAAAAGATACAAATCTCTATTGCAAACAAAACACAATACTCCCATGAATTAGATGCACATAATTGATGTGAGGTTTCTCCCCAACCCGCAACCCGTGAGGACTACTCACTCATAACAAATAGATCTTGGATAGAAAAAATTGTGCAAAATACTTAGATTGAAATCAAATATTCTTACAATGGTTGCCGAATCACAAGGATATCTAAAGTACAAAGCAATGGCTATAGCTAATGGAGGGGATGGATGATGGAAGTGATGAACAATGGATGAACAATGGCGTGGATCTCCTTTGGTGGTGTTGTGATGTAATCTGAGAATGGCGGCTCTCTGGTCAGCGGCTGAAGCCTCAAAATATATAGGTGTCTTCACAAAAGTTATAGGGTTTGACGAGATGAAGCCATCGCCACATGGTACGGGTGGGCCCTGCCCATACCAGTGGTCGTTGAGCTTGTTGACGCCAGGGAATGACTCCCCAGTTACTTGGCCATGTGGACTTCCTCAAAAACACGGTGGAAGATGACTATTTTTGGAGCCATCAACCTCCCCAAAGATCAAACTTGATCTCCCTCGAGCAAGAAGAAACAAAAGAACTATAAGGAATTCAACATTTAAACTTCAAACAATGAGAATAAGAATTCACTTACAGTTGGTAGTCATATGCGCTTAGCACTTCATTCGTTTGTGAGGCTTATCAAAGTTAGAGAGGTGACAAGAGTACTATACAAGCTTTGGTAAGTCAAGACAATCAAAGTAAAGTTTAATATAAGTATAAATAACTAGAAGTGTAGTAATCAATCCAATTGTTCTAGTTAACTCTCAGCTTTCCAAGGAACACTAGGATGTTTAAATAGCATAATTGAGTAAGAGAGTTTAAATAACATAATTGAGTAAGAGAGTTTCATGTCCTAAGTAGCATAATAGTGAAGTGTCTTATTTACACCCACATCAATAAATCAAGTATATCAAAAACACTTCTAATCCAATTATTGTATTTCAAGAAAATTCATAAAGTAGTAACGAGACCATGCTAAGGACTTGTTATGTGGATCTTCATACATATATCTTTTTTATTTTTTTCCCCTTTCAAGGATCATTGGCTATTTCTTTTACAAGTGCTTGCACAACCTTTGAGAGTACCAATACTTTTACCCATATATTGACACGTATGCCACTCATGGCATCAACTCATAGCCGAAATCTAGGGTTACACCATAGATTGTTCAAAAGCTAGCGGAGTTGTTAGCATCCCAAAGGTGTGTGATACATTGCAAATGTATCTATAATTTTTGATGTTCCATGCTTGGTTTTATCCAATTTCTTGTGTTTTGTCCACACTTTGGAGTACTTTTCATATGATTTCTTGGACTAACCTATTAACAAGAGCCACAGTGTCAGCTGCCTATTTTCTGCTGTTTTTGGTTCCAGGAAAGTCAGAAAATGAATATTCTCGGAATTGGACGGGACAAAAGCCAAAGTGCCTATTTTTCGGAAGTCATCAAATGCTAGAATACGAGACAGAGAAGGGCTGGGGGCCGGCCACACAACCTGGCCGCTTGGCCAGGCCTGGCCCATGCCAGGGGGTGGTCTAGCTGACCCCAGCACCCCCTCGGCCTCTCCTTCCGCCTATAAGATGCCCTCGGGACGAAAACCCTAAGTACCCGATCAAAAATCCACGAAAGAGTCTGTAGCCGCCGTCATCTCCATCCCTAGATCGGGAGGGATCTGAAGCTCTTCCCGGCACCCTGCCGGAGAGGGGAATTCACCCTGGAGGCCTTCTTCATCATCATGCAAGCCTCCAGTGTGATGCGCAAATAGTTCATCCTTGGACTACGGATCCATGTAGTAGCTAGATGGCTGGTTCTCCTCGTTTGTGCTTTCATGTCTAGACCTTGTGAGCTCCATTCATGATCAAGATCATCTATTTGTAATTCTGCATGTTGTGTTTGCGGGGATCCGATGGATATTGAGATTCTATTTCCGATTGATTATTGATTCTATCATGTCTTTGTTATTTGTGATCTTGCATGCTTTCCGTTGTTAGTAGCTATGTTGGCCAAGTAGATGCTAGCAACTCCAAGAGTTAGTATTTATGCTCGATAGTGGGTTCATGCCTCTGGTAATCTGGGGAAGTGACAGAAATCTCTAAGGTACTAGATGTGTTGTTGCTATTAGGGAGAAAACAACAATCCTTTGTTCATAGAACAATCGTATTGTTTACTTTACACGCAATTCGTAAAGCAATAATCTGTTGGTTGCAACTTAATACTGGAGGGGGTTCGGATGCTAACCTAAAGGTGGATTATTAGTCATAGATGCAGTTGGATGGTGGTCTATGTATAATGTTGTAATGCCCAATCGAATCTCAAAGGAGTCAAGATGATTAGTATATGCATGTATTGCTTTCTCGATGTTTGTCAATTGCCTTGCTGCAATTTGTTCACCCAGCATGTTATCTATCTTAAGGAGAGCCACCTCTAGTGAACTATGGATCCCTGTCCTTTCTTTTACATACAATCTATAAACTGTTTACTACTTTGTGTTTACTTTCTGCAAACTATTACTTCCTTCCATTTGATACGTTTAATCCTTTGTTTTCAGCAAAACCGTGAGATTGACAACCTCATCGCAAGTTGGGGACAGAGTTCTATGATTGTGTTGTGCAGGTCTTCACGTTGCTGCTGGCACCAGTAGTGCGCCCTGCCATCGTTCTGCTAGCTACACCTTTGGGGTGTTTCCTTGCTCCTACTGGATTGATAACCTTGGTTTCGTACTGAGGGAAAACTTGCTGCTGTGCTCATCATACCTTCCTCTTGGGGTTGCCCAACGAGCTCGATATATTTTGGGCCATCAAGCATATTTTCTGGCGCCGTTGCCGGGGAGTCAAGGACATATTCACAAGGGGAGTCCCCCATAACCAATCTCTTTACTTTGTTATTTTTGTTTTTCTTAGTTTCTTTTTGCTTTGTTTGCTTGTTTCTCAAAAACACAAAAAAATTAGTTTTACTAGTTTGCTTTCTTATTTGGAAAACACAAATAAATTAAGTCTCCTTTAGTTGTCACCTCTTCCTTAGCTCACCATGTTGATCCCTAAATTCACCCTAAAAGACCTTTCAATTGGTAGTGGTTCTATAATTGGGAAAGATAATATTGAAGAATTATTTAATCATGTTAGTAAACATGAGGATACTAAGGATAGATCCCTTGGAGAACTTGCTCCAAACTATGAGATTGCTGCAGCTTCTTTAATTCACTTGTTAGAAGCTAGGTTTGTTAACCTCAACCCCTTAATGCAAGTAATGTTTCTTAAGCTTAAAGAAATTGAGAACCCTGAAAAGAGGGATTTTATTTTTAGAAACTTTGTTTAAGGAGTTCTATGATGTTGCCAAGGAAGCTAGGAAAGTCTTTGAACATTTCAATATGCTAGGCTCATGTATAGATGTTGTTGGTACACGAGAAAAGATGAACAAAACCGAACCTAATGGGGAGGAACCTAAGATACCAATACCCTTTAAACTAGTAGCAATGCATGAATCCATAGAAAAGAATCTTGATTGGATCGTTCCTGAAAACCCTTTTGATGAAAGTAGTGAACCTAAGAGCATTGAGAGAGGATCCTCTAAAACTTATTTGGATGATATACCTTGCCTTGTTGAAGATATTTCTGGTATTAATCTTAATGCTTCTTCATTTGAGAACACTTGATCCTTTTTCTTGCTTCTTATGCCTAACTTAAAGGCGTTAAAGAAAGTACTTATTGGGAGATAACCCAAAAGTTTTAGATGAGTCTTGGAAGTTATTACCTCAGTAATAACCGCTCCCTATCCTTTTTATTTGCTTTTTGTGCCAAGAGTAACCTCTAATGAGAGAGAAGTAATGATTGGGAAAGTTGCTGTCCCGAAATAGATTTCTGTGCTTCACCCTAAAAATTCGTGTAAAATCTGTGAACGTCTTTTTGAGGCGTCAATTTTTGTGCTTCTGCCCCATGTTGTTATATAACTTTCGTTAGTTCAATACTTTTTGATTTGAGAAACAGAAGGTCTTCGAAAAAATTCGTCTTTACCTGCTGGTCTGTTTTGACAGATTTCTGCCATTTTCTGCATTTGCTTCTTGTTGGTTCCTTTTTGAGTTCTTTTGGGGAATTCAGCTTTTTGAGGGAAGTGCTACAGTAGCTAGTGTTCTAATGGAAGTTTATTTGGTGTTAGAACTGAACCTTAAAGACCTATTATCTTGAGTGCACTAATGTTACTAATAAAGATTGTGTGAAGTTTTGTATGAAGGAAAAATTTCAGGTGTATGGAAGGAATGAGTAATGAGATCAAGGATGGACTAAAGCTCAAGCTTTGGGATGCCACGCGTGTCACCTCAAGCTTTACTTATGGATCCACAAGTGTCATTGCATGTGTGCTCTTTTTACTAACAACAACCAGAGTCATTGCATGTGTGTTCTCTTCAGAGACCACGCATGGATCCACCAGTGTCATTGCATGTGTGTTATTTTTACTAACAACAACCAGAGTCATTTCATGTGTGCTCTTTTCACATACCACCTATGGATCCACCAGTGTCATTTCATGTGTGTTCTTTTTACTAGCAACAACTGGAGTCATTTCATGATTGTTCCTTTCAGAGACCACACATGGATCCATGTCATTGAAATGTGTGTTCTCTTCAGAGACCACACATGGATCCACCAATGTCATTGTATGTGTGTTCTTTTTTACTTACAACAACCAGAGTCATTGCATGTGTGTTCTTTTCACATACCACACATGGATCCACCAATGTCATTGCATGTGTGCTCTTTTCACAATCCACCTATGGATCCACCAGTGTCATTGCATGTGTGTTCTTTTTACAAACAACAACCAGAGTCATTGAAATGTGTGTTCTTTTCACATACCACATATGGATCAACTAGTGTCATTGCATGTATGCTCTTTTTACTAACAACAGCTGGGGTCATTGCACGTGTGTTCTCTTCAGAGACCACACATGGATCCACCAGTGTCATTGCATGTGTGCTCTTTTCACAATCCACCTATGGATCCACCAGTGTCATTGTAAGTGTGCTCTTTTTACTAACAACAACCAGAGTCATTGCATGTGTGTTCTCTTCAGAGAGCACACATGGATCCACCAGTGTCATTGCATGTGTGTTCTTTTTACTAACAACAACCAGAGTCATTGCATGTGTGTTCTTTTTACATACCACCTATGGATCCACCAGTGTCATTGCATGTGTGTTCTTTTTACTAACAACAACTGGAGTCATTTCATGACTGTTCTTTTCACATACCACATATGGATCCACTAGTGTCATTGAAATGTGTGTTCTTTTCACATACCACATATGGATCCACCAGTGTCATTGCATGTGTGCTTTTTTTACTAACAACAACTGAGGTCATTGCATGTGTGTTCTCTTCAGAGATCACACATGGATCCACCAGTGTCATTTCTTTTTACTAACAACAACCAGAGTCATTGCATGTGTGCTCTTTTCACAATCCATCTATGGATCCACCAGTGTCATTGCATGTGTGTTCTTTTCACAATCCACCTATGGATCCACCAGTGTCATTGCATGTGTGCTCTTTTTACTAACAACAACTAGAGTCATTGCATGTGTGTTCTCTTCAGAGACCACACATGGATCCACCAGTGTCATTGTGTTCTTTTTACTAACAACAACCAGAGTCATTGCATGTGTGTTCTTTTCACATACCACCTATGGATCCACCAGTGTCATTGCATGTGTGTTCTTTTTACTAGCAACAACCAGAGTCATTGCATGTCTACTCTTTTCACAATCCATCTATGGATCCACCAGTGTCATTGCATGTGTGTTCTTTTCACAATCCACCTATGGATCCACCAGTGTCATTGCATGTGTGCTCTTTTTACTAACAATAACCAGAGACATTGCATCTGTGTTCTCTTTATAGACCACACATGGATCCACCAGTGTCATTGTGTTCTTTTTACTAACAACAACCAGAGTCATTGCATGTGTGTTCTTTTCACATACCACCTATGGATCCACCAGTGTCATTGCATGTGTGTTCTTTTTACTAACAACAACTAGAGTCATTTCATGACTCTTCTTTTCACATACCACATATGGATCCACCAGTGTCATTAACATGTGTGTTCTCTTCAGAGACCACACATGGATCCACCAGTGTCATTGCATGTGTGTTATTTTTACTAACAACAACTAGAGTCATTGCATGTGTGTTCTCTTCAGAGACCACACATGGATCCACAAGTGTCATTGCATGTGTGTTCTTTTCACAATCCACCTATGGATCCACCAGTGTCATTGCATGTGTGCTCTTTTTACTAAAAACAACCAGAGTCATTTCATGTGTGTTCTCTTCAAAGACCACACATGGATCCACTAGTGTCATTGCATGTGTGTTCCTTTTACTAACAACAACCAGAGTCATTTCATGACAGTTCTTTTCACATACCACATATGGATCCACCAGTGTCATTCAAATGTGTGTTGTCTTCAGAGACCACACATGGATCCACCAGTGTCATTGCATGTGTGTTCTTTTTACTAACAACAACTGGAGTGATTGCACGTGTGTTCTCTTCACATACCACACATGGATCCACCGGTGTCATTGCATGTGTGCACTTTTCAGAATCCACCTATGGATCCACCAGTGTCATTGCATGTGTGTTCTTTTTAGTAACAACAACTAGAGTCATTGCATGTGTGTTCTTTTCACATACTACCTATGGATCCACCAGTGTCATTGCATGTGTGTTCTTTTTACTAACAATAACTAGAGTCATTTCATGACTGTTCTTTTCACATACCACATATGGATCCACCAGTGTCATTGCATGTGTGCTTTTTTTACTAAAAACTACTGGGGTCATTGCATGTGTGTTGTCTTCAGAGACCACACATGGATGCACCAGAGTCATTGCATGTGTGTTCTTTTCACAATCCACCTATGGATCCACCCGTGTCATTGTATGTGTGTTCTTTTTACTAACAACAACCAGAGTCATTGTAATGTGTGTTCTTTTCACATACCACATATGGAGCCACAAGTGGCATTGCATGTGTGCTTTTTTTACTAACAACAACTGGGTCATTGCATGTGTGTTCTCTTCATAGACCACAGATGGATCCACCAATGTCATTACATGTGTGTTCTTTTCACAATCCACCAGTGTCATTGCATGTGTGCTCTTTTTACTAACCACAACCAGAGTCATTGCATGTGTGTTCTCTTCAGAGACCACACAAGGATCCACCAGTGTCATTGCATGTGTGTTCTTTTTACTAACAAGAACCAGATTCATTGCCTGTGTGTTCTTTTTACATACCACCTATGGATCCACCAGTGTCATTGCATGTGTGTTCTTTTTACTAACAACAACTGGAGTCATTTCATGACTGTTCTTTTCACATAGCACATATGGATCCACTAGTGTCATTGAAATCTGTGTTCTTTTCACATACCACATATGGATCCACCAGTGTCATTGCATGTGTGCTTTTTTTACTAACAACAACTGAGGTCATTGCATGTGTGATCTCTTTAGAGATCACACATGGATCCACCAGTGTCATTACATGTGAGTTCTTTTTACGAACAACAACCAGAGTCATCGCATGTGTGCTCTTTTCACAATCCATCTATGGATCCACCAGTGTCATTGCATGTGTGTTCTTTTCACAATCCACCTATGGATCCACCAGTGTCATTGCATGTGTGCTCTTTTTACTAACAACAACTAGAGTCATTGCATGTGTGTTCTCTTCAGAGCCACACATGGATCCACCAGTGTCATCGCATGTGTGTTATTTTTACTAACAACAACCAGAGTCATTGCATGTGTGTTCTTTTCACATACCACCTATGGATCCACTAGTGTCATTGCATGTGTGTTCTTTTTACTAACAACAAGAGTCATTTCATGACTGTTCTTTTCACATACCACATATGGATCCATCGGTGTCATTGAAATGTGTGTTCTCTTCAGAGACCACACATGGATCCACCAAAGTCATTGCATGTGTGTTATTTTTACTAACAACAACTGCAGTCATTGCATGTGTTCTCTTCAGAGACCACACATGGATCCACAAGTGTCATTGCATGTGTGTTCTTTTCACAATCCACCTATGGATCCACCAGTGTCATTGCATGTGTGCTCTTTTTACTAAAAACAACCAGAGTCATTGCATGTGTGTTCTCTTCAGAGACCACACATGGATCCACTAGTGTCATTGCATGTGTATTCTTTTTACTAACAACAACCAGAGTCATTGCATGTGTGTTCTTTTCACATACCACCTATGGATCCACCAGTGTCATTGCATGTGTGTTCTTTTTACTAACAACAACTGGAGTCATTTCATGACTGTTCTTTTCATACCAGATATGGATCCACCAGTGTTATTGAAATGTGTGTTCTCTTCAGAGACCACACATGGATCCACCAGTGTCATTGCATGTGTGTTCTTTTTACTAAGAACAACTAGAGTCATTGCATGTGTGTTCTTTCCACATACCACATATGGATCCACCAGTGTCATTGTATGTGTGCTCTTTTCACAGTCCACCTATGGATCCACCAGTGTCATTCCATGTGTGTTCTTTTTACTAACAACAACCCTAGTCATTGAAATGTGTGTTCTTTTCACATACCACATATGGATCCACCAGTGTCATTGCATGTGTGCTTTTTCTACTAACAACAACTGGGGTCATTGCATGTGTGTTCTGTTCAGAGACCACACATGGATCCACCAGTGTCATTGCATGTGTGTTCTTTTTACTAACAACAACCAGGGTCATTGAAATGTGTGTTCTTTTTAGAGACCACACATGGATCCACCAGTGTCATTGCATGTGTGTTCTTTTTACTAACAACAACTAGTGTCATTGCATGTGTGTTATTTTCACAATCCACCTATGGATCCACCATGTCATTGCATGCGTGTTCTTTTTACTAAAAACAACCAGAGTCATTGAAATTTGTGTTCTTTTCACATACCACATATGTATCCACCAGTGTCATTGCATGTGTGCTTTTTTACTAACAACAACTGAGGTCATTGCATGTGAGTTCTTTTTACTAACAACAACTAGAGTCATTGCATGTGTGCTCTTTTCACAATCCATCTATGGATCCACCAGTGTCATTGCATGTGTGTTCTTTTCACAATCCACCTATGGATCCACCAGTGTCATTGCATGTGTGCTCTTTTTTCTAACAACAACCAGAGTCATTGCATGTGTGTTCTTTTTACTAACAACAACCAGAGTCATTGAAATGTGTGTTCTTTTGACATACCACATATGGATCCACTAGTGTCATTGCATGTGTGCTTTTTCTACTAACAACAACTGGGGTCATTGCATGTGTGTTCTTTTCACATACCACATATGGATCCACCAGTGTCATTGTATGTGTGCTCTTTTCATAATCCACCTATGGATCCACTAGTGTCATTGCATGTGTGGTTTTTTTACTAACAACAACTGGGGTCATTGCATGTGTGTTCTCTTCATAGACCACACATGGATCCACCAATGTCATTGCATGTGTGTTCTTTTCACAATCCACCTATGGATCCACCAGTGTCATTGCATGTGTGCTCTTTTTACTAACAACAACCAGAGTCATTGCATGTGTGTTCTCTTCAGAGACCACACATGGATCCACCAGTGTCATTGCATGTGTGTTCTTTTTACTAACAACAACCAGAGTCATTGCCTGTGTGTTCTTTTTACATACCACCTATGGATCCACCAGTGTCATTGCATGTGTGTTCTTTTTACTAACAACAACTGGAGTCATTTCATGACTGTTCTTTTCACATACCACATATGGATCCACCAGTGTCATTGAAATGTGTGTTCTTTTCACATACCACATATGGATCCACCAGTGTCATTGCATGTGTGCTTTTTTTACTAACAACAACTGAGGTCATTGCATGTGTGTTCTCTTTAGAGATCACACATGGATCCACCAGTGTCATTGCATGTGAGTTCTTTTTACTAACAACAACTAGAGTCATTGCATGTGTGCTCTTTTCACAATCCATCTATGGATCCACCAGTGTCATTGCATGTGTGTTCTTTTCACAATCCACCTATGGATCCACCAGTGTCATTGCATGTGTGCTCTTTTTACTAACAACAACCAGAGTCATTGCATGTGTGTTCTTTTTACTAACAACAACCAGAGTCATTGAAATGTGTGTTCTTTTCACATACCACATATGGATCCACTAGTGTCATTGCATGTGTGCTTTTTCTACTAACAACAACTGGGGTCATTGCATGTGTGTTCTTTTCACATACCACATATGGATCCACCAGTGTCATTGTATGTGTGCTCTTTTCATAATCCACCTATGGATCCACTAGTGTCATTGCATGTGTGATTTTTTTACTAACAACAACTGGGGTCATTGCTTGTGTGTTCTCTTCATAGACCACACATGGATCCACCAATGTCATTGCATGTGTGTTCTTTTCACAATCCACCTATGGATCCACCAGTGTCATTGCATGTGTGCTCTTTTTACTAACAACAACCAGAGTCATTGCATGTGTGTTCTCTTCAGAGACCACACATGGATCCACTAGTGTCATTGCATGTGTGTTCTTTTTACTAACAAGAACCAGAGTCATTGCCTGTGTGTTCTTTTTACATACCACCTATGGATCCACCAGTGTCATTGCATGTGTGTTCTTTTTACTAACAACAACTGGAGTCATTTCATGACTGTTCTTTTCACATACCACATATGGATCCACTAGTGTCATTGAAATGTGTGTTCTTTTCACATACCACATATGGATCCACCAGTGTCATTGTATGTGTGCTTTTTTTACTAACAACAACTGAGGTCATTGCATGTGTGTTCTCTTTAGAGATCACACATGGATCCACCAGTGTCATTACATGTGAGTTCTTTTTACGAACAACAACCAGAGTCATTGCATGTGTGCTCTTTTCACAATCCATCTATGGATCCACCAGTGTCATTGCATGTGTGTTCTTTTCACAATCCACCTATGGATCCACCAGTGTCATTGCATGTGTGCTCTTTTTACTAACAACAACTAGAGTCATTGCATGTGTGTTCTCTTCAGAGACCACACATGGATCCACCAGTGTCATCGCATGTGTGTTCTTTTTACTAACAACAACCAGAGTCATTGCATGTGTGTTCTTTTCACATACCACCTATGGATCCACTAGTGTCATTGCATGTGTGTTCTTTTTACTAACAACAACAAGAGTCATTTCATGACTGTTCTTTTCACATACCACATATGGATCCATCGGTGTCATTGAAATGTGTGTTCTCTTCAGAGACCACACATGGATCCACCAATGTCATTGCATGTGTGTTATTTTTACTAACAACAACTGCAGTCATTGCATGTGTTCTCTTCAGAGACCACACATGGATCCACAACTGTCATTGCATGTGTGTTCTTTTCACAATCCACCTATGGATCCACCAGTGTCATTGCATGTGTGCTCTTTTTACTAAAAACAACCAGAGTCATTGCATGTGTGTTCTCTTCAGAGACCACACATGGATCCACTAGTGTCATTGCATGTGTATTATTTTTACTAACAACAACTAGAGTCATTGCATGTGTGTTCTTTTCACATACCACCTATGGATCCACCAGTGTCATTGCATGTGTGTTCTTTTTACTAACAACAACTGGAGTCATTTCATGACTGTTCTTTTCATACCACATATGGATCCACCAGTGTTATTGAAATGTGTGTTCTCTTCATAGACCACACATGGATCCACCAGTGTCATTGCATGTGTGTTCTTTTTACTAACAACAACTAGAGTCATTGCATGTGTGTTCTTTTCACATACCACATATGGATCCACCAGTGTCATTGTATGTGTGCTCTTTTCACAGTCCACCTATGGATCCACCAGTGTCATTCCATGTGTGTCACCTCAAGCTTTACTTATGGATCCACAAGTGTCATTGCATGTGTGCTCTTTTTACTAACAACAACCAGAGTCATTGCATGTGTGTTCTCTTCAGAGACCACGCATGGATCCACCAGTGTCATTGCATGTGTGTTATTTTTACTAACAACAACCAGAGTCATTTCATGTGTGCTCTTTTCACATACCACCTATGGATCCACCAGTGTCATTTCATGTGTGTTCTTCTTACTAGCAACAACTGGAGTCATTTCATGATTGTTCCTTTCAGAGACCACACATGGATCCATGTCATTGAAATGTGTGTTCTCTTCAGAGACCACACATGGATCCACCAATGTCATTGTATGTGTGTTCTTTTTTACTTACAACAACCAGAGTCATTGCATGTGTGTTCTTTTCACATACCACACATGGATCCACCAATGTCATTGCATGTGTGCTCTTTTCACAATCCACCTATGGATCCACCAGTGTCATTGCATGTGTGTTCTTTTTACAAACAACAACCAGAGTCATTGAAATGTGTGTTCTTTTCACATACCACATATGGATCAACTAGTGTCATTGCATGTGTGCCCTTTTTACTAACAACAGCTGGGGTCATTGCACGTGTGTTCTCTTCAGAGACCACACATGGATCCACCAGTGTCATTGCATGTGTGCTCTTTTCACAATCCACCTATGGATCCACCAGTGTCATTGTAAGTGTGCTCTTTTTACTAACAACAACCAGAGTCATTGCATGTGTGTTCTCTTCAGAGAGCACACATGGATCCACCAGTGTCATTGCATGTGTGTTCTTTTTACTAACAACAACCAGAGTCATTGCATGTGTGTTCTTTTTACATACCACCTATGGATCCACCAGTGTCATTGCATGTGTGTTCTTTTTACTAACAACAACTGGAGTCATTTCATGACTGTTCTTTTCACATACCACATATGGATCCACTAGTGTCATTGAAATGTGTGTTCTTTTCACATACCACATATGGATCCACCAGTGTCATTGCATGTGTGCTTTTTTTACTAACAACAACTGAGGTCATTGCATGTGTGTTCTCTTCAGAGATCACACATGGATCCACCAGTGTCATTGCATGTGAGTTCTTTTTACTAACAACAACCAGAGTCATTGCATGTGTGCTCTTTTCACAATCCATCTATGGATCCACCAGTGTCATTGCATGTGTGTTCTTTTCACAATCCACCTATGGATCCACCAGTATCATTGCATGTGTGCTCTTTTTACTAACAACAACTAGAGTCATTGCATGTGTGTTCTCTTCAGAGACCACACATGGATCCACCAGTGTCATTGTGTTCTTTTCACTAACAACAACCAGAGTCATTGCATGTGTGTTCTTTTCACATACCACCTATGGATCCACCAGTGTCATTGCATGTGTGTTCTTTTTACTAGCAACAACCAGAGTCATTGCATGTCTACTCTTTTCACAATCCATCTATGGATCCACCAGTGTCATTGCATGTGTGTTCTTTTCACAATCCACCTATGGATCCACCAGTGTCATTGCATGTGTGCTCTTTTTACTAACAATAACCAGAGTCATTGCATCTGTGTTCTCTTTAGAGACCACACATGGATCCACCAGTGTCATTGTGTTCTTTTTACTAACAACAACCAGAGTCATTGCATGTGTGTTCTTTTCACATACCACCTATGGATCCACCAGTGTCATTGCATGTGTGTTCTTTTTACTAACAACAACTAGAGTCATTTCATGACTCTTCTTTTCACATACCACATATGGATCCACCAGTGTCATTAACATGTGTGTTCTCTTCAGAGACCACACATGGATCCACCAGTGTCATTGCATGTGTGTTATTTTTACTAACAACAACTAGAGTCATTGCATGTGTGTTCTCTTCAGAGACCACACATGGATCCACAAGTGTCATTGCATGTGTGTTCTTTTCACAATCCACCTATGGATCCACCAGTGTCATTGCATGTGTGCTCTTTTTACTAAAAACAACCAGAGTCATTTCATGTGTGTTCTCTTCAAAGACCACACATGGATCCACTAGTGTCATTGCATGTGTGTTCTTTTTACTAACAACAACCAGAGTCATTTCATGACAGTTCTTTTCACATACCACATATGGATCCACCAGTGTCATTCAAATGTGTGTTCTCTTCAGAGACCACACATGGATCCACCAGTGTCATTGCATGTGTGTTCTTTTTACTAACAACAACTGGAGTGATTGCACGTGTGTTCTCTTCACATACCACACATGGATCCACCGGTGTCATTGCATGTGTGCACTTTTCAGAATCCACCTATGGATCCACCCGTGTCATTGTATGTGTGTTCTTTTTACTAACAACAACCAGAGTCATTGTAATGTGTGTTCTTTTCACATACCACATATGGAGCCACAAGTGGCATTGCATGTGTGCTTTTTTTACTAACAACAACTGGGGTCATTGCATGTGTGTTCTCTTCATAGACCACAGATGGATCCACCAATGTCATTGCATGTGTGTTCTTTTCACAATCCACCTATGGATCCACCAGTGTCATTGCATGTGTGCTCTTTTTACTAACCACAACCAGAGTCATTGCATGTGTGTTCTCTTCAGAGACCACACATGGATCCACCAGTGTCATTGCATGTGTGTTCTTTTTACTAACAAGAACCAGAGTCATTGCCTGTGTGTTCTTTTTACATACCACCTATGGATCCACCAGTGTCATTGCATGTGTGTTCTTTTTACTAACAACAACGGGAGTCATTTCATGACTGTTCTTTTCACATAGCACATATGGATCCACTAGTGTCATTGAAATCTGTGTTCTTTTCACATACCACATATGGATCCACCAGTGTCATTGCATGTGTGCTTTTTTTACTAACAACAACTGAGGTCATTGCATGTGTGTTCTCTTTAGAGATCACACATGGATCCACCAGTGTCATTACATGTGAGTTCTTTTTACGAACAACAACCAGAGTCATTGCATGTGTGCTCTTTTCACAATCCATCTATGGATCCACCAGTGTCATTGCATGTGTGTTCTTTTCACAATCCACCTATGGATCCACCAGTGTCATTGCATGTGTGCTCTTTTTACTAACAACAACTAGAGTCATTGCATGTGTGTTCTCTTCAGAGACCACACATGGATCCACCAGTGTCATCGCATGTGTGTTCTTTTTACTAACAACAACCAGAGTCATTGCATGTGTGTTCTTTTCACATACCACCTATGGATCCACTAGTGTCATTGCATGTGTGTTCTTTTTACTAACAACAACAAGAGTCATTTCATGACTGTTCTTTTCACATACCACATATGGATCCATCGGTGTCATTGAAATGTGTGTTCTCTTCAGAGACCACACATGGATCCACCAATGTCATTGCATGTGTGTTATTTTTACTAACAACAACTGCAGTCATTGCATGTGTTCTCTTCAGAGACCACACATGGATCCACAAGTGTCATTGCATGTGTGTTCTTTTCACAATCCAGCTATGGATCCACCAGTGTCATTGCATGTGTGCTCTTTTTACTAAAAACAACCAGAGTCATTGCATGTGTGTTCTCTTCAGAGACCACACATGGATCCACCAGTGTCATTGCATGTGTGTTCTTTTTACAAACAACAACTAGAGTCATTGCATGTGTGTTCTTTCCACATACCACATATGGATCCACCAGTGTCATTGTATGTGTGCTCTTTTCACAGTCCACCTATGGATCCACCAGTGTCATTCCATGTGTGTTCTTTTTACTAACAACAACCCTAGTCATTGAAATGTGTGTTCTTTTCACATACCACATATGGATCCACCAGTGTCATTGCATGTGTGCTTTTTCTACTAACAACAACTGGGGTCATTGCATGTGTGTTCTGTTCAGAGACCACACATGGATCCACCAGTGTCATTGCATGTGTGTTCTTTTTACTAACAACAACCAGGGTCATTGAAATGTGTGTTCTTTTTAGAGACCACACATGGATCCACCAGTGTCATTGCATGTGTGTTCTTTTTACTAACAACAACTAGTGTCATTGCATGTGTGTTATTTTCACAATCAACCTATGGATCCACCATGTCCTTGCATGCGTGTTCTTTTTACTAAAAACAACCAGAGTCATTGAAATTTGTGTTCTTTTCACATACCACATATGTATCCACCAGTGTCATTGCATGTGTGCTTTTTTTACTAACAACAACTGAGGTCATTGCATGTGAGTTCTTTTTACTAACAACAACTAGAGTCATTGCATGTGTGCTCTTTTCACAATCCATCTATGGATCCACCAGTGTCATTGCATGTGTGTTCTTTTCACAATCCACCTATGGATCCACCAGTGTCATTGCATGTGTGCTCTTTTTTCTAACAACAACCAGAGTCATTGCATGTGTGTTCTTTTTACTAACAACAACCAGAGTCATTGAAATGTGTGTTCTTTTCACATACCACATATGGATCCACTAGTGTCATTGCATGTGTGCTTTTTCTACTAACAACAACTGGGGTCATTGCATGTGTGTTCTTTTCACATACCACATATGGATCCACCAGTGTCATTGTATGTGTGCTCTTTTCATAATCCACCTATGGATCCACTAGTGTCATTGCATGTGTGCTTTTTTTACTAACAACAACTGGGGTCATTGCATGTGTGTTCTCTTCATAGACCACACATGGATCCACCAATGTCATTGCATGTGTGTTCTTTTCACAATCCACCTATGGATCCACCAGTGTCATTGCATGTGTGCTCTTTTTACTAACAACAACCAGAGTCATTGCATGTGTGTTCTCTTCAGAGACCACACATGGATCCACTAGTGTCATTGCATGTGTGTTCTTTTTACTAACAAGAACCAGAGTCATTGCCTGTGTGTTCTTTTTACATACCACCTATGGATCCACCAGTGTCATTGCATGTGTGTTCTTTTTACTAACAACAACTGGAGTCATTTCATGACTGTTCTTTTCACATACCACATATGGATCCACCAGTGTCATTGAAATGTGTGTTCTTTTCACATACCACATATGGATCCACCAGTGTCATTGCATGTGTGCTTTTTTTACTAACAACAACTGAGGTCATTGCATGTGTGTTCTCTTTAGAGATCACACATGGATCCACCAGTGTCATTGCATGTGAGTTCTTTTTACTAACAACAACTAGAGTCATTGCATGTGTGCTCTTTTCACAATCCATCTATGGATCCACCAGTGTCATTGCATGTGTGTTCTTTTCACAATCCACCTATGGATCCACCAGTGTCATTGCATGTGTGCTCTTTTTACTAACAACAACCAGAGTCATTGCATGTGTGTTCTTTTTACTAACAACAACCAGAGTCATTGAAATGTGTGTTCTTTTCACATACCACATATGGATCCACTAGTGTCATTGCATGTGTGCTTTTTCTACTAACAACAACTGGGGTCATTGCATGTGTGTTCTTTTCACATACCACATATGGATCCACCAGTGTCATTGTATGTGTGCTGTTTTCATAATCCACCTATGGATCCACTAGTGTCATTGCATGTGTGCTTTTTTTACTAACAACAACTGGGGTCATTGCTTGTGTGTTCTCTTCATAGACCACACATGGATCCACCAATGTCATTGCATGTGTGTTCTTTTCACAATCCACCTATGGATCCACCAGTGTCATTGCATGTGTGCTCTTTTTACTAACAACAACCAGAGTCATTGCATGTGTGTTCTCTTCAGAGACCACACATGGATCCACCAGTGTCATTGCATGTGTGTTCTTTTTACTAACAAGAACCAGAGTCATTGCCTGTGTGTTCTTTTTACATACCACCTATGGATCCACCAGTGTCATTGCATGTGTGTTCTTTTTACTAACAACAACTGGAGTCATTTCATGACTGTTCTTTTCACATACCACATATGGATCCACTAGTGTCATTGAAATGTGTGTTCTTTTCACATACCACATATGGATCCACCAGTGTCATTGCATGTGTGCTTTTTTTTACTAACAACAACTGAGGTCATTGCATGTGTGTTCTCTTTAGAGATCACACATGGATCCACCAGTGTCATTGCATGTGAGTTCTTTTTACGAACAACAACCAGAGTCATTGCATGTGTGCTCTTTTCACAATCCATCTATGGATCCACCAGTGTCATTGCATGTGTGCTCTTTTTACTAACAACAACCAGAGTCATTGCATGTGTGTTCTCTTCAGAGACCACACATGGATCCACCAGTGTCATTGCATGTGAGTTCTTTTTACTAGAAAACAACCAGGGTCATTGCATGTGTGCTCTTTTCACAATCCATCTATGGATCCACCAGTGTCATTGCATGTGTGCTCTTTTTACTAACAATAACCAGAGTCATTGCATCTGTGTTCTCTTTAGAGACCACACATGGATCCACCAGTGTCATTGTGTTCTTTTTACTAACAACAACCAGAGTCATTGCATGTGTGTTCTTTTCACATACCACCTATGGATCCACCAGTGTCATTGCATGTGTGTTCTTTTTACTAACAACAACTAGAGTCATTTCATGACTCTTCTTTTCACATACCACATATGGATCCACCAGTGTCATTAACATGTGTGTTCTCTTCAGAGACCACACATGGATCCACCAGTGTCATTGCATGTGTGTTATTTTTACTAACAACAACTAGAGTCATTGCATGTGTGTTCTCTTCAGAGACCACACATGGATCCACAAGTGTCATTGCATGTGTGTTCTTTTCACAATCCACCTATGGATCCACCAGTGTCATTGCATGTGTGCTCTTTTTACTAAAAACAACCAGAGTCATTTCATGTGTGTTCTCTTCAAAGACCACACATGGATCCACTAGTGTCATTGCATGTGTGTTCTTTTTACTAACAAGAACCAGAGTCATTGCCTGTGTGTTCTTTTTACATACCACCTATGGATCCACCAGTGTCATTGCATGTGTGTTCTTTTTACTAACAACAACTGGAGTCATTTCATGACTGTTCTTTTCACATAGCACATATGGATCCACTAGTGTCATTGAAATCTGTGTTCTTTTCACATACCACATATGGATCCACCAGTGTCATTGCATGTGTGCTTTTTTTACTAACAACAACTGAGGTCATTGCATGTGTGTTCTCTTTAGAGATCACACATGGATCCACCAGTGTCATTACATGTGAGTTCTTTTTACGAACAACAACCAGAGTCATTGCATGTGTGCTCTTTTCACAATCCATCTATGGATCCACCAGTGTCATTGCATGTGTGTTCTTTTCACAATCCACCTATGGATCCACTAGTGTCATTGCATGTGTGCTCTTTTTACTAACAACAACTAGAGTCATTGCATGTGTGTTCTCTTCAGAGACCACACATGGATCCACCAGTGTCATCGCATGTGTGTTCTTTTTACTAACAACAACCAGAGTCATTGCATGTGTGTTCTTTTCACATACCACCTATGGATCCACTAGTGTCATTGCATGTGTGTTCTTTTTACTAACAACAACAAGAGTCATTTCATGACTGTTCTTTTCACATACCACATATGGATCCATCGGTGTCATTGAAATGTGTGTTCTCTTCAGAGACCACACATGGATCCACCAATGTCATTGCATGTGTGTTATTTTTACTAACAACAACTGCAGTCATTGCATGTGTTCTCTTTAGAGACCACACATGGATCCACAAGTGTCATTGCATGTGTGTTCTTTTCACAATCCAGCTATGGATCCACCAGTGTCATTGCATGTGTGCTCTTTTTACTAAAAACAACCAGAGTCATTGCATGTGTGTTCTCTTCAGAGACCACACATGGATCCACCAGTGTCATTGCATGTGTGTTCTTTTTACAAACAACAACTAGAGTCATTGCATGTGTGTTCTTTCCACATACCACATATGGATCCACCAGTGTCATTGTATGTGTGCTCTTTTCACAGTCCACCTATGGATCCACCAGTGTCATTCCATGTGTGTTCTTTTTACTAACAACAACCCTAGTCATTGAAATGTGTGTTCTTTTCACATACCACATATGGATCCACCAGTGTCATTGCATGTGTGCTTTTTCTACTAACAACAACTGGGGTCATTGCATGTGTGTTCTGTTCAGAGACCACACATGGATCCACCAGTGTCATTGCATGTGTGTTCTTTTTACTAACAACAACCAGGGTCATTGAAATGTGTGTTCTTTTTAGAGACCACACATGGATCCACCAGTGTCATTGCATGTGTGTTCTTTTTACTAACAACAACTAGTGTCATTGCATGTGTGTTATTTTCACAATCAACCTATGGATCCACCATGTCCTTGCATGCGTGTTCTTTTTACTAAAAACAACCAGAGTCATTGAAATTTGTGTTCTTTTCACATACCACATATGTATCCACCAGTGTCATTGCATGTGTGCTTTTTTTACTAACAACAACTGAGGTCATTGCATGTGAGTTCTTTTTACTAACAACAACTAGAGTCATTGCATGTGTGCTCTTTTCACAATCCATCTATGGATCCACCAGTGTCATTGCATGTGTGTTCTTTTCACAATCCACCTATGGATCCACCAGTGTCATTGCATGTGTGCTCTTTTTTCTAACAACAACCAGAGTCATTGCATGTGTGTTCTTTTTACTAACAACAACCAGAGTCATTGAAATGTGTGTTCTTTTCACATACCACATATGGATCCACTAGTGTCATTGCATGTGTGCTTTTTCTACTAACAACAACTGGGGTCATTGCATGTGTGTTCTTTTCACATACCACATATGGATCCACCAGTGTCATTGTATGTGTGCTCTTTTCATAATCCACCTATGGATCCACTAGTGTCATTGCATGTGTGCTTTTTTTACTAACAACAACTGGGGTCATTGCATGTGTGTTCTCTTCATAGACCACACATGGATCCACCAATGTCATTGCATGTGTGTTCTTTTCACAATCCACCTATGGATCCACCAGTGTCATTGCATGTGTGCTCTTTTTACTAACAACAACCAGAGTCATTGCATGTGTGTTCTCTTCAGAGACCACACATGGATCCACCAGTGTCATTGCATGTGTGTTCTTTTTACTAACAAGAACCAGAGTCATTGCCTGTGTGTTCTTTTTACATACCACCTATGGATCCACCAGTGTCATTGCATGTGTGTTCTTTTTACTAACAACAACTGGAGTCATTTCATGACTGTTCTTTTCACATACCACATATGGATCCACCAGTGTCATTGAAATGTGTGTTCTTTTCACATACCACATATGGATCCACCAGTGTCATTGCATGTGTGCTTTTTTTACTAACAACAACTGAGGTCATTGCATGTGTGTTCTCTTTAGAGATCACACATGGATCCACCAGTGTCATTGCATGTGAGTTCTTTTTACTAACAACAACTAGAGTCATTGCATGTGTGCTCTTTTCACAATCCATCTATGGATCCACCAGTGTCATTGCATGTGTGTTCTTTTCACAATCCACCTATGGATCCACCAGTGTCATTGCATGTGTGCTCTTTTTACTAACAACAACCAGAGTCATTGCATGTGTGTTCTTTTTACTAACAACAACCAGAGTCATTGAAATGTGTGTTCTTTTCACATACCACATATGGATCCACTAGTGTCATTGCATGTGTGCTTTTTCTACTAACAACAACTGGGGTCATTGCATGTGTGTTCTTTTCACATACCACATATGGATCCACCAGTGTCATTGTATGTGTGCTCTTTTCATAATCCACCTATGGATCCACTAGTGTCATTGCATGTGTGCTTTTTTTACTAACAACAACTGGGGTCATTGCTTGTGTGTTCTCTTCATAGACCACACATGGATCCACCAATGTCATTGCATGTGTGTTCTTTTCACAATCCACCTATGGATCCACCAGTGTCATTGCATGTGTGCTCTTTTTACTAACAACAACCAGAGTCATTGCATGTGTGTTCTCTTCAGAGACCACACATGGATCCACCAGTGTCATTGCATGTGTGTTCTTTTTACTAACAAGAACCAGAGTCATTGCCTGTGTGTTCTTTTTACATACCACCTATGGATCCACCAGTGTCATTGCATGTGTGTTCTTTTTACTAACAACAACTGGAGTCATTTCATGACTGTTCTTTTCACATACCACATATGGATCCACTAGTGTCATTGAAATGTGTGTTCTTTTCACATACCACATATGGATCCACCAGTGTCATTGCATGTGTGCTTTTTTTTACTAACAACAACTGAGGTCATTGCATGTGTGTTCTCTTTAGAGATCACACATGGATCCACCAGTGTCATTGCATGTGAGTTCTTTTTACGAACAACAACCAGAGTCATTGCATGTGTGCTCTTTTCACAATCCATCTATGGATCCACCAGTGTCATTGCATGTGTGCTCTTTTTACTAACAACAACCAGAGTCATTGCATGTGTGTTCTCTTCAGAGACCACACATGGATCCACCAGTGTCATTGCATGTGAGTTCTTTTTACTAGAAAACAACCAGGGTCATTGCATGTGTGCTCTTTTCACAATCCATCTATGGATCCACCAGTGTCATTGCATGTGTGCTCTTTTTACTAACAATAACCAGAGTCATTGCATCTGTGTTCTCTTTAGAGACCACACATGGATCCACCAGTGTCATTGTGTTCTTTTTACTAACAACAACCAGAGTCATTGCATGTGTGTTCTTTTCACATACCACCTATGGATCCACCAGTGTCATTGCATGTGTGTTCTTTTTACTAACAACAACTAGAGTCATTTCATGACTCTTCTTTTCACATACCACATATGGATCCACCAGTGTCATTAACATGTGTGTTCTCTTCAGAGACCACACATGGATCCACCAGTGTCATTGCATGTGTGTTATTTTTACTAACAACAACTAGAGTCATTGCATGTGTGTTCTCTTCAGAGACCACACATGGATCCACAAGTGTCATTGCATGTGTGTTCTTTTCACAATCCACCTATGGATCCACCAGTGTCATTGCATGTGTGCTCTTTTTACTAAAAACAACCAGAGTCATTTCATGTGTGTTCTCTTCAAAGACCACACATGGATCCACTAGTGTCATTGCATGTGTGTTCTTTTTACTAACAAGAACCAGAGTCATTGCCTGTGTGTTCTTTTTACATACCACCTATGGATCCACCAGTGTCATTGCATGTGTGTTCTTTTTACTAACAACAACTGGAGTCATTTCATGACTGTTCTTTTCACATAGCACATATGGATCCACTAGTGTCATTGAAATCTGTGTTCTTTTCACATACCACATATGGATCCACCAGTGTCATTGCATGTGTGCTTTTTTTACTAACAACAACTGAGGTCATTGCATGTGTGTTCTCTTTAGAGATCACACATGGATCCACCAGTGTCATTACATGTGAGTTCTTTTTACGAACAACAACCAGAGTCATTGCATGTGTGCTCTTTTCACAATCCATCTATGGATCCACCAGTGTCATTGCATGTGTGTTCTTTTCACAATCCACCTATGGATCCACTAGTGTCATTGCATGTGTGCTCTTTTTACTAACAACAACTAGAGTCATTGCATGTGTGTTCTCTTCAGAGACCACACATGGATCCACCAGTGTCATCGCATGTGTGTTCTTTTTACTAACAACAACCAGAGTCATTGCATGTGTGTTCTTTTCACATACCACCTATGGATCCACTAGTGTCATTGCATGTGTGTTCTTTTTACTAACAACAACAAGAGTCATTTCATGACTGTTCTTTTCACATACCACATATGGATCCATCGGTGTCATTGAAATGTGTGTTCTCTTCAGAGACCACACATGGATCCACCAATGTCATTGCATGTGTGTTATTTTTACTAACAACAACTGCAGTCATTGCATGTGTTCTCTTTAGAGACCACACATGGATCCACAAGTGTCATTGCATGTGTGTTCTTTTCACAATCCAGCTATGGATCCACCAGTGTCATTGCATGTGTGCTCTTTTTACTAAAAACAACCAGAGTCATTGCATGTGTGTTCTCTTCAGAGACCACACATGGATCCACCAGTGTCATTGCATGTGTGTTCTTTTTACAAACAACAACTAGAGTCATTGCATGTGTGTTCTTTCCACATACCACATATGGATCCACCAGTGTCATTGTATGTGTGCTCTTTTCACAGTCCACCTATGGATCCACCAGTGTCATTCCATGTGTGTTCTTTTTACTAACAACAACCCTAGTCATTGAAATGTGTGTTCTTTTCACATACCACATATGGATCCACCAGTGTCATTGCATGTGTGCTTTTTCTACTAACAACAACTGGGGTCATTGCATGTGTGTTCTGTTCAGAGACCACACATGGATCCACCAGTGTCATTGCATGTGTGTTCTTTTTACTAACAACAACCAGGGTCATTGAAATGTGTGTTCTTTTTAGAGACCACACATGGATCCACCAGTGTCATTGCATGTGTGTTCTTTTTACTAACAACAACTAGTGTCATTGCATGTGTGTTATTTTCACAATCAACCTATGGATCCACCATGTCCTTGCATGCGTGTTCTTTTTACTAAAAACAACCAGAGTCATTGAAATTTGTGTTCTTTTCACATACCACATATGTATCCACCAGTGTCATTGCAAGTGTGCTTTTTTTACTAACAACAACTGAGGTCATTGCATGTGAGTTCTTTTTACTAACAACAACTAGAGTCATTGCATGTGTGCTCTTTTCACAATCCATCTATGGATCCACCAGTGTCATTGCATGTGTGTTCTTTTCACAATCCACCTATGGATCCACCAGTGTCATTGCATGTGTGCTCTTTTTTCTAACAACAACCAGAGTCATTGCATGTGTGTTCTTTTTACTAACAACAACCAGAGTCATTGAAATGTGTGTTCTTTTCACATACCACATATGGATCCACTAGTGTCATTGCATGTGTGCTTTTTCTACTAACAACAACTGGGGTCATTGCATGTGTGTTCTTTTCACATACCACATATGGATCCACCAGTGTCATTGTATGTGTGCTCTTTTCATAATCCACCTATGGATCCACTAGTGTCATTGCATGTGTGCTTTTTTTACTAACAACAACTGGGGTCATTGCATGTGTGTTCTCTTCATAGACCACACATGGATCCACCAATGTCATTGCATGTGTGTTCTTTTCACAATCCACCTATGGATCCACCAGTGTCATTGCATGTGTGCTCTTTTTACTAACAACAACCAGAGTCATTGCATGTGTGTTCTCTTCAGAGACCACACATGGATCCACCAGTGTCATTGCATGTGTGTTCTTTTTACTAACAAGAACCAGAGTCATTGCCTGTGTGTTCTTTTTACATACCACCTATGGATCCACCAGTGTCATTGCATGTGTGTTCTTTTTACTAACAACAACTGGAGTCATTTCATGACTGTTCTTTTCACATACCACATATGGATCCACCAGTGTCATTGAAATGTGTGTTCTTTTCACATACCACATATGGATCCACCAGTGTCATTGCATGTGTGCTTTTTTTACTAACAACAACTGAGGTCATTGCATGTGTGTTCTCTTTAGAGATCACACATGGATCCACCAGTGTCATTGCATGTGAGTTCTTTTTACTAACAACAACTAGAGTCATTGCATGTGTGCTCTTTTCACAATCCATCTATGGATCCACCAGTGTCATTGCATGTGTGTTCTTTTCACAATCCACCTATGGATCCACCAGTGTCATTGCATGTGTGCTCTTTTTACTAACAACAACCAGAGTCATTGCATGTGTGTTCTTTTTACTAACAACAACCAGAGTCATTGAAATGTGTGTTCTTTTCACATACCACATATGGATCCACTAGTGTCATTGCATGTGTGCTTTTTCTACTAACAACAACTGGGGTCATTGCATGTGTGTTCTTTTCACATACCACATATGGATCCACCAGTGTCATTGTATGTGTGCTCTTTTCATAATCCACCTATGGATCCACTAGTGTCATTGCATGTGTGCTTTTTTTACTAACAACAACTGGGGTCATTGCTTGTGTGTTCTCTTCATAGACCACACATGGATCCACCAATGTCATTGCATGTGTGTTCTTTTCACAATCCACCTATGGATCCACCAGTGTCATTGCATGTGTGCTCTTTTTACTAACAACAACCAGAGTCATTGCATGTGTGTTCTCTTCAGAGACCACACATGGATCCACCAGTGTCATTGCATGTGTGTTCTTTTTACTAACAAGAACCAGAGTCATTGCCTGTGTGTTCTTTTTACATACCACCTATGGATCCACCAGTGTCATTGCATGTGTGTTCTTTTTACTAACAACAACTGGAGTCATTTCATGACTGTTCTTTTCACATACCACATATGGATCCACTAGTGTCATTGAAATGTGTGTTCTTTTCACATACCACATATGGATCCACCAGTGTCATTGCATGTGTGCTTTTTTTACTAACAACAACTGAGGTCATTGCATGTGTGTTCTCTTTAGAGATCACACATGGATCCACCAGTGTCATTGCATGTGAGTTCTTTTTACGAACAACAACCAGAGTCATTGCATGTGTGCTCTTTTCACAATCCATCTATGGATCCACCAGTGTCATTGCATGTGTGCTCTTTTTACTAACAACAACCAGAGTCATTGCATGTGTGTTCTCTTCAGAGACCACACATGGATCCACCAGTGTCATTGCATGTGTGTTCTTTTTACTAACAAGAACCAGAGTCATTGCCTGTGTGTTCTTTTTACATACCACCTATGGATCCACCAGTGTCATTGCATGTGTGTTCTTTTTACTAACAACAACTGGAGTCATTTCATGACTGTTCTTTTCACATACCACATATGGATCCACTAGTGTCATTGAAATGTGTGTTCTTTTCACATACCACATATGGATCCACCAGTGTCATTGCATGTGTGCTTTTTTTACTAACAACAACTGAGGTCATTGCATGTGTGTTCTCTTTAGAGATCACACATGGATCCACCAGTGTCATTACATGTGAGTTCTTTTTACGAACAACAACCAGAGTCATTGCATGTGTGCTCTTTTCACAATCCATCTATGGATCCACCAGTGTCATTGCATGTGTGTTCTTTTCACAATCCACCTATGGATCCACCAGTGTCATTGCATGTGTGCTCTTTGTACTAACAACAACTAGAGTCATTGCATGTGTGTTCTCTTCAGAGACCACACATGGATCCACCAGTGTCATCGCATGTGTGTTCTTTTTACTAACAACAACCAGAGTCATTGCATGTGTGTTCTTTTCACATACCACCTATGGATCCACTAGTGTCATTGCATGTGTGTTCTTTTTACTAACAACAACAAGAGTCATTTCATGACTGTTCTTTTCACATACCACATATGGATCCATCGGTGTCATTGAAATGTGTGTTCTCTTCAGAGACCACACATGGATCCACCAATGTCATTGCATGTGTGTTATTTTTACTAACAACAACTGCAGTCATTGCATGTGTTCTCTTCAGAGACCACACATGGATCCACAACTGTCATTGCATGTGTGTTCTTTTCACAATCCACCTATGGATCCACCAGTGTCATTGCATGTGTGCTCTTTTTACTAAAAACAACCAGAGTCATTGCATGTGTGTTCTCTTCAGAGACCACACATGGATCCACTAGTGTCATTGCATGTGTATTCTTTTTACTAACAACAACCAGAGTCATTGCATGTGTGTTCTTTTCACATACCACCTATGGATCCACCAGTGTCATTGCATGTGTGTTCTTTTTACTAACAACAACTGGAGTCATTTCATGACTGTTCTTTTCATACCACACATGGATCCACCAGTGTTATTGAAATGTGTGTTCTCTTCATAGACCACACATGGATCCACCAGTGTCATTGCATGTGTGTTCTTTTTACTAACAACAACTAGTGTCATTGCATGTGTGTTCTTTTCACATACCACATATGGATCCACCAGTGTCATTGTATGTGTGCTCTTTTCACAGTCCACCTATGGATCCACCAGTGTCATTCCATGTGTGTCACCTCAAGCTTTACTTATGGATCCACAAGTGTCATTGCATGTGTGCTCTTTTTACTAACAACAACCAGAGTCATTGCATGTGTGTTCTCTTCAGAGACCACGCATGGATCCACCAGTGTCATTGCATGTGTGTTATTTTTACTAACAACAACCAGAGTCATTTCATGTGTGCTCTTTTCACATACCACCTATGGATCCACCAGTGTCATTTCATGTGTGTTCTTCTTACTAGCAACAACTGGAGTCATTTCATGATTGTTCCTTTCAGAGACCACACATGGATCCATGTCATTGAAATGTGTGTTCTCTTCAGAGACCACACATGGATCCACCAATGTCATTGTATGTGTGTTCTTTTTTACTTACAACAACCAGAGTCATTGCATGTGTGTTCTTTTCACATACCACACATGGATCCACCAATGTCATTGCATGTGTGCTCTTTTCACAATCCACCTATGGATCCACCAGTGTCATTGCATGTGTGTTCTTTTTACAAACAACAACCATAGTCATTGAAATGTGTGTTCTTTTCACATACCACATATGGATCAACTAGTGTCATTGCATGTGTGCCCTTTTTACTAACAACAGCTGGGGTCATTGCACGTGTGTTCTCTTCAGAGACCACACATGGATCCACCAGTGTCATTGCATGTGTGCTCTTTTCACAATCCACCTATGGATCCACCAGTGTCATTGTAAGTGTGCTCTTTTTACTAACAACAACCAGAGTCATTGCATGTGTGTTCTCTTCAGAGAGCACACATGGATCCACCAGTGTCATTGCATGTGTGTTCTTTTTACTAACAACAACCAGAGTCATTGCATGTGTGTTCTTTTTACATACCACCTATGGATCCACCAGTGTCATTGCATGTGTGTTCTTTTTACTAACAACAACTGGAGTCATTTCATGACTGTTCTTTTCACATACCACATATGGATCCACTAGTGTCATTGAAATGTGTGTTCTTTTCACATACCACATATGGATCCACCAGTGTCATTGCATGTGTGCTTTTTTTACTAACAACAACTGAGGTCATTGCATGTGTGTTCTCTTCAGAGATCACACATGGATCCACCAGTGTCATTGCATGTGAGTTCTTTTTACTAACAACAACCAGAGTCATTGCATGTGTGCTCTTTTCACAATCCATCTATGGATCCACCAGTGTCATTGCATGTGTGTTCTTTTCACAATCCACCTATGGATCCACCAGTATCATTGCATGTGTGCTCTTTTTACTAACAACAACTAGAGTCATTGCATGTGTGTTCTCTTCAGAGACCACACATGGATCCACCAGTGTCATTGTGTTCTTTTTACTAACAACAACCAGAGTCATTGCATGTGTGTTCTTTTCACATACCACCTATGGATCCACCAGTGTCATTGCATGTGTGTTCTTTTTACTAGCAACAACCAGAGTCATTGCATGTCTACTCTTTTCACAATCCATCTATGGATCCACCAGTGTCATTGCATGTGTGTTCTTTTCACAATCCACCTATGGATCCACCAGTGTCATTGCATGTGTGCTCTTTTTACTAACAATAACCAGAGTCATTGCATCTGTGTTCTCTTTAGAGACCACACATGGATCCACCAGTGTCATTGTGTTCTTTTTACTAACAACAACCAGAGTCATTGCATGTGTGTTCTTTTCACATACCACCTATGGATCCACCAGTGTCATTGCATGTGTGTTCTTTTTACTAGCAACAACCAGAGTCATTGCATGTCTACTCTTTTCACAATCCATCTATGGATCCACCAGTGTCATTGCATGTGTGTTCTTTTCACAATCCACCTATGGATCCACCAGTGTCATTGCATGTGTGTTATTTTTACTAACAATAACCAGAGTCATTGCATCTGTGTTCTCTTTAGAGACCACACATGGATCCACCAGTGTCATTGCATGTGTGTTCTTTTCACAATCCACCTATGGATCCACCAGTGTCATTGCATGTGTGCTCTTTTTACTAAAAACAACCAGAGTCATTTCATGTGTGTTCTCTTCAAAGACCACACATGGATCCACTAGTGTCATTGCATGTGTGTTCTTTTTACTAACAACAACCAGAGTCATTTCATGACAGTTCTTTTCACATACCACATATGGATCCACCAGTGTCATTCAAATGTGTGTTCTCTTCAGAGACCACACATGGATCCACCAGTGTCATTGCATGTGTGTTCTTTTTACTAACAACAACTGGAGTGATTGCACGTGTGTTCTCTTCACATACCACACATGGATCCACCGGTGTCATTGCATGTGTGCACTTTTCAGAATCCACCTATGGATCCACCCGTGTCATTGTATGTGTGTTCTTTTTACTAACAACAACCAGAGTCATTGTAATGTGTGTTCTTTTCACATACCACATATGGAGCCACAAGTGGCATTGCATGTGTGCTTTTTTTACTAACAACAACTGGGGTCATTGCATGTGTGTTCTCTTCATAGACCACAGATGGATCCACCAATGTCATTGCATGTGTGTTCTTTTCACAATCCACCTATGGATCCACCAGTGTCATTGCATGTGTGCTCTTTTTACTAACCACAACAAGAGTCATTGCATGTGTGTTCTCTTCAGAGACCACACATGGATCCACCAGTGTCATTGCATGTGTGTTCTTTTTACTAACAAGAACCAGAGTCATTGCCTGTGTGTTCTTTTTACATACCACCTATGGATCCACCAGTGTCATTGCATGTGTGTTCTTTTTACTAACAACAACTGGAGTCATTTCATGACTGTTCTTTTCACATAGCACATATGGATCCACTAGTGTCATTGAAATCTGTGTTCTTTTCACATACCACATATGGATCCACCAGTGTCATTGCATGTGTGCTTTTTTTACTAACAACAACTAAGGTCATTGCATGTGTGTTCTCTTTAGAGATCACACATGGATCCACCAGTGTCATTACATGTGAGTTCTTTTTACGAACAACAACCAGAGTCATTGCATGTGTGCTCTTTTCACAATCCATCTATGGATCCACCAGTGTCATTGCATGTGTGTTCTTTTCACAATCCACCTATGGATCCACCAGTGTCATTGCATGTGTGCTCTTTTTACTAACAACAACTAGAGTCATTGCATGTGTGTTCTCTTCAGAGACCACACATGGATCCACCAGTGTCATCGCATGTGTGTTCTTTTTACTAACAACAACCAGAGTCATTGCATGTGTGTTCTTTTCACATACCACCTATGGATCCACTAGTGTCATTGCATGTGTGTTCTTTTTACTAACAACAACAAGAGTCATTTCATGACTGTTCTTTTCACATACCACATATGGATCCATCGGTGTCATTGAAATGTGTGTTCTCTTCAGAGACCACACATGGATCCACCAATGTCATTGCATGTGTGTTATTTTTACTAACAACAACTGCAGTCATTGCATGTGTTCTCTTCAGAGACCACACATGGATCCACAAGTGTCATTGCATGTGTGTTCTTTTCACAATCCAGCTATGGATCCACCAGTGTCATTGCATGTGTGCTCTTTTTACTAAAAACAACCAGAGTCATTGCATGTGTGTTCTCTTCAGAGACCACACATGGATCCACCAGTGTCATTGCATGTGTGTTCTTTTTACAAACAACAACTAGAGTCATTGCATGTGTGTTCTTTCCACATACCACATATGGATCCACCAGTGTCATTGTATGTGTGCTCTTTTCACAGTCCACCTATGGATCCACCAGTGTCATTCCATGTGTGTTCTTTTTACTAACAACAACCCTAGTCATTGAAATGTGTGTTCTTTTCACATACCACATATGGATCCACCAGTGTCATTGCATGTGTGCTTTTTCTACTAACAACAACTGGGGTCATTGCATGTGTGTTCTGTTCAGAGACCACACATGGATCCACCAGTGTCATTGCATGTGTGTTCTTTTTACTAACAACAACCAGGGTCATTGAAATGTGTGTTCTTTTTAGAGACCACATATGGATCCACCAGTGTCATTGCATGTGTGTTCTTTTTACTAACAACAACTAGTGTCATTGCATGTGTGTTATTTTCACAATCCACCTATGGATCCACCATGTCATTGCATGCGTGTTCTTTTTACTAAAAACAACCAGAGTCATTGAAATTTGTGTTCTTTTCACATACCACATATGTATCCACCAGTGTCATTGCATGTGTGCTTTTTTTACTAACAACAACTGAGGTCATTGCATGTGAGTTCTTTTTACTAACAACAACTAGAGTCATTGCATGTGTGCTCTTTTCACAATCCATCTATGGATCCACCAGTGTCATTGCATGTGTGTTCTTTTCACAATCCACCTATGGATCCACCAGTGCCATTGCATGTGTGCTCTTTTTACTAACAACAACCAGAGTCATTGCATGTGTGTTCTTTTTACTAACAACAACCAGAGTCATTGAAATGTGTGTTCTTTTCACATACCACATATGGATCCAGTAGTGTCATTGCATGTGTGCTTTTTCTACTAACAACAACTGGGGTCATTGCATGTGTGTTCTTTTCACATACCACATATGGATCCACCAGTGTCATTGTATGTGTGCTCTTTTCATAATCCACCTATGGATCCACTAGTGTCATTGCATGTGTGCTTTTTTTACTAACAATAACTGGGGTCATTGCATGTGTGTTCTCTTCATAGACCACACATGGATCCACCAATGTCATTGCATGTGTGTTCTTTTCACAATCCACCTATGGATCCACCAGTGTCATTGCATGTGTGCTCTTTTTACTAACAACAACCAGAGTCATTGCATGTGTGTTCTCTTCAGAGACCACACATGGATCCACCAGTGTCATTGCATGTGTGTTCTTTTTACTAACAAGAACCAGAGTCATTGCCTGTGTGTTCTTTTTACATACCACCTATGGATCCACCAGTGTCATTGCATGTGTGTTCTTTTTACTAACAACAACTGGAGTCATTTCATGACTGTTCTTTTCACATACCACATATGGATCCACTAGTGTCATTGAAATGTGTGTTCTTTTCACATACCACATATGGATCCACCAGTGTCATTGCATGTGTGCTTTTTTTACTAACAACAACTGAGGTCATTGCATGTGTGTTCTCTTTAGAGATCACACATGGATCCACCAGTGTCATTGCATGTGAGTTCTTTTTACGAACAACAACCAGAGTCATTGCATGTGTGCTCTTTTCACAATCCATCTATGGATCCACCAGTGTCATTGCATGTGTGCTCTTTTTACTAACAACAACCAGAGTCATTGCATGTGTGTTCTCTTCAGAGACCACACATGGATCCATCAGTGTCATTGCATGTGTGTTCTTTTTACTAACAAGAACCAGAGTCATTGCCTGTGTGTTCTTTTTACATACCACCTATGGATCCACCAGTGTCATTGCATGTGTGTTCTTTTTACTAACAACAACTGGAGTCATTTCATGACTGTTCTTTTCACATACCACATATGGATCCACTAGTGTCATTGAAATGTGTGTTCTTTTCACATACCACATATGGATCCACCAGTGTCATTGCATGTGTGCTTTTTTTACTAACAACAACTGAGGTCATTGCATGTGTGTTCTCTTTAGAGATCACACATGGATCCACCAGTGTCATTACATGTGAGTTCTTTTTACGAACAACAACCAGAGTCATTGCATGTGTGCTCTTTTCACAATCCATCTAAGGATCCACCAGTGTCATTGCATGTGTGTTCTTTTCACAATCCACCTATGGATCCACCAGTGTCATTGCATGTGTGCTCTTTTTACTAACAACAACTAGAGTCATTGCATGTGTGTTCTCTTCAGAGACCACACATGGATCCACCAGTGTCATCGCATGTGTGTTCTTTTTACTAACAACAACCAGAGTCATTGCATGTGTGTTCTTTTCACATACCACCTATGGATCCACTAGTGTCATTGCATGTGTGTTCTTTTTACTAACAACAACAAGAGTCATTTCATGACTGTTCTTTTCACATACCACATATGGATCCATCGGTGTCATTGAAATGTGTGTTCTCTTCAGAGACCACACATGGATCCACCAATGTCATTGCATCTGTGTTATTTTTACTAACAACAACTGCAGTCATTGCATGTGTTCTCTTCAGAGACCACACATGGATCCACAAGTGTCATTGCATGTGTGTTCTTTTCACAATCCACCTATGGATCCACCAGTGTCATTGCATGTGTGCTCTTTTTACTAAAAACAACCAGAGTCATTGCATGTGTGTTCTCTTCAGAGACCACACATGGATCCACTAGTGTCATTGCATGTGTATTCTTTTTACTAACAACAACCAGAGTCATTGCATGTGTGTTCTTTTCACATACCACCTATGGATCCACCAGTGTCATTGCATGTGTGTTCTTTTTACTAACAACAACTGGAGTCATTTCATGACTGTTCTTTTCACATACCACATATGGATCCACTAGTGTCATTGAAATGTGTGTTCTTTTCACATACCACATATGGATCCACCAGCGTCATTGCATGTGTGCTTTTTTTACTAACAACAACTGAGGTCATTGCATGTGTGTTCTCTTTAGAGATCACACATGGATCCACCAGTGTCATTGCATGTGAGTTCTTTTTACTAACAACAACTAGAGTCATTGCATGTGTGCTCTTTTCACAATCCATCTATGGATCCACCAGTGTCATTGCATGTGTGTTCTTTTCACAATCCACCTATGGATCCACCAGTGTCATTGCATGTGTGCTCTTTTTACTAACAACTACCAGAGTCATTGCATGTGTGTTCTTTTTACTAACAACAACCAGACTCATTGAAATGTGTGTTCTTTTCACATACCACATATGGATCCACTAGTGTCATTGCATGTGTGCTCTTTCTACTAAGAACAACTGGGGTCATTGCATGTGTGTTCTTTTCACATACCACATATGGATCCACCAGTGTCATTGTATGTGTGCTCTTTTCATAATCCACCTATGGATCCACTAGTGTCATTGCATGTGTGCTTTTTTTACTAACAACAACTGGGGTCATTGCATGTGTGTTCTCTTCATAGACCACACATGGATCCACCAATGTCATTGCATGTGTGTTCTTTTCACAATCCACCTATGGATCCACCAGTGTCATTGCATGTGTGCTCTTTTTACTAACAACAACCAGAGTCATTGCATGTGTGTTCTCTTCAGACACGTCACATGGATCCACCAGTGTCATTGCATGTGTGTTCTTTTTACTAACAAGAACCAGAGTCATTGCCTGTGTGTTCTTTTTACATACCACCTATGGATCCACCAGTGTCATTGCATGTGTGTTCTTTTTACTAACAACAACTGGAGTCATTTCATGACTGTTCTTTTCACATACCACATATGGATCCACTAGTGTCATTGAAATGTGTGTTCTTTTCACATACCACATATGGATCCACCAGCGTCATTGCATGTGTGCTTTTTTTACTAACAACAACTGAGGTCATTGCATGTGTGTTCTCTTTAGAGATCACACATGGATCCACCAGTGTCATTGCATGTGAGTTCTTTTTACTAACAACAACTAGAGTCATTGCATGTGTGCTCTTTTCACAATCCATCTATGGATCCACCAGTGTCATTGCATGTGTGTTCTTTTCACAATCCACCTATGGATCCACCAGTGTCATTGCATGTGTGCTCTTTTTACTAACAACAACCAGAGTCATTGCATGTGTGTTCTTTTTACTAACAACAACCAGAGTCATTGAAATGTGTGTTCTTTTCACATACCACATATGGATCCACTAGTGTCATTGCATGTGTGCTTTTTCTACTAACAACAACTGGGGTCATTGCATGTGTGTTCTTTTCACATACCACATATGGATCCACCAGTGTCATTGTATGTGTGCTCTTTTCATAATCCACCTATGGATCCACTAGTGTCATTGCATGTGTGCTTTTTTTACTAACAACAACTGGGGTCATTGCATGTGTGTTCTCTTCATAGACCACACATGGATCCACCAATGTCATTGCATGTGTGTTCTTTTCACAATCCACCTATGGATCCACCAGTGTCATTGCATGTGTGCTCTTTTTACTAACAACAACTAGAGTCATTGCATGTGTGTTCTCTTCAGAGACCACACATGGATCCACCAGTGTCATCGCATGTGTGTTCTTTTTACTAACAACAACCAGAGTCATTGCATGTGTGTTCTTTTCACATACCACCTATGGATCCACTAGTGTCATTGCATGTGTGTTCTTTTTACTAACAACAACTGGAGTCATTTCATGACTGTTCTTTTCACATACCACATATGGATCCACTAGTGTCATTGAAATGTGTGTTCTTTTCACATACCACATATGGATCCACCAGTGTCATTGCATGTGTGCTTTTTTTACTAACAACAACTGAGGTCATTGCATGTGTGTTCTCTTTAGAGATCACACATGGATCCACCAGTGTCATTGCATGTGAGTTCTTCTTACGAACAACAACCAGAGTCATTGCATGTGTGCTCTTTTCACAATCCATCTATGGATCCACCAGTGTCATTGCATGTGTGCTCTTTTTACTAACAACAACCAGAGTCATTGCATGTGTGTTCTCTTCAGAGACCACACATGGATCCACCAGTGTCATTGCATGTTTTCTTTTTACTAACAAGAACCAGAGTCATTGCCTGTGTGTTCTTTTTACATACCACCTATGGATCCACCAGTGTCATTGCATGTGTGTTCTTTTTACTAACAACAACTGGAGTCATTTCATGACTGTTCTTTTCACATACCACATATGGATCCACTAGTGTCATTGAAATGTGTGTTCTTTTCACATACCACATATGGATCCACCAGTGTCATTGCATGTGTGCTTTTTTTACTAACAACAACTGAGGTCATTGCATGTGTGTTCTCTTTAGAGATCACACATGGATCCACCAGTGTCATTACATGTGAGTTCTTTTTACGAACAACAACCAGAGTCATTGCATGTGTGCTCTTTTCACAATCCATCTATGGATCCACCAGTGTCATTGCATGTGTGTTCTTTTCACAATCCACCTATGGATCCACCAGTGTCATTGCATGTGTGCTCTTTTTACTAACAACAACTAGAGTCATTGCATGTGTGTTCTCTTCAGAGACCACACATGGATCCACCAGTGTCATCGCATGTGTGTTCTTTTTACTAACAACAACCAGAGTCATTGCATGTGTGTTCTTTTCACATACCACCTATGGATCGACTAGTGTCATTGCATTTGTGTTCTTTTTACTAACAACAACAAGAGTCATTTCATGACTGTTCTTTTCACATACCACATATGTATCCATCGGTGTCATTGAAATGTGTGTTCTCTTCAGAGACCACACATGGATCCACCAATGTCATTGCATGTGTGTTATTTTTACTAACAACAACTGCAGTCATTGCATGTGTTCTCTTCAGAGACCACACATGGATCCACAACTGTCATTGCATGTGTGTTCTTTTCACAATCCACCTATGGATCCACGAGTGTCATTGCATCTGTGCTCTTTTTACTAAAAACAACCAGAGTCATTGCATGTGTGTTCTCTTCAGAGACCACACATGGATCCACTAGTGTCATTGCATGTGTATTCTTTTTACTAACAACAACCAGAGTCATTGCATGTGTGTTCTTTTCACATACCACCTATGGATCCACCAGTGTCATTGCATGTGTGTTCTTTTTACTAACAACAACTGGAGTCATTTCATGACTGTTCTTTTCATACCACATATGGATCCACCAGTGTTATTGAAATGTTTGTTCTCTTCATAGACCACACATGGATCCACCAGTGTCATTGCATGTGTGTTCTTTTTACTAACAACAACTAGAGTCATTGCATGTGTGTTCTTTTCACATACCACATATGGATCCACCAGTGTCATTGTATGTGTGCTCTTTTCACAGTCCACCTATGGATCCACCAGTGTCATTCCATGTGTGTTCTTTTTACTAACAACAACCCTAGTCATTGAAATGTGTGTTCTTTTCACATACCACATATGGATCCACCAGTGTCATTGCATGTGTGCTTTTTCTACTAACAACAACTGGGGTCATTGCATGTGTGTTCTGTTCAGAGACCACACATGGATCCACTAGTGTCATTGCATGTGTGTTCTTTTTACTAACAACAACCAGGGTCACTGAAATGTGTGTTCTTTTTAGAGACCACACATGGATCCACCAGTGTCATTGCATGTGTGTTCTTTTTACTAACAACAACTAGTGTCATTGCATGTGTGTTATTTTCACAATCCACCTATGGATCCACCATGTCATTGCATGCGTGTTCTTTTTACTAAAAACAACCAGAGTCATTGAAATTTGTGTTCTTTTCACATACCACATATGTATCCACCAGTGTCATTGCATGTGTGCTTTTTTTACTAACAACAACTGAGGTCATTGCATGTGAGTTCTTTTTACTAACAACAACTAGAGTCATTGCATGTGTGCTCTTTTCACAATCCATCTATGGATCCACCAGTGTCATTGCATGTGTGTTCTTTTCACAATGCACCTATGGATCCACCAGTGTCATTGCATGTGTGCTCTTTTTACTAACAACAACCAGAGTCATTGCATGTGTGTTCTTTTTACTAACAACAACCAGAGTCATTGAAATGTGTGTTCTTTTCACATACCACATATGGATCCACTAGTGTCATCGCATGTGTGATTTTTCTACTAATAACAACTGGGGTCATTGCATGTGTGTTCTTTTCACATACCACATATGGATCCACCAGTGTCATTGTATGTGTGCTCTTTTCATAATCCACGTATGGATCCACTAGTGTCATTGCATGTGTGCTTTTTTTACTAACAACAACTGGGGTCATTGCATGTGTGTTCTCTTCATAGACCACACATGGATCCACCAATGTCATTGCATGTGTGTTCTTTTCACAATCCACCTATGGATCCACCAGTGTCATTGCATGTGTGCTCTTTTTACTAACAACAACCAGAGTCATTGCATGTGTGTTCTCTTCAGAGACCACACATGGATCCACCAGTGTAAATGCATGTGTGTTCTTTTTACTAACAAGAACCAGAGTCATTGCCTGTGTGTTCTTTTTACATACCACCTATGGATCCACCATTGTCATTGCATGTGTGTTCTTTTTACTAACAACAACTGGAGTCATTTCATGACTGTTCTTTTCACATACCACATATGGATCCACTAGTGTCATTGAAATGTGTGTTCTTTTCACATACCACATATGGATCCACCAGTGTCATTGCATGTGTGCTTTTTTTACTAACAACAACTGAGGTCATTTCATGACTGTTCTCTTTAGAGATCACACATGGATCCACCAGTGTCATTGCATGTGAGTTCTTTTTACGAACAACAACCAGAGTCATTGCATGTGTGCTCTTTTCACAATCCATCTATGGATCCACCAGTGTCATTGCATGTGTGTTCTTTTCACAATCCACCTATGGATCCACCAGTGTCATTGCATGTGTGCTCTTTTTACTAACAACAACTAGAGTCATTGCATGTGTGTTCTCTTCAGAGACCACACATGGATCCACCAGTGTCATCGCATGTGTGTTCTTTTTACTAACAACAACCAGAGTCATTGCATGTGTGTTCTTTTCACATACCACCTATGGATCCACTAGTGTCATTGCATGTGTGTTCTTTTTACTAACAAGAACAAGAGACATTTCATGACTGTTCTTTTCACATACCACATATGGATCCATCAGTGTCATTGAAATGTGTGTTCTCTTCAGAGACCACACATGGATCCACCAATGTCATTGCATGTGTGTTATTTTTACTAACAACAACTGCAGTCATTGCATGTGTGTTCTCTTCAGAGACCACACATGGATCCACAAGTGTCATTGCATGTGTGTTCTTTTCACAATCCACCTATGGATCCACCAGTGTCATTGCATGTGTGCTCTTTTTACTAAAAACAACCAGAGTCATTGCATGTGTGTTCTCTTCAGAGACCACACATGGATCCACTAGTGTCATTGCATGTGTATTCTTTATACTAACAACAACCAGAGTCATTGCATGTGTGTTCTTTTCACATACCACCTATGGATCCACCAGTGTCATTGCATGTGTGTTCTTTTTACTAACAACAACTGGAGTCATTTCATGACTGTTCTTTTCATACCACATATGGATCCACCAGTGTTATTGAAATGTGTGTTCTCTTCAGAGACCACACATGGATCCACCAGTGTCATTGCATGTGTGTTCTTTTTACTAACAACAACTAGAGTCATTGCATGTGTGTTCTTTTCACATACCACATATGGATCCACCAGTGTCATTGTATGTGTGCTCTTTTCACAGTCCACCTATGGATCCACCAGTGTCATTCCATGTGTGTTCTTTTTACTAACAACAACCCTAGTCATTGAAATGTGTGTTCTTTTCACATACCACATATGGATCCACCAGTGTCATTGCATGTGTGCCTTTTCTACTAACAACAACTGGGGTCATTGCATGTGTGTTCTGTTCAGAGACCACACATGGATCCACCAGTGTCATTGCATGTGTGTTCTTTTTACTAACAACAACCAGGGTCACTGAAATGTGTGTTCTTTTTAGAGACCACACATGGATCCACCAGTGTCATTGCATGTGTGTTCTTTTTTACTAACAACAACTAGTGTCATTGCATGTGTGTTATTTTCACAATCCACCTATGGATCCACCATGTCATTGCATGCGTGTTCTTTTTACTAAAAACATCCAGAGTCATTGAAATTTGTGTTCTTTTCACATACCACATATGTATCCACCAGTGTCATTGCATGTGTGCTTTTTTTACTAACAACAACTGAGGTCATTGCATGTGAGTTCTTTTTACTAACAACAACTAGAGTCATTGCATGTGTGCTCTTTTCACAATCCATCTATGGATCCACCAGTGTCATTGCATGTGTGTTCTTTTCACAATCCACCTATGGATCCACCAGTGTCATTGCATGTGTGCTCTTTTTACTAACAACAACCAGAGTCATTGCATGTGTGTTCTTTTTACTAACAACAACCAGAGTCATTGAAATGTGTGTTCTTTTCACATACCACATATGGATCCACTAGTGTCATTGCATGTGTGCTTTTTCTACTAACAACAACTGGGGTCATTGCATGTGTGTTCTTTTCACATACCACATATGGATCCACCAGTGTCATTGTATGTGTGCTCTTTTCATAATCCACCTATGGATCCACAAGTGTCATTGCATGTGTGCTCTTTTTACTAACAACAACCAGAGTCATTGCATGTGTGTTCTCCTCAGAGACCACACATGGATCCACCAGTGTTATTGCATGTGTGTTCTTTTTACTAACAACAACTAGAGTCATTGCATGTGTGTTCTTTTCACATACCACCTATGGATCCACCAGTGTCATTGCATGTGTGTTCTTTTTACTAACAACAACTAGAGTTATTTCATGACTCTTCTTTTCACATACCACATATGGATCCACCAGTGTCATTGAAATGTGTGTTCTCTTCAGAGACCACACATGGATCCACTAGTGTCATTGCATGTGTGTTTTTTTACTAACAACAACTGGAGTCATTGCATGTGTGTTCTCTTCAGAGACGACACATGGATCCACAAGTGTCATTGCATGTGTGATCTATTCACAATCCACCTATGGATCCACCAGTGTCATTGCATGTGTGCTCTTTTTACTGAAAACAACCAGAGTCATTGCATGTGTGTTCTCTTCAGAGACCACACATGGATCCACTAGTGTCATTGCATGTGTATTCTTTTTACTAACAACAACGAGAGTCATTGCATGTGTGTTCTTTTCACATACCACCTCTGGATCCACCAGTGTCATTGTATGTGTGTTCTTTTTACTAACAACAACTGGAGTCATTTCATGACTGTTCTTTTCACATACCACATATGGATCCACCAGTGTCATTGAAATGTGTGTTCTCTTCAGAGACCACACATGGATCCACCAGTGTCATTGCATGTGTGTTCTTTTTACTAACAACAACTAGAGTCATTGCATGTGTGTTCTTTTCACATACCACATATGGATCCACCAGTGTCATTGTATGTGTGCTCTTTTCACAATCCACCTATGGATCAACCAGTGTCATTCCATGTGTGTTCTTTTTACTAACAACAACCCTAGTCATTGAAATGTGTGTTCTTTTCACATACCACATATGGATCCACCAGCGTCATTGCATGTGTGCTTTTTCTACTAACAACAACTGGGGTCATTGCATGTGTGTTCTGTTCAGAGACCACACATGGATCCAGCAGTGTCATTGCATGTGTGTTCTTTTTACTAGCAACAACCAGGGTCACTGAAATGTGTGTTCTTTTCAGAGACCACACATGGATCCACCAGTGTCATTGCATGTGTGTTCTTTTTACTAACAACAACCAGTGTCATTGCATGTGTGTTATTTTCACAATCCACCTAGGGATCCACCATGTCATTGCATGCGTGTTCTTTTTACTAAAAACAACAAGAGTCATTGAAATGTGTGTTCTTTTCACATACCACATATGGATCCACCAGTGTCATTGAAATGTGTGTTCTTCTCATTAACCATAGCTAGAGTCATTGGATGTGTGTTCTCTTCAGAGACCACATATTTATCCACCAGTGTCATTGAAATGTGTATTATTTTCAACTACAGCCGTTGTCCACAAACAATCGGGACGCAGAGCCCACCAGTTCCGCTCTAGGCTTCTAGAAGACCCGATCCCCGATTGTTAGGCACCATTGGATCGGGGTGCGTGGACGATAGTGATGTTCTTCGCGAGGGCAATCCACGAGAATTATGTTTTGCGAGCTGATTGGCCGTGGCAACTATGCTGGGCCTACGTCCTTGCCCTTATCCCCTTAACCTCGAGGCCGCAGATCAGATCGTGTTCCTTCATTGCCATGGAGTGGGAGAGGGCCAAACTCAGCTTGCACGAGGCTCAGATGTTCGCCCACTACGACATACTCGCGCCGCCGTTGGTGAGGCTTCCGGCCGGCTTCGAGCTCCGCTACGCCGAGATTCCTGTCGCGCCGCTCTTGCGCGACAACACGTTGGTGAGGCAGATCGAGGAGCGCCGCCGCCAGCTGTCGGAGCGGAAGAGGGCAATGGCGCGGTACTCGCGTACGAGCGTGTACTGGCGAAAGATGTTCAAGAAGGAGCGGGCTGCATTGATTGAGCTATGCAGAACCCACCGGTGGGAGATCCACCCGGATCTGCGCAACCCCAAAGGGAGGCAGCGCTTCTGGGCTGTGCCTAGGCGTACGACCTCCACCATTATCGATGCAGCGCGCCGTGAAGAATCCATGAGGAGGAGGAACGCTGCCGGGAATGTCGGCATCGATTCCGACGCGGAGGAGGCTGGCAGTGACGCGAACAACGTCGTTCATGATGGAGACTACGGGAGCGTCATAGTCGATTAGGGCCACTTAAGCATAAATTAAATCTATGTACGGTATCTTAATGCGCTCTTTGGATCTGGGTCACTTGAGTCATGGTCGATTATCGTCATAATCTATATTTGGTGGCCATGTTTTAGTTGCCTTTGTCTTTGAAACTAGTCGATCGAAACTCGTCTGATCCTGAAAATAAAGTTCGCGCGTTCCTGGCATATCTGATGGGACAATACGCTGACTCTGCTCCCAGAACTTGATGGCACAGCCATAATTTGGAGTGCGCCAGAGGAGAAGGGATCGAGCGTGTTGTAATAGTGTACTACTCGTGTCCAGATATAACTGACTTAGTTTTTTAGATATTTAATAAATGTGTCTATACCCAAAACATGTCTAGATACATGTTTTAGATTTCTCTGTCTTTCAAACTAATCAAAAGTCATCAAATTCTGAACAAACAAAGTCATTGCGTTCACACCTGATGGGACAATACGCTGACTCTGCTACTTGATGGCACAACCATAATTCTGGAGTGCGCCAGAGGAGATGGGAATGCAAGGGAGATGGGAACTTGTAGCCGTGTCCAAACGCAGGTAAAAAATTAATGTAATAATATTTTAAAAAAATGTAATCTGGTCCACATGACCCCATCATAGACACGTTGCACGCGCGAGATATAAACAAAAACGACACGACTAGTTTAGTTTCAATGATATAATTCAACATACGACGTTACTGTGCCTGCATCTTTCTGCTCCTCTTATTAGTCTGCTAGCCCACACTGCATTAAGCATCAGTTGATGAGGATAAAAAAATGATAAGATAGCAAATAAAACAATTTTTAAGCTTACGTTTCATCCGGAGAATCGTACAAAGATGAAATTGGCAGGGATTTATTATTTCTCCTGCAGTTAGACGAAAGATCCTCAAGAACATCCTCAATCACCCCTGCAACTTCTTCATATTCTAATACACCTCCATTATTTGCCCTTTCCTCCCTGTTTCGCTTACCCTTTTGTTTCTTTTCACACCCTTTTCTCGCCAGCACCTCCACTTCTTCGTAAATTGGCTGCTTACGAACGTTTTCCTCTGAGTGCTCATCACTGTCTTTGAGCTGCTCTTCCGCCAGTTCTGGCTGAGAAGCCTCATTTTCTGCCACCAGGGTGTGAACAGGGACAATAGCATGTGTAACTGGGTTTTTGCACAACCTCTTGATATGGCCGAATCCACCACAACGTCCGCATTTCCTTTTCCTAGCTCCTAGCCTTGGACCTTTATCGGTGGAGGCTTTGATCCTTAGCTTTCTAGGCCACCCAGGTGGCCTCCTAAGAACTGGTGGTTGAAGTTTGAACCCTGGATCGACAATCTCCCAATCATTTTCATCGGCCATAGGTGGTACATTTTCTGCATAAGTTGCAGCAAACTTGCCATGGAGAAATAGTTGTCGACATAGTTCTCTATTTCAGCTTCGTTACCTCTAAGCTTTAAGATGAAGTAAATTGCATGGTGACATGGCAGACCAGTAATCTGCCACTGCCTGCATGAACAAGTCTTGTTCGCAATGTCTATAGTGTACCTCCGTTCACTTCCACGCCTGTATTCTGCATAAACCTCAGCCAATGTTCTGGAACTTCTGACCATCCTCATCTTTATCGTTCTCATTGCCCTGGTTCTTGCATTCAGTAACATAACCACCTTTGGAACTATTTTATGGCCTAAAAATTTTCTTGCACAAATTCTTTGCCTTAAATCTATCTTCACCATTATGCACTGTCTTATTGCATCCAACAAAATAACAATCCCAAGTGTCTTAATGCCCGAAATCTTATCATTGAAACTCTCTGCCAAATTATTGCAAACAAAATCCACCTTGCTTATCTCGCCAAACTTGCTTCTGGCCCATAGCTTGGTGTGATGTTCTTCAAGGTATTTTTTCACCTTTGGCACTACATACATGTTCTGCAAGTAAGTACCATGTGTGCTTGGGGTGTATGTGTATGCTGATCGCCACAAGTCCTCTTCAAAGATCTTTCCTTTGAACTTCTTCGTGAAGTTAGTAGTGAGGTGCCGCATGCATTCCCTATGCTCAACCCCAGGAAACACAACATCAACATCATTCTCAAGATCCTCGGATGCACCAGTGTGTATCACCAAGCCTTTAGGGTGACCGATTACTTCCCGTAGTCTCTGCATGAACTATATCCAGCTTTCATTTGATTCACCCTCAAGAACAACATAAGCTATGGGTAGAAGCCAATTATGCGCGTCCAAAGCACAAGTAGAAGCAACATGTCCCCTGAACTTCCCTGTTAAATAAGTTGCGCCTATTGCCAAGTATGGCCTGCAGCCGTCTAGGAACCCCTTCCAGCATGCCTTCAGGTAGACAAAACATCTCCTGAAGCATATCTTATCTGCCTGCTTATACCTGACCCCCCTCGAGACCTTTTCTCTCCCTTTCACAACCTCGTAATCGATGTCAACAACACTACCAGGTGATGTTTTCTCTACCTGAGATTTGAAACTATACAACATATGAAAACTGTCATTCCACTTGCCTTGAATGAAGTTTAGAGCCATCTCCTTCCCATCAAAGACTCTGTGGTAAGGAATCAGAACGTTAAACTTTTTGCTAATCTTTGCTCTGAGTTTAGCAGGTCCAATGTTATGATCCTGCCTCACCCAATCAAGTACAGTAGCAGCAATCCACTTGGTTGTCGCTGGTATAATTTTACCACTTAAAGAAGTATTAGGGCTATTGTGTTTCTTTGTGTTTACTTTGATCTGCATTTGATAAGAATCCAAATAATTCAGAGCTAGTTATCAGCAGAATAAATATAAGAAAGACTGAAACTAAATGTAGCTATTGCAACCTGAAATGGGTGTCCACCCCGCATTGGAGATGCATGTAGTCTCCATTTACACACATTACTTTGCCTACAGTGCACCCTAAATCTCTTTTGGTCGCTCTTTTCAATGATAAATTCGAACCCAACTCTGATTGCATAGGTTGCAACTGCATATCTGCAGTCCTCCACATTATCAAAGACAGTCCCCTCGTCAATTGTAGGATTGTCCCTGTCAAAGTGTATCACTGGCCTGTCCACGTCTTCGTCGTCGTATCTACATCCCATTCCACATCTTCACATTCCTCTTCCTCATCAGTCCCATAGTCAGGCTCAAAGTTCGAATCAACCAAATATTCCCTACTCTCCATCCTATCAGGGTCATCAGCCACGTCTGGATATGCTTTCTCATCATCATCCGCACCGCCACACATTTCAGTGCCTTCATGCTCGCTTGACAAAGCATCATGCTCAAGGACAAGCTGTACAGACGTCCTGCGGTTACCAACACATATCCTTGTCATCACCACGGGACTAGAAACGCTAATTGGGGTATGTAGAAAATGAATCACAGTTCTTACCCTTCAATGTGTACGCACGGCACCTTCTCCGGGCTCCATACCTCCAAAGCTCTACACCCCGCTTCCTCTCCCCCGTTTCGTTGTCCTCTGTGCTCTCCACACTTGAAGGATATTTCATGCTCTCCAGCCGCGCAGGACCCATATCCGTGCTCTCAAGCCTCGCAGGTGAAAGAACATTTCATGTTTTCCTATGTTTTGCGTGTTGGATAACAATACTATGGAGACTATTCATGTGCGCTAAGTGTGCAGGAAGTTTTGAGGGGGGGCAGATAATCCGCCCCACCAAGGGCCGCATAATCCGGCCTACCTCATCGCTCAAAGGAAGCCAAGGCGCGTCGCTCGGTACCTGGTCGGATTTTGTTCCGGAAAATCCGAATTGGGGCGGTTTTTCCTTCCCAGGCCAGATAATCCGGGTGTCGTACGGGCCGGATAATCCGGCCCCCAGTTTTCGAGCAAAAGGGGCCAAGGCACGTCGCATGCTATCCGGTCGGATTTTCTCCCGGAAAATCCGAACTAGGGCGGTTTTTCTTCCCCTGGCCGGATAATCCGGCCCTCACATAGGACCGGATAATCCGGCCCCTAGAAGTTGATCAAGGGCAAGCTCGGCGCGACGCTCTGATAGGGGTCGGACTTTCTGCCAGATATTCCGAGTCTGGGGCGGTGTTTTCCCTAGGCCGGATAATCCGGCCCCCAAAGTGTGCAACGGCTGGTTTTTGAAGGAGGGTATAAATACCCCTTCCGCCCCAACGTTCAAAACTCTTGATTCATTCGAAATTGACCAGACATTGTGCAAGAGCTCTCATTCTCGATCTCCCACTTCAACCACCCGAAGGTCTTGATCTTTTGTGGAATTGAAGGAGGAGAAGATCATCATCATCAAGAATCAAGCGCTTTAACTCCTCTCCATTCACTTGGAGAAATCCCTGATCTAGTATTCTTGTCAAATCTAGATCTTGTTTATTGTATTTGATAAGTTTGTTCTTGTGGCAGCTTGTTGTCATTTCGGGAGCCTCCAAGTTGTTGTGGAGTTGTTGCCCCGCTAGTTGTGTAAAGGCTCCGGTGCCTGCCTCGAAGGGTACCTATAGTGGAAGGTGGATCAGGCCTTTTGTGGAGAGATCCATCGGAGAATAGGGTGAGGCCTTTTGTGGCGTGGTGGTCTTAGTACCGCCCACCCCTCCAACACAGACGTACTTCGCTTAACAAGGAAGGAACCGCGGTCAAACAAATCATGTGTCTCCGCATGCTTCACTTAGGTTTACTCGTTCCTCTTCCACTCTTTCTTTACTCGCTAATAGATAAGTTTGCATATAGGGAAATTCCACCTAATAGTTTGTCTAGAGAATTTACCCTTTGTGCGAAGCCTAAAATTGAAAAAGAATTAAAAATTGGTGTAGCACCTATTCACCCCCCCCTCTATGTGCCCATACGATCCATTTCAATTGGTATCATAGCCCCGACTCTTATTTCGGGCTTAACCACCTAAGAGTAGTATTGGTACCAAGAATGATGGAAATGAGGTTGTGGATAAGGTCGCAATGGATGATCTCAAGTCGTTGGAAACAACCTTGTTGAAATCCTTTGAGGCCAAGATGGAGGAGATGAATCAAATGATTGCTCGCCTTACATCATCCATAGCCCCATCTCCATCCTCCTCTGAGGATCCCACACCATCATCTAAGGAAAAGGGTAACACTGGATCCAAGGATGATGATGTGGAAGGTGAAAAACTTAATGGTTCCACCTCCAAAAAGGGAAGTGGTAAGGAGGAATATAGTGAGGTTCGCCACGTATATTCCCCTGACCCACCTATCCCTCATCCTCATATAAATAATAGGGGTGATCCACCCAAGCTCACTGCATCCTCCTTTAATCAGTGGCAATTCCTAATGAAATCTCATGTTTGCAGCTCCTCTATTGAATTGTGGAGGATTATTGAAGAGGGTCTTCATATTGGAGATCAAACCAACCTAACGAGAAGAGAAGTTGTGGATAGCCAGTTGAATGCCACCGCTCTCCACATGATACAGCTGGGTGTGGGTCCCAAGGACATGCCACACATCGAACATCTCAACACAGCTAAAGAGGCTTGGGATGCTCTTACGGATCTTTTCGTTGGAAATGAAAGCATGAGAAGAAACATGTATGATGCCATTAGTAATGAAGCTGAGGGATTCTACATGTTGGATGGTGAAAACCATGAGGACATGTATAAAAGACTCAAGGGCATCGCAACAACATTTCGAAAGCATGGGGCCACTCACATTGATGATGCATGGATAAAAAGAAAATATGTGAGTGCCTTAATGCCTTTCGAGCCAACGGATTTGAAGAGCCTACGAGGTAGACACAACTATCATCAAATGACATCCAACAAAGTCATGCAAGAAATGGCTTCATTCAAAGTGGCAGCAAAGAATGTTGAAGATGCCCGTGCTCGGGCCATTGGAATGCAAGAGGGTGTCAATGTGGCTCTCAAAGCCAATGTTGTTGAGCAAGAGGAAGATGAAGGAGCTTTTGAGGGGGTATCCATGGACTGCCCCGATGAGGTCAAACATGCTCATGGTGAGTACATGGCATTCTATGCAAGGAACTTTTGGAAGGACCCTGCCAAAGCCAAGTCTGAACTTGAGTGCAAGAACGGGTCAAATGGAAGAAGAGAAAGTGGCCCAAGATTGAGAACTTGCTTCGACTCTAGAGATAGAATGCACTTTGTAGCCGAGTGTCAATATCAAAATAGAGAAGACAATGGTGGCAGGATCATTCTTAAAGAGAAATCTAAAGCTCCTAAGAAGAAGCCGTTTATTAAGAAGAATGGCCCTTTCAACAAGCAACCCCAGATTGTCCTTGTAGCTCAAGAGGAATACTCCTCCGCAAGTGAATATGAAGAGGATGATGATATTTCCCGTAAGGTGGATGCTATAGCCACCACATCGACTCCCTCCTCTCTCTTCGACTCGTCGAACGAGAACGCCATCAACAACAACGCCACTTGTCTAATGGCAAGAGGGTCCGAGGTATCAACTTCTAGCTCTTCATTTCCTAAGACTAACATAATTTTGGATATGGATGATCATGACAGTCTTGAAATGAAAGAAGAAGTTATTGCCTTGAGACATTTTTTCACTAACCTACAAGGTGAGCACAAACTCCATTTTGATGCTCTTATGAGTCAACTTGCTCAAGCCGAAGATCTCCTTGAAGAAAAGGGCAGAATTGAAAGAGAAGATGCTTTGGAGATAGCTTCGTTGAAGAATGCCTTGGAAGAGGAAGAGGAAGATCAAGTATCTTTGGAAGAAAGACTCGAATCACTTGAGGAGTCACAAGAAGAAGCTGTAGGTCAGATCATTAAAGAACGTGACCATGCTCTTGCTAAGGTAAAGAAACTAAAGAAAGAAAATATTGACTTTGGGGATGTTCATGCTAGACTTTTGGAGAAGTTTGATAATCTTGAAAGTGCTCATAAGGCATTGAAGAGTGATCATTCTACTTTCAATGAGTCTCATGACCAGCTCCAAACTCAATTGAAACGCTGATGGTCCTGTGCCATTGATCCTTCCAGGACAACACTGCAGGCGACGAGGACGCTTTCTGGCAGCATCTTCGGGGCCCTGAATGGCATGTACCGATTTCAGAACCTCCTCCAGGTGGATGATGACCGGGTGCTTCCAGCAAAGCTGTCGCCCTGCCCTGCTTGGAATCTGCACCTCGTACATCTTAGGAACGGCGTCAGGATCTTTCAGCCATGCCTTTACCTTGATGATCCATCTGTCGCTCGGTGGCAGGATTTCCACCAGCTCACCGCCAAGTCTACTGACGACCTGCTTGAGGGCCTCCGGCTCCCAAGCATCCAATGGGAGGCCGTCAAAGCCGAGTTTGGAGAAGAAACGAAGCTGCCCCAGGCGATCGTCCCACCCACAGGCGCGATGCCAACGCATGAAGCTCATTTTCACCTCGCAGCACTCGAAAGAACGGGAAGAATGCAGAATGCGCTCGGTGTCTGAGCTGTGCTCGAACCAGATAAAAAATCGAATGGCAGCGCGCATACCTCAATGTTGACCTCATTTTGTCTGATCCCAAAACGAGACCTGAAAGCCAATAGCATCTCTGCCGGCGACACGGCGGGACGGACGCCTAGCACGGTGGCCATGACAGTGTGGTCGTCGAACTGCTGTGCCAGGGCTACCATGCCTGGGGTGCACGGTAGCACGCAACTTCCCGAGGCCGGTCGTCGGCCTGGATCGCCCGACGGGACGCGCTCTGCCATGCGAGAAGGACTAGCTAGAGGCGAGATATTAGTCCGAGGACGCGAAGCTCCGATACGGCGGACGTTGCAACGGCGAAGGCTGCGAGCTTCGATCAGAGGCGTGGGAGGTTGACCGGACATGGCGGGGACGCAAATTAGCGCAAGTGCAAGCTCCGATCTGAGACGAGCAGCCGGAGCTGAGCAAATGTTATGGTACCCAAGACCCCGATGATTGAGCCAGGTTAAGGGAGTATGAGTAATGACTAATCTGGAGGTTGAGAACCCCAGTGACAGAAGGGGCGGTATGGCTGTATGTGAGGATTTACTTGGTATTAACGGTGACGTCACTATGCTTATCATTAGTTCTCTTTCTCCAATGGATGAGACTAGTAGGTTATTGCTATAACCAGTTGTGGAGGCAATAGAAATTATGGATGCACTGCTCACATATAATTTATCTTGCTCTAACAATTACATGCATACTTTATTTCTATCTTTTATTCCAATAAGATGTTTTGCATAGCTACAGGTGAAACCGAACGCCCCAGGCCCTCTCTCTCCATCATCGACAACAACAAAAAGATGCAAACTCTTCGTCCGGTAAAAACACAAAAGGAATTCTAAAACTCCTGAAGGTCCGTTAAAGTAACTTCACTATGCATCTGCTTCCCGAGGATTCGATAAACCTAGGTTTACTATTGAAAAAGAAGCTATACTACATCTGTAATCCGGATCAAAGATATCAGCTTCCAAAGTACCAACAACATCCGATAAAGGGCGAACCCACTTGTCCTCGTCTAGCACCAGAGACTGATCGGTCAGCTCTGTGATATAGAGACTTATAGTAAGAAACCAAGAACCAAAGGAAAATATCAGAGAAAAAATACAAATTATCTTTGAAGACAGGAAACTCGCGAGTCAAAGAAGTGTCGAGGGTTTCCAATCGCTTTCGAAGATTTTCATCTTGTTCGGCAAGAGCAACTATTTGTTTCTCCCTCTCTTCAGCGTCAGCCTTATCCTTCTATTTGGCCTCCTCCAGAGCTTTGCAGTCTAGCCTCCAAATTGTCAGCGCGCTTTATTGCCTTGTCCCGGATAGCCCTAGACTCTTTGGTAGCGGATCGACATTCACACGGGGGCATCAAGTCAATAGAAGTAAATGGCGCAAATTTATTTTACCGGATGAAGGAAATAACCTTTGGATTCTTCAGCTTCATTGTGGATCTCGATAAAACGAGAGGCCATATCAACCATCTCACGCATTAGTGGCTGCAAATACAAAGAGCGGGAAGTTAGAAAAATAAGAACAAGGATAAGCCATGACAACAACATCCGAAAAAGTACTCACATCCTGCATGTCAACCTCGGTGGGATTTTCGGATATTGCCACACCTTTGTCTGCAAGTTTTCTTATTTTATGTGGTGACGGTTTCGGTAAAGTGGCAACATCTTTTAGGATCATGTTCCCCGCAGGAGATGCATGCGTCTTCTTCGGATCCGCTGATGGCTCAGGCGACTTGACCAGAGGAGGAGCAACCGAAGTACAAAGGAGTGACACGGGAGGATCTTCTTCTTCATCATCACTACAAAAGCAAAGGAAAATCTCTGGGAAACCACCACCAGCAAAAACTAAGAGAGAAACAAACAATACTCACGAGGAATGTTTTGCGTCATCTAGGAAGAGATTCATTTGCCGCAGAGCCAACAAAACAGGAGTAGCACGCAACGGCTTTGAGCCTATCGAATCATTTGAGTCTTCAACTGTTTATGTAGCCTCCACGCGTTTCCTTTTTCCCCAGCGGGAACCCTTCGAAAATCTTCAGACTGAGCCGAAGCAACAGTCTGGGTATGCGAAGAAGATTCAGCGATAGATGCTGCCATTTCTTCAGCAGCAGCAGTTCCAGCCCTAGAAAAATCTTTGAATAGAGAGGCACTGGCTGGAAGCTCTCCATTTAAAGGAAGAGAAGGAAGTGTAGAGAGCTGATCATAATCCTACACCATCAAGGTAAAAAAATATAAGAGATAGAGTATGATGACATGAAAAAACAAAGGGGAAATCAACGAAAACTTATGTCTGGGAGACGATTCTTCTTGCCAAAGGGTGCTACCCTACAATCTGAAGGGACTAGGTTTTTTTTGGTCAGCATGGTGATGGAACGAACCCGCTTCTCTAACATCTTGAGAGTGAGGTCATTCGGTGAAATCCCCATAGGATCCTTCTTGCCGGTATAAGCCCACATACCAGATAACCTTACCTGAAGAGGCTGAATACGCACCGGAAGAAAGTATGCCAGGATCTGTAATCCTGATAGCTCCTTGCCAATCTTAGTACGCAAGTTCTCTATCCGTGTTAGCAAGGTTTTGATCTCTGTCATTTCTTCGGGAGTTGGGTGCTGGTCCCATAAATCAAGCCTTCGGCACGTTTTTAGGGTCAAAAGGGGCCAACTCGAAGGTCAGGCCCTTGTTTTTCTGGTCCTTGATGTAAAACCATTTGGTTTTCCACCCTTGGACAAAATCTGAAATCTTGAAGTCAAGATAATCAACTTTAGAACAAACAGAGAAAATGGCGACACCAACATCATGAACAAGAGTATCGGTGGCATTACAGCGGACATAAAAGAAATACTTCAATGGGCCCAAATGTGGATGAATCCCGAGGAAGCACTCACAACGAGTGATAAAACAAGCAACATGGAGAATGGAATTGGGTATGAGCTGGTAAAGCTGCACGCTGTAGACAAAGAGAAGACCATGGAGGAACTCATGGACGGGAACGGGTGTCGCGATACAAGAAGGAAAGGAACATTACCTGTCAGCCAGATTCGGAGATCGTACCAGCCTCATCCCCTGGGATCTTGAAGGAGCCCTCCTCCAGGAGATAGTTACCATGTGCTTTGCATAGATCTTGTGGAGTACACTTCATGGGAGCTCATCCAAGGGCTCTCTTTGTGGTCTTGGCAGTAGTAGTGGAAGTTCCAACCTTGCTTTTCCCCGTGGTGGCTGGAGAGTGACACAGGTGTGCAAGGAGGAAGGAATAGGCGAAAGTAGCGAACGTAGGTGCGGCGCAAGGTAGAAGAAGCAGGCAGCAAGGGGAGGTAGTAAAACAGTAAAAGGACTCTCCCCTCATTTATAAAGATAAGAAACGCAAAGTTCAGCCGTTCCAACAGCCAAACAAGAGAGTCGATAAAATCATACAAAAATCTTGGATCGCGCCTGACGCGATAAAACTCCGAATGATGTGTCCATGCAATGAAGCTAAGACCCCGGGATTCGTCCTATGTGGCCTGGTAATCGCACAATAATGTGCTCTACCATTAAATTATTTGTATCGATGATACGATAAAAAATCCCGACAGACGCGTTGGGTACCCGATATAATAGAACTATAATTCAGTATTCGATAAGACCTCAACGGCTCAAATTGAATTACACCAGTAAATTTCTGAGTTCAAGCGACTTGAATTTGATGTAGGTCTACAGTGTTTTTGCCCAGGATCAATTAACTGATTCCCGATCTGTCGGATGCATCAGGCATGTTGTACCAAATCCCTAAAACTTAAATATAAAGAAAATATAAAATATTTCGTAAAAACTTTGGATCATAAATACTAAAAATATCTTTGAGACTCAACCAGAATCAATGATTCGGATGGAGTCTCGGGGGCTACTGACATGGGTATGATTACTCGGGTGCTTATGTTTCGTTACCGTAGCTACATGAAGATTCACTTCCCATGAAGACCAAGAAGAAGTCCCAGGAAGCATCTGATGGAAGGCATAGTTTTGCTAGATAAGGAAATAGAAACCGGCATTGTATTGGAGTTGTAATCATAAACCTATAACCTATTCGTATACGGCCTCGAGACCTAGCCTGTTATATATAGGCTTGGAGGGAGCTAGTGGAGAGGTACCGAAAAAGCCTTGAGCAACCTTTAATCGATTTAATCATAAGCAATCAGACGACTTTAACTCCCTTGTTTGTGTGATCACCCGACAAAATCCCTAGCGTTCTCTTTTCCTCAAAACCCTAAGTCCATAACTATGGGCATTTCTGAGGTTATCCCTCATCAGCTACCTTGCCACACTGAGTCAAAAATTGAAAAGGTTGTTCTTACCGAGCGAAAAACAAGTAGCGGTACACAAGACACACACACAAAGGCCTACGGTGAAAGGTTGGGAAGGTGGAAAGCAAATGGAATAACCAAATGAAAAGGTTATTATCAAAGGTGGATAAAATCCAATGAAAATGAAGTCAAAGGAAAAGGTCAAAAAGGGTGATGAGAACCTATGACTATACACAAGTTGGAGATTAATGTGTCTAGCATGACTATGGAAAATGAGCAACGAACAAACTTTGTCCTAACAAATACTAAATCTCGGTGTCGTGCCAACGCTAGGTGAGACTATGGCCTGCCAAAAGATTGAGAAGCAACGGATTTGCATGCTTGTTTTTCTCGCACTCTTGCTTAGAAGCTTTGGACTCTCTTTCGTGTTGGTATCTTTCTTTTTCTTTTTCTTAGAAGCTTTTCTCTCTTTTCTGAAGTGCCTCTTTCTTTCTATGCTATGGAGTCAACTTTTGCTATTGCTTCTACACTATAACTATGCAATAGCAAGCGCACAATGCTTCGGAAAACAAAAAATGAGCTACGATAGGTTAGGTAACACACAAAGGAAGAAAGGGGGTTAACAAGGTTGGTGCAAGTTATACCTTGTGTTGATGTTGAACTTGCAACCGTTGGTGGAGGGATGGTTCAAGTTCCGGTCTATGTAGAGCGCGAGGCATTGTTGGGGAATCTTTGTTAGATGACAGACACGCACGCGAAACACAAACACCCAAAGGAAATCAGTCAAAAAGGAAAAGACGCTAAAATTTGGAATAGGGCCAGAGATTCCGGTGTTCGTGGGTCAGAGACTTTGGGGGGGGGCAGACACTTCAGGTTGCACTGGCCGGATACTCCAAGGTCGGGGTCAGCACGACGACCAGCTCGTGTTCGTAAGCGGAAATTTGGCCGTTCAAACCTTGAATCCAGAAATGTTCGACCAACTTGGGCTAGGAAACGCAGGCAAATGGTAGACCAATTCAAAATACAAGTTCTCATGGATCAAAACAACAATCAACTCACCAAAACAAGAGATCGATTCAAAAGCGATTTGGGGCAATAGTTTCGGTATTTTCCAAATTTATGGTGGAAATCGATGAACAAAGTCAAATCCGTGGCAACCAAAAGCTGCTGATACTAGGTCTTCTTATGGATTTACCCTTGGAGTGGCTCGATCTTCACAGATTTAAGTTGGGGAGTGAGGTGAAACACGATGAACATGATGAACTCAACTGTAATGCAAGGTAAAGATACAAACACATGCCAAAACACACACTATTCGATTTGCTCTCGTTTGTTCAAACAACCAATCCAATAGAATCCTCGGTGAGAGACCTTGTGGTAGAATCACCAAAGGAGAGATCAGCAAGCGGCTGATAGAATCCAAATCATGGATAGAGTAGCAGCCAAGTAGAATCCCAACAGGAAGAGACCAAGCACTACTACAATCCTTGATAAGGAGAGACCAAACACTTGAGGAGGGTCTTGGTTACTTGGAGAAGGACACCGACTGCAAGGTCTTGTACAACTCATAGATAAGATATATAGAGGGGGTTCCCATCTAGGGTTAGGGCCTCAATTCATCATCATCTCTAGGGTTTCAAGGAGGGACTGGGGGCACATATATATATATAGGCCAACCACGAGCTAGGGGTAGTTTAGGTATCAACAGGAAGTTCTGGGCATTACATGGGTCAGGCCCATCTTGAGGATCGCATGCCTAGCTCACTCAGGTTGGACACTCCGGGAGAGTGCGGGTAGAGACTTAGGGGGTGGCGGAGTGTCCGGGTGGAGTCTAGATTGGGTCACAGACATATAGGATTCACCAGGCTTCAAGTAGAGGGCAGCCGGAGAGTCTGGGACAATGACGGCGGAGAGTCTGGTCCTACCGGAGACTCCAGTATGTGCAGGCTGGAGACTTCGTGGTTTTGCTTTGGATGCTTCTTCTTATTTGCTTCTAGGCCTCTTGCTTGGGGGTCTTGGCTCTAGGGGCATCCTTGTCTCCTCCTCTTGGTGTCATGGTCATGGACCTAGTTATGCAAAAGGCATTTGTCTCAAGTAGGATTCCATTCACATGATAACCAATGGAAGGTAAGATATGGAAGGAATTCACCTTTGTAGGAATGGTTGGTGTAGCATGATTTGGAACAATGGTGAAAGCCATGTGTTGGGTTGCATCAAAATCACTCCTAGAGCAGCTTCACAACTCGATGCGATAGATGCCGAGCATGATGGCTCATGACATGTCCGCCACCTTCCACGGCATCCACATGACCCGAGGAAGCCAAATCAACACCATGACCGCCCGTGCTGAGAGTCTGCAGAAGAAAGGGTTTTATTGACCGCCCCCTCCCTCCCCACCACTTTCATCTCCAACCCTTGGAGTGCCACCGTGAAGAGGATGAACAATAGGCCACAGTAGATCTGACCCACAAGGTTTGATGTGAATCTCACGGCATAAATCAGAACTTCGACACATGGCCAAACCTGACATATACATCTACGATGCTACCCCTACTATGTAAAGGAACACCAATGTCACCTCGTAGCCACGTCCGACCGGCGGTGCCGATAAAGAAAACATCAAAGAGACCCGGAAGAAATGACCGACCCTTAAAATTACTTTAGCGGAGTGATATCTTTGATCTGGATTCATGGATAGTATAATACCTTTTCCCTTGAAGACCTAGGTTTAATCGAACCTTGGAAAGCAATGCTAAAAGGAAATAAAAAGGACAAGTCTACAAGAATTTGTTTCTTTGTTTTACCTTAGTTTACTGGACCAAACTAGTTTACTTTTATAATGAGTTGAATCAACAGATGGAGATAGGCAACCTGTAGCTCCACAACATATGGGATAAAAGATAATAATAAGCATAGTCATGTGTGATGGTTGAATAGGGATAATCTCTTGCGGGTAACACATCCTAATATACTAGAGCCCCCGTGATGCAGTGGGCATATCAATAGTCCTTTAATCAAACCGAGTGCACCACGAAGCAACAGGCTACAAATGATTATTAAGTGTAAAAATAGATCAAAGCATTAAGTGGTGATGTTGTTGTGATCCCGAATGGCTCATTTAACAAAGACCGTACTAGTCTTTCTATCAATGGGGTTCCTATGAGATCGCCGCTAGCCAAGTACCTCGAGCCTTTATCAATCTATGGGATCCATGGTACCTACAAATCCACAGATCGAGGCAAGAGACAAAGAATCAAAAGATACAAATCTCTATTGCAAACAAAACACAATACTCCCATGAATTAGATGCACATAATTGATGTGAGGTTTCTCCCCAACCCGCAACCCGTGAGGACAACTCACTCATAACAAATAGATCTTGGATAGAAAAAATTGTGCAAAATACTTAGATTGAAATCAAATATTCTTACAATGGTTGACGAATCACAAGGATATCTAAAGTACAAAGCAATGGCTATAGCTAATGGAGGGGATGGATGATGGAAGTGATGAACAATGGATGAACAATGGCGTGGATCTCCTTTGTCGGTGTTGTGATGTAATCTGAGAATGGTGGTTCTCTGGTCAGCGGCTGAAGCCTCAAAATATATAGGTGTCTTCACAAAAGTTATAGGGTTTAACGAGATGAAGCCATCGCCACATGGTACGGGTGGGCCCTGCCCATACCAGTGGTTGTTAAGCTTGTTAACGCCAGGGAATGACTCCCTAGTTACTTGGCCATGTGTACTTCCTCAAAAACACGGTGGAAGATGACTATTTTTGGAGCCATCAACCTCCCCAAAGATCAAACATGATCTCCCTCGAGCAAGAAGAAACAAAAGAACTATAAGGAATTCAGCATTTAAACTTGAAACAATGAGAATAAGAATTCACTTACAGTTGGTAGTCACATGCGCTTAGCACTTCATTCATTTGTGAGGCTTATCAAACTTAGAGAGATGACAAGAGTACTATACAAGCTTTGGTAAGTCAAGACAATCAAAGTAAAGTTTAATATAAGTATAAATAACTATAAGTGTAGTAATCAATCCAATTGTTCTAGTTAACTCTCAGCTTGCCAAGGAACACTAGGATGTTTAAATAGCATAATTGAGTAAGAGAGTTTAAATAGCATAATTGACTAAGAGAGTTTCATGTCCTAAGTAGCATAATAGTGAAGTGTCTTATTTACACCCACATCAATAAATCAAGTCTATCAAAAACACTTATAATCCAATTATTGTATTTCAAGAAAATTCATAAAGTAGTAACTAGACCATGCTAAGGACTTGTTATGTGGATCTTCATACATATATCTTGTTTTTCCTCTTTCAAGGATCATTGGCTGTTTCTTTTACAAGTGCTTGCACAACCTTTGAGAGTACCAATACTTTTACCCATATATTGACACGTATGCCACTCATGGCATCAACTCATAGCCGAAATCTAGGGTTACACCATAGATTGTTCAAAAGCTAGCGGAGTTGTTGGCATCACAAAGGTGTGTGATACATTCCAAATGTATCTATAATTTTTGATGTTCCATGCTTGGTTTTATCCACTTTATTGTGTTTTGTCCACACTTTGGAGTACTTTTCATATGATTTCTTGGACTAACCTATTAACAAGAGCCACAGTGCCAGCTGCCTGTTTTCTGCTGTTTTTGGTTCCAGGAAAGTCAGAAAATGAATATTCTCGGAATTGGACGGGACAAAAGCCAAAGTGCCTATTTTTCGGAAGTCATCAAATGCTAGAATACGAGACGGAGAAGGGCTGGGGGCCAGCGACACCACCTGGCCGCGCGGCCAGGCCTGGCCCACGCCAGGGGGTGGTCTAGCTGACACCAGCACCACCTCGGCCTCTCCTTCCGCCTATAAGATGCCCTCGGGACGAAAACCCTAAGTACCCGATCAAAAATCCACGAAAGAGTCTGTAGCCACCGCCATCTACATCCCTAGATCGGGAGGGATCCGAAGCTCTTCCCGGCACCCTGCCGGAGGGGGGAATTCACCCTGGAGGCCTTCTTCATCATCATGCAAGCCTCCGGTGTGATGCGTGAGTAGTTCATCCTTGGACTACGGATCCATGTAGTAGCTAGATGGCTGGTTCTCCTCCTTTGTGCTTTCATGTCTAGATCTTGTGAGCTCCGTTCATGATCAAGATCATCTATTTGTAATTCTGCATGTTGTGTTTGCGGGGATCCGATGGATACTGAGATGCTATTTCCGATTGATTATTGATTCTATCATGTCTTTGTTATTTGTGATCTTGCATGCTTTCCATTGTTAGTAGCTATGTTGGCCAAGTAGATGCTAGCAACTCCAAGAGTTAGTATTTATGCTCGATAGTGGGTTCATGCCTCTGGTAATCTGGGGAAGTGACAGAAATCTCTAAGGTTGTTTACTTTACACGCAATTCGTAAAGCAATAATCTCTAAGAGTTACTTTCTACTAGGGAGAAAACAACAATCCTTTGTTCATAGAACAATCGTATTGTTTACTTTACACGCAATTCGTAAAGCAATAATCTGTTGGTTGCAACTTAATACTGGAGGGGGTTCGGATGCTAACCTAAAGGTGGATTATTAGTCATAGATGCAGTTGGATGGTGGTCTATGTATAATGTTGTAATGCCCAATCAAATCTCAACGGAGTCAAGATGATTAGTATATGCATGTATTGCTTTCTCGATGTTTGTCAATTGCCTCGCTGTACTTTATTCACCCAGCATGTTATCTATCTTAAGGAGAGCCACCTCTAGTGAACTATGGATCCCTGTCCTTTCTTTTACATACAATCTATAAACTATTTACTACTTTGTGTTTACTTTCTACAAACTATTACTTCCTTCGATACGTTTAATCCTTTGTTTTCGGCAAAACCGTCAGATTGACAACCTCATCGCAAGTTGGGGACAGAGTTCTATGATTGTGTTGTGCAGGTCTCCATGTTGCTGCTGGCACCGGTAGTGCGCCCTGCCATCGTTCAGCTAGCTACACCTTTGGGGTGTTTCCTTGCTCCTACTGGATTGATAACCTTGGTTTCGTACTGAGGGAAAACTTACTGCTGTGCTCATCATACCTTCCTCTTGGGGTTGCCCAACGAGCTCGATATATTTTGGGCCATCAAGCATATTTTCATGTAACGTTGCCGGGGAGTCAAGGACATCTTCACAAGGGGAGTCCCTCATAACCAATCTCTTTACTTTGTTATTTTTCTTTTTCTTAGTTTCTTTTTGCTTGTTTCTCAAAAACACAAAAAAATTAGTTTTACTAGTTTGCTTTCTTATTTGGAAAACACAAATAAATTAAGTCTCCTTTAGTTGTCACCTCTTCCTTAGCTCACCATGTTGATCCCTAAATTCACCCTAAAATACCTTTCAATTGGTAGTGGTTCTATAATTGGGAAAGATAATATTGAAGAATTCTTTAATCATGTTAGTAAACATGAGGATACTAAGGATAGATCCCTTGGAGAACTTGCTCCAAACTATGAGATTGCTGCAGCTTCTTTAATTCACATGTTAGAAGCTAGGTTTGTTAACCTCAACCCCTTAATGCAAGTAATGTTTCTTAAGCTTAAAGAAATTGAGAACCCTGAAAAGAGGGATTTTATTTTTAGAAACTTTGTTTAAGGAGTTCTATGATGTTGCCAAGTAAGCTAGGAAAGTCTTTGAACGTTTCAATATGCTAGGCTCATGTATAGATGTTGTTGGTACACGAGAAAAGATGAACAAAACCGAACCTAATGGGGAGAAACCTAAGATACCAATACCCTTTAAACTAGTAGCAATGCATGAATCCATAGAAAAGAATCTTGATTGGATCATTCCTGAAAACCCTTTTGATGAAAGTAGTGAACCTAAGAGCATTGAGAGAGGATCCTCTAAAACTTATTTGGATGATATACCTTGCCTTGTTGAAGATATTTCTGGTATTAATCTTAATGCTTCTTCATTTGAGAACACTTGATCCTTTTTCTTGCTTCTTATGCCTAACTTAAAGGCGTTAAAGAAAAGTACTTATTGGAAGATAACCCAAAAGTTTTAGATGAGTCTTGGAAGTTATTACCTTAGTAATAACCGCTCCTTATCCTTTTTATTTGCTTTTTGTGCCAAGAGTAACTTCTAATGAGAGAGAAGTAATGATTGGGAAAGTTGCTGTCCCGAAACAGATTTCTGTGCTTCACCCTAAAAATTCGTGTAAAATCTGTGAACGTCTTTTTGAGGCGTGAATTTTTGTGCTTCTGCCCCATGTGGTTATATAACTTTAGTTAGTTCAATACTTTTTGATTTGAGCAACAGAAGGTCTTCGAAAAAATTCGTCTTTACATGCTGGTCTGTTTTGACAGATTTCTGCCATTTTCTGCATTTGCTTCTTGTTGGTTCCTTTTTGAGTTCTTTTGGGGAATTGAGCTTTTTGAGGGAAGTTCTACAGTAGCTAGTGTTATAATGGAATTTTATTTGGTGTTATAACTGAACCTTAAAGACCTATTATCTTGAGTGCACTAATGTTACTAATAAAGATTGTGTGAAGTTTTGTATGAAGGAAAAAATTTCAGGTGTATGGAAGGAATGAGTAATGAGATGAAGGATGGACTAAAGCTAAAGCTTTGGGATGCCACGCGTGTCACCCCAAGAAATATCCAAGAAGTATAAGCGTCAAAGCTTGGGGATGCCCAAGGCATCCCCTTCTTCATCAATAAAAATCCCAGGTTTCTTCCAAACACTTCATTTTTATTGTTTCATGCACAGTTGTGTTGTTCTTGGAGCGTCTTCTCTTTCGTTTTCATTTTGGTTTTTCGTTTGCTTGGTTTTCTTAGTTTTCTGAATAAATTGGTTGGACCCCCTCTTTCATACATTGGTTTGCAAATAGTTTGGTTTGGATTGGAAAAGAGTAGGAGAGTTCATACTTATGTGGTAAAAAGAGCTTGTTTTTGACTGTGGCCTATGCTTTGTCATGCCATGCTTGATATTGTTTTGGCTTTATGCTTAGTATTCTTTGCTGTAGCATGACTTGTTATAAACAATTGAGATTGCTTAATGTTCCTTGGATGAATCATGCGTCGTTTTAGCATATTAAAGCATAGTATAGTGGTATTCTCCTTTGATGCTTTATTGGGTTGACTTGGCACATGCTCACACCATGTTATGACTATCTCAAGTCACCTTAGACTTTATGATCCTTTAGTTTTCAACTTGTAGTATCAATTTATGCTTTGATCAATGATGTTTTGTCGCTCTGCATGATTATGTCCATTATTGCTCTCTTAGTTTGTCGCTCCCAGTCTTTTGCTAGCCTCCACAACCAAGTATGAGTTCCACTCATGCATCCAACTCCTTAAACCAAGTTATTCCAAAGAGTCCACCATACCTACCTACTAGCTTATGCTATTCCAAGTATATTCATGCTTTTGTTTACCTTCCAAATTAAACTTGTTATGAGAAAACTAGTGATTAAAGCTCTCACGAACTTGATGGCACACTTTACTTTTCTTGCCCTTAATAAACTTGAACCATTGGGTCCTTCTTTGTTGCGTATATGCTTGCACTTTATAAGTTGAAGTTAGCAGAACCATGTATCATGGGGAACGTTTTCAACATTGCACTTGTACTTTGTACCCCGTTGATATCATGTTCTTTTGCTTACGGATCCCGGCGGTGTGAAATGAACGTGGAACTTGTAAGATCATGGAGTTTGTATGTGTGTTAGAGAAACGCCTGGGCCGCTAGCCTAAGACATGCCTAATCATGGTGGAAACTTGTAGCATCACCATAATGATCACTCTATGAAGCATCCTCAATAAAAACCTATGCAAATAGCAAATAAAAAGATCGCTGAGATGCTCATTGTCTGCTTGCCTTGTCATTTTGATTATGGGATAGCTCCTGTATCATGTGAAAGGGGTACCCCGTTGGCGGTTCTTTATGATACACATGTACTTACAATGACAAGAGCTTACTTGTGACTAAAGTTGAGTAGCATGAGGATCGGTCTTCGTAAGTAAGGGGCATGAGATTTCGGTTTATAACTTGTCAAGCATATCCTCTTAGTTGTGTCACTTTAACCTTAATCACCTTCAAGATGCTTATGATAGGGGCAATGAGAGCTGAAAGCTATAAGTACCATAATTTTTGGAAGCTCTTTATGAGACTTGAATCCCTACTTACTTTTATGAAGGCTTTTCTTCCACCATTATATTGAGTCTCCACCTTCTACCTGTATGCACCTACTTTGAGAGCATAGTGGCCATTCTTAGTTCTATGTGCATTGTCCCAAGACTAGTTGATTGATGCATAACTTGATATTGCTTGTTTTAAACTATTTGTATCTAGTCACTCTTATGAACTTTGAAGGTGTCCTATGCATTTATATTTGCTACTCTATGAGGGACAAGCTGAATACTATTATGCTATGTTTTATTTATGTGAAACAAACAAACGTCTTGCAAAGCATTGTTATTCATGAATCTTTTATTTGTGCCTTTTCATGTTGCATCATAGTTTCTTCGTCTTATTGCTAGAACTTTATCTTTCATGTTTTGATTGAAGTACTATGATCCCAGCTATCAATATTTTACAAATACTTTGATCAAGTTTATGATGGTGCATGTCACCTCAAAAATTATTCTTTCTTTTTATCACTTACCTACTCGAGGACGAGCAGGAGTTAAGCTTGGGGATGTTGATACATTGCAAAGGTATCTATAATTTTTGATGTTCCATGCTTGGTTTTATCCACTTTCTTGTGTTTTGTCCACACTTTGGAGTACTTCTCATATGATTTCTTGGACTAACCTATTAACAAGAGCCACAGTGCCAGCTGCCTGTTTTCTGTTGTTTTTGGTTCCAGGAAAGTCAGAAAATGAATATTCTCGGAATTGGACGGGACAAAAGCCAAAGTGCCTATTTTTCCGGAAGTCATCAGATGCTAGAATACGAGAAGGAGAAGGGCTGGGGGCCGGCCACACCACCTGGCCGCGCGGCCAGGGCTGGCCCGCGCCAGGGGGTGGTCTGGCCGACCCCAACACCCCCTCAGCCTCTCCTTCCGCCTATAAGATGCCCTCGGGACAAAAACCCTAAGTACCCGATCAAAAATCCATGAAAGAGTCTATAGCCGCAATCATCTCCATCCCCAGATCGGGAGGGATCTGAAGCTCTTCCCGGCACCCTGCCGGAGAGGGGAATTCACCCTGGAGGCCTTCATCATCATCATGCAAGCCTCTGGTGTGATGCGTGAGTAGTTCATCCTTGGACTACGGATCCATGTAGTAGCTAGATGGCTGGTTCTCCTCCTTTGTGCTTTCATGTCTAGATCTTGTGATCTCCGTTCATGATCAAGATCATCTATTTGTAATTCTGCATGTTGTGTTTGTGGGGATCTGATGGATCTTGAGATGCTATTTCAGATTTATTATTTATTCTATCATGTCTTTGTTATTTGTGATCTTGCATGCTTTCCGTTGTTAGTAGCTATCTTGGCCAAGTAGATGCTAGCAACTCCAAGAGTTAGTATTTATGCTCGATAGTGGGTTCATGCCTCTGGTAATTTGGGGAAGTGACAGAAATCTCTAAGGTACTAGATATGCGGTTGCTACTAGGGAGAAAACAACAATCCTTTGTTCATAGAACAATCGTATTGTTTACTTTACACGCAATTCGTAAAGCAATAATCTGTTGCTTACAACTTAATACTAGAGGGGGTTCGGATGATAACCTGAAGGTGGATTATTAGTCATAGATGCAGTTGGATGGCGGTCTATGTATAATGTTGTAATGCCCAATCGAATCTCAAAGGATTCAAGATGATTAGTATATGCATGTATTGCTTTCTCGATGTTTGTTAATTGCCCCGCTGTAATTTGTTCACCCAGCATGTTATCTATCTTAAGGAGAGCCACCTCTAGTGAACTATGGATCCCGGTCCTTTCTTTTACATACAATCTATAAACTGTTTACTGCTTTGTGCTTACTTTCTGCAAACTATTACTTCCTTCCATTCGATACGTTTAATCCTTTATTTTCAGCAAAACCGGTGAGATTGACAACCTCATCGCAAGTTGGGGACAGAGTTATGTGGTTCTGTTGTGCAGGTCTCCACGTTGCTGCTGGCACCGGTAGTACGCCCAGCCATCGTTCAGCGAGACACACCTTTGGGGTGTTTCCTTGCTCCTACTGGATTGATAACCTTGGTTTCATACTGAGGGAAAACTTGCTGCTGTGCTCATCATACCTTCCTCTTGGGGTTCCCCAACGAGCTCGATATATTTTGGGCCATCAGTGTGCATGAGAAACATCTTTTGTTTGAACAAAACGGATTGTTGTTTCACCGAGTAAAAAAGGTTTAGCTAAGAAAGAATAGATACATAGGTAGATAAAGAGCGTCGGCTTGGAAGAAGAAAATGAAATACGAACAACCGCGCTGGTCTCTCTGGATCCCTATCAATTCCATAACATGAAATCACGAGACCAAAGAGGAATTCCGAAATTAATTTGGGGAGAGCCGACTGTCCCTGGGCCCGCGGGTCTGACAAGAAGTTTTTTTTTCTTTTTTATGCTAGTATCGTGGTTTGATCCACAAGGTTAGCTTTGGCATGCATCACGATTACCACTAGACTTAATTTCAATCAAACAACTCATTTCATGAGTGTCGTTTATCAACACCCGGATTTTTAATCCCAGATGCCCGTTATGCCATACCTCACAATCCAAGGATTACCATTTTTGCGAGACATAACAGATTGGATATCACAGTACATCATCCATTACAAACCGTACATAAGGTCTTACACGAATAAGGATCTCATGATCCAGTCTTAATACAACAAGCAGTGGAATAAATATAAAGCATAGCGGTGGGGTCCATCTTCAGGGGCACAGGCAATGCTGATGAAGGCAGATAGTCCTAGTTATCATAGCCGTCCTGCTGGCCATCATCTTGATAGTCTCCTTCATAGTTTGGCCATGAGAATAGCCAGGGACAAAAGCCATGAGTACTCTTTAAGTACTCGCAAACTACCACTAAAAAGTAGTATAGTGCTAAGTTAAAGTGCTAAATCTAAGTTTAATTATAAAGTTAAGTTTGAAACCTAAGCTGAGTTCTGAAGCAAAGAAAGATAAAAATAAAGTTCTAGAATCACTTAAGTTGGGAAGCTATTGTCATAAACACAACCCTGTTGTGGTCAAGTCAAGATTCATCATTCATTTCATAAGTTGTTTGGAGAACATCTGACAATGAAACAGTATGGCCATTCTAACTGTCCATAACCACGGACGCGGCTATTCGAATAGTTTGACACTCTGCAGAGGCACTTTCACCACAAGATTCGATACATCTGTCAGGGATAACCCTGAATCATCATACTTAGTATGCAGATAATCAAACATAACCTTCCCTTTACACACCCTAGTATAAGCACCTCTCCTATGAGCATGGGCTCCCAACCATGACCATCAGTCATCTTGGGCACTACATAGGTGGACAACATTGAGAGGTAGCCTCAGCTCAAACCTCTCCTGCGAGGGAACTAATACTAATGCATATAAACTTCTGGCTAAGACTTACCCAATTCAGGTAGTGGGGTTGTACGGTAAATTTGGAATGGTATCGCATCCGAATCCAACCATCAGTTTCATAAAAGGGCTAAGGCTCATGCCTCAACATTTTCATCATCATAAACCAATTGTGTTTCTCAACACATGTCAAAACATCTCAATAGAATGACTCATCATTCCAAGGTTTTCACAATTCATTTTCACCAATTGTTCCCATCTAAAGTGACTCAAGTTTTGATCTACTCTAAACTACTAAGTTAAGAGTGTTCACTAAGGTGGAAAGATGATGGGTTCAATCTCGTGCCATAGAATGACATCTAAGGTTTATCTAAATAGGTCAAGTTTTATACTCTTTATGCTACCTTCAAAACAAGTAAGGGACTTTGTGTAAAGTAAAGGAAGTAAAGCTTATAAGATAATACTTGGGGTAGTAATAGTCAAAATGGTGGGACCAAAGCATGCCCAAAGCATCTTTGCTCATTCATCTAGCTTAATTCTAGCTTGCTACAATAGCTTGCACTGTTAATGGTGGCTTCCCTTGGTTGGTGCAGTGGTTGAAGTTTTCTTCTTCTTCTTGGTAGAACTCCTCCTCGTAGACTTGGTCGGTACTATCGTCTATAAATACATACATAGTACACAATCACCACACAATACTTAACTACTTCACTTAGTACTCCAAGGCACACAATTGATGATCTATTATCATCACAAGCATCACAAGTTTTATTCCATAGTTTCCTCCTTTTTATTTTAGAAAAGTAATTTCTACTCATTGAAAAATTAACTAAGATTTAATATTCATCACTTAAAATATGGGATCATGTGGACACATGTCATCACCACATATTCTAACATGTGGGAATGTAATTTAAGGGTTGGATCAAAATTACTTTGGTTTAAGTTCATTATCTAATGATTTAAAGTGACTAGAAATGCCTATATAGCATTATTTTGGTACTAGTCCAAAGTCACTGCATGTAAACTTTGATATTATTACATATTCAGATAGGTATGATGAAATGTGATTTTTGAGAGTTGGAATCAACTCAAAAGCTAACTTGGTTGATTTTATAAAAATGTTGCAAGGTACAAATGCTTCTGTTTTATTATTTTTAATAGGAGATATCTATTACTCTAAATGAATTAAATCCAACGGGCTTGGATAGATCTTTTCAGTAGCTTTCCAACAAAATTGGAATCACTTCATTTGGATTTGTAAATCTCTCTAAATTGAATTTTGAACTAAGGGACAGAACTAAGTTTAAACTAAAAAGAAAAATCCTAATTCAAACTAACTGGGTTGCGCGGGAAAAGCTAACGGGCCGGCCCAGTGTCACTCCGCGGCGCGTGGCTCAACTAACAGGGGGGTCCACCAGTCAGCGACTCATAACGCGCGAAGTGGTACGGGGCAATGTGGGACGTTAGATTAGAGTGGGGATCAACGGCTGGGGATCGTCGTCGACAACGGACCTGTCGCCGGCGAGCTTTAACCCTAGCGGCTCAGTGCGGGTGCATAGGGGGCGTACCAGGGCTCCAGCAACGACGACGAGGCGGGTAAACGGTCTGGTGGTCGACGGCGAGCTCAGGGACGGTCGAGGAAGCTCCAGGGGTGGTCGCAATCAGCGACACCCTTCTCCTCCAGAGGCGGCCTGCTCCGGTGCAATTCCAGCGAACTGCTGCTCCCCTTGCTCCGGCTAGTGGTGTGGGATGATCAGTGAGGTGAGGGGAGTGGAGTGGATTGCTTCAAATGGCCGGGGGTGCGCTCCTTTTATAGGCTTGACGGCGAGACCGAGAGGGATGGGCAGGCGACGGTGGCGACATGGCTACGGGCGGCTAGGTGGCGATCGACGCGCGGTCTCCTGGCGGTGCTCTAGAAACTTAATGCTGGCTTAGGGGCGGTGGTATGCGGTCGGGGGAAGTTGGCGCTCTGAGCGGCAGAGACGGCGGTGTCCACGGCGAGCGGTGGCTATGGTGCATTGGGCGGCGAACGGGCATGTCCGGCGTGTTCCCTAGGTCGTGGCGAGGCGGTGGACGCGGGCTGCGGTCGAGCGGTGGCTTGTGCATGCGTGCCGGGTGCGGCGCTCTGGCGCGTGCTCGGCATGGCGCGGTGGCACTGGGCGCGGGGTTTGCTCGGTGGTCCACTGCTTGGCCTGGCTCGAGGAGGGGCCAGTGGGCGGCGGTGAGACGCTGGCTACCTCCTAGACATGGTGAGAGAGGGGGAGGTGTTCTGCTGGGGTGAGGGCATGGTTGGCCGGCGAGTTGATGCTCGACATGGCATGGCAATGCCACTAGGGGAGTAGGGGATGGGTGCTAATGGCATGGTTAGATCATGAGGGGACCAAGGGATTAAATGGAGATCAAATGGGGGCAAAACCCTGTTCAAAACAGTGAGCTAGGATTACGGTGTAAATCATGCCTGCCAAGTGTTTGATAAAATGGCCGCATGAAATTTCTTTTTGAATTTTGAAAATATTTTTGGTGGGTGTGCTAGGCATAAGCTTGAGACTCTGTGGTTGCTTGGGTTTTGAAAATTGAGCTTGTTTGAGTGGTTTTTGAAATAGTGGGATCATTCCATATGAAATAGATTCAATTTTAAACTGTCATTTAAAATTAGCATTTGAATGTTTTTAGCAGATCACCAAGTGGGCCTTCGTACCTCATTATGTGTACTAGCAAGGGGTGTAAAGATTCAGAATTATTTCTGTTGGGAAAAGAGTGCTAGGAATAGCCAAAGTAGGCATGATAGTTAATTTGGCCAAAATGACCATTCCTCATTTTTAATTGTTTTTGGTTTGATTTTCTTTGGGATTTGCTTGGGAATGATTTAGATGATGTTTATTTCACCTAAGAATCATTTTACAAGCAATGGATCACAGAACCATGGCAATTCAAAACAACTCCTAATTTAAATGCACACACATATGAATGCTTTCATATTTTGAAATGGAGAAGTTTTTGTTAACCCTGATTTGGATGATTTGGATCTTGATAGGCTTGGATTAAAGTATTGGGATGTTAGACCGTCAAACAAGTAAATCATTCATCAAACAAGTATCTTGAAAGGTATACTCTCAAGACAATCATTCATCAAACAAGTCGTAATTTCAGAATTTTTCTTATTGTATTTGTTTGGTAATATTATTTCCAAGGCAAGACTCGGTTAGCTAAAATAACTAGAGCAAAAGCTTCAAAAACTAATCATCATACTAATAAAAAGCTCTACTCTAACTGTATTAAATTACTCCCACTAGCATGGCATCTTAGCAAATCGACCAACTAGGATAAACAACTCAAACTTCAAAAGTGGGAGACATAGGACATACCTCTCATAAGTGACTTCATGATCATGTTCCTTATAGGGATGTGTTCCTTCAAAAATCAAACACGATTACTCTCATAATAATATTAAAGCAAAGAGGCAAAGTGTGGATCCATATTTACAAAAAATGGGAAAACGGAAAAATATTTTCGTATTTTTGAGCATAGGGATTAAAGAATAGAAAAGAACTTGCGGCCAAGCAAGTGACTAAAAAAGAAAAACAAAAGCAAACTAAAAACGAAAGCAAACTAAAAAGCAAATGAAAAAAGCAAAGTGTTGGTAAAATCCAACACGAGTGTTTCAAAGCTCCCACGGAGCTAGAGTACAACCTCGGTATTAACAAATAAATTTGTTGGGGGACACATCCCCGAGCTCAGGCTTTTGCAATCCCTTTTGTTGCTCATTATGGTGGCGGTGGATAGTCTCCCATGTTCCATTGGTTTTCCAATCATGGAACTGGTTGGCGAGTTTTGCAGAAGCATCTCAAAGGTTGATGGAGAGGTTGTTCATGTTTTGAATATTTCCTTCGAGCACATAGATATCTTCATAGGTGGTGTAGTAGTTTGGTGGCTTCATGTCTTGTTCGGGTCCCTCTTGTTATACTTTTTCATCTTCTCCTCCTCCTCCTCCCACGGGTATTTCTTGATGGGGTAGATTTGCCTCAACCTGCGAGTCAAAACGCAAACGTCCATTCTTGACAGAGAATAGACCATTAGGTAAAGGAGCTAGGATCAAGTGATCCTCGCCAGGTATATCAAGAAAGTATCTACCATCAGTTCTAGAAACCATACCACATGCTCTTAGAGTAGAAAGACCGAGATGGTGACTTCCTATCAATGGTTGGATGTTACCTAGGTTGATGTGCAGTGTGCGTGCAGGAATGGTTACAACTCCACCTCCACATATGGGTCCTCGAGATTGAAGAGCCTGATGCTTAAGATAAAACACAAGAAGAGAACCCAAATTTGGCATTAAGTTATAATTAATAATACCAGCCTTTGCGAGGATCATCATGTCCTCCTCATTAACTCTAGTAAACTCACCATGTTCCTGCAAGGTGTTAGCAATAACATAAAACAAATAATGAATAGCAGGACGATCAATTTAGTTCCCCTTGGGTGTGTTTCCATGAATTCTCATTAAATTAAAGTACAACCAAGGTGCAAGATTTAAAACAAAAGTAATAGAGCGTATGTCGATGGTGTTGTTGGCAAATCCAAAATATTGAGCCCATTGGTCGAGTGTCAAGGAGTATTCATAGTTCTTAAGATGGAAGTTGATGCGATCAACTCCAGGCCTTTGATCCTCGAAATAATAGTGAGGGCTTATCGTATGTGTCAAGGTGCTGAGGAACTCAAGTGTCAAGCGACAGTACATGGCGACATCCTGAAAGACAAAGTCATACAAACCGACATTGTTGCAAAGGAAATTGAAATCAGCACGAATACCAAGTTGGTTCAGGATATAGGGACATGCCCACTTGGCAGACTTGATTTCTCGAAGCTTGAGATAGTTGAATCAGTTGAGCTGAAACTCCTCGATGAACTCGATACCAAGTGAACGTATCAACGGGTGGTGCGGAAGGTTCCGCAGCCATCACACGTGTACGTCTCCTCGTGTTCATCTAAAAATAAATAAAGGTTTCTAATTAAATATTTTAATCCAATAGAAACATAGCATAAATGATCCTCTACACTAGTTACAAAAGAAACTCCTCTAAAACAATACTAAGCATGCTCAATATCAAGATTAGATCAAGAACAAGACCTAAGTCTAGATTGACAATGATGAAAGATTGAGTGAAACTTTGGTACAAATAAATTGAAGATCGGATGAGAATTATACCTTAGATCGATTGAGTGCAAGGAATTAAAGAAAGATTGAGTAAATTTGAAGATCCAATGGACGTGGTTTGGAGTTTGGAGGAAGAAGAAAGAGAAAGATTTGTTTTGAGGATTTTTAGGTTACCTCCTCATGGTATTTATGGCGGCCATGTACGTGGTACAAGCGGGTGGTACGGATGGAGCCCACCCGTACCGGGTGACATACCTTGGGAGTGACGACTCACTTCCGGTGATGCACTCTGTACAGGCGCGTGGTACGATCGTGCGCGTCCGTACTGCTGGTCGTTATTCATTTGGTACCTTTGATTGAAATCTGATGGTTTGCTCGAGGGTACGGTATGGGAGCGCAGTAAGGGCGTGTCCAATTGTACTATTAGTCGTTACGAGCACTATTTCGTACGGCAAAAAATCAGAATTTCTATCTTCCTATTCCTCAAGGTGGTAGGGGCGCACGGTACGGGCCTTTCCGGCCGTACCACTAGTCGTTAAATGGCCAAAGAGCTGCAAAACTCAAAGAATTTGATTAGTAGCTCCGTGTGTCTTTGCACATCTTATCAAAGGACAAAATAACAGCAAATGTACTACATAAAAATCAGCAATACTTCTTAGGCCATGTGTTAGTAAAATAAGAGATCGAGGATTACCTTATTTTTTCTCCTCTCTCCAAAGGTCTTCTTGAACACTCATTATTAGAAACAAACAAAAACAAAACAAAAAAGACTAACAAGACTAACACATAAGTAAAAACTTTATTTGACATGGGTTGCCTCCCATGAAGCACTTCTAGTTAAGCTCAATTAGCTTGACCCTGATGGTAATCATTTAGGTTTAATGAGTGGAATGCCCACTCCAAAGTAATTGGCTTTCAAAGAAATTATACCATTGTCATAATTAGACTTGACCTTCTTCTTCCTAGGGAAATGGACTATAAAAGGATCTATAGACGGTAGCCCTATTCTCACATTCCCCTCGTGTAAATTAAATAAAGCTTTGATAGTTCTTAGGAATGGCCTACCTAAAATTATAGGTGCTATGGGATCTTCAGGCATGTCCACAATAACAAGATCAATAAGAGTGGGACTACCTTTAATTTCAACAACTATATTTTCTTTTATCCCAACAACTTGTTTATAATATGAATCCGCTAGATGGAGTCTCAATTCAGTAGTTACAAATGGTTCCAAGTTTAATTTGTCAAATAAGCTTTTGAAAATTGTTGAGACGCTTGCCCCAAGATCACAAAGTGCGGATATCTCATTAACTCCCACCTTAACTTTAATAGTGGGCTCAAATATATCATCTATCTTAGCAGGAAGCTTATCAGCTAGTCTCTTATACTCCATCTCTAAATCTCGAACTTTATATGTTACTTGTTGTATAAATTATTGCTACATAGCATCATTACCTTGTTCTATACCGGGATTCTTCACAGTGATCATCTTCAGTAGATCTTCCACAATATATTCCGGTGTTGGCATGTTGCTATAATCCAGCTCTTTAGGCTTTTCCTCATTGGTTACCACCCTCATCATCTTGAGGTCTTCTACCGGATTTGTCTTGGGCTTTCTAGAAAACTTTGCTAGTATGAGAGCTTGGCCCTCAGCTACCTTGCCCAACTGAGCCTTCATGGTCTTTGTCCTTTCCTATAGAGCATGCACATCATTTCTAATTGCAACGGCTTGGTTAGATAATTTTCCTATACTACTTTCATGGTTCTCCGTGATTTTAATAAGCATATTATTTTGCTCGGTTTGAGCTTGTATAAAAGTTCCAACAGTTTGCTCAAACGAGATATTGCCATGATTTTCTCCATTATTATTATCATAATTGTTGTAAGGAGCTCCTGCAGGATTAGAATAATGTTTTTGAACATTAGAAGCATAATTGTGATTTTTCCATGTTGGATTAAAAGGAGTGCGAGCTATAAAATTGACATCATTAATATCAGTAGCGATAGCATTAACTTAGATATCTTCTTTACCCTTTACTATATTAAGTAGCTCGTCTACCTTAGATGTAAGCTCTTCATTATTTACCTCGGTAATTGAACTTACTCTCTTCGAGGTTCTCTCCACATGCCATTGGGCACGATTATTTTGCATATCATCAAGTAATTTCTGTGCAACACTCACTTGCTTTCCCATGATTGCTCCTCCTGCGATAGTATCTAGCATAGACTTAGACATTGGGTTAAGACCATTATAAAACAAATGTAATATAAGCCATTCTTCCATCCCATGACTAAGATAGTTCATTGTGGCTTCTTTCATCCTTTCCCACACAAGCGCTAGTGGCTCCCGGTCTTCTTGTCTAAAGCTTGTAATGTTGGATCTTAGCTGCTAGCTGGAGAAAAAATTTAGTCATAAACAAATTAGTATATTTCTCCCAAGATTTAATAGTGCCCTTTGGTAGAACTAGCAACCAATCCTTAGCCTTTCCTCTAAGAGAGAAAGGAAACAATCTTAATATAACAGCATTTGGATCTACATCCTTAATATGCACCATGTCGCAAATTTCAGTAAAAGTGTTTAAGTGCAAACCCGAGTCCTCAGAAAATGAGCCCCCAAATTGGTTTTTTTGAACCAAACTTAAAATGGTTAGGCTTTATTTCATAAGTTTCCGCATCAACAGCGGGCTGAGTGATAGGTGCACGAATAAAATCATCAGTGGGAGTAGCATACTCCCCAAGTCTCTTTTGAGCCATGGCTCTTATATTTTTGGTAATTTTTTAAGTAATGAAAACAAATAACAAGTAACTAATTTTTTGGGTTTTCAAATAGATAACAAGAAATAAACTACAAACTAATAATAAAACTAAAAACAAGGTCTCTAGTGACCTCACTAGGATAGTGAAATTGCTTCACCGGCAATGGCGCTAAAAAAGGGTTGATAGCTTCGATCCGGATTCACGAATGTAGTATAATAGCATTTTCCCTATAAGATCTAGGTTTAATAGAACCTTGGAAAGCAATGCTAAATGGAAATAAAAAGGACACGTCTACAAGACTTTATTTCTTCATTTTACCTTATTTTACCGGACCAATCTACTTTACTTTTATAATGGGTTGAATCAATGGATGGAGATAGGCCAGAGTTGAAGGTCCACCTGCAACTGCATATCACATGGGATAAAAGATAATAATAAGCATAGTCATGTGTAATGGTTGAAGAGGGATAATCTCTTATGGGCAAAACACCCTAATATACTAGAGCCCCCCTGATGCAGTGGGCAGAGTAATAGCCTTTTAATCCAACCGATTGCACCACGAAGCAACAGGATATAAACGATTATTAAGTGTAAAATATAGATCAAAGCATTAAGTGATGGTGTTGTTGTGATCCTGAATGGGTCGCTAAACGAAGACCGTACTACGCTTTCTGTCAATGGGGTTCCTATGAGATCGCCGCTAGCCAAGTACCTCGAGCCTTTATCAATCTATGGGATCTTAGGTACCTACAAGTCAACAAATCGAGGCAAGAGACAAAGAAACAAAATATACAAATCTCTATTGCAAAGAAAACACAATACTCCCATGAATTAGATGCACATAATTGCTGCGAGGTTTCTCCCCAACCCGCATCCCATGAGGACTACTCACTCATAACAAATAGATCTAGGATAAAAACATTGTGCAAAATACTTAGAATGAAATCAAATATTCTTACAATGATTGCCTAATAACAAGAAGATCTAAAGTACACAGCAATGACTATGGCTAATGGAGGGGGTGGATGATGGAAGTGATGAACAATGGCGTGAATCTCCTTTGGTGGTGTTGTGATGTAATCTGAGAATGGCGGTTCTCTAGTCGGTGGATGGAGCCTCAAAATATATAGGCATTTCACGAAAGTTATAGGGTTTGACGAGACGAAGCCATCACCACATTGTACGGGCGGACGGTACAGGCGGGCCATTCCCATACCAGTGATCGTTAAGCTTGCTGACGCGAGGGAATGACTCTCCAATTACTTGGTCGTGTGGACTTCTTGAAAACCTTCATTATGACTCCTGATTTCACATTAAAAAGCATGATTTCCTTCACAAAACAATTCAAAGCAATGTTTTGCACATCTTTGCAATTATTAGTCATTAGTGGTAAGGATTGAGAGTTTCTTGTCAACTGCTTGACCAAAAACAATGTTTAAACACGGTGGAAGATGGCTATTTTTGGAGCCATCACAGAGAGAGAGAGGGAAGGGGCCTACCGCGTACATTAGTTTCATAATTTTAGTTTTTTGTGTAAACTTAGCCACGACATTGAACATAGTAGATATGGTAGTGTATGCAATAAAAAATTCCCATCTCCATTGCCATCCTCGTGTGTCTAGCTTGGCTGACCTTGAGGTCCAGGTAGCTCCTAATTTAACAAGATGTTGTAATTTCATTCTTTGGTTAGAATTGGTGATGGTTAGTGTTAGAGTAGACCAAGGTTTTGTATTAGAGTAGATCACGGTATTTAATAGTTTAGGATTCTAGCTTTACTAGGTTTTTTAGTCCCCAAGTATGGTACTATATAAACAGTCCAAGGGGTCATAGTATAATAATGCCATACACGATATCAATCTATCAAAACAATCAATGAATATTGTCTTCATGCTATCAGAGCCCCTCGTTTCTCGACCTAGGGTTTAGCCCACCGCTTTCGTTGCGCCGCTTCCCGGGAGATCAATCTCCGTCAGGCGGCCGTGCTATTAAATTGATGCATCAGCCAACTATTCTGAAAGTTCGAACAAATGGAAATTATTAGGCTATATATTTATATTCTTAACACTCTCTCTCAGGTCTAGGCTATATTACTCCTTAGTGTGGGTTCGGTGCAGGCCGCAGAATGTTTTTTTAAACTGCGTGAGCATGGTCTTAAACTTGAGACCTCTTGGCTCTAATACCACATTGAATTGATGCACTAGCCAACTATTCCAAAAGTCTAAAGTGATGGAAATGGCCAGGCTATATATTTATATTCTTAACACGTGCAACTGGTAGATTAGATTCAGTAGATTTCTTCAAAAAATTCTCGTCGGTCAGTCTATCGGTGGTTCTTCTTCTTTAGAACGGATTATTTTGCTCACCACCACCATGTTGTCATCACGTGCCTCTATTCCAACCTCGGCATCGACTCATGTCTAGCAAATCCCCGTCAATGATCATTCTAAGAATGCTACGTGTGGTGCCCCAAGGGACGCCTTTATGTGTCTCTGCCGGCTTCTCCGTCCGCAGGTCACCACCTCAGCGGCTCACCTTCGTGGATATGAACGAGGACAATCGTGTACGACTATGTGCCTTGACATCAACAATGGGACGCATCTGCATCGTCGATGGTCATCATAACACCAACAACTTCATCGCACGTACTGCATCGTTTCCGCCCCCACCAATCAAGGTACTCATCAAGACCAACAGGTTCTGCGTTGCCATGCTCCTTCATGTAGATGAATAAAATGACTTTGATCCCCGACATCTACAACCTCTCCTTTATCAAACGTGAAATGGCTCCTATATGTGGATGAATAAAACATGTTTGATCCTCGACTACATTTCAATCGCCATCGATAACCACCTTACCGTCTTCGCTCACCATGACCTTGCCACCAGAGTTGTAGTCCATTTTTTATTTTCACCGCGTGTACTCAGTTTTTTTCTTGCAACCACTTCGTCTACTCGAGCGCATGCGACACGCAACCGACCGTACGCGGAGGCCTTCTCTACTGCTCACACTGACTCTAGCTTGCATGGTTCGTGATTGTGGGGGGGGGTGACCTCCGGATACCCCAACCAGACAAGAATCACGGCAGTCGGATCGTGTCCGGCTGGCTGAGCGCAGTTGGACAGGAGCAAGTCAAGCCGGCTACCTCACGGTAACCGGATCGACAAGGAGCAGCAAGGCACAGGACCTGCTACATCAACGTAGCCGGAACCAATCAAGAGGACAGAGCATTGTGCGGCACAGTGCACGGTACGCCCTGGTACGATGATAAGACTCGCAACTACTCGGCCATACCGAAGACTTTGCGGGGTGACGCGGGAACAGTGGCCAGATGCTGACGACAGGCTCGCATGGCGTTCACTGTACCCACGACGACCATACCGCTCATACTCTGATGAGACCTAAGTGTACTGAGTACTGTAGATGACCAGCCGACCGGGACCCGCCTGTGGGGCCTGCCAACCGGACTGGCCAATGAGACCGTTGCCTCTCTGCCTATATAAGGAGAGGCACGGCCTCAGTATAAAGGGTTGGTCTCAGTGCATTTAAGGCAGTAGCTAGAGAATACAGCTCGAGGAGCGATTGTAGCCCGTATATCACTCATAGTCAGATCGGCAGGAGTAGGAGATTTACGTCATCACGAGGGCTCCAAACCTGGGTACTTCCTGTGTCCAGCTACACTTGCTTGTATCCAATCCCGCCTGTGGACGCCATTGATAGCTTCCCTGCTAGTCCCTACACCTCTATCTAACCTGCTCAGGTACTTCCGTTCCCAACACAACGACAGTTGGCGCCCACCGTGGGGCAAGATGGCTTCGACCGGAGTCACGTTCCGCACGGGACCCCGCACTTCAGCCGGTGAGCACGTGGCCTCCGGCCTGGTGCTCATGCTCGGCAAATTCGATTGCATCATCGACAATGCTTCCTGCTTCGCCGGAACCTCGTTTTTGGCAAATGGCTCCATCCTGCTTTTCGGCGATCTCCCCGTCTACATTGCTACCGTGCTGGAGCGTTTCCCTAGGGAGATTGTTTCCGTCACGGAGCTGCCGTGCCCGAGCAGCAGCGCCTCCATCGCCCCTCGTGGCGTCGAGGTAATGATGGCTGGCTCCAGCTCTCACCCCCGCCAGCCGCGGGAGCGGGTTGCCGATGAGGGCGAAACTTCTATGCCGCTGTAACCCCAGAACCCGGTGGAGGAGGCCATCGATCAGCTCCTCATGTCGGTTAACCTCGGGGATAACCCGGAGGAGGCGGAGGCCAACTTTGCCATGGAGAGACAACTTCTCCTCCAGGAGGCCATGGAGCTAGCCGCAACCCGCAAACAGATCGAGATCACCCGGCGCAAGTACGACCGCTCACACGGCTTCACTCCGGCTACCGTGGAGCCGAGCCGGCGTGGCCAGGTGCGACGCCGGGGGGGCGAACTAGGCGGTATGTTGGAGAAGGATGGTGAGCCGGATCCCGCACCCACTCTCATCCGGCCCACCTACAGCACGCCCATCAAGAACCTATGCGCGGCGCGAGCCACAGCAGACGAACTGCCCAACCTGGAGGGCGAGGAGCGAGCCCACCAACACGCGCGGGTGCAGGAGCTCCTCCGGATCGCGGACGAGCAGGCTAATGCCAACCGGCAAATGCAGGAGGACCCCAGCTGCTCCAAGGGGAGTAACCCGCCTGCCAATAGCAAGGGTGCGCCTCGTGACACCCAGCAGGCGTCCTCTCCTCCGGCTAAGGCCCACAACAAGTGTCACGGTTCTGGCAGCAAGGGCCAGCCGCGCCAGGAGCAAAGGGTGAACAGCAACCCGCTGCCTCCCACTCCCCCAACCGGAGCGCCAAGACCCGCCGGTTCCCATCTCTCGGGCCGGGTGGGAGCGCCCAACCTGGATTGTCCGGATGCCCATGACCGCATCGAGCTCCTCTCTCAAGCGCATGTTACAGAGGAAGAAGACTCCACCAGACCAGTTTGTTTTGGACCCCGCATCCGGAACGAACCGTTTCCGGATAAGTTCACCCTGCCCAGGGACACCCCCAAGTACGACAGCAGCATGAAGCCGAAAGATTGGTTGACTGACTACGCCATGCCAGTCGGCATTGCCCATGGGAAACAGTTGTGCGCTACGTTCCCCTTATGCTAACCGGGTCAGCGAGGACATGGCTCAATAGCCTCGCACCCAACAGCATCAACGCCTGGGTAGACTATGAAAAGGTGTTCGTTCGCAACTTCAACGGCACGTACAAGCGTCTAGGACGCCCGCGTGACCTGGCCCTATGCGTCCAGGGCGACCGCGAGACGAACCGCGAGTACCTCGCCAAGTGGACGGAGTTGCGCAACACTTGTGAGGGCATCCTGGAGAGCCAGGCCATTGGCTTCTTCATCGAGGGATGCCGAGAAGGCACCATCCTTCGCCACCAGCTACTGTGTGACGAGCCGAAAACCATGGCGGAACTCATGACAGTTGTGGACCAGTACGCCACGGCGGATGCCGCCATGAAGAAGCCCCTCCGAGTAAGTGCTGATAGGCGGCCGACTCCAATGGAGCCGGCTCACGACCGTCCGAGCATTTCAGCTGGAGAAGCTGGATCCTCCAGGCGCCACGGCAACGACAACCGGTTCCATGGGGACCGCCAAGCCGGACAGCAGAAGCCCCGCTACCACGCGCGGCAGGTCAATGCGGTGGAGGGCGCGCCCGACACGCCAGCTAACGATGCAAGAAGGCAGAAGCCGCGGCTCACCTTCGACAAGATGTTTGACGGCCCGTGCAAGTGGCATAGCGGACACCACCCGGAACTGTAGCTGGACCCGCCAGCTAAAGGACCAGGGCAACCAGCAACGTCTTCCCTCGCCCCCTCCTGGTGGACCACCACCACAAGCTAGGGGAGACGGTAATGATGGTAACGGCGGCAACGACAGCAACAACTACAACGGCTACCCCCAGCCACACGCCGCCTACCACATCTTCGAGACGGAGCTAGACGACAAGCACAACCGCATACGGCGCTCCAAGGAGATCAACGCTATCGTCTCTCCGGTCCCCTAGTACCTAAACTGGTCGGAAACCCCCATCACCTAGAGCCAAGAAGATCAGCCTGAACAGCTTCCGACTCCCGGGGGCTACGCTATGGTGCTTGACCCCCTCATCGTCTCCAACGAGCGCACCTGCCGCTTCTCGCACGTCCTCATCAATGGAGGCAGCAGCCTCAACCTCCTCTACCGGTCTTCGCTGGAGAAGCTAGGCATCCGTGAGTGCGACCTACGCCCGACTACCACAACGTTCCACGGTGTACTGCCAGGACCGGCTTGCGCTCCGCTGGGTAAAATCCAGCTGGACATCATCTTCGGGACCAAGGAGAATTTCTGCCGCGAGCCGATTTGGTTTGAGGTGGTAAACCTGACGAGCTCCTACCATGCTCTCCTCGGGCGCCCCGCCCTCGCCAAATTCATGGCCGTCCCCCACTACGCGTACCTCAAGACGAAGATGCCGGGACCAAACGGCGTGATCACCGTCGCCGGCTGCTTCAGGCGGTCGATGGAGTGCGCCTCAGCCGGCTCCAAGCTGGCAGAGGCCCTCATCATAGCCAAAGAAAAGCGTGTGATCATGCACAATGTGGCCATGGCCCAGCAAGAAATGCTGGCTAGCAGCAAACCGGCTGGGGAAGGAGCTTTCCAGCCGGCAAAGGAGAAGAAGAGGATCCTGCTCGACCCCTCCGACCCGACCAAGTTCGTCACCATTGGTGGCAACTTGGAGAGCAAATAGGAAGGCGCGCTCATCGACTTCCTCCGTGAGAATCGGGACATCTTCGCATGGTCGCCCAAGGACATGCCAGGTGTACCAAGGGAGTTCGGCGAGCACTCACTTCATGTGTGGCCGGATGCCAAGCCGGTCAAGCAGCCTCTGTGCCAGTTCGCAGAGGAGAAGAGGAAGATTATTGGTGACGAGATCACCCGGCTCCATGCAGCCGGGTTCATCATGGAGGTGTACCACCCGGACTGGCTGGCCAACCCAGTCCTGGTGTTGAAGAAGAACAAGACCTGGCGCATGTGTATCGACTACACCAGCCTGACCAAGGCGTGCCCGAAGGACCCCTTCGCCTTGCCCCGTATCGATCAAGTCATCGATTCCACGGCCGGCGGCGATTTGTTGTCTTCCCTGGATTGTTATTCTGGTTAAAACCAGATCCGGCTAAACTCAGTTGACCAGATAAAAACATTGTTTATCACCCCATACAGAGCTTTCTTCTATGTAACCATGCCTTTTGGTCTGAAGAATGCAGACGCTACCTATCAGCACTACATGCAGAAGTGCTTGCACTCGCAGATCGGCTGAAACGTGCATGCCTATGTGGATGATGGGGTAATTGATGGCCCAAAATATATCGAGCTCATTGGGGAACCCCAAGAGGAAGGTATGATGAGCACAGCGGGAATTTTTCCCTCAGTACGAAACCAAGGTTATCAATCTAGTAGGAGCAAGGAAACACCCCAAAGGTGTAGCTAGCTGAACGATGGCACAGCGCACTATCGGTGCCAGCAGAAACATGGAGACCTTCCCAACACAACCACAGAACTCTATCCCCAACTTGCGATGAGGTTGTCAATCTCATCAGTTTTGCTGAAAACAAAGGATTAAACGTATCGAACGGAAGGAAGTAATAGTTTGCAGAAAGTAAACACAAAGCAGTAAACAGTTTATAGATTGTATGTAAAAGAAAGGACCGGGATCCATAGTTCACTAGAGGTGGCTCTCCTTAAGATAGATAACATGCTGGGTGAACAAATTACAGCGGGGCAATTGACAAACATCGAGAAAGCAATACATGCATATACTAATCATCTTGACTCCTTTAGAATTAGATTGGGCATTACAACATTATACATAGACCGCCATCCAACTGCATCTATGACTAATAATCCACCTTCAGGTTATCATCCGAACCCCCTCCAGTATTAAGTTGCAAGCAAAAGATTATTGCTTTACGAATTGCATGTAATGTAAACAATACGATTGTTATATGAACAAAGGATTGTTGTTTTCTCCCTAGTAGCAACAGCACATCTAGTATCTTAGATATTTCTATCACTTCCCCAGATTACCAGAGGCATGAACCCACTATCGAGCATAAGTACTAACTCTTGGAGTTGCTAGCATCTACTTGGCCAAGATAGCTACTAACAACCGAAAGCATGCAAGATCAGAAATAACAAAGACATGATAGAATCAATAATCAATCTGAAATAGCATCTCAATATCCATCGGATCCCCGCAAACACAACTTGTAGAATTACAAATAGATGATCTTGATCATGAACAGAGCTCACAAGATCTATACATGAAAGCACAAAGGAACAGAACCAGCCATCTAGCTACTACATGGATCCGTAGTCCAAGGATGAACTACTCACGCATCACACCGGAGGCTTGCATGATGATGAAGAAGGCCTCCGGGGTGAATTCCCCTCTCCGGTAGGGTGCCGGGAAGAGCTTCAGATCCCTCCCGATCTAGGGATGGAGATGACGGCGGCTACAGACTCTTTCGTGGATTTTTGATCGGGTCCCTAGGGTTTTCATCCCGAAGGCATCTTATAGGCAGAAGGAGAGGCCGAGGGGGTGTTGGGGTCAGCCAGACCACCCCCTGGCGCGGGCCAGGCCTGGCCACGCGGCCAGGTGGTGTGGCCGGCCCCCAGCCCTTCTTCGTCTCGTATTCTGGCATCTGATGACTTCCGAAAAATAGGCACTTTGGCTTTTGTCCCATTCAATTCCAAGAATATTCATTTTTTGACTTTCCTGGAACCAAAAACAGCAGAAATCAGGCAGCTAGCACTGTGGCTCTTGTTAATAGGTTAGTCCAAGAAATCATATGAAAAGTACTCCAAAGTGTGGACAAAATACAAGAAAGTGGATAGAACCAAGCATGGAACATCAAAAATTATAGATACATTTGCATTGTATCAACATCCCCAACCTTAACTCCTGCTCGTCCTCGAGTAGGTAAGTGATAAAAAGAAAGAATAATTTTTGAGGTGACATGCACCATCAAAGACTTGATCAAAGTATTTGTAAAACATTCAAAGCTAGGATCATAGTACTTCAATCATAACATGAAAGACAAAGTTCTAGCAATAAGACAAAGAAACTATGATGCAACATGAAAAGGCACAAACAAAAGATTCATGAATAATAATGCTTTGCAAGACGTTTGTTTGTTTCACATAAAGAAAACATAGCATAATAGTATTCAGCTTGTCCCTCATAGAGTAGCAAATATAAATGCATAGGACACCTTCAAAGTTCATAAGAGTGACTAGATACAAATAGTTTAAAACAAGCAATATCAAGTTATGCATCAATCAACTAGTCTTGGGACAATGCACATAGAACTAAGAATGGCCACTATGCTCTCAAAGTAGGTGTATAAAGGTAGAAGGTGGAGACTCAATATATCGTGGAAGAAAGGCCTTCATAAAAGGAAGTAGGGATTCAAGTCTCATAAAGAGCTTCCAAAAATTATGGTACTTATAGCTTTCAGCTCTCATTGCCCCAATCATAAGCATCTTGAAGGTGATTAAGGTTAAAGTGACACAACTAAGAGGATATGCTTGACAAATTATAAACCGAAATCTCATGCCCCTTACTTACGAAGACTGATCCTCATGCTACTCAACTTTAGTCACAAGTAAGCTCTTGTCATTGTAAGTACATGTGTATCATAAAGAACCGCCAACGGGGTACCCCTTGCACATAATACAGGAGCTATCCCATAATCAAAATGACAAGGCAAGCAGAGAATGAGCATCTCAGCGATCTTTTTTTTGCTATTTGCATAGGTTCTTATTGAGGATGCTTCATAGAGTGCTCATTACGGTGATGCTGCAAGTTTCCACCATGATTAGGCATGGCTTAGGCTAGCGGCCTAGGCGTTTCTCTAACACACATACAAACTCCATGATCTTACAAGTTCCACCTTTATTTCACACCGCCGGGATCCGTAAGCAAAAGAACATGATATCAACAGGGTACAAACTACAAGTGCAATGTTGAAAGCGTTCCCCATGATACATGGTTCTGCTAACTTCAACTTATAAAGCGTAAGCATATACGCAACAAAGAAGGACCCAATGGTTCAAGTTTATTAAATGCAAAAAAGTAAAGTGTGCCATCAAGTTCGTGAGAGCTTTAATCACTAGTTTTCTCATAACAAGTTTAATTTGGAAGGTAAACAAAAGCATGAATATACTTGGAATAGCATAAGCTAGTAGGTAGGTATGGTGGACTCTTTGGATTAACTTGGTTTAAGGAGTTGGATGCATGAGTGGAACTCATACTTGGTTGTGGAGGCTAGCAAAAGACTGGGAGCGACAAACTAAGAGAGCAATAATGGCCATAATCATGCAGAGCGACAAAACATCATTGACCAAAGCATAAAGTGATACTACAAGTTGAAAACTAAAGGATCATAAAGGATATGGTGACTTGAGATAGTCATAACATGGTGTGAGCATGTGCCAAGTCAACCCAAATAAAGCATCAAAGGAGAATACCACTATACTATGCTTTAATATGCTAAAATGACACATGATTCATCCAAGGCACATTAACCAATATCAATTGTTTATAACAAGTCATGCTACAGCAAAGAATACTAAGCATAAAGCCAAAACAATATCAAGCATGGCATGACAAAGCATAGGCCACAGTCAAAAACAAGCTCTTTTTACCACATAAGTATGAACTCTCCTACTCTTTTCCAATCCAAACCAAACTATTTGCAAACTAATGTATGAAAGAGGGGGTCCAACCAATTTATTCAGCAAACTAAGAAAACCAAGCAAATGAAAAACCAAAACGAAAATGAAAAAGAAGACGCTCCAAGAACAACACAATTGTGCATGAAACAATAAAAATGAAGTGTTTGGAAGAAACCTGGGATTTTTATTCATGAAGAGGGGGATGCATTGGGCATCCCCAAGGTTTAACGCTTGTAATTCTTGGATATTTCTTGGTATGACACGTGTGGCATCCCCAAGCTTGAGATTTAGTCCATCCTTCATCTCATTACTCATTCCTTCCATACACCTGAATTTTTTCCTTCATACAAAACTTCACACAATCTTTATTAGCAACATTAGTGCACTCAAGATAATAGGTCTTAAGGTTCAGTTCTAACACCAAATAAACTTACATTATAACACTAGATACTGTAGCACTTCCCTCAAAAAGCTCAATTCCCCAAAATAACTCAAAAAGGAAACAACAAGAAGCAAATGCAGAAAGTGGCAGAAATCTGTCAAAACAGACCAGCTGGTAAAGACGAATTTTTTCGAAGACCTTATGTTTCTCAAATAAAAAAGTGTTGAACTAACGAAAGTTAGATAACAACCTGAGGAAGAAGCACAAAACTTCACGCCTCAAAAAGACGTTCAGAGATTTTACACGAATTTTTACGGTGAAGCACAGAAATCTGTTTCGGGACAGCAACTTTCCCAATCATTACTTCTCTCTCATTAGAGGTTACTCTTGGCACACAAAGAAAATAATAAGGATAAGAATAGGTTATTTCTGAGGTAATAACTTCCAAGACTCATCTAAAACTTTTGGGTTATCTCCCAATAAGTACTTTTCTTTAACGACTTTAAGTTAGGCATAAGAAGCAAGAAAGAATCAAGCGTTCTCAAATGAAGTAGCATTAAGACCAAATTTCTTGCCCTTACCTCTCTTACTTTTATTATTAACCTTGGGGAAAATATTATTGTTTGGTGGATAATAAAGGTGCATGGTCCCCTTTCCCACATCTATTATTGCTCCAAGGAGTTCTAGTAAGGACCTTCCAAGTGTAATTTGTCCTTTTCCTGCACATTCAATGACAAGATAATCAGTAGAAATCATTTTCCCAAGGATATTTGTAAACACTCCTTCAGCTATTCCAATAGGTAATATGGTAGCACTATTAGCAATAGATATTTCTTTTCCTCCTTTAGTAAGCCCCCAAAGATTCAAAGATTCATAAATATCTTTGGGCATAAGACAAAATTCAGACATGATATCACAGTGGGCTTGTAAAGTTTCAGTGTTTATCTCAATCTTTACTGTAGGGAGCCACTTTGATGGTTCAGAATTTATTGGAACATAATTATGATGCTCCCTAAGCATTTTATAGCAATCTTTTAAGCTAGTACTGCTAGTCTCAAGAGTGTTCAATCTAGCAAATATTCTTGCGAAAGAAATATCAGTTTGGCTAGGCAAGTTGTAAGTAAGGATCAATTTATTTATAGCATTAATAGCATCATCCTCATTACATTGGAGGAAATCTCCTCCCACAACAGCATCTAAAGCATATCTATAACAAAGAGCAATTCCAAGGTAAAAACTGCTAAGGAACAAGCTTTGAGTCATTTTAGGCTCAGTTTTTTCATGTAGATCAGAGATTCTAGACCAAGCTTCCTTGAAGCTTTCCTCAATTCCTTGTTTAAAAGTGAAAATCCTTTCCTCGGGTGACATAGTGATTGGTGCAAGGCTAGACATAGTGGCAACTTAAGAAAGGAACTAATTTTTTGTGTTTTTCAGGTAAGAAAGCAAACTAGTAAAGCTATTTTTTGTGTGTTTTTGATAAAGAAACAAGCAAACAAAGCAAAAAAAGAAACTAAGCAAAACAAAAATAACAAAGTAAAGAGATTGGTTATGAGGGACTCCCCTTGTGAAGATGTCCTTGACTCCCCGGCAACGGTGCCAGAAAATATGCTTGATGGCCCAAAATATATCGAGCTCGTTGGGGAACCCCAAGAGGAAGGTATGATGAGCACAGCAGCAAGTTTTCCCTCAGCACGAAACCAAGGTTATCAATCCAGTAGGAGCAAGGAAACACCCCAAAGGTGTAGCTAGCTGAACGATGGCAGGGCGCACTACCGGTGCCAGCAGCAACGTCGAGACCTGCACAACATAACCACAGAACTCTATCCCCAACTTGTGATGAGGTTTTCAATCTCACCGGTTTTGCTGAAAACAAAGGATTAAACATATCGAATGGAAGGAAGTAATAGTTTGTATAAAGTAAACACAAAGCAGTAAACAGTTTATAGATTGTATGTAAAAGAAAGGACTGGGAACCATAGTTCACTAGAGGTGGCTCTCCTTAAGATAGATAACATGCTGGGTGAACAAATTACATCGGGGCAATTGACAAACATCGAGAAAGCAATACATGCATATACTACTCATCTTGACTCCTTTGGAATTCGATTGGGCATTACAACATTATACATAGACCGCCATCCAACTTCATCTATGACTAATAATCCACCTTCAGGTTATCATCCGAACCCCCTCCAGTATTAAGTTGCAAGCAACAGATTATTGCTTTACGAATTGTGTGTAATGTAAACAATACGATTGTTCTATGAACAAAGGATTGTTGGTTTCTCCCTAGTAGCAACAGCACATCTAGTACCTTAGAGATTTCTGTCACTTCCCCAGATTACCAGAGGCATGAACCCACTATCAAGCATAAATACTAACTCTTGGAGTTGCTAGAATCTACTTGGACAAGATAGCTACTAACAACAGAAAGCATGACAGATCACAAATAACAAAGACATGATAGAATCAATAATCAATCTGAAATAGCATCTCAATATCCATCGGATCCCCACAAACACAACATGTAGAATTACAAATAGATGATCTTGATCATGAACGGATCTCACACGATCTAGACATGAAAGCACAAAGGAGGAGAACCAGCCAGCTAGCTACTACATGGATCCGTAGTCCAAGGATGAACTACTCACGCATCACACCGGAGGCTTGCATGATGATGAAGAAGACCTCCAGGGTGAATTCCCCTCTCCGTCAGGGTGCCGAGAAGAGCTTCAGATCCCTCCCGATCTAGGGATGGAGATGACGGTGGCTATAGACTCTTTCGTGGATTTTTGATCGGGTCCCTAGGGTTTTCGTCCCGAGGGCATCTTATAGGCGGAAGGAGAGGACGAGGGGGTGCTGGGGTCGGCCAGACCACCCCCTGGCGCGGGCTAGGCCTAGCCACGTGGCCAGGTGGTGTGGCCGGCCCCTAGACCTTCTCCGTCTCGTATTCTGGCATCTTATGACTTCCGGAAAAATAGGCACTTTGGCTTTTGTCCCGTCCAATTCCGAGAATATTCATTTTCTGACTTTCCCGAAATCAAAAACAGCAGAAAACAGGCAGCTGGCACTGTGGCTCTTATTAATAGGTTAGTCCAAGAAATCATATGAAAAGTACTCCAAAGTGTGGACAAAACACAAGAAAGTGGATAAAACCAAGCATGTAACATCAAAAATTATAGATACATTTGCAATGTATCAGTCATCAAGACCAACGAGAAGCGCACCCTCCCCGAGGAGCTGGGGGAGACATTTGGCAACCTCCAGCAGTACCAGATGAAGCTGAACCCGGAGAAATGTGTCTTTGGAGTCCCATCCAGCCAGCTACTCGGTTTCCTCATTTCACAACGAGGGATCGAGGCGAATCTGGAAAAGATTGCGGCCATCGAGAGGATGCAGCCGCCCAGGAGCCTGCTTGGAGTCCAAAAGTTCACTGGATGCCTAGCCTGCCTCAGCCATTTCATCAGCCGGCTGGGGGAGAAGGCACTTCCGTTGTACCAGCTGATGAAGAAGACAAACAAGTTCTCCTGGACCTCGCAGGTCTTTCATGACCTCAAGCGCATGCTATCCATAGCGCCGGTTCTAGCCACGCTGGCTAGCAAGGAGCCGATGTTGCTCTATATAGCAGCCATCAGCCAGGTCGTCAGCATTGTCCTAGTGGTGGAGCGACCCGAGGAAGTCAAGACTCAGCTGGTTCAGCGACCCGTCTACTACCTCGGCGAGGTTCTCTCTCTCCAAGCAGAACTACCCCCCACTGCTAGAAGATGTGTTATGGCGTGTACCTGACGTGCAAGAAACTCAAGCACTACTTCCAGGAGCATCCAATTAAGGTCGTGTGCACCGCACCCCTTTCGGAAATCATCGGCACCAAGGATGCCACCGGCCGAGTGGCCAAATTGTCCATCGAGCTTGCTTCCTACTCCATCCAGTACGAGCCCCGGCTCACGATCAAGTTGCAAGCTCTGGCGGACTTCCTCGTTGACTGGGCCGAGACATAGTACCTCCCACTGGTTCCGGATTCGGACCATTTGAGGATGCACTTTGACGGGTTGAAGATGCTCGGGGGGCTTGGGAGCCAGCATCGTGCTCACCTCGCCCAAAGGAGACCGGTTGGAGTACGTCCTCTAGATCCACTTCAAGGCCTCCAACAACGTGGCCAAATACGAGGCACTGGCGCACGGCCTCCGGCTAGCCAGAGAGATCGGTGTCAACCGGATCCTTTGCTTCGGTGATTCAGATCTGGTGGTGCAGCAGGTATCCGGAGAATGGGACGCCCGCGATGCAAACATCGCTCTCTACCGGTTCCACATACAGAAGCTCAGCGCCTGCTTCAACGGATGTGAGTTCATCACATCCCTCGTGTCAACAACGAGGTAGCCGATTCGCTCGCGCAAATCGGATCCACCAGGCAGGCGATCCCACCTAGGGTCTCCTTGGAGCACCTGCGCAAGCCCTCCATCAACCCGTCCCTCGAGTCGGATTCCTTCATCTAGGCAGGGGCTGCTCCGGTTGACGGCATGGCAGACGCAGAGCCAATGGAACCCTCAAAGAAGAAGGTCCGCACCAACTCTGGCAAGTCTTTACCCTCCGGCTCGCAAGACCCGGGGGCTGCCGATTCCTCAAGTGGCACGGGGGCTGCCGTTCCGGGTACCTCATCCGGACGACCCCCCGACGACCATCAACCGGAGAGCGGAAGCATCCTCACCATCCGGAAGATACCATCCTGGGTGCAGCCCTTCATGGACTACATCACCAATGGAGAGCTTCCGGATGATGAGGTGGAGGCCAGGCAAATCCGGCACCGCGCACACACATACACCATCATCAACAAAGAACTGTACAAGCGTAGCATATCCGGCATCTTCCAAAGGTGTGTCGACATGGACATAGGCTACCGGCTGCTCAAGGACATCCACCACGGCAAGTGCGGGCACCACGCCTCATCTAGGGAAATAGTCACCAAGGCGTTTTGCCACGGCTTCTATTGGCCCACTATCCTCGAGGACGCCGAACAGCTAGGCCGCACATGCAATGGGTGCCAACGCTTCGGGCAGCTCAGGCACATGCCGACTTTGGTGTTTAAGACCATACCTATCACCTGGCCTTCGCTGTCTGGGGCCTCGACATGGTCGGTCCCGTCAAGCGGGCGCGTGCGGGCATGGCCCGTCTGCTGGTGGCGGTGGACAAGTTCACAAAATGGATAGAGGCCAAGCCTATCCGGAAGTGGACGGGGCGACAGTCGTCACCTTCTTCACCGACATCATCAACCGGTTCGGCTACCCAAACGGCATCATCACCGACAATGGCACGAACTTCGCCAAGGGGGCCTTCGCCCGATTTTGCAGCAACAAGGGCATCTGGCTGGACCTTGCTTCCGCCGCGCACCCACAGTCCAACAGGCAAGTCGAAAGGGCAAACGGCCTAGTGCTAGCCGGCATCAAGCCACGTCTCATCGAGCCCTTGGAGCGGCCGCCCGGATGCTGGATCGAAGAACTTCTGGCTGTGTTGTGGAGCCTCCGCACCACGCCAAATAGGTCAACCGGCTACACCCCGTTCTTCCTCGTCTACGGCTCGGAAGTCGTCCTCTCCGTGGACATCGAGTTCGACTCTCCACGCAAGCTCCTCTATGATGAAAAGGCCAATCAGGAGGCGCGGGAGGATGGCATGGACCTCCTCGAGGAGGCCCGCGAGTTGGCGTTGTCCAGATCGGCCCTGTACCAGCAACGATTACGCCACTGCCATTCTAGCCGGATCCGCCCTAACGCATTCCGCGAGGGCGACCTGGTTCTCCGGCTGGTACAAGACACGAAGGGCATGCACAAGCTATCGCCACCCTGGGAGGGTCCCTTCATTGTCAGCCGGGCACTTCCCAACGATTCCTACTACCTCATCGACGTGCAGCAGCCGCGCAAGAACAAGATGGACAAGTCGGATGAGGAGACAAAGCGCCCCTGGAACGCGGTCCTACTCCGCCCGTTTTACACCTAGTCAGACAGTGTATGTATCCCACAAACCTTATGAATGAAAATGCAGACCCCTAGGGGCTCCTTCCTAGAACTTCGTGTGTATTTGTTTCTGGTTCAGTTTTTCCGTCTCCGGTAACCCCTACTCGGGGCTCGCCGGCTGGCCAGGCCTGCTAAATCAACAAACCGGTTGAGTAGTGTGTGATGATGTCAGAGGCCCACTCTTCGTCTCAGCTACAGACCGCAACCCGGCTGTCCGGCTAGCAAGAGCAAAAGCCCGAGGCATCCCACATGAAAAACAGGGAGGAGATGCGACAGATCGGGCGTCCCGGCCTCGCAACTAGTTTGAGACGATCCGGCTACTAAGCCGTCAGTACCGTGCACAATGTACTGTTAGCTCCCTTCGATTCCGGCTGCAGACCGCAACCCGGCTGCCCGGCAAGGACGCAGCGGAAACAGCAGAGCACACGGGAAAATGACTAAGTTTCTAGAGAAGCACAAGCTGGTTTTTAAAAAACAAATCCGCCTTCCGGCTAAAGTTTAACAGACTAACCTATTGACGGGTGAGAATGTATGTATGTATGTCTATTTTTTGTACGACTACTTCAAGTCGGAATTCAGGAAGAAGGAAGATTTGAAGTCCTTGCCTTCATCAAAGCGCTCCGAATCTCAGGGGCTACACCCACCGGGTGCGCTCGCGCGCCCCTAGTGGAATCTTGTAGCTTCCGACCGGCTAAAGGAGTTAGCCGGATATTTGGAGCCCAGGTGAGGGCAAGGGCAGGAAGAAAAGAAGAAGATTCGAAGTCCTTGCCTTCATCAAGCGCTCCAACTCTCGGGGGCTACACCCACTAGGTGCGCTCGCGTGCCCCTAGTGGAATCTTGTAGTACCCGGCCGGCTAAAGGAGTTAGCCAGATATTTAGAGCCCAGATGAGGGCAAGGGCAAAACAAAAAGAAGAAGATTCAAAGTACCTGGCTACGCCAGCTACTCCGAATCTCGAGGGCTACACCCAATGGGTGCGCTGGCGCGCCCCCACTGGAATGGAAGTTCCCCCGGCTGCAGGTGTCCAGCCAGCGAAAGTAACCGGCTAAGAGGTGTCTAGTCGGATGAAACTAAAGACTTAAGGAAAGAGAGGAGATTCGAAGCGCCTGGCTACACTAGCCACTCTGAATCTCGGGGGCTACACCCAGTGGGCGCGCTGGCGTGCTCCCCATTGGAGTTGGAGTTCCCCCGGCTAAAGACGTTCAGCCGAGTGAAGATTAGCCGAATAAATTCAATCGACGAAATATTGAAGCTTTGAAGCACACAAAAAACACAAGTTGGAAGCAAGCCAAAACAATTCAGACTGATATAAAAAAGAGAGGGAGACGAAGCTCCCATGAGTTCACCCGGCGTCAGAAACAACCAGCACAAATAGTAAGGTTTGAACAAAGCAAGGTGACAAATACACCCAACATCCCGAGGACCATAACTAAGCGGCAGGACCCTTGCCGTGCGGAGGATCCTGGCTGGCGGCAGTCTCGGGAGAAGGAGTGTTGGCTTATCCGGTTCCGGCATCCCCACCGGTCGGCTGCGACGAGGCTTCCGCATCGGGAGTGCCGGCAGACTCCGAGTCAGTGAGGACCTCGTCAACGTCCGTGTAGTCGGTGATCTTGATGGCGGAGGCCCGGAGCTCCGGATGGGCCTGGCGGATGGTGGCAAGGTTGGCACCAGCGTGGAAACCCCCATCGATCTTCTCGACGCGGGCTTACTTGTACCAGTAGAGCATAAGGGCCAGGGCCATCTCCGGCCCGGCTCGCGCCATCAGATCCCTCAGGCGGTCGACAGCAGCTGGCACCGCCGCCACCTTGGCGGCCAGCTGCGCCATCGTCTCCGGAACCGGAGCATCCGGCCACAGGAAGGTGAAGATGGCCTGCGCCGCCTAGCAAAGTTTGGTAGCCTCCTCGCCAAGAAGGATAACTAGCTCCTCGGCCGGCGGCTGCTCCTCCGGCCAGTTCTCCTGCAGCCGGTTATATGCTAGCAGGTCTATGCCGAGATAAAAAGCTGTCAGAAAAAAGAACGTCAGATCCGGCTACCGGATCCAGAAAGACGAGGGGAGTCGGAAAGGAACTTACCCTTGGCCGTGTGCCCAACCTGCATTAGCTCCTCCACCAGGGCCTTCTGCCGGACCGTCAGCCGTTTGATTTCCTTCTCTTGGTCCTTGTTCTGGGCCTCGAGAAGGTCGAAGGCTTGGGCCCGGCTGGCGAGGGTGGCATCGCGCTCCTTAGCAGTGGCCTCCAGAACGTCCTCCTTGGCGTGCCAGTCCTTATTCTACAGCCGAAGCGTAGAATTGGACTTGCTCAGCCGGTCGTTCGCCTTCTTCAGGCAATTGATTTCGCATTGAGCGCACACCATGATAGCTGAAAAAGCCGATGATCAGCAAAAAAACGAAGAAGAGGAAAGACCAAAGTATCTGGCTGAGGGAACTTACTCTGCGAGGTTTTGTTGGCAGCAGCATGCTTCTGCACTAGGGTCCGGTTGCCGCCGGCTGCAGCCTCGAGCAGCCGGATCTCCTTCACCGCCAGCTCGAGGGTGGCGGCAAGGTCCATCAGCGAGGCGGCAGAAGAGGCGTCGTCATCGACGGTGTTGGCAACCAACAATTCTTTCGCCGCGGCCACCGCCATTCGTCACTCCTCCCCTGGCTCGTCATTGGAGTTGTCGTCGCCGACAACCAAGAGCTCCTTGCCGGTGGCGGCCCTCCGTGCCCCCGCAGGGGAACTACCTCCACTTTGTGAGGTGGTCACAACCGTTTCCGGCTGCACCACCGTGGTCGGTGGAGCATCCCCCGCTCTGGCTATGGCAGCTGATACATTGCAAATGTATCTATAATTTTTGATGTTCCATGCTTGGTTTTATCTACTTTCTTATGTTTTATCCACACTTTGGAGTACTTTTCATATGATTTCTTGGACTAACCTATTAATAAGAGCCACAGTGCCAGCTGCCTGTTTTCTGCTGTTTTTGGTTCCACAAAGTTAGAAAATGAATATTCTCGGAATTGGACGGGATAAAAGCCAAAGTTATTATTTTACCGGGGGACATATGGAGCCAGAATATGAGACAGAGAGGGGTTGGGGCCCGGCCACACCACCTGGCCGCGCGGCCAGGCCTGGCCAGCGCCAGGGGGTGGTCTAGCCACCCTCAGGCACCCCCTCGGACTCTCCTTCCACCTATATATTGCCTCTGAAACGGAAACCCTAAGTACCCGATCAAAATTCCACGAAAGAGTCTGTAGCCGCCGTCATCTCCATCCCTAGATCGGGAGGGATCTGAAGCTCTTCTCGGCACCCTGCCGGAGAGGGGAATTCACCCTGGAGGCCTTCTTCATCATCATGCAAGCCTCCGGTGTGATGCGTGAGTAGTTCATCTCTGGACTACGGGTCCATGTAGTAGCTAGATGGTTGGCTCTCCTCCTTTGTGCTATCATGTTTAGATCTTGTGAGCTTCGTTCATGATCAAGATCATCTATTTGTAATTCTGCATGTTGTGTTTGCGGGGATCCGATGGATATTGAGATGCTATTTCAGATTGATTATTGATTCTATCATGTCTTTGTTATTTGTGATCTTGCATGCTTTCTGTTGTTAGTAGATATCTTGGCCAAGTAGATGCTAGAAAATCCAAGAGTTAGTATTTATGCTCGATAGTGGGTTCATGCCTTTGGTAATCTAGGGAAGTGACAAAAATCTCTAAGGTACTAGATGTGTTGTTGCTACTAGGGAGAAAACAACAATCCTTTGTTCATAGAAAAATCGTATTGTTTACTTTACATGCAATTCGTAAAGCAATAATCTGTTACTTGCAACTTAATACTAGAGGGGGTTCGGATGATAACCTGAAGGTGGATTATTAGTCATAGATGCAGTTGGATGGCGGTCTATGTATAATGTTGTAATGCCCAATCGAATCCCAAAGGAGTCAAGATGATTAGTATATGCTTGTATGCTTTCTCGATGTTTGTCAATTGCCCCGCTGTAATTTGTTCACCATGCATGTTATCTATCTTAAGGAGAGCCACCTCTAGTGAACTATGGACCCCGGTCCGTTCTTTTACATTCAATCTACAATCAACTGTTTACTGCTTTGTGTTTACTTTCTGCAAACTATTACTTCCTTCTGTTCGATACGTTTAATCCTTTGTTTTCAGCAAAAACGGGGAGATTGACAACCTCATCGTAAGTTGGGGCAAAGTTCTGTGGTTGTGTTGGGCAGGTCTCCACGTTGCTACTAGAACCGTAGTGCGCCCTGCCAAGGGTCAGCGAGCAACACCTTTGGGGTGTTTCCTTGCTCCTACTGGATTGGTAACCTTGGTTTCGTACTGAGGGAAAACTTGTTGTTATGCTCATCATACCTTCCTCTTGGGGTGCCCCAATGAGCTCGATATATTTTGGGCAATCAACCTCTTTTTCTGGCACCGTTGCCGGGGAGTCAAGGACATCTTCACAAGGGGAGTCCCTCATAACCAATCTCTTTACTTTGTTATTTTTGTTTTTCTTAGTTTCTTTTTGCTTTGTTTGCTTGTTTCTTTATCAAAAACACACAAAAAATTAGTTTTACTAGTTAGCTTTCTTTATTGAAAACTCAAAAAAATTTAGTTTCTATTTTAAGTTGCCATTATGTCTAGCCTTGCTCCAATCACTATGTCAGCTGAGGAAATGATTTTCACTTTTAAACAAGGAATTGAAGAGAGTTTCAAAGAAGCTTGGTCTAGAATCTCTGATCTATATGAAAAAACTGAGCCTAAAATGACTCAAAGCTTATTCCTTAGCAGTTTTTACCTTGGAATTGCTCTTTGCTATAGATATGCTTTAGATTCTATTGTGGGAGGATATTTCCTCCAATGCAATGAGGATGATGCTGTTAATGCTATAATGAAATTGATCTTTACTTACAACTTGCCTAGCAAAACTGATTCTTCCTTTATGAACATATTTGCTAGATTGAACACTCTTGAGACCCGCACTACTAGATTAAAGGATTATTATAACACGCTTACAGAACATCATAATTATGTTCCAATAAATTTTGAACCATCAAAGTGGCTCCCCACAGTAAAGATTGATATAAATAATGAAACTTTTCAAGCTCGCTGTGATATCATGTCTGAATTTTGTCTTATGCCCAAAGATATTTATGAATCTTTGAATCTTTGGGGGCTTTGTGAAGGAGGAAAAGAAATATCTCTTGCTAATAATGCTACAATATTACCTATTGGAATAGCTGAAGGAGTGTTTACAAAGATCCTTGGGAAAATGATTTCTACTGATTATCTTGTTATTGAATGTGCAGGAAAAGGACAAATTATGCTTGGAAGGTCCCTATTAGAACTCCTTGGAGCAATAATAGATGTGGGAAAGGGGACCATGCACCTTGCTTCTCCACCAAACAATCATATTTTCCCCAAGGTTAAGAATAAAAGTAAGAGAGGTAAGGGCAAGAAATTTGGTTTTAATGCTTCTTCATTTGAGAACACTTGATTCTTTTTCTTGCTTCTTATGCCTAACTTAAAGGTGTTAAAGAAAAGTACTTATTGGGAGATAACCCAAAAGTTTTAGGTAAGTCTTGGAAGTTATTACATCAGTTATAACCACTCCTTATTCTTTTTATTTGCTTTTTGTGCCAAGAGTAACCTCTAATGAGAGAGAAGTAATGATTGGGAAAGTTGTTGTCCCGAAACAGATTTTTGTGCTTCACCGTAAACATTCATGTAAAATCTCTGAACGTCCTTTTGAGGCATGAATTTTTGTGCTTTTGCCCCAGGTTGTTATCTAACTTTCGTTAGTTCAACATTTTTTTATTTGAGCAATAGAAGGTCTTGGAAAAAATTCGTCTTTACCTGCTGGTCTGTTTTGACAGATTTCTGCCATTTTCTGCATTTGCTTCTTGTTGGTTCCTTTTTTAGTTCTTTTGGGGTATTGAGATTTTTGAGGGAAGTACTACAGTATCTAGTGTTTCAATGGAAGTTTAATTGGTGTTGGAACTGAACCTTAAAGACCTATTATCTTGAGTGCACTAATGTTGTTAATAAAGATTGTGTGAAGTTTTGTATGAACGAAAAATTTCAGGTGTATGGAAGAAATGAGTAATGAGATGAAGAATGGACTAAAGCTCAAGCTTGGGGATGCCACGCATGTCACCCCAAGAAATATCCAAGAAGTACAAGCGTCAAAGCTTGGGGATTCCCAAGGCATCCCCTTCTTCATCAATAAAAATCCCAGGTTTCTTCCAAACGCTTTATTTTTATTGTTTCATACACAGTTGTGTTGTTCTTGGAGCGTCTTCTTTTTTGCTTTTGTTATGGTTTTTCGTTTGCTTTGTTTGCTTAGTTTGCTGAATAAATTGGTTGGACCCCCTCTTTCATACATTGGTTTTCAAATAGTTTGGTTTGGTTTGGAAAAGAGTAGGAAAGTTCATGCTTTAGTGTTAAAGGGAGCTTGTTTTTTACTGTGTCCTATGCTTTGTCATGTCATGCTTCATATTGTTTTGGCTTTATGCTTAGTATTCTTTGTTGTAGCATGACTTGTTATAAACAATTGAGATTGCTTAGTGTGCCTTGGATGAATCATGCATTGTTTTAGCATATTAAAGCATAGTATTGTGGTATTCTCCTTTGATGCTTTATTTGGGTTGACTTGGCGCATGCTCACACCATGTTATGACTATCCCAAGTCACTATAGCCTTTATGATCCTTTAGTTTTCAACTTGTAGTATCACTTTATGCTTTGATCAATGATGTTTTGTCGCTCTGCATGATTATGGCCATTATTGCTCTCTTAGTTTGTCGCTCCCAGTCTTTTGTTAGCCTCCGCAACCAAGTATGAGTTCCACTCATGCATCCAACTCCCTAAACCAAGTTATTCCAAAGAGTCCACCATACATACCTACTAGCTTAAGCTATTCCGAGTATATTCATGTTTTTGTTAGCCTTCCAAATTAAACTTGTTATGAGAAAACTAGTGATTAAAGCTCTCACGAACTTGATGGCACACTTTACTTTTCATGCCCTTAATAAACTTGAACCATTGTGTAGTCTATGTTGTATATGCTTGCACTTATTTGTTGGGGATTAGCAGAACCATGCTGTCATGGGGAACGCTTTCAACATTGCACTGTTACTTTGTACCTAGTCGATATCATGCTCTTTTGTCTATGGATGTCGTCGGTATGAAATGAAAGGGGAGCTTGTAAGTCCATGGAGTTATGTATATGTGTTAGAGAAACGCCTGGGCCGCTGGTCTAATCCATGCTGACATGGTGGAAACCTGCAGCGTAACCATAATGAGTTGTCTATGAAGCATTCTTCTTATAAAAAAAGAGTCCTATATTGAGAAAAGGAGAAAAAAAAGATTATGAAAAGAGGAAAGAGATAAAAAAAGCACCATATTCCCATGGTAAATAAGAAGATTGCTGAGATGCTCATTGTCTGCTTGCCTTGTCAGTTTGATATGGGGATTCTTCCATATCATCGGGCAAGGGGTACCCCGTTGGCGGTTCTCTATGATACACATGTACTACGATGACAAGAACTTACCAGTGACTAAACTTGAGTAGCATGAGGATCGGCCCTCGTATTCAAGGGACATGATATTTCTAACTTATACTTCGTCAAGCATGTACACCATAGTTTGTTCACTTTAACCTTAATCACTTCAAGATGCTTATGATCGGGGCAATGAGAGCTAGAAGCTATTAAGTACCATAATTTTTGGAAGCTCTTTATGAAACTTGAATCCCTACTTCCTTCTATGAAGGCCTTTCTTCCACCATTATATTGAGTCTCCACCTTCTACCTTTATGCACTTACTTTCAGAGCATAGTGGCCATTCTTAGTTCTATGTGCATTGTCCCAAGACTAGTTGATTGATGCATACCTTGATATTGCTTGTTTTAAACTATTTGTATCTAGTCACTCTTATGAACTTTGAAGGTGTCCTATGCATTTATATTTGCTACTCTATGAGGGACAAGCTGAATACTACTATGATATGTTTTCTTTATGTGAAACAAACAAACGTCTTGCAAAGCATTGTTATTCATGAATCTTTTGTTTGTGCCTTTTCGTGTTCCAACATAGTTTCTTTGTCTTATTGCTAGAACTTTGTCTTTCATGCTATGATTGAAGTACTATGATCCCAGCTTTGAATGTTTTACAAATACTTTGATCAATATTATGATGGTGCATGTCACCTCAAAAATTATTCTTTCTTTTTATCACTTACCTACTTGAGGACGAGCAGGAGTTAAGCTTGGGGATGTTGATACATTGCAAATGTATTTATAATTTTTTATGTTCCATGCTTGGTTTTATCTACTTTCTTATGTTTTGTCCACACTTTGGAGTACTTTCCATATGATTTCTTGGAGTAACCTATTAACAAGAGCCACAGTGCCAGCTGCCTGTTTTCTGTTGTTTTTGGTTCCAGGAAGTCAGAAAATGAATATTCTTGGAACTGGACAGGACAAAAGCCAAAGTTATTATTTTACCGGGGGACATCTGGAGCCAGAATACAAGACGGAGAGGGGCTGGGGCCCGTCCACACCACCTGGCCGCGCGGCTAGGCCTGGCCCACACCAGGGGGTGGTATGGACGCCCCAGGCACCCCCTCGGCCTCTCCTTCTGCCTATATATTGCCTCTGATACGGAAACCCTAAGTACCCGATCAAAATTCCACGAAAGAGTCTATAGCCGCCATCATCTCCATCCCTAGATTAGGAGGGATCTGAAGCTCTTCCCGGCACCCTGCCGGAGAGGGGAATTCACCCTGGAGGCCTTCTTCATCATCATGCAAGCCTCCGGTGTGATGCGTGAGTAGTTCATCTCTGGACTACGGGTCCATGTAGTAGCTAGATGGCTGGTTCTCCTACTTTGTGTTATCATGTTTAGATCTTGTGAGCTCCGTTCATGATCAAGATCATCTATTTCTAATTCTGCATGTTGTGTTTGTGGGGATCCGATGGATATTGAGATGCTATTTCAGATTGATTATTGATTCTATCATGTCTTTGTTATTTGTGATCTTGCATGCTTTCCTTGTTAGTAGCTATCTTGGCCAAGTAGATGCTAACAACTCCAAGAGTTAGTATTTATGCTTGATAGTGGGTTCATGCCTCTGGTAATCTGGGGAAGTGACAAAAATCTCTAAGGTACTAGATGTGCTATTGCTACTAGGGAGAAAACAACAATCCTTTGTTCATAGAACAATCATATTGTTTACTTTACACGCAATTCATAAAGCAATAATCTGTTGCTTGCAACTTAATACTGGGATGTTAACCTGAAGGTGGATTATTAGTCATAGATGAGGGTTGATGGCGGTCTATGTATAATGTTGCAATGCCCAATCGAATCTCAAAGGAGTCAAGATGATTAGTATATGCTTGTATTCTTTCTAGATGTTTGTCAATTGCCCCACTGTAATTTGTTCACCCAGCATGTTATCTATCTTAAGGAGAGCCACCTCTAGTGAACTATGGACCCCGATCCTTTCTTTTACATTCAATCTACAATCAACTGTTTACTGCTTTGTGTTTACTTTCTGCAAACTATTACTTCCTTCCATTCGATACGTTTAATCCTTTGTTTTTAGCAAAACCGGGGAGATTGACAACCTCATCGTAAGTTGGGGCAAAGTTTTGTGGTTGTGTTGGGCAGGTCTCCACGTTGCTACTAGCACCGGTAGTGCGCCCTGCCAAGGCTCAGCTAGAAACACCTTTGGGGTGTTTCCTTGCTCCTACTGGATTGATAACCTTGGTTTCGTACTGAGGGAAAACTTGCTACTGTGCTCATCATACCTTCCTCTTGGGGTTCCCCAACAAGCTCGATATATTTTGGGCCATCAGCAGCCGAATCAGCTCGAGGCGGTGGCGGAGGCGGTGCCCTGGAAGAAGGAGGAGGAGCGGAGGCAGATGCGGGCGGCGCGATGTCCGGCACGCGGGGCGGCGAGCCAGTCGGCGCCCGCGACGAGCTCGCAGCATTGAAGGAAACCAGCGTGCTGAGCAATAGAACGCAGAAAAGAAGCAAAAAGCAAGTAAGCCAAAGACAGACAAGGAGAACACAAAGAGCAGAAGAAAGTAAAAAACACTCAAAAAATAAAGCTTACCCCTACACCACCGGGAGCAGCCCCTTCTTGCGACCGAGGCGGCTCGATGGAAGAGTGCTGGTCCGGCTCCTCTTGGGGGCCGGCTCCTCCACGGCGGGCTGGCTGGCCCCGCCCCCTCCTCCGCTGGACCGGCTGGAGCCACCCCCGCCAGCACCAGACCGGCTGGAGCCGCTCCCACCAGCGTCGGACCGGCTGGAGTCGCCATCCGTCGCGCGGCACCAAGACAACTCGAGAGCCGGTGCGGCCTCCTCCTCTTCTTCGACCTTCGCGTGAGGGTCGGAGTCCGGCTCGTCATTCTGGCTGGGGAAGACGTTGCTATCCCCATCAGACTCCTCGCCGGACCGACGAGCACGTGGCCCGGGCAAGTCGGGCATGAAGTTCTAAAGGGGGGGTCTGATACATTGCAAATGTATCTATAATTTTTGATGTTCCATGCTTGGTTTTATCCACTTTCTTGTGTTTTGTCCACACTTTGGAGTACTTTTCATATGATTTCTTGGACTAACCTATTAACAAGAGCCACAGTGCGAGTTGCCTGTTTTCTGCTGTTTTTCGTTCCAGGAAAGTCAGAAAATGAATATTCTCGGAATTGGACGGGACAAAAGCCAAAGTGACTATTTTTCCGAAAGTCATCAGATGCCAGAATACGAGATGGAGAAGGGCTAGGGTCCGGCCACACCACTTGGCCGCGCGGCCAGGCCTGGCCCGCACCAGGGGGTAGTATGGCCGACCCCAGCACCCCCTCGGCCTCTCCTTCCGCCTATATATTGCCCTCGGGACGAAAACCCTAAGTACCCGATCAAAAATCCACGAAAGAGTCTGTAGCCACCGTCATTTCCATCCCTAGATCGGTAGGGATCTGAAGCTCTTCCCGGCACCCTGCCGGAGAGGGGAATTCACCCTGGAGGCCTTCTTCATCATCATGCAAGCATCCGGTGTGATGCGTGAGTAGTTCATCTCTGCACTACGGGTCCATGTAGTATCTAGATGGCTAGTTCTCCTCCTTTGTGCTTTCATGTTTAGATCTTGTGAGCTCCGTTCATGATCAAGATCATCTATTTGTAATTCTGCATGTTGTGTTTGCGGGGATCCGATGGATATTGAGATGCTACTTCACATTGATTATTGATTCTATCATGTCTTTGTTATTTGTGATCTTGCATGCTTTCCTTGTTAGTAGCTATCTTGGCCAAGTAGATGCTAGCAACTCCAAGAGTTAGTATTTATGCTTGATAGTGGGTTCATGCCTCTGGTAATCTGGGGAAGTGACAAAAATCTCTAAGGTACTAGATGTGCTATTGCTACTAGGGAGAAAACAACAATCCTTTGTTCATAGAACAATCATATTGTTTACTTTACACGCAATTCATAAAGCAATAATTTGTTGCTTGCAACTTAATACTGGGATGTTAACCTGAAGGTGGATTATTAGTCATAGATGAGGGTTGATGGCGGTCTATGTATAATGTTGCAATGCCCAATCGAATCTCAAAGGAGTCAAGATGATTAGTATATGCTTGTATTCTTTCTAGATGTTTGTCAATTGCCCCACTGTAATTTGTTCACCCAGCATGTTATCTATCTTAAGGAGAGCCACCTCTAGTGAAGTATGGACCCCGATCCTTTCTTTTACATTCAATCTACAATCAACTGTTTACTGCTTTGTGTTTACTTTCTGCAAACTATTACTTCCTTCCATTCGATACGTTTAATCCTTTGTTTTTAGCAAAACCGGGGAGATTGACAACCTCATCGTAAGTTGGGGCAAAGTTTTGTGGTTGTGTTGGGCAGGTCTCCACGTTGCTACTAGCACCGGTAGTGCGCCCTGCCAAGGCTCAGCTAGAAACACCTTTGGGGTGTTTCCTTGCTCCTACTGGATTGATAACCTTGGTTTCGTACTGAGGGAAAACTTGCTACTGTGCTCATCATACCTTCCTCTTGGGGTTCCCCAACAAGCTCGATATATTTTGGGCCATCAGCAGCCGAATCAGCTCGAGGCGGTGGCGGAGGCGGTGCCCTGGAAGAAGGAGGAGGAGCGGAGGCAGATGCGGGCGGCGCGATGTCCGGCACGCGGGGCGGCGAGCCAGTCGGCGCCCGCGACGAGCTCGCAGCATTGAAGGAAACCAGCGTGCTGAGCAATAGAACGCAGAAAAGAAGCAAAAAGCAAGTAAGCCAAAGACAGACAAGGAGAACACAAAGAGCAGAAGAAAGTACAAAACACTCAAAAAATAAAGCTTACCCCTACACCACCGGGAGCAGCCCCTTCTTGCGACCGAGGCGGCTCGATGGAAGAGTGCTGGTCCGGCTCCTCTTGGGGGCCGGCTCCTCCACGGTGGGCTGGCTGGCCCCGCCCCCTCCTCCGCTGGACCGGCTGGAGCCACCCCCGCCAGCACCAGACCGGCTGGAGCCGCTCCCACCAGCGTCGGACCGGCTGGAGTCGCCATCCGTCGCGCGGCACCAAGACAACTCGAGAGCCGGTGCGGCCTCCTCCTCTTCTTCGACCTTCGCGTGAGGGTCGGAGTCCGGCTCGTCATTCTGGCTGGGGAAGACGTTGCTATCCCCATCAGACTCCTCGCCGGACCGACGAGCACGTGGCCCGGGCAAGTCGGGCATGAAGTTCTAAAGGGGGGGTCTGATACATTGCAAATGTATCTATAATTTTTGATGTTCCATGCTTGGTTTTATCCACTTTCTTGTGTTTTGTCCACACTTTGGAGTACTTTTCATATGATTTCTTGGACTAACCTATTAACAAGAGCCACAGTGCGAGTTGCCTGTTTTCTGCTGTTTTTCGTTCCAGGAAAGTCAGAAAATGAATATTCTCGGAATTGGACGGGACAAAAGCCAAAGTGACTATTTTTCCGAAAGTCATCAGATGCCAGAATACGAGATGGAGAAGGGCTAGGGTCCGGCCACACCACTTGGCCGCGCGGCCAGGCCTGGCCCGCACCAGGGGGTAGTCTGGCCGACCCCAGCACCCCCTCGGCCTCTCCTTCCGCCTATATATTGCCCTCGGGACGAAAACCCTAAGTACCCGATCAAAAATCCACGAAAGAGTCTGTAGCCACCGTCATTTCCATCCCTAGATCGGTAGGGATCTGAAGCTCTTCCCGGCACCCTGCCGGAGAGGGGAATTCACCCTGGAGGCCTTCTTCATCATCATGCAAGCATCCGGTGTGATGCGTGAGTAGTTCATCTCTGCACTACGGGTCCATGTAGTATCTAGATGGCTAGTTCTCCTCCTTTGTGCTTTCATGTTTAGATCTTGTGAGCTCCGTTCATGATCAAGATCATCTATTTGTAATTCTGCATGTTGTGTTTGCGGGGATCCGATGGATATTGAGATGCTATTTCACATTGATTATTGATTCTATCATGTCTTTGTTATTTGTGATCTTGCATGCTTTCCGTTGTTAGTGGCTATCTTGGCCAAGTAGATGCTAGCAACTCCAAGAGTTAGTATTTATGCTCGATAGTGGGTTCATGCCTCTGGTAATCTGGGGAAGTGGCAGAAATCTCTAAGGTACTAGATGTGTTGTTGCTACTAGGGAGAAAACAACAATCCTTTGTTCATAGAACAATTGTATTGTTTACTTTACACGCAATTCATAAAGTAATAATCTGTTGCTTGCAACCTAATACTGGAGGGGGTTCGGATGATAACCTGAAGGTGGATTATTAGTCATAGATGCAGTTGGATGGCAGTCTATGTATAATGTTGTAATGCCCAATCAAGTTCCAATGGAGTCAAGATGATTAGTATATGCATGTATTGCTTTCTCAATGTTTGTCAATTGCCCCGCTGTAATTTGTTCACCCAGCATGTTATCTATATTAAGGAGAGCCACCTCTAGTGAACTATGGACCCCGGTCCTTTTCTTTTACATACAATCTACAAACTGTTTATTGCTTTGAGTTTACTTTCTGCAAACTATTACTTCCTTCCATTCGATACACTTAATCCTTTGTTTTCAGCAAAACCGGTGAGATTGATAACCTCATCGCAAGTTGGGGACAGAGTTCTGTGGTTTTGTTGTGCAGGTCTCCACGTTGCTGCTGGCATCGGTAGTGTGCCCTGCCAGCGTTCAGCTAGCTACACCTTTGGGGTGTTTTCTTGCTCCTAGTGGATTGTAACCTTGGTTTCATACTGAGGGAAAACTTGCTGTTGTGCTCATAATACCTTCCTCTTGGGGTTCCCCAACGAGCTCGATATAATTTGGGCCATCAAGCATATTTTCTGGCGCCGTTGCCGGGGAGTCAAGGACATCTTCACGAGGGGAGTCCCTCATAACCAATCTCTTTACTTTGTTATTTTTGTTTTGCTTAGTTTCTTTTTGCTTTGTTTGCTTGTTTCTTTATCAAAAACACAAAAAAATTAGTTTTACAAGTTTGCTTTTTTTTCAAAAACACAAAAAATGACTACTCTTGAAAACAAAGTGTTGTGTGACTTCACTAGCACCAACAACAATGATTTTATGAGCACACCTATTGCTCCACCGGTTCCTGAAGCTACTTTCTTTGAGATAAAACCTGCTTTACTCAATCTTGTTATGAGAGAACAATTTTCTAGTATTAGTAATGAAGTTGCTGCTGCCCATCTAAATAACTTTGTTGAACTTTGTGAGATGCAAAAGCATAGGGATGTAGATGGTGATATTATTAAGCTGAAACTGTTTCCTTTCTCTTTGAGAGGAAAATCTAAAGAATGGTTGAATTCCTTAACTAGGAATAGTATTGATTCTTGGACTAAATGCAAAGATGCTTTCATTGGAAAATATTATCCTCCTGCTAAGATTATATCTATGAGAAGTGAAATAATGAAGTTTAAACAATCTGATAATGAACATGTTGCTCAAGCTTGGGAAAGAATGAAATCTTTGGTTAAGAATTGTCCCACTCATGGACTTACTGCTTGGATGATCATCCAAACTTTTTATGCAGGATAGAACTATTCTTCAAGGAACCTATTGGATTTTGCTGCTGTAGGTACCTTTATGACCATCACTTTGGGTGCTGCAACAAAACTTCTGGACAATATGATGGTTAATTATTCTGAATGGCATACTAAGAGAGCTCCACAAGGTAGGAAGGTTAATTCTATTGAGGAAACTTCCTCCTTGAGTGATAAGATTGATATTATTATGTCTATGCTTGTTAATGGGAAAGCCCATATTGATCCAAATAATGTCCCTTTAGCCTCTTTGGTTTCCCAAGAAGAGAAAGTTGATGTGAACTTCATAAGAAATAACATTTTTGGCAATAATGCTTATAGGAGTAATTTTGGTAACAACAATTATAAGCCATATCCTCCCAACAATGGTAATGCTTATGGAAGTTCCTACAACAATAATAGGAGTGCTCCCTCTGAACTTGAAGTTATGCTTAAGGACTTTATTAGTAAACAAACTGCTTTCAATAAAACTATTGAGGAAAAACTCTCTAATGCTAAAAGCAATATAGCATCTTTGGCTGAAGCTCAATCTTCTTTGAATAAAATAGCTGCTAAACCTGAAACTAATGATAATCCCTTTGCAGCTACTAATGCCATACAAGTAAGAATTGATGAAAATGTTAGACTATTAGCTGAATTACATGCTAAGTGGGAAAGAGAAGATGAAATTGCTAGAAACATTAGTGTTTCTACTATCACCACCACTAGTGTTGAGGCTAGTAATAGTTCTACTACTTTAGATGATAAGTATAATTTTGATCTTGATGGTTGCAACATCTCTGAAGTTATTAAGTTCCTACAAAAGCTTGCTAAAAGTCCTAATGCTAGTGTTATGAACATGGCCTTTACAAAACACGTTACGGATGCTCTCATAAAGATTAAAGAAGAAAAGATGAAATATAAAGCTTCTATTCCTATAAAACAAGAATATGTTTGGGAACCCATCATTAATATGAAAGTGAGTGATTTTGATTTCAAAGCTTTATGTGATCTTGATAGTAGTGTTTCTATTATGCCTAGAAGGATTTATGATATGCTTGATTTTCCTCCACTTGAAGATTGTTATTTGAATGTCCCACTTGATGACAATGCTAAAAAGAAACTCATGGGGAGTCTTAATTATGTTCTTATTATGGTTAAAAATGCCTATGTCCCCATTGATTTCTATGTTTTGGCTGTTGAATGCAATGCTTCTTGTCCTGTTACTTTGGGAAGACCTTTTCTTAGAACTTTTGGTGCCATTATTGATATGAAAGAGGGCACCATTAAATATCAACTCCCACTCAAGAAAGGTATAGAAAACTTCCCTAAGAAGAGAGGGAATATTTCTTTTTCCTCTCCTATGAAAACAAAATTTGGTCTTAATGCTTCTTCATTTGAGAACACTTGATTCTTTCTTGCTTCTTATGCCTAACTTAAAGGCGTTAAAGAAAAGTACTTATTGGGAGATAACCCAAAAGTTTTAGATGAGTGTTGGAAGTTATTACCTCAGTAATAACCGCTCCTTATCCTTTTTATTTTCTTTTTGTGCCAAGAGTAACCTCTAATGAGAGAGAAGTAATGATTGGTAAAGTTGTTGTTCCGAAACAGATTTCTGTGCTTCACCGTAAAAATTCACGTAAAATATCTGAACCTCTTTTTAAGGGGTAAATTTTTGTGCTTCTGCCACAGGTTTTTATCTAACTTTCGTTAGTTCAACACTTTTTGATTTTAGCAACAGAAGGTCTTCGAAAAAATTCGTCTTTACCTGCTGGTCTGTTTTGATAGATTTCTGCCATTTTCTGCATTTGCTTCTTGTTGGTTCCTTTTTGAGTTCTTTTGGGAATTGAGCTTTTTGAGGGAAGTGCTTCAGTAGCTAGTGTTCTAATGGAAGTTTATTTGGTGTTAGAACTGAACCTTAAGACCTATTATCTTGAGTGCACTAATGTTGCTAATAAAGATTGTGTGAAGTTTTGTATGAAGGAAAAAATTTAGGTGTATGGAAGGAATGAGTAATGAGATGAAGGATGGACTAAAGCTCAAGCTTGGGGATGCCACGCATGTCACCCCAAGAAATATCCAAGAAGTACAAGCGTCAAAGCTTGGGGATGCCCAAGAAATCCCCCTCTTCATCAATAAAAATCCCAGGTTTCTTCCAAACGTTTCATTTTTATTGTTTCATGCACAGATGTGTTGTTCTTGGAGCGTCTTCTTTTTTGTTTTTCGTTTTGGTTTTTTGTTTGCTTTGGTTTTCTTAGTTTTCTGAATAAATTGGTTGGACCCCCTCTTTCATACATTGGTTTTCAAATAGTTTGGTTTGGATTGGAAAAGAGTAGGAAAGTTCATGCTTAAGTGGTGAAAAGAGCTTGTTTTTGACTGTGGCCTATGCTTTGTCATGCCATGCTTGATATTGTTTTGGCTTTATGCTTAGTATTATTTTCTGTAGCATGACTTGTTATAAACAATTGAGATTTCTTAATGTGCCTTGGATGAATCATGCGTTGTTTTAGTATATAAAAGCATAGTATAGTGGTATTCTCCTTTGATGCTTTATTTGGGTTGACTTGGCGCATGCTCACACCATGTTATGACTATCTAAAGTCACCATAGCCTTTATGATCCTTTAGTTTTCAACTTGTAGTACCACTTTATGCTTTGATCAATGATGTTTTGTCGCTCTGCATGATTATGGCCATTATTGCTCTCTTAGTTTGTCACTCCCAGTCTTTTGCTAGCCTCCACAACCAAGTATGAGTTCCACTCATGCATCCAACTCCCTAAACCAAGTTATTCCAAAGAGTCCACCATACCTACCTACTAGCTTATGCTATTCCAAGTATATTCATTTTTTTGTTTACCTTCCAAATTAAACTTGTTATGAGAAAACTAGTGATTAAAGCTCTCACGAACTTGATGGCACACTTTACTTTTCTTGCCCTTAATAAACTTAAACCATTGTGTCGTCTCTGTTGTATATGCTTGCACTTATTTGTTGGGAATTAGCAAAATCATGCTATCATGGGGAATGCTTTCAACATTGCACATGGTACTTGTACCTAGTTGATATCATGCTCTTTTGTATATGGATGTCGTCGGTGTGAAATGAAAGGGGAGCTTGTAAGTCCATGGAGTTATGTATATGTGTTAGAGAAACGCCTGGGCCGCTGGTCTAATCCATGCTGACATGGTGGAAACCTGCAGCGTAACCATAATGAGTTGTCTATGAAGCATTCTTCTTATAAAAAAGAGTCCTATATTGAGAAAAAGGAGAAAAGAGAAAAAAAGAGATTATGAAAAGAGGAAAGAGAGAAAAAAGCACCATATTCCCATGGTAAATAAGAAGATTGCTGAGATGCTCGTTGTCTGCTTGCCTTGTCATTTTGATATGGGGATTCTTCCGTATCATCGGGCAAGGGTACCCTGTTGGCGGTTCTCTATGATACACATGTACTTACAATGACAAGAACTTACCAGTGACTAAACTTGAGTAGCATGAGGAGCGACCCTTGTATCCAAGGGACATGAGATTTCTAACTTATACTTCGTCAAGCATGTACACCATAGTTTGTTCACTTTAACCTTAATCTCTTCAAGATGCTTATGATAGGGGCAATGAGAGCTGAAAACTATAAGTACCATAATTTTTGGAAGCTCTTTATGAAACTTGAATCTCTGCTTCCTTTTATGAAGGCCTTTCTTCCACCTTTATATTGAGTCTCCACCTTCTACCTTTATGCACTTACTTTGAGAGCATAGTGGCCATTCTTAGTTCTATGTGATTTGTCCCAAGACTAGTTGATTGATGCATATATTGATATTGCTTGTTTTAAACTATTTGTATCTAGTCACTCTTATGAACTTTGAAGGTGTCCTATGCATTTATATTTGCTACTCTACGAGGAACAAGCTGAATACTATTATGATATGTTTTATTTATGTGAAACAAACAAATGTCTTGCAAAGCATTGTTATTCATGAATCTTTTGTTTGTGCTTTTTCATGTTGCATCATAGTTTCTTTGTCTTATTGCTAGAACCTTGTCTTTCATGTTATGATTGAATTACTATGATCCGAGCTTTGAATGTTTTACAAATACTTTGATCAAGTCTTTGATGGTGCATGTCACCTCAAAAATTATTCTTTCTTTTTATCACTTACCTACTCGAGGACGAGCAGGAGTTAAGCTTGGGGATGTTGATACATTGCAAATGTATATATAATTTTTGATGTTCCATGCTTGGTTTTATCCACTTTCTTGTGTTTTGTCCACACTTTGGAGTACTTTTCATATGATTTCTTGGACTAACCTATTAACAAAAGCCATAGTGCCAGCTGCCTATTTTCTGCTGTTTTTGGTTCCAGGAAAGTCAGAAAATGAATATTCTCGGAATTGGACGGGACAAAAGCCAAAGTGCCTATTTTTTCGGAAGTCATCAGATGCCAGAATATGAGACGGAGAAGGGCTGGGGCCCGGCCACACCACCTGGCCGCGTGGCCAGGCCTGGCCCGAGCTAGGGGGTGGTCTGGCCGACCCCAGCACCCCCTCGGCCTCTTCTTCCGCCTATATATTTCCCTCGGGACGAAAATCGTAAGTACCCGATCAAAAATCCACGAAAGTGTTTGTAGCCGCCGTCATCTCCATCCCTAGATCGGGAGGGATCTGAAGCTCTTCTCAACACCCTGCCAGAGAGGGGAATTCACCCTGGATGCCTTCTTCATCATCATGCAAGCCTCCGGTGTGATGCGTGAGTAGTTCATCTCTGGACTACGGGTCCATGTAGTAGCTAGATGGCTGGTTCTCCTCCTTTGTGCTTTCATGTTCAGATCTTGTGAGATCCGTTCATGATCAAGATCATCTATTTGTAATTTTGCATGTTGTGTTTGCGGGGATCCGATGGATATTGAGATGCTATTTCAGATTGATTATTGATTCTATCATGTCTTTGTTATTTGTGATCTTGCATGCTTTCCGTTGTTAGTGGCTATCTTGGCCAAGTAGATGCTAGCAACTCCAAGAGTTAGTATTTATGCTCGATAGTGGGTTCATGCCTCTGGTAATCTGGGGAAGTGACAGAAATCTCTAAGGTACTAGATGTGATGGTGCTACTAGGGAGAAAAACAACAATCCTTTGTTCATAGAACAATCGTAGTGTTTACTTTACACGCAATTAATAAAACAATAATCTGTTGCTTGCAACTTAATACTGGAGGGGGTTCGGATGATAACCTGAAGGTGGATTATTAGTCATAGACGCGGTTGGATGGCGGTCTATGTATAATGTTGTAATGCCCAATCAAGTTCCAAAGGAGTCAAGATGATTAGTATATGCATGTATTTCTTTCTCGATGTTTGTCAATTGCCCCGTTGTAATTTGTTCACCCAGCATGTTATCTATCTTAAGGAGAGCCACCTCTAGTGAACTATGGACCCCGGTCCTTTTCTTTTACATACAATCTACAAACTGTTTATTGCTTTGAGTTTACTTTCTACAAACTATTACTTCCTTCCATTCATATGTTTAATCCTTTGTTTTTAGCAAAACCGGTGAGATTGACAACCTCATCGCAAGTTGGGGACAGAGTTCTGTGGTTGTGTTGTGCAAGTCTCCACGTTGCTGCTGGCACCGGTAGTGCGCCCTGCCAACGTTCAGCTAGCTACACCTTTGGGGTGTTTCCTTGCTCCTACTGGATTGATAACCTTGGTTTCATACTGAGGGAAAACTTGTTGCTGTGCTCATCATACCTTCCTCTTGGGGTTCCCCAACGAGCTCGATATAATTTGGGCCATCAGGGTCTCGCCCTCCTCCCGGAGGATGGAAGGGAAGATCTGCCAAGGAAAAAAGAAGCGAAGAGATTAGTCGGACGGCAAAAACGGCAAAAAACGCAAGAGAAAATCCGGCTAGCAAGACTTACCCAGGGTGCGCGGTCGTCGCAGCTGTAAGGGACCAGCCCGAACTTCCAGCCTTCCGGCAGCTGCTCCTTCGTGATGGTCCACACCCACTCCTTCAGGTTGTGGTAGCGAGGATCACGGCAGGATAGCCGGGTCGGGTCCAACCGGCCGGAGTAGAAGCACATCTTATGTGCCCGCTGCTGCAGCGGCATCATCAGCCCGGACATCTAGCTGAGGGTGATGTCCAGGCCGGTCAGACCGGCAATGACGAGGGCGTGCATGCGCTACAGCATCGCATCCGACTCCGTCTTCTCACCGTAGATCTTTAGATCCCACTGCTGCCGGCTAGAATCCACATCCTGGAAAGCCGGCAGGTTGATCCAGTCCTCGGCGGTGAGGTTGCGGACGTAGAAGTACAACTGTTGCCACAACCATAACGTATCCTGCAGCCGGAATTTGGGGTAGCCGGTCTGCGTGCGGGAGTAGACGGAGGCACCACCGCACATCACCAGCCACCCCTTGGTGAACTGAACCTGCAGCCGGACTCAGAAGAGCCGGCAGAAGAGCCCGAGATCCGGCTGGATCTCGAGGTAGCTCTCGTAGAAGGCCACGAAGTGCGCCAGCGTCCCGATGACGTTGGCGCCTAGGTGGTGGAGGCGGAGATTGAAGAACGCAAGAAAGGTGAGGAAGAAAGGATGCACCGGCAGCGCGAAGCCGCGGGCAAGATGCAACAAGAAGATCACCCGCTCCCCCTCCGCCGGGTGCGGCGACTCTTCCCCCACCGGCGCGAGCCGCACCCCCACCTCCTCCTCCGACGGCAGAACGCGGGTCGCGCGGTACTTCTCGATGTGCTCCTCCGTCACGGAGGAGCCACACCAGGCTCCACGTTCGGCTACCATCGCCGGTTCGCTGGGAGGCGTTCTGGTGGAGGAGTGGCGGTGGCCTATACCCCCGACGACGCTAAATGGGCGGCGCGGCGGACTACAGTAGCAGCGGCGAGCAAGGCGATGCGAGGAAGGCAAGGGCGCAGGAGAAGAATGGGGAAGCAGCGAACGGAGGGACAAACCGCTCCCCTCGGGCGCCCCTTTAAAGACCCGAAAGCAGAACCGTCCGCGGTGCCACGTGGCGCCCACCCAGACGCTCCCTGCTCCCTGCACAGTGCAGGATCCTTTGCGTAGGCACTTGACGCGCAGATGATCCCGGAGCAGAAACCGAAGAGGCCGACGGTAGTTCCGAGGCGACGTACGACGGGACGTTACGCTGCCCACCGCAGAGTAATGATGGCGCGTGCGCGCGTGGCCAGCGTCAGCACTGACGTCACGGGTAGCGCAACCACCAAGCGTAGCCGGCCAAAAAATTCAAAATAAAGGAGCGCACGCACATTTCACCTAAGGGAGAAATCTACACGTGCTCGGGGGCTAGTGTCGGGGGGATGACCTCCGGATACCCCAACAGACAAGAATCACGGCAGTCGAATCGTGTCCGGTTGGCTGAGCACAGCCGGACAGGAGCAAGTCAAGCCGGCTACCTCACGGTAACCGGATCAGCAAGGAGCATCAAGGCACGGGACCGGCTACATCAGCATAGCCGGAACCAATCAAGTGGACAGAGCGACGTGCGGCACAGTGCACGGTACGCCCTGGTACGATGACAAGACTCGCAACTACTCGGCCATACTGAAGACTTTGCGGGGTGACGCGGGAACAGTGGCCAGATGTTGACGACAGGCTCGCACGGCGTTTACTGTACCCACGACGACCATACCGCTCGTACTCTGATGAGACCTAAGTGCACCGAGTACTGTAGATGACCAGCCGGCTGGGACCCGCCTGTGGGGCCCGCTAGCCGGACTGGCCAGTGAGACCGTTGGCTCTCTGCCTATATAAGGAGAGGCAAGGCCTCAGTAGAAAGGGTTGGTCTCAGTGCATTTAAGGCAGTAGCTAGAGAATACAGCTCGATGAGCGATTGTAGCCCGTATATCACCCATACTCAGATCGGCAGGAGTAGGAGCTTTACCTCATCACGAGGGCTTCGAACCTGGGTACTTCCTGTGTCCAGCTACACTTGCTTGCATCCAATCCCGCATGTGGACGCCGTCGATAGCTTCCCTACTAGTCCCCACACCTCTATCTAACCTGCTCAGGTACTGCCGTTCCCAATACAACGACAGTGATGGTCCCTGTATTCACACGTCCGGTATTGGCAACACAGACACGTGTCTTTGTTCCCGGCGTGCTACCGAGTTTGGCAAGCTCGATACAACGTGTCGCCAACCACAACTCCTGCTACGTCTACCGCTGCAACCACCTTTTACTATTTTATAACTCTGGCGACTTTTCCCAGGCTCAATGACGACACTGGGCATAACTACAACAACCTCAACGACTTCATCAATGGGGACTACATCATCAACACTACAACAACACCATCGACTACGACTACGACTACGATGCCCTCACTCTCGGCAATATTGACATCGTCATCAAGGGCTATAATCCAAGGCATCTTCTCCGATCGGCGCCTTCGGCTCATGTTCCACTCGGACCATCCGTGACGCTCCTGCTGTTTGCATCACTATGGATCCGACTAGGAGGTTGTTAGAGTATACTACGGTTTTATATTAGAGTGGATTACGGATTGCTATATTTGATAGTTTAGTATTCTACCTCTACTAGACTTCTTAGTCCTCAAGTCTTTTAATACTATATAAACATCACAAGAGCACAATATAATAATAAATACGCAATATCAATCTAGCAATACAATCATCTATTATTATCTTCAGTTAGCTATGGTGGCACTGAGTTTACATGGTAAGTGTTTTTCACATTTAATCATTTCTTCTTCCTCGACGGTCCGACGAGGAGCTCCAGTTTTTATATACCATCCATAAGGGATGTGTCCCTAGTACAAGACGCTCAACGATAGTAGCTATAGGTTTGTACCTCTTGGCGTGAATAGTTCATGCCTCCCTTTCCCATTAAAACTTTTAGGTTAGTCTAACGCATAGATCTGCTAACCGGAGATTGATTGAACTACCAAGCTGCGAATGTCAAAGTGGAAGACAATGAATTGGAGTTATTGTATAGATCAAAGGCGTGTGTAATGGTGTTTGAAGGTTAATGTCTTGTTTTTTCTTAGATCTCGTCGAAAACTGCTACTGTTACCATTGGTCATAGGTGACTCCTTTATGTCTAATCACCTACTGCAGAGAATGTCTGGTTATTGCACTTTTTGACCCGGCCAGGCCGTCCGGCCGAATTCAGCCTTCCCCAGATTCACCACCGCCGCCTCGACCGTCGCGCCGGAGACACCTCACGTGCTCTCCCGAACCGTGCCCCATCACTGACCGGCTCGTCACCACGAGACTCCATTGCCCCATTTGTCCAGTGCACTGTCTGACGACGGACGACCCCTTCCTCCTCGATCTCCGCGCGCTCGACCGGCCGGCCTTCCCCCACCACGGCCGGCGCCTGTCGGCCACCTGCCGCCCACCAAGGAAGCACGCTGGCCATCCCACGCCGTGGCATGCACAGAGCAACACGTCCCTGCGCGGCCATGATGCATACCCAGTCCCAGCCATCCCGTTCGAACGGACGAGCCGAGGTGTCCCGCCGCTTTTCTATGTCCCGCGGCCATGGCATGGGCAGCCTGGACGGACTGTTCACTTCCCTCTCCTCGCGTCCACTCTCTGCCTCCTTTTTAGGTGCAGTACGCTCTTGGCCCGCCGGTGCGCGAGCCGGCGCCATTGCGTCGTTAACATCACACGCTCGGCCGGATGTGGTTGGCTCTCATACGTCGGGATCGGTGGTGCTGTGTTTACGTGTTTAGTCCGACATTATGGAGGATTGAACGTGTTTGTCGCCTTCTTTCTTTCTAGAGGTTCACCTGCTACTGTATCGTACTTCCTCCGTCCGTGTATTTCAATCTTTTGCTTTAAGTCAAACTTTTAAACATTTGACCTGTTAGTGTATATTAGGTTTGGCAATATTAGTTAGTTTTATATTGTAATCTAAGTCTATCTTTTTTAGGTCTTGCCCTCAAGACTTCTAGTACTATATAAACAGACTAAGGGTTCACGATGTAATCACCTCTTCCAATATCAATACAATCTCTACTTCCGCAATCTTTCATGGTATCAGAGCGTGTCGCTCCTCGGTCAAGGTTTTAGCCACCGCTTCCGCCGCGCCGCTCCCGGCGAGATCGATCTCTATGATTTTCGTCGGGGCACCAAATCTCGTAGCTAGTTTTTTTTTTCCATTTTCAATAAATTAGTTAATAGTCCCTCATTCCCAAATTAGGATGCCTATTATATTTTATCAAAGTCAAAGTTTATAAACTTTGACCAAGTATATATAAAATAATATAGCGTAAAATGCCTCGGCGGTCCTAAAAGTTTGGAGAAAACGTATGCATGTCCTAAAAGTTTCAACTCGTGGACCGGAGGTCCTAATTCTCAGATCGGTGTGTACTGCGCCAGGGCTGTAGCTGAGAATTAGAATCTACAGCGCACAACTAACTGAGAATTATGACATGTAGTGCACAACTAATTGAGAATTAGGACCTCTGGTACACGAGTTAAAATTTTTAGGACCTGCATACGGTTTCCTCCAAACTTTTAGGACCTCCGGTGAATTTTACTCAATAATATAAATATTCACAACATAAACTCAATGTTATTAGAACCATGATGAAATATATTTTTATATTATATGCATTTTGTATTCCAAAAGTTACTATATTTTTATATATAGTTGGTCAAATTTTAGAAAGGTTGACTTTGACCAAAACTAATAGGCATCTTAATTTAGGAAGGAGGGAGTAGTTCTACCAACAAAAAATCCTATTAGATCTATTTTTCTTTTTAGCCACCAAAAGCATCGTCCACAACCGCATGTCGTCATCGCGTGCCTCTACTTCAACCTTAACATCGACTCAACTCCGACAAATCGTCGTCAACGATCGTGGCAAGGAGGCTCCGCGCGACGTCCAAGGAACGCCTTCACGCACTGCGTCGGCTGCTCCGTCCTCACATCGTCTCTACGCCGGCCCGTTTTCGCCAACAGCTACCGGGACGCACATCCCTGAATACGCGCCTCGCCGTCAACAAAGGGTTGGACCTTCATCACCCGTAGTCATCATCGCCGACAACCATCTACACTAACAACATCGTCGCATCGTCGCCGCCACCACCAATCATGGTCATCGTCAACGCCAACAAGTTCCTCTTCACGAGCGACGCCGCGCTCATACAAGCAGAAAATATGGGTCTAATCCCCGAAATCTACTACCGCTACAACAAATCTCCATCAATAACTACATCTTCGTCTTCGTCCACTATGACCTCGCTGCCAGAGTCGCAGTCTAATTTTTATTTATTTTCAATTAATCAATTTTCTTCTTGCGACTACTTCATCTACTCCGGCAAATCGGTAGACAACTTCTATGCACCGACCGTTCATGGAGAATTTCTCTGCTGCTCCCTCCGGCTCTGGCTCGCATGGCTCGTGATGGTCTCTGTCTTCGTCTCCGGCGCGCTTCCGAGTTTGGCAAGTTCGGCAAGGCATGTCGCCTATCTCGACTACTCTGACTCCAGCTATGTCTACATCAAAAATCACTACAGCGACTTATCCAGGCTCAACGACGACATCGACCACAACGCCACGACATCATCAACCTCATCGACTTCATCAATGTCGACTACATCACCAACGGCACCATCGACCACGACTACAACACCCTACTTCCGGCTACATCGACATTGGCAACCACCGGCATCCTCTCCAGTCCGCGACTTCGAATTATGCTCGAGTCAGACCGTCTGCAACGCTCCTGATGTTTGCATCACTACCGATCCGACTGCGGGGGGTGTTAGAGTATATTACGGTTTGGCAATATTAGGTAGTTTCATATTGTAATCTAACTCTATCTCTATTAGGTTTCTTGCATCTCAAGTCTTTTAGTACTATATAAACAGCCTAAGGGCTCACGATGTAATCACCTCTTGCAATATTAATACAATCCCTACTTCCGCAAAAATATAGCAACATATGTGTACTCAAATATTATGAAACTACACTTCAAAGCGGATCTAATGGTACCGATTAAATATTATAACTGCTGCTACTTTTTCTACAAAATTGGTCAAACTCTATTAAGTTTTACCAAATAAAGATAAAGGCTAAAAGTACACTTATTTGTGGACGAAGGGAGTACGTCTGGCTCCTGGTCTATTGTACTGCCTGAGTTGTACAAATGATGTCGCGGTTTATTTTTAAATTTAAATGTATCTATATACTAAATAGTGTCAGGATACATCTAAATTTAGATAAATCCGTGATATCAGAGATAATACCAACTTTGGACGTGCAAAGTTTGCTTTTGGATGTGTTTGTTGGAAAGGACGTCCCATTTTGTTGCTCCAAAAATCCATGTCCAAATTATGCTAATGCTGCATTGCTGCTGCAGTCAGCAGGCCATAAATAGCCTGACATGTCATACCGCGAAAATAAACGGGGTATGAATAGGCATTCGTGACACTACGCTTCATCCAACAAGTTCGGCCTATTATCCCAAGCTAATGATCCCAGTGCGAGCCAGGCCTGGCTCGAATGGCATTCCATGGTACTGGCAGCCCGGGTAGCTTCAACCCTGTGGTTCTTGTTGAGCCAACATTTTCAAATTTCCAGCGAGTTGGAACGCCTCTGAACTAGACATTGGCTGGCCCATTTAATCACTTCTTACTGTGTGTTAATGTTTGGTTCCTTTCGTGCGCAAAAGCTATTTCCCGCTAGTTGCTGTCTGCTGCGGCGCGGGCGGCTGGCGGAACACGGACACAATGCTGGATGGGCCGGCACATTTTCTTCAAAGTTTGTTTTTTGGTTTTTTATTTTTTTTGTCTTTTCTTTCCTGTTTCTGTTAAGTTTAATGTTTCCTTTTTCTATTTTTGTTTTAAAAACAGTTCATAATTTCAAGAAGTTGTTCGTGATTTTCGTAAAACGTTCATATTTTCGAAAAATGTTCATATTTTTTATCGTGGGAATGGCCACGTCAGTCGCTATCAGGGATAGCGATCGAGTTGATTGGGGGGCAAGAGTGAGTCGTCATCCACGGGTCGAGATTGAGGGCAGACATAAGGGTTTACCCAGATTTGGTCTGCCGTAGGGTAAAAACCTACTTGCTGCTTGATTGTATTTATTGCGAGTGGATTACAAGATCGGCAAGCTCGGGGGCTAGGCAGCGAGTCGCTTGGATATGGTAGCTAATAAGACGTAAGTATAACGAATACCCTAGAGAGGTCTATATAGGGTCACCAAGCTTGGGGTTACAAGATTACAACCGAATTAGTTTAGGTTTCGGAGGGTTTGACCTAATCCATTTGAGCCTAACTAAGGCCTTGGGCCTTCAGCTTCCAGTCGCCGGGCTTCATTCGAAGTCTCCTTCTAGTCGCCATATCAGGAGGCTCACTCGTCATGGTCCTGGGCTAGTCGAATCTCCCCTCTAGGCATATACCCTGATTGGCATATCCCCGTCAGTAGTCCCCAAATGTGTCAATAATTCGGCAAGGGTGTCGTCTTGGCAGTCGGAGCAAGCGAGTCCGAGTGTACGCCCAGCCGAATCGGTGGCGAACTCCTCCAATGAAGGGAGAAGTTTCAGTATGTTCTCAATCGCAGCTGAGCGAGTCGGCGAGCACTCGAGTCGCCTCGTCCAAGCGATTGAATTGGGCGAGTGAAGTAGGCGAGTCGAGTGATCAATTTGATCGAAGTTGGACCATCAGCTTGGTCAAACTAGCCGTTAGGTAACCTTCAACTATAACTTCAGCGGAATTACCATGAAGCAACGGCTAACTCGGGTTGTTTTACTAGCCCTCCATATAAAGGGGTAATGGAAATACGTAGAATAGATCTTCATGCGCATTCCTCCACTCTCTCTTCCTCTTTTCGAGTTGCCCCCGATCTAGATTCCCAGATCAAGCGAGCTCCTCTCAATGGCGCCTCCCAAAGATCTCTAGGGGAAATCCAAGTGCACCACAGCCGTGCTGCAGTCATTACAAGACACCGTAATCCTCGTTAAGGGGAACTGGCGAATCCCTAGGGCCAGCGAGACCGAGCCGAAGCCACAGTCAGGGGTGTTCATCTACTTCCTCAGCCACTTGGAGCAGGGTCTAGGGTTTCCCACCTCAATCTTCTTCCGGCAATTCTGCGCCTACTACCAGATCAAGCCCTCTGATCTAGGGCCACATAGCATCGAGATGCTCGCAATTTTTGTTGCGTTCTTTGATTCCTACCTGGGGTGACGACCATATTTCCCCCTTTGATTGGAGCTATTCCATGGGCGCATCTACCATGAAGGGAAGGACAGCCCCATCTTGGCCGCGGGCGGCGTCACGTTCCAGCTGAAGCCCAATGCCATGTTCCTGGAACTGGTGTTGTTGAAGAAGGCAGCGAACGAGTGGAAGAAGTACTGGTTCTATGTCAAGGAATCTACCCCCACCGGGGATGTGGAGATCCCGGCATACACCGTGAAGCGGAGCGTGACTTGGAGGTTGTCGGTGAAAGGGCTCCCCGAGGAGCAGAACAATGGCCGTGGAGGAGATGTGCTCCAAGATCACGAAGCTGCAGGACGAAGGGTTGGAAACAATCAACCTCTACAACTGTTGTCTCGGGTGGCGCCTGGTTCCACTATCCACCCGAGCCCACTGGATGTACGAATACACTAGTTCATCGGACCCGACAAGATCATCCCACGAAGGGTGGGTGCGCGTAAGATTACGTCGCGACCCTAAAGAATATCAATATGTGAAGTATACAGACTCGTCAGCCGGACTTTGCCCATACACAAACATCAAGCGATCGAGCCCTCTAGTAAGATTCCTTCATTCATAGTCATTTTTCTCATTCGCTTGTCTAAGTCGAATTACTGACCCGTGCATGCTGATTTCGTGTCTCAGCTCTTCTAGGTCTTGGAGAACTGGCTTCCTCTGCTTGATGAGGAGGTCTCCGATGACCTCCTGGATGAGGATGAGGGAGACGCCTCCGACGGGGAGGAGGAAAATGTGGAGGAGTGATGACCCACAAGTAAAGGGGGTGTATCGTAGTATTTTTCGAGGGAAGTGAGACCCAATTTATTGATTTGACACAAGGGGAGCCAAAGAATATTTATAAGCCTTAACAACTGAGTTGTCAATTCAGCTGCACCTGGAAACAATCTTGCTCACATCAGTTTATCAGTAGCAACAGTTTTGTAGTAGCAATAGTAAAGTAATAGCAGTAGTAAAAGTAAAGACAGTAGTAATAATTGCAGTAAACAGTAGGATTAAAGCGCGGTAGGCATAGGGATGGATGGACGGGCGTTGCATGGACAAGACAATTCCTATGGCAATCAGAACATAGGGCATTTGTAGATAAAAAAGATAAAGCATCCAAGTACTAAATAATTATAGACATGTGTTCCATATATAGTCATACGTGCTCGCAATGAGAACTTGCACAACATCTTTTGTCCTGCAAGCCCGTTTGCAGCGGGGCCTCAAGGGAACTACTGGCAATTAAGGTGCTCCTTTTAATAGAGCACCGGAGCAAAGCATTAACACTCCATGAACACATGTGATCCTCACATCAAAGCTATCCTCTCCGGTTATCCCGATTTCTGTCACTTCAGGGCCTTTGGTTCCGGACAACAATATGTGTATACAACTTGCAGGTAAGACCATAAACAATACTATCATAATGAATCAATAACATGTTCAGATCTGAAATCATGGCACTCGGGCCCTAGTGACAAGCATTAAGCATAACAAGTTGCAACAAAGTCAAAAAGCACTAATAATAGATAATAGGCACCATGCCCTAACAATCTGATGCCATTACAAGAACGATCTCATCCAATCCCTACCATCCCCATAGCCTTCAGCAGGGGGTTACTCCCTCATAGATGGGGGAAACATGGATGGTAGATGGAGAAGCGATGGTGATGATGATGGCGATGATATCCTCCAATTCCCCGTCCCGGCAGGGTGCCAGAACAGAGTTTCTAGTTCCGAATCACGGAATCTGGTGGTGGTGGCGGCAAAGTGGAACTCTTTCTAGAAAAAAGTCGAACCCCCCATGGTTTTTAGGTCAAGAGGCAACTTATAGGCGAAGAGGGAGGCCGAGGGGGCAGCCGAGGCAGCCACACCACCCCCAGGCGCGGCCTGGCCTAGCTCGCGTGGCCAGGTGGTGGGCGCCCCTCGTGTCCCTACTCCGTCTCGTCTTCTGGCTCCGTGAGTCTTCTGGTGAAATAGGATTTTTGGCATATTTTCTAGGATTTTTCCTGATAGTTGATTTTCTGCACAAAAACTAGACACCAAGGTAATTCTACTAAAAACAGCGTCAGTCCGTGTTAGTTGTATCCAAATCACACAAGTTTAGAGGAAAAACAATAGGAAAAGTGTTCCGAAAAGTGGATACGTTTTGGACGTATCAACGCCCCCCAAGCTTCGCTTATTTCTTGTCCTCAAGCAATTCAGTTGAAAACTGAGTGCAATAAAAGAAACTTTCACGAACACATTTGCTTCATAAGATGTATATATTCTCAGCATATGATCAACTACTTAGGCAATTCATAATAAAGAGTATGCAACTAAGTTTACTTAATAGTCATTGCAAGCTATGAAGAGATTCCAACTCAAAAATAATAAGTAGCATGAAACATAAACATAAGCAACATTGCAATGCTCATAACAAGGTATGATAGAGTGGTATCTCACTTGCCTTTGATTGTAGAGCAAACATAAATGCCAAAGCACCTCCGTAGTTCAAGTGAAGACTAGAAGTAAAGATATCAAAGATACAAGCATCAAAGTCATAACGCAATTAATCAAGTTTTGAGACAAGCATATTACACTAAGAATGACAACTATGCTCTCAAGAAAGTTCTCAAAGAATAGGTGGTGACTCAACAAGGGAATGAAAAGGTTTTGAAAAATTTGAAAGGCTTCCAAATGCTGAAAGTATGGTACTCATTAGCTTTGAGCTCTCATTGCCCCTATCATAGGCATCTTTAAATGGTTAAGGTGAAAGTGAGGTCCAATCTGAGTTATATGCTTGTCAGACTATAAACTGGAAATCTCATGTCCCTTGAGTACGAGGGTCGCTCCTCATGCTACTCAACTTTAGTTACTGGTAAGTTCTTGTCATAGTAAGTACATGCGTATCATAGAGAACCACCAACGGGGTACCCCTTGCCCGATGATACGGAAGAATCCCCATATCAAAATGACAAGGCAAGCAGACAACGAGCATCTTAGCAACCTTCTTATTTACCATGGGAAAATGGTGCTTTTTTCTCTCTTTCCTCTTTTCTCATATCTCTTTTTTTCTTTTTCTCAATAGCTATCTCTCTTTTTTATAAGAAGAATGCTTCATATATACTCATTATGGTTATGCTGCAGGTTTCCACCATGATTAGGCATGGATTAGACCAGCGGCTCAGGCGTTTCTCTAACACACATACATAACTCCATGGACTTACAAGCTCCCCTTTTATTTCATACCGACGACATCCGCAAACAAAAGAGCATGATATCAACTGGGTATATATTTATAGGTGTTGAAAGCGTTCCCCGTGACAGCATGGTTCTACTAATCCCCAGCCTATAATTTGCAAGCATATAACTTTCATGGACAGTCACAATGGTTCAGGTTTATTAAGTGCAAGAAATAAAGTGTGCCATCAAGTTCGTGAGAGCTTTACTAACTAACTTTCTCATAACAAGCAAGCAGTTTATTTGGAAGAAAACTAGGCATATTGAATATGCACGGAACAACAAATGATGCTAATAGGTAGGTATGGTGGACACTTTTGGCAATATTGATTTTAGGGAATTGGAAACACGAGTAGAGCTCATACTTAGTGCAAGTGAAGGCTAGCAATAATAAGGGAGCGACAAACGAGAGAGCAATAACTGTCATAATCATGCTTGCAACAAAACAGGACTAATCATGGCATGAAAGTGATTCAAGACCCCTGAGGAAAAATAATTCATCGAGGCTTAACTGATTATTGTTTCAATCATATGCATGCATGAGCATGTGCCAAGTCAATTCAAGTGAAACATTCAGAGGAGGATACCACAGTGTCATACCAAGTTATGAATAGAGCAATGCAAGCAAAGTTTCGTATGACATGCTACAAACTATTAGCAAGATGGAGCTAATCATAAGAAAGCAAGAACAACTAAGCATCCATAAGTAACATACACCCTACATGAACAGACTAAGCTTGCCCATAATGATGAGTATATGTACAAAAATGAAAACAAATGGAGTATGTTACCAGCCTCTTACCACACTTCAAGTTGTCATTAATCCTTATTATTGCCCTTCACTTGTGTGGCTTGAATAATAACATGAAACCAAATTCCACTAAGGACTGTTGAACCCTCCAACAAACTTCACAAAACCAAAGAACAACAAATATTTTTGGTGTTTTAAATTTTTTTAAAGGCAAGAACAAAAAGGAAAAACAAGCAAAGCAAAATATTTTTGGGTTTTTCGAATAGTTCAAACAAAGCAAAAAGGAAAAAGCAAACCAAGGCAAAAAGAAGAAGAAGCAAACAAAGAGAAACAACAGAAATATTTTTGGTATTTTTGTGTTTTAGGAAGCAAAAGCAAAGAAAGAACAAAAAGTAAAAAGAGAACGAAACATGGATATACAAAGTACCGACTAAACATGATATGGAGATGAGTGTGATGTCGGTGTACCTCCCCCCAAGCTTAGGCTTTGGGCTAAGTGGGTATCAACCCCAACGCGGGTAAGGGTTCCAAGCAGGCGGGTCATTGTAAGAAGGATCGTGGTTAGGATCTTGGGAAGAAGAGGCTCCCCAATCATAGGTAGGCTGGTGATATGAAGACTCCCCCTCATTCGAGGGCTAGACCGAATCATCTGCAACCTCCCTTCTAGTATCCTGCTCATGTTGGGAGAGTTCTCCTAGATACGTATCGAGCTCCTCCTCAGTGAGTGACCATCCTACCCTGGTTTCAAGGTTAAACAAAACATGTGCAGGCAAAAGAACAACACGTTCGGACTTACTCCTTCTCCAACCACCCTTGAGAAAGGTTATTTCATAAGACAAGTCACTCAAATTAGCCCAAGAAGAAACAAATTTATGTTGTATCATGGAATTGAGGTCAAGCCTCTCTATGGGAAACTGTAGGTCTAGATGATGAGGCACTACACCATGCAAAGCTAATAAATGAGAGGCAATGAGGCCTCCACAAATTCCACCTTTCTCGCGATTAGCAGCAAGACAGAAAGCTATCAAGGCACCCAAGTTATATGTCCTATCTCGTTTTAAAGCAGCTGAGATGAATGCTAGATCATATGAGGATAACTTATTAGCAATTTTCCTAGCGAGAACACACTTGGCAATAAAGTAAGCAAAGTAGCGAATAGACGAGAGATGAATGTTACAAATTTTCCCACTCTCCTTGGAGAAGCTGCTCCCTTGGCAAATCTCCGCATACAAGTCCATGAGTGGTGCAGGTCGCTCTTTAATCCTTCCACGCGATCCCCACTAAGGTACCTTAATAGCTGCACAAAATTCATCAAGAGGAAGGTCGACAGCTATATTGTAAATTTTGCAGTGAACCATGGGGTTAGGCAAAGAGCAACTAAATTGAAAGTCCTGCACTACAGACATAGTTAGTTTCACAAATTGACAACGTTCATCTTCCACAAAATGCTCCAATCCTGCATTAGCAACTAAAGTATGGAAGTCCTAGGAAATTCCTGTAGCCCTCATGAATTCGGAGCATGGATAGATGGAAGGAAAAACTTCCTCCTCTCGGTGAACCTTCATAACCTCAAGCACCCTTAGTTCATGTTGGTTGAGTTGATGTTCATTCATCTTCTATTCTGAAATTTAAACATCCATTATACCAGTGATTGCAAAGTGAATACATAATGAAGGGAACTACTCATAGGGACTTGTAAGAGGCCTAAACATGCATCAAAACAATATCTCTAAGCATTGAACAAGCTTATAATCTCTCATAACCTGTCACCTACAGCAGCAAAATACTCAAGATATAAACCACTAAACACAAATCTACTTGGACAAGCGGAGGAGTCACATACCGGAGAACAAATGCTCCAAATTTCAGCAGCAAAGATGGGTTGAGCAAGGAGATCGAAAAATCGAGGACAAGAATAGCAAGAACGCGATTTCGAGCAATGAACTGGTGTTTTCTCGGGAGAGAGAGAGAGAGAGAGAAGTGGGAAGTGAGAGAGTGAGTGGAGGGCCAAGGGTGGCCCACACCATGGCTAGGTGCGCCCCTGGGCTGGTCGTGCCACCAGGTGGTGTGCCTGCCTGGTGGGCCCCCTGGTACTCTCCAGGCACTTCTCTGCCCCTTTTTCACGTAAAAATTTAATATGAATTTTCTGGAATTTTGCGAGACACTTTATTTTTGAGCAATTTTCAGGTATAGATGAATGATTTTCTGACAAAAATATTTTTTCAGAAAGATGCAAAAGCAAAACAAAACTAAAACTTCAGAAGTTCTAAGACACTCTAATATGCAAGCAACTAACAACAGAAAAGTAAACTAAGCGAAAGCAAAAACTAAAATGGATAAAATAAAAGTAAGCAAAGATAATCATGGTGAAAACATTGTTTTGTTCATTGAAATCCCTTTGTTAACAAGGTTGATCAGGTCTTGTTACCAAAACAATTTTATATGAAACAAAACTTTGTATTCCACTAATGATTATGTTACCTCAACCTTGATAGCAATGGTCCCAATCATAATAGTTTCATATTTTTCTCGTGGTATGGGACAATATATTTCTCCAACTTGGATGCCCTCAACATGTTCAATTGAATTTAAGCCATAAGTATTATCAATCTTCTTGGGGAATAGACAGTATGCTCCTTATCATTAACATTAAAAGTCACCTTTCCTTGATTACAATTAATAACAGCTCCTGCAGTATTAAGAAAAGGTCTCCCAATAATAATAGACATATTATCATCTTCAGGCATTTCAAGCACAACAAAATCAGTTAATATCAAGCAATTATGAGTCACTTGAACAGGTACATCCTCACATATACCAACAGGAATAGTAGTAGATTTATCATCCATTTGCAAAGATATATTAGTTGGTATTAGTTTTTCAAGTTGAAGTCTCTTATAGAGAGAAAAAGGCATAACACTAACTCATGCTCCCAAATCACACAAAGCAGTTCTAAGATAACTATTTTTAATAGAGCAAGGAATAGTTGGAATCCCTGGGTCTCGAAGTTTCTTAGGAACCTTACCATTAAAGGAATAATTAGCAAGCAAAGTAGAAATTTCTTCATTAGGGATCTTCCTTTTATTCGAAACAATATCCTTCATATACTTTGAATAAGGAGGAAATTTAATAGCATCAGTCAAAGGAATTTGCAAGAATAAAGGTTTCATCCACACACAAAACTTATTATAGTGTTCATCTTCCTTTGACTTGTGTTTCTTATCAGGGAAAGGCATAGGTTTTTGGACCCAAGGCTCTCTTTCACTACCATGTTTCTTAGCAACAAAATCTTCTTCGGTGTATTTAGTATTCTTAGTGTGCCTTTCAGGTTCTTCTTCACCTTTTTCTTTATCAGGAGCATCATTTTCTTCATTACCACTTTCAGTTTCAGCATTAGAGACAGATATACTATTAGGATCTGTAGCAGGTTTAGAAGGTTCTACAATTGTTTTATGTTTCTTTTTTCTTTTCTTAGGAGTAGTACCACTAGTTTCAGCTTGTTGAGAATCCTGCTCAATTGTTTTAGGATGCCCCTCGGGATATAGAGGATCCTAGGTAGCACCACCACTTGTAGTTCTAATTTCATAAGCATGTTTTTCTTTAGCAGCATTAACTAGCAAGTCTTTTTGTACCTTAATAAGCTGATCAATTTGAGTTTGAACCATTTGAAAATGTTTAACAAGAATTTTAACATCATTAGAGTTTCTTTCCACAATGTCTTTTAACTCAACAATAGCTCTAGAGTTTTCCATTAAATGATTTGGCACCCTTTTATTAAAATTATCTTGCTTAACAATAAAAACATCAAATTCTTCTAAGCATTGATCAGGAGGTTTAGAGTAAGGGATATCACCTTCATAAAAATGTTGGAGAGAGTGTACCTCAATAGTGGATGAGTGGGGAATTGGCATACATAATTCTTCTATAGGAGGTAAATTCTTGAGGCCTGCAGCTTTAATTCCCTTCTTCTTAAGACATTTCTTAGCTTCCTTCATCACTTCATCATTTAGATCAATAACTCCCCTCTTCTTTGATGTTGGTATAGGCGCAGGGATAGTTGGTTCAGGTATAGTTGTCTCAGGTATAGCTGGTTCAGGAGGAGTCCAATCTTCATAATTCTTGCTTATTTTAGCCATTAATTCCTCAGCTTCCTTAGGAGTCCTATTCCTGAAAACACAATCAGCACAACTATCCAGGTATATCCTAGATTCTTCAGTTAGTCCATTATAAAATATGTCAAGAAGCTCATTCTTAGGTAATGGATATCCAGCCTGTGCATGAATCAAAGCACAAAACCTTGCCCATGATTTAAGCAATATCTCTTTTTCTCCCTGTTTAAAATCAAAAAGTTCCTGCAAAATAGGATGTCTAGCACTAGGAGGAAATTATTTCTGAAGGAAGGTACTAATCAAGCAAGCAGGGCTATCAATAGATCCAGGAGGTAAATTATTAAACCAACTTTTAGCTTCTCCTTTTAGTGAAAAAGGGAAAAATTTAGCAACAAAGTAGGTGCGCATCTTAATATCATCAGAAAATAAGCCACTCATGGTAGAAAGCTCAATCATATGTGCTACCGCACTTCCATTCTTAGTCCCAAAAAAGGTTCCTTCTCAACAATAGCTATGTAAGATAGATCAAGAGAGAAATCATAATCCTTATCTTTAATGTTTATGGGAGATGCAACAAACTTAGCTTTAGGAGAAAATTTGGGTTTTATAGTATGCCTCTCAAGGAGACTCTTAATAGCCCTCCTATCATGGGTGTTTTGACATTATTTAATAAATTCATCGGTCATCTCTATATAACCACTTCAATATCATAGCTTTTTCTAGACTCAGGTGAACTGATAGGTGTAGTAGTGTATTCATTAGGAGTTTCAGTATTTTCAGCTATAGTTCTAGCAATCGTAGCATATAGGAAAGGACCTAATGAACCACTCTTATCAAGCACAGTAGAAGCAGCATCATAAGTATCAGAAGTTTCAGATTCAGCAGTAGTAGCAGTGTGTGTAGCATGTGTATGTGGTGGTGTAAGGATCTTACTCATAATAGATGGTGAATCAAGAGCAACGGAGGTGTTTAGAACCGTACCTCTCCTTGTAGTGGATGGTAAAATAGGAACCTTGCCATCACGAGACTTACCCATGATGGATGGATGGCAGCGAACAATAGTGATTCCAAGTGAACTTGATAAATAGAGCTATGCTCCCCGGCAACGGCGCCAAAAAATAGTCATGATGACCCACAAGTATAGGGGGTGTATCGCAATATTTTCGAGGGAAGTGAGACCCAATTTATTGATTCGACACAAGGGGAGCCAAAGAATATTTATAAGCCTTAACAACTGAGTTGTCAATTCAGCTGCACCTAGAAACAATCTTGCTCACAACAGTTTATCAGTAGCAACAGTTTGGTAGTAGCAATAGTAAAGTAATAGCAGTAGAAAAAGTAAAGACAGTAGTAACAATTGTAGTAAACAGTAGGATTAAAGCGCGGTAGGCATAGGGATGGATGGACGGGCGTTACATGGACAAGACAATTTATATGGCAATCAGACCATAGGGCATTTTGCAGATAAATAAGATAAAGCATCCAAGTACTAAATAATCATAGGCATGTGTTCCATATATAGTCATACGTGCTCGCAATGAGAACTTGCACAACATCTTTTGTCCTACTAGCCCGTTTGCAGCGGGGCCTCAAGGGAACTACTAGCAATTAAGGTGCTCCTTTTAATAGAGCACCGAAGCAAAGCATTAACACTCCATGAACACATGTGATCCTCACATCAAAGCTATCCTCTCCGGTTATCCCGATTTCTGTCACTTCGGGGCCTTTGGTTCCGGACAACAATATGTGTATACAACTTGCAGGTAAGACCATAAACAATACTATCATAATGAATCAATAACATGTTCAGATCTGAAATCATGGCACTCGGGCCCTAGTGACAAGCATTAAGCATAACAAGTTGCAACAAAGTCAAAAAGCACTAATAATAGATAATAGGCACCATGCCCTAACAATCTGATGCCATTACAAGAACGATCTCATCCAATCCCTACCATCCCCATAGCCTTCAGCAGGGGGTTACTCACTCATAGATGGGGGAAACATGGATGGTCGATGGAGAAGCGATGGTGATGATGATGGCGATGATCTCCTCCAATTCCCTGTCCCGGCAGGGTGCTAGAACAGAGTTTCTGGTTCAGAATCGCGGAATCTGGTGGTGGTGGCGGCACAACGGAACTCTTTCTGGAAAAACGTCGAACCCCCCATGGTTTTTAGGTCAAGAGGCAACTTATAGGCGAAGAGGGAGGCCGAGGGGGCAGCCAAGGCGACCACACCACCCCCAGGCGCTGCCTAGCCTGGCCCGCGCGGCCAGGTGGTGTGGGGCCCTCGTCTCCCTACTCCTTCTCGTCTTCTGTCTCCGTGAGTCTTCTGGTGAAAACGATTTTTGGCATATTTTCCGGGATTTTTCCTGATAGTTGATTTTCTGCACAAAAACTAGACACCAAGGTAATTCTGCTAAAAACAGCGTTGATACATTGCAAATATATCTATAATTTTTGATATTCCATGCTTGGTTTTATCCACTTTCTTGTGTTTTGTCCACACTTTGGAGTACTTTTCATATGATTTCTTGGACTAACCTATTAACAAGAGCCACAGTGCCAGCTGCCTGTTTTTTGCTGTTTTTGGTTCCAGGAAAGTCAGAAAATGTATATTCTCGGAATTGGACGGGACCAAAGCCAAAGTGCCTATTTTTCCGGAAGTCATCAGATGCCAGAATACGAGACGGAGAAGGGCTGGGGGCCGGCCACACCACCTGGCCATGCGGCCAGGCCTGGCCCACGCTAGGGGGTGGTCTGGCCGACCCCAGCACTCCCTCAGCCTCTCCTTCCGCTTATAAGATGCTCTCGGGATGAAAATGCTAAGGACCCGATCAAAAATCCATGAAAGAGTCTGTAGCCTCCATCATCTCCATCCCTAGATCGGGAGGGATCTGAAGCTCTTCCCGGCACCCTGCTAGAGAGGGGAATTCACCCTGGAGGCCTTCTTCATCATCATGCAAGCCTCCGGTGTGATGCGTGAGTAGTTAATCCTTGGACTACGGGTCCATGTAGTAGCTAGATGGCTGGTTCTCCTACTTTGTGCTTTCATGTCTAGATCTTGTGAGCTCGGTTCATGATCAAGATCATCTATTTGTAATTCTGCATGTTCTGTTTGCGGGGATCCGATGGATATTGAGATGCTATTTTAGATTGATTATTGATTCTATCATGTCTTTGTTATTTGTGATGTTGCATGCTTTCCGTTGTTAGTAGCTATCTTGGCCAAGTAGATGCTAGCAACTCAAAGAATTAGTATTTATGCTCGATAGTGGGTTCATGCCTCTGGTAATCTGGGGAAGTGACAGAAATCTCTAAGGTACTAGATGTGTTGTTGCTACTAGGGAGAAAACAACAATCCTTTGTTCATAGAACAATCGTATTGTTTACATTACACGCAATTCGTAAAGCAATAATCTGTTGCTTGCAACTTAATACTGGAGGGGGTTCGGACGATAACCTGAAGGTGGATTATTAGTCATAGATGCAGTTGGATGGCGGTCTATGTATAATGTTGTAATGCCCAATCAAGTTCCAAAGGAGTCAAGATGATTAGTATATGCATGTATTTTTTTCTCGATGTTTTTCAATTGCCCCGCTGTAATTTGTTCACCCAGCATGTTATCTATCTTAAGGAGAGCCACCTCTAGTGAACTATGGATCCCGGTCCTTTCTTTTACATACAATCTATAAATTGTTTACTGCTTTATGTTTACTTTCTGTAAACTATTACTTCCTTCCATTCCATATGTTTAATCCTTTGTTTTCAGCAAAACCGATGAGATTGACAACCTCATCGCAAGTTGGGGACAGAGTTCTGTGGTTGTGTTGTGCAGGTCTCCATGTTGCTACTGGCACCGGTAGTGCGCCCTGCCATCGTTCAGCTAGCTACACCTTTGGGGTGTTTCCTTGCTCCTACTGGATTGATAACCTTGGTTTCGTACTGAGGGAAAACTTGCTGCTGTGCTCATCATACCTTCCTCTTGGGGTTCCCCAACGAGCTCGATATATTTTGGGCCATCAAGCATATTTTCTGGCGCCGTTGCCGGGGAGTCAAGGACATCTTCACAAGGGGAGTCCCTCGTAACCAATCTCTTTACTTTGTTGTTTTTGTTTTGCTTAGTTTCTTTTGCTTTGTTTGCTTGTTTCTTTATCAAAAATACAAAAAAAATTAGTTCCTACTATAGTTGTTATTTTCGTTGGTCTGTTATTGTCTTGCTTTATCATGCTTTCTATCAATGGTTGGTTTCTTTGAAACTGAATCTTATTGGCAAGGTGGGTTCACGGAAGAACAAAAATATTATTATAAGGAACACCGCTTGTCACAAAAAGGGAAACACTTATGGGAACAAATTGATAAATTGTATAACATTGCGATAAACATGTGTTCTACTTATAATGTTACTTATTGCTTTGATAAATCTTGTTGCTGTAGGAGGTATAAACACCCCCCTTTTCAATGTGAGTATAATGATAATGTTACCATATCTTCTTATGTTAAAGGGAATTATGACTTTTATGATGTGGAACAAATTGAAGAATTTGTTGCTTGGAAGGGTGCATTTGAACTTTCTAGTTTGCTTGAAAATACTAATGATTCACCTTGTAAATATGAGGTTTGTGATATACTTAAATTTTGCTTTGATAATTACAAGGTAGAAAATGGCTATATTCTTGAATATCTTAATGGATGCTCTCCACTAATGGAAGAAGAAATTGCTAAAACTGGAAGCTCATTGGATGAAAAAGAGGAGGAGAGTGATGATTAAGAAGCGCCACGAGGCAGATGCCAGTCGCAACCTCGAGGAGAGCGACGGTGATATTGAGGTCATTGGCGAGAAAACCTCCAGGAGAGTGGCCACTCCGACCAAACATTCCCTAAAAATAAAGCCATCGGTCGGGCCAGCTGCGAAGCCAGTGGTGGTATTCGAGTGGGAAGACAAGGCCGAAGAGGCGATGGTGGAGCTAGAGGTGGCGAAGGGGTCGGAGGCCCTGGCAGTGGCGAAGGGGTCGGAGGCCCTGGCAGTGGCGAAAGGGTCGAAGGCCCCAGCCACAGTGAAGGGGTTGGAGGCTCCAGCTGCACTGGTGGCATCACCCAAGCATTGGTGTCAGGCAAGCCTCCTTTAAGCGGGGTTGACGCGTTCGATCGGCCCCGAGCTGGAGAAGCCCGCACATGTCAGTACGGGGCTGTGGACCCTTCCAGCCGCGAAGTAAGTATTTCCATTTGCTGAATTATGTGTGTTGCGCTAGTCGGCATTTTCGAATCGCTGATTGTTTTGGAACTTACAGGAGCCAAGCGAAGAAGATAAAGCGTGCGACCGTGTCAAAGATCCCGTCGAGCCACGCCGAGGAGGAGGATACTTCCAAGAATATCAAGGGAGACTCCGGCAAGGCGCCCGATCTTGGCGCTAAGAAACAGAAGAAGGTCGACCTCGACCCGGCAGGCGAGGTGGCGGCAAAGGGTAATGCGGGCGACATCGTCGTGCACGGGAAGGGCACCACGGCCCAGGAGACTGAGGCGGCAGTGAAGGAAGCTACTGCGACCAAGGACGGTTCGACGGCGTGTCCTATAGTGACAACCGAGGCTGTGACATTCCCACGGTTCCTCGCCAAGGGGTCCTCTTCGTCCGCTCAAACACAATCACCGGCGATTGAAGAGGTCATCGACGGCAATGTTGGTTTGATGGTGCAAGGGACCATAGGAGTGGCGTATCCGCTGCCGTCCGTGGGGGCGATCGAGCTCTACCGCTTACTCAGCCAGGCATTCCACGTATGTCTAGTCCCCGAGGCTCTGGTCGCTAAGTAGTAGCCGCCAAAGACTCAATTTCGAGTGTCTAGTCCCTGAGGCTATGGTCGCTAAGTAAAAGCGGCCAGAGACTCAATTTCGAGTGTCTAGTCCCCGAGGGTCGGGTCACTGGTTAACAACGAGTCGAGTCTTGTATATGGTGTTAACAATGTTCTTGGGTTGCAGCGTGAGTCGGACGACCAGCGGGCGGAGCTGGAGCGAGTCCGACATGGCTACCAGGTGGCGACCCAGGCGATCAACCAGCTTCGGTGGGTTGCAAGTAGGGAATCTTATCTTTGTTGGGTAAGTACTTGTCCATTTTAATTTGGCATCGAATTGACTGAATTGTCATGTGTCCAAATAATCATGCCTTCGCTCTGGCAACGTCCCACGAAGGGTATGTGCTAGTTTCTGAGCTTGAGTCCGCAAAGGTGACTGCCGCCACGGCCGAAGAGAAGGCCAAGGTCGCATTGGAGGAAGCAGAGAAGGCCAAGTCCGCATTGGAGGACACCGAGAAGGAGCGCAAGGCCTCCGAATCCATCATCATGGACTTGCAAACAAAATTCGCTGACATGGAGAAGTTTGTGATTGAGAACTGTCGGCGCCTCCTTGGTAAGTTTTTCTTATTTTTTGGTTCTGGCCCAGTCCTCGAGCGTCCGTGTTTCTGAGCAGCTGAATGTGCTAACACTTTGCAGATATCATAGGGCCAAGGGATCCCACGATGCATCGATACGGGGCCAACGACTGGGTCAAGGCGGTGCTTGAAGGTGCCACAGCTTCGTTAATGTGCGTGCGGGCTATCCTTCAAGACATCTCGCCCACCGAAGTGATCCACGAAGGCTTCGCTGAGGTGTGGAAGTACCTAGAGGAGGTGCCCACCATTGTTGGGTGGATGATGTGCTCCGCGTTTCGTCACGGGGCCAGTGTGCTGAGCCTTGGGCTCGTGCATTTCCCCCAGAACTTCGAGCTGGATGACATGACGAGCGGATTTCCCTCCGCGACTGGGGTCATCCAGATCGCCGATGTTCTAGCGTTGAATGCGAAGGCCGCCCTTATGCAGATCATGTCTTGGTAATGAGTGACCTCCTCCCCTACCAGGAGAGCTGAGTCGCTCCTAGAGAAAAGGAGCCGGAGCACCGTGACTTACCGTTGGAGCATCCATTCAAGTCGGTGATCGAGAAGTCACTGACGACCTCCCCCATCAACCGCTGGAAGCCCTTTGTCAGGACCAAGGACACAGAGGGAGCTTCTTGTTCGCAAGCAGCAGAGTATTTAGTTTGATCTGTATGAGTTTGAATCGAGTGATGTAATGGGACGGTTCAACCAAGACTAGTTCATTTTGTAAAATAATTTGTGACTTGTCTTAATTCGAGTGGCTTGTTTTATTCCTTAGTTGACTCTTATTGAACCGTGGAGTCTATCGTTATGCATTACACGGTCATGGGTACTATGTGAGTCCCCAAGCGTGTTTGCTTTTAGGAATCAGTCACACACTCGTGGTTAGCGGGGATGATGTTTTTTTGAAGCTGTTCAAGTAGCTTAGGTCAACTTATCGTGGCCCATGGAGCCAGTCACGTGGCGACCCAAGGGATACACTATACTTGGTGTTTTCCCTGGATGTGTGTGGGTTCGAGTTGGCGAGTCCACTGCATGGTACTTAACCGTTCGAGTTGTATGCCCAAGGTAGGGAAGGACGTGATGCGTTGTCTATCGTGTAGTGTGTCTCTCTTCCCGGCTCATAGGGCCAGTCACTTGGCGACTCCCAGGTGCGCTCTCATACTTGGTGTTTTCCCATGGCACATGCGGGTTCGTTTTGGATGAGTCCCCGAGCATGGTATTCGAGTTGCTGCATCCAAGGGCGAGGAGTACAGAGTGCTGTGGGAAGCACGACCGATCTTCTTGACTCGGGGAGCTAGTCGAGCTAGGCGACTCCGATGGTGGCTCTCGGTTTGGCGTTTTTCATGGATGATGCAAGGCTCGAGTAACCTCGGTGCCCTCATGCCGTACTACTTGTCCGCACCGGGTCGCACTTACCAAGGGTTGACGATCGGTGTTAGCGTATGCGTTGTGTTATACGAGTGCGACTAACACAAGAGGTGGTGAGTAGATACAGTTTGTGGGTACAATATTCTTTATTCAGTATGGGTACAAGGTGTATAAGTTTGAGTTCTATGTATAGAACTTGCAAAGTAGGTTCAGATTCCAAGGTCGCTCGATGTCGACCTTGCTATCGCCATAGACATCGATGAGGTAGTAGGCATCATTGCCAAGGACTTTCCCTATGGCGAATGCCCCCTCCCATGGGGGAGAGAGGTTGTGCATGCCCTTCTTGTACTAGATGAGTCGCAAGATGAGGTCACCCTCCTAGAAGGTGCGAGTCCAGATTCAGCAGCCATAGTAGCGGCGGAGACCTTGCTTGTAGATGGCTATGCGGGATCAAGCCAGGTCGCGTGCTTAATCGAGTACATCAATCCCGTCTTGACGGGAGACTTTGTTGTCTTCCTTCGCATAGTGGATGACTCGAGGCAAGTCGTGCTCGAGGTCGGTTGGCATGACGGCTTCGGCGCCATACACCATGAAGAAGAGGGTGAACCCTAACATCTTGATGGGCTTCGCCTCAACCCACTTTGTGAACTTGTCGACTGCGACCAGGAGGTGGGTGAACCGGATGTTGCAGTTTTGAATCAACCCACCGTCTCGATGCCCCAGATGGCGAATGGTCATGTAATGGGGATGGTATTGAGGGCCTAACCAGGGATGTGTGTTAAGGTTGGCGTATTTCTGGCACCCGACGCAATGTTGGACGATGTGAATGGCATCGGCGTGGGCGGTGAGCCAGTAGAAGTCGTGGCGCATGGCCATGGCGATTAGCGACCTTGCGCCAGCGTGCTGGCCGTAGTCTCTAGTGTGGATGTCCTGTAGGATCTTCCGGCCTTCTTATGGTGGGACGCATCACTGGTACATGCATGTCATGCTCCATTTGTGGAGATCACCATTGATGATGACGAATGACTTCCAACGGCGCACAATCATCCGTGCTTCAGTCTCATCCTTGGGCAGGATTTAGTGCTCGAGGTAGGCGATGTAGTGTTCGGTCCACTCGCGTGGTTGTATGACCATTACAACTGTCGTGGTATTGCCGATGAGTACGCCATGGAGGGGTCCTCACAGTGCGTGTTTAGAGACGTGGGGTAAGGAGGGTATGAGGTAACACAGCTTACCCAGGTTCAAGTCCCACAATGGTGGCGGAACTCTACTCCTGCTATAAATCACTATAATGGCAATATGCCGAGTTACAGAGATAGGTTCGTTGTGCGAGGTGTTGCACGTTGTACGTCGCAATCAGAGATGTTGTGCCCTAAAGGCTCCCGCAGGCCGGCTTATAAAGGCGCCAAGACCTAGGGTTTACAGGGAAAGGTCCTTGCCGGACAAGGTAAACACTCCTACACCTACACGAACTAGTCTTCCGTGTCTTGTACTCCAAGGCTTCAAGTATGTCGGTGACTCTTGCTTAGCCTTCCTTTACCCGGCATGGGCCTCCCTTCAGGATCCGTCTAACTGGGCCGCCCAGCAGGCCATAGGCCTTGCTACCAACTATGGGCCACCCGGGTTAGGCGGATTGGTGACATGCTATGAGGATACCCATATAGCATATCCCCAACAGTAGCCCCGGAGGACTTTGAAATCTTGCGACGTCTTTCTCGTTGATCTCTGAATATCCTGTCTAAGTGATGTTGGCAATTCGTCAAGCAATATTTATCGTGGTGGTGTCACGGCAGATGCCATGGATAGGCTAAAGTTGGGGCCGAATGGACGATGGAGGAATCCGGGGAGGGATGATGAAGTGAAGACCTCATACAGAAGAACTCAGAGAGACACGATATACCCAGGTTCGAGGCTCTCCTAGTGAGATAACACCTCTACTCCTACATCTAATCTCATATATCTTGCCATGCTTGTGGCTACAGTGGTGCTCCTTGAGCTGTACTCTTATGCCTCTCATGGAGAGAGTAGAGGAAGAAGAAACCATGCTCCTAGTGAGCAGAGGGAGAGGAGCCCTCCAGGGGGCCTCCCCTGTAACGTTACCCCTGGTGCTCCTTATAAAGGGGAGCCCAGGGGACAAGGTATGTCATCCTAAGTACTCCTATGAGCTGTCTTGTGGGGCTTTCCTAGTCAGCTCGTCCTTCGTTGAGTCATTGGTCTTATCCCTTCGGCATATTCCTTAGCATCTTAGGAGATGCTTGGCATATTCCCTAGCGTCTCCCAAGATGCCCAGCATATTCCTTAGAATCTTGGACCAAAGGGGCCAGTCTGAGCCAGGAGCGTCCCAAGACTGGCACCTGACATAGGCTTGACTTGACTTGGTAGCGTGTCGATGTAGAGGTTGCTGGTGGGTCCAGGTACGAGAGAAATGACTTCCGGGACGAAGTAATTCGGCTCGGGGAAGTGAAATTCGGCCATGAGTAGAGATAATCCGGTTTGGGGGCAAAGGGGGCCCAAACTGGGTGGTGAACAGTGCCCAGCCGGATTATCCCAAGCCCAGCCGGATTACCACAAGGTTCGGCCCAGGCAGTAGTGGCTTGGAGGGCCCAGCCGGATCATGCCCTCACTCGGCCCAGCAGAGGAAGGCCCGTTCGGACCTTTGGCGTGGATGCGGAGGGGATCTCCCGCGGTGGGCCGGATCAGGCTTGTCCCGGCCTACCAGGGGTTGCTGGTGAAGCGGCTCTGAGCCGGGGTGAGGAAGACCCGGGGTGGGCCGCATCTCCCGCGTCGGACCACCTGGGAGTGGTTAGTGAAGAGGGGAGGAGCCGGGGTCAGGAAGACCCGGCGAGGTTCGTTACCCATGGTCGGCCGAGCTAGCCGTTTGTCGGCCCACCCGGGATGATCGGTGAAGTAGTGAGGAGGCGAGGCGTCGAGGAGAGACCGGGCGAAGGCGAGGTTGGCGGGAGCTGCAGATGGTTCGGCGGGAGGCGCTGGAGGCAGTGGCCGGTGGTGGGCCGAATCAACTTGGGTCGGCCCACCCCGGGAGGAGACGGACGTCCCTGCAGGCCAGATTATTCCTTAATCCGGCATACAAAGAGGCAGTTCGGCCCATGCAATGCAGATTTGGCCTACAAATACTTGTACCAGGCCGAATTAGCTGTAATTTGGCCCGTGTTTGTTTTCTTTTTCCTTTTCCTTATTCTTTTCTCTTTATCCTTTACATTTTCGTCCTCATGTATCTCTTTTATGCAATCACCTATTCATCAACTCTGGGGTACCTGGGGTTACACCCCCGACAATATCTCAAAGGTCTCCCAAAGAACCCTGCAATCGTCTCTGGCTTCGCAATGCAGCCGGAGATTCCTTGAGTCTTTGTTTCTAGAGTCAGACGATCTCCATCTTTGATGGAATCTTCGGATGTGACCCTTCACTGCAACTGTCAGGAGGATGACGTAGGATACAGCCTACGCTACCTCTAAACTCACAGAAGCAAAGAATTAATCATTAGCTATTTTCACACGCGCGAAATCCAAAACGGCAGAGCGGCAAAAGACGGAGGACGTGGCAAAATTACCGCGCATGTTTACTTCCATGTCGGCAACGTTCCAACCATTAGATATTTTGCATGAATCTTGACGCGAGGCTTATATATTTCTGCCGCAGTCAATTTATTTCTTTTTACCCGCATTTGCTCCCAGTCTTCGTCTTCCTCCAGCCGCACGACCGTTCGAGCTCCTCGGCAAAAACCCTAACCAGAGCCCTTTCTTTCTCCACACACTCCTCGTCGTAATGGTCTCCAGCAGCTCTGCTCCTTCCACGACGGCGATTCTCGAGGCTACGACAGAGCCATCCCAGGGAGTTATCATTTCGCCGAAGGGGGTGGTCGTCCCCATCTCCGCCATGACAGAATCCACCGGCGATGACCAAGAACGAGCGGCGCCCGAAGCCGCTGAAGAGGAAAATGACTCCCATAAGGGGGTGTGGAGAGGTTCTGATCTCTCCGCCGAAGATCTCCAAGAGCTGATCGACAAGGGGTATCACCCTGCGGCAGAGAAGTTTGTCTGGCAGGTGGCGCCGGACGGCGAGGTGGTCCCTTCTCCCCAAGCCGGAGAGAAGGTGTACCTCAAATATCAGCTGGTACATGGCATAAGCCTGCCAGTCTCTGACTTCTTCTTGGATGTCCTCTAGAACTTCCGAGTACTCCCCCACAACCTCTCTCCCAACAGCATTATAGCCCTTAGCAATTTTGTAGGTCTGTGCGAAGGATATCTAGGAATCAAACCTAGATTAGATCTGTTTGTATATTTCTTCACCGTCAAGAGAGAGTCCGTGGAGTCTAAGGACGAAATGCGGATCTGCGGAACCATTAGCTTTAAGATCTGGCCTAGCCGGCGCTTCCCCGACATCATAGGGCACAAGTCTTGCAAGAACTGGCAGCGCACGTATTTCTACGGGCCAGATGTCCCTCTGCCAGACCGTCTTGAGACCTACCCCGACTGCATCGATGGAGCTGCCTCTGAAGTGCCCACACACTACAAGAAATGTTGGCTTTTACAACGGATGATTTTCATGGTTGAAGGCTCATTTTTCATGGCTAAAAAGTCTTCTACGATGGATTCCCTTCGTGCCCCGTCACAAAAGAATCTACCATGTTTTTTTCTGACCGTGGCTGATCGCACCATTCAGCCACGAAAACTTGTTCCGTCGTAGATCTGCTCGCCACCCGCGTTGACTGCTGACGTCATGCAAAAATGCCACGTGGCACCCACCGTTCGGTCACAGAAACTGTGGCAGAATCCTAGCCCAGACAAGGCCTGCTTATTGTTAAGTAGGCCTGCCCACGAGGAGATCCCAATAAGATTACGGCCCTTTACTCTCACGACGTGTACTATTTGACGTGGCCCATTAATGAACCCTTCTAGGGCCCGTACGATTTTAGGCCCACTATAGTTTCGACCTAAAGAAGGCACACTTTGGTAGAATAATATGCGGCCCATTAGGGGCCTGTGACAGAAGGTCAGGCACTATTAAGGCCTGCAGGCAGCCCGTTACTGTTCCTACGGCCTGTGGGGTCCGCTCCTGTTCTATCCATTTACTGTTATGGCCTTTTACATTTCTGGGTTGCCAGTGTTAGGATCCTTTACTATTCTGGCCTTTTACTATTCTAGACTTTTACTATTCTGGCATTCTACTGTTCTGTCCATTCACTGTTTAGGCCTTTTGCTGTTATGGCCTTTTACTGTTCAGGCCATTTACTATTTAGGCCTTTTACTCTTCAGACTGTTTTACTGTGCGGGCCCTCTACTGTGCGGGCTTTTTACTTTTTAGGCATTTTACTGTTTCAGCTCTTTACTATTCAGGTATATCAATATTCGGGCCCATTACAATTCGGGCCGTTTACTGTTCTCGCCTGTTGCTGTTCAGCCTTGTACATTTTAAGGGCCTTGGCCACTTATGAGGCCCACCAATATACTGACCTGCCACTTACGGCCTTTTAGTGTTTATTTGGCCCATATGCTGGCCAGAATATTTGAGTATTCTATAACTATGGAGAAATTTTGGTTTTAAACAGCCCGTTAATATTTCATCCCGCTAATGGCCGCGCTAGGATCACCCTATTACATCAACAGATATTTTTCGAAATTTATTATAGACCAGACTTTCAAGAAAAACAAGATGAAGCATTAAAGAGACATCATGAGACATGTGTTGGAACATGGTTTCTACTACGGAGCTTACATCCCCATACAAGTAATAACTGGCATACCATGACAGCTGCAGAAGAGATTATCAAGTAGACGGTCCGTCAAATCTTGTCGATCTTTCAGTTCTTGTATCTGTTCACGTGTAATCGTGATTATTCCATCTATTTTCTCTGTTTCTTGTTCAATTAAATCAATTGTTTGGAGTGCAGCTGTAACACTTCTTTCTGCTGGAAAAACTAAAACCATGGGCCGATGCAAGCAATAATCACTATCACTGCTGCTTTGTGAAATGACCTCAATACTTAACGTAGGATTTCTCTCTTCTGCCCCCATAGCTTCTTGTGTAGCCTGAAACAAAGAAAACAAGTCAGCACAGCGTACCAGCTAACTGGCGGCCATCTTATATATAAAATAATTCAAATTCATCATTGACCAGGAACAATTAATGATGTGCCTTGTACATCTGTTTCCGGAATAACAGGAAGTGCCGATGTCCTGGACCGATGCGTACATGTGCCAGTATCATAGCCAATCTGGAAGAAACACTACAGGTTATTTGCATGCTGAAACTAAGACATGTTAAGTTAGAGCAGCAAAGCAGGCAAAAAAACACCATGTTTGTTATTAAAGAATTTCAAAATTGGCATTGTCCTAATATAACAAATCGAGCCATCAACATGTGTGTCTCATGCAGACTAACTAAACTAGTGTGGTAATGAATGTAGGGAATCAAGCAACTCGACTCTTTCCCTCATAAACTAATAATATCACTACATAACAGAAATATAGAAATATAACAAAATGAGGTGCATGACATTTCTTTAGCTGCTTAGAACTGGTCGGGACAATAAAGCATTAACCTAAAATATAAGAATACCGTTTAAAAATGGTCTATAGTATGAACTAGCCAAAAAAATGCCTTACAACCACAGGTGGCATTGCTATAATCATCAGGCAACTATGCTAGTACCTTAGAAAAACGTGCAATAGACCAAGTGTCTTAAATAGACTACCAGAATTATTTTAAACAAACAAGATATCAACCATTCCTTTTCAATAGCCAGATCATTCAAATATTTTGATTGTCGGGCCAGTAAATAAAAAAAGAAGAGGTCATTTGTTGCCAAAACAATAGTTGGATGCATCCAAAAAGTAGCACAAACCTTTTTTGTAATGCCTACAACTATTGTATTTCCAATTGCTGACAGTATCATTGTACATATAACCCGGCAAGAAAATCCAGTAGACAAACAAGCAAATGATACATTGTGCACCTTGCAAGGTCAATGAAGTATTTAAACAATGTATGTCTAGGAACCACGTCAGAATATAACATTGATGCAATCACAAGTCAACTAAAAATTTACAGGAACCATAACCAATTGAACCATATGGTGGCTAATATTAAACTCGCAAGATCATCTGATGATGTATAGATGAAAATCCCTTGTTTATTATTAATGAATCATTGTATTTCTCACAAAAATTGCCATCCCTAGTTTGGGACTGATGGGGCTCAAACCCGCAGCTTCGCCTTGACAGGGCGGTGCTCTGACCATTTAAGTTAAGAAAATCATTACATTGCTTTAATAACGAGCAAACTAAAGAATCAAATTGGCAATAGACTCTACATGTGCATCATGTAGAGTAGCTATTGAGGTAATGAATTAAGCAATCAAACAACAGGTGCACGATAGAATTCCAGATCATATTAACATGGTCATAATACATATATATAGTAACTAGGGATCATATTATATCATAATAGCTATGACAATCTCACTGTGAGTAGTCTAGATAGAACTCCCTCCGTTTCAAAATATAAGATGTCATGGGTTTTGTGAAACGAATGTATCTAGACACCCTTTAGTGTTGGTAGAGTAACTTGGACTAGTATTGTATGCATTTTTACTAGTCCAAGTTACTCCCCACCAAGACCAAGTAATTTATACTAGTCTCATACATATAACACTAGACTATGTTACTACCTCCAGAGTGCATATACGCTCAATCATGGTGGCGATCTCTAATATTATAATAGAATATAGATTAGCATAAAAGTGGATATACTTCAATCACCACCACCTAATCTTGGTCTAGTTAACGTATATATATATAGATAGATAGAATATCATTAGTCAAATATAGCAAAAAGAGATCTCCACCATGATTGAGTGAGTAAATTGAATTACAAATCAAGAAATTTACGTTCGGTCTTTGTGCAGTACCATTAAAGGTCATCTTGCTCTAATCATTGGACAACTCATGTGGTGCCGACACTAGACAATGTGACTACCTCCAGAGTGCATTCAAACTCTTAATTATAGCAAAAAAATACAATAATAGACTATAAATTAGCATAAAAGTGGATATACTTAAATTACCACCACATAATAGATAGATAGATAAACACAAGTCAAATATAGAAAGAATAGATCATCACCAAAATCAAGTGAGCACATTGAATTATAAATCGAGGGATTTACGTCTGGTTTTTGTCCAGTCTTGGTTAAGGTTAACCTTGTTCTCATAATTAGCCGAATCATGTGGTACCTCGTACAAACAAGCATCTGACACTGTGCACATCCCAGTAAAAACAAGAGACTTACTATTTCTTTTTGTGTAGTCCTGTTGGAGGACATCCTGTCGTCAGTTCGTTCTTTGAAGACATCCACCGCATCGAGTACTTGGATAGACGATCCATCTACTTTATTGTTGCTCCTCTGCATATAGGTTCAGGCCACTCATTCACATAAAACAGGTTTGCATTCAGCAATACAAAGCAACAGGTACTTACAAGATTGTAGGGGCGATTCACTCTACAATTCTCCGTGTTCCCTGAGAGAGGAAATAATATCTGATAGTGGTTGTTGCTGTTTACAAAGAACTAGATAGACAGTATAGTATAATCACTTGTGAACACGTAGAGCAGGGAATGGCGAAATATAAACAAACATTTAAATGACATAAAGATTGCCATGGCGACAAAATAGAATGCAGTTACAGTCACTCCTTAGCACGAACAAGAGAGAAATTACAATGATTTAACTTGTGAAATAGAATTGCAAACAAATATGAGAAGTGCCATAAAAATTGTCACCTTCTACAGAGCAGGCAGTTACTGTACTAACATTTGGACGAACAAGATAGAAATTACAATGGTATATCTCGTGAACTTATAGAGCAGGGAATGCTAACCCATCCGTGAAGTGACTTAAAATGCGATGAACTACATAATAGAAGGTAGATACTGCTGCTACAGAAATTATAATTGAGAAACTTGAATTTCTAGAGCAGGGCATGCAGATAACCATGTTAAGTGCCTTAAAACATGCCATGTAATACTACATCCAATCCAAAGTAAATAAGGCGTATAAATTTTTCGCAAGTCAATCGACGCAAAAATGAACCAAGTTTGTAGAACATACCAGGAACATCTACCATACCAAACCAACGCTATTTGATACATCGGGGCATATATTTTCATAGACGCAAATGCCACAAATTAACCCTTAACATATTTTTCTATGAGCTTGGTAAAAGTCATCATTGTTTGACTTTAAAGTTATATAGGTCTTGTTTTATAGAATGGATGTACTCCCTCCATTTCAAAAAGTATAAGTCATCATCTAGACCACTTTTAGTGTGTAGGTTCATGTACGTTTGGAGTAAACCTACTCACTAAATGGTGTCTAGATACACTCCTATCACAAAGCTAAAACATCTTATATTTTGAAACGGAGGGATTAGTACACAAAAGGCGGCATCTAGTGTCGGAGCTTAATTGAAACAAACAATAATGGCATAAATTGTAGAGAGAATGCAAAACCAAAAAGTTCAATGACATAAAATTTGCGATGAATTACATAAGAGAAGGCAATTACTGTGTTTGCTTAGAACAACCAGATTGAAATTAAAATATCATAAATTCTGAACTTGTAGAGCAGGGAATGTTAACCTACATGTTCAATGGCTTAAAACTATCAATGAACTCCAAAATTACATGAAGTCAGTATTGTAGCAACAGACAAAGCAAGTGCACATTATGATGACATAACTTGTGAACTTGTTGAATAGGTAGGCAGCCTCAGATGTTCAGTGAATTAACATTTTCCATGAACTGCATAATACCAATGAACTCTAATGATGTCTATTTTGTACTACCAAAATTGTTTATGTATATTAAGAGTAATTGTTGGTCAAAGAAAAATACGCATAACAAGATGCCTTATACCTCGAAACAGAAGGAGTAGTTTAACGCTTGGATTTAACATAGATTACACCGAATTTATCAAGGGAGAGTGGGATATCAATTAAGCCAGTATTGAGGCAGGAATTTACCACCAATACAGAAATGCAGTTCACTGTCGCAGGCTCATACCTGCTATGTTGAAACGAACGAACAAGAAGATCTGGTTTACCTAGGCCACGGTGTTGTTTACGCATACATGACATCTTTGCGGGTGACGTCAAGGACACCGAGGGTGCCCGGTAGTGGTGAGTCGGGCTGAAGCAGATAGATCTCGGCGGCGTCTATGAAGCAGATCTGTGGAGGTTGTTGATGGGTCTGGCTTGCTTGACAAGATGGCCGGTGAAGGATATCAGGTGTAGTGCACGGTGTCATCGGTGAAGCAGATCGGTTACGACCGATTATGGATTCGAGGTGCTGCACAAGAGCGTCGGTGAAGCAGCTCCGGTGTAGTGGACTGTTGAGTCCGTGAAGCAGATATAATGCAGCGCACACTAGCGTAGGTGAAGCAGATCTAATGTAGCGCACACTAGGGAGTCGGCAAAACTAACACGGTTGTATGGAAGAGGGTGTAAGGAGAACTAGGGTTCGGTAAGGTGGACGTAGGCTGATCCCGTAGACTGGTCAGGAGTATATGGTATAGAGGTATGGCGTGTAGGACGATGAAGTGCGGTGGTCCAGGAGCCGGAGGTGGGATAGGGGGTTTGGGGTGGCGTATGGGCCGGCGAAGTGCGGCGGTGATGTTTCGGTGCGGTTGTGCAGGAGCTGGAGGTGAGATAGGGGGTTGGGTGGCATGTAGGCAGGCGAAGTGCGACGGAGATGATAACGGTGCGATGGTGCAGGTGCTAGAGGTGAAAGGGGGTTGGGTGGCGTGTAGGCCGGCGAAGCGCTGCGGGGATGGGCCGGTGCGGTGGTGCAGGAGCCGGAGGTGAGAAAGGGGTTAGGGTTTTTCGGAGTTCTTTGGGGGAAATGGCGTCGGTGGAAGGTGGACTACCCAGCTTCAGAGCAGTGGGGACCCCTGGCCCCCCGGGGGAGGGGGGTTACGAACCATATCCATGCCCCGACATTAGTAGATAGGCCATTGTCAGGGGTAGAAAAGGAATTTTGTACGGCTACAAGTTGGGGCGTGTGACCACTCGAAATATTTTGGTGGAGGTGAGGCGGGAGAATTTGCCGCTCTCGGATTTTGAATTTGGCTATACAGTTCAAAAGATATAGAATAGTAATATTCCATCCTATCCTAGGAGTATCTATAGTCTAATGACTAGAAAAAATAGTTTACTGTAATGGTACGAAATATTTCCGGAGGCATTTATGCAAAAATAATGTCTCTACCTTCCGCTCAATTACGTACACACATGAAGGTTCGTAATAAGATGAACTAGAGTAGTATATTTCCCACTATGACCAGCCTAAGAGGATATCTAGTGGCTAGTGTATCCGGTAGTCTAAGCCAAATATAGGCAATTTTTTAAAAATAATACGAATTATTTAATCAATATCACAAATAATACACAAATTAGAAATTTTGAAAAATAGCGCGGCCTCGGTAGTTCAACTACTACTAGTCGGTAGTTCAACTACCGATTAGTACTAGTCAGTAATTGAACAACCGATAGGTCAGCTTATGGTGGCACTATTGACAAGTACTAATCGGTTGTTCAATGACCTATCGGTTGTTCAATTACTGACAAGTACTAATCGGTAGTTGAACTGCTGACTAGTACTTGTCGGTAGTTAAACTACCGAGGCCACGCTATTTTTCAAAATTTCTAATTTTATGTATTATTCGTGATATTGATTAAATAATTCGTATTTTTTTAGCCAAATATAGACCACCATGGACCAAAAAATGCATCCAGTGGCTTGTTTATACGGTGGTCTAAAATTTAGACATCCTCCAAACAGGCTATTCGTTGTCCATATTTGGACAACCGAGCCACCATGTCTAAAGCAAAGTTGGTCGCTCGCAAGCTCGCTTCCGCGCCAAATCCGAGTATTTGTTGTACTGATTTGCTATGTATATTAACTATTTGTGTGCAGATGGACATATAGACTATCAAATTTAGACTATCCACTAGAAAACTAAAGTCATGTAAAAAGGAATCTTTTGACACCATTATCTATAAAGTAAAGATGTAGACTACCAAATTTAGACAAGCCACTAGAGATTCTCTAAGGCCTTCCATAGCATGGTCGATGCCCAATAGATAGAAAAGTTGGCACCTCATAAGTGATGCCTAGAAATTCTTTTGAGGCACCGAGCTCACAATATGATCACTTTGGCCAAAAATAAATAGTTGTCCCACAACGTGATAAACAAATTAACTAGAACAATCTCCATGGCTTATCTTTGGTGAAGGTCATCTCAACAACATGTATAGTACACATATATTGCTATTCTATTGGGTGAAGATTTTGGGGCATCAGAGCACCTAGGTGCTTCGGTTCCCTGAAAAAATTTGGTGGCATTGATCGGGCAATGGAGGGCACCGGTGCCTGATTCTTGTAAAGTGATTTGGGCACCGATTTTTTCACACACATCGGAAGGCCTAAGAGACTACCAAATTTAGACAAGCAACTAGATATCAAGGAAAAAAATACTAGCGTGCTATTTAATTTAGTGTGGCTTTTCTCCAGACGATATGAAAGTTATAGCGTGCTACGAACACGCTATTTTACAGAACATCTTTTTGAAAAAATTAAAAATATAATAGGTATATCATGAATATAAACGATTCCAGCATGTAATGAATTGCCTAGAGTAATACTTCCACATGCATAATCGATTATGGCGCTATCCAAGTTGGAGGATAACTGGTAGGGCTGAATCTAGGTACAACGCCAGGTGCTGCAGGAGGATGCGGCGGCTTGACAAGATCACTTAAGTTTAACAATCAAATTTGCATTATATGTTTGCTTACTCGACACATTGATCATATGTTATCTTACTCCACACCCGTGTGTTTGGAGAATCAGATAATATAAGTATGTCATATCATTTTTATATAAAATTATAGTAGTAGGTGAAACTCAAAAAATATTTATACTTTCGAGCTTCGTTCATAAAGTATCTCGTGTGTTTGGTTCTTGTACTTTTTGTATAATCTAGAAATCAACCTATAGCCGTAAATAATACGCGTCCGTAAAACTGATCCATAAATAAATTATATTCTATAGGAGTATGTGGGCGGGGCCAGGGGAAACTGCATGCCCTTTCATCTTCAGAACCGCTCATGCATGCATCTCCCAATCTTCCTAGCGGTTCCTTTCTTCTCTATCCCATTCTTTTTCTGTCACCCGGACGGACCTTTGCAAAACAAAAGAAGGTGCCAATCACAGTCCATGGCATCACTGTTGGACAATATGTACTACTTCATGGACCCTGGCAACACCACACTACAGGTGGCGTATACCAACAGAGCGTCGATGGTGAACGATTACATCAAGGAAATCCAAAAGCTCCTAGAGGAAACGGACGACAAGATTGTTGGCCTCGATGTCGAGTACACCTACAAGCAATCATCGACGCACAAGGCTGCTGTCGTCCAGCTATGTGTGGGCATGGATTGCCTGGTCTACCACATCTGCTAGGCCGACCAGCCATGCTCAAAGCTAGCAGAGTTCCTCGCCAACCCTAACATTTCCTTTGCAGGCGTCGACATCGGCAACGATCGTATCAGGCTTAGGCATTCTCTAGTACCAGTGACGAACTTCGTGGACATCTAGAAGAGGTGGAAACTTGCCGGCTCCACGAATGAGAAGGATTCTTTGGCTGACTACGTGGTGGCCCTCATAGGCATCCGTTACAAAGTCATGAGGAAGAAGAAGAAGGATGTGGACCACAAGCAGTGGGGGAACATGCCCCTGGCTGAAGAGCGGATCAAGTATGCCAGCTGATACGTCCATTTTGAATCACTATTCTATGTCATAATTCACTGTTATTCATTGATTTATTTCGTATTGAGAGGTGATACTTATGTTATTTCATCTGTTTTTTTGCAAGGTTAATGACTTTTGGAGCATGGACCGCTTCAGTCAGGATTCTGATGGAAAAGGTGCTATTTGGAGGCAAAAATTCGCGAAGATCAGAAAATCCGGAAAAATATACGAAAAATCCTATTTTTCCAGAAGACGAAGGAAGCCAGAAGGAGGGCTGGAGATGGGCCACAGGGGGCCCATACCACCCCCTGGCGCGGGCCAGCCTAGGCCGCGCCACCAGGTGGTGTGGCCGCCCTGGTCCACCCCTGGCACTCCTCTCTGGTGTATATTATCCTCCTGAAACCCTAAGACTCGGGGAGCGACCACAGAAAGATTCCACCGCCTCTACGGGGTGGAAAACACCGAGAGAGAAAGATCTCTCCGGCAGACAGATTTCTACCAGGGGAATTCCTTCCCGGAGAGGGGAGATCGTCGCCATCAACACCACCATCAAGCTGGAATTCATCGGGATCATTATCATCATCACCACCATCATCACCATTAGCACCCTCATCACCATCTCCATATTGCTGTAACAATTGGGTTGAATCTTGCATAGTTCATAGGGGAAACTTTCCCGGTGTTGATTACTCTTTGTAGTTGATGCTATTGAGAGAACCATTGAATTATTGTTTATGTTCAGATTATTATACATCATTATTCCATCTCTGATCATGATCCATATGATGTCTTGTGAGTAGTTCATTTTGTTCTTGAGGACATGGGAGAAGTCATGTTGTTAGTAGTGGAGTTGTGTTGAGAAAGATTCAATAGTTTGATATTTAAGTTGTGGTGTACTTATTCTAGTGGTGTCATGTGAACGTCGACTACATGACACTTCACCTATATGGGCCTAGGGGAATGCATTGTGTATTTGGCTACTAAGCGTAAGGGTTGCCGGAGTGACAGAAACCTGAACCCCCGTTAGGAAACCATTGCACAAGGGATGTAAGGGTCTTAGAGTTTAAAGCCGTGGTTAGGTTTCTACCTTAATTACTTTCTTGTACTTACAAATGTTTGCAAGGGGTATAATCACAAGTATGTATTAGTCCTAGGAAGGTCGGTACATTAGCATATGTTCACCCACACAACACTTAGCAAGCTAAAGAAGATTAATCAACTATATGAAGCGAAAGCACTTGACAATCTTCCCATGTGTCCTCGAGAACGTTTGGTCATCTTAAGTAATACAACCGGCTTGTCCTTTGCTGCATAAAGGATTGGGCCACTTGCTGCATTTATTCCTACTGTCTTTTATTTACTCGTACTTTGTTTACTTGCTTTATCAAAACCCCCTAAAAATCCGTTTGCTAAGTATTTGCAGAGAATTCCTGATCCATACCACTAGCTAGCACCTTCTGCTCCTCGTTGGATTCGACACTCTTACTTATTGAAAATACTACGATACATCCCCTATACTTGTGGGTCATCAAGACTATTTTCTGGCGCCGTTGCCGGGGAGTGAAGCGCTATTGGAGAGTGGCACTGGTAAAGGAAACTTCTACTATGAGTATTGTTTACTTCTGTTAGTTGCTTTATTTTCGTTATGGATAATTCACTGACTTTCTTATTTGGTAATGCTACTACCACTTCTAAGGTAGTAGATAAACCACTACCTGCTGAGAATGATGCTTTCAAAATACCTACAAGAATTATTGATCGTGTTATGGATAACTACTATGTTGGTGATGGACCTATCCATCCCGCTGATCATTTACTCTTTATACACGAATTATGCGGGTTGTTCAATTGTGCATGTATTACTACAGATCAAGTTAAGAAGAAGTTATTCTCATTATCACTGAAAGGAAGAGCTGAGGACTAGTATAAGCTGTTGAAGAATGGTCAAGCTCTTGAATGGGAGGAAATAGTGCCTCTCTTTTATTCAAAATTTTATCCTCCTAGTGAGATTCATAAAGATCGGAATCAAATATACAACTTTTGGCCTCTTGATGGAGAGAGTACAGCTCAAGTTTGGGGGAGATTGAAGTTACTAATGCTCAAATGTCCCATTCATGAGCTCCCCAACAATATTATTATCAATAATTTTTATGCAAGGCTCCCTCTACATGACAAGGATTTATTGGATGCTTCTTGTGCTGGATCATTCACTCGCATGGAAGAAGAAGCTTAATGGGATCTTCTGGACCGTATTCAAGATAATGCTGAAGCTTGGGAGAATGACAAAGGTAGAAAGTCAGGTATAAATTATGATTATGAATGCATTGAATCTTTTATGGGAACTGATGACTTTCAAAATATTAAAAATGCTTATGGTCTAGACTCTCAAGCCATCGCTTCTTATTTTAAGGCTTTTGCTTCCTATATTGAAGTGCCTAAAAAGAAGTGGAATAAGTATCACGAAACTTATAAATATATTGCAAAGAGTGTTCCTGCAAGAAATACTGAAGTTTATACTGCTAATCATGTTTTACCTGAACCTTATATTGAGAAAATGCCTTTCCAAGTTAAGATAAAGGAACATTCTATGATAGCTAGTATGGTTGATGAAAGTATGAATGAAGCCGTTGAACCTGATAAACAAAAGGGTGATGAGCCTATAATAGCAAATGTGAAAGACTTTGTTACTAAATATGAAGAAGAGGGACACACTATCCTTTGTAAGGATACCTCTAATATTGTTTCACAAAGTAGTATTATGAGAGCTAATATTCCTGTGTTTTCTGTTAGAATAAGTGATTATTGCTACGATGGTCCTTGTGATAGTTATATTGTTAAGTTTATGCATGATACTGAAAGTTACTATGAGAGAGGGAAACGTGTTCTTATGTATCTCAATAATATCAAGTTTCCTCGTTTTATGCTGAAAGTTTTTATGTTGCACTTGTTTTACCTTCTGATGCAAGTAGCCTCTGGTTTCAACAACTTGTTTGTTTACAAATTCCCTTGCATAGGAAGTGGGTTAGACTTAAACGTGTGTATTTTTGCTTCTTAATCCTCTCTTTCACTTCAATTCATATTCCTATGTGAGCATCATCAAAATTATCATGCCAATCTTAATGGCTATAAAGAAAGAGCTTTTTGGGAGACAACCCAGTTTATTTTTGCTTTTAGTTTGTATTTGTTTCTTTGAGTATTGGAAGTTATTACTTTGGTAATAAACTATCCTTATCCCTTTTTGTTTGGTTTTTGTGTCAAGATCAACCTCTAATGAGAGAAAAGTAAGATTTGGGGAAGTTGCTGTCCCGAAACAGATTTTTGTGCTTCACCGTAAAAATTCGTGAGAGATCTCTGTATGTCGGATTGAGCTGTAATTTTTTTTGCTTCTGACCCAGGTTGTTATTTAACTTTAGTTAGTTTTGAACTTTTTGATTTGAGCAACAGAAGATTTTAGAAAAAATTGATCTTTACCTGCTGGTCTGTTTTGACAGATTTTGCCACTCTTGCATTTGCTTCTTTATTCGATTTCCTTTTTGAATTATTTTTGGGTTTTCGGAAGGAGTTGATACAGTACCTTATGTTTTGAAGGTTTTCAGTTGAAGTTGGACTCAAAAGGTTTTATCACTTCATTTATACTAATGTTGCTAATGAGAATTGTGTGAAGTTTTGTGTGAAAGAATTTTCAGGTAGTGGAGATAATGGTGTAATAAGGAAGAGAAAGGTTTTATGACTCAATAATAAGTGTATGAAGATGAAGATACTGATGATTATTCAAGTGGTGACTCCAGAACAATTGTTCAAAGACCAAATTTAGAGACCTGCAGAGTCTGTTTTCAGATAGGTAACAGTTCTGGTAAGAAAAGTTTCGCGAAAATACTATCCAACTCTATTTTTGCAGTTTTTAGTCAACAAGGAAAGCTAAGAAGTGAAAGGGGGACGAAAACGGAGCCAGGGTGGCTCACACCACCTATGGAGCGGGCCCACCCCAGGCCGTGCCACCAGGTGGTGAGTCCACCCCGGACTCCGCCTCCGACTCGTTTTTGCCCAGTACCTTCCTTTTGTTATGAAACTTCGTAATATATAATCCCCCAGATGTCCCGAGGTTCGTATATCGTGTTTTCGTCGTGTTTTTGTTTCGATCTGTTTCTGCCAGGACATACTCCTTGAAAGCTTAGAAGCACAATGGTGTCCGCCAAGGATAAAGGGACGGAGCCTATGGAGAAAGACCTCCAAGACCCCGGGCAGGAGAACGAGATCAAGAGTGAAGATGAAGAGGAGCAAGGCCAACATCCGCACACCGACACTACCATTGCAAGCATTGGAGTGGTGACAAAACCTGCCAGGGTTAGAAGGACTGCACGAATGCAGACTGGGGGGAAAGCTCCTCGTCACTTCTTGGCTCCACAGTCACTTCCTCCATGCACCAAGAATCCTTTCCATACCCTTATCCATGAGCATCAATACCAGAATATGCCCAAGGGGAAATTACCCTCCAATTGGGATTTGCCTTGTTCTAGCCATGCAGGAAAAGAAGACTTCAAGGAGGAAGAGTGGGTAAAGAATAGCAAGAGCTGGAATTCTCAACCTGACATGATCATGAGCCGCATCGAGCAAAACTCACAACTGATTCATAATCTCACCTTCGAGATTGAGGACTTGGGGAAACTTATCAGAGAGCTCGTCAAGAGGATACCACCACCACCAAAGGAGTAATTCGTCATCAGGTTTGGCATCCCCTTGGTTTGTTCCAAGCTTGGGGGAGTGTGATACATTGCAAATGTATCTATAATTTTTGATGTTCCATGCTTGGTTTTATCCACTTTCTTGTGTTTTGTTCCAACTTTGGAGTACTTTTCATATGATTTCTTGGACTAACCTATTAACAAGAGCCACAGTGCCAGCTGCCTATTTTCTGCTGTTTTTGGTTCCAGGAAAGTCAGAAAATGAATATTCTCGGAATTGGACGGGACAAAAGCCAAAGTGCCTATTTTTCCGGAAGTCATCAAGTGCTAGAATACGAGACAGAGAAGGGCCAGAGGCTGGCCACACCACCTGGCCGCACGGCCAGGCTTGGCCCGCTCCAGGGGGTGGTGTGGTGGCCCCTGGCACCCCCTCGGCCTTCCCTTCCGACTATAAGATGCCCTTGGGACGTAAACCCTAAGTACCCGATCAAAAATCCATGAAAGAGTCTGTAGCCGCTGTCATCTCCATCCCTAGATCGGGAGGGATCTGAAGCTCTTCCCGGCACCCTGCCAGAGAGGGGAATTCACCCTGGAGGCCTTCTTCATCACCATGCAAGCCTCCGGTGTGATGCGTGAGTAGTTCATCCTTGGACTACGGATCCATGTAGTAGCTAGATGGCTGGTTCTCCTCCTTTGTGCTTTCATGTTTAGATCTTGTGAGCTCCGTTCATGATCAAGATCATCTATTTGTAATTCTGCATGTTGTGTTTACCGGGATCCGATGGATATTGAGATGCTATTTTAGATTGATTATTGATTCTATCATGTCTTTGTTATTTGTGATCTTGCATGCTTTCCGTTGTTAGTCGCTATCTTGGCCAAGTAGATGCTAGCAACTCCAAGAGTTAGTATTTATTCTCGATAGTGGGTTCATGCCTCTGGTAATCTGGGGAAGTGACAGAAATCTCTAAGGTACTAGATGTGCTGTTGCTACTAGGGAGAAAACAACAATCCTTTGTTCATAGAACAATCATATTGTTTACTTTACACGTAGTTCGTAAAGCAATAATCTGTTGCTTGCAACTTAATACTGGAGGGGGTTCGGATGAAAACCTGAAGGTGGATTATTACTCATAGATGCAGTTGGATGGCGGTCTATGTATAATGTTGTAATGCCCAATCAAGTTCTAAAGGACTCAAGATGATTAGTATATGCATGTATTGCTTTCTCCATGTTTGTCAATTGCCCCGCTGTAATTTGTTCACCCAGCATGTTATCTATCTAAGGAGAGCCACCTCTAGTAAACTATGGATCCTGGTCCTTTTCTTTTACATACAATCTACAATATTTTACTGCTTTGTGTTTACTTTCTGCAAACTTTTACTTCTTTCCATTTGATACGTTTAATCCTTTGTTTTCAGCAAAACACGATGAGATTGACAACCTCATCGCAAGTTGGGGACAAAGTTCTGTGGTTGTGTTGTGCAGGTCTCCACGTTGCTACTAGCACCGGTAGTGCGCCCTGCCAAAGCTCAGCTAGTAACACCTTTGGGGTGTTTCCTTGCTCCTACTGGTTCGATTAAACCTTGGTTTCATAACTGAGGGAAACTTGCTACTGTGCTCATCATACCTTCCTCTTGGGGTTCCCAACGAGCTCTACATCATCATCGCACCAGCACTTTTCTGGGGCCATACACAGAGCCATCAAGCATTTTTCTGGCGCCGTTGCCGGGGAGTCAAGGACATCTTCACAAGGGGAGTCCCTCATAATCAATCTCTTTACTTTGTTATTTTTGTTTTGCTTAGTTTCTTTTTTGCTTTGTTTGCTTGTTTTGTTATTCAAAAACACAAAAAAATTTAATTTTACTAGTTTGCTTTCTTATTTGAAAAACACAAAAAAAATTAGTTCCTTTCTTAAGTTGCCACTATGTCTAGCCTTGCTCCAGTCACTATGTCACCCGAGGAAATGATTTTCACTTTTAAACAAGGAATTGAGGAAAGTTTTAAGGAAGCTTGGTCTAGAATCTCCGATCTACATGAAAAAACTGAGCCTAAAATGACTCAAAGCTTATTCCTTAGTAGTTTTTACCTTGGGATTGCTCTTTGCTATAGATATGCTTTAGATGCTGTTGTGGGAGGAGATTTCCTCCAATGTAATGAGGATGATGCTATTAATTCTATAAAGAAGTTGATCCTCACTTACAACATGCCTAGCCAAACTGATATTTCTTTCGCAAAAATATTTGCTAGGTTGAACACTCTTGAGACTAGCACTACTAGCTTAGAAAGTTGCTATAATACGCTTAGGGAGCATCACAATGATGTTCCAATAAATTCTGAACCATCAAAGTGGCTCCCTACAGTAAAGATTGAGATAAACACTGAAACTTTTCAAGCTCGCTGTGATATCATGTTTGAATTTTGTCTTATGCCCAAAGATATTTATAAATCTTTGAATACTTGGGGGCTTACTGAAGGAGGAAAAGAAATATCTCTTGCTAATAACACTACCTTATTACCTCTTGGAATAGCTGAAGGAGTGTTTACAAAGATCCTTGGGAAAATGATTTCTACTGATTATCTTGTTATTGAATGTGCAGGAAAAGGACAAATTACACTTGGAAGGTCCCTATTAGAACTCCTTGGAGCAATAATAGATGTGGGAAAGGGGATCATGCACCTTTCTTATCCACCAAACAATCACATTTTCCCCAAGGTTAAGAATAAAAGTAAGAGAGGTAAGGGCAAGAAATTTGGTTTTAATGCTTCTTCGAACACTTGATTCTTTTTCTTGCTTCTTATGCCTAACTTAGAGGCGTTAAAGAAAAGTACTTATTGGAAGATAACCCAAAAGTTTTAGATGAGTCTTGGAAGTTATTACTTCAGTAATAACCTCTCCTTATCCCTTTTATTTTCTTTTTGTGCCAAGAGTAACCTCTAATGAGAGAGAAGTAATGATTGAGAAAGTTGCTGTCCCGAAACAGATTTCTGTGCTTCACCGTAAAAATTCGTGTAAAATCTCTGAACGTCTTTTTGAGGCGTGATTTTTTTTGCTTCTGCCCCAGGTTGTTATCTAAGTTTCGTTAGTTCAACACTTTTTTATTTGAGCAACAGAAGGTCTTCGAAAAAATTCGTATTTACCTGCTGGTCTGTTTTGACAGATTTCTGCCATTTTCTGCATTTGCTTCTTGTTGGTTCCCTTTTGAGTTCTTTTGGGGAATTGAGCTTTTTGAGGGAAGTGCTTCAGTAGCTAGTGTTTTATTGGAAGTTTATTTGGTGTTAGAACTGAACCTTAAGACCTTTTATCTTGAGTGCACTAATGTTGCTAATAAAGATTGTGTGAAGTTTTGTATAAAGGAAAAATTTCAGGTGTATGGAAGGAATGAGTAATGAGATGAAGGATGGACTAAAGCTCAAGCTTGAGGATGCCACGCGTGTCACCCCAAAAAATATCCAAGAAGTTCAAGCGTCAAAGCTTGGGAATGCCCAAGTCATCCCCTTCTTCATCAATAAAAATTCCAGGTTTCTTCCAAACGCCTCATTTTTATTGTTTCATGCAAAGTTGTGTTGTTCTTGGAGCATCTTCTTTTTTGTTTTTGTTTTGGTTTTTCGTTTGCTTTGGTTTGCTTAGTTTGCTGAATAAATTGGTTGGACCCCCTCTTTCATACATTGGTTGCAAATAGTTTGGTTTGGTTTGGAAAAGAGTAGGAAAGTTCATGCTTATGTGGTAAAAAGAGCTTGTTTTTGACTGTGGCCTATGCTCTGTCATGCCATGCTTGATATTTTTTTTGGCTTTATGCTTAGTATTCTTTGCTGTAGCATGACTTTTTATAAACAATTGAGATTGCTTAATGTGCCTTGGATGAATCATGTGTTGTTTTAGCATAGTATACTGGTATTCTCCTTTGATGCTTTATTTGGGTTGACTTGGCACATGATCACACCATGTTATGACTATATCAAGTCACCATAGCCTTTATGATCCTTTAGTTTTCAACTTGTAGTATTACTTTATGCTTTGATCAATGATGTTTTGTCGCTCTGCATGATTATGGCCATTATTGCTCTCTTAGTTTGTCGCTCCCAGTCTTTTGCTAGCCTCCACAACAAAGTATGAGTTCCACTCATGCATCCAACTCCCTAAACCAAGTTATTCCAAAGAGTCCACCATACCTACCTATTAGCTTATGCTATTCCAAGTATATTCATGCTTTTGTTTACCTTCCAAATTAAACTTGTTATGAAAAAACTAGTGATAAAAGCTCTCACGAACTTGATGGAACACTTTACTTTTCTTGCCTTTAATAAACTTGAACCATTGTGTCGTCAATGTTGTATATGCTTGCACTTATTTGTTGGGAATTAGCAAAACCATGCTTTCATGGGGAACACTTTCAACATTGCACTTGGTACTTGTACCTAGTTGATATCATGCTCTTTTGTATATGGATGTCGTCGGTGTGAAATGAAAGGGGAGCTTGTAAGTCCATGGAGTTATGTATATGTGTTAGAGAAACGCCTGGGACGCTGGGCCTGGGACGCCTGTGTTAGAGATACGGGATCGGTTGCTAATATATGTAACTCGGTTCAGGGGCTGCGGAACAAGCGACAACTAGCACGGGATGAGGTCACGATGCGGGTCGACAATGGATCAAGAGTTGATGTGATTGCCATCGGAACGATGCCTCTCCATATGCCGTCGGGATTAGTTATAAACCTGAATAATTGTTATTTGGTGCCTGCACTGAGCATGAACATTGTATTCAGATCATGTTTGATGCAAAGTGGTTATCCGTTTAAGTCTGAAAACAATGGTTGTTCGATTTATATGAATAATATCTTTTATGGTCATGCACCTGTGTTGAATGGTTTATTTCTGTTGGATCTCGATAGTAGTATTACGCATATTCATAATGTTGATGCTAAAAGGATTAAACTTGATAATGATATATCTACATATATGTGGCACTGCCGTCTAGGTCATATTGGTGTTAAACGCATGAAGAAACTCCATTCTGATGGACTTTTGGAATCACTTGATTTTGAATCATTTGATACATGTGAGCCATGCCTTATGGGCAAGATGACTAGAACGCCGTTTTCCGGTTCAATGGAACGGGCGACAGATTTATTGGAAATCATACATACTGATGTGTGTGGACCAATGAGTGTGTCGGCGCGAGGTGGATATCGTTATTTTGTTACTTTCATGGATGATTTGAGTAGATATGGGTATATCTATTTGATGAAACATAAGTCTGAAACCTTTGAAAGGTTCAAAGAATTTCAGAATGAAGTGGAAAATCATCGTAACAGAAAGATCAAATTTCTGCGGTCCGACCGTGGAGGAAAGTATCTTAGTTACGAGTTTAGCACACATATGAAAGACTGTGGAATAGTTTCACAACTCACGCCTGCCGGAACACCACAACGTAATGGTGTGTCAGAACGTCGTAATCGTACTTTATTGGATATGGTTCGATCTATGATGTCTCTGACTGACTTGCCACTGTCATTTTGGGGTTATGCACTGGAAACCGCTGCATTCACTTTAAATAGGGCACCATCTAAATCCGTTGAAAAGACACCATATGAATTATGGTTTGGAAACAAGCCTAAGCTGTCATTTCTTAAAGTTTGGGGATGCGATGTTTATGTGAAGAAACTTCAATCGGATAAACTCGAACCCAAAGCGGAAAAAATGCGTCTTCATAGGATACCCTAAGGAAACGATTGGGTATACCTTCTATCACAAATCCGAGGGCAAGGTCTTTGTTGCCAAGAATGGATCCTTTCTTGAGAAGGAGTTTCTCGTGAAAGGTGTGAGTAGTCGGAAGGTAGAACTCGAAGAGGTTATTGAACCTTCTCTTCATGAAATGGCGAGTAGCGCAGCTCTAGAAGTTGTTTCGGAGTTGACTTCACCTAATGAAGAGAGAGTTAACGATATTGATCATGAAACTCCGAAAGAGGACACTGCCGAACCTCGCAGGTCAAGCAGGACACGTGCAGCTCCTGAACTGTATGGCAATCCTGTTATGAATTTCATGGTTGATGAAATAGATGACCCTGCGACGTATGAAGAAGCGATGATGAGCCCTGATTCCAACAAATGGCTAGAAGCCATGAAATCCGAGATGGAATCCATGTACGAAAACCAGGTTTGGACCTTGGTGGACTTACCTCACGATCAAAAGGCAGAGAATAAATGGATTTTCAAAAGAAAAACTGATGCTGATGGTAATGTAACCATCTATAAGGCTCGACTTGTCGGAAAGGGGTTTCGACAAATTCAAGGAGTTGACTACGATGAGACATTCTCTCCCGTAGCGATGCTTAAGTCGATTAGGATTATGTTAGCAATTGCTGCATATTTCGATTATGAAATATGGCAGATGGATGTCAAAACTGCGTTCCTCAATGGTAATATTGAAGAAGAGTTGTATATGATACAACCTAAGGGTTTTGTCGATCCTAAGGATGCTGATAAGGTGTGCAAACTTCAGCGATCCAACTATGGACTGAAGCAAGCATCCCGAAGTTGGAATCTCCGCTTTGATGAGGTGATCAAAGAGTTTGGATTTGTCCAAACTTATGGAGAGGCTTGTATTTACAAGAAAGTGAGTGGGAGCAATGTGGCATTTCTGATATTATATGTGGATGACATATTATTGATTGGAAATGATATAGATCTTTTAAACAGTGTTAAAAGTTATCTAAACAGCAAATTTTCGATGAAAGACCTTGGTGAAGCATCATATATATTAGGCATTAAAATCTATAGAGATAGATCAAGGCGCCTAATTGGGCTATCGCAGAGTACATACCTTGATAAGATATTAAAGAAGTTTAATATGGATGATAGTAAGAAGGGGTTCTTACCTATGCTGCAAGGCAAGACATTGAGTAAGACTCAAAGTCCGGCTACGACGGAAGAAAGAGAGATGATGGATAAGATCCCCTATGCCTCGTCCATAGGCTCTATAATGTATGCCATGCTATGTACAAGACCGGATGTGGCACATGCTATTAGTTTGACTAGTAGGTACCAATCTGATCCAGGTTCGGAACACTGGATAGCGGTCAATAATATCCTTAAGTACTTGAGAAGAACTAAGGATATGTTTCTTGTATACGGAGGTGAAGAAGAGCTAGTCGCTAAGTGTTATGTTGATGCTAGCTTTGACACTGATCCGGATGACTCTAAGTCTCAATCCGGATACGTATTTCTCTTGAATGGAGCAGCAGTTAGTTGGAGGAACTCCAAACAACCTGTGGTGGCTAGATCAACGACGGAAGCGGAATATGTTGCTGCTTCAGAAGCAGTGCAGGAAGCGGTTTGGATGAAGGAGTTCATAACGGAACTAGGTGTGGTTCCTAGTGCGTTGTACCCAATGGTGATCTATTGTGACAATAATGGAGCCATAGCCAACGCCAGGGAACCAAGGTCTCACAAGAATTCCAAGCATATTAAGCGCCGGTTTCACTCCATCCGCGAGCATGTCAAGGATGGAGATATAAAGATTTGTAAAGTGCACACGGACCTGAATGTAGCAGATCCGTTGACTAAAGTACTCCCTAGGGAAAAACATGATCAACACCAGAACTCCATGGGTGTTAGACTTATCACTATATAAACTAGATTATTGTCTCTAGTGCAAGTGGGAGACTGAAGGAAATATGCCCTGAGAGGCAATAATAAAGTTGTTATTATGTATTCCTTGTATATGATATTTATTTATTTTGCATGCTATAATTGTATTGATAGGAAACATCAATACATGTGTGTTTAATAAACAAAAAGGGTTCCTAGTTATGCCTCTCTTATAGACTATCTTCTTGATTAACAAGATGATCAAGGTTTCCTGATCATGGACATTGGATGTTGTTAATAACAAGGTCACAACATTTGTGAAATGATGTGATGAACATTCATCCGAAGTATAGCATTACGATCAACTCATTATGTTTATATTGCCATAACATCTTACGAAGTAATCTTTATCCTTAGACCATGAGATCATATTAATTGCTAACACCAGAAGAGTATCTTGATAACATCAAACGTCACACCATAACAGGGTGACTATAAAGCTGGGTTCAGTACTACGAAGGTGTTATGTTGAGGCTCATGGATCAAGAGTGGAATTTGTCAATCCAGATGACGGAAAGATATACTCTGGGCCCTCTCAGTGATATCACATTAGGATAGCTTGCAAGCAAGTGATGTGATCACTAGAATGTTATATCACGGGAACGAGAAAAGAGTGCATGTCGATAACGAGATCAAACTAGGTATGGAGATACCGATGATCGAATCTTGGACATGTAATATATCGAGAGACAAAGGGATTTAGTTACAAGCATTAAAGGTTCTCACGATCACAGGAGTCATCGTTGAATGTGTAGGATTCAGTACGGATCTCCAGGTCCCGCTGCTGATTATTGATCGGAGAAGGGTCTTGATCATGTCTGCATTATTCGCGAACCGTAGGGTGGCACACTTAAGAGTTACCGGACACCATTTTGGAGCACATATGTTTCAGACGAAAGAATTGCAAAGCGCAGGAATTGATTCAATAGAAACCGGAAATTGTTTCGGGTGAAATTGCAGAAGGTGGTTCTGCATGTGATATTGAAATATTGCAAGGGGCTATATGTGAATGTTTATTAATTAATGTAATTTACAAAATTCTGAATAAATTTAATAAAACGAGTTTTATTAAATGAGAGAGCATTAAATTTGGAGAAATTTAATGCATTTAAAGTGGAGACTTTAAAAGGGAATGTGAAGAGGCATTTTAATGTGGAGGGGTTACCACCACATGAATGGGGGAGGTGAGGGGTCACCCCCCCATGCGCCGGCCATGGAGAGAGGGCCCCCCCTCCTCCTATAAAATGCCACCCATTCCCTCCTTCATCCTCACACCTCCTTGTGAAGGATCTCTCTCCCCCTCTAGAATCATTCCCCCATGGTCTCGGATTAGCGAGATACATGTTCCCGGTGGCATTTCGTCTGGAAGGAGTTGCTGCTTCCGCTGGATCTCTAGAGCGAGGAGGTGGAGGTTGTCCGGTGGCTTGAACGTGTGTGCGAGTGCGGATGCGCTGCTGAGTTGGGGTGCTCGGACTTCCTCACGATCTTGAGATCGGCAAGTGTACGACTACATCAACCACGAGTTCCTACTCGTTAACAAAACTCGTTGTCTTCGAGGGTAAGTTCTCCATGGATGTATGTCCACCTGTTGCTCTGTATCTAGTAGATAGATCTTGGCGTATAATTCTCATCGTAGGAAATTTTTTGTTTTCTATGCTGCAGACCCAACATGTAAAACTAGTCGTGCATGCATAAATTAATTAGAGTTCATCTACTTGGTAGTATTGCGAATTAGCCCTCTGGCCTTCCTAAATAGAGAGCCTTAATACTATTCAGCTTACTACTCAGCAGAGTACATCCACTGATGCATCCAACCCATCGGAACTTAAGACTTCATGAAAAATACTCAGGAGAGTACTACATCCACGAACTCATCTAGTACCTCCGTTTCAAGGAATAAGGCGCACATGCGCTCCAAAGTAAAGTTTGACCGAATAAATGAAGCAACTAAAATTTACTTATATGTGTAAAATTTGTTTCGTTGAATTCGTATTGAAACAACTTTCCAATGATGCTAAATTTATACAGTACCAACATTATTTATATATATTTAGAGTAAATCTTGGTCAACCAAAAACAAAAATAAGGGAGCCTTATTTCTTGGGACGGAGATAGAGTACTAGTACTACAAAATCCACCATTCCTGGTATGCAAACGATCATTCTGCAATTAAACCAATTAACAACAGCTTACATCACCACTAAAACTTGACGGGAAAGAAGAAACGCAACTCCTTCGAGGTAGCAGGACTGACCAGGTAATGAGGCGGCGCCGCCAGGTAAGACGTAAGGTCCTAAAACGCGACCTCGCCCGGCTTAGCGAAGCTCGGCGTGTCGAGCTCCACCGTCACGCTGCCGGTCCTCCTCCTACCATCCGCCCAGGAGAGCAGCGGCGGGCATTCCGCCCACATCCTTACCCTGTACACCGGCAAGTCGCTTATCGCGGCCCTAACATAGATCGCAGACACGAGGGGGGCCGTGATTACCGAGCCAATCGTCAGAACAAACACAGCGCCGTCCTGCTCCCCAACGACGATGAGCCGGCAGGACGGGTCGCCCGACAGCGGCACCAGCTCCTGGAAAGCTTTGGTGATGGCATACTGGATCTTGTGTACTTGGATCGAGTGGACCACTTCGAGATGGGAGACGAGCACGGGCGGCGGGGCGGTGAAGTCACAGCTGGTCTCCGTGCAAGTGCAAGGAGCGTACCGGCACATGATTTCATGCTCGTGGAGTTTGTAGTAGGGCAGCAAACTACTGCAGCCATTTTGGGCACACTCGACCTTAGCCGCTGATAGGACGGCATCCATGGCGGGCTCGTGGGTGAATCCGCTGCTAGGGTGCTCGCACTTCTGGCAGGAGGTGATCTTGCGGATGCAGTGGTGGTAGACTAGATTAATATCCATGCACTGTAGAAACGGAAGTTCAAAAAATAAAATAGTTGCACGGACGAACCGAAAAAAGAAAAATCAATGGATTGTGAGGGAGAAATGGAGAGACCTTGTAGACCCATCGGGGTTTGAGGGGCTGGGAGAAGGAGGAACATTTGAGAACGGTGGCTTCCATCTTCAGAGTGACTGTCCCAAGCATTGCGATTTGGGTGGGGGGAAATGAGGACTCTCTGATCCGGCCTCAAGCAGTGCCCTTCTTTTAGTATACCACAACTAATAATCAATGAAACTCTACCTGATTGCGCCTTTCCTTTCTGTACTAGGGTCCTTTTTGTTTATTTTGAGGCCTTATTATTTACAAATTCCTGGTTTAGTTGGACAAGATTAGCGACCTATTTGTATTTGTGCACCACCCTTTTATTAGTAAGTTGGCACGTGAGACCCACATAATAATAAAGTATGACATATCATCACTATATAAAATTATGCTCTATAATAGGTAAAGCTCAAAAAAATATGAAAGAGCCACATCTATAAAAAGTAACGGTGTATATTTGTTTTCACCCAGTACACTTTGAAGGTAGCCTAATATGGAAGAGAAAGAAAACATCCAGCCAGAGCTCATTTTTGGGCAGAAGCACGAGGCAAACAGAAGGAAAGTTGTCCTGGACCACCACGGGCCCCAACCTTCTCTGCACTACTGCGCCTGCACGGTTGTACTCCATTGCGCGGAAGCTTACATGGGAAGGAAGAGGTGACTACTGTGATGCTTCCCACCTGAACAAGTGCAAGGCATAGATGCAAGAGTGGACATAGCAGATCAACGGCTTAGATTACTCAATGTTGGGAAGGTTCTAGAACTAAAGGTAAAAACCAAATTCAAAAACTATTGTACTATATTAGTGGTATAGATATTATAGATATAGAAAATCTCGGACCGAAGGGAGTAGGAAAGAGCTCACTTTATCAATTTGTTTTCACCCATCAACTCAATCATCTACGTAGCACCCACAGATGGGGGATGTCGGGGTCGCCTTGGATGCACCACAAAATTATGACTGGGCCATCAAGTGCGGGAACCAGAGTGAGCGTTCCGTCCAATCGCTTACCCTAGTCATCGTCATCGATATTTGCCACAAGCATCGGCTTCATCAATGACATTGATTGTCCCCAAGCTTCGGTAATCTGCCACATTAATATCGGATCATCTCCTTCCTACTAGTAGTATTTATCCTCTCCCCTTCCCTGCACCACCAATCCATCTCTAATCCCCCGCTTCTAGCAACCATCTCCGTCCTCATCTGTCATCCATGGCCACCTTCTGGTTGCCGCCCGCCGTACCGGAGCACAAAGACCCCAACATCGCCGCACAGGAGGACAATTCCCTACGCATTTGGGCCTTCTCCCCACTGTGAACAAAGTGGCAGCTGGCGTGTGCCTTCCTCGACGCTGGGTACGGTCACCGCAAGTACCGTATGTATCGCCTCCACGACAATCCGTACGGGACATTGAAGGTCAAGTTCGTCAACTTCAGGGACGTCCGTCTCCTCTACGGCCAGGCCTTCCACTACGGCTGCGAGATGGTGGTGTTCACCGGCGCCAACATTTTCACCAACTATTGGGACCGGTTCCCGAACAATGACAACTTCATCCACAGTGTCCTCTCGGAGCTGCCGATGGCTCCGGTGGTACCACTGCCATATCCGCAGGTGCCGCTGATGGCTCAGGAGGTACTGCCGCCTTATCCGAAGGTGCCGCCGCATTATCTGGAGGTGCCACTGATGGCTCAGGAGGTGCCGCCACGTTATCCGGAGGTGTCGATGAGTTAGGAGCCGGCTGTGTTGCTGGAGCTGGCGTTGGTGCCGATGTCACGAGCCGCCGCTGGCGGCACGGACTAGTGCTAGGAGGCGTCGGACCTGCACTAGTTCAGCAGCGAGTCCTTTATATGTAAACTCGTGATGTTATGTTAGGGGCTGTTTGGTTTAGAGGATGTCAATTAGGGATGAGGGTATCCCCAACTAGCTAGTTAGGGGTAGTCTTTTTTGTTTGGTAAAGTGGGATAAAAAGTGGTTAGGGATAGCCAGTCAAAATCTATTGGCCCAACTATTTTTTTTCATTTTACTCTTTCACCTTGTCTTCTTCATCCGCATCACCACTTCCCTAGCAGCGGCCACGACCGCCAGCAGCTCGCCACCCTTTTTCCTTCGACCCCGTGTCAACCTGCCTGCATGTGCCCCTTCTGCCTGCCCACTCTGTCCGGCGGCCTACGCCCGCGTGCGTATTCGAACACCTGCTCTGCATGACGCCCTACGCTATGGCCGCCCTCTTGTCGAGTCCATAGGGGAGAAAAGATGGTTATTTTCTCTAGAGAGGAAGGGTGAACGAACAAGAAAACGCTTAGGAGGAGCTATCCAAAAGTGGTTGAGCTCATCCAGCTCTTTTTGTGGGATATGATCAACCACCATTTTGAGCCAAAAGTGGTTATCCATATCCCCTCCACCCTCTAAACCAAACACTGGATAACCAAAAAAAGTGGATATCCCGTATTATCCACTAAACCAAACAACCCCGTAATGGATGAATGAAGTTTCTTTTGGGACGTCCTTTCTTTTCATACCATCGTCAAAAAAGAGTTTCTTTTGTTACTACTCACTGTACTGTGTAGTACTAGTAGTACTGCCAATGACGATCTATTGAATATCCTTCCCACTGATGTTTGTGAAGGAAGTGAAAATTTCGAAACTCGAAAAGTTTGAATTGCTACTCTATTGTACTCCCTCAAATTACTTGACCCGAATTTGTCTAGATTCGGATGTATATAAACATGTTCTAGTGCTAGATGCATTTGAATCTGATAAATGCAAGTCAATTAATTTGGGCCAAAAGGAGTAGTAGTCGGGTTCGGCTCCTTCTCGAGAGAGCAGCTGATCACTCCATCTGTTTCATACTACTTCCTCTTTGCTTGTTTTGCAAATATGACCAAATCGGTCGCCATTCAAATTCTTGGATATGGGATCATAAAGTTTGATGTAGAGATATGGCCTTGACCTTGTGGTCGTTTGGCTTAAAATCCAAGAAAGTTCATACTCGTTGACAGCTAAGCCTAAAGTCATTTAAATTTCACCAGTTACTTTTAGGTTAGCATTTTACACGATCGACGGAGCATATTTTACATCAAAGACCAAAAAAGGGAAATTTACATGGAGGTCCATACATTTAGCCCAAAGGACCATAAAAGGAAAACTTTCTGGTTCGGCTCCTTCTCGAGAGATTAGCTGATCTGAGCCAAACTCTTCATACTACTTTCTCTTTGATTGTTTTCATAATATGGCCAAATCTGTTGCCATGCAAATTCTATCATATGGTGCCATCAACATAAAGTATGATGTTGATATGGCCTTGACCTTGGTCGTTCGGCTTGAAATCTAAGAATGTTCATACTTGTTGACAAGTAAGCTTAAATTCGTTTAAATTTCACCACTTACACTGTTTGGTTAGAATTTTACATGGATGGTGGGAGAACATTTTACATCAAGGACCTAAAAAAGGGAAAATTGCATCACGGTCCATACATTTAGCACAAAGGACCCTAAAACCAAACAAGGAATTAAAAACAGTCAGGTACGGGTCCTCGAGAGAGCAGCTGATCAAAAAAATCTTCTTACTTGCTTTTCAGAAAATAAACTCACGTCACTTGGAAAAACGAAATTAATTATTTTTGTTTTTAATATCTTTGATTGTTTTCAAAAGATGGCCAAATTTCCTGGCATGCAAATTCTTGGATATGGGATCATAAGCATAAAGTACATTCTACATAAAGGACCTAAAAAAGGGAAAATTACATCGAGGTCCATACATTTAGCACAAAGGACCCTAAAATTGAGCAAACAAAACAATCGGGTTCGGCTCCTTCTCGAGAGAGCAGCTGGTCGAGCCATACTCTTCATACTACTTCCTCTTTGATTGTTTTCAAAATATGGCTAAATCTGTCGCCATGCAAATTCTTGAATATGGGATCATCAACATAAAGTATGATGTAGAGATATGGCCTTGACCTCGTGGTCGTTTGGCTTGAAATCCAAGACTTTTTCTTACCCGTTGACAACTATGCTTAAATTCATTGAAATTTCATCACTTACTTATAGGTTAGCATTTTACACGGTTGGTGGGAGTACATTCTGCATCAAGGACATAAAAGGGGGGAAATTACATCGAGGTCCACACATTTAGCACAAAGGACCCTAAAATTAAGCAAGGAAAAACAGTCGGGTCCGGATCCTTCTCATGAGAGTAGATGATCGAGCCATACTCTTCAGACTACTTCATCTTCGATTGTTTTAAAAATATGGCCAAATTTGTCGGGATGCAAATTCTTGGATATGGGATCGATCATGAGCATAAAGTATGATGTAGATATGTCCTTGCTGGTTCGTCTTGAAATTGAAGAATGGTTCATACTCGTTGACAACTAAGCTTAAATTCATTTCAATTTCACCACTTACTTTTAGGTTAGAACTTTACACGGTTGATCGGAGTACATTGTACATCAGGAACCTCAAAAGAGCAAAAATTACATCGAGGTCCATTCATTTAGCATAAAGGACCCTAAAAGGAAAAAATTCTGGTTCGACTCCTTCTCGAGAGATCAGCTAATCCGAGCCAAACTCTTAATACTACTTGCTCTTTGATTGTTTCCAAAACATGGCCAAATCTATTGCCATGCAAACTCTCTAACATGGGATCATGAGCATAAAGTATGATGTTGATATGGCCTTGACGACTGATACATTGCAAATGTACCTATAATTTTTGATGTTCCATGCTTGGTTTTATCCACTTTCTTGTGTTTTGTCCACACTTTGGAGTACTTTTCATATGATTTCTTGGACTAACCTATTAACAAGAGCCATAGTGCCAGCTGCCTGTTTTCTGCTGTTTTTGGTTCCAGGAAAGTTAGAAAATGAATATTCTCGGAATTGGATGGGACAAAAGCCAAAGTGCCTATTTTTCCGGAAGTCATCAAATGCCCGAATACGAGACGGAGAGGGGCCAGAGGCCGGCCACACCACCTGGCCATGCGGCCAGGCTTGGCCCGTGCCAATGGGTGGTATGGTGGCCCCTGGCACCCCCTCGGCCTCCCCTTCCGCCTATATATTTCCCTCGCGACGAAAACCCTAAGGGCCCGATCAAAAATCCACAAAAGAGTCTGTAGCTGCCGTCATCTCCATCCCTAGATCAGGAGGGATCTGAAGCTCTTCCTGGCACCCTGCCGGAGAGGGGAATTCACCCTGGAGGCCTTCTTCATCACCATGCAAGCCTCCGGTGTGATGCGTGAGTAGTTCATCCTTGGACTATGGATCCATGTAGTAGCTAGATGGCTGGTTCTCCTCCTTTGTGCTTTCATGTCTAGATCTTGTGAGCTCCGTTCATGATCAAGATCATCTATTTGTAATTCTGCATGTTGTGTTTGCGGGGATCCGATGGATATTGAGATGCTATTTCAGATTGATTATTGATTCTATCATGTCCTTGTTATTTGTGATCTTGCATGCTTTCCGTTGTTAGTAGCTATCTTGGCCAAGTAGATGCTAGCAACTCCAAGAGTTAGTATTTATGCTCGATAGTGGATTCATGCCTCTGGTAATCTGGGAAAGTGACAGAAATCTCTAAGGTACTAGATGTGCTGTTGCTACTAGGGAGAAAACAATAATCCTTTGTTCATAGAACAATTGTATTGTTTACTTACACCCAATTCGTAAAGCAATAATCTATTGCTTGCAACTTAATACTGGAGTGGATTCGGATGATAACCTGAAGGTGGATTATTAGTCATAGATGTAGTTGGATGGCGGTCTACGTATAATGTTATAATGCCCAATCAAGTTCCAAAGGAGTCAAGATGATTAGTATATGCATGTATTGCTTTCTCGATGTTTGCCAACTGCCCCACTCTAATTTGTTCACCCAGCATGTTATGTGGTTGTGTTGTGCAGGTCTCCATGTTTCTACTAGCACCGGTAGTGCGCCCTGCCAAGCCTCAGCTAGCAACACCTTTGGGGTGTTTCCTTGCTCCTACTAGTTCGATTAAACCTTGTTTTCATAACTGAGGGAAACTTGCTGTTGTGCTCATCATGCCTTCCTCTTGGGGTTCCCAACGAGCTCTACATCAACACCGCACCAACATGGTTGTTCGGTTTGAAATCCAAGAATGTTCATACTCGTTGACAAGTAAGCTTAAAATAATCCTATAAATTTCACCACTTACACTTTTAGACCTAAAAAGGGGATAAATTACATCGAGGTCCATACATTTAGCACAAAGGACCCTAAAATCAAGCAAGGAAAACAGTCGGGTCTGGCTCCTTCACACGAGAGTAGCTGATTGAGCCATACACTCTTCATACTACTTCCTCTTTGTTTTTTTCAAAATATGGCCAAATCTGTCGCCATGCAAATTCTTTGATATGGGATCATCAGCATAAGGTATGATGTAGAGATATGGCCTTGACCTTGTGGTCATTCGGCTTGAAATCTAAGAAAGTTCATACTCGTTGACAACTAAGCTTAAATTCATTAAAATTTTACCACTTACTTTTAGGTTAGCATTTTACACGGCCGGTGGGAGCATATTTTACATCAAGGACCTAAAAAATGGGGAAATTACATTGATGTCCATACAATTATCACAAAGGAACCTAAAAGGAAAACCTTTTGTTGCATTGGTTCGGCTCCTTCTCGAGAGGTTATTAGCTGATCTAAGCCAAACTCTTCATACTACTTCCTCTTCGATTGTTTCCAAAATAATATGGACAAATCTGTTGGCATGCAAATTCTCTGATATGGGGTTATTAGCATAAAATATGATGTTGATATGGCATTGACCTTGGTCGTTCATCTTGAAATCCAAAAAAATTTCGTACTCGTCGACAACTATGCTTAAATTCGTTTCAATTTCACCACATACTTTTAGGTTAGAATTTTACACGAGCGATGTGAGTACATTTTACATCAAGAACCTAAAAAAGGGAAAATTACATTGAGGTACATACATTTAGCACAAATGACCCTAAAATTGAGCAAAGAAAATAGTCGGGTTCGTTTGGCTCCTTCTCGAGAGAACAGCCGATCGAGCCATAATTTCATACTACCTCCTCTTCGACTGTTTTACAAATATGGACAAATTTGTCGCCATGCAAATTCTTGGTTATGGGATCATCATCATAAAGTATGATGTAGAGATATGGCCTTGACCATGTGGTCGTTCGGCTTGAAATCCAAGAAAGTTCCTACTCGTTGATAGCTAAGCTTAAATTCGTTTAAATTTCACCACTTACTTTTAGGTTAGCATTTTACACGGTCGCGGTGGGAGCATATTTTACATCAAAGACCTATAAAGGGAAATTTACATCGGGGTCCATACATTTAGCCCAAAGGACCGTAAAAGGAAAACTTTCTGGTTTGGCTCCTTCTCGAGACATCTGCTGATCTGAGCCAAACTCTTCATACTACTTCCTCTTCGATTGTTTTCAAAAAATATGGCCCAATTTGTTGGCATGCAAATTCTCTCGTATGGGGCCATCATCATAAAGTATGATGTTGATATGGCCTTGACCTTGGTCGTTTGGCTTGAAATCCAAGAATGTTCATACCCATTGAGAAGTAAGCTTAAATTCATTTAAATTTCACCACTTACACTTATTGGTTAGAATTTTACATGGATGGTGGGACTACATTTTAGATCAAGGACCTAAAAAAGGGAAAACTACATCGAGGTCCATACATTTAGCACAAAGGACCCTAAAACCAAACAAGGAATTGGAAACAGTCGGGTACAACTCCTTGAGAGAGTAGTTGATCGAGCCATACTCTTCATACTGCTTCCTCTTTCCCAATTTTGGACGCATATTAGATTTGGTCAAAGTCAATCTTTATAAAGTTCGACCAACTATATGTAAAAACATACTGACTTTTCTAATGACAAATGCATATAATATGAAAATATACTAGTCCATAAAGGCTATCCATAAGACAAAAAGAAGTCCATAAGGCTATCCATAGACATAGTGGAGGTTCACTTTAGGGGAATTTCCTTAAGGGTGACCTACAAGCTTGTGGGTTGTCCATAAGCAATAAACAACTATTTTACTCTCTCCTCTCTCTCTTGTGTGTGTGTACTTTTAATAGATAAGTGGGTCCCAACTTATGGTGAACTTGACCTCATACATTGTAGTTATTTCCATAAGCTATGTGGGTCCCATCTTATGGCAAAAGTTCACCTTATACATAGGTGACTGATACATTGCAAATGTATCTATAATTTTTGATGTTCCATTCTTGGTTTTATCTACTTTCTTATGTTTTGTCCACACTTTGGAGTACTTTTCATATGATTTCTTGGACTAACCTATTAACAAGAGCCACGGTGCCAGCTGCCTGTTTTCTGCTATTTTTGGTTCCAGGAAAGTTAGAAAATGAATATTCTCGGAATTGGATGGAACAAAAGCCAAAGTGCCTATTTTTCCGGAAGTCATCAGATGCCCGAATACGAGACGGAGAGGGGCCAGAGGCTGGCCACACCACCTGGCCATGCGGCCAGGCTTGGCCCGCGCCAGGGGGTGGTGTGGTGGCCCCTGACACCCCCTCGGCCTCCCCTTCCGCCTATATATTTCCCTCGGGACGAAAACCCTAAGGGCCCGATCAAAAATCCACGAAAGAGTCTGTAGCTGCCGCCATCTCCATCCCTAGATCAGGAGGGATCTAAAGCTCTTCCTAGCACCCTGCCGTAGAGGGGAATTCACCCTGGAGGCCTTCTTCATCACCATGCAAGCCTCCGGTGTGATGCGTGAGTAGTTCATCCTTGGACTATGGATCCATGTAGTAGCTAGATGGCTGGTTCTCCTCCTTTGTGCTTTCATGTCTAGATCTTGTGAGCTCCGTTCATGATCAAGATCATCTATTTGTAATTCTGCATGTTGTGTTTGCGGGGATCCGATGGATATTGAGATGCTATTTTAGATTGATTATTGATTCTATCATGTCTTTGTTATTTGTGATCTTGCATGCTTTCAATTGTTAGTAGCTATCTTGGCCAAGTAGATGCTAGCAACTCCAAGAGTTAGTATTTATGCTCGATAGTGGGTTCATGCCTCTGGTAATCTGGGGAAGTGACAGAAATCTCTAAGGTACTAGATGTGCTGTTGCTACTAGGGAGAAAACAATAATCCTTTGTTCATAGAACAATTGTATTGTTTACTTACACCCAATTCGTAAAGCAATAATCTGTTGCTTGCAACTTAATACTGGAGTGGATTCGGATGATAACCTGAAGGTGGATTATTAGTCATAGATGTAGTTGGATGGCGGTCTATGTATAATGTTGTAATGCCCGATCAAGTTCCAAAGGAGTCAAGATGATTAGTATATGCATGTATTGCTTTCTCGATGTTTGTCAATTGCCCCGCTGTAATTTGTTCACCCAGCATGTTATTTATCTAAGGAGAGCCACCTCTAGTGAACTATGGATCCCGGTCCTTTCTTTACATACAATCTACAAACTGTTACTGCTTTGTGTTTACTTTCTACAAACTTTTACTTCTTTCCATTCGATACGTTTAATCCTTTGTTTTCCGCAAAACACGGTGAGGTTGACAACCTCATCGCAAGTTGGGGACAAAGTTCTGTGGTTGTATTGTGCAGGTCTCCACGTTGCTACTAGCACCGGTAGTGCGCCCTACCAAGCCTCAGCTAGCAACACCTATGGGGTGTTTCCTTGCTCCTACTAGTTCGATTAAACCTTGGTTTCATAATTGAGGGAAACTTGCTGTTGTCCTCATCATACCTTCCTCTTGGGGTTCCCAAGGAGCTCTACATCAACACCGCACCAACATGGTTGTTCGGTTTGAAATCCAAGAATGTTCATACTCGTTGACAAGTAAGCTTAAAATAATCCTATAAATTTCACCACTTACACTTTTAGACCTAAAAAGGGGATAAATTACATCGAGGTCCATACATTTAGCACAAAGGACCCTAAAATCAAGCAAGGAAAACAGTCGGGTCTGGCTCCTTCACACGAGAGTAGCTGATTGAGCCATACACTCTTCATACTACTTCCTCTTTGTTTTTTTCAAAATATGGCCAAATCTGTCGCCATGCAAATTCTTTGATATGGGATCATCAGCATAAGGTATGATGTAGAGATATGGCCTTGACCTTGTGGTCATTCGGCTTGAAATCTAAGAAAGTTCATACTCGTTGACAACTAAGCTTAAATTCATTAAAATTTTACCACTTACTTTTAGGTTAGCATTTTACACGGCCGGTGGGAGCATATTTTACATCAAGGACCTAAAAAATGGGGAAATTACATTGATGTCCATACAATTATCACAAAGGAACCTAAAAGGAAAACCTTTTGTTGCATTGGTTCGGCTCCTTCTCGAGAGGTTATTAGCTGATCTAAGCCAAACTCTTCATACTACTTCCTCTTCGATTGTTTCCAAAATAATATGGACAAATCTGTTGGCATGCAAATTCTCTGATATGGGGTTATTAGCATAAAATATGATGTTGATATGGCATTGACCTTGGTCGTTCATCTTGAAATCCAAAAAAATTTCGTACTCGTCGACAACTATGCTTAAATTCGTTTCAATTTCACCACATACTTTTAGGTTAGAATTTTACACGAGCGATGTGAGTACATTTTACATCAAGAACCTAAAAAAGGGAAAATTACATTGAGGTACATACATTTAGCACAAATGACCCTAAAATTGAGCAAAGAAAATAGTCGGGTTCGTTTGGCTCCTTCTCGAGAGAACAGCCGATCGAGCCATAATTTCATACTACCTCCTCTTCGACTGTTTTACAAATATGGACAAATTTGTCGCCATGCAAATTCTTGGTTATGGGATCATCATCATAAAGTATGATGTAGAGATATGGCCTTGACCATGTGGTCGTTCGGCTTGAAATCCAAGAAAGTTCCTACTCGTTGATAGCTAAGCTTAAATTCGTTTAAATTTCACCACTTACTTTTAGGTTAGCATTTTACACGGTCGCGGTGGGAGCATATTTTACATCAAAGACCTATAAAGGGAAATTTACATCGGGGTCCATACATTTAGCCCAAAGGACCGTAAAAGGAAAACTTTCTGGTTTGGCTCCTTCTCGAGACATCTGCTGATCTGAGCCAAACTCTTCATACTACTTCCTCTTCGATTGTTTTCAAAAAATATGGCCCAATTTGTTGGCATGCAAATTCTCTCGTATGGGGCCATCATCATAAAGTATGATGTTGATATGGCCTTGACCTTGGTCGTTTGGCTTGAAATCCAAGAATGTTCATACCCGTTGAGAAGTAAGCTTAAATTCATTTAAATTTCACCACTTACACTTATTGGTTAGAATTTTACATGGATGGTGGGACTACATTTTAGATCAAGGACCTAAAAAAGGGAAAACTACATCGAGGTCCATACATTTAGCACAAAGGACCCTAAAACCAAACAAGGAATTGGAAACAGTCGGGTACAACTCCTTGAGAGAGTAGTTGATCGAGCCATACTCTTCATACTGCTTCCTCTTTCCCAATTTTGGACGCATATTAGATTTGGTCAAAGTCAATCTTTATAAAGTTCGACCAACTATATGTAAAAACATACTGACTTTTCTAATGACAAATGCATATAATATGAAAATATACTAGTCCATAAAGGCTATCCATAAGACAAAAAGAAGTCCATAAGGCTATCCATAGACATAGTGGAGGTTCACTTTAGGGGAATTTCCTTAAGGGTGACCTACAAGCTTGTGGGTTGTCCATAAGCAATAAACAACTATTTTACTCTCTCCTCTCTCTCTTGTGTGTGTGTACTTTTAATAGATAAGTGGGTCCCAACTTATGGTGAACTTGACCTCATACATTGTAGTTATTTCCATAAGCTATGTGGGTCCCATCTTATGGCAAAAGTTCACCTTATACATAGGTGACTGATAAATTGCAAATGTATCTATAATTTTTGATGTTCCATTCTTGGTTTTATCTACTTTCTTATGTTTTGTCCACACTTTGGAGTACTTTTCATATGATTTCTTGGACTAACCTATTAACAAGAGCCACGGTGCCAGCTGCCTGTTTTCTGCTATTTTTGGTTCCAGGAAAGTTAGAAAATGAATATTCTCGGAATTGGATGGGACAAAAGCCAAAGTGCCTATTTTTCCGGAAGTCATCAGATGCCCGAATACGAGACGGAGAGGGGCCAGAGGCTGGCCACACCACCTGGCCATGCGGCCAGGCTTGGCCCGCGCCAGGGGGTGGTGTGGTGGCCCCTGACACCCCCTCGGCCTCCCCTTCCACCTATATATTTCCCTCGGGACGAAAACCCTAAGGGCCCGATAAAAAATCCACGAAAGAGTCTGTAGCTGCCGTCATCTCCATCCCTAGATCAGGAGGGATCTAAAGCTCTTCCTAGCACCCTGCCGGAGAGGAGAATTCACCCTGGAGGCCTTCTTCATCACCATGCAAGCCTCCGGTGTGATGCGTGAGTAGTTCATCCTTGGACTATGGATCCATGTAGTATCTAGATGGCTGGTTCTCCTCCTTTGTGCTTTCATGTCTAGATCTTGTGAGCTCCGTTCATGATCAAGATCATCTATTTGTAATTCTGCATGTTGTGTTTGCGGGGATCCGATGGATATTGAGATGCTATTTTAGATTGATTATTGATTCTATCATGTCTTTGTTATTTGTGATCTTGCATGCTTTCCGTTGTTAGTAGCTATCTTGGCCAAGTAGATGCTAGCAACTCCAAGAGTTAGTATTTATGCTCGATAGTGGGTTCATGCCTCTGGTAATCTGGGGAAGTGACAGAAATCTCTAAGGTACTAGATGTGCTGTTGCTACTAGGGAGAAAACAATAATACTTTGTTCATAGAACAATTGTATTGTTTACTTACACCCAATTCGTAAAGCAATAATCTGTTGCTTGCAACTTAATACTGGAGTGGATTCGGATGATAACCTGAAGGTGGATTATTAGTCATAGATGTAGTTGGATGGCGGTCTATGTATAATGTTGTAATGCCCGATCAAGTTCCAAAGGAGTCAAGATGATTAGTATATGCATGTATTGCTTTCTCGATGTTTGTCAATTGCCCCGCTGTAATTTGTTCACCCAGCATGTTATTTATCTAAGGAGAGCCACCTCTAGTGAACTATGGATCCCGGTCCTTTCTTTACATACAATCTACAAACTGTTACTGCTTTGTGTTTACTTTCTACAAACTTTTACTTCTTTCCATTCGATACGTTTACTCCTTTGTTTTCCGCAAAACACGGTGAGGTTGACAACCTCATCGCAAGTTGGGGACAAAGTTCTGTGGTTGTATTGTGCAGGTCTCCACGTTGCTACTAGCACCGGTAGTGCGCCCTACCAAGCCTCAGCTAGCAACACCTTTGGGGTGTTTCCTTGCTCCTACTGGTTCGATTAAACCTTGGTTTCATAACTGAGGGAAACTTGCTGTTGTGCTCATCATACCTTCCTCTTGGGGTTCCCAAGGAGCTCTACGTCAACACCGCACCAACATGGTTGTTCAGTTTGAAATCCAAGAATGTTTATACTCGTTAACAAGTAAGCTTAAAATAATCCTATAAATTTCACCACTTACACTTTTAGACCTAAAAGGGGATAAATTACATCGAGGACCATACATTTAGCACAAAGGACCCTAAAATCAAGCAAGGAAAGCAGTCGGGTTCGGCTCCTTCTCATGAGAGTAGCTGATTGAGCCATACACTCTTCATACTACTTCCTCTTCGTTTTTTTCAAAATATGGCCAAATCTGTCGCCATGCAAATTCTTTGATATGGGATCATCAACATAAGGTATGATGTAGAGATATGGCCTTGACCTTGTGGTCATTCGGCTTGAAATCTAAGAAAGTTCATACTCGTTGACAACTAAGCTTAAATTCATTAAAATTTCACCACTTACTTTTAGGTTAGCATTTTACATGGCCGTGAGAGCATATTTTACATCAAGGACCTAAAAAAGTGGGAAATCACATCGATGTCCATACAATTATCACAAAGGACCCTAAAAGGAAAACCTTTTGTTGCATTGATTTGGCTCCTTCTCGAGAGGTTATTAGCTGATCTAAGCCAAACTCTTCATACTACTTCCTCTTTGATTATTTCCAAAATAATATGGACAAATCTGTTGCCATGCAAATTCTCTGATATGGGGTTATTAGCATAAAATATGATGTTGATATGGCATTGACCTTGGTCGTTCATCTTGAAATCCAAAAAAATTTCGTACTCGTCGACAACTATGCTTAAATTCGTTTCAATTTCACCACATACTTTTAGGTTAGAATTTTACACGAGCGATGTGAGTACATTTTACATCAAGAACCTAAAAAAGGGAAAATTACATTGAGGTACATACATTTAGCACAAATGACCCTAAAATTGAGCAAAGAAAATAGTCGGGTTCGTTTGGCTCCTTCTCGAGAGAACAGCCGATCGAGCCATAATTTCATACTACCTCCTCTTCGACTGTTTTACAAATATGGACAAATTTGTCGCCATGCAAATTCTTGGATATGGGATCATCATCATAAAGTATGATGTAGAGATATGGCCTTGACCATGTGGTCGTTCGGCTTGAAATCCAAGAAAGTTCCTACTCATTGATAGCTAAGCTTAAATTCGTTTAAATTTCACCACTTACTTTTAGGTTAGCATTTTACACGGTCGCGGTGGGATCATATTTTACATCAAAGACCTATAAAGGGAAATTTACATTGGGGTCCATACATTTAGCCCAAAGGACTGTAAAAGGAAAACTTTCTGGTTCGGTTCCTTCTCGAGACATCTGCTGATCTGAGCGAAACTCTTCATACTACTTCCTCTTCGATTGTTTTCAAAAAATATGGCCCAATTTGTTGGCATGCAAATTCTCTCGTATGGGGCCATCAACATAAAGTATGATGTTGATATGGCCTTGACCTTGGTCGTTTGGCTTGAAATCCAAGAATGTTCATACCCGTTCAGAAGTAAGCTTAAATTCGTTTAAATTTCACCACTTACACTTATTGGTTAGAATTTTACACGGATGGTGGGACTACATTTTAGATCAAGGACCTAAAAAAGGGAAAACTACATCGAGGTCCATACATTTAGCACAAAGGACCCTAAAACCAAACAAGGAATTGAAAACAGTCGGGTACAACTCCTTGAGAGAGTAGTTGATCGAGTGTCAACACCCGGATTTTTAATCCCAGATGCCCGTTATGCCAGCCAGCACACGATACAACACACACCACAGCAATCAAAGGGGACAACAGATGGTTTGAAGAACCATTCTGCAAGCTACGATACAATGAGATGATACATCTCATGCCACGACAGTGCTCTAGTGCATCTACTCATCGTCAATGAAGTCGGAGTCTTCATCATCAGTGTAGAAGTCCACAGCATCCTCTTCTAGAAAGTCATCATCGTTGCTGAGGTAAGAATCCATATCTCCCTGGATGTCTTCTCCTTCATCATCTTCTTCCTTGGCGGCAATCTGAGCTTCCTGCTCCTTGACGGTCTTCTCGAGGTCGGCCACCTTCTTGCAAAGACGGTCGATGGTGCGATCCTTCTTTGCACGCTGGCGAGGAAGAGACTGGCAATCTTGGACGAGCAGTGTGAAAGTCTTGGCCTTCTGGTCGGCAATTGCACGGTTCTGGTTGGCTAACTCTCTGGCATTGTCCAGCTCCTGCTGTCGGTCATGAAGCAAGAAGTCAAGGTTCTCCACTTGACGCTTCAACTCTGGGTGACTTGGCATCTCCATCGGCATTCCCATGAAGTCACGTCTTGCATAGTGTGCAAAACGGGTTCCTTGGATCTTGTTGACGCTAAGGGCACATGGACGCGCGAGAGCTTCATGCATTGCCCTGGCTAATCCATCTAGCCAGTTGTTCTCCCTCACAGAGAACTGAATTCTCCCGGAAGTTGGTGCTTCAATGCTCCCTCGAAGATCTGCGGTGACTAGCCATTGTAGGTCTCCTCCTGGGGGTCCTGGAAGTTGAGCTCCAAGAAACTCCGGATGTGGGCGTCCCAGAAATTTTGACAGTGAATCTAGATCCCTCTCGAAGATTAGCTGACCTCCGTTTCCCAACTGGTAAAACTTGCTAAACTGAGTCTCCATCTACAAGAATTTAGGATGAGGAAATTAGTGAAGTGATCAAGTGTGTCAAATTTTAAGTAGTAATGTAAGAATTTTGAGGAACGTGTATTTTTGAGAAAGAATGAGTTCACAAGGGTAAGAGGGGAAATAGTTTTTCATAAATACTCACTTTGGTTTTGAAGCTAAGTTTTTGATTTGGGCGTCCATTCTAACTAGGGTCTCCTATGGTCAGGATGGCTCTGATACCAACTTGTCAACACCCGAATTTTTAATCCCAGATGCCTGTTATGCCATACCTCGTAATCCCAGGATTACCATTTTTGCGAGACATAACGGATTTGATATCATAGTACATCATCCCTTACAAACCATACATAAGGTTTTACACAAATAAGGATCTCATGATCCAGTCTTTAATACAACAAGCAGTGGAAATAAACGATAGCGTAGCGGTGCGGTCCATCTTCAGGGGCACATGCAATGCTGACGAAGGCAGATAGTCCTAGTTATCATAGCCGTCCTGCTGACCATTATCTTGATACTCTCCTTCATAGTCTGGACATGATAATAGCCAGGGACAAAAGCCATGAGTACTCTTTAAGTACTCGCAAACTACTACTAGCAAGGGTTATAATCTTAAGTTAAAGTACGGAATTTAGAGAATAACTATCAAGTTAAGTTTGAAACCTAAGCTGAGTTCTGAAACAAGAAAAGATAAAATAAAAGTCTAGAATCACTTAAGTTGGGAAGCTATTTTCATGTACACCACCCTGTTGTGGTCAAGTCAAGGTCCATCATTCATTTCAAGTCATTTAGAAAACATCTGACAACAAAACAGTATGGCCATTCCAACTGTCCATAACCGCGGACGTGGCTATTCGAATAGTTTGACACTCTGTAGAGGTGGTACACTTTCACCACAAGATTCGATACATCTGTCAGGGATAACCCTGAATCATCATACTTAGTATGCAGATAATCAAACATAACCTTCCCTTTACACACCCTAGTACAAGCACCTCTCCTATGAGCATGGCCTCCCAACCATGACCATCAGTCATCTTGGGCACTACATAGGTGGACAACATTGAGAGGTAGCCTCAGCTCAAACCTCTCCCGTGAGGGAACTAATACTAATGCATATAAATTTCCAGCTAAGCCTTACCCAATTCAGGTAATGTGGTTGTACGGTAAATTTGGAATGGTATCGCATCCGAATCCAACCATCAGTTTTAGAAAAAAAAGGGTTAAGGCTCATGCCTCATCATTTTCATCATCATAAACCAATTGTGTTTCTCAACACATGTCAAAACATCTCAATAGAATGACTCATCATTCCAAGGTTTTCATAACTCATTTTCACCAAGTGTTCCCATCTAAAATGACTCAAGTTTGATCTATTCTAAAACACTAGGTTAAGAGTGTTCACTAAGGTGAGAAGGTGGGATCAATCTCATGCCATAGAATGACATCTAAGGGTTTCCAATTAGGTCAAGTTTTATACTCTTTATGCTACCTTCAAAAATTAATTAAAGAACTTGGTGTAGACTAAGGGGGTGTGATCAAAGTATGCTTAAGGCATCTTTACTAAACTATCTAGTTTTATTCTAGCTTGCTACAATAGCTTACTAAAGCATGTTTGCAAGGGTTAGCTTGCCACTAATAGCTTGCTACAATAGCTTGCTACAATAGCTTGCCTTGGTTGGTGCAGTGGTTGAAGTTGTCTTCTTCTTCTTCTTCTTCTTCTTCTTGGTAGAACTCCTCCTCGAAGGCTTGGTCGGTACTATCGTCTATAAATACATAGGGAGTGCACAATCACCAAGCAATACTTAATTTAGGCTAAGTAGTATTCTAAACCACACAAGTGATGATCTATTATCATCCCAAGCATCACAAGTTTAATTCAATATTTTCAACCTTTTTATTTTGGAAAAGTAATTTCTACTCATCGAAAAATTAACTACAATTTAATATTCACCACTAAAACATGGGATCATGTGGACACATGTCCTCACCACATATTCTAACATGTGGGAATGAGATTTAAAGGTTGGATCAATATTACTTTGGTTTAAGTTTATTATTTAATGATTTAAAGTGACTAGAAATGCCTATATTGCATTATTTTGGTACTAGTCCAAAGTCACTGCCTGTAAACCTTAATATTATTATATATTTGGATAGATATGATGAAATGTGATTTTTGAGAGTCGGAATCAACTCAAAAGCTAACTTGGTTGATTTTATAAAAATGTTCCAAGTTGAAAAAGCTTTTGTCTTCTTATTTTTATTAGGAGAAATCTATAGCTCTAAATGAATTAAATCCAACGGGCTTGGGTAGATTTTTTCAATACCTTTCAGACAAAACTAGTTTCGTGCAATTTGGATTTGTCAAACTCACAGAATTGAATTTTGAAACACTGGACAAAAACTATATTCTAACTAAAAAGAAAAACCTAGATTTGAATCTACAGGCTTGAGCGGGAATGGAAATGGGCCGGCCCAGTGGCGCTGCGTGGCACGGGGCTCTGCTGACAGGGGGTCCAAGTGGTCAGTGGCACTTAAAACACGAAACGGTACGCGCGCTATGGGCCGTGCGATTAGAGGCTAGATCTACGGCCGAGGGTCGTCGTCGACGATGGACGGGTCGCCGGTGAGCTCGAACCCTAGCGGCTCGGTGGGGGTCTACTGGGGGCGTACCAGGGCTCCAGCGGGGTCGGCGATGCGGGCGAACGAAGTGGAAGAAGACGGTGAGGCGAGGCATGGTCGCGGCGGAGCTTGGGGTGGCCGGAATCAATGGCACCCTTCTTCTCCAGAGGTGGCGGCTCCGGCTCCAATTCCGGCGAGCTGCTGCTCCACTTGCTCCGACGAGGGGTGGTTGAGGTTCAAAGAGGTGAGGGGAGTGGAATGGTGTGAGTCTTTGGTGCTGGGGAGGCCTCCTTTTATAGGCTCGACGGTGAGACCGAGCGGGATGGGCAGTCGACGGTGGCGACATGGCTACGGCGAGCTAGCGGCATGGCTGGGGATGGCGATCGATGGGCGGTCCCCTGGCGGTGCTCTAGCGCTTCAATGCGGCCGTAGGGGCGGTGGCATGCGGTCGGGGTGAGGTGGCACTCTGAGAGGCAGAGGCGGCGGTGTCCACGGCGAGCGGTGGCTGTGGGGCTTTGGGCGGCGAACGGGGGTGTCTGGGGTGTTCTCCAGGTCGAGGCGGAGCGGTGGGCGCGGGCTGGTGTCGAGTGGTGGCTTGTGCACGCGGGGACAGGGCACGCTCTGCGGGCGGCGTTGGCATGGTCTGGTGGCACTGGGTGCGGCTTCTACTCGATGGTCCACGGCTGCTCTTGGCTCGGGCAAGGGACAGAGAGGGGCGGTGCGGCGTTGGCTACCTCCTAGACATGGCGAGGGAAGGGGGAGTGGTCTGCTGTGACGGTTGCAAGGTTGGCCGGCCAGGGTGGTGCTCGACATGGATGTGTAGTGCGGCTAGGGGGTAGAGAAGAGGCTGGTTTGGTCCGGTCTCGCTTGAGGGGGGACAAGATGATCAAAGCACTACAGAATTGCTAGACAAAATCAGCCCAAAACAGTAATAGTTAGGCCTTAATGATCTTGCTAACAAGGTGTTTGACAAAATGGCTGCAAGATAAAAAGTTTTGAATTTTGAGTTCAAAATTTTTGGGTGATCTCCACTAGTGCTAGGTAGTCTCTGGTTGCAAGGGTTTTGAAAATGGAGCTCAAATACATGGTTTTTGAAATAGGGGTGATCTATGCATATGCATTAGATTCAAATTTGAACTGCCATTTAAAATAGTTTCCAGAATGTTTTTAGAAGATCAAAAGGTGGGTCTTGGTACCTCATTATGTGTACTAGCAAGGGGTGCAAAGATCAAGAATTGTTTCTGTTAAGAATTGAGTACTAGGAATAGCCAAAGTAGGCATGAGAGTTAATTTTGTCAAAATGACCATTCCTTTATTTTAATTCTTTTTGATATGATTTCTTTTAGGAAAAGTTTGGGAATGATGTAGATGATGTTTAAATCACCTAAGAAACATTTTAGAAGCAAAGGATCACACAATCATGGCACTTCAAAACAACTCCTATTTTAAATGCACACATATATGAATGCTTTCATTTTAAATATGGAAAAGTTTTTGTTAATCCTAAATTTGGATGATTTGATATTTGATACTCTTGGAGTGAAGTTTTGGGATGTTACAAACCTTCCCCCCTTAAAAAAATCTCGTCCCAAGATTTACAAGAAAACTAGGAACTAAAGAGATCTGGGAACTCTGTCCTAATGTAATCGTCGCGCTCCCAAGTGGCTTCCTCCTCGGTATGGTTGCTCCACTGAATCTTGAGAAACTTGATACTCCTGGTCCTGGTGGTTCTGTAGGCTTCCTCTAAGATATAGATGGGTACTTCCCGATAGGTCAGGTCATTGTTGATCTCCACTGCTCTGTGATCGATATTTTTGAAAACTTCGGTCTTCTCAGGCACTTCCAAGCATTTGCGAAGTAACGAGATATGGAACACATTGTGGATGGCTGACATCTCTTCAGGCAGTTCCAGTTGATACGATACTTCTCCTTGGCGGTTCAGAATCTTGAAAGGTCCGATATATCTGGGAGCTAACTTTCCCTTTAGACTAAAGCGTTGGGTTCCCTTCAATGGTGAAACCTTGAGATATACGAAATCTCCGACATTGAAAGTGAGGTCTCTCCTTCTCTTGTTAGCATAGTTCTTCTGTCTGTATTGGGCGGTCTTGAGGTGCTCACGAACTTTGTGAACTTTCTCTTCTGCTTCTCGGAGAATGTCGGGTCCAAAGATCTGACTCTCTCCTAGTTGCGACCAATTCAATGGGGTACGACACTTTCTTCCGTATAGGAATTCAAATGGCGCCATTTGCAAACTAGCTTGGTAACTGTTGTTATATGAGAATTCTGCGAAGGGAATGCAGTCTTCCCATTTTGATCCGTATTCCAACACACAAGCTCTAAGCATATCCTCCAATATCTGGTTGACTCTCTCAGTCTGTCCATCTGTTTGCGGGTGATACGCGGTACTGAAGTTCAACTTGGTTCCTAAACCTTCCTGAACTTTCTGCCAAAATCTTGAAGTAAACTGAGTTCCTCGATCTGATACGATGGTCTTGGGGGTTCCATGCAGACTAACAATCCTAGCAATGTACAGCTCTGCTAGTTTTGCACTCTGGTAGGTTGTCTTGACTGGTATGAAGTGGGCTACCTTGGATAGTCTATCAACTATGACCCAGATTGAGTCATTTCTCCTACTAGAAGTAGGTAAACCGGTGATAAAGTCCATTCCGACGGAATCCCATTTCCTTTCCGGAATCTGCAATGGTTGCAACAATCCTGCAGGTCTCTGATGCTCTGCTTTGAATCTTTGACAAATGTCACATTTGGCGATGTAGCTTCCGATCTCTCTCTTCATCTTGTGCCACCAAAATTGCTCTTTCAAATCCTGATACATCTTCGTTCCTCCGGGGTGGATAGAATAAAGAGTATCATGAGCTTCCTTCATGATAATTTCCTTCAGCTCCGAATCTGCTGGTACACAGATACGTCCTTTGTACCACAGTACACTTTCTTCGTCTTCGGTGAATCCAGGTACTTTGCCTGTACCAATACGACATTTGATTTTGTCGATACTTTCATTCCCCTTCTGGGCTTCCTTGATTTGGCTAATCAAAGTGGGTTGAAGTTCAATGCTAGCTATGAATCCTTTGCTAACCAACTCAGTCCTGAACTGCTCCAACTCCTCATACAAAGTTGGTTGCTTCTCTTTGATCATGGTGTTAAGCCTACACGTCAATCTGCTAAGAGCATCCGCTACCACATTGGCTTTTCCTTCTTGCATCAACACACATCCTATACCAATCTTGGATGCATCACAATACACATCAAATGGCTTCTTGATGTCGGGCATGATCAAAATTGGGGCTGATATCAATCTCTTCTTCAGCTCCTGGAAACTGGCTTCACACTTGTCTGTCCATTCAAACTTCTTGTCCTTTTTCAATAATTGGGTCATTGGTCGGGCTATGCTCGATAATCCTTCTACAAATTTGCGGTAATATCCCGCTAATCTGAGAAATGAACGAATTTGGGTTTGATTGGTTGGGGCTTCCCATTCTTCGACATCTTTGATCTTGCTGGGATCAACAGAGACTCCTCCGGCAGACACAATATGTCCTAGGAATCCTACTTGTTTCAGCCAAAACTCACACTTGCTGAACTTGGCATATAACTGATGCTCTCTCAGGGTTTCTAGGATGATTCTCAGATGTTGCTCATGCTCTTCTTCTGACTTGGAGTAGATAAGGATGTCGTCGATAAACACAACTACAAACTTATCTAAGAAATTCATAAATATATTATTCATGAGATTCATGAAATAAGCAGGGGCATTGGTTAATCCAAAAGACATAACCGTATACTCGTATAAACCATAGCGAGTAGTAAAGGCGGTCTTCAGAATATCCGTTGCACGAATCTTAAGTTGGTGGTAACCAGTCCTAAGATCAATCTTTGAGAATACCTGAGCTCCAGTCAACTGATCAAATAGATCCTCTATCTTTGGCAAGGGGTACTTGTTCTTGATGGTGACCTCATTCAACTTTCTGTAGTCGGTACATAGACGGTTGCCTCCATCTTTCTTGTCGACGAATAACACTGGTGATCTCCATGGCGATGCACTTGGTTGAATCAAGCCTGTTGCTAACATGGCATCCAACTGCTTCTTCAGTTCCACTAACTCTGAGGGGTTCATGGTATAGGGTCTCTAGGCTATAGGTCCGGTTCCCGGGATTAGTTCTATAATGAACTCTATATCCCTATCCGGGGGCATACCTGGCAATTCATCTGGGAATACGTCGGGGTATTCACAGACTACTCTGACTTGGTCAATGGTAGGCAGGGCTACACTTTTGTTGCATTTGAATTGACAGGGTAAGGTTTCAGAGATATGTTCTACGGTTACTCCAGAACTACTGGTCATGGTGATGGCTTTCTTAGCACAGTCTATCAGTCCTTTATGCCTTGACATCCAGTCCATACCTAGTACTACTTCCAAACCTTTGGTTCCAAGTACGATTAGGTTGGCATAAAAATCTATCCCATGTATTCTGATAGGTACAACTTTGCAAATTTTTCTAGCTTTTGTAGTTGAACCGGGGATTTGAACTATCATGACATGCTTCGGGTTGGTTGGGCGTATCTTACTAGTGCATACAAATTCTTCAGTGATAAATTAATGCGATGCTCCAGAATCAAACAATACTCTTGCTAAAACTGAGTTGACAGAAAACATACCCAGCACTACATCTGGTGCTTCCTGGGCTTCTTCTGCGTTCATGTGGAAGAGACGACCGTTGCGGTTGTGCGGGTTCCCTGGGGCAAATCTCCTGCCCAGTTGAACACGACGCTGCTGCTGAGCTGGGGCATTCACAGGGGCATTGGCGGCAGTCTTCTTGGGACACTCATTGGAGTAGTGACCCTTCACTCCACACTCGAAACAAGTGATCTGGGACTTGTCCTTGACTGCAACAGGTATAGCATTGCTGCCAGTTCTGGGGGCAGTGTTGTTGTTGTTGCTCTTGGGAGGGGCACGGTTGAAGTTGTTGGCGTTGCCGGAGTTGTGATTGTTTCCTCCGGGCTTCACATTTCCTCCGCTACGGTTGGGGTAGCTTGGGCGAGAATTTGGGGGTCGGTTGTTCCTTGGTGCATATCCTAGTGAGGGGTTAGGACGGTACTTCTGGTGACTACTGGATCCAGACTGCTGCATCATACGACGCTTGCGGTTGTCGTTTGCCTGGTTAATCTTCCCTTCCATCTGAATGGCAGAGTCGACTAGTTCTTCAAGATCCTGGAAACGGATGTTGACGAGGACAGTCTGCACCTCATCATGAAGTCCGTTTAAGAATCTCTCTTTCTTCTTGGGCTCCGTGTTGATTTCATATGGTGCATATCTGGCAAGTGACAAGAATTTGTCACGGTACTCTACTACAGTCAATCTTCCTTGCTTCAGTTCACGGAATTCAACTCTCATCCAATTGACAAGGCCTTGCGGCATGTGGGTGCGGCTGAACTTGACCTTGAATGCTTCCCAGGTCATCACCTGGCCATGGTTCATGTTGCGGACGCTATTCCACCAAGCTCTTGCATCTCCCGCCGGATAGTGAGTGGCGAAGAGAACTTTCTCATTCTCATCAACTCCTGCAACTTCTAGGTTGTTTTCCATGGTCTGTAACTAGTCATCAGCATCTAATGGGTTTTCAGATTGGATGAAGATTGGGGGATTGGTGTTCTGAAAGTTTTTGAGTTTAGATCCATGGTGATCCTGATTTCCATGTCCTTGGTTGTTGAGAGCCATTTGGGCGATCTGCTGCAAGGTCGCTAAGTTGGCTTGACGCTCGGCCCTGCTTGCTTCACGGTCCGCGATGAGATTCTGCAAGATCTGCAGCATTGGGTCCTGCGATGAGTTGCTCCCTCCTTGGTTTCCACGAGTCATCTGAGGATTGAGATAGATATCGGGGGAGGAGGGAAATTCTAAGGTTCATGGTTTTGGGTTTTCAAAGCTACAACTTTGAGTTATACTCAGGTTTTTCAACTAACTTCATTCTCATTCATGCAAGCAAGCACACGATACAACACACACCACAACAATCAAAGGGGACAACAGATGGTTTGAAGAACCATTCTGCAAGCTACGATACAATGAGATGATACATCTCATGCTACGACAGTGCTCTAGTGTATCTACTCATCGTCAATGAAGTCGGAGTCTTCATCATCAGTGTAGAAGTCCACAGCATCCTCTTCCAGAAAGTCATCATCGTTGCTGAGGTAAGAATCCATATCTCCCTAGATGTCTTCTCCTTCATCATCTTCTTCCTTGGCGGCAATCTGAGCTTCCTGCTCCTTGACGGTCTTCTCGAGGTCGGCCACCTTCTTGCAAAGACGGGCGATGGTGCGATCCTTCTTTGCACGCTGGAGACGAAGAGACTAGCGATCTTGGACGAGCAGTGTGAAAGTCTGGGCCTTCTGGTCGGCAATTGCACGGTTCTGGTTGGCATTGTCCAGCTCCTGCTGTCGATCATGAAGCAAGAAGTCAAGGTTCTCCACTTGACGCTTCAACTCTGGGTGACTTGGCATCTCCATCGGCATTCCCATGAAGTCACGTCTTGCATAGTGTGCAAAACGGGTTCCTTGAATCTTGTTGACGCTGAGGGCACATAGACGTGCGAGAGCTTCATGCATTGCCCTGGCTAATCCATCTAGCCAGTTGTTCTCCCTCACAGAGAACTGAATTCTCCCAGAAGTTGGTGCTTCAATGCTCCCTCGAAGATCTGCGGTGACTAGCCATTGTAGGTCTCCTCCTGGGGGTCCTGGAAGTTGAGCTCCAAGAAACTCCGGATGTGGGCGTCCCAGAAATTCTGATAGTGAATCCAGATCCCTCTCGAAGATCAGCTGACCTCCGTTTCCCAACTGGTAAAACTTGCTAAACCGAGTCTCCATCTACAAGAATTTAGGATGAGGAAATTAGTGAAGTGATCAAGTGTGTCAAATTTTAAGTAGTAATGTAAGAATTTTGAGGAACATGTATTTTTGAGAAGCGAGTTCACAAGGGTAAGAGGGGAAATAGTTTTTCATAAATACTCACTTTGGTTTTGAAGCTAAGTTTTTGGTTTGGGCGTCCATTCTAACTAGGGTCTCCTATGGTTAGGATGGCTCTGATACCAACTTGTCAACACCCAGATTTTTAATCCCAGATGCCCGTTATGCCATACCTCGCAATCCCAGGATTACCATTTTTGCGAGACATAACGGATTTGATATCATAGTACATCATCCCTTACAAACTATACATAAGGTTTTACAAAAATAAGGATCTCATGATCCAGTCTTTAATACAACAAGCAGCGGAAATAAACGATAGCGTAGCGGTGGGGTCCATCTTTAGGGGCACAGGCGATGCTGACGAAGGCAGATAGTCCTAGTTATCATAGCCGTCCTGCTGACCATCATCTTGATACTCTCCTTCATAGTCTGGCCATGATAATAGCCAGGGACAAAAGCCATGAGTACTCTTTAAGTACTTGCAAACTACTACTAGCAAGGGTTATAATATTAAGTTAAAGTACGGAATTTAAAGAATAACTATCAAGTTAAGTTTGAAACCTAAGCTGAGTTCTGAAACAAGAAAAGATAAAATAAAAGTCTAGAATCACTTAAGTTGGGAAGCTATTTTCATCTACACCACCCTGTTGTGGTCAAGTCAAGGTTCATCATTCATTTCAAGTCATTTAGAAAACATCTGACAACGAAACAGTATGGCCATTCCAATTGTCCATAACCGCGGACGCGGCTATTCGAATAGTTTGACACTCTGCAGAGGTGGTACACTTTCACCACAAGATTCGATACATCTGTCAGGGATAACACTGAATCATCATACTTAGTATGCAGATAATCAAACATAGCCTTCCCTTTACACACCCTAGTACAAGCACCTCTCCTATGAGCATGGCCTCCCAACCATGACCATCAATCATCTTGGGCACTGCATAGGTGGACAACATTGAGAGGTAGCCTCAGCTCAAACCTCTCCTGTGAGGGAACTAATACTAATGCATATAAATTTCCAGCTAAGCCTTACCCAATTCAGGTAATGTGGTTGTACGGTAAATTTGGAATGGTATCGCATCCGAATCCAACCATCAGTTTTAGAAAAAAAAGGGTTAAGGCTCATGCCTCATCATTTTCATCATCATAAACCAATTGTGTTTCTCAACACATGTCAAAACATCTCAATAGAATGACTCATCATTCCAAGGTTTTCATAACTTATTTTCACCAAGTGTTCCCATCTAAAATGACTCAAGTTTGATCTATTCTAAAACACTAGGTTAAGAGTGTTCACTAAGGTGAGAAGGTGGGATCAATCTCATGCCATAGAATGACATCTAAGGGTTTCCAATTAGGTCAAGTTTTATACTCTTTATGCTACCTTCAAAAATTAATTAAAGAACTTGGTGTAGACTAAGGGGGTGTGATCAAAGTATGCTTAAGGCATCTTTACTAAACTATCTAGTTTTATTCTAGCTTGCTACAATAGCTTACTAAAGCATGTTTGCAAGGGTTAGCTTGCCACTAATAGCTTTCTACAATAGCTTGCCTTGGTTGGTGCAGTGGTTGAAGTTGTCTTCTTGTTCTTCTTCTTCTTGGTAGAACTCCTCCTCCTCGAAGGCTTGGTCGGTACTATCGTCTATAAATACATAGGGAGTGCACAATCACCAAGCAATACTTAATTTAGGCTAAGTAGTATTCTAAACCACACAAGTGATGATCTATTATCATCCCAAGCATCACAAGTTTAATTCAATATTTTCAACCTTTTTATTTTGGAAAAGTAATTTCTACTCATCGAAAAATTAACTACAATTTAATATTCACCACTAAAACATGGGATCATGTGGACACATGTCCTCACCACATATTCTAACATGTGGGAATGATATTTAAAGGTTGGATCAATATTACTTTGGTTTAAGTTTATTATTTAATGATTTAAAGTGACTAGAAATGCATATATTGCATTATTTTGGTACTAGTCCAAAGTCACTGCCTGTAAACCTTAATATTATTATATATTTGGATAGATATGATGAAATGTGATTTTTGAGAGGTTGAATCAACTCAAAAGCTAACTTGGTTGATTTTATAAAAAAGTTTCAAGTTGAAAAAGCTTTTGTCTTCTTATTTTTATTAGGAGAAATCTATAGCTCTAAATGAATTAAATCCAACGGGCTTGGGTAGATTTTTTCAATACCTTTCAGACAAAACTAGTTTCATGCAATTTGGATTTGTCAAACTCACAGAATTGAATTTTGAAACACTGGACAGAAACTATATTCTAACTAAAAAGAAAAACCTAGATTTGAATCTACAGGCTTGAGCGGGAAAGGAAATGGGCCGGCCCAGTGGCGCTGCGCGGCATGGGGCTCTACTGACAGGGGGGTCCCACTGGTCAGTGGCACTTAAAACGCGAAACGGTACGCGCGCTATGGGCCGTGCTATTAGAGGCTAGATCTACGGCTGAGGGTCGTCGTCGACGACGGACGGGTCGCCGGCGAGCTCAAACCCTAGCGGCTCGGTGGGGGTCTACTGGGGGCGTACTAGGGCTCCAGCGGGGTCAGCGATGCGGGCAAACAAAGTGGAAGACGACGACGAGGCGAGGCATGGTCGCGGTGGAGCTTGGGGTGGCCGGAATCAACGGCACCCTTCTTCTCCAGAGGCGGCGGCTCCGGCTCCAATTCCGGCGAGCTGCTGCTCCACTTGCTCCGACGAGGGGTGGTTGAGGTTCAAAGAGGTGAGAGGAGTGGAATGGTGTGAGTCTTTGGTGCTGGGGAGGCCTCCTTTTATAGGCTCGACGGTGAGACCGAGCGGGATGGGCGGTCGACGGTGGCGACATGGCTATGGCGAGCTAGCGGCATGGCTGGGGATGGCGATCGATGGGCGGTCCCCTGGCGGTGCTCTAGCGCTTCAATGCGGCCATAGGGGCGGTGGCATGCGGTCGGGGTGAGGTGGCGCTCTGAGAGGCAGAGGCGGCGGTGTCCACGGCGAGCGGTGGCTGTGGGGCTTTGGGCAGCGAACGGGGGTGTCTGGGGTGTTCTCCAGGTCGAGGCGGAGCGGTGGGCGCGGGCTGGTGTCGAGTGGTGGCTTGTGCACGCGGGGACAGGGCGCGCTCTGCGGGCGGCGTCGGCATGGTCTGGTGGCACTAGGCGCGGCTTCTCCTCGGTTGTCCACGACTGCTCTTGGCTCGGGCAAGGGACAGAGAGGGGCGATGCGGCGTTGGCTACCTCCTAGACATGGCGAGGGAAGGGGGAGTGGTCTGCTGCGACGGTTGCAAGGTTGGCCGGCCAGGTGGTGCTCGGCATGGATGTGCAGTGCGGCTAGGGGGTAGAGAAGAGGCTGGTTTGGTCCGGTCTGGCTTGAGGGGGATAAGATGATCAAAGCACTACAGAATTGCTAGACAAAATCAGCCCAAAACAGTAATAGTTAGGCCTTAATGATCTTGCTAACAAGGTGTTTGACAAAATGGCCGCAAGAGAAAAAGTTTTCAATTTTGAGTTCAAAATTTTTGGGTGATCTCCACTAGTGCTAGGTAGTCTCTGGTTGCAAGGGTTTTGAAAATGGAGCTCAAATACATGGTTTTTGAAATAGGGGTGATCTATGCATATGCATTAGATTCAAATTTGAACTGCCATTTAAAATAGTTTCCAGAAAGTTTTTAGAAGATCAAAAGGTGGTACCTCATTATGTGTACTAGCAAGGGGTGCAAAGATCAAGAATTGTTTCTGTTAAGAATTGAGTACTAGGAATAGCCAAAGTAGGCATGAGAGTTAATTTTGTCAAAATGACCATTCCTTTATTTTAAGTCTTTTTTATATGATTTCTTTTAGGAAAAGTTTGGGAATGATGTAGATGATGTTTAAATCACCTAAGAAACATTTTATAAGCAAAGGATCACACAATCATGGCACTTCAAAACAACTCCTATTTTAAATGCACACATATATGAATGCTTTCATTTTAAATATGGAAAAGTTTTTGTTAATCCTAAATTTGGATGATTTGATCTTTGATACTCTTGGAGTGAAGTTTTGGGATGTTACATCGAGCCATACTCTTCATACTGCTTCCTCTTTCCCAATTTTGGACGCATATTAGATTTGGTCAAAGTCAATGTTTATAAAGTTCGACCAACTATATGTAAAAACATACTGACTTTTCTAATGACAAATGCATATAATATGAAAATATAGTAGTCCATAAAGGCTATCCACAAGACAAAAGGTAGTCCATAAGGCTATCCATATACATAGCGGAGGTTCACTTTAGGGGAATTTCCTTAAGGGTGACCTACAAGCTTGTGGGTTGTCCATAAGCAATAAACAACTATTTTACTCTCTCCTCTCTCTCTTGCGTGTGTGTACTTTTAATAGATAAGTGGGTCCCAACTTATGGTGAACTTGACCTCATACATTGTAGTTATTTCCATAAGCTATGTGGGTCCCATCTTATGGCAAAAGTTCACCTTATACATAGGTGACTGATACATTGCAAATGTATCTATAATTTTTGATGTTCCATGCTTGGTTTTATCTACTTTCTTATGTTTTGTTCACAATTTGGAGTACTTTCTATACACTTTCTTGGACTAACCTATTAACATGTGCCATAGCGCCAGTTGCCTGTTTTCTCCTGTTTTTGGTTACAGGAAAGTCAGAAAATCAATATTCTTGGAATTGGACCGGACAAAAGCCAAAGTCGATATTTTACCTGAAGACTCACGGAGCCAAAAGACGAGACGTAGAGGGGCCACGGGGTGGCCACACCATATGGTGGCGCAGGCTAGCCCTAGCTGCACCACCAGGTGGTGTGGGCCCCCTGGCCACCCACCGACCTTGCCTCTTCTCCTATAAGAAGCCTCCCGATGCATAAACCCTAAATCGTAAAGCCTCCAGCCACGAAAAGTTCCGCAGCGCCGCTGCCACCGAAGGGGAGATTCGGGGGACAGAAAGTCTCTGTTCCGGCACCCTGCCGGGACGGGTAAGTGCCCCGGAGCCATCTCCATCGATCTCCACCACCATCTCCATCACCACTGCTAATTCCCATGATGAGGAGGGAGTAGTTCTCTCTCGAGGCTAAGGGTTCTATCGGTAGCTATGTGTTGATCTCTCTCTCTCTATGCATGATCATATTGTGATCATGAGCTTTGTAATCAAGTAGATCTACCTTGCTACTCAAGTGCTTTAATAGATCTCTGCTCTCCCCATGTGTGTGAAGTTGACAGCGTGCACACCATGGTGGCACTTAGGCTAGAGATTACAAATACTTGTTATGAGTTAAATTTGGAGTTGGATGTCTTTATGAAATTCTGGTGTTTGTTGGACTCATCTAGTACTCAAGGTGACAGTGTGGGGTTATCTAGATGGGAAAGATGAACTTTGAGGTGTGCTGTTATAGCCCTACCATGGATTAGAGTGTCCAACCGGAGAGTAGTTCAGCGTAGTATCATAAAGATGAATATATTTATATGAGAGTGTTCACTAGTGAAAGTATGATCCCTAGGCCTTGTTTCTAAGCATTAAAACACCATTTGCTATTAGATCTGTTACATGTTTGCTTGCTTCCATCTTTATTTCAGTTTGCCTTTAGTCTCTTCCATGCCATCAAGCTATTTTCTATCACCGATACCACTTATAATTATCTATACCACTTGTATTTCACTATCTCTTCGCCGAACTAGTGCACCTATACACCTGACAAGTGTATTGAGTGTGTTGGGGACACAAGAGACTTCTTGTATCTTGATTGAAGGGTTGCTTGAGAAGGGATACCTTTGACCACTTCCTCCCCGGGTTCGATAAACCTTGGGTGATCCACTTAAGGGAAAACTTGCTGCTGTTCTACAAACCTCTGCACTTGGAGGCCAAACAACTGTCTACAAGAATAGAAGTGCGTAGACATCAATCTATTTTCCGCCGCCGTTGCCAGGGAGGTAAGGTAAAAGGTACTCACATCCTCTGGTGTGAGTGCTTGAAGTTATTTTTTTTAGATTCTGCAATTTTGTCTTTTTGTTTCTTGTTTTCACTAGTTAGGCTTAATGGAAAACAACAACAAAATTAGAGAGTTTTTTAGTATTTCTCCTAAGATAGAACATGAATTGTCTGAAAAGAAAATTAAAAAATCCATGGAAGTTTCTTTGCATGCTAATAGTAATGTTATTAGTATGAATCTTTTGAACACCTTTGTTACTAATATTTTAAATCCACATACTGAAAGCATCCCTTTTAAAATACCTATAAAAAATGTTGAAGGTGTTCTGAATAACTGCTATTTTGGAGATGGAACTATCCATCCTGGTGATCACTTACTCTTTATACATGAATTATGGAGTTGTTCAAGTGTGCAGGTATTTCAATGAACCAAGTTAAGAGGAAGCTATTCCCTATTTCACTTAAGGGCAAAGCAAGGGAGTGGTATGAGCTACTAGATGATCCTCATCATTTGGAGTGGAAGGAACTTGAATCTCTCTTTTACTCTAAATTTTATCCTCCTCATGAAATTCATAAAGATAGGAATTACATTTATAATTTTCATCCTCATGATGGAGAAAGTATTTCCCAAGCATGGGGGAGATTGAAGTCACTAATGCTCAAATGTCCCATTCATGAGCTCCCTAGTAATATTGTTATTAATAATTTCTATTCAAGGATTTCAGGACATTACAAGGACTATCTAGATACTTGTTTAGAGGGATCCTTCACAAGTAAGGAGGTCAAAGCTAAGTGGGATCTTCTTGAAAAAATTCAAAGAAATACCGAAGATTGGGATAACAACAAAGGTAAAGAACCTGGTATAAACTATGAGTATGATTGCATTAAGTCTTTTGCTGAAACTATTGATTTTCAAGAGCTTAGTGCTAAATATGGTCTTGATCCTCAACTTCTTGTTGATTGTTATATAACATTTGCTTCTCATATGAATGCTCCTAAAGAAAAATGGGACATGTATCATGAGCATTATAAAGACACTTGCATGGAAAATGAAATTGTTATCAATGATAGCAATAAACATGCTCAAACCTCTGAAAGTACTACTTATTATAAGCATGTTAATTTTTGTGGAATACATAGAACTTGTGAGAATAATCAAATTGAAGAAGAATATTGTATCACCCACAGGAATGAAAAAACTAGAATGTGGTATAGGGCTCTAAATGATCTTGGTAAAAAAGTTTGTGCCCTCTATCCTTTTATTTGTGAACTTTGCTTTGAAGTGGGTCATTTCAATTTTCAATGCTCAGGACATAATAATAGCCCTTCTAATCCAATGAGTACTGCAAGTTTATATTGTGATGACATGATCACTCCTAATCAGCATGATGAATTTACATTATTTTTGGGGTGTGAAGAGTTATCAAGAAAAACCTCTTTGGTAGATATGGTTGCTTTTGATATGAATAGTGTCATGCATGGTTTCCATCTTTATTGTGTTGATAATTGCCACACAAATACTTACATACAAAATATTATAAAACATGAGATCTTACCAAAATATGACATGACTAATATGTGTTTTGGTCTTATTAATGAAAAGGAGGAATCCTCCAAAGTTTCTTCTATTGTCTCTAACAATGAACTAGGGTATATGGAGAAGCTTCCTTTCAAGCCTCTCCCTCCTAAAGAAAAGAAGAAAAAGAAGAAAAGGAGGAGTAAAAGGAGAGAGGAAACGGTATTTTCCCCTAAGCATGTTGCTCCTATTATAGTTTTTGATGAGTCTGAACTCGATGATGTTCCGATGCCTATTACCTATAGTAGTGATCATGATTGGGAAAATCACACTACTTTTGATATTAATAATCTCTTCGGTAATTCTAAAAATGATGATATTAATAATTTCTATACTATTAGTGTTATCCATGATCCTTCCAATGATGATATGTTTACAAATGAACACACTTTGGAGGATAACTATTCTATTTCTTATGATGATACTATACCTCCAATTTATGATGATTACAATGATGAATATGATATTTTAAGTCCACCTACTATTGAGGATGAAATTAATTATGATTACAATATCCCTCCTATATTTGATGATTATGGTGATGAAAATAATAACGATAGCTATTTTGTTGAATTTGCTCCCACTATAATTAATAAGAATGATTATGTTTATGTGGGGAGTATTAATTCTTTTATGCATGTGGCTCATGATAAGAATGTTTCTTGTGATAGTTATATTGTTAATTTCATTCATGATGCTACTGAAAGTTATTATCAGAGAGGGAAACATGGTTTTATGCATCTCAATAATATTAAGTTTCCCCTCATTATGTTGAAAATCTTGAAGTTGCACTTGTTTTGCTTTCCTATGCTTGTTGCTTTGTGCTTTCATGACTTGTTTCTTTACAAGACTCCTATGCATAGTAAGTGGGTTAGACTTAAATGTGCTTTGAATTTGCTTCTTTATGCTCTCTTTTACTTCAATTCATATTTCTTATGTGAGCATCTTCTCAAACTATCATGCCTAACTTAAAGGCGTTAAAGAAAAGTACTTATTGGGAGATAACCCAAAAGTTTTAGATGAGTCTTGGAAGTTATTGCTTCAGTAATAACCTATCCTTATCCTTTTTATTTGTTTTTTGTGCCAAGAGTAACCTCTAATGAGAGGGAAGTAATGCTTGGGAAAGTTGCTGTCCCGAAACAGATTTCTGTGCTTCACCGTAAAAATTCCTGTAAAATCTCTATACGTCCTTTTGAGGCGTTAATTTTTGTGCTTCTGCCCCAGGTTGTTATCTAACTTTCGTTAGTTCAACACTTTTTGATTTGAGCAACAGAAGATCTTCGAAAAAATTGGTTTTTACCTACTGGTCTGTTTTGACAGATTTCTGCCATTATTTGCATTTGCTTCTTGTTGGTTCCTTTTTGAGTTCTTTTGGGGAATTGAGCTTTTTGAGGGAAGTGCTACAGTATCTTGTTTTTTAATGGAAGTTTTATTGGTCTTGGAACTGAACCTAAAGACTTATTATCTTGAGTGCACTAATGTTGCTAATAAAGATTGTGTGAAGTTTTGTATGAAGGAAAAATTTCAGGTGTATGGAAGGAATGAGTAATGAGATGAAGGATGGACTAAAGCTCAAGATTGGGGATGCCAAGCGTGTCACCCCAATAAATATCCAAGAAGTACAAGTGTCAAAGCTTGGGGATGCCCAAGGCATCCCCTTCTTCATCAATAAAAATCACAGGTTTCTTCCAAACACTTCATTTTTATTGTTTCATGCACAGTTGTGTTGTTCTTGGAGCGTCTTCTTTTTCGTTTTCGTTTTGGTTTTTTTTGCTTGGTTTTCTTAGTTTGCTTGAATAAATTGGTTGGACCCCCTCTTTCATACATTGGTTTTCAAATAGTTTGGTTTGGTTTGGAAAAGAGTAGGAAAGTTCAAGCTTAAGTGGTAAAGAGAGCTTGTTTTTGACTGTGGCATATGCTTTGTCATGCCATGCTTGATATTGTTTTGGCTTTATGCTTAGTATTCTTTGCTGTAGCTTGACTTGTTATAAACAATTGAGATTGCTTAATGTGCCTTGGATGAATCATGCGTTGTTTTAGCATATTAAAGCATAGTATTGTGGTATTCTCCTTTGATGCTTTATTTGGGTTGACTTGGCTTAATGTTATGACTTTCTCAAGTAACCATAAGCCTTTATGATCCTTTAGTTTTCAAATTGTAGTATCACTTTATGCTTTGATCAATGATGTTTTGTCGCTCTGCATGATTATGGCCATTATTGCTCTCTTAGTTTGTCGCTCCTAGTCTTTTGCTAGCCTCCACAACCAAGTATGAGTTCCACTCATGCATCCAACTCCTTAAACCAAGTTATTCCAAAGAGTCCACCATACCTACCTACTTTCTTAAGCTATTCCAAGTATATTCATGTTTTTGTTTACCTTCCAAATTAAACTTGTTATGAGAAAACTAGTGATTAAAGCTCTCACGAACTTGATGGCAGACTTTACTTTTCTTTCCCTTAATAAACTTGAACCATTGTGTCGTCTATGTTGTATATGCTTGCACTTATTTGTTGGGCATTAGAAAAACCATGTTGTCATGGGGAATGCTTTCAACATTACACTTGTACTTTGTACCTAGTTGATATCATGCTCTTTTGTCTATGGATGTCATCGGTGTGAAATGAAAGGGGAGCTTGTAAGTCCAAGGAGTTATGTATATGTGTTAGAGAAACGCCTGGGCCGCTGGTCTAATCCATGCTGACATGGTGGAAACCTGCAGCGTAACCATAATGAGCTGTCTATGAAGCATTCTTCTTATAAAAAAAAGAGTTCTATGTTGAGAAAAAAAAGAAAAAGAAAAAAAAGAGATTATGAAAAGAGGAAAGAGAGAAAAAAGCACCATATTCCCATGGTAAATAAGAAGATTGCTGAGATGCTTGTTGTCTGCTTGCCTTATCATTTTCATATGGGGATTCTTCTGTATCATCTGGCAAGGGGTACCCCGTTGGTGGTTCTCTATGATACACATGTACTTACGATGACAAGAACTTACCGGTGACTAAACTTGAGTAGCATGAGGAGCGGCCCTCATATACAACAGACATGATATTTCTAACTTATACTTCGTCAAGCATGTACACCATAGTTTGTTCACTTTAACCTTAATCACTTCAAGATGCTTATGATAGGGGCAATGAGAGATGAAAGCTATAAGTACCATAATTTTTGGAAGCTCTTTATGAGACTTGAATCCCTACTTCCTTCTATGAAGGCCTTTCTTCCACTTATATATTGAGTCTCCACCTTCTACTTTATGCACCTACTTTGAGAGCATAGTGGCCATTCTTAGTTCTATGTGCACTGTCCCAAGACTTGTTGATTGATGCATACCTTGATATTGCTTGTTTTAAACTATTTGTATCTAGTCACTCTTATGAACTTTGAAGGTGTCCTATGCATTTATGTTTTCTACTCTATGAGGGACAAGCTGAATGCTATTATGCTATGTTTTCTTTATGTGAAACAAACAAACGTCTTGCAAAGCATTGTTATTCATGAATCTTTTGTTTGTGCCTTTTCATGTTGCAACATAGTTTCTTTGTCTTATTGCTAGAACTTTGTCTTTAATGTTATGATTGAAGTACTATGATCCCAGCTTTGAATGTTTTACAAATACTTTGCTCAAGTTTATGATGGTGCATGTCACCTCAAAAATTATTCTTTCTTTTTATCACTTACCTACTCGAGGATGAGCAGGAGTTAAGCTTGGGGATGTTGATACATTGCAAATGTATCTATAATTTTTGATGTTCCATGCTTGGTTTTATCTACTTTCTTATGTTTTTTCCACACTTTGGAGTACTTTCTATACACTTTCTTGGACTAACCTATTAAAAAGTGCCACAGCGCCAGTTGCCTGTTTTCTGCTGTTTTTGGTTCCAGGAAAGTCAGAAAATCAATATTCTTGGAATTGGACCGGACAAAAGCCAAAGTCGATATTTTACCTGAAGACTCACGGAGCCAAAAGACGAGACCGAGAGGGGCCACGGGGTGGCCACACCATATGGTGGCGCAGGCTAGCCCTAGCTGCACCACCAGGTGGTGTGGGCCCCCTGGCCACCCACCGACCTTGCCTCTTCGTCTATAAGAAGCCTCCCGATGCATAAACCCTAAATCGTAAAGCCTCCAGCCACGAAAAGTTCCGCAGCGCCGCTGCCACCGAAGGGGAGATTCGGGGGACAGAAAGTCTCTGTTCCGGCACCCTGCCGGGACGGGGAAGTGCCCCCGGAGCCATCTCCATCGATCTCCACCACCATCTCCATCACCATTGCTAATTCCCATGATGAGGAGGGAGTAGTTCTCTGTCGAGGCTAAGGGTTCTACCGGTAGCTATGTGTTCATCTCTCTCTATGCATGATCATATTGTGATCATGAGCTTTGTAATCAAGTAGATCTACCTTGCTACTCAAGTGCTTTAATAGATCTCTGCTCTCCCCATGTGTGTGAAGTTGACAACGTGCACACCATGGTGGAACTTAGCTAGAGATTACAAATACTTGTTATGAGTTATATTTGGAGTTGGATGTCTTTATGAAATTGTGGTGTATGTTGGACTCATCTAGTACGCAAGGTGACAGTGTGGGGTTATCTAGATGGGAAAGATGAACTTTGAGGTGTGCTGTTATAGCCCTACCATGGATTAGAGTGTCCAACCGGAGAGTAGTTCAGCATAGTATCATAAAGAAGAATATATTTATATGAGAGTGTTCACTAGTGAAAGTATGATCCCTAGGCCTTGTTTCTAAGCACTGAAACACCGTTTGCTATTAGATCTGTTACATGTTTGCTTGCTTCCATCTTTATTTCAGTTTGCCTTTAGTCTCTTCCATGCCATCAAGCTATTTTCTATCACCGATACCACTTATAATTATCTATACCACTTGTATTTCACTATCTCTTCGCCAAACTAGTGCACCTATACACCTGACAAGTTTATTGGGTGTGTTGGGGACACAAGAGACTTCTTGTATCTTGATTGCAGGGTTGCTTGAGAGGGGATACCTTTGACCACTTCCTCCCCGAGTTTGATAAACCTTGGGTGATCCACTTAAGGGAAAACTTGCTGCTGTTCTACAAACCTCTGCACTTGGAGGCCCAACAACTGTCTGCAAGAATAGAAGTGCGTAGACATCAGTGACATTGAGTTGATGTCGTACATTTAGTCAAAGTTTATTAAATTTGACTCTGACCAGAAGTAATACGCATCCTAATTTGGGAAGGAGGGAGTACTACTTGCTTCACGGAAGAAAAAAAGGAGCGCTCCTCACTTTTGAACCAGCTTGCTGCGGGTGTGCTTGGTGCTTCCTCTTCCTAGGGTACGGAGGTGGAGTAGTGCGGAGTAGGTAGGCTGGTCAGATCATAATGGTGAGCATCCAATGCGATGGGACGTTTTTGTTTTTTTTGCTGACCAGATCAACCAATCCCTTGTCCAGCACTTAAGTAGTACTCGTACTTGTATTAGTAGTACTGCGAATGGCGATCTTTTGAATATCCTCCCCCCGGATGTTTGTGAAGGAAGTGAAAATTTCGAAACCGGGAAAGTTTGAATTGCTACTCTATTGTACTACTACTGTAGTAGTAATACTTTTTGTCGCCAAGGACCAAAATGGTTCCCACTGACGCAGCTGACGTACACGCCAGACAAAGACACGGAGACGCCGACAAAGAAACAGAGCCACCAATGGCAGGTTGTCGGTCGACGCGCGTGCGCAGCGCCACTTTGTGGACGAGGGAGAGATCAGCCGGCCGGGGTGTGGGGGTGGTGATGGGGGAGTGAAGGAGAGAGAAAACATTTTTTTTTGCGTGCATATACATTGTGGTCCTGGAATTTACTCTACTCACTGTACCCTGTACCTTGTGTCAGGAACCCATCCCAGCTTTGCTCTGACATCACACCGCCTTCAAATCCTCTTCTTCGCAGCTCAATCGCTGCCTCCTCTATGCTCAGATAGTCTCTTATCGCTCTTTATTTTTTTAACAGAAAAAAGGAAATAAATTCTTCTTACTTGCTTTTCAGAAAATAAATTCCTGTCACTTGGAAAAATAAAATTGATTATTTTTTGTTTTTAATATCTTCGATTGTTTTCAAAAGATGGCCAAATTTGTCATCATGCAAATTCTTCGATATGGGATCATAAGCATAAAGTACATTCTACATAAAGGATCTAAAAAAGGGAAAATTACATCGAGGTCCATACATTTAGCACAAAGGACCCTAAAATTGAGCAAAGAAAACAGTCGGGTTCGGCTGCTTCTCGAGAGAGCAGCTGGTCGAGCCATACTCTTCATACTACTTCCTCTTCGATTGTTTTCAAAATATGGCTAAATCTGTCGCCATCCAAATTCTTGAATATGGGATCATCAACATAAAGTATGATGTAGAGATATGGCCTTGACCTCGTGGTCGTTCGGCTTGAAAATCCAAGATTTTTTCATACTTGTTGACAACTATGCTTAAATTCATTGAAATTTCATCACTTACTTTTAGGTTAGCATTTTACACGGTCGGTGGGAGTACATTCTACATCAAAGACCTAAAAAAGGGGGAAATTACATCGAGATCCATACATTTAGCACAAAGGACCCTAAATTTGGGCAAAGAAAACAATCGGGTTCAGCTCCTTCTCAAGAGAGCAGTTGATCGAGCCATACTCTTCCTACTACTTTCTCTTCGATTGTTTTCACAATATGGCCAAATATGTCGCCATGCAATTTCTTGGATACTCGATCATCAGCATAAAGTATGATGTAGAGATATAGCCTCGACCTTGTGGTCGTTCAGCTTAAAATCAAAGAATGTCCATACTCGTTGACAACTATAAGCTGGAATTCATTTAAATTTCACCACTTACTTTTAGGTTAGAATTTTACTTGGTCGATGGGAGTACATTTTACAACAAGGACCTAAAAAGGGGAAATTACATCAAGGTCCATACATTTAGCACAAAGGACCCTAATATTAAGCAAGCAAAATAGTAGGGTTCGGTTCCTTCTCGAGAGAGTAGCGGATCGAGCCATACTCTTCATACTACTTCATCTTCGATTGTTTTCAAAATATGGCCAAATTTGTCGATATACAAATTCTTGAATATGGGATCATCAGCATAAAGTATGATGTAGGTATGGCCTTGACCTTGGTCGTTCGTCTTGAAATACAAGAATGGTTCGTACCCGTTGACAACTAAGCTTAAATTCGCTTAAATTTTGCCACTTACTTTTAGGTTAGAACTTTACACGGTCAATCGGAGTACATTTTACATCAGGGACCTCAAAGAAGCAAAAATTACGTCGAGGTCCATACATTTAGCATAAAGGACCCTAAAAGGAAAAATTTCTGGTTCGGCTCCTCCAGAGATCAGCTGATCTGAGCCAAACTCTTGATACTACTTCCTCTTCGATTGTTTTCAAAATATGGCCAAATTTGTTGCCATGCAAATTCTCTCATATGGGATCATCAACATAATGTATGATGGTTGATATATATGGCCTTGACCTTGGTCTTTCGGCTTCAAATCCAATAATGGTCATGCTCGTTGACCAGTAAGCTAAAAAATCGTCGAAATTTCACCATTTAGACTTTTAGGTTAGAATTTTACACGGGCATGGAAGTATATTTTATATCAAGGACCTAAAAAGGGGAAAATTACATCGAGGTCCATACATTTAGCATAAATGACCTTAAAATTAAGCAAGGAAAACAGTCGGGTTCGGCTCCTTCTTGAGAGAGTAGCGGATCGAGCCATACTCTTCATACTACTTCATCTTTGATTTTTTCAAAATATGGCACAATTTGTCGGGGTGCAAATTTTTGAATATGGGATCATTACCTTGGTCATTCATCTTGAAATTCCAGAATGGTTCATACTCGTTGACAACTAAGCTTAAATTTGTTTAAATTTCACCACTTACTTTTAGGTTAGATTTTTACATGGTAGGTCAGAGTACATTTTACACCAGGGACGCGAAAAAAGCAATAATTACATTAAGGTCCATACATTTATCATAAAGCTCCCTAAAAGGAAAAAAATATGGTTCGGCTCCTTCTCGAGAGATCAGTTGATCTGAGCCAAACTCTACACACTACTTCCTCTTTGATTGTTTTCAAAATAGTGCAATTTGTCGCCATGCAAATTCTCTCATATGGGATCATCAACATAAAGTATGATGTTGATATGGCTTTGACCTTGGTCGTTCATCTTGAAATCCAATAATGGTCATACTCGTTGACAAGTAAGCTTAAAATCGTCGAAATTTCACCACTTACACTTTTAGGTTAGAATTTTACACGGGTGTGGAAGTACATTTGACATCAAGGACGTAAAAAAAGTGAAAATTACACCTAGGTCCATACATTTAGCACAAAGGACCCTTATATTAAGCAAGGAAAACAGTCGGGCTTGACTCCTTCTCTAGAGAGCAGATGATCAAGCTATACTCTTCACACTACTTCATCTTCGATTGTTTTCAAAATATGGCCAAATTTGTCGGCATGCAATTTCTTGGATATGGGATCATATGCATAAAGTATGGTGTAGATATGGCTTAACCTTGGCCGTTTGTCTTGAAAATCCAAGAATATGGTTCATACTCGTTGACAACTAAGCTTAAATTCGTTTAAATTTCACAACTTACTTTTTGTTTAGAATTTTACACGGTCGGTGGGAGTATATTTTACATCAAGGACCTAAAAAGGGAAAATTACATGGAGGTCCATACATTTAGCACAAAGGACCCTACAAAGGAGAACTTTTTGTTTTGTCTCCTTACCGAGAGACTAGTTGATCTGAGCCAAACTCTTCGTACTACTTCCACTTCGATTATTTTCAAAATATGGCCAAATCTGTTGCCATGCAAATTCTCTTATATGGGATCATCAACATAAAGTATGATGTTTATATGGCCTTGACCTTGGTCGTTCGACTGAAATCCAAGAATGTTCATACTCATTAACAAGTAAGCTTAAAATCGTATAAATTTCACCACTTACACTTTTAGGTTAGAATTTTACACGGTGTGTGGAAGTACATTTTACATCAAGTACCCAAAAAGGGAAAATTACATCAATGTCCATACATTTAGCACCCTCCTAAAAATAAGCAAGGAAAATAGTCATGTATGGCTCCTTCTCGAGAGAGCAGCTGATTGAGCCATACTCTTCGTACTACTTCATCTTCGATTGTTTTCAAAATATGTCCAAATCTATCGGTATGCTAATTCTTGGACATGGCATCATCACCATAAAGTATGATGTTGGGATGGCCTTGAACTTGGTCGTTCGGCTTGAAATCCAAGAATTTTCATACTCGTTCACAACTAAGCTTAAATTCGTCAAATTTCACAACTTACACTTTTTGGTTAGAATTTTACACAGATGGTGGGGGTACATTTACACCAAGGACCTAAAAAAGGTAAAATTACATTGAGTTCCATGCATTTAGCATAAAGGACCATAAAATTTAGCATAGAAAATAGTCGGGTTCGGCTCCTCGAGAGAGCAGATGATCGGGCCCTACTCTTCATACTACTTCCTCTTTGATTTACAAGAAAGATTTATTGTGGAGGGAACTGGGAGCAGAGTAGTACTATTCTGAAGGGAATTGGAGCAGAGGAACATGCGTCCGTTTTCATTTTATTCAACCTCGCATATACGCTCTATCCCCACTTCTACGCCAAGTGTCGTCGTTCTTCTCCTCCACAATGCCGCTTTCCGATCCTGTTCACCGCACAGTATGAGAGTGTTTGTTCTTCTCCCTGTCCCGCCTGCCGTCATCGATCTTCCCTCTTTTCCAGAAAACCAAATCAAGCCACTGTCCCAACTTCCATCAGCTCCCTTGCGATGGCAGGACCGAGCAAGGACAGTGATGATTCTGAGCTGTTCCAGCATGTTTTTACCGAAGGCCCGCTTGAAGAACTCATAACCAAATGCGACATCATCACCACCACGAGCCTCGCCGGTTCGTCCAAACATCTTCTTGACTCGGCAAAATATAGTGCAACTTTACATGCTTCTTAGCCATTTGGCCTCTCCTGTGTTCTTCATTCTCACCCGACTAAGAAACCATGGGAATGCAACGAGTACTTCGAGGGTAAGGGCACGACATGCAAGCTGACGCCGCTGGACAGGTGCTCCTCCAATGCTGTGTTCCCGAATTGTATGGGTAAGCGGTGGGTAGCTGCCAATGGAGATTGGATCGCCACTATTGGGTCCAAGTGCAAGTGGGAGCTTGTCAATGTGTACACTCATCAACGCTTTCCTCTCCCACAAGTCAATGAGTTTGTACCCACCAATGATTTGTTTACATTCATGCATAATGATCGCCCTATTCTCCTCCGAAAGATTGCTATTTGCCGAGCTCCCACAGCTGCGGCTGATTATTTAGATTTCTCTCTTGTCGCTATCTTCGACTACTCAATTGCTACCCTTGATGGCGATGAGTATGCATGGATAGTTCTTGAGAACCAGTTCCAGTGCTATTTCAGATATAGCGATGCACTCATCCACAAGGGTCTGGTGTTTGTAGCCACTGAGAGTGGCAGTGTTTATGTTTGGAATCATCTGTATTTTGGTAAGTTTGATCCATTCCTGTTCTAAACACTAGCTTTAGTTTTAATGGATGTAAACTAGTGTTGGCTGATTTGGCCGTCATTTCTTTTTGTAGGTCCTATTCTGCTCGCGTCACCACCTGTCGCGCATCTCGAGGAGGGAAACCTTGATGCCATAGATGATGACGAGCACAAACCTGGTTTATGGTTCTTAGCAATATCTGTAGATGAATCTCGCTTTCTTCTTATCCATACCATGGGCGTTACGGATGAGGAGTTTTATGGTGGTACTTATTATGGTCATGGCAATCCTGTTGTTGATCATAGTGTTGATCGCTGCGGTCACACTTGTGGCACCTATGCTACTGGGTTTGGCTGCAAGGTGTACTCAAAGGACACTGCTTACTTGTATCCACCTAAGCCATGGATAGAGATTGATAACCTGGGAGCAAACTCCCTTTTCCTTGGATTGAACTATCCGATTAGGCGGTGCAGATGTTGCCCCAGGGTATTTGACGAGAAGCAACTGTGTCTATACCTCCCACCATGCAATAGGACTTGGATATACGCCGTTTCCGAAAATATGCTGCTTCCGTCTAAATACCAAAGAAGCAGTTGTTGGTTTCTCAACCAATGTTGCATGGAAATATCCGGAGACTCCATTATGGTTCATCCCGAGCATCACCAATGCCCGCGATTGGAACCAAACTACCGTAAGTAATCGTAATACTATGTAATAGGATAGCTCAGTTTCGATCAAGTGTAGTAGATGGTCTTGCTTTTCTTTTGTAACTTGGCCTTGTCATAAACTCATAATCTAGACAAGGCTTTGGGCATTTTGAGTTGCCTATGGAGGTCACACACAGGCATTAATGCGAGAAGGAGGCATTCACACAAAAGCAGAGTTGATCGTCAGTTTTGTTTCTTCCAAAGACGAGTGTTCGGAGAAAAGGGCAAACTAAATCTGTCACTTTGAAATGCTGCTGAATATGTCCAAGTGACGCTAAATGTGAACTATGAATCTGTCGTTTTTCTTTCTTATTATGTACTGTTGCATCTTTCAAATGCTACTGAACCTATCAAAAGTTTTGTTCGGTACTTGTTCAGATCGACCGGTCGAGTGCAGAATATGGTCTCGCTTTCCTTTTGAATCAGTCCTTGCTACATCTATTGAATTTCAATGTCCGCATTGCTGAATCTATCAATTCTCTTGGTCACTGTCTGTGTACTGCCACAATCTGTCAAGTGCTACTGAATATGAACCGGGAATCTATCTGATATTTTTATGGTCTATTCTATACTGCTGAATCTTCCAAATGCTACTGAATCTGTCAAATGTTCTGTCGTTACTATTAGTACAATATTTTGTAGAACAAACTGTGATGTACTGGTGCTTGGTTAGATGAAGTGCATCAGATTGTCTTGCTTTTCTTTTGAAACTTAGCATTGTTACAATTATCTGGACGAGTCTTGGGCATTTTGGGTTGCTATGGGCGGTCACAGAGGCATTGACGTAAGGAGGAGGTACTCACACAGAAGCAGACTTGATCGTCAGTTTTACTTGCTCCAATGATTGAGTCTATTTGGAGAACAGGCCAAACTGATCATGGGCCAAGTTTTTTTAGTTCGAACAAGAACTGATTCTCTCTGTACTGCTATTGAATTTCAAGTAGGAAAGCTACTGAATCTCTCATTCGGCCCCTCTTTAGCCTAGAACATTTTAATTCATTCTTTTCGGGTCAAGTACTGTTGACCACAGGCCAGCGGAAATTTTAGAAAGGATCCCATGGAGCATAGCCGAGAACATATTAGTTTGACCTTTTACGGGTCAGCGGACTGCTGAGCATAGGCCAGTGAAATTTTAGAATGAAGCCCATGGAGCATAGCCTATGGAATATAACCCACGTAGAGCAATAGCCAAACTCTTTTTAATTCGGCCTTTTGGGCATTGCCCCCACCTCTCATAATAAAAAAACTCTACCTACCCATGTTTTTAAGAAAATACCCCATTATGTGGCATTTTATAAATTGAGATGCTAGGAGCACCGCCCTATTATATTTTAAAAGAGATAAACATAGACACACAAAATATTTTAATAAGACTAATACAGAAGTTGTAGTACTAATAAAAGTTTAATGATATTTTTTCTATAAATATCTTTGTTGTATTTGGCACTCACTTTACGTTTATTTGATTTGAAGGTCTTTTGTTCGAATCGCCTTTGTGTGTGTGTATCTTGGGTTTACATTTTTTTTCTTCTAGCAATATCACATTACGGAGAGGATGACATCACGAACCCACCAGCATGCAACGTCCCTGGAGTTTGTTTTTAGGGTGGGTTCGAAACAAAGTTTAACTACTTGTACAGAGAGGCTCGCATCAGGGACCCACTAGACAGAACATACAAGGCTGCATCAGGGACCCTTAAGCCAGAACATGCCAGAGAGGCTCACATAAGGGCCCCAGCAGTAAGACCATACACGGCTGCCACGGTGAAAACAGTGGGCGCGGCCGAAAAAAAAGTCCATCACACACACGTTGCACTTATAGAGAAGCTGACATGTCAGACCCAGCAGGCCCAAGCATATACCATGAAATTAGCCTATTATCCCCAAGCATAGCCCAATACCTTTTAATTCGGCCTTTTCATGGTCTTGTGGCCATCGACCGTAGCCCATTCAATTTAGGAGTGAGCCCATGGAATATAAGCCATGACGAATAGGGCATCCGCCCCGAGTTAGCCCAGAATCTTTTTAATTCGGCCTTTCTGAGCATTTTTTGTACTCTAAGACTGACATCTGGGAACCCGAAAAAACAGTCCAACATACACACGTTTCTTTCAAATAGAGGCTGTCAGCTGGGACCCAGCATAGACACGTTTCCTGCACAGAGGTGGTTGACATCTGGGACCCAACAAGTTTCCAAGGTCAAAACAGCGGACATGGCCAAAAAAATTACATCATACGCACGTTTCATTTACAGAAAGGCTGATATGTGGGACCCAGCAGTGCTACCTTATACAGATGCTGCATCGAGCAACGTAGCCAGTTCAAAACAGGGAGGCGCGAGCGAGAAAAAAGTTCAGCATGTACACGTTTCTTTTAATGAGAGGCTGAAATGGGGGACCCAGCAGCATGAGCAAACGGCAGATTCGTCGAGCAACGCTATCTAGTTCGGAATAGGGTAGCGCTAGAGAAGAAAAAAATTCCATCATACCCATGATTCTTCTAATGTGAGGCTGACATAAGGGACCCACCAGCCTGAATAAACGACTGATGCAGCGAGCAAAGCTATCAAGTTCGGAACACGAAGGTGCAACAGAGGGTAAAAATCCATCATACACACATTTCTTGTAATGAGAGGATAACATGTGGGACTCAGGAGGTTGGTTAAACGGTAGATGCGTCGAGCAGCGCTATCAACTCGGAACGGGTAGTGCGAGCCAAGGAAAAAAATCCATCATACACACGTTTCTTCTAATGAGAGGATGACATGTGGGGCTCAGGAGGTTGGTTAAATGGTAGGTGCGTCGAGCAGCGCTATCAACTCGAAATGGGGTAGTGCCAGCGAAGGAAAAAATTCCATCATACACACATTTCTTCTAATGAGAGGATGACATGTGGGGCCCAGCATCGTGATTAAACGGTAGATGCATCGAACAATGCTATCAACTTCGGAACAGGGTAGCGCGAGCCAAGGAAAAAAATCCATCATACACACATTTCTTCTAATGAGAGGATGACATGTGAGGCTCAGGAGGTTGGTTAAACGGTAGATGCGTCGAGCGACATTATCAACTCGGAACGAGGTAGCGCTAGCGAAGGAAAAAATTCCATCATACACACGTTTCTTCTAATGAGAGGATGACATGTGGGGCCCAGCATCGTGATTAAATGGTAGATGCATCGAACATCGCTATCAACTTTGGAACAGGGTAGCACGAGCGAAGGAAAAAATTCCATCATGCACATGATCCTTCTAATGAGAGGCTGACATGTGGGACCTAGCATCCTTACTAAACAGTAGATGCATCGAGCAACGTTTTCGAGTTCAAATCAGGGAGGCGCGACCGAAAAGTATGGTCCGCTAGAGACACTAACGTCCAGGACCCACACGCCTCAAAAGACTTCGGCGAGTCAACATCGCGCGAGGAAATGGAAATCTTGCTTCTGCCACGCGCTAGCCGAGCATCCTCCACATTTTTAGCAGATCCGTCGTAGTAGAGGGCCACGAAACCGGAAAAACAGAGTTTTCCATCGGCCACGGCTAAGCCAAGAATTTCGTCGCGGAAGACGCGCCTTCTACGATGACCGTCAGGCCAATTCGTTGCGGAAGGAAACTTTTCTTGTAGTGACATGGCGGACCCTAGCCTCTCTTCCTTTCGACGATGAAGACAATCACGCCGTAAGGCGGATCGAATGGCTCGTAGACGGAGGTATGACGGGCTTGGATCTTGCCATGTGCTGGTACGTTAGGCGGATCCAGCCTCTGTAGCACCGTGCCTAGCTGATGTGCAAATATAGCCAAGACAGGAGGGATCCCATGTGAATTTCACGGGATAACTTCTCAACTGACTCCATCAAGCTCCGGCTAAAGGACATCGTCAGAGTGAAGGACAAGAAGCGTGGCTTCAAGATCACTTTCAACATGTTCGATTGTGGCAAGTGCCCAGAGGTAGCTTCTGTTTCCTTTGTTGCTCGTTATATGCTCTAAGGTTTTTCCGGCTTGAAGTTTGTCCGTCTAACATTGCCATGTATCCCAGTTGGCGACCTTGATGGCAGATCAAATGGCCTCCCAGGTCTATGATCCTAAGCTGAAGGATATCCAGGTGGTGTCTGACGACGACGGCTCCAAGGATCAACCAGCTCCGACAGCGCAAAAGGGGAAGAGCGCCACCTCTAACGCTGCTGCCGAGGCAAAGAAGAAGAAGAAAATGGAGAGTGGAGTCTCCAAACAATCCACTTCCGCCTTAGAGGTAGAGAAGAAGAAGAAGTCCACCGGCATTCCCCTCACCAAGGCTCCTACCATGGAGTAAGTTCTTTCATTCTCCGGCTTGTATTTTTCAGCTCGCACCTTTTTTTCAACTCTTGTACTTATACCTTGTACATTTCAGGATGAAAGCCGGTGTTAGTTTGAAGCGGTCCTCCAAAGATGTTGGAGGGTCAAAAACCATTCGTGACATGTTGACTAAGGGTCCGTCCGCTAAGCCCTCTCCCACCACCGCTCCCCCTACTCCTGCCGCCATTCCCTCTGCTGGTCCCGCTAGGCCGTCATCTCCCGTCATCCCTGAGACCTCTGCCATGGAGATAGATATCAATCCAAACCTTGATGTCCCAGGCTCTGTCGAGGAAGACGTTGCTCCCAGCGGCCAGGTGACGCAGGAGAGCACTTCTTCTAAAGTTGCTGAAGCTCTGGCTAAGGATGCCACCGAGAAGGGGAAGGAAGTGGAAGTGGTGGACGTGGAAGCTACGATTGAGGCAGGAGCCTCCGCGCCATCTACTGCCTTGAAAGTTCAGGAGGCAGCTAGGGCTTCATCCATGCCTCCGGCTTCGACCTCTCCATTGGCTACGACTCCTCCGACGTTAAGTCTAGATAATCTCATCAAGCAGGCCGACGCAATCTATAAGAATGCTCGGACCTTTCATGATTCGTACACTCATCTAGCCAACAATCTCAGGATCATTGCCATCGTAAGTTTTTTGAACTTCACTTGCTTTACTTTGTGTAGTATATCCTACTCTAGCCCCTGAGCTCTTAGGCGGATAAGTCAATTGTTATTGGCCTGAGTGCTCCAGAGAACTAAGCGTAGAACTTGTTTGTGTAGTCCCCGAGCGTTTAGTTGAAACTGAAAAAGTTCCGACTAGATGCTCTAGAGAAACTAGCTTACTTTAAATTCGTGTACTATAGCCCTCGAGCGTTTAGTTGAAACTGAATAATTCTGACTAGATGCTCTAGAGAAACTAAGCATGCTTATATCATGTGCAGAATGAGAATAAACGGAGGATAGCCGCCAATGAGAGGTTTGCTGCTCTTTGGAAGGAGATGGACCTTGAATAGGGTAAAACCAAATTCCTAAAGGAACAAATAAAAAATAGCCAGATTCTGTTTCCTACGACAGCTCCTTGCTTTCCCATTGAGTCATTTTTTCGTCTTCTGATAGCACTTATTGATTTTCGTCTTACAGAAGCCATTGCTAAGGCCAAGAGCATCGTTGAGCAATCCAAGCATATCCAGGAGCTCGATGATGAAAATAAGATTCTGAAGAAGGACCTGGCCGATGCCGTCAAGGGCCATGAGGCAACGATGAATGTTGTACAAGAGTCTACGGACGTCGAGATGCAGTGCCTAAAGGATGAGATTGCACAACTCAAAGACCAGAACCAAGCTGCCAAAGAGAAAAATGCTAGGAGTCTTGAGATGTTCAAGTCAATCTAGAAGGAGCACGATGTCTAGGCTGAGACATGCATGCAAGCGGAAACGAGCATATTTGGTAACCTTTCTCCATCCTGGTCTTTTCTGTAAGTTAGACAACCATTTTACTTGTTTGTACTCATGGTCCTTGTGTTTTGTGCGAACCGTAGCTCCCATTGGCTTAGCCAACTTGGGCGAAGGTGCTCCAAGTTCCAAGGAACGCATGATTCTTGCCGGCAACTTCGTCAACACCACCATCGCCCAAGCCAAGGAGATAGCTCAACCTCTGGGTATTAACATCAAGGCGGCAGACTCAGCAGCCAAGTTCGCGGAAATCCTGCACCGAGCTCCCGAGAAAGTCAAGGACTAGAAAGCCTCTTGCGTCCGAGCTGGTGCAAGGATGACCCTGTCCTTAGTCAAGGCGCATTATGACAACGCTGACATCGACCTGGTGACCTCTGGCTTTCCCAAGATAGACGAGGAAGGTTGAGAGATCGATAGCGATGCTATTTGGAATTCTCTCGCCGGCTTCGACACCAGGGTTGCCAAGATGGTCAAGGCGGATGTCTTTGTGCCTGCCGAGATTCTGGATGATGACGTGACTTCGTTTGAGTCTAGTCCCTCTCCTTCCGAGTTTGACGAGCTCTCCCGGCCTGGCTCTCCTAATGATGCCACCACGAAGCCCCTGCAGCAGAGCCATGAAAAACAAATTTTGTATTAAATGTGTCTCTGCAAAATGTATGCCGAAAAAACTTATGTTTGCCTAAGGCGGAAAACTTGTATTCAAGCTTCCTGCAACTTATCTGTTTCCATCATGTGTATATATTTTTAAGCAAGTGTTGGCTTATCCATTATTTTGGTTCGTATGCTTGACCTTTCGTGAGACAGAAGACTCTCAGCACAGAACTATGCTCTTAGGTGATGATGCTTAATAACACCGTCCAGAACCTAAGAACAAAATCGCCGGCTTTTGAGTGCCGAAAAGTCACTACTCCGTAATCCACATAAAAACTTCAGAAAATGTGTTGACCAGAAAACTTAAGCTAACGCCCGTAGGCGGAATTTTCACAAGGGCAAATGCAACCTTGCACATAAAGGGTTTATATGATCCAAAAATGAACAACTAAAGGAGGTAAAAGACTCAGAGAATATGAGTGAACCAAATGCTTTGTTTCATTGATCATATAAGAAACTTATTACATAATATAAATGTGCTAAGTGTAAAAGGGACGTAGTTGTGCTATGTTCCATGGCCGATCTGTCTCCGGGTAATCATCATCAGAGTCACGTTGCTTACGCTTGCGATTTTTTGGCCTATCATTCAACTCGCGAATATCGACGAGGTAATAGGAACCATTGAGCAATGCTTTCCTTATGACGAACGGTCCTTCCCAAGGCGGGGATAATTTGTGTGATTTTTCCTGCTTGAGTCTAAGCACCAGATCCCCTTCTTTAAATGAGCGATGCTTTACACGGCGACTATGGTATCCACGCAGCTTCTACTAGTAGATGGCGGATCTCTGGCATGCCAGCACGTGCTCTTCTTCATGTAGGTCCACAAATAGTCATCTAGATTCTTCAGCGTCATCTTCCTTGTAGACGGAAACTCTTGGTGCATCGTGGAGGATGTCGGATGGAAGAACTGCTTCTGCTCCATAAACCATCAAGAAAGGAGTCAAGTCGGTAGATCTGTTAGATGTTGTTCGTAAACACCACAAAACATATGGTAGTTCCTTTGCCCATGCTCATGCTGCTCTACGTAGCGGTGCCTCCAAGCGTGGCTTGATTCCGTGCAGAATTAGTCCATTGGCCCTTTCAACTTGCCCATTTGACTGTGGATGTGCCACAGATGCTAGGTCAAGGAAGATGCCTTTCTCATGACGGTACTCCTCAACTTCTCCGACAGATAAATTTCTGCCATTATCGGTGATGATGTTATGTGGGAGACCAAATCTCACCACTAGATCCCGGACAAACTTTAGGGTTGTTGCCCCATAAAGCTTTCTAATGGGTTTAGCTTCAATCCATTTTGTGAATTTATCCACTACTACTAGCAAGTGTGTGAATCCACAGGGTGTTTTCTGCAAAGGTCCCACCATGTCCAGCGGCTAGACTGCAAACGACCAAGTTATTGGTATTGTTCGCAATTCTTCAGCTGGAACATTTGGTTTTCTTGCATAAAATTGACACCCAAGGCATGCTTGTACCAACTTGTCGGCGTCCACCTTGGCAGTTATCCAGTAGAATCCTTGTCGGAAGGCCTTGGCCACCAACGATCGGGGAGCGGCGTGATGCCCGCAATCTCCGAGATGTATTTCTCTAAGGATTTCAATACCTTGCTGCTGGGAGACGCACCGTAGGAAGACTCCTGTGGTACTTCTTTTGTATAACTGGCCGTCAATGATGACGTAACCTTTTGCTCTACGTACTATTTGCCAGCTTTCGACTTTGTCAGCGGGCAAAGTTCTGTCTTGTAGATAATCCATGAACGGCTTCGTCCAAGCCGGAGAGGTCACTGTTACTGCATTAACAAATGAGTCCAGTCTACCCGGGTTGTCGGGGTCCACTCCTTTCACGGATGGGGTCTGTAAATGCTCTAGGAAAACGCCTGGCAGAATTGGTCGACAAGCTGATCCAAGCTTTGACAGCATATCTGCCGCCTCATTATCCTCCCTCTTGACGTACTTGACTTCGTAGCCGTCGAAGCACTTGGCTATTTCCTCTACTTCGTCTCGATATGCCGTCATCATAGGGTTCCACGTGTTCCAGGTGCCAGCTACTTGCTGGGCAACCAAGTCGGAATCTCCACAGCAAACTATGCGCTTAATGCCAATATCCTTGGCTACACGAAGTCCGTGAATGAGGGCCTCGTACTCCGCCATGTTATTTGTAGCGTTGAAGTGGATCTGCAGGACGTATTGCAACTTCTATCCTATTGGTGATTGTAATATTACACCAGCCCCCGAGCCATTGAGTAACTTGGATCCGTCAAAGTGCATGACCCACTACTCTTGCTCTAGAACAGGAGTGTCTTCCGGCAGCTCTGTCCAATCTGCAAGAAAAATCCGCCAATGCTTGTGATTTGATAGCGTCGCATCGCTTGTAGGTGATGTCGAAGGCGGCAAGTTCAATGCCCCACTTTGCCACTCTCCCTATAGCGTCGCTGTTGTTGATGATATCGGACAGTGGAGCTTTGCTCACTACTGTGATGGGGTGCTCCTGGAAATAATGCCTTAGCTTACACGAAGCAAGGAAAACTCCATAAGCTATCTTCTAATAGTGCGGGTAACACTGCTTAGATCCTGTCAAGACCTCGCTCACATAATAAACGGGTCGCTAAACTCCGTATTCGTGCGTTGGTTCCTTTCGCTCCACCATGATGACGATGTTGATTACTCGGTTGGTCGCCGCCATGTATACCAACATAGGCTCCCTTGGCATCGGTGCTGCAAGTATAGGTGGGAAGGAGATTATTCTCTTCAACTCCTGAAGTGCTACGTCAGCCTCGTCCGTCCATGTGAATTTGTCCGCCTTCTTGAGCAACTTGTAGAGCGGTATAGCCTTCTCACCAAGTCGGCTGATGAACCGGCTTACTGCTGCAACGCAGCTTGTGAGCCTTTGTATGTCCTTCAGGCATGCCAGGCGTTTGATGTCGAGGATGGCCTTGATTTTCCCCGGGTTCACCTCGATTCTGTGATGCAAAACGATGAAGCCCAACAGTTTGTCGGATGGTACCCCGAAGACACACTTCTTTGGGTTCAACATCATGTTGTATTTCCAGAGATTGTCAAAGGTTTCCTTCAAGTCAGCGATAAGATCATTTGATTTTTTTGATATTACCGCGATGTCGTCCACGTAAGCCTGTACGTTGCGGCCTATTTGGTCGTGCAGGCAACGTTGCATCGTCTGCTGGTACGTAGCACCAACATTTTTCATCCCAAAGGGCATCGTGACATAGCAATACATGTCGTATGGTGTGGTAAACGAAGTGGCCAATTGGTCCGCCTTTCGCATCCAGATCTGGTGGTATCCTGAATAGGCATCGAGAAAACACAGAAGTTCTGAGACAGCCGTCGAGTCAATGACTTGGCAAATGCGAGGCAAATCAAACGGATCCTTCAGACACGTTTTGTTCAAGCCGGTGTAATCAACGCACATTCTTAATTCATTGGTTCCCTTTTTGGGGACAAGTATAGGATTTTCCACTCATCGGGTGTGAATAACTTCTCGGATAAAGCCAGCCTTAAGTAACCTAGCTATTTCTTTGCCTATAGACCTTCGTCTTTCATCACCAAAGCATCGTAGAGATTGTTTCACCGGTTTGGCATTAAGATCAATATTCAAGCTATTCTCGAGAAGTTCCCTAGGTACACCTTTCATGTCGGCAGGTTGCCAGGCAAAGATGTCCCTATTCTCACGGAGGAACTTGACGAGCGCGCTTTCCTATTTGGGATCCAAGTCTGTGCCAATGGTGGTTGTCTTGGAGGAATCGCCTTCGACAAGCTCTACCTGCTTGGTCTTGTTGGAGGCCTTGAAGGCGGGTTCAGCAGCAGTGATCTGCTTCTTCGAAGCTAGCATCTCCGAGGCATCGACCTAGTTCAAGATCTCCTTGAACTCCTCACCGTAGAGGACTGCTTTGGCGAAGGCGGCTTTGCTGAGCTCGCACTCCCGTGCCTTGGTGAATCTTCCGTCAGCGGTATGACGCCATTTGGTCCGGGAATCTTGAGTTTGTTGTAGACAAAGCATGGCCTAGCGAGGAAGGAGTAGAAGATGTCGCGTCCGAAGATGACGTGGTACACGCTCTTGAAAGGCACCACTTCAAAGGTCATGCGTTCTTGGCGGTAATTGTTTACATCGCCAAAAGCGACCGGAAGGGTGATGTAGCCCAAGGAATTTGCTTGTCGGCCAAGGAAAACCCCATGGAACACGGTATTGCTCTTCCTTAGCTAGGTCTCCGTCAAGTTCATATTATGCAGTGTATCCAGGTACATGATGTTGATGCTACTTCCACTGTCCACGAGGCACATGGTGAAATCCGTGTCGTCAATCAAAGGGTTGATGACCATGGCATACTGGTTCTTTGTTGGGATAAGTTCTAGATGATCCTTCCTATCCCAAGTAATTGGAACTTCCGACCACCTGATGTACTGGGGAACTAGAGGGAGGGTAGCCATCAGTATCCTCAGAGAGGTTTTCTAGGCCCGGACGGTTGGGGTACCAAGGAAGGTGTGGTCACATGGAGCCTTCTTTTCGAAGGGATTTTTCCCTTTATCCTCTCCCTTGTCGGAAGATTTTGGGTCCATGTGCTCGTCCATATCACTTTATTCCTTGGGTTCTTCCTCCTTCTTCTTCCCTTTGCCCTTTCCACGGGGTCTGTTCTTCCGACTTCACTTGTAGCCGGACTCAGGGTCCTCCTTGAGATCATTGACAAACTTGCACTGGCGATTGGTGTGGGTGGATTTGCCATTGGCGTCGAGATGGACGAAACACGTCATATCGTGGTACTCTTCATACGTTTGGGGAACGCAGGGCACTGAGGGTGTAGTGTTACTCCTCTGCTGGCCACTGCTGGTTCCTCGGCCATGTCCATGTTGTCTGCCATTGCCTCTGCCAGTGAACATTGCGGCGACCATGTCGGCTACTTGCTTCTCTTCGGGCGGATTCTTCTGCTTGTTATTGTTGTTTTTCTTGGCATGGGTAGGGATTGTAATTGCCGGCAATGATCCACGCGCATCATCGTCAGCAGCGGTGAATTCGCTAGCCATGGAAATCATCGCGTTGAGGTTGAAGTCATTGTTGTCTTGCCTGTGCTTCAACGTATGCCAGAGCAAAGTACTCTTTTGCAGTCCATCAATGAAGGCGGCCATAGTGGTCTGTTCGTGCACCTCTGCACAGGAATTTATCATATCCAGACAGCAAGAGAGGTATGCACGGGAGGTTTCATCATTTTCTTGCACACACCGGTGTAGGTCTCCGACAGTGCAGGGACGTTTGTACGTACCCTCGAAGTTCTTGGTGAACGCTTCATGCATGTCCAACCAATTGCATATTGATTTCTCTGGTAAGTCGTCGATCCATTGCTAGGCGGTGCCTGTCAGCATGAGTGGGAGGTACTTGATGGCGATGTTGGGGTTTACCCCTGCGATGTGAATCGCTTCGCTGTAGTCCTGCAACCACGTTGTTGGCCCGGCGGTGCTGTTGTAGGGCTTGATAGTCTTGTCTATCTGGAGGCCCTTGGGGTAGGTTGTGGCTCGTATGACTAGTCCAAAACACCGTGGCCCAAGGTATGGGAGCTCCCGAGCTTCTTGGATCTTGTCCAACCGCGATTGTGTGTCATATGGCTCTGGCTGCTTCCCTTTTCCATCATGGGGAGTAGAGTTGTGGCGTGATTTGTGAGATCCGCCATGACCTCCGCCATGATGGATGCTAGGTGGCGATGGCGGCGGTGGAGGTGGTGGGTTAGCTCTCTTGCTATGCCCCTCCTATGACTCCTCGCGTCTATCGCAGTTGCGTGTTGGACGTGGAGATTCCTTTTGGGACATGCTCATGTGTCTGTCATGGCCGCTGCGCTCTCTGGCATGCCGAGGCTGTTCTTCCTGATCGCGTATAACGATACCGGGTTGTGACCGCCTTGGAGGTGGCATGCTTGTGCGGTGGCACGGCGCTGGTTCCTCGTGACATCGAGATGGTGGTGGAGGTGGCGAGCGATGGGGACGAGCCTTTTCTCCATGGTCGGTGGATATGGGGATAGCGTCAGTCCTGTTGCGTGCCTCCCTCCGTCTTTGCTTTGTAGAGTCTGTGTGCGATCCTTCGTCACGGGGAGATTTTGGCCTTCTGCGGCTGTTTAGGGTTGACTAGCACAGCTCCGGGTTGGACTCAAGCCTCTATGAGGCGACCTTTTCCTGCTGCTTGCATGCCTTAGCAACGAGGTCGTACACCTGAGAAACTACTTCTGGTGACCTGTCCTGCTCCAGGAGGGTCTTGGCGACGGCGATGTTGAGAGCGGGAGTTGGCATGACTTGCCTCCCCTCTGAATCTATGTAAGGGATGGCCTTTGTCGGCTTAGACCCGTCAAATCCCAAGCCTCACCGAACGCCGAGATCTTGGACGACATGAGATGGTACCTTCTTTGCCTGATGCTTCAACAAAAATTGCTTATATTCGGCCTCCATAGCTCTTGCCGCCTTGATGGATTGCTGCGCCTTAGCCATATCTTCGTCCATCTTAGCGCCTTGTTCCGCGATGCACTTGGCCTCTACTTAGCCCAAAATATATCGAACCTGTTGGGGAACCCCAAGAGGAAGGTATGATGAGCACAGCAGCAAGTTTTTCCTCAGTTATGAAACCAAGGTTATCAATCCAGTAGGAGCAAGGAAACACCTCAAAGGTGTTGCTAGCCGGACTTTGGCAGGGCGCACTACCGGTGCCAGCAGCAACGTGGAGACCTGCACAACACAACCACAACTTTGCCCCCAACTTGCGATGAGGTTGTCAATCTCACCGGTTTTGCTGAAAACAAAGGATTAAACGTATTGTGTGGAAGAAAGTGATACTTTGCAGAAAGTAAACAGAAAACAGTAAATAGTTGATTGTAGATTGATGGTAAAAGAAAGGACCAGGGTCCATAGTTCACTAGTGGTGCTCTCCTTAAGATAGATGACATGTTGGGTGAACAAATTCAGCGGGGCAATTGACAAACATCGAGAAAGCATACATGCATATACTACTCATCTTGACTCCTTTGAGACTTGATTGGGCATTACAACATTATACATAGACTATAATCCAACTGCATCTATGACTAATAATCCACCTTCAGGTTATCATCCGAACCCCCTCCAGTATTAAGTTGCAAGCAATAGATAATTGCATTACGCATTGCGTGTAAATTAAACAATACAATTGTTCTATGAACAAAGGATTGTTGTTTTCTCCCTAGTAGCAACAACACATCTAGTACCTTAGAGATTTCTATCACTTCCCCAGATTACTAGAGGCATGAACCCACTATCGAGCATAAATACTAACTCTTGGAGTTGCTAGCATCTACTTGGCCAAAATAGCTACTAACAACGGAAAGCATGCAAGATCACAAATAACAAAGACATGATAGAATCAATAATCAATCTGAAATAGCATCTCAATATCCATCGGATCCCCGCAAACACAACATGTAGAATTACAAATAGATGATCTTGACCATGAACGGAGCTCACAAGATCTAAACATGATAGCACAAAGGAGGAGAACCATCCATATAGCTATTACATGGACCCGTAGTCCAGAGATGAACTACTCACGCATCACACCGGATGCTTGCATGGTGATGAAGAAGGCCTCCAGGGTGAATTCCCCTCTCCGACAGGGTGTTGGGAAGAGCTTTAGATCCCTACCAATCTAGGGATGGAGATGACGGTGGCTACAGACTCTTTCGTGGAATTTTGATTGAGTACTTAGGGTTTCTGTATAAGAGGCATCTTGTAGGTGAAAGGGGAGGCCGAGGTGGTGCAGGAGGCGGCAAGACCACCCCCTGGCACGGGCCAGGCTGGGCTAAGCGGCTAGGTGGTGTGGCGATCCCCTGGCCCCTCTCTGTCTCGTATTCTGGCTCCTTGTGTCCCTCGGTGAAAAACTGACTTTCCTAGAACCAAAAACAGCAGAAAACAGGCAGCTGGCACTGTGGCTCTTGTTAATGGGTTAGTCCAAGAAAGTGGATAAAAAGTACTCCAAAGTGTGGACAAAACACAAGAAAGTAGATAAAACCAAGCATGGAACATCAAAAATTATGGATACGTTTGCAACGTATCAACATCCCCAAGCTTAACTCCTGCTCGTCCTCGAGTAGGTAAGTGATAAAAAGAAAGAGATTTTTTTGAGTTGACATGCACCATCATAAACTTGATCAAAGTATTTGTAAAACATTGATAGCTGGGATCATAGTACTACAATCATAACATGGCATAGTGGCATTCAGCTTGTCCCTCATAGAGTAGCAAACATAAATGCATAGGACACCTTCAAAGTTCATAAGAGTGACTAGATACAAATAGTTTAAAACAAGCAATATCAAAGTTATGCATTAATCAACAAGTCTTGGGGCAATGCACATAGAACTAAGAATGGCCACTATGCTCTCAAAGTAGGTGCATAAAGATAGAAGGTGGAGACTCAACATAAAAGTAAAAGAAAGGCCTTCATAGAAGGAAGCAGGGATTCAAGTTTCATAAAGAGCTTCCAAAAATTATGGTACTTGTTAGCTTTCAGCTCTCATTGCCCCTATCATAAGCATCTTGAAGTGATTAAGGTTAAAGTGAACAAACTATGGTGTATATTCTTGACAAAGTATAAGTTGGAAATCTCATGTCCCTTGAATACGAGGGTCGCTCCTCATGCTACTCAAGTTTAGTTACCGGTAAGTTCTTGTCATAGTAAGTACATGTGTATCATAGAGAACCGCCAACGGGGTACCCCTTGCCCGATGATACGGAAGAATCCCCATATCAAAATAACAAGGCAAGCAGACAACAAGCATCTCAGCAATCTTCTTATTTACCATGGGAATATGGTGCTTTTTTCTCTCCTTCCTCTTTTCTTATCTCTTTTTTTTCTTTTTCTCTTTTTTCTCAATATCTGACTCTTTTTTTATAAGAAGAATGCTTCATAGACAACTCATTAAGGTTACGCTGCAGGTTTCCACCATGACAGCATGGATTAGACCAGCGGCCCAGGCGTTTCTCTAACACACATACATAAGTCCATGGACTTACAAGCTCCCCTTTCATTTCACACCGACGACATCCATAGACAAAAGAGCATGATATCAACTAGGTACAAAGTACAAGTGCAATGTTGAAAGTGTTCCCCATGACAGCATGGTTCTGCTAATCCCCAACATATAAGTGCAAGCATATACAACATAGATGACACAATCTTTCAAGTTTATTAAGGGCAAGAAAAGTAAAGTGTGCCATCAAGTTCGTGAGAGCTCTAATCACTAGTTTTCTCATAACAAGTTTAATTCGGAAGGTAAACAAAAGCATGAATATACTTGGAATAGCATATGCTAATAGGTAGGTATTGTGGACTCTTTGGAATAACTTGGTTTTAGGAGTTGGATGCATGAGTGGAACTCATACTTGGTTATGGAGGCTAGCAAAAGACTGGGAGCGACTAACTAAGAGAGCAATAATGGCCATAATCATGCAGAGAGACAAAACATCGTTAATCAAAGCATAAAGTGATACTACAAGTTGAAAACTAAAGGATCATAAATGATTATGGTGACTTGGGATAGTCATAACATGGTGTGAGCATGTGCCAAGTCAACCCAAATAAAGCATCAAAGGAGAATACCACAATACTATGCTAAAACAACGCATGATTCTTCAAAGGAATATTAAGCAATCTCAATTTTTTATAACAAGTCATGCTACAGCAAAGAATACTAAGCATAAAGCCAAAACAATAACAAGCATGGCATGACAAAGCATAGGCCACAGTCAAAAACAAGCTCTCTTTACCACTTAAGCATGAACTTTCCTACTCTTTTCTAATCCAAACCAAACTATTCGAAAACCAATGCATGAAAGAGGGGGTATAACCAATTTATTCAAGCAAACAAAAACCAAAAAAAAACAAAAAAGAAGACGCTCCAAGAACAACACAACTATGCATGAAACAATAAAAATGAAGTCTTTGGAAGAAACCTGGAATTTTTATTGATGAAGAAGGGGATGCCTTGGGCACCCCCAAGCTTTAACGCTTGTACTTCTTGGATATTTCTTGGGGTGACACGCGTGGCATCTCCAAGCTTGAGATTTAGTCCAATCTTCATCTTATTACTCACTCCTTCCATACACCTGAAATTTTTCCTTCATACAAAACTTCACACAATCTTTATTAGCAACATTAGTGCACTCAAGATAATAAGTCTTTAGGTTCAGTTCCAAGACCAATAAAACTTCCATGAAAAAACAAGCTACTGTAGCACTTCCCTCAAAAATCTCAATTCCCCAAAAGAACTCAAAAAGGAACCAACAAGAAGCAAATGCAAATAATGGCAGAAATCTGTCAAAACAAACCAGCAGGTAAAAACCAATTTTTTCGAAGATCTTCTGTTGCTCAAATTAAAAAGTGTTGAACTAACGAAAGTTAGATAACAACCTGGGGCAGAAGCACAAAATTTCACGCCTCAAAATGACGTACAAAGATTTTACACGAATATTTACGGTGAAGCACAAAAATCTGTTTCGGGACAACAACTTTCCCAAGCATTACTTCTCTCTCATTAGAGGTTACTCTTGGCACAAAAAGCAAATAAAAAGGATAGGGAGCGGTTATTACTGAGTAATAACCTTCCAAGACTCATCTAAATCTTTTGGGTTATCTCCCAATAAGTACTTTTCTTTAACGCCTTTAAGTTAGGCATGACAGTTTGAGAAGATGCTCACATAGGAAATATGAATTGAAGTAAAAGAGAGAATCAAGAAGAAAATTCAAAACACATTTAAGTCTAACCCTCTTACTATGCATAGGAATCTTATACGCAAATAAATTCACAAAGAACAAAGCAACATGCATAGGACGATAAAACGAGAGTAACTTCAAAACTTTCAGCAAATAGAGAGGTGTTTCAGTACCATGAAAACTTTTACAACCATATTTTCCTCTCTCATAATAATTTTCAGTAGCGTCATGAACAATCTCAACAATATAACTATCACATAAAGAATGCTTTTCATGATCTACAAAAACTAGAGCTTTATTATAAACATTTTCAAAAGAATGCTCAGGAACATAACATTCATCCTCCTTTACTAAGCATGGGGGACAATCAAATATTGTAGGGGGTAAAGAGTTACTCTCATTAGAAGGTAGGAATGGGTAGATACATTCTTCATCCTCTTGATCATCACTCTCCTTCTCTTTTTCATCCAATGAGCTTCCAGTTTCAGCAATTTCTTCTTCCATAGGCTCTTGCAAGGCATTAGTCTCTTCCGATGGTGGAGAGCATCTATTAAGATATTCGAGAATATAGCCATTTTCTTCCTTGTAATTATAAAAGCAAAATTGAAGTATGTCATAAACCTCATATTTATAAGGTGCATCATCAGTATTTTCAAGCAAATAAGCTAGTTCGAATGCACCCTTCCAAGCAATAAATTCTTCATTTTGTTCCACATCATAAAAGTCATAATTTCCCTTAACATATGAAGATATGGTAACATAATCATTATACTCGCATTGAAAAGGGAGGTGTTTATACCTCTTGCAGCAGCAAGATTTATCAAAGCAATAAGTAATATTATAAGTAGAGCACATGTTTCTAGCAATGGTATACAATTTATCAATTTGTTCCCATAAGTGTTTCCCTTTTGTGACAAGCGGTGTTCCTTATAATAATATTTTTGTTCTTCCGTGAACCCACCTTGCAAATTAGATTCAGTTTCAAAGAAACCAACCATTGATAGAAAGCATGATAAAGCAAGACAATAACAGACCAACGAAAATAACAACTATAGTAGGAACTAATTTTTTTTGTATTTTTGATAAAACAAACAAGCAAACAAAGCAGAAAATAAACTAAGCAAAAAAAAAATAACAAAGTAAAGAGATTGGTTATGAGGGACTCCCCTTGTGAAGATTTCCTTGAATCCCTGGCAACGGCACCAGAAAATCAGTTGCTTAGCCCAAAATATATCGAGCCTGTTGGGGAACCCCAAGAGGAAGGTATGGTGAGCACAGCAGCAAGTTTTTCCTCAGTTATGAAACCAAGGTTATCAATCCAGTAGGAGCAAGGAAACACCTCAAAGGTGTTGCTAGCCGGACTTTGGCAGGGCGCACTACCGGTGCCAGCAGCAACATGGAGACCTGCACAACACAACCACAACTTTGCCCCCAACTTGCGATGAGGTTGTCAATCTCACCGGTTTTGCTGAAAACAAAGGATTAAACGTATTGTGTGGAAGAAAGTGATACTTTGCAGAAAGTAAACAGAAAACAGTAAACAGTTGATTGTAGATTGATGGTAAAAGAAAGGACCAGGGTCCATAGTTCACTAGTGATGGCTCTCCTTAAGATAGATGACATGTTGGGTGAACAAATTCAGCGGGGCAATTGACAAACATCGAGAAAGCATACATGCATATACTACTCATATTGACTCCTTTGAGACTTGATTGGGCATTACAACATTATACATAGACTGTAATCCAACTGCATCTATGACTAATAATCCACCTTTAGGTTATCATCCGAACCCCCTCCAGTATTAAGTTGCAAGCAACGGATAATTGCATTACGCATTGCGTGTAAAGTAAACAATACGATTGTTCTATGAACAAAGGATTGTTGTTTCATCCCTAGTAGCAAAAGCACATCTAGTACCTTAGAGATTTCTGTCACTTCCCCAGATTACTAGAGGCATGAACCCACTATCGAGCATAAATACTAACTCTTGGAGTCCTGCTACTAACAACGGAAAGCATGAAAGATAACAAATAACAAAGACATGATAGAATCAATAATAAATCTGATATAGAATCTCAATATCCATCGGATCCCTGCATACACAATATGTAGAATTACAAATAGATGATCTTGATCATGAACGGAGCTCACAAGATCTAAACATGATAGCACAAAGGAGGAGAACCATCCATCTAGCTACTACATGGACCCGTAGTCCAGAGATGAACTACTCGCGCATCACACCGGAGACTTGCATGGTGATGAAGAAGGCCTCCAGGGTGAACTCCCCTCTCCGGCAGGGTGCCGAGAAGTGCTTCAGATCCCTCCCGATCTAGGGATGGAGATGACGGCGGCTATGGACTCTTTCGTGGAATTTTGATCGGGTACTTAGGGTTGCTGTATCAGAGGCATCTTATAGGGGAAAGGGGAATCCGAGGGGGTGCCGGAGGCGGCCAGACCATCCCTTGGCGTGGGCCAGGCTGGGCCGCGCGGCTAGGTGGTGTGGCGACCCTCTGGCCCCTCTCCGTCTCGTATTCTGGCTTCGGTGAAAAACTGACTTTGGCTTTTGCCCCATCCAATTCCGAGAATATTCATTTTCTGACTGTAAGATCTCACCATAATAAGGTAAGATCCCTGTGATTGCAGTGCTAGTCCCTGGATCGAAATGCTAGCACCCACAGTTTTAAGATCAAGTACATAGAAACAAAGGTCATTATTACATCGCATATCTAGGAATATAATGGTTCTTACAACTCACTTAGCCCAAGGCTAACATTATTCAAGGTTCACAATACATAGTATAATAATAGAGTCTTTTGTCTTCATGCGCCACAGGCAAACATGTCGAGTGCAGACCTGCAACCCTACTCATCATCAGAGTATCCTGCAACATAATAAGTTACAACCACAAGGGTCAATACATTTGGAATTGTATTGGCAAGTGATACCATAGATACTTGGTATAATCCAACAACTACATGAATATAAGGCTGTGTGGTTTTGGACAACTTTGCTAAAAGCAAGGTTTTATCTCATAGTTTTTGAAGAGTAAGTTTTCCCTTTCAAAACACTAAGGTACAAATGATAGACATCACTGAACCTCTACCCTTGTTCACCCACAAGTTTTAACTTAGAGAAATTTGAATGAGGACATTATTGAACTGCTTCACTATCTTGATGCTCAGGAATTGTCCATAACCGGGGACTCGGCTAAGTACTTAGTTTTACCCTCTCGAGAGGTGGTGCACTTTCCCCACAAGACTCGACATGCATCGAGACGAGACTTTTCAGAAGCAATCCCTCAGACTACCACGGACGCGTTCCATCCTATCATATCTACCACCCTCTGTCTGTCTGGCTGAGTTCTTGCAACTTAGTCGGTCAAGGCAGAGCCCATATGCCATGTGGCTGCACTGGAAGCTTCACGACAAGAACGTCTCCAATCTCTTTGTTCCTGGGTGGCCGTCCACAAGTGCGATACACTAGCTGGCCATAGACATGGCCCCTGAGTAACCACTCAACATAATCCAAGCAAGTCCCATTCCACCCAGGTATTTCATTAACCTTAGTTGTTTTTCTTAGTCAAAAAATAATATCCTTCCATACTTTCTTGATATGAATTTCCACCCACGAAATCTAGTAGCATGGCTAAGCACTCTAGCATACGAAGTCTTTCAACTAGGAAATACTATCAAGATATAATCTATAGGATAGCATATCATAGTAACATATAAATAATCCTACCATGCTAAGATCTAACAAAATAATACTAGTGCAATAGTGAAAATAATGGGACATAAGATGAAATATAACTTGCCTTGGGTAGCTAGGGGAATAGGTACAATCCTCACAGCAATAAACTTCACAATCCACACAATCTACACAAAGAACAATCCAACAACAATATTTCAATCAATATAGGATCACAAAAATATGAATGCGTGCAAAATGCAATGATATGATCAAAACTCTAAAACTTACAGAGTCTACAGTACAGAGGTTAAAATACACTATCTAAAGGCATAAGGAATACTTAAAACCAATTTATGAAGTGATTTTTATGGGAAAAATACTCCTAAAAAGGTTCTGCCAATAATTCCAATTTTTTAGAAGCAAAAGTGTGAAACAAGGCCTCAATAATAAAGGTCTGATTTTTCTGAATCCATAGACACCAAATTTGCATTTTTTTGAATTATGGATCAAAAGTTATTGAATTTCTAAGTTTAATTTACATTCTGTCTATTTCTCTAATTAAACAGATTTCCTAGCCGACGTGGCGCAACCCTATTGGCCCATACCGATTCGGTTGGATCGACCGCTGCGGGCCGTCAGATTTTAAGTGGCAAATGGATGGATCAGATCAGCCCGTACCGCTTCGGTCGTCGATCTAATCTGAGCCGCTGGCGATAGATCCAACAGCTCCTATGACTCGGCCAGGAACAGGCGGCGCTGACCTACTGCGCGCGGCAGCGGCATATCGGGCGGAGGTGTTCTGGTGGTTCTAAAGGGGCAGGGGGTCCATGGACTCTTACCAGAGGTCGAGGCGGTCGTGGCGGTCTCGATGAAGGTCATGGTGGAGGGAGGGGAGCTCTACTTCGCTCCAGATTCGACGCCGGAGTTATGTCGACGGTGGAGCTCGTGTGTCTACATTGGTGACGATGATCTAGGGCTCGAACAGGCAAGGAAAGAGGTTAGGGAGGTGTGCCCAGATCAGCACTGTCTAGTAGAGGCTAAAAAGGGGCGGCGGGAACCCTAGACTTACCGAAAAACTCGACGGACAGCGGCGACAGAGGGAGTTTGCCGGCGGTGATCGTGTCGTCGACCTGGGGAAAGAACAAGCACGTGGCCAGGGTTAAAAGATGCGCCAGGACACAGCAAAGAAGATAGAGCAAAGAGGAGGGCGCGAGGTGGTCAGAGGTCACCGGAATCATCGCCAGAGTTTGTTGGACAGCGGCGGTTCGAGCTCACGATTGGGGAGCCTGGGGGCTCTCCAGGGGCAGTGATTGAGGGGAAACGGAAGAGGAGTGAGAGGGGATTAAGAAGGAGTGATCGCCGTGGAGGTTTAATGCGAGAAACGCTCGAATTTGAGCTGATTCGAAACAGCAGAGGAGGGGAGAGGTGCAGCTCGTCTCGCATGGAAGAAGATGAGGTGGTGATGACGTGGGAGTGGGGCCAGGGGGTAAGTGAGAGGGGCGTGCAGAGGGGGCGTGAGAAAAAGAAGGAGGGGGAGGGGTGGCCCGGGTGGGCTTGTTGGGCTGGTTTGGGCCGAAAAGGCCAGAACTGCTACTGCTGTTTATTTTTTCTCCCCTTTTCTTTTTCCTTTTAGATTTTCTTTTCCTAGGTTTTGGACTTAGAAAAAGGGCTCCAAATTGCCTCAAAATTTCACCAAATTTTTGGAGGACAAACTAGATGCAATGCAACACATGCCATGATGATATGAGTGCAATGATGATGGTTTTCAGATGAAAATTTTGGGATGTTACAAATCTAACCCCCTTAAGATGAATCTCGCCCTCGAGATTCGGGTTGGCTAGCAAATAGGTGAGGGTGATCTCTCCGAAGTTCATCCTCTCGTTCCCATGTTGCTTTAGATTCAGTGTGATGGTTCCACTACACTTTGCAGAATTTGATTGTCTTGGTACGGGTAATTCTTTCTCCTGTGTGATGGTTCCACTACACTGTGTCCAGAATCTTAATAGGTTTCTCTTCATAAGTGAGATCATTCTCTAGCTGAACTTCCTCTAACGGTATAGTGTCTTTCAACGAAGTTTCTTCCATCTCTGGGTTACACTTTTTCAGCTGACTGACATGAAATACATTATGAACTGCTGACAGAGATTCTGGTAATTCTATCTCATATGCCACTTCTTTGCGGCTCAAAATATTGAAGGGTCCCACATAGCATGGCGCTAATTTTCCTTTGATTCCAAATCTCTTCACACCACGAAGTGGTGATACCCTGAGATAAGCCCTATCACCAACCTCATAGGTGACCTCTCTATGTTTTGGATCTGCATAGCTCTTTTGTCGAGATTGGGCTACCTTCAGCCTATCCCTCACCATCTTGACTTTCTCTTCGGCCTCCTTGATTAGGTCTGGTCTGAACAAATTTCTTTCTCCTACTCCATTCCACAACAATGGTGTAGTACACTTCCTTCCATAAAGTAATTCAAACGGAGCCATTTCTATGCTTGATTGATAGCTATTGTTGTAGGAAAACTCCGCATATGGTAGACTCTCATCCCAACTAGATCCATAGTCTAATGCGCAAGCTCTTAACATATCTTCCAATATCTGATTGGTCCTTTCTGTCTGCCCATCAGTCTGTGGATGAAACGCAATGCTGAATTCTAGTCGAGTTCCCAATGACTCATGAAGTTGTCGCCAAAAGTGCGAAGTGAATTGAGTTCCTCTATCTGACACGATACTCTTAGGCACCCCATGTAAACATACAATTCTATTAATGTATATCTTGGCTATCTTGGCACTTGTGTAAGTGGACTTCACCGGTATGAAATGAGCCACTTTTGTCAAGCGATCAACAATAACCCATATAGAATTGTATCCAGATTTAGTCCTTGGCAGTCCGGTGATAAAATCCATACCGATTTTATCCCATTTCCAATCAGGTATTGGTAGTGGTTGTAATAATCCCGCCGGTTTCTGATGTTCTGCCTTTACACGACTACACACGTCGCACAAGGCAATGTGCTTTGCTATATCCTTCTTTAAATTATTCCATCAGAATATTTCCTTAACTTCCATATACATCTTGGTGTTGCTAGGATGAATTGAATATGGTGAGTTGTGAGCTTCTTGTAAGATCAACTTCTTAAGCTCAAGATCCTGCGGAATACAAATACGTTTTTCATACCATTAGGTTCCTTGTTCGTCTACATGAAATCCTTTTGCCTTGCCTTCACTAATTTTACTTTTGATTTCTTCTATTTCTTTGTCCATCTGTTGAACTTCTTGGATTCTGTTCATCAGTGTGGGTTGCACTTCCAAGGATGCAAGGTATCCTTTAGGCACTATCTCTAATCTCAACTTCCTAAATTGGGCACATAACTCTTCCGGCAATTCTCCTTTATTGAGGCCACTTACATAAACCTTGCTGCTTAATGCATCGGCTACGACATTTGAGTTTCCAGGATGGTATTGCAAACTTAAGTCGTAGTCCTTGATACGTTCTAACCACCTTCTTTGTCTCATGTTGAGTTCCTTCTGTGTAAAAATGAATTTTAGACTCTTGTGATCGGTGAACATTTCACAACGCTTTCCCATAAGATAATGCCTCCATGTTTTTAATGCATGCACAACTGATGCCAACTCTAGGTCATGAGTAGGATAGTTTACTTTGTGATTTTTGAGTTGCCTTGATGCATAAGCTACAACTCTACCTTCCTGCATTAGTACACCTCCCAGTCCTTGGTGAGATGCATCACAATAGACTTGAAAGTCTTTCTCAAGATCTGGCAAACATAACACTGGTGCTGACACTAGTCTCTTCTTCAACTCCTGAAAACTGGTTTCACATGCTTCTGTCCAGTTAAACTTCTTCTCTTTCTTTAGCAGATCAGTCATAGGCTTTGCTATCTTTGAGAAATTTTCAATGAACCTCCGATAGTATCCTGCTAGGCCTAGGAAACTACGGATTTCTTTAACCGATTTAGGAGGTTCCCATTCTGTCACAGCTGCCACTTTTGCTGGGTCGATAGCTATACCACTTCCAGACACTATATGCCCAAGAAAACCCACTTCATTCAGCCAAAATTCACATTTACTGAACTTGGCATATAGTTTGTGTTCCCTGAGTTTCTCCGGAATTAGGCGCAGATGTTCTTCATGTTCTTTGTTGCTCTTGGAATATACCAATATGTCATCGATGAATACCACTACAAACTTGTCAAGAAATTCCATGAATACCTTATTCATCATGTTCATGAAATAGGCCGGTGCATTAGTCAATCCAAACGGCATCACTTCATATTCATACAACCCATATCTAGTGGTAAATGTAGTCTTTGGTATATCATGTTCTCTAATCTTCAGTTGGAAGTATCCTAATCAAAGATCAATTTTTGATAACATACATGCTCCCTCTAGCTGATCAAAGAGATCATTTATTCTAGGTAGGGGATATTTATTCTTTATGGTCACTTAATTAAGTGACTGATAGTCTATGCATAGCCTTTGAATTTGGTCCTTCTTCTCAGCAAACAAAACTGGTGCTCCCCAAGACGAATAACTTGGTTGGATAAATCCCTTTTTCAACTGTTCTCCTAGCTGTTTCTTGAGTTCTTTTAACTCGTCCACCAATATTTTGTAAGGTCTCTTTGCTATAGGTCCAGTTCCTGGTAGTAGGTCTATCAGGAACTCCACATCCCTATCCGGTGGCATGCCAGGTAATTCTTCTGGGAACACATCCGGGTACTCCTTCACTATTGGCACACTGTCTAGGCTAACCCCCTTAAGAGAATTAACCTTGCTCCCCTTGGGTTCAAAGTTAGACTTGAACCTGATCCTTTTCTTTTCTAGGGTGGTGAGCATAACAGTTCGTTTGGCACAATTAATCGCTCCCTCATAACGTGTCAACCAATCCATCCCTAATATTACATCTAATCCTTGGGACTCTAGTATTATTAAATTAACTGGAAACTTGTTCTTTCCAATCTCTAGGATTATCTGTCGGCACCTAGAATTTACTATCGTTTCTCCACCCGGGGAGCTTACCTTAATGGGGCATACAATAGTTTCAGTGGAGAGTTTGTTTTTGACTACAAATTCTCTTGAAATGAAAGCATGCGATGTGCCGGTACCGAAAAGGATAAGTGCAGGAAAGGAATTAATCTTGAACTTACCGATCACAACATCAGATCCCTCTTGAATTTCCTCCACATTGATGTGATTCACATGACCCTTTTGAAATGGGTTCGGCTTAGCCCCATCAGTCTTTTTTTCTAGACATTCATTAGCATAGTGCCTTGTCTTCTTGCACTTGAAACACTCAATCTGACTGATGTCTTTCTTTGCTGGCTAATTATGGCAATTCTGACCATTTTGATTCCCATGGCCATGACTATTGTGGTTATTCCTGTACCCACCTTTGTTGTGTCCACGGTGATTGTTTCCATCATGGTGGTGGTTATTGTTATGATGGTTGTTATGATTCCCATTCTTGTGGAATCCAGAACTCCCGCTTCCATCACCATGAGAACGCTTGTGAGGTGACCCTGATCCAAACTTATCGAAATGGTGCTTCCTCTTTCTACCTTCCACTTGCTTCATCTTGTTTTCTAGGATGGTAGCTTTATCACACAGAGATTGATAGGTTGGAACATAAGAAACAGATAGTTGCATAGATATTTCATCATTCAACCCATCAAGGAACTTCTCCTTTCTCTTAGCGTCAGTCTCAACATCATCTGGTGCATAACGTGACAGATTGTTGAACTCTTCGATGTACTCAGAAATACTGCGGTGGCGTTGCTTGAGGTTGTGAAACTCCTTTTTCTTCAATCCCATTATTCCAGAAGAGATGTGAGTGGTACGAAATCCATCCTCAAACATTGCCCAGGTTACTTCTTCAATAGGGTGAGTAACTTGGAAATTGTCCCACCAAGTAGCTGCATGACCTTCCAGTAAGTGTGCTGCAAATCTGACTTTTTCTGCATCCGTGCATCCAACTGTGACTAAGTCTTTATTCACTGAGCGTAGCCAGTCATTTGCTACCATGGGATCAGTAGTACCAGAGAACTTAGCAGGTCTCAGCCTTAGAAATCTTGTGAGCATATCCAGAGGTGGTGGATTGTTCTGGTTGTTGTTATTGTTATTATTGTTGTTCTGATTCTGGTTCACCATGAATTGAGTCATCATTTGCATCAATTGTGTCTGTGCAGCCATCATTTGCTGCATTCCATTGCCATTGTCGTTGTTATCCTCGTTGTTGCGTCTAGGAGGCATCTGTGGGTTTAATAAGGGTAAGTAAAGATAGATAACCCAAGTAAAATAACAACAATCAAACAACCCAACACATGCAGGTTCAGCATCACGACAATAACAGAGTTTGCGAAAATAAACATACTAGCATAGTCACCCAAAAGTCGGTACGATCTATGCGACTCGATAATAAAACGATAGATAGATGGATAGATATCACTACTCCTCCATGTCAACTTCCTCCTCCACTAGTGCAAGTCCTGCTGCGGTGAATCCTGCCTTGTATTCATCCAAGCTGGTAGACAAAGCATCGATCTTCGCCTGTAAATCTCTCTTCTCTGTGCGTAGCCTCTCTATCACCTCGTGTTCCGCCTCCAACTCAATGTCCTCAAGCTCTAACTCGGCCTCCAAGTCTCTAATCTTCTTATTCTTCTCCTGAACCCTCTTCTCTTGATTCTTGAATTTCTTATCCTGGTCTTCAAACTGCTTCTCCATTTCCTTGATTCGCTTCTCATGTTCCTAGAAGGCCTTGTCTTTCTCCTTTAGCTGGACTCGTAGTTCATCGTTGCTAAGCATCACATTAGTCCTATCAGTATCAAGGCTCCTGATAAGGCTCTCTAAGTCCTGGAGGTGGTGACGCACATGCTTGATAGTCTCCTTAGTGACCTCGTCCAGCACAATAGGCTCTCCGTCCTCGTCGCGTCTCCCAAAGAAGTGAAAGTAGTGGCTCTTGATCTCGGAAGAGTGACGTCCACATAGGCGTCCCAATAGCTCCTGCATAGCGACGTCGAGCCCTCTCTCTAAGTCATCGTGGAGTATCTTGAAGGCGATCTCCTTAGTTTGGGGCTATGTCTCGTGTCCTGGCTGGGTAGCTCTGAATCCCCATAAGTCCTTCCTCTGAAATTTCCTCAGCTGAAGTCCTTGAATGGTAGGAATTGGAAGAGCGAGCACCTAGACAAGCTCCAACATGCGAGTCCCAAAGCGAGTTCCCTTGAAATCCTCGGCCGTGCTGTAGAGAACACTAGGCATCTTTTGCATAGCATGGAAAAAAATTAGTAATAACACAAGTCTAGAGAAAGAAAACACAAGTCACAAATATGCAATATAAAATAAAATCAACCAACACAATAACCTCAAACCAAGTAGCAATACATTATTCAACTCAAGCAATCAAGGTTCCAATCATAACTTATTTTTGCCATACCACATAGGTCGGTATGATCAAAGTACTAACGTGATAAAACGCCAAGCGTGGTGGTCCAACTAGTATCTCACTCCTTATTAACCAAGGTAGCAATCTGGGCATCCTTGGCAGCAATCTGCTTGTCTTGGTTGCATAGCTCCAAAGCCAAGCCTATGATATCCTTACTTAGTCGTTTTACCGTGGCCTTTGAATCTTGGACACGATGTTTCTCCTCCTTGATATCCTCCGGAGTATTGAGCATTCTATACTTAAGTCTTTCCCCAAGTTCCTCAATAGCTTTCCATGCAGCATTCCTTGCAGAGTCAAAGAATGACGTGTGCATTTCAGAGTTGGTGAACATGCAGAATCCCGTACTCTTGGGATCATCTTCCTTGTTCTTATAAAAATGGAGTTGCACCCACCAATACTCTTGTCCCTCGTCTATCACAGGAAATCCCTTGTACATGGCTTCACCATCCATCCCTAAGCCGATCATGAGGTTCTTGAGTGCCTTGGGAAATTCCTTCTCACACTCAAGGGTCATAGTCATCAGTGGTTCCTTCTTGATAGATTCATTGATGGTGGACATCTACAAAAATAGATGAGGAAGGATGATCAGGAAAAGTTTTACGAGATGAAAAGACAAGTGTAAAATTTGGAATAGAGTTATTTTTCCTAAGGGTTTTCCTTAGTCTAATCCAACCTAGGGTCACGAACCTACAGGCAACACAATGCTCTGATACCATCTGTAAGATCTCACCATAATAAGGTAAGATCCCTATGATTGCAGTGCTAGTCCCTGGATCGAAATGCTAGCACCCATAGTTTTAAGATGAAGTACACAGAAACAAAGGTCATTATTACATCGCATATCCAGGAATATAATGGTTCTTACAACTCACTTAGCCCAAGGCTAACATTATTCAAGGTTCACAATACATAGTATAATAATAGAGTCTTTTGTCTTCATGCGCCACCGGCAAACATGTCGAGTGCAGACCCGCAACCCTACTCATCATCAGAGTATCCTATAACATAATAAGTTACAGCCACAAGGTTCAATACATTTGGAATTGTATTGGCAAGTGATACCATAGATACTTGGTATAATCCAACAACTACATGAATATAAGGCTAAGTGTGGTTTTGGCTGACTTTGCTAAAAGCAAGGTTTTATCTCATAGTTTTTGAAGAGTACATTTTCCCTTTCAAAACACTAAGGTACCAATGATAGACATCACTGAACCTCTACCCTTGTTCACCCACAAGTTTTAACTTAGAGAAATTTGGATGAGGAGATTATTGAACTGCTTCACTATCTTGATGCTCAGGAATTGTCCATAACCGGGGACTCGGCTAAGTACTTAGTTTTACCCTCTCGAGAGGTGGTGCACTTTCCCCACAAGACTCGACATGCATTGAGAAGAGACTTTTCAGAAGCAATCCCTCAGACCACCACAGACTCGTTCATCCTATCAAATCCACCACCCTCTGTTCGTCTGGCTGAGTTCTTGCAACTTAGTCGATGAAGGCAGAGCCCATATGCCATGTGGCTGCACTGGAAGCTTCACGACAATAACGTCTCCAATCTCTTTGTTCCTGGGTGGACATCCACAAGTGCGATACACCAGCTGGCCATAGACATGGCCCCTGAGTAACCACTCAACATAATCCAAGCAAGTCCCATTCTACCCGGTATTTCATTAACCTTAGTTGTTTTTCTTAGTAAAAAAATAATATCCTTCCATACTTTCTTGATATGAATTTGCACCCACGAAATTTAGTAACATGGCTAAGCACTCTAGCATACGAAGTCTTTCAACTAGGAAATACTATCAAGATATAATCTATAGGATAGCATAGCATAGTAACATATAAATAATCCTACCATGCTAAGATCTAACAAAATAATACTAGTGCAATAGTGAAAATAATGGGACATAAGATGAAATATCACTTGCCTTGGTAGCTAGAGGAATAGGTACAATACTCACAGCAACAAACTTCACAATCCACACAATCTACACAAAGAACAATCCAACAACAAAAATTCAATCAATATAGCATCACAAAAATATGAATGCATGCAAAATGCAATGATATGATCAAAACTCAAAAACTTACAGAGTCTACAGTACAGAGGTTAAAATACTCTATCTAAAGGCATAAGGAATACTTAAAACCAATTTATGAAGTGATTTTTATGGGCAAAATACTCCTAAAAAGGTTCTGCCAATAATTCCAATTTTTCAGAAGCAAAAGTGTGAAACAAGGCCTCAATAATAAAGGTCTCAATTTTCTGAATCCATAGATACCAAATTTGCATTTTTTTGAATTGTGGATCAAAAGTTATTGAATTTCTAAGTTTAATTTATATTATGTCTATTTCTCTAATTAAACAGATTTCCTAGCCAACGTGGCGCAACCCTATTGGCCCGTACCGATTCGGTCGGATCAACCACTGCGGGCCGTCAAATTTTAAGTGGCAAATGGACGGATCGGATCAGCCCGTACCGCTTTGGTCATCGATCTAATCTGAGCCGTTGGCAACAGATTCAACGGCTCCTACGACTCAGCCAGGAACGGGCGGCGCTGATCTACTGCGCGCGGTGGCGGCACGTCGGGCAGCGGCATTCCGGCGGTTCTAAAGGGGCAGGGGGTCCGTGGACTCTTACCAGAGGTCGAGGCGGTCGTGGCGGTCTCGATGAAGGTCACGATGGAGGGAGGGGAGCTCTGCTTCGCTCCAGATTCCTCGTCGGAGTTCTATCGACGGAGGAGCTCATGTCTCTGCGTCGGTGACGATGATGTGGGGCTCGAACAGGCAAGGAGAGAGGTTTGGGAGGTGCGCCGGGATCAGCACCGTCTAGTAGAGGCTAAAAAGGGGCGGCAGGAACCCTAGACTTACCAGAAAACTCGACGGACAGCGGCGGCAGAGGGAGTTCGCCGGCGATGATCGTGTCATCGACCTGGGTCAAGAAGAAGCACGTGGCCAGGGTTAAAAGATGCGCCAGGACACGAAAAAGAAGATAGGGCAGAGAGGAGGGCATGAGGTGGTCGGAGCTCACTGGAATCGTCGCCGGAGTCTGTCGGACAACAGCGGTTCGAGCTCGCGATTAGGGAGCATGGGGGCTCTCCGGGGGTAGTGACTAAGGGGAATCAGAAGAGGAGTGAGAGGGGATTAAGAAGGAGTGACCGTCGTGGAGGTTTAATGCGACAAACACTCGAATTTGAGCCGATTCGAAACAGTAGAGGAGGGGAGAGGTGCAGCTCATCTCGTGTCGAAGAAGATGAGGTGGCGATGACGTGGGAGTGGGGCCAGGGGGTAAGTGGGAGGGGGCATGCAGGGGGGCGTGAGAAAAAGAAGGAGGGGGAGGGGTGGCACGGTGGGCTTGTTGGGCTGGTTTTGGCCGAAAAGGCCAGAACTGCTACTGTTGTTTATTTTTTCTTCCCCTTTCCTTTTTCCTTTTAGATTTTCTTTTCCTAGGTTTTGGACTTAGCAAAAGGGCTCCAAATTGCCTCAAAGTTTCACCAAATTTTTGGAGGACAAACTAGATGCAATGCAACACATGCCATGATGATATGAGTGCAATGATGATGGTTTTCAGATGAAAATTTTGGGATGTTATACTGACTTTCCTGGAACCAAAAATAGCAGAAAATAGGCAGCTGACACTGTGGCTCTTGTTAATAGGTTAGTCCAAGAAAGTGTATAAAAAGTACTCCAAAGTGTGGACAAAACACAAGAAAGTAGATAAAAACAAGCATGGAACATCAAAAATTATGGATACGTTTGCAACGTATCAGCCTCCGCCAAGATTTCCGCACGCTTCTCGTTAAGCTCCATAATGCTCAGGATATGGGCGACGGTGATTGGCTCAACGAGAGTGCGCCGTAGATTGCTTTGTCGGTGGGGGTGGCTAGTGGGTTGCCAGCTGCAGACGTTGACGGTGGCACTGGCGGCTGATTTGATTGTCGGGCCATATTGGGGGCCATGGTAAGTTTCTGCGCCAGTGGTTAGCGTGTAACAGGAGGAGGCGCGACCTTGGACGGAGCCGGAGGCTCGGTGACCTTTTTAGTTATTGTTGCTCTAGTGACCACTGGCGTGGGTGGAGCTCTCTCACATTCCTGTTCCTGCCCGTCTTCTTCCATCACGCTCCCAATGGCGACTAGTACCTGGTGGGAAGTGTTGGTCTTCTCGGCGCTCTCCTCCTTCTCGATCTCCTGCCTGATCTCCCTCATAACATCGTCGTATTCCTCTAAGTTGACATCAAAGCCACCGGCATCCATATTGATGTCGGCGTAGAGAGCATCAAGGACGGAGTCAGAGTTGGCTTCGGTGTTGGTGATGGCGGATGTTGAGGGTGATGGAGGCGAGCCGTTGTTGCTGTTGTTACCTCCTACGACTTCGATGGTAATCGCCGCCTTCGCTTCTTCATTGGCGTCCACGTATTCGTTGACGATGGCAACCATCTCACCAAGGGTGAGAGGGCTCGCGGCCTGCCGCCTTCGGAGGGTATGTCGGAGGAGGTTTCTAGGTGTGAGCCCTTCCACGAAGTGGTACACGAGCTCGTCGGCACGGTTGACCTCTAGGGTTTCCCTCACCCTCATCCATCTGGCAAGGTATTCGCGGGGGGTATTCTCCATCCCTTTGAATGCATCTGGCCAGATCGAAGATGGTGACGACACCGACAAAGTGTGACCTGCGCATCTCTAACGCTCAGGGAAGCCAGGCGGATTTGCAGGGTCCTTCCACCTTTATATCCTGCACAGGGGCGGTTTGGGTGGGTGATGTCTACGCACTTCTATTTTTGTAGACAGTTGTTGGGCCTCCAAGTGCAGAGGTTTGTAGAACAGCAGCAAGTTTTCCCTTAAGTGGATCACCCAAGGTTTATCGAACTCAGGGAGGAAGTGGTCAAAGGTATTCCCTCTCAAGCAACCCTGCAATCAACATACAAGAAGTCTCTTGTGTCCCCAACACACCCAATACACTTGTTAGGTGTATAGGTGCACTAGTTCGGCGAAGAGATAGTGAAATACAAGTGGTATGGATAATTATAAGTGGTAATGGTGAAAGAAAATAACTTGATGGCGTGGAGAAGACTAAAGGCAAACTGAAATAAAGATGGAAGCAAGCAAACATGTAACAGATCTAATAGCAAATGGTGTATCAATGCTAAGAAACAAGGCCTAGGGATCATACTTTCACTAGTGAACACTCTCATATAAATATATTATCTTCATGATACTATGCTGAACTACTCTCCGGTTGAACACTCTAATCCATGGTAGGGCTATAACAGCACACCTCAAAGTTCATCTTTCCCATCTAGAAACCCCACACTGTCACCTTGAGTACTAGATGAGTCCAACAAACACCACAATTTCATAAAGACATCCAACTCCAAATATAACTCATAACAAGTATTTGTAATCTCTAGCCTAAGTGCCACCATGGTGTGCACGCTGTCACTTTCACACACATGGGGAGAGCAGAGATCTATTAAAGCACTTGAGTAGCAAGGTAGATCTATAGATTACAAGCTCATGATCTAAATAAGATCATGCATAGAGAGCGAGATGAACACATAGCTACCGGTAGAACCCTTAGCCTCGAGAGAGAACTACTCCCTCCTCATCATGGGAATCAGCAATGGTGATGGAGATGGTGGTGGAGATTGATGGAGATGGCTCCGGGGGCACTTCCCCGTCCCAGCAGCGTGCCGGAACAGAGACTTTCTGTCCCCCGAATCTCCCCTTCGGTGGTGGCAGCGCTGCGGAACTTTTCGTGGCTGGAGGCTTGATTATCTTGGGTTTATGCATCGGGAGGCTTCTTATAGGAGAAGAGGCAAGGTCGATGGAGTGCCAGGGGGCCCACACCACCTGGTGGCGCCGCCAGGGCTAGCCTGCGCCACCATATGGTGTCGCCAGGCCCTGACCCTCCTCCGTCTCTACTTCTGGCTCCGTGAGTCTTCTAGTAAAATAGGAACTTTGGCTTTTGTCCCGTCCAATTCTGAGAATATTCATTTTCTAACTTTCCTGGAATCAAAAACAGCAGAAAATAGGCAACTGGCACTGTGGCATCTTTTTAATAGGTTAGTCCAAGAAATCATATGAAAAGTACTCCAAGGGTGGACAAAACACAACAAAGTATATAAAACCAAGCATGGAACATCAAAAATTATATATACAATTGCAATGTATCAACATCCCCAAGCTTAACTCCTACTCGTCCTCGAGTAGGTATGTGATAAAAAGAAAGAATAATTGTTGAGGTGACATGCACCATCATAAACTTGATGAAAGTATTTGTAAAACATTGATAGCTGGGATCATAGTACTTCAATCATAACATGAAAGACAAAGTTCTAGCAATAATACAAAGAAACTATGATGCAACATGAAAAGGCACAAACAAAAGATTCACGAATAACAATGCTTTGCAAGACGTTTGTTTGTTTCACATAAAGAAAACATAGCATAATAGTATTCAGCTTGTCCCTCATAGAGTAGCAAATATAAATGCATAGGACACCTTCAAAGTTCATAAGAGTGACTAGATACAATAGTTTAAAACAAGCAATATCAAGTTATGCATCAATCAACTAGTCTTGGGACAATGCACATAGAACTAAGAATGGCCACTATGCTCTCAAAGTAGGTGCATAAAGATAGAAGGTGGAGACTCAATATAATGGTGGAAGAAAAGCCTTTGTAAAAGGAAGTAGGGATTCAAGTCTCATAAAGAGCTTCCAAAAAGTATGGTACTTATAGCTTTCAGCTCTCATTGCCCCTATCATAAGCATCTTTAAGGTGATTAAGGTTAAAGTGACACAACTAAGAGGATATGCTTGACAAGTTATAAACCGAAATCTCATGCCCCTTACTTATGAAGACTGATCCTCATGCTACTCAACTTCAGTCACGAGTAAGCTCTTGCCATTGTAAGTATATGTGTATCATTAAGAACCGCCAACGGGGTACCCCTTGCACATGATACGGGAGCTTTCCCATAATCAAAATGACAAGGCAAGCAGACAATGAGCATCTCAGCGATCTTTTTATTTGCTATTTGCATAGGATTTTATTGAGGATGCTTCATAGAGTGCTCATTATGGTGATGCTGCATGTTTCCACCATGATTAGGCATGGCTTAGGCTAGCGACCCAGGCGTTTCTCTAACACACATACAAACTCCATGATCTTTACAAGTTCCACTTTTATTTCACACCACCGGGATCCGTAAGCAAAAGAACATGATATCAACGGGGTACAAAGTACAAGTGCAATATTGAAAGCGTTCCCCATGATACATGGTTCTGATAACTTCAACTTATAAAACGCAAGCATATACACAACAAAGAAGGACCCAATGGTTCAAGTTTATTAAGGGCAAGAAAAGTAAAGTGTGCCATCAAGTTTGTGAGAGCTTTAATCACTAGTTTTCTCATAACAAGTTTAATTTGGAAGGTAAACAAAAGCAGGAATATACTTGGAATAGCACAAGCTAGTAGGTAGGTATGGTGGACTCTTTGGAATAACTTGGTTTAGGGAGTTGGATGCATGAGTGGAACTCATACTTGGTTGTGGAGGCTAGCAAAAGACTGGGAGCGACAAACTAAGAGAGCAATAATGGCCATAATCATGTAGAGCGACAAAACATCATTGATCAAAGCATAACGTGATACTACAAGTTGAAAAATAAACAATCATAAAGGCTTATGGTGACTTGGGATAGTCATAACATGGTGTGAGCATGCGCCAAGTCAACCCAAATAAAGCATCAAAGGAGAATACCACTATACTATGCTTTAATATGCTAAAACAACGCATGATTCATCCAAGGCACATTAAGCAATCTCAATTGTTTATAACAAGTCATGCTACAGCAAAGAATACTAAGCATAAAGCCAAAACAATATCAAACATGGCATGACAAAGCATAGGCCACAGTCAAAAAACAAGCTCTCTTTACTACTTAAGCATGAACTTTCCTACTCTTTTCCAAATCCAAACCAAACTATTTGAAAACCAATGTATGAAAGAGGGGGTCCAACCAATTTATTCAGAAAACTAAGAAAACCAAAGCAAACTCAAAACCAAAATGAAAACGAAAAAGAAGACGCTCTAAGAACAACACAACTGTGCATGAAACAATAAATATGAAGTGTTTGGAAGAAACCTGGGATTTTTATTGATGAAGAAGGGGATGCCTTGGGAATCCCCAAGCTTTGACGCTTGTACTTCTTGGAGATTTCTTGGGGTGACACATGTGGCATCCCCGAGCTTGAGCTTTAGTCCATCCTTCATCTCATTACTCATTCCTTCCATACACCTGAAATTTTTCCTTCATACAAAACTTCACACAATCTTTATTAGCAACATTAGTGCACTCAAGATAAATAAGTCTTAAGGTTCAGTTCTAACACCAAATAAACTTCCATTAGAACACTAGCTACTGTAGCACTTCCCTCAAAAAGCTCAATTCCCCAAAAGAACTCAAAAAGGAACCAACAAGAAGCAAATGCAAAAAATGACAGAAATCTGTCAAAACAGACCAGCAGGTAAAGACGAATTTTTTCGAAGACCTTCTGTTGCTCAAATGAAAAAGTGTTGAACTAACGAAAGTTAGATAACAACCTGGGGCAGAAGAACAAAATTTCACGCCTCAAAAAGATGTTCAGAGATTTTACACGAACTTTTACGGTGAAGCATAGAAATCTGTTTCGAGACAGCAACTTTCCCAATCATTACTTCTCTCTCATTAGAGGTTACTCTTGTCACAAAAAGCAAATAAAAAGGATAAGGAGAGGTTATAAGAGAGGTAATAACTTCCAAGACTCATCTAAAACTTTTGGGTTATCTACCAATAAGTACTTTTCTTTAACGCCTTTAAGTTAGGCATGATAGTTTGAGAAGATGCTCACATAAGAAATATGAATTTAAGTAAAAGAGAGCATCAATAAGCAAATTCAAAACACATTTAAGTCTAACCCACTTCCTATGCATAGGAATCTTGTAAAGAAACAAGTCATGAAAGCACAAAACAACAAGCATAGTAAAACAAAACAAGTGCAACTTCAAGACTTTCAACATAAAGAGGGGAAACTTAATATCGTTAAGATGCATAAAACCATGTTTCCCTTTCTCATAATAACTTTCAGTAGCATCATGAATAAAATTAACAATATAACTATCACATAAGATATTCTTATCATGAGCCACATGCATAAAATAATTAATACTCCCCACATAAACATAGTCATTCTTATTAATTGTAGTGGGAGCAAATTCAACAAAATAGCTATCATTATTATTCTCATCACCATAATCATCAAATATAGGAGGCATATTGTAATCATAATTAATTTCCTCCTCAATAGTAGGTGGACTGAAAATATCATAATCATCATTGCAATCATCATATATTGGAGGTATAGAATCATCATAAGCAATAGAATAGTAATCTTCCCAAGTGTGTTCATTTGTAAACATATCATCATTGGAAGGATCATGGATAGCACTAATAGTATAGCAATTATTAATATCATCATTTTCAGAATTGGTACCGAAGAGATTTTCAATATCAAAAGTAGTGTCCTTTTCCCAATCATGATCACTACTATAGGTAATAGGCATAGGAACATCATCGAGTTCAGACTCATCAAAAACAATAATAGGAGCAACATGCTTAGGGGAAAGTACCATATCCTCTCTCCTTTTACTCCTCCTTTTCTTCTTTTTCTTCTTCTCTTTAGGAGGGAGAGGCTTGAAAGGAAGCTTATCCATATACCCTGGTACATTGTTAGAGACAATAGAAGAAACTTTGGAGGATTCCTTTTTTTCATTAATAAGATCAAAACACATATTAGTCCTGTCATATTTTGGTAAAATCTCATCTTCTATAATATTTTGTATGTAAGTATTTGTGTGACAATTATCAACATAATAAAGATGACAACCATGCAGGACACTATTCATGTCAAAAGCACCCATATCTACCAAAGAGGTTTTTCTTGATAACTCTTCACAACCCAAAAATAATGTAAGTTCATCATGTTGATTAGGAGTGATCATGTCATCACAATACAAACTTGCAGTACTCATTGGATTAGAAGGGCTATTATTATGGCCTGAGCATTGAAAATTGAAATGACCCACTTCAAAACAAAGTTCACAAATAAAAGGATAAAGGGCATAAACTTTTTTACCAAGATCATTTAAAGCCCAATACCACATTCTAGTTTTTTCATTCCTATGGGTGATACAATATTGTTCTTCAATTTGATTAGTCTCACAGGGTCTATGTATTCCACAAAAATTAGCATGCTTATAAGAAATAGTACTTTCAGAGGTTTGAGCATGTTTATTGCTATCATTAACAACAATTTCATTTTCCATGCAAGTGTCTTTAAAAGGCTCATGATACATGTCCCACTTTTCTTTAGGAGCATTAATATGAGAAGCAAAGGATCTAAAACAATCAATAAGAATTTGAGGATCAAGACCATAATTAGCACTAAGCTCTTGAAAATCAGTAGTTTTAGCGAAAGACTTAATGCAATCATACTCATAGTTTATACCTGGTTCTTTACCTTTGTTGTTATCCCAATCTTCGGTATTGCTTTGAATTGTTTCAAGAAGATCCCAATTAGCTTTCACCTCCTTACTCATGAAGGATCCCTCTAAACAAGTATCTAGATAGTCCTTGTAATGTCCTGAAAGCCTTGCATAGAAATTATTAGTAACAATATTACGGGGGAGCTCATGAATGGGAAATTTGAGCATTAGTGACTTCAATATCCCCCATGCTTGGGAAATACTTTCTCCATCACGAGGATGAAAATTATAAATGTAATTCCTATCTTTATGAATTTCATGAGGAGGATAACATTTAGAGTAAAAGAGAGATTCAAGTTCCTTCCACTCCAAATGATGAGGATCATCTAGTAGCTCATACCACTCCCTTGCTTTGCCCTTAAGTGAAATAGGGAATAGCTTCCTCTTAACTTGGTTCATTGAAATACCTGCACACTTGAACAACTCACATAATTCATGTATAAAGAGTAAATGATCACCAGGATGGACAATTCCATCTCCAAAATAGCAGTTATTCATAACACGTTCAACAATTTTTATAGGTTTTTTAAAAGGGATGCTTTCAGTATGTGGATTTAAAATATCACAAGTATCATTAGAATTACCACATATGGGAGATAAAGTATCATCAAAGCAACTTTTCTTCTTTAAAGCTGGGGAACTAAAAATATCATTTTCATAAAAACCAACTTCCCCAAGACTAGACGTTTCCATAGCATTAGTAACAAAGGTGTTCAAAAGATTCATACTAATAACAATGCTATTAGCATGCAAAGAAAGTTCCATAGGTTTTTTAATTTTCTCTTCAAACACTTCATGTCCTAACTCAAGATAAATACTACAAAGCTCTCTAATTTTGTTGTTGTTTTCCATTAAGCCTAACTAGTGAAAACAAGAAACAAAAAGACAAAATTGTAGAATCTAAAGGAAATAACTTCGAGCACTCACACCGGAGGATGTGAGTACCTTTTACCTTACCACCCCGGCAACGGCGCCAGAAAATAGCTTGATTTCTACGCACTTCTATTTTTGTAGACAGTTGTTGGGCCTCCAAGTGCAGAGGTTTGTAGAACAGCATCAAGTTTTCCCTTAAGTGGATCACCCAAGGTTTATCGAACTCAGGGAGGAAGTGGTCAAAGGTATTACCTCTCAAGCAACCCTGCAATCGAGATACAAGAAGTCTCTTGTGTCCCCAATACACCCAATACACTTGTCAGGTGTATAGGTGCACTAGTTCGGCGAAGAGATAGTGAAATACAAGTGGTATGGATAATTATAAGTGGTAACGGTGATAGAAAATAACTTGATGGCGTGGAGAATACTAAAGGCAAACTGAAATAAAGATGGAAGCAAGCAAACATGTAACAGATCTAATAGCAAACGATGTATCAATGCTAAGAAACAAGGACTAGGGATCATACTTACACTAGTGAACACTCTCATATAAATATATTATCTTCATGATACGACGCTGAACTACTCTCCGGTTGGACACTCTAATCCATGGTAGGGCTATAACAGCACACCTCAAAGTTCATCTTTCCCATCTAGAAACCCCACACTATCACCTTGAGTACTAGATGAGTCCAACAAATACCACAATTTCATAAAGACATCCAACTCCAAATATAACTCATAACAAGTATTTGTAATCTCTAGCCTAAGTGCCACCATGGTGTGCACGCTGTCACTTTCACACACATGGGGAGAGCAGAGATCTATTAAAGCACATGAGTAGCAAGGTAGATCTATAGATTACATGCTCATGATCTCAATAAGATCATGCATAGAGAGAGAGATGAACACATAGCTACCGGTATAACCCTTAGCCTCGAGAGAGAACTACTCCCTCCTCATCATGGGAATCGGCAATGGTGATGGAGATGGTGGTGGAGATCGATGGAGATGGCTCCGGGGGCACTTCCCCGTCTCGGCAGGGTGCCGGAACAAAGACTTTCTGTCCCCCGAATCTCCCCTTTGGTGGCGGTGGTGCTGCGGAACTTTTCATGGCTGGAGGCTTCATTATCTAGGGTTTATGCATCGGGAGGCTTCTTATAGGCGAAGAGGCAAGGTCGGTGGAGTGCCAGGGCGCCCACACCACCTGGTGGCACGGCCAGGGCTAGCCCGCGCCACCATATGGTGTGGCCAGGCCCTGACCCTCCTCCGTCTCTGCTTCTGGCTCTGTGAGTCTTCCGGTAAAATAGGAACTTTGGCCTTTGTCCCGTCCAATTCTGAGAATATTCATTTTGTGACTTTCCTAGAACCAAAAACAGCAGAAAACAGGCAACTGGCACTGTGGCATCTTGTTAATAGGTTAGTCCAAGAAATCATATGAAAAGTACTCCAAAGGGTGGACAAAACACAAGAAAGTAGATAAAACCAAGCATGGAACATCAAAAATTATAGATACATTTGCAATGTATCAGTGGGCCTTGAAATTTCCTGATCCGAGCCACCATACTCCAAAGAGAGGTATGGCCCAGATCCTTCCGCGAATGTGTCCTGCTCATAGGCGGTCTGTGTGGGGCTTGACGAGTTTCTGACTTCCTGGGAGCTAGGACCCGAGTCAGTTTCGCCGATGAAGATGTGGATGTCTCCATAGGGGATGACGAAGCAGCGCGTGGGGTTCATCTTTGCCGACACCCAGAACTCATCCGGAGGGACGATTGGGACGTTGCCAGAGAAGAGAATGCGACCGATGGCTATGGTATTGCCTATTCCCACGAAGAGATTGGACCTCGCCCGGTGTAGAGCTCGAAGCGTCTCTTACCCCATGGTGGGCGCCAACTGTCATGGTATTGCCAACGAGTATGCCATGGAGGGGTCCTCACCGTGCGTGTTTAGAGACATGGGGTAAGGTGGAGAGTTGGCAGGTACGAGGTAACACATCTTACCCAGGTTCAAGTCCCACAACGGTGGCGGAACTCTACTCCTACTATAAATCACTATAATGGCAATACGCCGAGTTACAGAGATAGGTTCGCTGTGCGAGGTGTTGCGTGTTGTACGCCGCAATCAGATAGGTTGTGCCCTAAAGGCTCCGACGGGCTGGCTTATAAAGGCACCAAGACCTAGGTTTTATAGGGAAAGGTCCTTGTCGGACAAGGTAAACATTCCTACACCTACACGAACTAGTCTTCCATGTCTTGTACTCCAATGCTCCGAGTATGTCGGTGACTCCTACGTAGCCTTCCTTTATCCGGCATGGGCCTCCCTTCAGGATCCGTCTAACTAGGCAGCCCAGCAGGCCATAGGCCTTGCTACCAACTATGCGCCACCCGGGTTAGGCGGATTGGTGACATGCTATGACGATACCCATATAGCATATCCCCAACAACGACCATGGCTGAGTCGGGTTGAAGTGGAATCCCGATGTCGATTTCCTTGGGAGGATAAACTGAGGGTTTGTCAATTATGTCAAGGAAGATGCCCGGTCGTGGTGTTTGGCAAGCCGATTCGATGCGTGAGAGCGCATCAGCTTCCTGTTCTTCCGTCGATCGATCCACTCGATGGAGTAGCCGGTGAAGTATCTGCCTAGCTGGTCCACCGCCTGGCAACAGCGTCGATGGTGCCGGTGACTTGGGCAGTGACGATGTCGGAGTCACTTTAGCACTTGAGGCGGTTGACATTCATCTCCTTGGCGGCTCGTATGCCATGGAGGAGGGCCTCGTATTCGGCCATGTTGTTGGTAAAGGGGGTGAAGTTTAATTGTAGCACATATTGGAGCTTGTCGCCTTTGGCAGAGGTGAGAATGATTCCAACCCCGGCACTGTCTGAATTCTTGGACCCGTCTAAGTGGAGGGACCAGTAGTGGAGGTAGGTCAGTGTCTCGGGCAGGTACAATGCCATGGAACACAGTGTTGCTCTTCCTTAGCTGGGTCTCCATCAAGTTCATCTTATGCAGTGTATCTAGGTACATGATGTTGATTCTGCTTCCACTATCCACGAGGCACTTGGTGAACTATGTGCCGTCAATCAAAGGGTTGATGACCATGACATACTAGTTCTCTATTGGGATGAGATCTGGGTGATCCTTCCTATCCCAAGTGATGGGAATCTCCGGACACCTAACGTACTAGGAACTAGAGGGAGTGTGTCCATCAGTATCATGAGTGACATTTTTTGGGCCCCGACAGTGGGAGTGCCAAGGAAAGTATGGTAGACCGGAGCCTTCTTTTCGAAGGGGTTCTTGCCCTTTCCATCACCCTTATCAGCAGGATTGTGTTCCATGTCTTCGTCCATATCACTTGAATCCTTGGATTCCTCTTCCTTCTTATTCCCTTTGCCCTTTCCGTGGGGTCTGTTCTTCCTACTTTTCTTGTAGACGGATTCAGGATCTTCCTTGAGGTTGTTGACAAACTTGCATTGGCGGTTGGTGTGGGTGGCCTTGCCGTTTGCGTCGAGGTGGACGAAACACGGCATATCGCAATACTCTTCGTACGTTTGGGCAACGCGGGATGCCGAGGGTGTTCAATCACTCCTCTGTTGTCCACGGCTAGCCCCCTGACCACGACCATGTTGTCCGCCTCCGCCTCTGCCAGCGAATGTTGTGGCGACCATGTCGGCTGCTTTCTTATCTTCAGGCAAAGTCTTACGCTTGTTGTTATTGTTCTTTCTGGCCTGGGTAGGGATGGCGATTATCGGCAATGATCTGCGAGCATCATCAGCAGCGGAGAATTCGCTAGCCATGGCGATCAACGCGTTGAGGTTGAGTTTGTTGTTATCATGTTTGCGCTTCAGCGTATGTTGGAGTAATGTCACTTTCTCCAGGCCATCGATGAAGGCGGCCATAGAGGTTTGTTCGTGCACCCCCGCACATGAATATCCATATCCTGCTAGCGGGAAAGGTAAGAACGAGAGGATTCATCTTTTTTTGTACGCACCGATGTAGGTCTCCGATGGTAAAGGGATGTTTGTATGTACCCTCGAAGTTCTTGGTGAACGCTTCATGCATGTCCAACCAATTGCAGATTGATTTCTCTGGCAAGTCAGCAATGCATTGTCGGGCGGCGCCAGTGAGCATGAGAGGGAGGTACTTGACGGCGACATTAGGGTTTCCCCGGCAATGTGAATCATTTCGCTATAGTCCTGCAACCATGTAGCTAGCCTGGCAGTGTCGTCATAGGGCTTGATGGTTTTGTTGATCCGGAGACCCTTGGGTTAAGTTGTGGCCCATATTACCAGTACAATACAACGTGGCCCAAGGTATGGGAGCTCCCGTGCTTCTTGGATCTTGTCCAGCCGTGAACATGTGCCGTACGGCTCTGGTTGCTTTCCTCTTCCGTCATGGAGAGGAGAGTTGTGGTGCGATCTATTGGATCTGCCATGTCCTCCGCCATGATGGCTATGGGGAGCGACGGTGGCAGTGGTGGCGGTGGGTTAGCCTTTTTGCTGCTCCCTCCATGCGACACCTCACGCCTATCACGATTGCTTTTCAGACGTGGTGCTTCCTTGTAGGATATTCTCCTGTCTCCTTCATTACCGATGTGCTCTCCAACATGCCGAGGTTGCTCACCCTGGTCGTGTATGACAATATCGACCTAGGGACGCCTAGGAGGTGGCATGCTGGTGTGGTGGCACGGCTATGGTTCCTCGTGGCATCCGGATGGCGAGGGTGGCAGCGATTGACGAGGGCGAGCCTTTTCTATGTTGTTAGAGGATATGGGTATGGCATCAGCCCTGTTACGCACATCCCTCTGTTTTCGCTCTATGGAGCCTTTATGGGATCCCTCGTCACGAGGAGATCTTGGCCTTCGGCGGCTATTTAGGGTTGACTAGCAAAGGTCCGGATTGGACTCAAGCCTTTGTGAGGTGGCCTTCTCCTGCTGCTTGCAAGCCTTGGCTACGAGGTCATAGACATGAGCCACCGCTTCTGGCGACCTATCCTGTTCGAGGAGGGTCTTGGCGATGACCATGTTGAGGGTAGGAGTTGGAATTACTTGCCCCGCCTCTGAATCAATGTATGGGGTGGCCTTTGCCGGTTCGGATCCTTCCCATCCCAACATGCGCTGAACACCGGGGTCTTTGATGACGTGAGCCGATGCCTTCTTTTCTTTGTGCTTTAACAGCAATTGCTTATACTTAGCCTCCATTGCTCTTGCCGCCTTGATGGATTGTTGCGCCCTAGCCATGTCTTTGTCCATCTGAGCGCCCTGTTCTGCAATGCACTTGGCCTCCGTGAGGATCTCCGCACGCTTCACATCAAGCTCTGTAATGCTCCGAATATGGGCGACGGTAATGGGCTCAACGAGGAGTGAACTATATATCGCTGATGGCTCTGTGTATGGCGCCCAGAAAGTTCTGGTGCGATGATGATGTAGATCTCGTTGGGAACCCCAAGAGGAAGGTATGATGAGCACAGCAGCAAGTTTCCCTCAGTTATGAAACCAAGGTTTAATCGAACCAGTAGGAGCAAGGAAACACCCCAAAGGTGTTACTAGCTGAGCTTTGGCAGGGCGCACTACCGGTGTTAGTAGCAACATGGAGACCTGCACAACACAACCACAGAACTTTGTCCCCAACTTGTGATGAGGTTGTCAATCTCACCGTGTTTTGTGGAAAATAAAGGATTAATCGTATCGAAAGGAAAGAAGTAATAGTTTGCAGAAAGTAAACACAAAGCAGAAACAGTTTATAGATTGTATGTAAAGAAAAGGATCGGGATCCATAGTTCACTAGAGGTGTCTCTCCTTAAGATAGATAACATGCTGGGTGAACAAATTACAGCAGGGCAATTGACAAACACCGAGAAAGCAATACATGCATATACTAATCATCTTGACTCCTTTGAGACTTGATTGGGCATTACAACATAATACATAGACCGCCATCCAACTGCATCTATGACTAATAATCCACCTTCAGGTTATCATCCGAACCCCCTCTAGTATCAAGTTGCAAGCAACAGATTATTGCTTTACGAACTGTGTGTAAAGTAAACAATACGATTGTTCTATGAACAAAGGATTGTTGTTTTCTCCCTAGTAGCAACATCTAGTACCTTAGAGATTTCTATCACGTCCCTAGATTACCAGAGGCATGAACCCACTATCGAGCATAAATACTAACTCTTGGAGTTGATAGCATCTACTTGGCCAAGATATCTACTAACAACGGAAAGCATGCAAGATCACAAATAACAAAGACATGATAGAATCAATAATCAATCTAAAATAGCATCTCAATATCCATCGGATCCCAGCAAACACAACATGCAGAATTACAAATAGATGATCTTGATCATGAACGGAGCTCACAAGATCTAGACATGAAAGCACAAAGGAGGAGAACCAGCCATCTAGCTACTACATGGATCCGTAGTCCAAGGATGAACTACTCACGCATCACACCGGAGGCTTGGATGGTGATGAAGAAGGCCTCCAGGGTGAATTCCCCTCTCCGGCAGGGTGCTGGGAAGAGCTTCAGATCCCTCCTGATCTAGGGATGGAGATGACGGCGGCTACAGACTCTTTCGTGGATTTTTGATCGGGTACTTAGGGTTTTCGTCCCGAGGGCAATATATAGGCGGAAGGAGAGGCCGAGGGGGTGCTGGGAGTGGCCACACCACCCCTTGGCGTGGGCCAGGACTGGTCGTGCGGCCAGGTGGTGTGGTGTCCCCCTGGCCCTCTCTGTCTCGTATTCTGGCACTCGATGACTTCCGGAAAAATAGGCACTTTGGCTTTTGTCCCGTCCAATTCTGAGAATATTTATTTTCTGACTTTCCTGGAACCAAAAACAGTAGAAAACAGGCAGCTGGCACTGTGGCTCTTATTAATAGGTTAGTCCAAGAAATCATATGAAAAGTACTCCAAAGTTGGAACAAAACACAAGAAAGTGGAAAAAACCAAGCATGGAACATCAAAAATTATAGATACATTTGCAATGTATCAACATCCCCAAGCTTAACTCCTATTCATCCTCGAGTAGGTAAGTGATAAAAAGAAAGAATAATTTTTGAGGTGACATGCACAATCAAAGACTTGATCAAAGTATTTGCAAAACATTCAAAGTTGGGATCATAGTACTTCAATCATAACATGAAAGACAAAGTTCTAGCAATAAGCAAAGAAACTATGATGCAACATGAAAATGCACAAATGAAAGATTCATGAATAACAATGCTTTGCAAGACGTTTGTTTGTTTCACATAAAGAAAACATAGCATAAAAGTATTCAGCTTGTCCCTCATAGAGTAGCAAATATAAATGCATAGGACACCTTCAAAGTTCATAAGAGTGACTAGATACAAGAGTTTAAAACAAGCAATATCAAGTTATGCATCAATCAACTAGTCTTGGGACAATGCACATAGAACTAAGAATGGCCACTATGCTCTCAAAGTAGGTGCATAAATATAGAAGGTGGAGACTGAATATAATGGTGGAAGAAAGGCCTTCATAGAAGGAAGTAGGGATTCAAGTCTCATAAAGAGCTTCCAAAAATTATGGTACTTATAGCTTTCAGCTCTCATTGCCCCTACCATAAGCATCTTGAAGTGATTAAGGTTAAAGTGAACAAACTATGGTGTACATGCTTGACGAAGTATAAGTTAGAAATCTCATGTCCCTTGTATATGAGGGCCGCTCCTCATGATACTCAAGTTTAGTCACCGGTAAGTTCTTGTCATTGTAAGTACATGTGTATCATAGAGAACCACCAACGGGGTACCCCTTGCCCGATGATACGGAAGAATCCCCATATCAAAATGACAAGGCAAGAAGACAACGAGCATCTCAGCATTCTTCTTATTTACCATGGGAATATGGTGCTTTTTTCTCTCTTTCCTCTTTTCATAGTATCTTTTTTTCTATTTTTTTTCTCAACATAGGACTCTTTTTTTATAAGAAGAATGCTTCATAGACAGCTCATTATGGTTACGCTGCAGGTTTCCGCCATGTCAGCATGGATTAGACCAGCAGCACAGGCGTTTCTCTAACACAAATACATAACTCCATGGACTTACAGGCTCCCCTTTCATTTCACACCGACGACATCCATATACAAAAGAGCATGATATCAACTAGGTACAACTACCAAGTGCAATGTTGAAAGCGTTCCCCATGAAAGCATGGTTCTGCTAATCCCCAACAAATAAGTGCAAGCATATACGACATAGACGACAGAATGGTTCAAGTTTATTAAGGGTAAGTAAAGTAAAGTGTGCCATCAAGTTCGTGAGAGATTTAATCACTAGTTTTCTCATAGCAAGTTTAATTTGGAAGGTAAAAAAAAGCATGAATATACTTGGAATAGCAAAATCTAGTAGGTAGGTATGGTGGACTCTTTGGAATAACTTGGTTTAGGGAGTTGGATGCATGAGTGGAACTCATACTTTGTTGTGGAGGCTAGCAAAAGACTGGGAGCGACAAACTAAGAGAGCAATAATGGCCATAATCATGCAGAGCGACAAAACATCATTGATCAAAGCATAACGTGATACTACAAGTTGAAAACTAAAGGATCATAAAGGCTATGGTGACTTGAGATAGTCATAACATGGTGTGAGCATGTGCCAAGTCAACCCAAATAAAGCATCAAAGGAGAATACCACTATACTATGCTTTAATATGCTAAAACAACGCATGATCCATCCAAGGCACATTAAGAAATCTCAATTGTTTATAACAAGTCATGCTACAGCAAAGAATACTAAGCATAAAGCCAAAACAATATCAAGCATGGCATGACAAAGCATCGGCCACAGTCAAAACGAGCTCTTTTTACCACATAAGCATGAACTTTCCTACTCTTTTCCAAACTAAACCAAACTATTTGCAAACCAATGTATGAAAGAGGGGGTCCAACCAATTTATTCACCAAACTAAGAAAACCAAGCAAACTAAAAACCAAAACAAAAAAAGAAGACGCTCCAAGAACAACACAACTGTGTATGAAACAATAAAAATGAAGCGTTTGGAAGAAACCTAAAAATTTTATTGATGAAGAAGGGGAATGCCTTGGGCATCCCCAAGCTTTGACGCTTGTACTTCTTGGATATTTATTGGGGTGACATGCGTGGCATCCCCAAGCTTGAGCTTTAGTCCATCCTTCATCTCATTACTCATTCCTTCCATACACCTGAAAATTTTCCTTCATACAAAACTTCACACAATCTTTTAGTAGCAACATTAGTGCACTCAAGATAAATAAGTCTTAATGTTCAGTTCTAACACCAAATAAACTTACATTAGAACACTAGCTACTGTAGCACTTCCCTTAGAAAGCTCAATTCCCCAAAAGAACTCAAAAAGAAACCAACAAGAAGCAAATGCAGAAAATGGCAGAAATCTGTCAAAACAGACCAGCAGGTAAAGACGAATTTTTTCGAAGACCTTCTGTTGCTTAAATCAAAAAGTGTTGAACTAACGAAAGTTAGATAACATCCTGGGGCAGAAGCACAAAAATTCACGCCTCAAAAATACGTTCAGAGATTTTACACGAATTGTTACGGTGAAGCATAGAAATCTGTTTCGGGACAGCAACTTTCCCAATCATTACTTCTCTCTCATTAGAGGTTACTCTTGGCACAAAAAGCAAATAAAAAGGATAAGGAGAGGTTATTACAAACTTAATAACTTCCAAGACTCGTCTAAAACTTTTGTGTTATCTCCCAATAAGTACTTTTCTTTAACGCCTTTAAGTTAGGCATAAGAAGCAAAGAAAGAATCAAGTGTTCTCAAATGAAGAAGCATTAAGACCAAATTTTGTTTTCATAGGAGGAGCAAAAGAAATCTTTTCTCTCTTTTTAGGGAAGTGTTCTATACCTTTCTTGAGTGGGAGTTGATATTTAATGGTGCCTTCTTTCATATCAATGATGGCACCAACAGTTATAAGAAAAGGTCTTCCCAAAGTAATAGGACAAGAAGCATTGTATTCAACATCCAAAACATAGAAATCAACGGGGACATAGGAATTGTTAACCATAATAAGAACATCATTAAGACTCCCCATAAGTTTTTTTAGCATTATCATCAAGTGGGACATTCAAATAACAATCTTCAAGAGGAGGCAAATCAAGCATATCATAAATCCTTCTAGGCATAATAGAAACACTACTATCAAGATCACATAAAGCTTTGAAATCAAAGTCATTCACTTTCATATTAATGATGGGTTCCCAACCATATTCTTGTTTTATAGGAATAGAAGCTTTATGTTTCATCTTTTCTTGTGTACCAACAACATCTACACATGAGCCTATCATATTGAAACGTTCAAAGACTTTCCTAGCTTCCTTGGCAACATCATAGAACTCCTTAAACAAAGTTTCTAGAATAAAATCCCTCTTTTCAGGGTCTTCAATTTCTTTAAGCTTAAGAAACATTACTTGCATTAAGGGGTTGCGATTAACAAACCTAGTTTCTAACATGTGAATTAAATAAGTTGCAGCAATGTCATAATTTGGAGCAAGTTCTGCAAGGGATCTATCCTCAATATCTTCATGCTTACTAACATGATTGAAGAATTCTTCAATATTATCTTTCCCAATTATAGAACCATTACCAATTGAAAGGTCTTTCAGGGTGAATGTAGGGATCAACATGGTGAGCTAAGGAAGAGGTGACAACTAAAGGAGACTTAATTTTTTTTGTGTTTTCAAATAAGAAAGCAAAACTAGTAGAACTAATTTTTTTTGTTTTTGAAATAACAAAACAAGCAAACAAAGCAAAAAAGAAACTAAGCAAAACAAAAATAACAAAGTAAAGAGATTGGTTATGAGGGACTCCCCTTGTGAAGATGTCCTTGGTTCCCCGGCAACGGCACCAGAAAAATGTACTTTTGATGGCATGTAGTTGACGTGGGAGTTTCTTCTACTCCTTTGTTCCCCGGCAACAGCGCCAGAAAAATGCTTGATGGCTCTATGTATGGCACCCAGAAAAGTGCTGGTGCGATGATGATGTAGAGCTCGTTGGGAACCCCAAGAGGAAGGTATGATGAGCATAGCAGCAAGTTTCCCTCAGTTATGAAACCAAGGTTTAATCGAACCAGTAGGAGACAGGAAACATCCCAAAGGTGTTACTAGCTGAGATTTGGCAGGGCGCACTACCGGTGCTAGTAGCAACGTGGAGACCTGCACAACACAACCACAGAACTTTGTCCCCAACTTGCGATGAGGTTGTCAATCTCACCGTGTTTTGTGGAAAATAAAGGATTAATCATATCGAAAGGAAAGAAGTAATAGTTTGCAGAAAGTAAACACAAAGCAGAAACATTTTATAGATTGTATGTAAAGAAAAGGATCGGGATCCATAGTTCACTAGAGGTGTCTCTCCTTAAGATAGATAACATGCTGGGTGAACAAATTACAGCAGGGCAATTGACAAACACCGAGAAAGCAATACATGCATATACTAATCATCTTGACTCCTTTGAGACTTGATTGGGCATTACAACATAATACATAGACCTCCATCCAGCTGCATCTATGACTAATAATACACCTTCAGGTTATCATCTGAACCCCCTCCAGTATCAAGTTGCAAGCAACAGATTATTGCTTTACGAACTGTGTGTAAAGTAAACAATACGATTGTTCTATGAACAAAGGATTGTTGTTTTCTCCCTAGTAGCAACAACACATCTAGTACCTTAGAGATTTCTGTCACTTCCCCAGATTACCAGAGGCATGAACCCACTATCGAGCATAAATACTAACTCTTGGAGTTGCTAGAATCTACTTGGCCAAGATAGCTACTAACAACGGAAAGCATGCAAGATCACAAATAACAAAGACATGATAGAATCAATAATCAATCTGAAATAGCATCTCCATATCCATCGGATCCCCACAAACACAACATGCAGAATTACGAATAGATGATCTTGATCATGAACGGAGCTCACAAGATCTAGACATGAAAGCACAAAGGAGGAGAACCAGCCATCTAGCTACTACATGGATCCGTAGTCCAAGGATGAACTACTCACACATCACACCAGAGGCTTGCATGGTGATGAAGAAGGCCTCCAGGGTGAATTCCCCTCTCCGGTAGGGTGCCGGGAAGAGCTTCAGATCCCTCCCGATCTAGGAATGGAGATGACGGTGACTACAGACTCTTTCATGGATTTTTGATCGGGTACTTAGGGTTTTCGTCCCGAGGGAAATATATAGACGGAAGGAGAGGCTGAGGGGGTGTCGGGAGCGGCCACACCACCCCCTGGCGTGGGCCAGGCCTAGCCGCGCGGCCAGGTGGTGTGGTGGCCCCTTGGCCCCTCTCTGTCTCATATTCTGGCACTTGATGACTTCCGGAAAAATAGGCACTTTGGCTTTTGTCCCGTCCAATTCCGAGAATATTCATTTTCTAACTTTTCTGGAACCAAAAACAGCAGAAAACAGGCAGTTGGCACTATGGCTCTTGTTAATAGGTTAGTCCAAGAAATCATATGAAAAGTACTCCAAAGTTGGAACAAAACACAAGAAAGTGGAAAAAACCAAGCATGGAACATCAAAAATTATAGATACATTTGCAATGTATAAGTCGCTTTGTCGACAAGAGTAACCAATGGGTTGCCAACTGCAGACATTGACGGTGGCGATGGCAGCAGATTTGTTTCCTTGGCAGTACTGGGGCCTATGGTGAGTTCATATGCCTGCTATAGGAGGATAGCCAGAGGAGGCATGGCGGCCTTCTTTGCCGCTGCCGCTCTACCAACCACAGGTGTGTGCAAAGCTTGCTCAGGTTCCTGTTCCCATCTGTCTTCTTCCATCACGCTCCCGATGGCAACTAGCACCTGGCGGGAAGTGTTGGCTTTCTCGACGTGCTCCTCCTTCTCGATCTCCTGCTCGATCTCCCTCATGGCAGCCTCGTATTTCTCCGAGTTGGCATCTGAGCCGCAACCATCTATGTTGATGTTGGCATACAGTACGTCAAGCACTGAGTCGGAGTTGGCTTCGGTGCTATCGATGATGGAGGTGGAGGGTGATGGTGGCAGGCTATTGTTATTGCTTCCTCTCGCCTTAGGGCCAGTCCTTGGTGTTGTCCTCGGCGTCCATGTAGTCATTGACAATAGTGACCATCTCGCCAAGGGTGATCGACCCGGCGGCCTGCCACCTCCTGAGTGTATGCCAGAGGAGTGTCCCAGGCATGAGCCCTTCCACAAAGTGGTACACGAGTTCATCAACGCGGTCACCTTCCAGGGTTTCCCTCACCCTCATCCATCTGGCAAGGTATTCACGTGGAGGTTCTCTATCCCTCTGAACACATCTGGTCAAATCTAAGATGTTGACGACATCGACAAAGTGTGACCTCCGTGTCTCTAACGCTCGGGGCAGCCAAGCGGATCCACGGGGTCCTTCCACCATTATATCCTACATAGGGGCGGTTTGGGTGGGCCTTGAATTTTCCTGATCTGAGCCACCATACTCTAAAGAGAGGTATGGCCTAGATTATTCCACGAACATGTCCTGCCCGTAGGCGGTCCGTGCGGGTCTTGACGAGTTTCTAACTTCCTGGGAGCTAGGACCTGAGTCAGTTTCGCCGATGAAGATGTGGATGTCCCCGACTGGGACGACGGAGCAGCGGGTAGGGTTCGTCTTTGCCGAGACCTAGAATTCGTCTGGAGGGACGATTAGGAAGTTGCAGGAGAAGAGGACTGGCCCAATGTCTATGGTGTCACCCATTCCCGCGAAGAGCTTGGACCTCGCCCGGTGTAGAGCTCGAAGCGCCTCTTTCCCCATGATGGGCGCCAATTGTCGTGGTGTTGTCGATGAGTATGCCATGGAGGGGTCCTCACAGAGCGTGTTTAGAGACATGGGGGAAGGCGGTGAGTTGGCTGGTACGAGGTAACATAGCTTACCTAGGTTCAAGTCCCACAATAGTGGTGGAACTCTACTCCTACTATAAATCACTATAATGGCAATATGCCGAGTTACAGAGGTCGGTTCGCTGTGCGAAGTGTTGTACGTTGTATCATGGGTGTTCTATGACGTGCCCTAAAGGCTCCCACAGGTCTGTCTTATAAAGGCACCATAACCTAGGGTTTATAGGGAAAGAACCTTGTCGGACAAGGTAAAGAGTCCTACACTAATACAAACTAGGCTTCATGTCTTGTACTCCAAGGCTCCGAGTATGTCAGTGACTCCTACTTAGCCTCCCTTTATCCGGCATGGGCCTTCCTTCTGGATCTGTCTAACTAGGCCGCCCAGCAGGCCATACGCCATGCTACCAACTGTGGGCCACCTGGGTTAGCCAGATTAGAGACGTGCTATGGTGGTACCCATTTAGCATATCCCCAACATGTCCTATTTCTTAGACCATGAGACCATATCAATCACTGTTACCCAAGGATACTTAGATAGCATCAAACATCACATGGTGATACGGTGATCATAAAGATGTGTTCATGTATTCGAAGGAACATGTAGAGGCATTATGTGTAAAGAGCAGGATTTGTTCATCCATGTGACGGAAAGGATGCTCGAGGGCCCACTCGGAGAAGTTATATCCAATAGCTGCGCAGCATGTGATTCGATCACGAGGATATCACTTGTTGGAACGAGTAAAATAGAATTTGTTAATAACGAGATTTAATGCGACATGGTGATGTCAATGCTCAGATCTCGAGCAATGCAAGTATCAAGAGACAAATGGAATATGACACGAAATTCATGGTTCAGCGACAAAAGATTCATGGAATGCACAGGGGTCAACATGGCCATACAGGTCCCTCTGATGATCATTCGTACGAGAAGGTCCTGACCATGTTTGTAGTGTTCCCGAACCGTGGGGTATCACGCTTAAGGGCTTGATGATGCACAGAGAACATTTTGGTATCGGCAGAATCATCGAAGAAAAGAGAGAAAAACCGGAAGGGTTTCGGTAAGTCCGGAGGATGTCCAGAGTGGGGTGGAAGGAGTTCCATAGCCACAGGGATTGAATAATATGTAAGTGAATGTTGAATATTGATTAATCATTCATTTATATATATTCAATAAAGAAAAATAATTAAAATGGTCGAAATAGCTAATTGGGCCAAAATCCCTAGGGAAAAGGACCCATGAGGGAAAGACCAAAGGGAGGAAGGAGGAGGGGACGCTAGCTGGGCCTTGGGCACCCCGCATGGGGCCCACTAGGGCCTTGGCCAGCCGGCCAATCCCCCTCCCTCTCTCTCCCCTCTCCTTTGTTTAGTCCCACATGGCTAAGGCAATTGCCTATGTGGGGTTTTTTCTCCTATATAAAGAGATGTATTTAGACAAATTAAATACACAATAATCAATAAAAAAAGGTTTCATCTCTTTTGGGGTGAGCTCTAGTTGATTCTCTCTCTCCCATGACCGTGGTCCTTAGTCCGGATCGCGCGAGAAGGAGTCTTCATCACCGCGAAGCGCCATCGTGATGCGGGATTCGGATCTAGAAGCTCTACTTCCACGACTGCTGCTAGATCGGAGGAGTGGGAGTCATCGTCAGGCACCGAACGTGTGTAACTCCCTCGGAGGTGCAAAACTTGGGGCACTAGAAGTCGTTGGAGCCACAGGAGCCGCCAAGACTTCAACACTACCTCGAGGCCGGCTTCGATACGACTACATCAACCACGTTCTCCCGAGCACTGACAATGCTTTTCGGTCATCAAGGGTAAGTTCGCGAAAATCCCTCCCGTTACTGTATTACTAAGAGATAGGTCTTGGAATTAGGGTTGTTGTCATAGGGAAAATTATTGTTCTCATGCGCGAACCCCTATAGTGGTATCAGAGCTAGATATATGTGTAGTATTGCTAGTACAGGTAGAACACACGTGTGTAGAATGTGGGCGTTGATCTTTTTGTTGTTACCCTGCCACGTGTACTCATGTATACCACAGTAATGCTTGATGAAGCGGCCCCCAACCGACTTTACGCGTTCATTCGCGAGACTGGACTATGCTTGACATACGACTTATATAGTATAAAGTGGCTTTGGGGGTGTCTGCCTCCCTCGCATTAGTTGGTATACCATTTGCAAAGGAGGGCCCTGAAAGGGGTGTAGTATAGACAACTACTTGATCAACGTTGTGGTGGAAGTTCGTAGGTAAGAATCGGTTCTTCTGCGGAAGCCCTAGCAACCACGTAAAACATGCAAAGATAAAGTAGAGGCATCTAACTTTGTTTTGTAGGGGGCGTTGTGATGTGATATGGTAGTAGTCATGGTAAAGTAGATTACTTTATGTTGCTAAGTAGTAGCAACAATCATGACGATGATGGACTACCACGCCGGAGGCACCGGTAGCCTAGTGACTACGGCGCCGGAACCCTCGCGCTGGAATCCGGAGACGCGGGATGGAGATCACGGCGTGAAGGACCATATCGCATCGCACTTACATTAGATATTTATTGTTTGTGCATCTTATTGTGTGCTAATATTAGACGGTAGCCTAATAAGATGATCCCTAATCAAAATACTCGACGGTAGCCTAATAAGATGATCCCTAATCAAAATACCATTGAAAGTGTTCTCCTTTAGTGACGAGGGTTTAACTCATCAATGCCCATTGTTATGGACTTGGGTTTTGGAGAAGGAGGGAGCGCTGGAGACATCTATCGGCTAGCAAACAAGCACACAGGGGACTCAAAGAATTACCCAGGTTTAGGCCTCGCAGGGGTCCCTACTCCTTCTTGTCTGCTCGTGAAATTATCAAAGGAATCGAGGATTACAATGGTGCGCAGATGCAATCTGACGAGGGTTGTGGAAACTAGGGTTGCGTGTGTCCTCCTCGCCACCCCCTCCTAGCCTTTATATAGATAGGCTAGGTCTCGGGTAGTAGGTGGAGTCGGTTACAGGTTAGGGTTTTCCCCTTTGAACTTTCTATCTTTGCTTCTTCTTGTTCTTCAAGCAATCGAGAGTCCGTAGGTTACTCGAGTTCTTCATTTGGGCCTTGGCGACACCATGTGCTTCCACTGTATTCAGGCTGTATATACCAAACTCGAGTACCTGTAGGGTATACCCATGTTAGTAGCCCCCGAGTGTCGAGTGGAATCACAGATTCGACTGGGGACTTTATGAATCCTTTCGAGTGCGTGACTGAGTATGTTTTTCGACTACTTTGTTTGTGTCGTAGGGATTGTTGATGTGCATGCCTGATTTAACCGATGTATCGGTATCAGTTAACTACCTTAGGGTAAAACAACGCCATCTACTCGAACTCAAGTCCCCGGACTCGAATCCTGAAAAGTGCTGGTGTAATTCGACTCAAGCCGCGGAGGTCTTACAGGAGTCGAATTCCAGTATATGGGTGTGAGCACTCTACGCGTCCGTCAAGGCATGTTCGCTGCACCTGTTGGCACAGATATATTTCTGGTAGTGTGCAGAAAATGCATTGCCAGGCCTTATTCAGGTCTTATCTTCACGATGCAAGCGCGGCATCCGAATTTTGTCATCACGGAGATGATCCGGATGACCCAGGAGACGCAGTCTCTTTGTAGGGAAATGTCATGAGGCGGTGTCACCATAAGCTTCGAGTGTGGATTTCATCAACACACAGTATAATGTATAAATAATCATAGGGTGCGGGACCAGCGCTCCCTATGGGAGTAGCCCCTGAGTGCCTGGTTGAATCGAAGACTCAGGCAGGGACTAAAGAACTTTTGCGACTGCTGTCGTCTTTTGTTTGCTTGTTTCAGTCGAATTTATTTCCAGCGCTCCCTATCGGAGTAACCCATGTCCATAGTCGAATTGCGGTTCGAGTGGTTGGGTTTCCTTAGATTGTCCATGTTCCTGTAAAAAGAAAAGAAAAATCATAGGGTGCGCGACCAGCGCTCCCTATGGGAGTAGCCCCCGAGTGCTTGGTGGAGTCGAAGACTCGAGCAAGGACTAAAGTAGTCGAAGTCTTCTACAGCGTAATTTTGGATGACGTAAGTGCTGACGATCCCATGACCTCAGTTGCCCGCGTGAGCGAGTTTGACGGGACGTGACGACCGGTGGGTCCCATTTTCTGACTCTGATTTGACTGGGTGTGTGTAATCTTTGTTTTAACTGCGCCTCCTCGATTTCTGCGTGTAATGGGGGTAGTGGGGGACGGTTCGCGCTTCAGGTCCTCCACGTGTCGAGCACGATGAACGCCACGCGTCTGATAGGGTTTTTCTTAGCAGTTGGATTTCATCTTCCAGGGGGTTAAGTAGCGATGCGGCGACGGTAATTTTCACATCTGCCTCTTTTCTGCCTTTGCCTCCGTCGCCATTGCCGCTGCTCCTCTGCTTCTTTGCGATCCTTTCCTTCGTGGCGCTGGACCAGCTCCGTGTATTTCCCAGCTACTTCCTCTGGTCACACCGCCACCGTGGAATGGGGAAGAAGAAAGGAGGTGCCGCGGCTGATCCCACCGCTGCCGTGGTTGCTACGAAGAAGAAGGGTGGCTCCGCCACTGCGGGCACCAGCACCGCCGCCACCGGGAAAAAGAAGGACCCGAGCACTCACGTCACCAATGGTGCGTGGCGCACATCCGTGATAAAGTCTTCAGAGCTTCGTCTTCTATGCTAGGACGGAGTTTTGTCTTCCGCAGTCGTGGACGCGCGCGTCACTGGTAGTGAGGTAACCCCCTCTCCTCCTGCCGACTTTCGGGTGATGTTCCTAGCGTTCATCATCCGTGGTCTTTTGTTGCCCCTGCATCCTTTCTTCGGGGGCCTTCTCTGTTTTTACGGGCTCCAGCTCCAGCAGCTGTCCCTAAACTCCATCCTCCATGTAGCTTGCTACATTACTCTTTGCGAGTGCTGGCTCGGAATCGAGTCGCATTTCGGTGTCTTCAAGCGCCTCTTCAAGTTGAAGCGCCAATCGACGTCTGGCTCCATAGTCTACGATGTAGGCGGCTGCGGTATCCATGTCGATTCCTCCGCCACATATTTCAACATCAAACTCATGGCGTCCGTCCAAGGGTGGAGGGACAAGTGGTTCTACATCCGCGACCTGAAGGCCGACGGAGACCACTTCGGACTCGCGCCTTTCGATCCCATGACGCCGTGCAAGAGGAGGCGTTCCTGGAAGAACATAATTATGCCCGGCGAGTCCACGGAGACAGATGTGCTATACGAGCGTGTCTGCGACCTCGAGAGTCGCATGGGCAAAGAGGAGGGAGGTTGCGCCCTCATTCGCACATGGCTGCACCGACGTGTCCGGCCCTTGCAGGCCAGAGTCCACCCTATGTTCTAGTGGGCTGGCACAGACGATGTCACTCGCGTGTCTACCGATGGCATGTCCGCGAGTGAGGTAGATAAAAGGGTGCGACTAGTCACCAAGTACACCGTCAAGGATGTGCTCCCCAGTGAACCAGACGATCCTCCGTTCGATGCTGCTAACCCTCCTCCTGAGGTACAGTTGTGCTACGTAGTAGCTTTGTTTGTCGACTGCTTCTTTGTTGTTTCTTGACTTTGTGCTAAATTGTTTTCTGTATGCAGGATTGGACGGTGTCACCCTGTATGCCCCCTCTTCCTGAGGGGGTTATCCCTCGTGAAGACTTGGAAGAAGATGAGTCGGAGTCTTTCGTCCCATCTAATGTGGAGGAGGAAGCCCTCGAGTCGAGTGGTCCGGACACTCGCAAGCGTTCGCGTAGCGAGGATTTGGATGCATCGTCCCCTTCGACTCCGGAAGGTGCAGGTGTTGGTGCAGAGTCGCTGATACCTGCTATTCCTGTGAGTGCCATGGCGCCATCCTCTCGCAAGAAGATGCGGCTGCCGAAGGAGTCGTCGTCAGAGTCGGGGGATCAAACCTTCGATTTTGACAAGTTTGATTGGTAAGTATACGGGTCTTCCTTTTGGTTCTTTTTTGAAGTTGCCTTTCCTTGATATTGGTTTTATTTTGCAGTCAGCAAGCGTCGTCATCTTATGGCGACGTACAATTTTTGAAAGAATCTGGAGTCGCGACCTCCAAAGCTAAGAGAGTGGCTGAGCTCACTCCTTCTCCTCCATTGGCGGCCCACTCCGGGCATAATTCATCGAGTTCTTCGCATGATGTGGAGCACCAGATGGTTATCCGGACGACTGCGAATCCATCGACTTCGGAGTCTTTGGAGGATCATGTAAGTGTAGTATTTGTTTCCTCTATTTTTGTAGTCGAATGTATCATCTTCTATCATCTTGCTTATCATTTGCTGGTTTCTCCTATCGCAGCTTATTGTGAAGGAAGCCGCTCGCTTAGCGGAGCAAGTTCTTGCGATGGGTCGCCCGCATGCAATGCTGGATACTCGCCATCGCGTAGTTGAAAGTAAGTGTCCTGCTTCTTCTTCGTCCTCCTTGTGATATATCCGGCTGATAGCCTATCTTTGTTTGTTTCATAGCTGAGCATAATGCGCTCCTCTGTGACGCCGCTTCCCTTGAAAAGGTGCTTGCCGCAGTGGTAAAGAGTCGCGATGAGGCAATCGCAACACGTGACGAGTCGCGGAAATGCGAAGAGGATCTGTGCGCCTCCGTCGTGGCTAGAGAGAAGTTGTTTAAAGAACAGCTTTTCTGGATTGCGAAGGCTCTCTCAGGTATTCCCCTGTCTGGATTTTCATTGTTTTTCTTCTTTTGAATTTGTCGTTGGTGCTGACCTTCATGCCCATGCTTGGGTTCTATATAGATGCCAGCGATTTGAGCTTCGACCCTCAAGCCCTCTGCCGTGACGATGCCTTGGCGGGTGCCCTTTCAGCAGTCGAGGATCACAGCGCTGCCGTTCAAGGGACGCTCTTCAAGGCCAAGGGTGTGCTCAGTCGCCTCCGGGAAGAGCTGGCGCCCAAGGCTGAGCTGATCGAGAATATGGACGATCTGGTGGAGTCTCTTGCCGAGGGCGTCCCTGTAAGCTTCAAGAACTCGCTCCGTGTGGCAGGCGCTTCGATGTCACTCGCCATGGTTCAAGCCCATAGAGTCTAAGTTGATCCTGCGGCGGTCTCCAAGGCGATGCCTATCAGCGCTGATGGCCAGTAGGTAGTCTTTGCTCCCTTCGCAACTGCTTGTGGCAAGTACGGCCCGCAGCTGATCAATACAGTTGCGAAGTACTCTGAGGAGCTTCAGCGCACCAAGAAAGCTGCGAAGGCTGCGACATCAGGGGCCGGCAGGAAGTCTATGGCATCTGATACTGCCACAGACTCGATGACGCCCCCAAAACCGAAGTCGAAGTCGAAGTCGAAGAAGCCAGTCGCTCCTCAGTAGTCGCATCTTGTAATAGTTAAATAGCTTATGTGTTTTGTCGAGAACATGCCTGTTGGCGAGTGTATCTGCTGATACTTTTGTTAATCTTGAATGCACTCGAATATTTTGTCTATGCCTCGCCTTAGTCCTCTTATTGTCTCTTGCTTGACTTGTGGTAGGGCACATCGAGTGATCCTTTGAGGGAGCCTCAGGATTCGCCGCCCCTTGATGACACTTTGGCACCGCCGTGCTCAAGGGTGGAGGAACTCTCTCTGCTCTTGCGACTCCGTGACCGCGTGAAGCAGTTGGAGCGTGAATTGCCCGTACTCCACAGAAATGCGGACGTATGGAAGTCGAAAGCGGAGAAAGCCGCCGCCCGAGAACAATATCTACTAGGGGAGGTGACACAGTTGGGTGACCAATTCAAATGTTAGTCTTCATCCCTCCTGTCGTTTCCTTGTAGTCACTTGCAGTAGTTCGTTGTGCTCATATTTTGCCTTTTCTTGGTATAGTTGTCAGCGCGCGCCATCCGTAGGATGAGAAGGATCGGATTGCCATTCGCATGAATGACCTGACCCAAGAGCAGTTGCAGGTGAGTGGGTACTTCTGGGTAGATCATGATCGTGCAATCGCGTTGGCGACCCTGCAGGATCGTGAGTCGCGAGTGCTTCACTCCTTGAAGAAGTCGCAGTCATGCTTGAAAAATATTTACCAGACAATGTTCCCGTTGGATGTCATTCCATCGAGCCTACTGGCCCTTCTCGCTAGATTCCAGGACTTGAGTGCGGTCCGCGAGTGTGTACGGCAACAGTTAGTGGTTGGTGCCAAGGCTGCTCTGTCACTGGTGCGACTGCATAGGCCTGATGTGGACGTTGCAGCAATTGTGGCTGGACCACCTGCGCCGCCAACGGGTTCTACTTGGAGCATGGTGCCGCACTACCAGGTAGTGGATCGCCCAGTAGAGGAGATCGTCGATTTCTTCGAGGAGTAGACCAATGTTCTTTTGCTGCAATAGTAGTTTAGTTTGTATCCTGCACATAGTTATACCAATGTTGTAAAGTTCGTATATATGCTGTGTATAATTGATTGACAATGATGTGTAAAAGAGCTTGTTAGCGTGTATGTTTTGTGAGTGCGTTGCACTATGCGACTCCTTTTCGTTAGCCTGGCTTTGTGTTTATCTCATTCTGTTGTCAACATGTCAGGTCCATTGCAACTGGGTTGATGTTTGTCAAGGGTTTCGATTGGTGTGCCAACTAGTCAGGATATCGCGTTTAGTTCGTAGAACAGATGTGTATAGGGTGGCGCAGCCCCCAAGTGGATAATTTGCGAAAAAATAAAGAAAAACACGGAGTTTCAGGGCACTTAGCTTTACTTATTCGCGGGATAATACGAGGTACAATGTGTGGCTAAGTAACCTTGGCTGAGTAGCCTTATTTGCAATGTAAAAGTGAAAAGTGACTAAGGGTAGAAGCGTCGTAGTTGCGTGACGTTCCAGGGGCTGGAGTATGCGACTCCTGTCTCTAAATCGTGGAGGCGATAGGCGCCACCTGGGATTACATCGGTAATCACGTATGGTCCCTCCCAGGGGGACTCGAGCTTGAGATGCCCTTGCTGCTTTAGTCGCAGGACCAGGTCGCCTTCGACGAAGGACCTAGGGCGTAGCCTCCTGCTGTGGTAGTTGCGCAGGTTCTGCTGGTAGATCGTTGATCTTTCGGCGGCGATTTCCCTTGCCTCGTCAAGGAGGTCGACGGAATCTTTGAGTGCAAGAGTTGACTCCTGCTCGCTGTAAGCGACCACTCACGGTGCTTTGTATCGTACTTCGGCGGGTAGCACCGCTTCAGGCCCGTGCACCATGAAGAACGGGGTGTACCCTATAGCACTGTTTGGAGTTATGCGTAGGCTCCAGAGTACTAATTGTAGTTCGTCTGGCCAGCAACCTGCGACCTATTCGAGTGGTCGGAGGAGTCGCTTCTTGATGCCACCGTAAACGAGCCCGTTAGCTTTTTCGACCTGACCGTTGGTCTGTGGATGTGCCACTGAGGCATAGCTGAGGTTGATTCCCAGATTCTCCCAGAATTCTTGGAACTCCTTGGATGTGAAGTTCGTCCCATTGTCTGTGATGATGTTGTGCGGTACTCCGAAGCGGTAGACGATGGACTCGAAGAACTTGACTGCGCTGTGTCCTGATTGATTGGTCACTGGCATGGCCTCTATCCACTTGGTGAATTTGTCGACTGCGACCAGGAGGTAGACGTAGCCTCCTCGTGAGGACTTTGGGAGCTTGCCGACCATGTCGAGTCCCCATTGCACAAAGGGCCAGGCCAATGGAATCGGCCGGAGCTCTGCGCCAGGTGCGTGCGGCTTGTCCGCGAATCGCTGGCACGCGTTGCACTTCTAGACGATGTCCTTGGCGTCACGCATGGTCGTAGGCCAGTAGAATCCAGCTCGTAGAGCTTTGGCTATGAGGGCGCGACTGCCGGCGTGGTGGCCGCAGGTCCCCTCATGGATGTCAAGGAGAACAGCTCTTCCATCGGCCATGGAGACGCATCGTTGGAGCACTCCTGTGATGTTGCGCTTGTAGAGTTCGCCGTTGATAACAGCGAATGCCTTGGATCATCGTACGATGTGTCGTGCGTCAGTCGGGTCGTCCGGTAGCCTCTTGCTGAGAAGGTACGTGATGTACGGTTGAGTCTAGGATGGCTCGATCATCATGACGCTCATTGGTCCTTCGAGTCCTGTATCCAGCTCTAGGTCGTCGAGTGCCATTGGCTCATTGGGCGGCGTAGCCCCCGAGTCCGTTGCTGCGCTTGTTTTCTTCTCTGCGGCCTTTGGCTTGATGGAGCATTCGTAGATGCGCTCGAGAAATACCCCAGGCGGTATGGGGGCGCAGGTAGAGCCTATGTTGGCGAGTGTGTCCGCCTCTTCATTGCTTTCGCGACCTATGTGTTGTAGCTCACAGCCGTCGAAGTCCCCCTCGAGTGTGTCGTAGAGGTCGCGATAGGCGATCATGTTGTCGTTCAGTGCGTCGCACTCGTGCATTGTCTGGTTGACGACCAACTTGGAGTCGCCATATATTATGAGCCTTTTGGCGCCGCAGGCTTTCGCCATCCTCATCCCGTGTAGCAGGGCCTCGTATTCGGCTTCGTTGTTGGAGGCGGTGAACTGCATTCACAGAATATAATTCAGCTTGTCTCCCTGGGGCAATGTCAGTATGACACCTGCACTAGCTCCGTCCTTCCGCTTGGATTCGTCGAAGTGCATTGTCCAGAGGTAGGACATATCTGGTTTTTTAGGGAGCTGGTTCTCCATCTAGTGCACGAGGAAGTCAGGGAGAACTTGCGACTTTATTGCGTCGTGTTTTTCATATGTGATGTCTCGTGGAGACAGTTTGATTCCCCAAAGTGCGACTCATCCGGTGGCGTCGGGATTGTTGAGGATGTGCCCAAGCGGGGCGTCGTTGACTACCACGATTGGGTGTTCTTGGAAGTAGTGGTGCAGTCGCCGAGCCGTCATTAAGACGCCGTATGCCAGTTTCTGGTAGTGCGGGTACCGCTGTTTTGTTGGCGTAAGTACCTCGCTGAGGTAGTAGACTGGGCGCTGTACCCCGTGGACCTTGTTTTCTTCGGCTCGTTCGACTACAAGCACTGTGCTGACCACCTGGTTGGTGGCGAAGATGTATAGAAACAATGGTTCCCTTTCGTGTGGGGTTACCAGTACTGGCGAGGTGGATAGCAGGCGCTTGAGGTCTTCGAATGCTTCTAGCGCCTCATTGGTCCACTCGAACTTGTCAGCTTTATGGAGGAGTTGGTAGAAGGGCAGTACCTTTTCGCCCATCCGACTGATGAATCAACTGAGAACCGCGATTCGCCCAGCCAGCTACTCGACGCCTCTTATGTTTTTCGGCTTCTCCATGGCTAGTATGGCTTTTATTTTCTTCGGGTTCGCTTCGATCCCTCTCGCGGAGAGAAGATACCTGAGTAGTTGCCCAGATGGTACGCCGAAGGCGCACTTGTCCGGATTGAGCTTGATCCGGTAGCGGTCGAGGTTGGCGAAGGTTTCGCGCAAATCGTCGATTAGTGAGGATTCCTCTTTGGTCTTGATTACTATGTCGTCGACGTAGACTTGAATGTTGCGACCGAGTTGGTTCTTGAGGCAAGCCTGCATGCACCGCTGGTAGGTGGCTCCTGCGTTCTTTAGCCCGAAGGGCATTGTGTTGTAGCAGAACACACCTAAAGGCGTTGTAAAAGCTGATTTTTCTTCATCTTCCTCCTTCATTCGAATCTGGTTATAGCCTGAGTAGGCATCGAGGAAGAAAAGGCGCTCGCATCCCGCGGTGGAGTCGATGATCTGGTCGATTCGCGGTAACGAGAAGTGGTCCTTCGGATAGTGCTTATTCAAAGAGGTGAAGTCCACGCACATCCGCAGGATATCCATGTCCTTTTTTGGTACTAGCACCATGTTGGCGAGCCAAGTGCTTTCTTTGATCTCGCCTATGAATTTGGCGTCGAGGAATCCGTTGATCTCCATTCCGACTGCCTTTTCTCTTGGTTCAGATAGTCGCCGAATTGTTTGCTTGACTGGCCTTGCGTCTGGGTTGACGTTGAGTGCCTACTCGGCGAATTCCCTGGGAACTCCTGGCATGTAGGACAAGTCGGGTGAGCTTGGCCGGCTTAGGGGAGGCAGACTGTTGTCTGTCGATTCCTTCAATCTTGCGAGTTCCTCCTGCATGCCGAAGGACTGGGAGATTCTGTTGAATTCCCTATTGCAGTTGTCAAACCTCTCGAAGGTTCCGTTGATTGTGATGACGCCGTTAGGTCCTGGCATTTTCATATGCAGGTAGGCTTAGTGCGGAACCGCCATGAACCTAGCGAACACGACACGTCCGAGGATGCAGTGGTCCTGTGAGGGCCAGTCGACGACTTCGAAGTCGATGCGCTCGCGCCGAAAGTTTTTCGGTGTGCCGAAGATGACGTCAAGGTTGATTTTGCCAAGGGGATATACGCCCTTGCCTAGGACGATGTCGTGGAACGTTCTGTCTGAGGCCTCTAGGCAGGTCAGAGGGATCCTCATTGCTCACAAGGTACTCGCGAACATAAGGTTGATGCCGCTTCCGCCGTCCATAAAGATGTGGCTCATGTTGAAGCCTCCAATTTGTGCCTCGAGGACGAGGGAACAGTGGCCTGGGCGAGGTACTTGGCGCGGATGGTCACGCTTGTCGAAGGTGATGAAGGACTCGCTTCCGCTGAGGTACTCAGTGGTAGATGGTGGCGAGTTTGTGGCCAAGTTGACTTGGCGAGTGATGGCCTTCTGCACCCTATTCGAGGGGCGTCCTTTCTGGATCATCATGGTACCCATGGCCCGTGGGTATAGTTCGCCTCCCTGGTGCTGGTCCGGCGCAGCTGCATTTGGGGGTAGTCCAGGTGGTGGTGGCGGAGCTCCATGTGCCACGGCACCTGGGGCGGCTCCGTAGCCCCTTTCGACTGTGCTACGATTCATCCGAGCCAGTCCCTCATGTAGTTTGAGGAACTCGCGGTAGTCCTTGAGGAGGTGGCTGGACTTTTTCTTTCCGTCATGCTTGTCGATCTAGAAGTGCACAGTGCATGGCCCGGACAGCTTGTCTTCAATGGATGTTGTCGGTGCCTCATCGCGATTGCAGCGCTGCCATACTTGCGTGGTTTTTCCAGAGTTGCGATATCCACCGCTACGATAGCCACTATTGCGGTTGTCGTCGCGTCTGTCGGCGTAGCTGGTTGCGACCATGTTGACGTCGTCGCGGTCATCGTAGATGCACATGCGGCGTTTGCTTCGGCGATCGCATCTGTGCTCGAGTTCTGCCTCGTCGTCGGAGTGAACGCGGTTTTTCACCGAATCTTCTCCATCTACCTAGCGATTCGTGATTTCCATCAGGTGGTCGATGGTTTTGGGCTTCGAGCAGGCTAGCTCCTCCCTGAGCTCTATGTGGCGTACGCCACCGTTGAATGCGTCAATCGCGTGATCCTCCGAGATGTTCCCTGCGGAGTTCTTGATGATGGACCACCTCTGGATGTATGAGCATAGTGACTCGCCCGACCTTTGCTGGCAGCATCTTAACTCTTCGATTGATGCGGGCCATTTGTAGGTGCCCTTGAAGTTGCGTACAAAGCTGTAGACCAGCTCTTCCCAGCTGTGAATGGATCCGCATGGGCGGTTGTTGATCCATGCTTGGGCCGGCGCCCTGCAGCTGCAGCTGTAGGCATTGCATGGCCGTGCTTCGACTCCCGCCGTGGAGCCTGATGGAGGAGATATGGTCCTCTAACCAGATTTTTGGGTCCTGCAGGCCATCAAACTTTGGGTTCTCTGACGGGAGCTTAAACCCCATGGGCATTCGCTTTTGTCTGATGGCCCTGCTGAAGCATCTAGCACCACAGAGTTCCACGTCTTCGTCCTCTGAGTCAGTCGACCGGGCGCGTCGCGCCCTTGATTTGCAATCTTGCGCTGCGTGAGATCATCACGTGCATCATAGTCATGGTCATGTCGTCGTGAGCGGCAACATCGAGACAGATCGTGACTTTCGTCGCTAGATGAGGGCGAGGAGTAGCGTTTTGCCAGAGCCTTGCCTTTCTTCGGTTTCGATGCTAGCTCTTTATCGAGGGCGGCCTCGATTAACCCCAAGCATGCGATCGTAGATCGGTGCATGGTGGCTCGAGGGTCTCCAGCTGGCGGCTGGTTGTTGAGGAGGTACATGGTGGCCGCCGTTAGCGCGGCTTGCGGCGTTTTCGGGAGCACGTTGCCGCGTATATCCACCGTCATGGAGCCAAAGTCGAGGACTTTGGCGTCTTCTACGTGTTCTTGTTCGGTGAGGTGGGCGAGTCAAGATCGTCTCTTGTTGGCGATGTACTCGTTGCACTTAGAGGAGGATCCTCCGTGTGAAGAGAGCCTAGCTCGTCGGAGGCTTGATTCGTCGGCTGCCTTCTTACGCGCCTCGAGTTGCGCGATTGTTTGTAGTTGGCGCTTGTATTCCTCTTTCAGGAGCCAATGGTAACCCATCAGCAGCTCTTGAGGAGAGCCGAAGGGTATTTCAATCTTTTCTTTTCATTTTAGCATCCATTTTGTAAGTTTTCCTTGTTTTTGTTTGTTATTTTAGGGTTTTCTTATTTCGATTCTCTTTATTTTTATTTTGCCTCCTTTTCTTGCTTTACTTTTTATTGCCTTTTCTAATATCATCGTGTTAATACAAAAATGTTCAATTGAGCCAAATATGATAGGTTTACTGGAGCTAATATTTCTTAATGAACAAATACAATATATTATTGGGAAGAATTACTACAATGACACTAGTAAAAAAAGGGCCTTTGGTTCGGGCCACTAGTCCCGGCCGTGGCTGGGGCCAAGACTAATGGTCCGAACCGGACGGCACAAGGACGTTGAGGTCCTTTGTCCCGGTTTGAGATACAAACCGGGACTAATGGGTTTGGGCACGCGCGCGTGCTCCTGGCAGAACCATTAGTCCCGGTTTGTATCTCAAACCGGGACTAATGGTCTGGCCCTATATACATGCACCCAGCCCTCCACTCTCTTGTTTTTTTCCTCTGTGAGGTGGGTATAACTTTGTGCTAAATTTTTTTCTTCATATGCACTAGAGGTGTTCAATGAAATGCATATTAGAGCGATGTCACTTGAGTTCACACAAGGCAAAACATGATATGAGGTGCCAGAGCCACACTTAAGTTTTCTCATCTTTGTTTCCAGGTGTCCTAAAAGGTTAGCCACTACTTTCTCGTTTAGACCGCGCGGTACTAATTTGAGCATCGTGATTGCGTTTGATATATATGCATGGTTGTATGATGCAGATGAGCCATCCATGGATGTACGGTGACCGACGCTCTAACGCTTACAGACTAGGCAAGCATTCTTTTCTCCTTGTGGCCGAGGCGAACAAATGGCAGGATGGTTTTATGTGTTGTCCATGTGTTGAATGTCGAAATGAGTAGGCTCACACTTCCTCAAGAGTCATTCAGAGTCACCTGCTTCGGTCCGGTTTCATGTCCGGCTATAATGTTTGGACCAAGCACGAAGAAAGAGGGGTTATGATGGAAGACGGCGATGAAGAATAGAACGATGATGACAACTACCGATCTATGTTCCCTGAATAAGCTGATACCGCAATGGAAGACAATGAAGAAGAAGGGGTGAAGAACGGGAACCAGATGAGCCTGCTGATGATCTTTGTCGGGTCATTTCTGATGCAAAGCGAGACTGTGACACAGAAAAGGAGAGGTTGCAGTTCGAGAAGATGTTACAGGACCACAACAAATTATTGTACCCAACTTGTGAAGATGGCCAGAAGAAGCTGGGTAGCACACTAGAATTGCTGAAGTAGAAGGCAGAGACCGGTGTGACTGACTCGGCATTTGAAAAGTTGCTGGTAATAATGAAGAAGTTGCTTCCAAGAAATAACGAATTGCCCTCCAGTACGTACGAAGCAAAGAAGGTTGTCTACCCTCTAGGATTAGACGTGCAGAAGATACATGCATGCCCTAATGACTGCATCCTCTACCGCGGTGAGAAGTATAAGAATATGGATAAATGCCTGGTCTACACTGCATTGTGGTATATGATCAGAAAATATGACCCTCGCGATGTTGAGGGCGAGCCACCCAGGAAGAGGGTTCCTGCCAAGGTGATGTGGTATGCTCCTATAATACCACGGTTGAAACGTTTGTTCAGAAACAAAGAGCATGCAAAGTTGTTGTGATGGCACATGGAAGACCGTAAGAAAGACGGGAAGTTGAGGCACCCTGCTGATGGTCGGCAGTGGAGAAAAATCGAGAGGGACTTCCCAGACTTTGCTGGTGATGCAAGGAACTTATGGTTTGGTCTAAGTACCGATGGCATGAATCCTTTTGGGGAGCAGAACTGCAGTCATAGCACCTAGCCCATGACTCTATGTATCTACAACCTTCCTCCTTGGTTGTGCATGAAGCGGAAGTTCATTATGATGCCAGTGCTCACCCAAGGCCCGAAGCAACCCGGCAACGACATTGATGTGTACCTAAGGCCATTAGTTGATGAACTTTTATAGTTGTGGGCCAAACCAGGTGTACGTGTTTGGGATGAGCACAAACAGCAGGAATTTGACCTACAAGCGTTGCTATTCGTAACCATCAATGATTGGCCTACTCTTAGTAACATTTTAGGACAGACGAACAAAGGATACAATGCATGCATGCACTGTTTAGATGAGACTGAAAGTATATATCTAGATAAATGTAGGAAGAATGTGTACCCGTACAATCGTCGTTTTCTTCCACCAAGTCATCACTTAAGGAAGAAAGGCAAGCATTTCAATGGCAAGGGAGAAGCCCGGACGAAGCCTTTCCCCCGTACTGGTGCTGATGTATTTGGTATAGTCAAGGATTTGGATGTAATCTTTGGAAAGGGTCCTGGAGGACAACCTGTTCCGAAAGACGCCGACGTACACGCACCCATGTGGAAGAAGAAATCTGGGAGCTACCCTATTGGAAAGTGCACGAGGTCCGCTCTACAATCGACGTAATGCACCTGAAGAAGAATCTTTGCGTGAATATTCTAGGCTTCCTGGGCTTGTATGGAAAGTCAAAAGATACCCAGGCAGCACGGGAGGACCAGCAACATCATAAAGGACGAGGCGGCAAGCATCTAGGATAGTTTCAAGGGCTTGCCAGCTACGCTCTTATCAAAGAAGAGAAGGAAATCTTTTTTGAAGTCCTTTTTAGTATCAAGGTCCTGTCTGGCTTCTCATCGAATATAAAGGGAATAGTAAATATGAAAGAGAAAAAAATTCAAAACCTACAACTAGCCACGTTCTTATGACGCAATTGCTTCTGGTTGCATTGAGGGGAATTCTACCAGAAAATATTCGACTAGCCATTGTGAAGGTATGTGCATTCCTCAATGCAATTTCTCAGAAGGTAATCGATCAAGAAAGTCTATCAGGGTTACAGATTGATGTGGTCCAATGTCTGGTCAGCTTCAAGTTGTTGTTCCCGCCATCCTTCTTCAATATTATGACGCACCTCCTAGTTCACCTAGTCAAAGAGATAAGAATTCTCGGTCCTGTGATTCTACACAATATGTTCCCCTTCGAGAGGTTCATGGGAGTCTTAAAGAAATATGTTCATAATCGTGCTAGGCCAGAAGGAAGCATCTCCAAGGTCTATGGAACAGAGGAGGTCATTGAGTTTTGTGTTAACTTTCTTCCTGACCTTAAGCCGATTGGTGTTCCTAAATCTCAGTATGAGGGGAGGCTGACTAGAAAATGCACACTAGGAAGGAAATCAATGGTATGTAGGGACGCGAATTCTTTCACTCAAGCACACTACACAGTTCTACACAATTCCACTGTGGTGGCTCCGTATATCGAGAAACACAAGAATATTCTAAGCTCCGAAAACCCAGGGAAGCCTGACTTCTTGATTAAAGGGGAACACGAGAATAATTTTGGCAGTTGTTTGCAGACACATCTCATGAATAACACCACTGTTGGAGATCAGTTGTACTTGTTGGCCAGGTTACCATCTTCGACTATATGTACTTTCCAAGGGTACGAGATAAATGGGAATACATTTTACATGATGGCCCAAGATAAAAAGAGCACCAACCAAAACAGTGGTGTCCGCTTTGATGCAACAGATGAAAATGGGCAGAAGGACACATATTATGGGTACATAGAGGAGATATGGGAACTTGACTATGGACCTACTTTTAAGGTCCCTTTGTTTCGGTGCAAATGGGTCAAGCTGACAGGAGGAGGGGTACATGTAGACCAAAAGTACGGCATGACAACAGTGGATCTCAACAATCTTGCGTAAATGGATGAACCATTCGTCCTAGCCAACGATGTGGCTCAGGTTTTCTATGTGAAGGACATGTCTACCAAACCAAGAAAAAGGAAAGATAAGCAAAAGAATACAGAATACGATGAGCCAAAGCGCCACATAGTTCTTTCAGGGAAAAGAAACATCGTGGGAGTGGATGACAAGACAGACATGTCAGAAGATTACAATAAGTTTCATGAAATTCCGCCATTCAAAGTGAAAACTGACCCAAGCATCCTGTTAAATGATGAAGATTCTCCATGGCTACGGTGCAGAAGAAAACCACAACACTAGATGTTGGTGATGTGTAATAATGTATTAATTAAACCTTTTATTTGAGACATAAATCTTTGTAATGTATTAAACCTTTTATTTGAGACAAAAATCTTTTATTTGAGACAAAAATCTAGACAAAAATCTTTGTAATGTGTGGATGTGTGGTGTTTCGCAGGAGGAAGACCACCGGAGCGTCGGCCCCATGTGTAGGCCCCAGGTGTGACCCCCTTCCCGGACATGCGTTAACACTTAGTAAAATCCTGGATCTATACGTGGAAACTCCCGCTGCGGGACAACCGGGGCCTAGAATGTGGAAAAGTTGGCCCAACATTTGCTCTCCATGTACATATGTCCTAAACAAACCAAAACAAATAGAAAGGTCCACCGTGCTACCCTCGTATGGAGAAAGCTATAGGGGTAGACGATCCGGGGCCCCCGGTCTAGGGTTTTGCTGGAGGAAGACCACCGGAGCATCGGAATCACATGAAAACTTGCATGTGCCCCTAGGATATGTGTGTGAGAGTGGTGCAAGGTTGGTAGGTGCCATGTGTAGGCCCCAGGTGTGAATCCCTTCTCGGACATGCGTTAACACTTAGTGAAATCCTGGATCTGTACGTAGAAACTCCCGCCGCGGGACAACCGGGGCCTAGAATGTGGCAAAGTTGGCCCAACATTTGCTCTCCATGTACATATGTCCTAAACAAACCACAAAACAAATAGAAAGGTCCACCGCGCTACCCTCGTACGGAGAAAGATATAGGGGTAGACGATCCGGGGGCCCCGATCTAGGGTTTCGCCGGAGGAAGACCACCGGAGCGTCAGAATCACATGAAAACTTGCATGTGCCCCTAGGATATGTGTGTGATAGTGGTGCAATGTTGGTAGGTGCCATGTGTAGGCCCCAGGTGTGACCCCCTTCATGGACATGCGTTAACACTTAGTGAAATCCTGGATCTGTACGTGGAAACTCCCGCCGCGGGACAACCGGGGCCTAGAATGTGGCAAAGTTGGCCCAACATTTTATCTCCATGTACATATGTCCTAAACAAACCAAAACAAATAGAAAGGTCCACTGTGCTACCCTCATACGGAGAAAGCTATAGGTGTAGACGATCCGGGGCCCCCGGTCTAGGGTTTCGCTGGAGGAAGACCCCCGATATATATATATGGAGTATAGTATATATGTGTATAGTATATATGGAGTATAGTATATATGTTATTACTAGATATAGTATAATAGATATATGTTATTCTCGCGGGCCCCCCGGAGATAGGGTTAGGGTGGTGGTGCTCGCGGGCCCCCGGACTTAGGGTTAGGGTGGTGGTGCTCGTGGGCCCCCGGACTTAGGGTTAGGGTGGTAGTGCTCATGGGCCCCCGGACTTAGGGTTAGTGTGGTAGTGCTCGCGGCCCCCCGGACTTAGGGTTAGGGTGGTGGTGCTCGTGTGCCCCAGACTTAGGGTTAGGGTGGTGGTGCTCGCGGGCCCCCAGACTTAGCGTTAGGGTGGTGGTGCTCGTGGGCCCTCGGACTTAGGGTTAGGGTGGTGGTGCTCGCGGGCCCCCAGACTTAGGGTTAGGATGGTAGTGCTCGCGGGCTGTAACATCCCAAAACTTCAATCCAAGGTTATCAAAGATCAAATCATCCAAATTTTGGAATAACAAAAACTTTTCCATATTTAAAATGAAAGCATTCATATATGTGTGCATTTAAAATAGGAGTTGTTTTGAATTGCCATGATTGTGTGATCCTTTGCTTCTAAAATGTTTCTTAGGTGATTTAAACATCATCTACATCATTCCCAAACTTTTCCTAAAGAAAATCAAATAAAAAAGAATTAAAATGAAGGAATGGTCATTTGGACAAATTTAACTCTCATGCCTACTTTGTCTATTCCTAGTACTCATTTCTTAACAGAAACAATTATGGATCTTTACACCCCTTCCTAGTACACATAATGAGGTGCCAAGGCCCACCTTTTGATCTACTAAAAACCTTCTGTTAACTATTTTAAATGACAGTTTAAAATTGAATCTAATGCATATGCATAGATCACCCCTATTTCAAAAACCATGTATTTGAGCTCCATTTTCAAAACCCTTACAACCAGAGACTACCTATCACTAGTGGAGATCACCCAAAAAATTTGAACTCAAAATTCAAAACTTTTTCTCTTGCGGCCATTTCATCAAACACTTGGCAGGCAGAATCACACCTCTAATCCTAGCTCACTGTTTTGAACAGAGTTTTGCCCCCATTTGATCTCCATTTAATCTCTTTGTCCCCCTCTGATCAAACCATGCCATTTGCAACCCATACCCTACACCCTAGTAGCAATGCCATGCCATGCCGAGCACCACCCTGGCCGGCCAAACTTGCCCCACTGCAGCAGACCACCTCCTCGTTCCTCTCCATGTCTAGGAGGTAGCCAGCACCGCACCACCCCTCTCTGTCCCTTGTCTGAGCCAAGACCAGCCATGGACCACAGAGGAGAACCCGCGCCCAGTGCCACCGAACCATGCTGACGCCGCCCGCAGAGCGCGCACTGTCCCCGCGTGCACAAGCCGCCGCTCGACACCAGCCCGCGCCCACCACTCCGCCTCGACCTAGAGAACACCCCAGACACCTCCATTCGCCACCCAAAGCCCCACAGCCACCGCTCGCCGTGGACACAGCTGCTTTGGCCGCGAAGGCGCCACCTCACCCCGACCGCATGCCACCGCCCCTACGGCCGCATTGAAGCACTAGAGCACCGCCAGGGGACCGCCCATCGATCGCCATCCCCAGCCATGCCGCTAGCTCGCCGTAGCCATGTCGCCACCGTCGACCGCCCATCCCGCTCGGTCTCAACGTCGAGCCTATAAAATGAGCCCTCCCCAGCACCAAAGACTCACACCATTCCACTTCCCTCACCTCTCTAATCCTCAACCACCCCTCGCCGGAGCAAGTGGAGCAGCAGCTCGTCGAAATTGGAGCCGGAGCCGCCGCCTCTGGAGAAGAAGGGTGCCGTTGATTCCGACCACCCCAAGCTCCGCCGCGACCACGCCTCGCCTCGCCGTCGTCTTCCACTTCATTCGCCCGCATCGCCGACCCTGCTGGAGCCCTGGTACGCCCCCAGTAGACCCCCACCGAGCCGCTAGGGTTCGAGCTCGCCGGCGACCCGTCCGTCGTCGACGATGACCCTCAGCCGTAGATCTAGCCTCCAATCGCACGGCCCACAGCGCGCGTACCGTTTCGTGTTTTAAGAGACGCTGACAAGTGGGACCCCCCTATCAGCTGAGCCCCGTGCCGCGTAGCGCCACTGGGCCGGCCCATTTCCTTTCCCGCGCAAGCCCGTAGATTCAAATCTAGGTTTTTCTTTTTCGTTAGAATATAGTTTCTATCCAGTGTTTCAAAATTCAATTCTTTGAGTTTGACAAATCCAAATTACATGAAACTAATTTTTTCTGAAAGGTATTGAAATGCTCTATCCAAGCCCGTTGGATTTAATTCATTTAGAGTTATAGATTTCTCCTAATCAAAATAAGAAGACGGAAGTTTTTGCAACTTGAAACATTTTTATAAAATCAACCAAGTTAGCTTTTGAGTTGATTCCAACTCTCAAAAATCACATTTCATCATATCTATCTAAATATGTAATAATATTAAGGTTTACAGGCAGTGACTTTGGACTAGTACCAAAATAATGCTATATAGGCATTTCTAGTCACTTTAAATCATTAAATAATGAACTTAAACCAAAGTAATATTGATACAACCTTTAAATCTCATTCCCACATGTTAGAATATGTGCTGAGGACATGTGTCCACATGATCCCATATTTTGGTGGTGAATATTAAATTGTAGTTAATTTTTCAATGAGTAGGAATTACTTTTCCAAAATAAAAAGGTTGAAACTATTGAATTAAAACTTATGATGTGAATAGATCATCAATTGTGTGGTTTAGAATACTACTTAGCCTAAGTTAAGTATTGTTTGGTGATTGTGCACTCCCTATGTATTTCTAGACGCTAGTACCGACCAAGCCTTCGAGGAGGAGGAGTTCTACCAAGAAGAAGAAGAAGAAGAAAACTTCAACCACTACACCAACCAAGGCAAGCTATTAGTGGCAAGCTAACCCTTGCAAACAGGCTTTAGTAAGCTATTGTAGCAAGCTAGAATAAAACTTGATGGTTTAGTAAAGATGCCTTAAGCATACTTTGATCACACCCCCTTAGTTTACACAAAGTTCTTTAATTAATTTTGAAGGTAGCATAAAGAGTATAAAACTTGACCTACTCAGGAACCTTTAGATGTCATTCTATGGCATGAGATTGATCCCACCTTTCCACCTTAGTGAACACTCTTAACCTAGTGTTTTAGAATAGATCAATCTTGAGTCACTTTAGATGGGAACACTTGGTGAAAATGAGTTATGAAAACCTTGGAATGATGAGTCATTCTATTGAGATGTTTTGACATGTGTTGAGAAACACAATTGGTTTATGATGATTAAAATGATGAGGCATGAGCCTTAACCCTTTTATAAAACTGATGGTTGGATTCGGATGCGATACCATTCCAAATTTACCGTACAACCACATTACCTGAATTGGGTAAGGCTTAGCTGGAAATTTATATGCATTAGTATTAGTTCCCTCACGAGAGATGTTTGAGCTGAGGCTAACTCTCAATGATGTCCACCTATGCAGTGGCCAAGATGACTGATGGTCATGGTTGGGAGGCCATGCTCATAGGAGAGGTGCTTGTACTAGGGTGTGTAAAGGGAAGGTTATGTTTGATTATCTGCATACCAAGTATGATGATTCAGGGTTATCCCTGACAGATGTATCGAATCCTGTGGTGAAAGTGTACCACCTCTGCAGAGTGTCAAACTATTTGAATAGCCGCGTCCGCGGTTATGGACAGTTGGAATGGCCATACTGTTTCGTTGTCAGATGTTTTCTAAATAACTTGAAAAGAATGATGAACTTTGACTTGACCACAACAGGGTTGTGTAGATGATAATAGCTTCCCAACTTAAGTGATTCTAGAACTTTAATTTATCTTTTCTTGCTTCAGAACTCAGCTTAGGTTTCAAACTTAACTTGATAGTTATTCTTTCAATTCAGCACTTTAACTTAGAATCATAAACCTTGCTAGTAGTAGTTTGCGAGTACTTAAAGAGTACTCGTGGCTTTTGTCCCTGGCTATTATCATGGCCAGACTATGAAGGAGATTATCAAGATGATGGTCAGCAGGACGGCTATGATAACTAGGACTATCTGCCTTCGTCAGCATTGCCTGTGCCCCTGGAGATGGACCCCACCGCTACGCTATCGTTTAATTCCGCTGCTTGTTGTATTAAAGACTGGATCATGAGATCCTTATTTGTGTAAAACCTTATGTATGGTTTGTAATGGATGATGTACTGTGATATCCAATCCGTTATGTCTCGCAAAGATGGTAATCCTGGGATTGCGAGGTATGACATAACGGGCATCTGGGATTAAAAATCCGGGTGTTGACATGGGCCCCCGGACTTAGGGTTAGGGTGGTGGTGCTCGCGGGCCCCCGGACTTAGGGTTAGTGTGGTAGTGCTCACGGCCCCCCAGACTTAGGGTTAGGGTGGTGGTACTCGCGGGCCCCCGGACTTAGGGTTAGGGTGGTGGTGCTCGCGGGCCCCCGGACTTAGGGTTTGGGTGGTAGTGCTCGTGGGCCCCCGGACTTAGGGTTAGGGTGGTAGTGCTCGTGATCCCCCAGACTTAGGGTTAGGGTGGTATTGCTCGCGGGCCCCCGGACTTTTTGTATATAGGAAATATATTTTTGTATATAGGAAATATTTGTATATAGGCAATATTTGTATATAGGAAATAATATTGTGTGCATCTCGCATTTTGCAGAAACTATGGATCCACCTAGTCCAATGCGTAGAGACCTAGCACAAGAAGAAATTCTCGAGGATATGATCAACGACGCCCATGTTGATCCACCCGAATCTCCGTCAATGTATCTAAACCCCTCCGGTGAGGGTGAGGAGGTCGACCGAAATGATCGTTAATTTAGTTGGTTTTTTTGTACTGTTACTGTATTAGCACCTAGTTCATTAATATTGATAGATAGGGAGGATCCACCTTCTTAGATTTCTTTTTCTATTTATTTTTCCATAGGGTGAAGCCGACGGCTCCGTTGATGGAGAAGCCGACGGCCTCGGTGGAACCTTAACAAAGTTTGGTGAGGTATATATATGAAGTCTGGTGATTAGTAGATGCATTCATTGAGTTGTATATATATAAATTGACGAATGTTTCTTCTCTTAGGCCTCCACATCGAGCAAAAAATATTCCAAACGAGGCCCGGCCAAAAAGTTGGACGCATCTACGCGTTATACAATTACGGTGGTATCACCACGGGGTGAACCGTTGGAACCCGAAAAGGCTAAAAGTGTATTTGTACAACAATGCGGAGTTATGGTTAGGGATCGCATCCCAATCACCGTTCGAGAGTGGAATAAGACCAAAGGGGCGGAAGAGGGTGAGTATGTCGCCGACAGGTATAAAGAGGGTCTTTGGAATGACCACATGACACATTTCACCCTGCCAGAATGTGAGGATGATGCCGACACAACTGCATTGAGGAAGAAAGTCAAGCAGTGGACTCTTACGAAGATGGCCGAACTATTCAAGAACTGGAAGAAAGCATTATGGCAAGAGTATCAGAAGACGAAGACTCCTCCTAAATTCGAATGCTATCTAACGAAGCAGCAGGCTAACTGGGATGCATTTGTGAAGTACAAGGAGTCAGAACCTGCTATGGAAAAGTCGGAAAAAAACAAGAAAAATGTCGTGATGAAGAAATATCACCATCACCTGGGGCCAGGGGCTATGCGACTGCCATGCCAAAGTGGGATGCTAAAGAGAGTGAGTTGCTTGCTAAAGGGATCACTCTAGAACCAATACGCGAAGAATGGGATCTGAGGGCAAGAAATTGGTTCCTTGGGCATGGGAGTGAGTATGACGAAAAAACAGGGGACCTTATTTGCAGTGACGGGATTAGGATACCCCGGGAGACATGGCAGAGAGTGGTTAAGGAAATTAAAGAGGGGACAACAAAGTTCTGTCTCGATAGAGAGAATGACTTGCTGACAAAGGCCCTCGGGAATAAAGAATGCGAAGGACGAGTACGAGGCCTTGGCACTAGTTATACTTGGGAGATAGGGTTTCCCAGAGACAGAGATACTTATAGGAGCCGAGAGAGAGCAAAGATGCGACAGCAGGAGGAGGATGGAGACAGGTTCACTGAGTTGCTAGGAACACTTCGAATGCATCAGCAACAGATTGACGAACTCCGAGGAGTAGCGCACCTGCAAGATCCTGCACTCGATATTACCGTCGTTCCATCTCAGCGGAGAAGCAGCGTGGCTAAATCGGAGGTCCCGTCTGACGATGCACAGATGGTAGATGGTGGTCCCGGCTACCCCGTGGATGGAATCAAGGAGCAGGCATCTTGTGAGCTCCATCAGAAGGTGAAGAACCTATCCATCAAGGTGGCGGTTGGATGTGCTTTACCTTGTCCACCTGATGCACGCGGGCATGGTCATGAGATTCCAGCTGGCTATGCTAATGTCGGGCTGGATGAAATCGCAACGGGGTGGGACTCAATGGAGCTTGACATCCCTGGACCTGAAGGTGAGAGGACACTCGGAGAAGTATTGGGTGGCATCATTCTATGGGACAAGAACAACATCAAGCTTCTAGGCTCAGCGCCAAGGCCAACACCGCCTCCAAGTCGTCGCATGTCACCTTCACCTCCATCACCTCCAAGAAGCCCACCCCATGACTACGACCACCACAGGGCGAGTCCATCTCGATCTCCGCCGCAGGGTCAGCCGCCTTCACCACCCGCTAAGGACAAAAAGCGGAAGCGTGCTCCGTCGATAAGGACTAAACGATGCAGCAACCCCAAATGACAAATGTCGCCCCTCCCAAGAGTACCTCATAAGAATCTTCCCATCAGACCTTATGATTGTACTGACGAGGAAAACGACATGATCGTAAAGGCTGAATGTGTTGCACAACTTTAAAAGAAGAAACCCGAGCCCACCCCGGTATACACCGAGAATCACAAAGCGTATGCACTTTCTTTTCTGAACACAAAATCGCAATATGACTTGCACCATAAGCCAGATGACTATCAACGCGCACTTCAGAAGGAAGTGAAGAAGAGCAAATCAAGAAGTGCAAGCAGGAGCAAATCATCAAGTCAAAGTGCAACCGGGAAAAGAAAGGACGTCCCCCATCTCGGGGAACAGGCCAAAAAATTGACCCCACGCCTCAAGGTGGTATCCCATGACATTCCCCAGCAGAATATGAAAGAAGCTGCGAAGCTTGCGGCCTCTATGAATGTGACTGTTGAGGAATTGCTAGGTCCCAAGGACGACAAGTTACCCAAGGCTCAGGTAGTCCCTACATATGTCCCAGGGAAGCCTCTGGTCAGCTTTGAGCAGTTCCAACAACTGCCAACACAAATGCGGAGTTTCATAACTGGTACTTGAAAGCCACAAAGCAGGAGAGAATAATGATCGTGGCGAAAGTCCCACATGACTACTACTTCCGAGAAGAAGAGGTCCATGTTGAGTTTCCATAACTCTTCCAGTTATATGCTTTCGACGCCCTCAACAAATCTATCATGAGTTGCTATTGTCAATAAGTTGTTGAATTCATTGTCTATATATAAGTTGTTCATTTTTTCAGTTGTTCAGTTCATTGCATGTAATTATCCTAATTATATCCTTTTATACTCTATTATTATGCAGAATGAAGATCATGGAATGTAAAAGAAGGTCAATCTTTAGTGTTGGGTTCATTGACCTAGATAAATGTTGGGTCCGCGGCATAGAAAACAAAAAAATTCCTACAATGAGAACTACACGCCAAGATCTATCTACTAGGTACAGAGCAATGGGTGGACATACATCCATCGAGAACTTACCCTCGAAGACAACAAGTTTTGTTAATGAGTAGGAACTCGTGGTTGATGTAGTCGTACACTTGTCGATCTCAAGATCATGTGGAAGTCTGAGCGCCGCAAATCAGCAGCGCATCCGTACTCGCACACACGTTCAAGCCACCGGACAACCTCCACCTCCTCGCTCCAGCGATCCAGCGGAAGCAGCAACTCCTTCCAGATGAAATGCCACCGGGAACATGTATCTCACTAATCCGAGACCATGGGGGAATAATTCTAGAGGGGGAGAGAGATCCTTCACGAGGAGGTGTGAGGAAGAAGGAGGAAGAGGGGGGCCTTTTATAGGAAGAGGGGGTGCCCCTCCCCATGGCCGGTGCATGGGGGTGACCCCTCACCTCCCTCATTCATGTGGTGGTAACCACTCCACATTAAAATGCCTCTTCACATTCCCTTTTAAAGTCCCCACTTTAAATGCATTAAAATTCTCTAAGTTTAATGCTCTCTCATTTAATAGAACTCTTTTATTAAATTTATTCAGAATCTTGTGACTTACTTTAATTAACAAACATTCACATATAACCCCTTGCAATATTTCAATATCACATGCAGAACCACTTTCTGCAATTTCACCCAAAACAATTTTCGGTTTCTATCGAAACAATTCCTGCGCTTTGCAATTCTTTCGTCTGAAACAATTCCTGCGAATAATGAACACATGATTGAGACTCCTCTCAGATCAATAATCAGAAGCGGGACCTAGAGATCCATACTGACTCCTGCATATTCAACGATGACTTCTGTGATCGTGAGAACCTTTAACGCTTGTAATCTAATCCCTTTGTCCCATGATATAATACATGTCCGAGATTTAATCATCTGTATCCAAATACCTAGTTTGATCTCGTTACCGACATGCACTCTTTTCTCGTTCCCGTGATATAACATTCTAATGATCACATCACTTGCTTGCAAGCTATCTTAATGTGATATCACCGAGAGGGCCCAGAGTATATCTATCCGTCATCGGGATTGACAAATTCCACTCTTGATCCATGAGCCTCAACATAACACCTTTGTAGCACTGAACCCATCTTTATAGTCACCATGTTATGGTGTGACATTTGATGTTATCAAGATACTCTTTCGGTGTTAGCAATTAACATGATCTCATGGTCTAAGGATAAAGATTACCTCGTATGATGTTATAGTAATGTAAACATAATGACTTGATCGTAATGCTATACTTCGGATGAATGTTCATCACATCATTTCACAAATATTGTGACCTTGTTATTAACAACATCCAATGTCCATGATCAGGAAACCTTGATCATCTTGTTAATCAACAAGCTAGTCTATAAGAGAGGCATAACTAGGAACCCTTTTGTTTATTAAACCCACATGTATTGACGTTTCCGATCAATACAATTATAGCATGCAAAATAAACATCTACCATATATAAGGAATACATAATAACAACTTTATTATTGCCTCTCAGGGCATATTTCCTTCAGTCTCACACTTTCACTAGAGACAATAATCTAGTTCACATAGTGATAAATCTAACACCCATGGAGTTCTGGTGTTGATCATGTTTTGCCCTAGGGAGAGATTTAGTCAATGGATCTGCTACATTTAGGTCCATGTGTACTTTACAAATCTTTATATCTCCATCCTTGACATGTTCGCGGATGGAGTGAAACCGACGCTTAATATGCTTGGAATTCTTGTGAGACCTCGGTTCCTTGGCGTTGGCTATGGCTCCGTTGTTGTCACAATAGATCACCATCGGGTCCAATGCACTAGGAACCACACCTAGTTCCGTAATGAACTCTTTCATCCAAACCGCTTCCTGCGCCGCTTCTGAAGCAGCAACATATTCTGCCTCCGTCGTTGATCCAGCCACCACAGGTTGTTTGGAACTCCTCCAACTAACTGCTGCTCCGTTCAAGAGAAATACGTATCCGGATTGAGACTTAGAGTCATCCAGATCAGTGTCAAAGCTAGCATCGACATAACACTTAGCGACTGGCTCTTCTTCACCTCCGTATATATGAAACATATCCCTAGTTCTTCTCAAGTACTTGAGGATGTTCTTGACCGCTATCCAGTGTTCCGAACCTGGATCAGATTGGTACCTACTAGTCAAACTAATAGCATGTGCCACATCCTGTCTTGTACATAGCATGGCATACATAATAGAGCCTATGGCCGAGGCATAGGGGATCTTATCCATTATCTCTCTTTCTTCCGTCGTAGCCGGACTTTGAGTCTTACTCAATGTCTTGCCTTGCAACATAGGTAAGAACCCCTTCTTACTTCCGTCCATATTAAACTTCTTTAATATCTTATCAAGCTTTGTACTCTGCGATATCCCAATTAGGCGCCTTGATCTATCTCTATAGATTTTAATGCCTAATATATATGACGCTTCACCAAGGTCTTTCAGCGAAAATTTGCTGTTTAGATAACTTTTAACATTGTTTAAAAGATCTATATCATTTCCAATCAATAATATGTCATCCACATATAATATTAGAAATGCCACATTGCTCCCACTCACTTTCTTGTAAATACAAGCCTCTCCATAAGTTTGGACAAATCCAAACTCTTTGATCACCTCATCAAAGCGGAGATTCCAACTCCGGGATGCTTGCTTCAGTCCATAGATGGATCGCTAAAGTTTGCATACCTTATTAGCATCCTTAGGATCGACAAAACCCTTAGGTTGTATCATATACAACTCTTCTTCAATATTACCATTGAGGAACGCAGTTTTGACATCCATCTGCCATATTTCATAATCGAAATATGCAGCAATTGCTAACATAATCCTAACCGACTTAAGCATCGCTACGGGAGAGAATGTCTCATCATAGTCAACTCCTTGAATTTGTCGAAACCCCTTTGCGACAAGTCGAGCCTTATAGATGGTCACATTACCATTAGCATCAGTTTTTCTTTTGAAAATCCATTTATTCTCAACGGCCTTTCTATCGTGAGGTAAGTCCACAAAGGTCCCAACATGGTTCTTGTACATGGATTCCATCTCGGATTTCATGGCTTCTAGCCATTTGTTGGAATCCGGGATCATCATCGCTTCTTCATACGTCGCAGGGTCATCCATTTCATCAACCATGAAATTCACAACAGGATTGCCGTACAGTTCAGGAGCTGCACGTGTCTTGCTTGACCTGCGAGGTTCGGTAGTGTCCTCTTTTGGAGTTTCATGATCAATATCATTAGCTCTCTTTCATTAGGTGAAGTCAACTCCGAAACAATTTCCAGTGCTGTGCTACTCGCCATTTCATGAAGAGAAGGTTCAATAACCTCTTCGAGTTCTACCTTCTGACTACTCACACCTTTCGCGAGAAACTCCTTCTCAAGAAAGGATCCATTCTTGGCAACAAAAACCTTACCCTCGGATCTATGATAGAAGGTATACCCAATCGTTTCCTTAGGGTATCCTATGAAGACGCATTTTTCCGCTTTGGGTTCGAGTTTATCCGGTTCAAGTTTCTTCACATAAACATCGCATCCCCAAACTTTAAGAAATGACAGCTTAGGTTTGTTTCCAAACCATAATTCATACGGTGTCGTTTCAACGGATTTAGATGGTGCCCGATTTAAAGTGAATGCAGCTGTTTCCAGTGCATAACCCCAAAATGATAGTGGCAAGTTCGTCAGAGACATCATAGATCGAACCATATCCAATAAAGTACGATTACGACGTTCCGACACACCATTACGTTGTGGTGTTCCGGAAGGCGTGAGTTGTGAAACTATTCCACACTCTTTCATGTGTGTGCTAAACTCGTAACTTAGATACTCACCTCCACAGTCGGACCGCAGAAACTTGATCTTTCTGTTATGATGATTTTCCACTTCATTCTAAAATTCCTTGAACTTTTCAAAAGTTTCAGACTTGTGTTTCATCAAATAGATATACCCGTATCTACTCAAATCATCCGTGAAAGTAACAAAATAACGATATCCACCTCGCGCCGACACACTCATTGGTCCACACACATCAGTATGTATGATTTCCAATAAATCTCTCGCCCGTTCCATTGAACCGGAAAACAGTGTTCTAGTCATCTTGCCCATAAGGCATGGCTCACATGTATCAAATGATTCAAAATCAAGTGATTCCAAAAGTCCATCAGAATGGAGTTTCTTCATGCGTTTAACGCCAATATGACCTAGACCGCGTGCCACATATATGTAGATATATCATCATCAAGTTTAGTCCTTTTAGCATTAACATTATGAATATGCGTAATATTACTATCGAGATCCAACAGAAATAAACCATTCAACACAGGTGCATGACCATAAAAGATATCATTCTTATAAATCGATCAACCATTGTTTTCAGATTTAAAGGAATAACAACTTTGCATCAAACACGATCCGGATACAATGTTCATGCTCAGTGCAGGCACCAAAAACAATTATTCAGGTTTATAAATAATCCCGATGGCATATGGAGAGGTAGCGTCCCGACGGCGATCACATCAACTCTTGATCCATTGCTGACCCGCATCCTGACCTCATTCCTTGCTAGTTGTCACTTGTTCCGCAGCCCCTGAACCGAGTTACATATATTAGCAACCGATCCCGTATCAAATACCCAGGTGCTACTGTGAGTACTAGTCAAGTACACATCAATAACATGTATATCAAATATACCTTTGTTTGCCTTGCCGGACTTCTTTTCCGTCAAATACTTGGGGCAATTGCGCTTCCAATGACCAGTCCCCTTGCAATAGTAACACTCGGTGTCAGACTTAGGGCCAGCTCGGGGTTTCTTTTCAGGTGTGGAAACAGATTTTCCACCCTTCTTTCCCTTGTTCTTGCCTTTCTTGTCCTTCTTGAAACCAGTGGTCTTATTGATCATCAACACTTGATGTTCTTTCCTAATCTCCACTTCTGCAGTCTTAAGCATTGACAGAAGCTCGGGAAGAGACTTCTTCATGCCCTGCATATTATAGTTCATCACGAAGCTCTTGCAGCTAGGTGGCAGAGATTGCAAAACACGATGTATGCCTAAGTCAATGGGAATCGTTATTCCCATGGAGACAAGCTTATTGGCGTACCCAGACATTTTGAGTACGTGCTCACTAACGGAGTTGTTCTCCTCCATCATGCAGCTAAATAACTTTTCAGAAGCATTATAACTCTCTACGGCAGCATGGGTATTGAAAATCATTTTCAGTTCTCCCATGGTATCAAAGGCATTGCCATTTTCGAAATGCTTTCGAAGTTCTGGCTCTAGCCCATATAGTATGCCACAATGAACTAAGTTGTGGTCCTCCTGACAAGTCATATAGACATTCTTTTCCTCGTCAGGGGCATCAGGAGCTGGTGGGGGGCCTAGCGGCGCCTCTAGCACATATTGCTTTTGTGCAGCATTGAGGAGAATCCTCAAATTCATAGCCCAGTTGGTGAAGTTGCTACCATTCGCAGCAAGTTTCTCTTTCTCCATGAACACATTGAAATTAAAAGCAGGTGGTGCCATCTACAACAGAATTTGTAAAGTTTATTTAGACTAAGTTTATGATAGAGTGAGTTCAACTAATCCAAATTACTAATGAACTCCCACTCAAAAACGACATCCCTCGTGTCCTTTTGGTGATTACATGAACCAAATCCACTACACCAAGTCCGATCATCACGTGAGTTGATGTAGCTTCAAAGGCGAGCATCTATATGGGCATCATATCAACTATATGACTCATTCTTAAACTTTCGGTCCATGTTCCGAGGCCATGTCTGTACATGCTAGGCTCGCCAAGTAAGAACCTTAGTATTCGCGTGTGTAAAACTGTCTTACACCCGTTCCTATGAAAGCGTAGATTTGAGTACACCCGATCATCACGTGATGTCTCGAAACATGATCCACAGAACGGTGCATACTTAAGGAAGAACACATTTTTATCTTGATATCTAAATGAGGGATCATCTTACAATGCTACAGAAAGCGCCAAACTAGCAGTATAAGATGCTAACATCTAATGTGTAAAGTGAGATGATATGGTCCATGCATTTGATCTCTATCATTTGCATCGTGGTATGATCTCTATCATTCCTTCGTGTGTAAGGCCAAGGTCTATGGAACTTACACGTTGAATGTGTTGTAAGAGTATCTATCATACATCTACTTACAACAATACCATATCAATACACTAGCCCAACAACGATCTAAACTAGACGCCTCTAATTTATCAATTGCAAGTTTTACGTGGCTTAGGGCTTTCGGAGATAGAACCGTTCTTACCTATGAACATGAACCACAACGAGGATAACCAAGTTATTAGCAACTCGTTGTAAATCAGATATTGACTATAGTAGGAGAGACATACACCCGCCAGCCACTTATGCAAAACTAGTTGCATGTCCGTCGTGGAACCGGTCGCATGTACGATGACATGTAAGGTTGGTTCGGGCCGCTTCATCCCACTATGCCACCAATATCCAAAATACATAGAAGATGCAATAACATGATCATCATCACCCACATATAAACATATGTGTACTACCCGTGCAAAGCAACTACGCATAGATCAGGCTCTGATACCACTGTTGGGTCTGCAGCATAGAAAACAAAAAAATTCCTACGATGAGAACTACACGCCAAGATCTATCTACTAGGTACAAAGCAACAGGTGGACATACATCCATGAGAACTTACCCTCGAAGACAACGAGTTTTGTTAACTAGTAGGAACTCATGGTTGATGTAGTCGTACACTTGCCGATCTCAAGATCGTGTGGAAGTCCGAGCACCGCAAATCAGCAGCGCATCCGTACTCGCACACACGTTCAAGCCACCGGACAACCTCCACCTCCTCGCTCTAGTGATCCAGCGGAAGCAGCAACTCCTTCTAGATGAAATGCCACCGGGAACATGTATCTCGCTAATCCGAGAACATGGGGGAATAATTCTAGAGGGGGGAGAGATCCTTCACGAGGAGGTGTGAGGAAGAAGGAGGAAGAGGGGGGCCTTTTATAGGAGGAGGGGGGTGCCCCTCCCCATGGCCGGCGCATGGGGGGTGACCCCTCACCTCCCCCATTCATGTGGTGGTAACCCCTCCACATTAAAATGCCTCTTCACATTCCCTTTTAAAGTCCCCACTTTAAATGCATTAAAATTCTCTAAGTTTAATGCTCTCTCATTTAATAAAACTCTTTTATTAAATTTATTCAGAATTTTGTTAATAACTTTAATTAACAAATATTCACATATAACCCCTTGCAATATTTCAATATCACATGCAGAACCACTTTCTGCAATTTCACCCAAAACAATTTCCGGTTTCTATCGAAACAATTCCTGCGCTTTGCAATTCTTTTGTCTGAAACATATGTGCTCCAAAATGCTGTCCGGTAACTCTTAAGTGTGTCACCCTACGGTTCGCGAATAATGCAGACATGATTGAGACTCCTCTCAGATCAATAATCAGAAGCGGGACTTGGAGATCCATACTGACTCCTGCATATTCAACGATGACTTCTGTGATCATGAGAACCTTTAACGCTTGTAATATAATCCCTTTGTCTCATGATATAATACATGTCCTAGATTCGATCATTGGTATCCAAATACCTAGTTTGATCTCGTTACCGACATGCACTCTTTTTTCGTTCCCGTGATATAACATTCTAGTGATCACATAACTTGCTTGCAAGCTATCTTAATGTGATATCACCGAGAGGGCCCAGAGTATATCTATCCGTCATCGAGATTGACAAATTCCACTCTTGATCCATGAGCCTCAACATAACACCTTCGTAGCACTGAACCCATCTTTATAGTCACCTTGTTACGGTGTGACGTTTGATGTTATCAAGATACTCTTCCGGTGTTAGCAATTAACATGATCTCATGGTCTAAGGATAAAGATTACTTCGTATGATGTTATAGCAATATAAACATAATGACTTGATCGTAATGTTATACTTCGGATGAATGTTCATCACATCATTTCACAAATGTTGTGACCTTGTTATTAACAACATCCAATGTCCATGATCAGGAAACCTTGATCATCTTGTTAATCAACAAGATAGTCTATAAGAGAGGCATAACTAGGTACCCTTTTTGTTTATTAAACACACATGTATTGATGTTTCCGACCAATACAATTATAGCATGCAAAATAAACATCTATCATATATAAGGAATACATAATAACAACTTTATTATTGTCTCTCAGGGCATATTTCCTTCAATAAAATACATATAAAGATGCTAACGGATAAACCCGAGGAGACGTAGGAAAACCTTCTAAGGTTTTTAACGGAGCAAAATTTCTGTGACCACATACTGTTTCCTTACAATTTCGCGTGAGGGTCTTACTCTGTTGTACAAATTCACTTTTGCTTACTCGATGTTAAGTGTAATTGATGAGTTACTGATGTATATATAAACGTGTGTAGTTTCCACTGGATTCTGCTAGAAATTTAACTTGATAAGGGAAGAGTTGAAGTCATGGACCCATTAAAGAGACCCTTGGAAATGTTTAGGGACATGCAGGACATGCTCCAGAGGTAATTTTCGCGCTACATCAGTCTCTTTCGTTGATTTCCTGAGATATCACGTAATAAATAACTCATTCATTTTCTTTACCGGGCAAGGTTTGGAACCAGTTCAAGAGTGCGGTTACGGGTGACTTTAGTGAGAAGCTGACGTTTAAGCCGGTCTCGGTAAGTAGTACACGCATCTCTTTACTTCTAGTTTCAATACAATTATGATCCTAGATTATTATTTTGATTGAATTCTATTCTCGTAAAGTGCACGAGGTATCCACTGATACGTCCATTTTGCATCACTATTCTATGTCATAATTCACTGTTATTCATTGATATATTTCGTATTGAGAGGTGATACTTATGTTATTTCATCTGTTTTTGCATGGTTGATGACTTTTGGGGCATGGACCGCTGCAGTCAGGATTCTGATGGAAAAGATGTTGTTTGGAGGCAAAATTCACAAAGATTAGAAAATCCAGGAAAATATACGGAAAACCCTATTTTTCCAGAAGACGAAGGAAGCTAGAAGGGGGGCTGGAGATGGGCCACAGGGGGCCCACACCACCCCCTAGCGCGGGCCAACCTGGGTCGTGCCACCAGGTGGTGTGGCCACCCTGGTCCACCCCTGGCACTCCTCTCTGGCATATATAATCCTCCCAAAACCCTAAGACTCAGGGAGCAACCACAGAAAGATTCCGCCGCCTCTGCGGGGCGGAAAACACCGAGAGAGAAAGATCTCTTCGGCAGACAGATTTCTGCCGGGGGAATTCCTTCCCGGAGAGGGGAGATCGTCGCCATCAACACCACCATCAAGATAGACTTCATCGGGATCATCATCATAATCATCACCACCATCATCACCATCAGCACCCTCATCACCATCTCCATATTGCTATAACAATTGCGTTGAATCTTGCATAGTTCATAGGGGAAACTTTTCCCGATGTTGATTACTATTTGTAGTTGGTTCTATTGAGTGAACCATTGAATTATTGTTTATGTTCAGATTGTTATACATCATTATTCCATCTCTGATCATGATCCATATGATGTCTTGTGAGTAGTTCGTTTTGTTCTTGAGGACATGGGAGAAGTCATGTTGTTAGTAGTGGAGTTGTGTTGAGAAAGATTCAATAGTTTGATATTTAAGTTGTGGTGTACTTCTTCTAGTGGTGTCATGTGAACGTAGACTACATGACACTTCACCTATATGGGCCTAGGGGAATGCATTGTGTATTTGGCTACTAATCGTAGGGGTTGCCGGAGTGACAGAAACTTGAACCCCTGTTAGAAAACCATTGCACAAGGGACGTAAGGGTCTTAGAGTTTAAAGATGTGGTTAGGTTTCTACCTTAATTACTTTCTTGTACTTACGGGATGTTTGCAAGGGATATAATCGCAAGTATGTATTAGTCCTAGGAAGGTCGGTACATTAGCACAGGTTCACCCACACAACACTTAGCAAGCTAAAGAAGATTAATCAACTATATGAAGCGAAAGCACTTGACAGTCTTCCCATGTGTCCTCGAGAACGTTTGGTCATCTTAAGTAATTCAACCGGCTTGTCCTTTGCTGCATAAAGGATTGGGCCACTTGCTGCATTTATTCCTACTGTCTTTTATTTACTCGTACTTCATTTACTTGCTTTATCAAAAACCCCTAAAAATCCGTGTGCCAAGTATTTGCAGAGAATTCCTGATCCATACCACTAGCCAGCACCTTCTGCTCCTCGTTGGGTTCGACACTCTTACTTATCAAAAATACTGCGATACACCCCATATACTTGTGGGTCATCAATACTATTTTCTAGTGCCGTTGCCAGGGAGTGAAGCGCTATTGGAGAGTGGAACTGGTAAAGGAAACTTCTACTGTGAGTATTGTTTACTTCTGTTAGTTGCTTTATTTTTGTTATGGATAATTCGCTAAGTTTCTTATTTGGCAATGCTACTACCACTGCTAAGGTAGTAGATGAACCACCACCTGCTGAGAATGATGTTTTTAAAATACCTACAAGAATTATTGATCGTGTTATGGATAACTACTATGTTGGGGATGGAACTGTCCATCCCGGTGATCATTTACTCTTTATACACAAATTATGCGGGTTGTTCAAGTGTGCAGGTATTACTACAGATCAATTTAAGAAGAAGTTATTCTCATTGTCACTAAAAGGAAGAGCTGAGGAATGGTATAAGCTGCTGAAGAATGGTCAAGCTCTGGAATGGGAGGAAATAGTGCCTCTCTTTTATTCAAAATTTTATCCTCCTAGTGAGATTCATAAAGATCGGAATCAAATATACAACTTTTGGCCTCTTGATGGAGAGAGTACAGCTCAAGCTTGGAGGAGATTGAAGTTACTAATGCTCAAATGTCCCATTCATGAGCTCCCCAACAATATTATTATCAATAACCTTTATGCAAGGCTTTCTCTTCATGATAAGGATTTATTGGATGCTTCTTGTGCTGGATCATTCACTCGCATGGAAGAAGAAGCTAAATGGGATCTCCTGGACCGTATTCAAGACAATGCTGAAGCTTGGGAGAATGACAAAGGTAGAAAGTCAGGTATAAATTATGATTATGAATGCATTGAATCTTTTATGGGAACTGATGACTTTCAAAATATTAAAAATGCTTATGGTCTAGACTCTCAAGCTATTGCTTCTTATTTTAAGGCTTTTGCTTCCTACATTGAAGTGCCTAAAAAAGTGGAATAAGTATCATGAACCTTATAAAGATATTGCTAAGAGTGTTCCTGCAAAAAATACTGAAGTTTATACTGCTAATCATGTTTTACCTGAACCTTACAATGAGAAAATGCATTTTCCAGTTAAATTAAAGGAACATTCTATGATAGCTAGTATGTTTAATGAAAGTACGAATGCAGCTATTGAACCTGATAAACAAATGGTTGATGAACCTATAATAGCTAATGTGAAAGACTTTGTTACTAAATATGAAGAAGAGGGACACCCTATCCTTTGTAAGGATACCTCTGATATTATTTCAAAAAGTAGTGTTATGAGAGCTAGTATTCATGTGTTTTCTGTTAGAATAAGTGATCATTGCTATGATGGTTCTTGTGATAGTTATATTGTTAAGTTTATGCATGATACTGAAAGTTATTATGAGAGAGGGAAAAGTGTTCTTATGTATCTCAATAATATCAAGTTTCCTCGTTTTATGCTGAAAGTTTTTATGTTGCACTTCTTTTACCTTCCTATGCTAGTAGCTTCTGGTTTCAACAATTTGTTTTTTTACAAAATTCCCTTGCATAGGAAGTGGGTTAGACTTAAACATGTGTATTTTTGCTTCTTAATGCTCTCTTTCACTTCAATTCATATTCTTATGTGAGCATCATCAAAATTATCATGCCCATCTTAATGGCTATAAAGAAAGAGCTTTTTGGGAGACAACCCAATTTATTTTTGCTTTCAGTTTTTTTTGTTTCTTTGAGTCTTGGAAGTTATTACTTCGGTAATAACTGCTCCTTATCCTTTTTGTTTGGTTTTTGTGTCAAGATCAACATTTAATGAGAGAGAAGTAATATTTGGGCAAGTTGCTGTCCCGAAACAGATTTTTGTGCTTCACCGCAAAAATTCGTGAGAGATCTCTGTCTGTCGGATTGAGCTGTAATTTTTTGTGCTTCTGACCCAGGTTGTTATTTAACTTTCGTTAGTTTTGCACTTTTTGATTTGAGCAACAGAAGATTTTCGAAAGAATTGATCTTTACCTGCTGGTCTGTTTTGACAGATTTTGCCACTCTTGCATTTGCTTCTTTATTCGATTTCCTTTTTGAATTATTTTTGGGTCTTCGGAAGGAGTTGCTACAATAGATTATGTTTTGATGGTTTTCAGTTGATGTTGAACTCAAAAGGTTTTATCACTTCACTTATATTATTGTTGCTAATGAGAATTGTGTGAAGTTTTATGTGAAAGAAATTTCCAGGTAGTGGAGATAATGGTGTAATAAGGAAGAGAAGGGTTTTATAACTCAAGTAATAAGTGTATGAAGATGAAGATATCGATGATATTCATGTGGTGACTCCGGAATAATCTACTAGATACCAAATTCAGAGACCTACAGAGCCTGTTTTCAAATAGGTAATAGTTCTGGTAAGAAAAGTTCCGTGAAAATACAATCCAACTATATTTTTGCAGTATTTAGCCAATAAGGAAAGTTACAAAGTGAAAGTGGGACGGAAACGGAGCCAGGGTGGCTCACACCACCCTGTGGCGCGGGCCCACCCCTGGCCGCGCCACCAGGTGGTGAGTCCACCCCGGACTCCGCCTCCGACTCTTTTTCGCCCAGTACCTTTCTTTTGTTATGAAACTTCGTAATATATAATCCCCCGGATCTCCCGAGGTTCGTATATCGTGTTTTCGTCGTGTTTTCGTTTCGATCTGTTTCTGCCAGGAACTATCTTTGAAAGCTTAGGAGCGCAATGGTGTCCGCCAAGGATAAGGGAAAGGAGCCTATGGAGGATCTCCAAGACCCCAAGCAGGGGCTGGTACCTTTAGTTACTTACCCTGCATCAACGGAAGCCCTACAAGTCACTAAGGAGTTCTGTGATAAGTACTGAGACTTGAGGAGGAAGGTGGACATGCTTCAATGGGAGAATAATAGGCTTCGCAAGATGCTGGAAGATTTCCTCATGTCAACTAAGAAAATATTACCGCCACCACCAAAGGAGTAATACGTCATCAGGTTTGGCATCCCCTTGGTTTGTTCTAAGCTTGGGGGAGTGTCGCGGTATCACATCACTATCTTCTATCTTTTTACCTTTTTAGTAGAGTCATATCATGAATAGAGAAGTTATTATGTAGGATTGCATTATGGAAGTGTCCCCTCTCTCGTTAGATATGTATCCCTTGGTGTGAGTTGTCGTTATGGATTATTAATGAGAAGTTCTATCATTTACTCTTTTGCATAGCTTATATTAGTTTTCAATTCATGGTTATATGATTGATCTTGTTGTTAGTATTGGTATCACTTTGGAATCATTGAGTTAATTTAGTTGGTTTTGGCAAACCTGGCTCGGTCAGTAGCAACACTACTTTTGAGAGTTGAATGAAAAAGATAGAAGTACTCTAAAGAAATATAATTTCATCATCTTTCTTTCTTGATTTGCTCATAAGTCTACTATTCTCTAGTTAAGATCTTTTGTGCTTCCAAGGAAGGTTGGATGTTTGTCTTTATCACTTGTATGTTTGTTTGTTTCCTTCAACTCTTATACTTGCTACCCAGCCTTGCTAGCCAAAAACCTGTACTGAGAGGGAATTCTTCTCGTGCATCCACTCCTTTAAACCAAAACCCATGCCATTTGTGTCCACCATACCTACCTATTAGTATTATTGCTATTCCAAGTATATTCTTGTTTTATCTACCTCCCAAATTAAACTTGTTATGTGAAAATTAGTGATTAAAGCTCTCACGAACTTGACGACACACTTTACTTTCTTGCACTTAATAAACTTGAACCATTGTGCTCACCTATGTTGCGTATATGCTTGCGCTTTGTAAGTTGTGAATTAGCAGAACCATGCTGTCATGGGGAACGCTTTCAACATTGCACTGGTACTTTGTACCTAGATGATATTATCTTCTTTTGTCTATGGATGTCGTCGGTGTGAAATGAAAGGGGATCTTGTAAGTCCATGGAGTTATGTATATGTGTTAGAGAAACGCCTGGGCCGCTGGTCTAATCCATGCTGACATGGTGGAAACCAGCAGCGTAACCATAACGAGCATCTATGAAGCATTCTTCTTATAAAAAAAAGAGTCCGATATTGAGAAAAAAGAGAAAAAGAAAAAAGAGATTATGAAAAGAGGAAAGAGAGAAAAAAGCACCATATTCCCATGGTAAATAAGAAGATTGCTGAGATGCTTGTTGTCTGCTTGCCTTGTCATTTTGATATGGGGATTCTTCTGTATCATCGGGCAAGGGGTACTCCGTTGGCGGTTCTCTATGATACACATATGCTTACGATGACAAGAACTTACCGGTGACTAAACTTGAGTAGCATGAGGAGCGGCCCTCGTATTCAAGGTACATGAGATTCTCAATTTACAACTTGTCAATGCATATCCTAATATTTTATCACTTTAACCTTAATCACCTAAAGATGCCTATTATAGGGGCAATGAGAGCTGAAAGCTAGTAAGTATCATAATTTTTGGGAGCTCTTTATGAGACTTGCAATCCCTGCTTCCCTCTGCGAAGGGCCTTTCTTTTACTTTTTAAGTTGAGTCAGTAAACCGATTCCCTTCTATCTCACCAAGTATTTTGAGTTGTTGTATTTCGTTCATTCATATGATGATTTATTCAATCATGTTTCTTATGTTCCTTGTTTTGCACTTTGCTCTTATCTTGATGTTTACTACTTTGAAAGCTATCATTGAAAACCAGTTATTTGTGAACTCCAGCAAATTATCAACTATTCTTCGACCAAGAGCTAAGTTTGCCATTACCAATTATGATTTACTTTATGTATTTTTATTGTGTTTCCTTTACTTATTGCAAGTTAAGTTATATAATAGTGAGTTGTCTTCTATTATGATATATGTATTGATGAATGTGATGCTTCTTGTCCGTATTCTTTTATCGACTCTTCACTCCATAAACCTAAGGTCATGTTTATTGAGCTCAGTTTCGCTTGGAGACAAGCGAAGTCTAAGCTTGGGGGAGTTGATATGTCCATTTTGCGTCACTATTCTATGTCATAATTCACTGTTATTCATTGATATATTTCGTATTGAGAGGTGTTACTTATGTTATTTCATCTGTTTTTGCATGGTTGATGACTTTTGGAGCATGGACCACTGCAGTCAGGATTCTGATGGAAAAGGTGATGTTTGGAGGCAAAATTCGTGAAGATTAGAAAATCCGGGAAAATATAAGGAAAATCCTATTTTTCCAGAAGACGAAGGAAGCTAGAAGGGGGGCTGGAGATGCACCCCCTGGCGTGGGCCACCCTGGGTCGCGCCACCAGGTGGTGTGGCCACCCTAGTCTACCCTTAGCACTCCCCTCTGGCGTATATAATCCTCCCGAAACCCTAAGACTCGGGGAGCGACCACAGAAAGATTCCGCCGCCTCTGCGGGGCAGAAAACACTGAGAGAGAAAGATCTCTCCGGCAGACAGATTTCTGCCGGGGGAATTCCTTCCCGGAGAGGGGAGATCGTCGCCATCAACACCACCATCAAGCTGGACTTCATCGGGATCATCATCATCATCACCACCACCATCATCACCATCAGCACCGTCATCACCATCTCCATATTGCTGTAACAATTGCGTTGAATCTTGCATAGTTCATAGGGGAAACTTTCCCGGTGTTGATTACTCTTTGTAGTTGATGCTATTGAGTGAACCATTGAATTATTGTTTATGTTTAGATTGTTATACATCATTATTCCATCTCTGATCATGATCCATATGATGTCTTGTGAGTAGTTCGTTTTGTTCTTGAAGTCATGTTGTTAGTAGTGGAGTTGTGTTGAGAAAGATTCAATAGTTTGATATTTAAGTTGTGGTGTACTTCTTCTAGTGGTGTCATGTGAACGTCGACTACATGACATTTCACCTATATGGGCCTTGGTGAATGCATTGTGTATTTGGCTACTAATCGTATGGGTTGCCGGAGTGATAGAAATCTGAACCCCCGTTAGGAAACCATTGCACAAGGGACGTAAGGGTCTTAGAATTTAAAGCTGTGGTTAGGTTTCTACCTTAATTACTTTCTTGTACTTACAGATGTTTGTAAGGGGTATAATCACAAGTATGTATTAGTCCTAGGAAGTTCGGTACATTAGCACATGTTCACCCACACAACACTTAGCAAGCTAAAGAAGATTAATCAACTATATAAAACGAAAGCACTTGACAGTCTTCCCATGTCTCCTCGAGAACGTTTGGTCATGTTAAGTAATACAACCGGCTTGTCCTTTGCTGCATAAAGGATTGGGCCACTTGCTGCATTTATTCCTACTGTCTTTTATTTACTCGTACTTCGTTTACTTGCTTTATCAAAAACCTCTAAAAATCCGTTTGCTAACTATTTGCAGAGAATTTCTGATCCATACGACTAGCCAGCACCATCTGCTCCTTGTTGGGTTCGACACTCTTACTTATCGAAAATACTGCGATACACCCCCTATACTTGTGGGTCATCAACCACCGAAGACGAATCTATGTGGATTCTACGTTTGCGAGTTCATTCGCATGTTTAGCAGTGAGCTGATTGATTATAGAGTCGATGTAGGCAATACATTCACAACATTATTTTATTACCGTCACTTTTTGTTATCATGATTGATATTCATATTGATCTCCTTTTCTTATATAGTTCAAGAAAATGCGGGATCAGCTCCTAGCAGAGCAACGCGTAGTAGGAATTGCTGAAGAACTGGTAGGATTCTTGATAAACGAGATGATAGATGACGTCAGAGAATTTAGTGTGAATAGGCGCCGATGATCCCCGACCGTGTAATTAAATAGACGGGCTCCAGTCCCGATAATTGTGATCTCCATGTGTAACTATCATGTATATATTTGTATGCTCGATCTTAAGAGAAGTTATCTTATGTATGTACGAACGTGTATGGTATGTGGTAGCGTAGAAAACTATTTTAAAATGAAAAAAGATACAAATTGAATTCTTTGCCGTGGTAGAGAAAGTGCCTAAAATTCTGCCACGGCAGAGAACCATTTGTCCCGGTTCGTAATACGAACCGGCACTAATGGGGGGCACCCCGCGCCCTCAGAGACGGCCACGTGGATGCCCATTGGTCCCAGCTGGTAAGCGGGCCGGGACTAGTGGGTGAGCCTTTAGTCCCCCCTCTCTAGTCTCGATACCACAACCGGGACTATAGGCTCTTACGGGCCGGGACTAAAGGCCCGTTCTCCACTAGTGTGACAAGAAAACTAGAAAACAATTTTTTTACAAATTAAATATTTTAGAAACTAGACAATAACTTTTTTACATATAGAAAGGTCTAGATATATCGAGTAAGATAGAACTAAATAAACATTAAACACTCCTCGAAATAGTGTTTCGTCCAGCTTTATAAATAAAGCCATATCGGCTGAACGATACAAGGTGATAGAAAGACACCTTATAAAACAGATCAAGATAAACAAGAAAAACACGAAAGACCAAAACTTGTCACCGAAGACGCCGACCAGAGGCATGGAGAACCGGGACTCCAGGACAATGCCCAAGAGGGTCACGGCGCCCCTAAAACATTAAACACTTGGGACACTCTAAAGATAGTATTGTCCTTGCATGCGACTATGCGAGAGGCACAATGCTATTTCGACTTAAAAAATGATGTATGCATTGTGTTCAGAGTGCTCGAGAAATAAAAGTGGTTTTGTGATCGTGTTCCACTGTCTGTCGCCTGAACGACTAACTCGGTATTTCTAGACCTTTCTATGAACGGGTGACGGGGCGCTAGCTGTTCCAGCCGTGCGCAATCCACCGCTGAAGAGGAAGGCCTGATTCGGTCACCGTCAAAGCTGACGCCTGCTGACCCCCCCTGAATTCTGTTGCTTGCGGCAACCAACGTTTACCTAGGTACGCATTTTGTCGTGCCACTGCTTTGTGTGATAGGAGATTTGGCCTTTCAGGACAGAATCTTTTAGAGTGCGATAAGTGCTCTCTCCTGCGCTCCCGACCATCCATCCGTGGGGCTGCGGCCGCTTTAACACAATCGTAAGAATTAAAGTTGACCAATGCCGAAAGGCTGTTTACTTGTTTAGCCACATGATATAGGTTCGGTCGATGATCGGTGTCCACCTTCTCTTTTCTCGGAAGCGAGGAGCTTTGATAGTGATGACCTAATTCTACCATTCACCTAGAGGTGTTTTTTTTCCTTCAGGGAGCACGGACTAGTAAACAAGACTTATTTTGTAGAAATGTTAAAGTAGCATGCGTGCATGCACTGTTTTCTTTAGATAAAGTAGCAGCGTTAGTGAAGTGTGCAAGTAGCACTGTTAGTAATGGAGTAGTGCGTCTCTGCTAACAAGATCTTCTACATTTGTTATCTTGTGCTCTCTCCGTTTTAAAATATAAGATATTTTAGGTTTGTAAATGGTGTGTATCTAGATCATTTTTAGTCTGTAGGTTTATCTAAGTTTGAAGTAAACCTACAAATTAAAAAGGATCTAGATATATTTTTTTCACAAAGCTAAAATATCTTATATTTTAAAACGGAGGGAGTAATATTATGGGAGAGGGTGTTGAAGCACCAGTGAACTTGATGTGTACGATAAGAGAGATACGTGTTAGGAAAAGAAGAGGATTCGCTAAGGTTTAGGGACGCCAGCTCTTCCCTTGTTGACTTTATCAACTCCAAGATCCTAGAGCTTCGGCAGGCAGTGTGGAGTAGTGGACTCCATCGTGGTCTTCAGCTACCATCTCCCTCGTCTCTGGCCCTTCGATCATCACCGTCTTGTTTCTAGGCTCCCCACCTTGCCTTAGGCTTCGCTGCTGCCAGGGGACTTTTATCTTTTGGTGTGTTGTGCATGCTCAACCGGTTTGTTCCGGAGCTTGTCTATCCTGGTTCGGCCAGTTGATGTACCTAGAAAACTGTGTTTCGCTATGGGTCTATTGGGTCTTTATCTATAAAACCGGGCGCTTAGCCTGTTTTCTAAAGAAAAATACGGTATCCACGTCACAAACCTTTTTTTGTAGTAGGAAGGCCATGACTACAACTTCTCCGGTAAGTGTCCTCGGCTCCCGAGATCCGGTGATCTCTTCATTTTTAAAATTCAAAAATCATATTTACAAGTTTAAAAAAATATAAAAAATAATTTTGGACACAGACAATGATGCATCCTCCAAGCATGCAAAATGTTCATGCAATTTTTTTTATATTTTAGGCTACAAAAAAATGACAAAAAATTGTAAATTTTGGAGATTACAAAATTTCACTCAGATCACCACTTTTTTCATTTTTGTGCACCTCAAAATACAAAGTATTTAAAATTGATATATTGCATGTCTATGGGATATATCATTAGCTACATCCAGTTTTTTCAATATTTTTTGAAACTTGTAAATATGTTTTTTAATTTTTTCAAATGATACTTAGGAGACAAAAATCTTGACTCCAACTTCTCCATCATAGAACCACACTACTTGATGACGCTTACATGGGTTGGGCCCTAAACCCATGTGCAACTCATCGATCAGTGGCATCTCTTCAATTTTCTTAGAGGGAAGCTTCTTCTGATTACCGGAAATCATAGAAGGTTGCTCCACATGAATAGGAGGGCACTTCATCCCCATGTGCCGCCCATCAACCGCCTTTACTCAGTCATATAAGGTCCCTACCCACCCGAGCTAGCTCTAGACCCTTAAAATAAGGGCCTCGTTGAATCACCGGATTCAAAAAAACGCAGGAATAAGAAAAACGTGGAATTAAAATTTCATGCCCATTCCTACCCTACATTTTTTGTATGTGCCATAGTTTGTTTGATTCCACCACAAAAAAAGCAAAAGATTCTTAAAAAAGGTTGAAGTGGATGTTAAATATCCTATGGGATGTAATGCAAAGGATTCCTTGGAAAAATATGAAAATATCATTCCTACAAATCAAATAACCAGCATCGAAAAAATCCAAAGAATTTAAATCCTTCAAAATTCCTACTCCCTCTGATTAGATGGAAGGCTCGAAGTGAGCACGGCTATGAATTAACGAAGCCAACAACCGGCTAGGAGTTACACCATTAGTTACAACACGCACGCGCCCAAGGCGTCCACCACAACACAGAACAAAAGACCACAGAAAACGCCACGCCGGAGCGTCGGCTAGATCCAAGATGAGGGAGCATTGTCTTTTGTTGCACCGGAGTGATCACGACCAGCTCCACACCAGCAAACCTCCACCGCACCAAGAGAGCAGCCCACGGGGGACTCAACAACGAGGCAGCAACCTAGCAGAACTTGAGGAGCCAAAGGAGGGGGGGTCTTGCGGCGATGCCTCCAAGAAGGCGAATGGTGAAAGAACGCGATATCGTCGTCGGCAGGGACCGAGGTCCTGCAAAGCTTTCACCCATACCCGGAGCTCGGGCTAGGACCGGACTCAGACATACCATCTTCCCCTGGCATTGGGAAAAGCCCACCGGTAACAGCTACAACCAGACGCCTATTGACATAGGTATGGTTACTCGGGTCCTTATGATTTGCTACCTAGGACCTGCAGAAAGGCTTACGGCCTATAAAGAGTCTAGATTAAGATCTGAAAGAGCAACCGCCAAATATTATAGTTGTATTAGGAAAGATGACCAAAGACCGACATGGAGGTGGTGTTGTAATCATGTAACCTATCTGTATACAGTTTTGAGACCCGACCTATTATATATAGGACGGAAGAAGCCTAGGACAGGCACCGAACAATCCCCAAGCGATCTATAACAAAGCAATCCCTCGTAATATTCAAGCAACTTTGATCCCATTATTTCTTGACTTCCGACGAAATCCCTAGCGTTCTCTTTTCCGTAAAACCCTAAGTCCTTCTTTATGGATATTGCCGAGATATCCCCTCGTCAATTGGTGCCGTCTGTGGAAAACTTGAACGCCGGAACCATGGATACGACGAAATTCTTTTTGCCAAACAGCAACACCACAAAAGCAGATCCACGCCTGCCCACCCCTGTGACCGTACCCGCCGATTTCAACGACGGATCTGATCTAATCATCGGAAGCTTCCACTTCCAAGTTGAAAACCCTCAAGAGCCACACCCTTCGGTCCTGATTACATCAGAACCGTCGGCGGAGCAAACTACGCTTACAACGATTCCAGCATCATCTATCGGACCCTCCGTCGATGCCACGGTGCAAATCGAAGCACACGACAAAAACAAGCAAGATGAGACGAATCTAGGGGACCTTGATGGTCTTTACGACAATCTCTTCTTCGGATCAGACACCCCCCCCCCCCCCCCCCCCCCACTAACTCCACCACGCGGAACAAGTCCAGCAAACTCTGAACCCGAGAAAAGCAGCGAAAGCATCGATTTCAGAATAAAGATGATAAAAATATACCCGGAGCAGAAATTTATGCACTTCACTGATCCACCCGACAGTGTCTACTCCAGCCCAGATAATGACACCACAAGTCCATATATTGCACATTACTAGACGCCACAAGTCCATATAAATGCTTCACACGAGCGACAAGAGTAGTGAACTAGTGAAGTCTTGTTTTTCTTTTCTGTTTAAGTACTCGTGTGAAGCATTTTGTATTGCACATTACTTAGTGACAGCTTGCCTTATTACTCTTATCATTATGCAGTTTTCCAAGTAACTTTACTTTAGTTATTATGTTTACCAAGCGCACGTTTTCTAAAATCTAAAAAGTCGAACCAAGTGCCCTGCTCTGATAAGAAGCAATCCACAGCGGACGACAAATGCCCGTTATGAAAGTAACTGAAGGGGAGCAGCCCACAATCACATGTAACGACAACACCTTGACAAGGTTTACCGTCGTCCAGTATTTTGTTTTCTCCAAATTGGATTTGGCTTCCACGGTGTGCCAACGTGACCGCCTGGTGGCTCAAACACAGCTGGAGTTGGTAAAAGTAAAGGGAGAGATATGCACAAATTCCATTATGGAATTCGGTTCTTGTCTCCCCTGGATCAGAGGTCAACCCCCGTCTTTTACAAACGTACAAGTCTACCTTTGTTGGTACTCTGTTAAAAAAATAAAAATAAACTTTGTTGGTACGAAATTGCAATGTGGTGAGTGAGACCAACTTTCAGGCGCCGCACTAAAGAATGGCATGAGGTAACAGCAGTTGGCAGGTCTCTTCCTGTCTCTCGACATGATATACTATCTTCAGATATTTTTGTCTAAAGTTTGAAGGGCATAAGATAGTTTTATCTTAGACATACCACATAATCATGATATGATGACAAAATAAGATGTACAATGGGTCTTTTTTTAATCTTATCTCTAACGACAAATATTTCTAAATATGTGGTGAGACATATAGTGCCAAGAGATGATCTCTTAGCTAAGATAAGACATAAGTCTTTTTTATTTCTCTTTGCTCCAACTCAGCAATCATCCTACATGGCATTGCTAAGATAAAACTAAGATCCTACGTGGCATTGCTAACCGGTGAAGTCGTACACTGTGGTAAAGACGTACGATGGACCTTCCAATTTTTTTGTCAGACTGTACTCCATTTTCTGTCCACGCGATAAGTAAAGGTCGAGAGGTCCCAAAGAACACGTGGCGATGAAGCCAAAAGAAAACTGAACATTTTTTTTTTGAAAGAAAGGATTTTCTGCCTTAATTAATTCATTAAATATAGGGAAGTTCTTTTTTTTAAACAAAAATATAGGGAAGTTTGAGAACCATAAAACAGACCACCTCCAACCACACACAAGCCCACTCTCTCAAAATTAAAAGACCCAAGTGCTTAGCTCCCGCTAAAACCCAATTTTTTGCCTTCATCTTAATTTTATAGATAAACATGGTGGACAGAATGTTCATATTTTTGAATATCCTCGCGTTCCTTTCAATCCAATGCCCCCCACGAGAAGAGCATGAAGATGGAGGCCATAGTTTTTCGCCTCCCACCGTGTGCAAGCGCAATTGTGATCCACAATTCCTCGATGTAGTCGAAGGCCATCCACGATGTTTGGTTGAATTCGTGGAGCCGAAGCAAATCTCTTGTCATGTTCCAAATGTGATGGAGTAGCGCACTTGAAGAGTATGTGGCACACTTTTTCGTCTTGGCATCAGCAAAGGGGAATATTCTAGCATTGGGCCATCTGCGTTTCTCTAGACAATCCAATGTCCAAATTCAGTTTTGAATATCTACCAAATTCAGTTTTGAATATCTAGCGAAGAGAATATCTAGCATTGAGCCCATACACGACTGAATCGTTCCGACAAATTGCGCCTTATAAGCTGAGGAGAGAGAGCTTTCAGACAATGGAGTTAATCTGCAGATTTTGGACCGTGAGGGCCTCCGAGATGTGTGAATTTGAAGGAGCCAAGCATACTCGGTAACAGCTTGCCGAACATATCGTGTCCGGCTAGTACGTACGCCACCAAGCACTGTGTACAGCATTATTCCGGCTGTGGTCGCCACCTTGGGTCAGTTGGCTGAGAGGGATTCTATTGGGAAAAAATGTCGAGTCAACCTACGGCCGGCTAACTTTTTTTTTTAGGGAAAGCTATGGAGATCGGTGATTTGTGTTGGGAAACTGGGCCGGTAGGAGCCCAGTCGGTGTGGCCTCTACCAGGCTAGGTTAACCCATGTGGGTATCATTATCCCCATGTAGTCTATAAATAGAGGAGTAATCATTGTACCTACAGTTGAACAGAAAGATCAATAAAGAGCTCCTCCTTTCTGTGTTAAATTCTTGTGTGATTCTTGTGTGTCTTCGACTCTAGTCTTCTTTCTCTTAATGGAGTAGTCTCGGGACCGCCCAGCCGGCAGGGGTTGCGAAACACGTTATCAGCACGTGTCTCTCCGTCGAGCCACCGTCGAGCCTGCATCACGCAGGCTTTCGTTGAAGGTAATCCGAAATTGACCGCAAAAATAGATTCGTTGTTCGATTTCTTTTTAATTTTTGCGTTCATCACGTATTTTAGATCCCATCTACTGTGTGGATTTCTCACCGAAAGTCGAGCAGACATGCTGTCGCCGACCAATATCGATACTCTCGGATCTGGGGATTTGTTGACTACACTTTAGAAAGACGCTACATACAGATCTACCCGATCTGTACCGCCGCGAGCACCAGTTGTGCAGATTGCGCCGATTTACTTAGATCGGATACAATCAGAGCAATTTTTCTTTTTTTTGCTCTCTGATCGTTGCGTACGAGCTGGCCCTGATGGCCACACCTGCCTGTTGCTGGCCGCGCACGCCGCGCCGTCGAGCCCCGCTGGCCGTCCGTGCCCGACGCGTCGCCCCCCGCCACTGCGTCGCGCGCCTCGCTAGCGCCACTGCGCGCGTGTCTCGCCGGCCGCCGCAGCGCCGCGCGCCTCGCTGGCCGCCGCTGCGCCGAGCAGCCTCGCGCACGCCGCTGCTGCGCGTCGCCGGCTGCCGCGAGCCCCGCTGGCCGCTGCTGGGCGTCACCGGTCGCCGGAGCCCCGCTGGCCGCTGCTGGGCGTCACCGGTCGCCGGAGCCCCGCTGGCCGCTGGTCGCCGGATCCCTCGCGCACGCCGCCGCGCTGCATCCAGCCGCCCGCTGGCCGCTGGCCGCCTGCGAACTGCTGCCTGCCGCGCGCCGGTGAGCTCCTGCCCGCCCCTGGACGCCCCACGCCGCTGCGGCCGCCGTCGCGGCCCTCCTGGCTGCACGCCACCGCTGCGCCGCCGCACCGTCGTGCCCGTGCGCCCGCGCCGCCACCCCACCCTGTCCCAGGTGGACACGCACGCCGCCCCTCCAGCGCCGCCGGCGCGGCCTGCTGCCGCCGATGTCGCCCCAGTCGAAAGCTAGGTCTCCTAGCTCTGTTCCCCCGCTAAACAGCCCGGGACGGTCTAGGGTGGGCCGGCCACGCGTGGTTTCGGCCCGTGTAAAAAGGGGACGTGGAGCGGGGCAGCAATATGGGTGTCCAAGTCCCATTTTCGGCCTGTTTTTTTTCTATTGGCTGCTTTATTTTTAGGGCCGTTTTTTCGCGTTCACGTACCATAACCTCTCTGTGTACATGACTTTATCCTATATTTTACTGCAGTAATTAAATGTTTTATGCCTTTAATTCTTTGTATTTCATAGTTAGCATGTACGTTTCCTATTTAAATTTTGGAACGCCGTCATATTTGAATAATTGTATCAGTTATCGCATTTATGCAACTGATTACCTGCTGTAATTTTACACACTTTGCATAAATTGCAGATGACCGGAATCGTGAGCCGTGAGTTCCCGACGCTGACCCAAGATGGGCTGAACTACCTGACTTGGGCCTCGGACGTGAAGATCGTCCTCGAGGACCGATGCATCAAGGGTGCGCTGAGTGCGGGGACCTAGACAGCCCCAAGCACAACCACCTCGGAGGATAACACCAAAGCACTACATTTCCTCCGCCATCACTTGTGTGAGACTCTTAAAAATGAGTACATGGAAGAATGGAGTGCTTCTGTCCTTTGGACCACCCTCAACAAGCGGTTCTCTAGGCTTAAGTACACCGTTCAGCCACAGGCGGAGGCCGATTGGATTCGTATGAGGTTTGCGGACTTCAAGACTATGGGGGAGTACAACTCCGCATTACATAGGATTTGGACCACTCTTCAGCTGTGTGGCACTACTACCATTGATCGGCAGAAGATAGATAAGACCCTCTCCACATTCCACCTGTCCACTATTCAGTCCTCGCGGAACTACCGCCAGGAAGGATTTACGGAATATGCAGCGCTCATTGATGCTCTCCAAGTGGCCGAGGCGCAGGACAATGTTCTCAAAAAGAACTTCTCCGCGCAACCCTTCGCAGGGGGCCCAAGTAATGAAGCTAATGCCGGTGCCTACAAGGTGCGCAAGCCCATCCACAAGAGGCGAGGCAAGAAGGGCAAGAAGGGCCCCAACTCCTCCAACCCGACCAAGCAACAAAAGGGGGGCAAAGGGGAGGCTAGGCCCCAGGACTGCTTCCGCTGTGGCTCCAAGACTCACTTCTCCAGGCAGTGGTTGGCTCCCAAGCACGTCGTGGACGCATTCAAGGCCAACAAGAAGGCACGTGAGGCGCACCTCATCCAAATGGGGCACCACCGGCGCCCGGAGCGGCGCCCGTGCACAACGCCGCGCCCGTAGTGGCACAGGGCGTAGCACCTGTGGCGGCACCTTCGGTGGTTCCCATGAACGCCACGGTGCCCATGGAGGTTGAGCACTTCGTGCCCCCTCCCGTGCCCCAGCTGGACATTACCGCTGCCTCGGCAATGATAGCCAACGAAGAGAAGCTCAGCAAGCTGGAGATAGCAGCTGAGATTGATGGTTTCCTTACAGAATCCATCTGAGCTCCTCTTTGTTTACTTCATGATTTCTTTTGGCAATAATCTGATACAATCGTTTTGATATGGTTGTAAGCTCTATGAGAGCAAAACATTTATCTGTTTTTGGCGATTGGATGACATTTATTTCATTCATTTATTCCATTATTTAATATGAGATGGTTGTGTTCTGAAATGTTTATGTGTTTTTACTTGTTGTAGCATCTTCCTCGCTCCATTATATTAATTAGACACTATATTTTAGAACACGTGTGGCACCCAAATGGAGGAAACGTGCCTTGCTGATAGCGGCACCACAAATACCATCTTGAGAGAACCAAAGTACTTTGAGTCTATTACCAAATATCTCGGTAACATAATGACGATCGCCGGCTGCTATCCGAATGTAGTTGGCTCCGAAAGAGCAACTATCGTACTCCCGAATGGAACAACTTTGATCATTAAAGAAGCATTGTTGTACTCGGAGTCGACTCGTACTCTCTTGAGTTTTAGAGACATTCACGCAAATGGTTTCCATGTTGAGACCGATGATGATGAGAATGGAAAGGAGTTCCTACTCATTACCAAGCGTGATGAAAATGGTAAACATGTTGTCGAAAGACTTCCTTCATTAGCTACTGGGCTGTACTACACCAAGATAGTAGCACCACCTATTTACACTACCCTTAAGACTGTCTTTAGAAGCTCTGAACTATTCTGCCTTTGGCATGATAGGTTAGGCCATCCCGGTCTTAGGATGATGAGAAATATAATTAACAACTCGAATGGTCATAATGTTAATGTGAATAATTTCCCGAATCCCGATGATTTCGTGTGCTCCGCTTGCGCTACGAGGAAATTGATCATTAGACCGTCTCCCCTAAAGGTGAAGGATGAAATCCCCGCGTTCCTGGAACGTATACAAGGGGACATATGTGGTCCAATTCAGCCCCTCTCGGGGCCGTTTCGGTACTTCATGGTGCTCACTGATGCTTCCTCTAAATGGTCCAATGTTTGTCTGCTGTCAACAAGGAACCATGCTTTTGCAAAGTTGATCTCCCAGATCATACAAATACGGAATAAATTCCCTAATTATCGTTTAAAGTCTATTCGAATGGACAATGCCAGAGAATTTACTTCCAAGGCATTCGATGATTATTGCATGGCAACAGGAATCAAACTTGAGCACTCTGTACCGCACGTCCACACTCAAAATGGACTTGCGGAGGCATTGATTAAAAGAATCAAATTCATTGCCCGACCACTTCTTCAGGGTTGTAATTTACCAACTACATGTTGGGGTCACGCGGTGCTACACGCTGCCAATCTCATCAACTTTCGACCATCAGCCTACAACATCCACTCTCCTATCCAACTTGCCCAAGGGTCGGCACCAAAAATTTCCCACCTTCGTAGGTTCGATTGCCAGGTATATGCACATATACCACCACCCCAGCGATCAGCAATGGGACCGCTCTGAAAGTCGGGGATATACGTTGGTTATGAGACTGTGTCTATAATCAGGTTCTTGGACCCCATGACAGGCGACTGTCACACGACCCATTTTGCTGACTGCATTTTTGACGAGGATCTTTTTCCGACTTTGGGGGGAGGTAATCAACCCTTGGATGACAAAAGTCGTCAAATTACGTGGAAAGCCACGGGATCTATGCTCATGACCCGCGTACTGTTGAGTCTAATCGAGAAGTCCAAAAGATACTAGATTTGCACTCCTTAGCGAATCAACTGCCTGATCATTTTAGTGATTTAAAGACTGTGACAAAGTCACATGTGTCTGCATGCAATGCACCGGAAAGGGTTGAAATACCAAAGAAAAATGATGGTATACCCGCTCCCGTCCTAAGGCCTAAGAGGACAAGGAATCCGGTTTCTCGAATCCCATATACCCGGGGACGCCCGAAGAAAAAGGATAAGAGAGATTTATTACAGTCTACCCCTGAAGAGGGGAGCCAGTTGAGACCTGGCACAAGTACGGATGTTTCAGTGCACGAAATTCCAGACTTGAATTTTCCTATATCAGAAATACCTAGCGAAGTTGTGTGCGCACACATCGGAGCGGGAAAACTAAAGGACCTAGCCCTCGCATTGGGAAATTTGGTGTGAAGGAAATATGCCCTGAGAGGCAATAATAAAGTTGTTATTATGTATTTCTTGTATATAATAGATGTTTATTTTACATGCTATAATTTTATTGATAGGAAACATCAATACATGTGTGTTTAATAAACAAAAAGGGTTCCTAGTCATGCCTCTCTTATAGACTAGCTTGTTGATTAACAAGATGATCAAGGTTTCCTGATCATGGACATTGGATGTTGTTAATAACAAGGTCACACCATTGGTGGAATGATGTGATGAACATTCATCCGAAGTATAGCATTACTATCAAGTCATTGTGTTTATATTGCTATAACATCATACGAAGTAATCTTTATCCTTAGACCATGAGATCATGTTAATTGCTAACACTGGAAGAGTATCTTGATAACATCAAACGTCACACCGTAACAGGGTGACTATAAAGATGGGTTCGGTGCTACGAAGGTGTTATGTTGAGGCTCATGGATCAAGAGTGGAATTTGTCAATCCAGATGACGGATAGATATACTCTGGGCCCTCTCGGTGATATCACATTAGGATAGCTTGCAAGCAAGTGATGTGATCACTAGAATGTTATATCACGGGAACGAGAAAAGAGTGCATGTCAGTAACGAGATCAAACTAGGTATGGAGATACCGATGATCAAATCTCGGACATGTAATATATCGAGAGACAAAGGGATTTAGTTACAAGCGTTAAAGCTTCTCACGATCACAGGAGTCATCGTTGAATGTGTAGGAGTCAGTACGGATCTCCAGGTCCCGCTGCTGATTATTGATCGGAGAAGGGTCTCGATCATGTCTGCATTATTCGCGAATCGTAGGGTGGCACACTTAAGAGTTACCAGACACCATTTTGGAGCACATATATTTCAGACAAAAGAATTGCAAAGCGCAGGAATTGTTTCAATAGAAACCGGAAATTGTTTCGGGTGAAATTGCAGAAAGTGGTTCTGCATGTGATATTGAAATATTACAAGGGGCTATATATGAATGTTTGTTAATTAAAGTAATTAACAAAATTCTGAATAAATTTAATAAAAGAGTTTTATTAAATGAGAGAGCATTAAATTTGGAGAAACTTAATGCATTTAAAGTGGAGACTTTAAAAGGGAATGTGAAGAGGCATTTTAATGTGGAGGAGTTACCACCACATGAATGGGGGAGGTGAGGGGTCACCCCCCCATGCGTCGGCCATGGAGAGAGGGGGCACCCCCCTCCTCCTATAAAAGGCCACCCATTCCCTCCTTCATCCTCACACCTCCTTGTGAAGGATCTCTCTCCCCCTCTAGAATTATTTCCCCATGGTCTCGGATTAGAGAGATACATGTTCCCGGTGGCATTTCGTCTGGAAGGAGTTGCTGCTTCCGCTGGATCGCTGGAGCGAGGAGGTGGAGGTTGTCCGGTGGCTTGAACGTGTGTGCGAGTGCGGATGCGCTGCTGAGTTGCGGCGCTCGGACTTCCTCACGATCTTGAGATCGGCAAGTGTACGACTACATCAACCACGAGTTCCTACTCGTTAACAAAGCTCGTTGTCTTTAAGGCTAAGTTCTCTATGGATGTATGTCCACCCGTTTGCTTTGTACCTAGTAGATAGATCTTGGCGTGTAGTTCACACCGTAGGAAAAATTTTGTTTTCTATGCTACGGATCCAACAGTGGTATCAGAGCCTGATCTATGCGTAGGTGCTTTGCACAGGTAGTACACATATGTTTATATGTGGGTGATGATGATCATGTTATTGCATCTTCTATGTACTTTGGATATTGGTGGCATAGTGGGATGAAGCGGCCCGGACTAACCTTACATGTCATCGTACATGAGACCGGTTCCACGACTGACATGCAACTTGTTTTGCATAAGTGGATGGCGGGTGTCTGTCTTTCCTACTATAGTCAATATCTGATTTACAACGAGTTGCTAATAACTTGGTTATCCTCGTTGTGGTTCATGTTCGTAGGTTAGACAGGTTCTATCTCCGAAAGCCCTAAGCCACGTAAAACTTGCAATTGATAAATTAGAGGCGTCTAGTTTAGATCGTTGCTGGGCTAGTGTTTTTGATATGGTATTATTGTAAGTAAATGTATAATAGATACTCTTACAACTCACTTAACGTGTAAGTTCCATAGACATTGGCCTTACACATAAAGGAATAATAGAGATTATACCACGATGCAAATGATAGAGATCAAATGCATGAACCATATCACCTCACTTCACACATTAGATGTTAGCATCTTATATTGCTAGTTTGGCGCGTTTGGTAGCATTATAAGATGATCCCTCATTTAGATATCAAGATAAAATTTGTTCTTCCTTAAGTACGCACCGTTTTATGGATCGTGTTTTGAGGCATCACGTGATGATCGGGTGTTTTCAACTCTACGCTTTCATACAACGGGTGTAAGACAGTTTTACACACACAAATACTAAGGTTCTTACTTGACGAGCCTAGCATGTACATACATGGCCTCGGAACACGGACCGAAAGGTTAAGCATGAGTCATATAGTTGATATGATGCCCATATAGATGCTCTCCTTTGAAGCTACACCGACTCACGTGATGATCGGACTTGGTGTAGTGGATTTGGTTCATGTAATCACCAAAAGGACACGAGGGATGTCGTTTTTGAGTGGGAGTTCATTAGTAATTTGGATTAGTTGAACTCAATCTATCATAAACTTAGTCTAAATATACTTTACAAATTCTGTTGTAGATGGTACCACCTACTTTTAATTTCAATGTGTTCATGAAGAGAAACTTGCTGCGAATGGTAGCAACTTCACCAACTGGGCTATGAATTTGAGGATTCTCCTCACTGCTGCACAAAAGCAATATGTGCTAGATGCGCCGCTAGGCCCCTCACCAGCTCCTGATGCCCCTGACGAGGAAAAGAATGTCTATATAACTCGTCAGGAGGACCACAACTTAGTTCATTGCGGCATACTGTATGGGCTAGAGCCAGAACTTCGAAAATGTTCCGAAAATGGCAATGCCTTTGATACCATGGGAGAATTGAAAATGATTTTCAATACCCATGCTGCCGTAGAGAGTTATAATGCTACAGAAAAGTTCTTTAGCTGCATGATAGAGGAAAACAGCTCCGTTAGTGAGCATGTACTCAAAATGTCTGGGTACGCCGATAAGCTTGTGTCCTTGGGAATAATGATTCCCATTGACTTAGGCATACATCATGTTCTCCAATCTCTGCCACCTAGCTACAAGAGCTTCGTGATGAACTATAATATGCAGGGCATGAAGAAGTCTCTTCCCGAGCTTCTGTCAATACTTAAGACTGCAGAAGTGAAGATTAGGAAAGAACATCAAGTGTTGATGATCAATAGGACCACCGGTTTCAAGAAGGACAAGAAAGGCAAGCACAAGGGAAAGAAGGGTGGCAAGTCTGTTGCCACGCCTGAAAAGAAACCCCGAGCTGGCCCTAAGTCTGACACCGAGTGCTACTATTGCAAGGGGACTGGCCATTGGAAGCACAACTGCCCCAAGTATTTGGCGGACAAGAAGTCCGGCAAGGCAAACAAAGGTATATGTGATATACATGTTATTGATGTGTACTCGACTAGTACTCGCAGTAGCACCTGGGTATTTGATATGGGATCGGTTGCTAATATATGTAACTCGGTTCAGGGGTTGCGGAACAAGCGACAACTAGCAAGGGATGAGGTCTCGATGCGGGTCGGCAATGGATCAAGAGTTGATGTGATCGCCGTCGGAACGCTGCCTCTCCATATGCCATCGGGATTAGTTATAAACCTAAATAATTATTATTTGGTGCCTCCACAGAGCATGAACATTGTATCCGGATTGTGTTTGATGCAAAGTGGTTATTCATTTAAGTCTGAAAACAATGGTTGTTCGATTTATATGAATAATATCTTTTATGGTCATGCACCTATGTTGAATGGTTTATTTCTGTTGGATCTCGATAGTAGTATTACGCATATTCATAATGTTGATGCTAAAAGGATTAAACTTGATAATGATATATCTACATACATGTGGCACTGCCGTCTAGGTCATATTGGCGTTAAACGCATGAAGAAACTCCATTCTGATGGACTTTTGGAATCACTTGATTTTGAATAATTTGATACATGTGAGCCATGCCTTATGGGCAAGATGACTAGAACGTCGTTTTCCGGTTCAATGGAACGGGCGACATATTTATTGGAAATCATACATACCGATGTGTGTGGACCAATGAGTGTGTCGGCGCGAGGTGGATATCGTTATTTTGTTACTTTCACGGATGATTTGAGTAGATATGGGTATATCTATTTGATGAAACACAAGTCTGAAACTTTTGAAAAGTTCAAAGAATTTCAGAATGAAGTGGAAAATCATCGTAACAGAAAGATCAAATTTATGCGGTCCGACCGTGGAGGAGAGTATCTTAGTTACGAGTTTAGCACACATAAGAAAGACTGTGGAATAGTTTCACAACTCACGCCTGCCAGAACACCACAACGTAATGGTGTGTCAGAACGTCGTAATCGTACTTTATTGAATATGGTTCGATCTAAGATGTCTCTGACTGACTTGCCACTGTCATTTTGGGGTTATGCACTGGAAACCGCTACATTCACTTTAAATAGGGCACCATCTAATTCCGTTGAAAAGACACCGTATGAATTATGGTTTGGAAACAAACCTAAGCTGTCATTTCTTAAAGTTTGGGGATGCGATGTTTATGTGAAGAAACTTCAACCGGATAAACTCGAACCCAAAGCAGAAAAATGTGTCTTCATAGGATACCCTAAGGAAACGATTGGGTATACCTTCTATCACAGATCCGAGGGCAAAGTCTTTGTTGCCAAGAATGGATCCTTTCTTGAGAAGGAGTTTCTCGTGAAAGGTGTGAGTAGTCGGAAGGTAGAACTCGAAGAGGTTATTGAACCTTCTCTTCATGAAATGGCGAGTAGCGCAGCTCCAGAAGTTGTTTCGGAGTTGACTTCACCTAATGAAGAGAGAGCTAATGATATTGATCATGAAACTCCGAAAGAGGACACTACCGAACCTCGCAGGTCAAGCAGGACACGTGCATCTCCTGAACTGTACGGCAATCCTCTTATGAATTTCATGATTGATGAAATGGATGACCCTGCGACATATGAAGAAGCGATGATGAGCCCGGATTCCAACAAATGGCTAGAAGCCATGAAATCCGAGATGGAATCCATGTACGAGAACCATGTTTGGAACTTGGTGGACTTACCTCACGATTGAAAGGCCGTTGAGAATAAATGGATTTTCAAAAGGAAAACTGATGCTGATGGTAATGTGACCATCTATAAGGCTCGACTTGTCACAAAGGGGTTTCGACAAATTAAAGGAGTTGACTACGATGAGACATTCTCTCATGTAGTGATGCTTAAGTCGGTTAGGATTATGTTAGTAATTACTGCATATTTCAATTACGAAATATGGCAGATGGATGTCAAAAATGCGTTCCTCAATGGTAAGATTGAAGAAGAGTTGTATATGATACAACCTGAGGGTTTTGTCGATCCTAAGGATGCTAATAAGGTGTGCAAACTTCAGCGATCCATCTATGGACTAAAGCAAGCATCACGAAGTTGGAATCTCCGCTTTGATGAGGTGATCAAAGAGTTTGGATTTGTCCAAACTTATGGAGAGGCTTGTATTTACAAGAAAGTGAGTGGGAGCAATGTGGCATTTTTGATATTATATGTGGATGACATATTATTGATTGGAAATGATTTAGATCTTTTAAATAGTGTTAAAAGTTATCTAAACAGCAAATTTTCGATGAAGGACCTTGGTGAAGCTTCATATATATTAGGCATTAAAATCTATAGAGATAGATCAAGACGCCTAATTGGGCTATCGCAGAGTACATACCTTGATAAGATATTAAAGAAGTTTAATATGGACGGAAGTAAGAAGGGGTTCTTACCTATGTTGCAAGGCAAGACATTGAGTAAGAATCAAAGTCCGGCTACGGCGGAAGAAAGAGAGATAATGAATAGGATCCCCTATGCCTCAGCCATAGGCTCTATAATGTATGCCATGCTATGTACAAGACCGGATGTGGCACATGCTATTAGTTTGACTAGTAGGTACCAATCTGATCCAGGTTCGGAACACTGGATAGCGGTCAAGAATATCCTTAAGTACTTGAGAAGAACTAAGGATATGTTTCTTGTATACGGAGGTGAAGAAGAGCTAGTCGCTAAGTGTTATGTCGATGCTAGCTTTGACACTGATCCGGATGACTCTAAGTCTCAATCTGGATACGTATTTCTCTTGAACGGAGCAGAAGTTAGTTGGAGGAGCTCCAAACAACCTGTGGTGGCTGGATCAACAACGGAGGCGGAATATGTTGCTGCTTCAGAAGCAGCGCAGGAAGCGGTTTGGATGATAGAGTTCATTACGGAACTGGGTGTGGTTCCCAGTGCGTTGGACCCGATGGTGATCTATTGTGACAACAATGGAGCCATAGCCAACGCCAAGGAACCAAGGTCTCACAAGAATTCCAAGCATATTAAGCGCCGGTTTCACTCCATCCACGAACATGTCAAGGATAGAGATATAAAGATTTGTAAAGTGCACACGGACCTGAATGTAGCAGATCCGTTGACAAAAGTACTCCCTAGGGAAAAACATGATCAACACTAGAACTCCATGGGTGTTAGATTTATCACTATGTGAACTAGATTATTGTCTCTAGTGCAAGTGGGAGACTGAAGGAAATATGCCCTGAGAGGCAATAATAAAGTTTTTATTATGTATTCCTTGTATATGATAGATGTTTATTTTACATGCTATAATTGGATTGATAGGAAACAACAATACATGTGTGTTTAATAAACAAAAAGGGTTCCTAGTCATGCCTCTCTTATAGACTAGCTTGTTGATTAACAAGATGATCAAGGTTTCCTGATCATGGACATTGGATGTTGTTAATAACAAGGTCACACCATTGGTGGAATGATGTGATGAACATTCATCCGAAGTATAGCATTACGATCAAGTCATTGTGTTTATATTGCTATAACATCATACGAAGTAATCTTTATCCTTAGACCATGAGATCATGTTAATTGCTAACATCGGAAGAGTATCTTGATAACATCAAACATCACACCGTAACAGGGTGACTATAAAGATGGGTTCAGTGCTACGAAGGTGTTATTTGAGGCTCATGGATCAAGAGTGGAATTTGTCAATCCAGATGACGGATAGATATACTCTGGGCCCTCTCGGTGATATCACATTAGGATAGCTTGCAAGCAAGTGATGTGATCACTAGAATGTTATATCACGGGAACGAGAAAAGAGTGCATGTCGGTAACGAGATCAAACTAGGTATGGAGATACCGATGATCGAATCTCGGACATGTAATATATCGAGAGACAAAGGGATTTAGTTACAAGCGTTAAAGGTTCTCACGATCACAGGAGTCATTGTTGAATGTGTAGGAGTCAGTACGGATCTCCAGGTCCCGCTGCTGATTATTGATCCGGGAAGGGTCTCGATCATGTCTGCATTATTCACGAACCGTAGGGTGGCACACTTAAGAGTTACCGGACACCATTTTGGAGCACATATGTTTCAGACGGAAGAATTGCAAAGCGCAGGAATTGTTTCAATAGAAACCGGAAATTGTTTCAGGTGAAATTGCAAAAAGTGGTTCTGCATGTGATATTGAAATATTACAAGGGGCTATATGTGAATGTTTGTTAATTAAAGTAATTAACAAAATTCTGAATAAATTTAATAAAAGAGTTTTATTAAATGAGAGAGCATTAAATTTGGAGAAACTTAATGCATTTAAAGTGGAGACTTTAAAAGGGAATGTGAAGAGGCATTTTAATGTGGAGGAGTTACCACCACATGAATGGGGGAGGTGAGGGGTCACCCCCCATGCGCCAGCCATGGAGAGAGGGGGCACCCCCCCTCCTCCTATAAAAGGCCACCCATTCCCTTCTTCATCCTCACACCTCCTTGTGAAGGATCTCTCTCCCCCTCTAGAATTATTTCCCCATGGTCTCGGATTAGCGAGATACATGTTCCCGGTGGCATTTCGTCTGGAAGGAGTTGCTGCTTCCGCTGGATCGCTGGAGCGAGGAGGTGGAGGTTGTCCGGTGGCTTGAACATGTGTGCGAGTGCGGATGCGCTGCTGAGTTGCGGCGCTCGGACTTCCTCACGATCTTGAGATCGGCAAGTGTACGACTACATCAACCACGAGTTCAAACTCGTTAACAAAGCTCGTTGTCTTCGAGGGTAAGTTCTCTATGGATGTATGTCCACCCGTTTGCTTTGTACCTAGTAGATAGATCTTGGCGTGTAGTTCACACCGTAGGAAATTTTTTGTTTTCTATGCTGCGGACCCAACACGGTGGAGCAAGAGGATGTGCCTGATGCACTCCATGACGAAATGGCCATTAACTATGTTAATTTGGGTGAGTCATACAACTGAGCCATGGCAAATGTTGACGTTAATTTTGCCAAGAAAATTGCCTCAATCATAGATCTTGACCCTGAGCCTAACACGCTCGCTGATTGTAAGAAATGGTCGGATTGGAAAGATTGGCTGAAGTCAATCACTACTAAATTATTATCGTTAAACAAAATAGAGGTATTTGGGCCTGTTTGTCTAACTCCTCCCCACATTCGCCCTATTGGACATAAGTGGGTCTTTGTTCGAAAGAGAAACGAAAATAATGAAGTAGTAAGGTACGAAGCAAGGCTCGTTGCTCAAGGTTTCACTCAGCGACCAGGTGTCGACTTTGAGGAAACTTACTCCCCAGTCATGGATGGAATTACCTTTAGATACTTGATCTCAATGGCAGTAAACATGGACTTAAAAATGAAACTTATGGATGTTGTGACCGCTTACCTATATGGTAACTTGGATTCGGACATATACATGAAAGTACCTAAAGGTATCCCTGTTCTGAACCAGGATAGAGCAAACAGGGGTTTATACAGTGTTTAGCTTAAGAAGTCACTGTATGGACTTAAACAATCAGGTAGGATGTGGTATAATCGTTTAAGCAATTTCCTTCATCAGAAGGGCTACACGAGCAATGAAGATTGCCCATGTGTTTTTATACGGAGATCCCAGGATGGTTTCTGTATTATCTCGGTGTATGTGGATGATTTGAATATAATCGGTACACTTGAGGATATTGAGGAAACGAGTTCCTACCTGATGTCAGAATTCGAGATGAAAGACTTAGGCAAAACCAAGTTCTGCCTAGGTATACAACTTGAGCATTCCCCTGCTGGGATTCAATTGCACCAGTCGGCCTACACCCAGAAGGTGTTGGAACGATTTGGGTTTGACAAAGCATACCCTTCTAAGACCCCGATGGTCAGAAGATCTCTGCAGCAAGACAAGGACCCGTTCAGGCCTAAAGAAGAGGGGGAGGAAATTCTGGGACCGAAATTCCCCTACTTAAGCGCGGTTGGAGCACTTATGTACCTCGCAAGTTGCACACGGCCGGATATTGCATTCGCCGTCAATCTACTTGTTGGGGGGATAACCCCGGGTAGGGTCACTCGGGGTATAAGGGCCGAGTCAGCCGAGGGTTGGCAAGGTCAAAGCGAATGCTGGCCGAGTCACCTCAAGGCAGGCCGGATCACGGAGTAACTCGGACCAGGGGGTCGCCTAACATTGTCTCGTCCGACTTAAGGAGTAAGTCGGAAATGTTTGTCTAGCTTGTGTGCAGGAACAGGTGAGGCCAGATCAACTATGATTCGGATCCTCGTTTGGCTTCTAGGAGAAGGAAGGAATATCTCTGGTCAAAAAGAAGGCCCGGTGCGTATTGGATGAGCGAATAAAGCAAGGGCAGGACCACCGGATCGTGGCCGACAAGGGTGACGACGCTCACGTCGGCTGACGCAGGCGCCGCAGAGGCAACGTCGCTAAAGCAAGAGTGACGCGGGGGAAAAGCACCTCTGTCGGGTTACTACCTTGGGAGGAGGCATATCCACGTATGCCCTAGGCCAGGACCGAACCACCCCTATATAAGGCGGGTTGGGGTTCTGGTAAGGGGGTTGGGTCTTTTCAGATACATAGCAAGTAAGACACTAGTGGATCTAGGGTTCTTGGGCTAGTTAGTAGGCAAGAGTAAGAGAGTTTCTTCTGCCTCCTCTTGTCAATACAGCTCGAGGAGCACTTGTAATCTTGGAGACTAAACATCAATACGAAGCTTCTGTGTAGAGAATCACTCTACTATCCCTCCCTAGATTCCCCTAGCGCATATTAGTCCCCACCTTTAGCCTATCCATGGTATCTGCCGTGACACCACCACGACAGTGGGCGCCCACCGTGGGGCTAGCGGCGCTAGTAGGGGTGAAGATCCGGACGGGAAATTTCATCGGCACCGGTGAACGCATCGTCTCCGGGCTTGTTCAGCGCTTCGGTGCGCTGGACTACGTCAGCGACAACGTTGGCTGCTTCGGCACGCGCCCCCTTCCGCGCAACGGCGTCTTCGTCAAGCTCGGCGCGCACAAGGTCTATGTTGCTGTGGACGTGTCTTGCGTTCATCCGCGTCGCGTCGTCGATGCGGGGGAACCACCCCTCACTGTGGCTCGCGGGGCGCGTATCGCTCGCTCCCCGGACCATGCAGAGGTGATGATGACTGCGCCAGGCGCGGGCGCGAGCAAGGATCCGGCACCAGACCCGGAGGTAACACCCAAAGCACCGAGGAAAGCTAGGGGTCCTCCGCTAGAGAGGCCTGAGAACATGCTGAGGGAAGCTATGGATAGCTTGGCTAACCCGGTGGCAGCAGTGGTAGATCCGGCTCAGGCACAGGCCGAGCTAGAGGAGACCCGGCGAAAGATATTGGAGGGCGCAAAGAAAATAGCAGCTGCTCAGCAGTCGTTGAACATGACGCTGCATGAGTACGCAAAAGCGAACAAGGTTGATGCAGCGAGGGTAAAAGGGAGAAACCTCATAAGCGAGATGAACAGAGAAGGTGATGATGGACCAGAAGGGTCGGAAAACTATCTGTCTGTGGGGTTGCCGAAGTATAGTACCCCGGCAAAGAACCTCAGAGCAGCAGATGCCGCAGCGTCCGAGCTAGAGGGTCTAACGGGTGAAGCCCGCCAAAGACAGCAAGACCGGGTTAACGAGCTGGTTCGGATCGCGAACAGGCAGAATGAGGAGCTGTTGAGAGGTAACCCGGAGAGAGTTGGAGCTTCTAAGATCGTCCATTCGGTGATGGGTAATCCGGAGAAATCCACTGGAGCCGCGTCATCACCTCATGGTGGCCCTAGAAGAGAAGAGGTAGTAACCTCGGCCAGACGGAACAAGCAGATCGTTCCGTACGACCCAACGCGTGCGGGAAAGGAAAAAGAGATGCGGAAAAACGACAATCGACGAAGTATGAGCTGAGGTGAAGCTGGCCGAGGTAACCACGACCAAGGCAATGCCGGTCAAGGGAATGCTGCCAACGGCAATGCCGGACAGCGAAACTCGGCAGGAGCGGGTCAACCACAGCAGCGGAATGCACCAAGGCAAGAGCAAAGTGCCGGCCGTGGTATGCAACAGAGAGGAGCACAACGAGAGCAAGACCGATACAATGATGGAGACTCGGAGATGATGAACGCGGGATACGCAAGACCGGACTATCATGTGATAGGGTCGAGATTGGGAAGCAGAGATTTGATGCCGGATGACGCCAGGCTAAAACTGGATCGCCTGTATAGGTCGGAACAGATCGAATGTCAAGGTCCTCCGGGTCCAGCGTGCTTCGGACCCCGGATCATGAAGGAACCGCCAGTACCCAATTACCAATTACCTAGGGGCACGAAGACGTATGACGGCAGTACAAAGCCGGAGGATTGGCTAATAAACTACGCAACAGCTGTGAAAATTGCAACTGGCAACTTGAGGTGGGCTGTACGATATGTACCCCAAATGTTGGAAGGTCCAGCTAGGGTTTGGCTGAATAATTTGCCACCCGGAAGCATCAATTGCTGGATAGATTTTGAAGAAATGTTCATCAGCAACTTCTCAAGTACGTATCAGAGACCGAATAGACCGCAGACCCTGGCAATGTGCAAGCAGAGATCTAACAAAACGGACCGTGAATTCTTGACCCGGTGGTGTACCGTGAGAAACTCGTGTGAGGGAGTCATAGAGTCACAGGCTATAGCATGGTTCGCACAAGGATGTAGATATGGCAGCGAGTTGTGGATGAAATTGCAAAGGAAAATGCCAGTCACATTGGCAGAGATGATCCGGATCGCGGATTAAGATGCTTTGGGTGACCCAACTCAACCTAGGATCGCGTCGGACGAGCCAAATGAGGAGTACTATCCGAGGGACGGATCCGGGTCATCCCGGAGGAACGATTACAGGGGAAAAAGGAGAGACGATAGACCGGACCATCGATATGGTTCGCAATAAGTTGCGGCCGTGAATCAAGATCAGCACGGGGCAGGGAGCAACCAACGCCAGAGAACGGGAGGGCAATGGACTCCTCGAAACGATGGCAAGAAATCGTGGACTCCGGAGCAGAAGAAGCAATGGCAAGAAAAGAAAGATCGTCCGAGGTATACCTACGAGTCAATGTTGGACCAGCCGTGCAAGTTTCACACGCCAAATCCGAGCAGCCCGGCGGGTCACACGACAAGACAATGTGAGTGGATGCGCAAGATAGAACATGGTGGTTCGGGGAATGCTCAGGCACCCCGGAATGATCAACCTCGGCAGGAGTTACCCCGGTAGCAATTGCTCTCCGGAGCAAACACGCAGCAACTGATGTTGCCTCCCCCTCCGCCGAGGTATGACAACAATGAAAGAAGGGATGCAGTGCATCAGGTGGAAAACCAGCGACAACCGGATCAGCGATACTCTGGAAACAAGGGAAGAAATGAGTATAGGGAACATCACCAGAGCTATTGTGTGTTCACAACAGAGGAAACAGATAGGAAGAGCTTGTAGCACCGACATATGGAGGTTAACGCGGTTATGCCTGTAGTGACGAGGTACATGTCTTGGTGGGACCAGGAAATTACCTGGAGCGGCATCCCAAGCTTATGCCAAGTCCGGGCTCGTATGCACTAGTGTTAGATCCGACGTTCATTGGACCAAACATTAATGTGAGGTTCTCCAAGGTACTGATCGACAATGGCAGTAGCATTAACATCATGTATGCGGATACAATGCGCAAGTTGGGCATCTCGGAGAACATGCTCTAGGCTACAAGAACAACTTTTCACGGTATCGTGCCCGGCATATCCTGTGAACCCATAGGCAAAGTCCGGGTCGACGTGCTATTGGGTACGAGGGATAACTGCCGAACCGAAAATCTGGAGTTTGAGGTGGTAAACTTGGAGAGCGCATATCATGCATTACTCGGGAGACCAGCACTGAGCAAATTCATGGCAAGTTGCCACGTTAGTTATCTGAAGATGAAGTTGCCCAGGCCAAATGGAGCAATTACTATCGCTGGGGATTTTCGATGTTCTATGGAGTGCGCTTCAGCTGGTTCTAACCTAGCCGAGTCACTCGTAATTGCCCAAGAGAAAAGAAAAATCCAAGAAGTGGCAGCATTAGCTCAGTCCACGCAGCAGTATATGCCGGCGTTAAGTAACCCGCATGGAAGCGTTTCATTTCAAGCCGCGAAGGACGCCAAGAAGATCCCGGTGGATAACATGTTTCCGGAGCGTACCGTGACAATTGGGGCCGGGTTAACTGACAAATAGGAAAGCAAGCTCGTCAACTTCCTCCGTGAGAATTGGAATATTTTTGCTTGGTCCACGCAGGACTTGCAAGGTGTTCCGAGGGAGTTGGCCGAGCACTCTTTGAATGTAAGACCCGGAGCAAGGCCGGTGAGGCAGCCTCTCCGACGCTTCGCCGAGGATAGGAGAAAGGTCATTGGTGACGAGATAGCTCGGTTGCTAGCAGCAGGATTTATCATGGAAGTGCTGTATCCGGATTGTCTCTCTAATCCGGTGCTGGTAGAAAAGAAGAAGGATGATCCGAACGTGGCAGTGGTTTGGCGTATGTGTATCGATTACACGAACCTGAACAAGGCGTGTCCAAAAGATCCATTTCCACTCCCGAGGATAGATCAGGTCATCGACTCTACCGTGGGATGTGAACTGTTGTCATTTATTGACGCTTATTCTGGTTTCCACCAGATACCCCTGAACCTGGATGATCAAATAAAAACTGCCTTTATTACCCCGTACGGGGCTTATTGCTATCGCACTATGCCGTTTGGTTTACGAAACACAGGAGCAACGTACCAAAGATGTATGCAAAAATGTCTGCACGATCAAATAGGTCAAAATGTACAAGTCTAAGTGGATGATGTGGTTATCAAGACCAAGGAAAGCGCAACGCTCCTTGACGACATAAGGCAAACATTCGCGAACTTGAGGAGATTCCGGATGAAGCTTAACCCGAAGAAATGTACCTTCGGTGTCCCGGCTGGGAAATTACTCGGATTTCTCGTCTCCAGCCGAGGTATCGAGGTTAACCCAACTAAGATCCGAGCCATCGAACGAATGGAGCTGCCGAGGTGTCTCAACGACGTCCAGAAGTTCACTGGATGCCTAGCGTCGTTGAGTCGGTTTGTATGTCGGTTAGGGGAAAAGGCACTGCCTCTCTACCAACTCATGAAAAAATCAGATAAATTCGTTTGGACGCCGCAGGCCAATGAAGCTTTTGCCCACTTGAAAAAGATGTTGGCCACTGCTCCAGTGTTAGCTTCTCCACTGTCGAAGGAGCCAATGTTGCTCTACATAGCCGCAACCAACCGAGTTGTAAGTGCAATGATTGTAGTGAAACGAGATGAAGAGGGTAAGTCGGTGCAGAGACCAGTGTATTACTTGAGCGAGGTATTATCTGCCTCAAAACAGAACTACCCGCATTTTCAAAAGGTGGCATACGGAGTTTATATGGCGGCAAAGAAGTTAAAGCACTACTTTGAGGATCATCCCATCAAAGTGATATGCGAAGCCCCCATATCCGAGATAATGGGTAACAAAGATGTGAATGGCAGAATTGCGAAATGGGCAATTGAGCTAGCACCATACGCGCCCCAATACGATAGAAGAGAAGCGATCAAGTCCTAGGCTGTAGCGGACTTTTTCGTGGATTGGGCCGAGGTACAATACGAACCACCGCCTCTGGATTCGATCTACTGGAGGATGCACTTTGACGGATCGAAGACCAAAACCGGATTAGGTGCCGGGGTTGTGCTTACCTCGCCAAAGAAGGATCAACTCAAGTACGTATTGCAGATCCATTTCGCGGCATCAAACAATGTCGCTGAGTACGAGGCTCTTGTGCATGGTCTAAAAGTGGCAAAGGAAATTGGCATACGTCGGATAATCTGCTTTGGCGACTCGGATCTAGTAATACAGCAAGTGTCCGGAGTGTGGGACGCCCTGGACCCAAACATGGCACTATACAGATTTCATGTGCAGAAAATCTCGGGTTACTTTGAGGGATGCGAGTTTCATCATGTACCGCGCGTGGAAAACGAAGCTGCCGACATGCTGTCGAAGCTCGGCTCGACCCGACAGGCAATTCCACCGGGTGTTGCATTGGAGCACCTCAGAAAGCCATCTATCAGGCCGTCCCCAGGAACCGATTCAATCTATGTCCCGGAAAACGAGCAATCCGGAGCTGAGCCCATGGACATTGACATGGGAGGTAGTATGCCGAACCCAGGGACTACCTCGGCAAACCCGGGGATTACCTCGGCAAACCCGGGGACTACCTCGCCAGACCCGGGGACTGTTCAGCATGATCCGGCTGAAGTTATGCCGGTGGATCGGATGGAAATTGATGAGGAGATGTTCCCTGCGCGAGCAGTACCAGCTTGGGCACTACCTATATACCAGTTCTTGAAAGATGGAACGTTACCCACTGAGGAAGTGCTAGCCAGGCAAACTCAGAGGAGAGCCAAAGCTTACACCATCATCAATTCCGAGCTGTACAAACGGAGTGTAACCAATGTCCTCCAGCGGTGTGTATATCCGGAAGAAGGACTTGACATCCTCCGAGATATACACCAAGGAGAATGCGGGCATCATGCCTCATCCCGGGCCTTAGTGGCGAAGGCATTCCGGCATGGATTTTACTGGCCAAGCGCCTTGGAGCAAGCAGAAGATCTGGTGAGAAAATGCAATGGTTGCCAAAGATACGCCACCAAGACACATATGCCTATGTCGGAACTCAAAACCATACCAATTACATGGCCATTTGCTGTGTGGTGCTTGGATATGGTTGGCCCGTTCAAACCAGCAAAAGGGAACATGACGCACATTCTGGTCATGGTGGACAAGTTTACAAAATGGATCGAAGTGAAGCCTATAAGAAAATGTGATGGAGCTATGGCTGTGACATTTCTCAAAGACATCATCTTGAGATACGGTTATCCTCATAGTATCATAACTGATAACGGCACCAATTTTGCTGAAGGAGCATTTGCACGATTCTGCCGAGATAAGAAAATCCGACTCGACATAGCCTCGGTAGCCCACCCCGCGTCGAACGGACAAGTGGAAAGATCCAACGGATTAGTGCTATCCGGGATAAAACCCCGGCTCATTGAGCCGTTGCAAAGATTAGCAGGGTGCTGGATAGAAGAACTACCAGCGGTACTGTGGAGTTTAAGAACAACTCCGAATCGATCAACAGGCTACACGCCGTTCTTTCTGGTATACGGGGTAGAAGCTGTATTACCAGCCGACATAGAGCATGATTCGCCTAGAGTCACCCAATACACAGAAGCCGAAGTGCAAGAAGCCCGGCAAAATGATGTTGATCTGCTGGAAGAAGCGAGAGAACTGGCACTGTCCAGATCCGCCATATATCAGCAAAATCTCTGACGCTATCATAGCCGGAAAGTGTGCCCCCGAGTCTTCCGGGAAGGCGGTCTGGTGCTCCGGTTGGTACAGCGTACCACTGGCATGCATAAATTATCCCCCCCATGGGAAGGACCATTTATTGTGAGCAAAGCATTGCACAATGACTCTTACTATCTCATAGATGCAAAGCCACAGGAAAAGAACAAGGCGGACAGGTCCGGAGAGGAATCCAAGTGACCGTGGAATGTAGCACTACTTCGTCCCTTCTACACTTAGCTAAAGAGTGTATGTACCCGAGTCATCCTCATATGTTGGTATGTATGTCGGCAATGAGCCTATCAATGAAATAGCGGAGCCTCGAGCAGTAACTCGGGGACTGCCTTAATAAATGATTGTTGTTACTTTTTATGCGTTAGCTGGAATTACTCGTTTCGCTTAACCCGGATTAGTAATGTGTGAGCACCAAAAACCCAACCCTTCGACTTGCTGCTGTCCAACAAGAATTGGCTTCATGGCGAGCAAGGGAACAAGTTTGGAATTGCGTAGCACATGAAAAACTACTAAGGAAACGATCCTATTCCAGCTAACGTTTGTTTTTTCGGACTAACCCCGTATTTACTTTCAAGCTATTATGTTGAATTATTTTGAGCCAAGCCTCAAAGTTTCTCAGTATTGTTAAAACGATTATTGAGGCTCAAGGTCGTAAGTCGTAAAACCGAATCAAGGTAGACACAGATCGAGCCGGAGAATTGGACGAACAAGAAAATGAAACTCGGGGACTACACCCAAGTTAATCCGGCATACAAGCATAGTAGCAAAATATTATGTATTCAGCATACAATTGCAACCGGCATACCGGGGATCTGATAAAATTTCAAGTTTTTTCAACTAAGGAGCGGCAGGAGGAGGAAGTTCGGCGTCATAATCACTATCTTCAATATCTGAAGCAGCATCTTCTCCATCATCGCCTGACCCATCCTCCATGTTCTCCATCTGCTCCTCCTCGCCGGATTCCAGAAAGCTCGGCCCCTCAACCCAGTCATGGACTGGAGAATATTCGATGAGGCTATAGGCGCAAGCCTGGCGCCGAGCTACCCACTCCGGATCATCGGTCCATTTGGATCCGGTGTGTCGGCGGGTGAGCAGGCTCAGATCGATTTTCTCGTACCATGAAAGGATATGATGGAGAAGGGTATCTGCCGCGGCACGCCCGGCAGATTCCCTCCAGAGGTCAAGTTGAGTCTCAATCTCCATCAGTTTTTCCGCAAGGAGCGTGATCCTTTCCGGAGCATCCTCGCTTGGCCAGAAGGTGTTGAAGATCCGGACCACAACGTCGAGGAGATCTTTTCCATAGTTCTTGATAGTTGCCACCCGAGCTGACACGCTAACCAACAAGTCCTCCATGTCTAAGGGGATGCTCTCACCATCAGGAGCGATGGGAGTACCCCTCTGTTGGCGGAATTTGGCAACGGCAGCACTGGCGATGGCAGTACCCTCCGGAAAGTTATCTGAAAATAAGGAAAGGGAGGATGCTGAAGCAAAGGCATATGAGATAACCCAGAAAACTAGGTCGGGCAAGGAGAAGAATCTTACGTGAGATATGGCGATGGATCCGGGTCAACTCCTTGATACAACTATCGTGTCTCTGGCGAAGTTGTTCAAGCTCGACAAGCGCCGACCCAAGCCGGACTTCGGATTCCTTGAGCAGATCCTGGTCCTTGGAGATCTGAAGGGTAAAGCGCTCACGCTCTTCGGTGAAGTTCTGGCCAACTTTCTGGAGCTCGGTTTTGTGTTGGGCCTTCATCTTCTCCATCTCAGCCTTGAGTTTGGCTATCTCGCCGTCCTTGGTCCAGAGGAGGGCAAGCTCATCGTCCTTCTTCTTCAGCTCGGCTTGATGCTGTCCTGCTTGTTCGAGAAAATGCAGCATCATATCAGGCACGGGCACACTATCCTCAAGCGATGCTGAAATAGTGTGTTGACCCGGCAAAGCCGAGGAGTGAATGTTTGCCGAGCCAAGAAAAAGAAAGAATGGAAAACACAGCGACGTTGGCCGAAAGGGGACATACCTCGGATTTCCTCAAAGTTTTTCCGCATAATCTTGTTTTCAGCCTCCACCCCAGCTGCAAAAAACCGAATAAGGAGGTTAGTCCGGCAGAAGCAAACTAAATGGTGAGGTGTTAAGAGAGGAAATTACCCCTCTTTTCATGCTCCGCGCCAAGTGCAACGTGTTTTGTGCGTAAGATCTTATGGGTATCAAGCAGGCGCTGAAACTCGGCGCTCCGACGGTTGGTGGTTACCTGACAAAGGCACAGGCGTGTAAAGTTAGTTCGGTGCATATTCGAAGTGTACAAAATCCGGGCCAAGTGGAACTTAACCCGGCTCTAGGTGTGTGCATATTCGAAGTGTACAAGATCCGGGCCAAGCGGAACTTAACTCGGCTCTAGGTGTGTGCATATTCGAAGTGTACAAGATCCGGGACAAGCGGAACTTAACCCGGCTCTAGGTGTGTGCATATTCGAAGTGTACAAGATCCGGCCAAGCGGAACTTAACCCGGCTCTAGGTGTGTGCATATTCGAAGTGTACAAGATCCGGGCCAAGTGGAACTTAACCCGGCTCTAGGTGTGTGCATATTCGAAGTATATGAGATCCGGGCCAAGCGGAACTTAACCCGGCTCTAGGTGTGTGCATATTTGAGGTTTACATGCAGCTACGTTGATCTTCTAAGGAGCATCCGGCCGAGTAACAAGTTACTCCGCCGGAGGCTCGGGGACTAATGGTTATTATCTACAGCATGTAAAGAAGAAACGACGTACCTCCATCATACGCCCAGCGAGGTTAATGGCCTTGGCGGCGGTATTCATCTGAGCGGAAAATTCAGCTGGGCCGAACTTTTCCGGGAGATCGTCGTTGTAGACGAACTCCGCCTTATTCCAGTTCATGACAAACTCGATGAGGCTCGGAGGGTACCGTTCGCCAGTGGGCATGTGAGGTGCCACCAAGCCCTTGGCGTGAGCTTCTTTCCTTTCATTCAGGGCAAGAGCCGGGATAGTGTGAAGAACCATCTGCTGCGAATCAGCTGGCTCGGCAGGAGGATCCGTCGCTGCTGGTGATTTCTTTGGAAGCATCGACGACAAGGTTCGTTGCCCAGCCTCGACGGAGGTGGATTTGCCTTTGGCCTGCTGGGAGGAAGTGACCACAGTGGATTTGCCCTTGGAAGCCGCTGGAGTGGGTCCTCGCCGAGCTTGAGATGACTCAGACGAGGCAGATGAGCTTGGCACGGGAGCTTTGGTGGATGGCGCTGGTGCTGTTGTTGGTTTCTACAGAGCCGGGACAGGCGCTGGTTCGGTGGCTGGTGCTGGAGCTGCTGCTGGTGCTAGAGTTGCGGTAGACTTGGTAGTTGCTGGTTGCGGCAATGCCGAAGTGCCGGACGCCGTTGCCTCGACCGATCCAACCCCTCCCGATCCGAGGTCGCGTCCCTTCAAAGGAGGTACTGCGGAACCCGGAGCGGCCGCAGAGCCCTCCGGAATAGGGCTCAGCAGGCGTGACTCGTCGTCGCGAGGAGGGGAAGGACTGGACCTAAGAGGAGAGGAGATGCTCGATCTGCTCTGAGGGACCTCCGCAGGAGCCCTGCAAGAGAACATAATGTCAGGAGTGAAATTACCCCGAAGTAGGGAGAAGTGTGTTGCGCAGTGAAAAAAGAACTTACGCATCCGAGGTCTCGGCCTCCTTAGGTTTCCGGGCCCTCCGTGCCGGGGCTTTGCCTGCCCGTTTGGAGGCAGTCTTGTCTCCGGCCTTCTTTTGCCTTTTGGAAGGCTGAGAAGGTTCGAAAGAAGAACTCGACGCGGATCCGCGCTTCTTCTTTGACGCCATTGGAACAGGCTCACCCGTGGAAAGTGGAGAATCCTCGTGGATGTGCCCACCGGGGTTAGCTGATGCCGGGAAGGCAAAACAAAGAGGGACAGCCTCAACGGGTTTAATCACATCGATATCCGAGTCATCCTCATCGTCGGGCCAATCTCTAAGAGAAGAGAATTTACCGCTGGGTCGTTTGGTGGCATCGGGTGTGGGGAGGAACATCTCCTGGTCCGGCTCCTCCTCATCCGGAATTTCTCGGTCTGGGGCCCACTTAAGGGTCGGATCCGGGCCATCCTCGAGGGTTTGCTGGAGAAACAGCTAAGAAAAAAGCACAAGGAGCAAAGTCAGAAATATGATAAGAACCGACATGAAATTGATCCGAAATAAGTTTACCCCGCGAAGCTTACCGCGGGAGGGAGCCTGTCACGGCAGTAATGCTCGATTCCCCACGTCCATTCGGCGGAGAAGTCCTTATGGGTGGTGAAAAGAGCTTTGACCCGGCGGAAGATCTCCGTATTGCTCAACTCGAACGAGGAGGTTCGGTTGGGGTCGCGACTGAAGCTCATATGGCACAACTTGTGAGTACGCCGCTGAAGGGGAGAGATTCGGTTGCGCATGAATGTGATCATGGCATCCTCGTTGCGCAATCCGAGCTTCTTCAGCTCTGCAAACCTTTTGTTCACTTGGTTGGCCAGAGCCGTAGGTTTCTTGGCAACCTCCTCCTAGAAATCCGTGTTAGGAGGACCCGGAGCCTAGGGCAGCAACCGGATCAAATCTTCCGTACCTTCGTTCCGGACGTAGAAGAAGGTCCGGGCCCATCCTTTGCAGGAGTCAAGCCCGGTGACCCGGGGAAAGATTGAATACCTCCGGGGCAAGATCGAGGCAGCTCCGAACTGAGTTAGCTGCTTGTCCTCTGACTCGACGTGGATGTTGGGAACGACGTTGCGGCGGAGGCCGAAGAACCGGATCCACAGCTCCTTCGTAGGCCATAGCCCGGTGTAGCCCTCGATCGAAGAAACGAAAGCGGACAGAGAGGTGATGGCATTCATCGGGAGATGATGTGGTTGCAGGTGATAGGTCCGGATCCAGTCCCGGAAGAAATCACTCACTGGAAGCCCAAATCCCCGTTGGAAATGGGATAGGAAAATGACGAACTCACCCGGATTGGGTGAGGGGGTCAACTCCGAGGAGGAGAGACGAGGGGCGACGCTGGCGGGAATGCGCTGGGTCTGGTAGAGCCAGGCGATGTCGTCCTCGCAGGCCCAGGAGCCAGCCCACGCTCCGCGGTCCGCCGCGCCGGCGTCCTCCTCCATCTCCTGCTCAACGATGATGAGCTCCTCCTCCGTCATCTCGATTCCGCTGTCCTCGCTGGAGCTGTCGGCGGCGGGGCTCTGTGGTTTAGACTAACGAGGACCCGTGGCTAAACAAAGGCGCAGCGGTGACTGCGGTGCGGAGGAACGGAGAAGGTGCGGCGGCGGCGCTGCTGCAACGGGCACTGGCGGCAGCGCGGTTGCGAGGAAGAAGAAGAGGAACGGGCGAGGGGGCGCGGAGATGGAAAAGTTCTAAGGAGCGTGCCCCTCCCCTATTTAACCGCCCCTAGTCATCAACGAGTGGGATCGTGCTGCGCAGGAAAACCACATGGTGTGGCCGTGTATCACCAGCATCGACCAATCAAAGAGGAGCCACACCGGGGGCCGCAGAGTAAATGTGATCCCATGACACGACGTGCAGTTGCGGTAAACGAGGAGATAGACGTGACGTAACCCCCGCACAGTAATCACTAACATTTACTACGACGGTTACTGCGCAGGCCCTTAAAATAAGACAACGTAATGATTAACCGTTACATGGGTTGGCGTACGAGAGAAGGAAGCAAGGCCCGGATCCAAGCCACGATGGTAACCCGGCCGGCAAGTGAAAACTTGAACTGTGCAGAGGGAAAGTAAAACCATAGGATCCGAGCCAAAGTGGTGACCCGGCCGGCAAGTGAAAACTTGGAGCGTGCGAAGGGAACGTAAATCCATATAATCCGAGACAAAAAGTTAACCCGGAGCTAAACGTCCGAAGCTTAGATACGAATGAACCTTATGTGGCCTTAGCGACCAAGGCCGCAAAGTGGATCTAGGGTTCTTGGGCTAGTTAGTAGGCAAGAGTAAGAGAGTTTCTTCTGCCTCCTCTTGTCAATACAGCTCGAGGAGCACTTGTAATCTTGGAGACTGAACATCAATACGAAGCTTCTGTGTAGAGAATCACTCTATTATTCCTCCCTGGATTCCCCTAGCGCATATTAGTCCCCACTTTAGCCTATCCGTGGCATCTGTCGTGACATCACCACGACACTACTTGCTAGGTATAGTTCTGAGCCTACCAAAAGGCATTGGAAAGGCGTTAAGGATATTTTTCAGTACCTACAGGGGACCAAAGACCTTGGATTGTTTTACCAAAGGAATCAAGACCTATCTGTTGTAGACTATGCAGATGGTGGGTATCTTTCGGACCCGCACACGTCCAAGTCACAGACTGGATATGTTTTCCTTTGTGGTGGAACAGCGATTTGCTGGAAATCGTCTAAGCAAACTCTTGTGTCAACTTCGACGAACCACTCGGAAATCATTGCATTATATGAAGCATCACGAGAGTGTGTATGACTTCGACGAGTAGTCAGCCACATCCAGATGTCATGTGGGCTGAACACCGTACAAACCCCAACAATTATCTATGAAGATAATGCTGCCTGTGTTGCACAAGTCCAGACGGGTTACGTGAAGAGAAATCTTACAAAGCATATAAACCCCAAGTTCTTCTATGCACATGAGTTGCAAAAGATGAACGAAGTAAAAGTATTGCACACTAAGTCATGTAAAAATCTTGCTGATTTATTCACTAAATCATTGCCAGCATCTTCTTTCGAGAGGTGTGTTCGTGGAATTGGCATGATGAGACTAAGGGAGATGCAAGGTTCAGGGAGAGAATCTTCACAAACTCATCACTGAAATCTCGATCCCGATGATTGAGTACTTAACTTTATAGTTAGGTGAATTGTACTCTTTTTCCCTTAGTGAGTTTTTATGAAAGTTTCTCACGTGAGGTTTTTAATGAGGCAATTCGTGCAACATAACAAGAGGTATACCATGTACTTTTCTCTATATTTTTTCCCACTGGGTTTTTCGGAGTTTTAAGACATGAAGATAAGATATCCAGGAGGAGTGTTGCAAAACTGGACCGGTAGGGGCCCATTCGGTGTGGCCTCTACCAGGCTAGGTTAGCCCATATGAGTATCGTTATCCCCCTGTAGTCTATAAATAGAGGAGCAATCATTGTACGTACAGTTGAACAGAGAGATCAATAAAGAGCTCCTCCTTTCTATATCAAATTCTTGTGTGATTCTTGTGTGTCTTCGACTCTAGTCTTCTTCCTCTTAGTGAAGTAGCCTCGAGACCGGCCAGCCGACAGGGGTTGCGAAACAATTTGATTACGGACCGAAATACGGCAATTGCCGGCCGGTTAATATAACTGGAAAAAAAATGCAGCGCCGTTTGAATTTGGGCTGAGTGGTTAGTCTTATCTTGACCCCATGTGTTTCTTCCCCGGTGCTACCTGCACCCCAATTTTTTATCTCAAATTATTAATTTTTTTTTTAAAAACACAGTACAATTATAGACACTCATAACACATATATGCATCTACCCTATGAACGCATACACGTACACCCTATCCTTATGAGCACCTCCGACAGATTGAGCCGGCAGATCGGGTCTTGAGATTAACGAGTCACCACAACGAAAACGTCGCCTCCCACTGAAAGAATATTCCGCCTAGAAATAATATTTGAACGTCGCGTTCCATTGAAAGAATATTCCACCTTAAACTATCAATTCCTTTTCCCCCTAGAAACAAGATTTGAAGTGTTTAAAGTTTTACCGGCTTTAAATCTAAATTTCGTTTGAGAATCTTGTTCAGCATTTGACGAGTAATTCAGGTAACCACGGTCGCAAGAAGATTTCCAAGATCCCCGGGATATTTTTTGGGTAGCCAAATCAATGATGAACATTACCTCACTTTCTTGGCCTGGCGATGTTGTACCTACATCCACTAGCTTATCTATCTCAACCAGTGGTGTTCTTGATCTCATCTTTGCCTAGAAACAGTGCGGAAAATGTCACGAAAGTTGTGAGAAACCATGTACTAGAAGATCAGGTTTGCTACTGCTGGACTGCTGTCTTTGAACATGAAGGCGTCACCAGTCACCAGCAGGTCGCCAACTCAGGTACGGTAAATCGATCGGACTGCTTTTTCCAGCAGCGCGCCACTTTCTGTATCCATCAGTCAGTCACTCGCCAGAGTTTTCCGGTACAACATTGTACGTCCAGCTTCTGGCCCGCCTTTCCAGGTCCAAAGCCTAATTATCCCGAGGCGAGCGATAGCCTCCATTCCTGCCATTATATTATTGTTTCAACCACTTTACTTTAGCTAGTTTGAGCCAGACCATCTTTGGAACCGCAAGGACGGCAACGGGTGCACGGAGAAGATGACCGAGCAGTGAGCGAGTGAGTAAGCGAGCGCGTGAGCGACGACGGGGTGCGCACGATAGCAACCGTCAATTGAAATCCTTGTGCGCTTACCAAACTTAGCTTTATTTAACGTGATCAGCGAGGCAGATATGCTCTGATAGGATATCCAAGTGCGGATAAATTAGCAGATAATTAAGCTGCGCCGCGATGTGCTATGGGCACGCAGGTGTTTTGATCCTCTAGTGTGGTGTACAGAAGTGGGGGGCAGAGCAAGGGACGTGTCAGTAGCTGGTCACTTCTGAATCTCCATGTAGGATGTTTTGGTGTGACCAGGCGCGCCAGGTCAGGGGATGAGGCGATGAGCAGTGAGCGCTACACGCCACGACTGATATAGTTTTTTTTTTTTTTTTTTGGCGAGAACACGCTTGATATAGAGTTGCTGGGTTATGTTATTTTTTTTTCAAAATTCCACCAATCTATTAATAATCATCAATAGTAGTACAAAGAGACCTAAAAGTAATAAAAATTATAAAATAAGTCATTGGACCATGTAGCGGACCTCTATGTTGGAGGTGGTGATTTGGTCGGTTACAATAAAACCCAATATATAAAATATATATAAATAAATTTAAAAATGTCAAAAAGTCTGAAAGAAAATTTCATGTGTGTGTCTCCGAACATTCTGTGTTTGCACACAATCTTTCGTCAAAAAAATAAGATTTTATGTGATTCGTGTAAAAATACAGAAAAAAGTCCAAGAATGATTATATTAGAGCATCCGAATTTATCTTTTCTTTCACATGGCACAAAAATGTCCGTTTTCCCAAAAAACATGTACACAAACATAGAATGTCCGAATATATATGCAAATATTTTTTCTAAACTTTTTGACATATCAAAATATGTTTTTGAACAATGGGCTCATCTGCATCCATGGACCGAATTGGATTTCCACTCATACGTTATTTTTATTATGGCATTGAAGAAAAAACTTTAGAGATCTCGATGATATGCTCATTATAGATTTGTTTTGTAATCGTTGGAGATAGCTATTATATTATGATATTGATTGTCAAGAAAAAATGAATTATGAAGGTGAGTGAGTAGGCGACATAAGCTGCCACTTTTTTGTCGGTGAAAGGATTTTTAACTCAAAAAGTCTCATCAACACGCTACAAGCAACAGAGTTTATAACCGGTCTCTGCATGACAAGACGCACACTAGCCATAACGTTAAAAATCGAGTAAAGTTTGAAGAAAAACTCTTATTCATGCGACAAAAATAAGAAAAAAATCCTGACTCATAAGAAGGGCCTACGCCTCCATTCATATCGGGTAAAAAGGTTATTAGTTCCCTGCTCCACGTGTATACACACCGTCATGAAGATCCCATTGGATTAGGTCGCTGTAGATGGGATCAATTGCGGGACTAGTGCATGCATGGGTAGATAACATGCAACAGGGATGATTTTTTTTCAAACACGTCATTCTTGCAAAGTGGCAATGCCTAACAGCCGCTTCAAAAAGTATGTTTTTTCTAAAATTTGGGTGGTATTTTAGCCAATTGCCAAACAGTTTGATGCAACCGCGATAACAGACTATGAAGCTTATATAAGTTTGAATCTAAAAAACATATGTCTTACTATCTTATTACAATGACAGAAACAACATTTTTTTCATGCCAATTTTCATATTGTCTTTTAGTAAAGTGACAACCCTTCTTATATAGAATAAAACTAATGTTTATCGTGACTTGCCCAACCCCTAAACCTGCACATGTTTAGTTAATCAACCCATAGCATCGCATGCGTATTTTCTGTTAATTGAGCAATCCACACAAGTGAAGTCGGTTCTCATAAGCATTGCCATATACTTCATCACCATGCTTGACATCCCCATTGAGGTGATCATGAAGATTGATAGTTTGAGAAGGGCATATTTGTGGCTGGCTTGCAACAAGGTTACTCGTGAGAAATGTGAAGTTAATTGGGATTTGGTTTGCAATCCTAAAGATAAAGGAGGACTTGAAATCCTTAACCTCAAAAAGTATGCTAGCACTCTAAGGCAAAGGTTGCATTGGCAACCTTGGAAGGAGGAGGACAAGACATGGGTAGGCCTAACCCTTCTACCCCCAAGGATCATGACCTCTTTCTGGTGGTGACAAAAGTTACCGTTGGAGATGGGAAAAAGGCACTCTTTTGAGAGGTAAGTTAGCTTGATGGAATGAGGCCAAAGGATGTGGCACCCCTTATTTTTGATATATCAAATAACACGCGATGTTCGGTTCAAAAAGCCTTGCAAAATGATTTTTGGATCTCACAAATCAATACTCAAAATGGTCGTTCCTTGCATCACATCGAACAATTCTACAATCTTTGGGATATGCTTGCCACCATGCATTTAGATCCACACATTCCGGATGATATAGAACACAAGTTTACAAGTGATGGATGCTACTCACCTAAATCAGCATATAAGATGCAATTCTTGGGGGCAAACCACATCTCTGATGCCTCCCACGGTTTGGAAACCTTGGGAAACTCTTAAATGCAAGATCTTTGCTTAGTGGTTCTTCAATATCGAGTTTGGATAGCGGATAGACTTGCTCATAGAGGGTTAGCCAAATTGTGGGCTTTACAATCTTTGTAATCAAAACCAAGAATCAGCCGCAACACACCTCCCGCTTAAATATCGCTTCTCCATGCATGTATGGAACAAACTCAAGAATTGGCTTGGCCTTCAAGACATTAACACCGCAGATTGGCATCAATACCAAACCTTCAATGAATGGTGGAAGGAGGTGCTGCACAAAAGGGGACCACAAAGGAAGGCTTTGGATTAATTTGCAATGAACTGGAATGCTAGGGTCTTCTGGAACTACTCCATAACCGATGATATGCTAGTGATTAAAATTGAGGAAACATCCATCTGGTGCCTCACCAGCGCAAAGGATCATATAGGAGCAGTATAATGCGGCGCGCGTAGTTATTTTTATGTTGGTCTTGGACTTTGCCAAGACATGCGTTGTAACACTTCTAGAAACCTTCTCCTTAATTAATGAAAGTGGCAATTTTTTTACCGTGTTTTAATCAAAAAGAGACTAATCGCTATGAGTCTCGTGCCCAAAAATATGTTTGCAGGTGAACGAGCATGTGGGCCCCCATGTGTGGTTTTGGTAGATAATGACAATCTTTATGGACTAATGTTTGTATTAAGTTGCACTTGTAGTATTTGTCCATTGGCATTGCTTGGAGCATGTGTTGCCTTCAAGGTAGATGAAATAAAGAAGAAGATGTGTTGTGCAAGCTCAAAATGCGCCATCTCTAAAAGATCTCATGTTTGATGCTTGCCATCCTCGGTGATTATGGATCGATGAAGACAAGGTCAAAGTATGCTCAAGGCAAAGGTATTCTTGATAGGTTTTCCCTTTTGACGGTCTCATGTTGTTAGTTGGGAGATCGGGTTTAGGATAGATAGCCGTACTATCAAGAGAGTCTCTCGCCTGAGTAACTCGATCATATCGTTCGGAGAGAGCTCAAACATTTGCATTCTTAGCATCATCTTTCTTGGTTGTTTGTTGGTCCTATCCATGTGAGGATATAGAGCTTGTGGTTATCTTCATAACAAGCTCTTGTTCATCAAAAACGGTTTTGCCTTTTATACCTTATTGCGTTTTTTATCTCGGGAGTTTTCCGGATGCTCACCGAGTGAGGTATCTCACATTATAATACTTGATACTTTATCACTTGGTGATATTCATTTTTTTACCTTTTGGTTGGGTAGCTCTTGTCATCCTCTTTCCAACAAAATTGGTTTTGGGTCAATTGGAGTTCCGTAGCTAAAGTTATCACGGTTTGAAGTTGTCTTTATTTTGTTTGAAAAGAAAAAACAAAATCAGGTTTTTGGGTCGAGCGGTAGTACCGCTGGGTACTACCGGCCCATCCTGCGCATGCCCTCCCCTCCTCTGTGTCGCCCGATAGCCTAGGCCGGCACTACCGGGCCCAACCGGCAGTACCGGCCGGCCTAGCGAATTCCCTAGCTTGCTCAGCTCCCCAGCTGCTTCGCTCGCTTGCGCGCCTACCTGGCCGCTCCCACTCACACTGCACCTGCGCGACGCCGGATCCCCTTTGCTTGCTTGCTGCCCGGCTTCCTTCGCTCGTGCCCAGTGGGCCGGTCCAGCTTGCCTTGTTCTCCACCGCTGCCGCTCGCCCACTAGGCCTTCCTCTCGCATGCCTAATTGCTTCGCTCCCGCTGCTACGCTCGCTGGCTCGCTTGTGCGCATCGCTAGCTGCCCCGATCCCGTGCGCTGCTTCCGCTCTCCTGCTCGTTGTTTGTTCGCCGCTCGCTGCGTGCGTTGACCCGCGTTCGTCTGCTTCCCTTGTGCTGCTGGGCACCTAGGCAGTAGTACCGCTGTGGGTCTGTACTACCGGCACAGGTCGGAGGAAAGGCCCCAACAGGCAGATCTGGCCCCTCCTTTAAATAACCCCCTTTTCCCTTTTGTCTAATTACTTCTTCTTTCTCTATTTGCTCAAGCCCTTTTCCCCCATTTGCCTAATTGATTTGATCTTGATTCTTTCTCCCCCTCCAATGATTCTTGCCAATATTTGAGGGGTAGATAGAGGAGATCTAGATCTACAATTTGACCAAGCCTTTTCATCTCTTTGTGAGTGAATCTTTGGGATCTAGATCTTTGGGGGATTTTGTGTTCCCCTTTGTGTTCTTCCTCTCTTGTTCCCCTAATTGCTTTAGTAGCCTTGTTGGAACTTGAGAGTGAAGATTTGGGGCATCTTTGTGGTGTTCTTGCCATTTGCATTAGGTGCATCGGTTTGTGTTCTCTCTGGAAGATTACATTGGTGAAATCAAGAATTTTGTCCCTCTTGGGTTCTTGGAACCCTAGACGGTTGTGTGGCCTTTATGGCGTGTTCTTGGGGTCTTCAATTAAGTTGTGAAGCTCCCCCAAGATTGAGGCCTTGGTGGCGATTATGGGAGCCTCCAATTAAGTTGTGGAGATAGCCCCAATCTTGTACGGGTTCGGTGACCACCCTCAAGTGTCCCATAGTGGAATGGGTGCTTGCCCACGTGGTGGGTGCTCGGGATAATAGGGTGAGGCCTCTTGTGGCGTTGATGGTCTTAGTACCGCCCACCCCTCCAACAAGACGTACTCCCTTGTTGGGAGGAACTAGGTAAAATATCATCGTTCATGTGTGCCTCGGTTATATCTATACCCAAGCTCTTTACTTATGCACTTTACATTGTGATAGCCATGGTGCTTGAAGTAATCTATATTGCTATTGCGTTGTTGCTTGTCTTGCTTAGCACAAGTTGTTAGTGCACATAGGTGAACCTTAGTATATCTAATCTTTGTGCTTGACAAAAGAAAACGCTAGTTTTATTCCACCATTGTTAAGCCCATCTCGTAGAAGTTTTAAACCGCCTATTCACCCTCCTCTAGGGGACATCCGTGATCTTTCAATTGGTATCAGATCAAGGTCTCTTGCTTTTTGGCTTCACCGCCTTAAGAGTAAAGATGTCGTCTAGTAGAGTAGTGCACGATTCCTTTTACATATTCGATGGCACAAATTATGATGTTTGGAAATCTCGCATGCTAGATTATTTTCGGGACATTCACCCATGCATCGAGGGAATTCTATATATGGGTTTTTCTTCTCCTATGGATCCCCCAAACGAATCTTTAGAGGAGAAGATGAATTCTTATATAGATTCTCAAGCTACTAAAGTGATTTTACTTGTTGTGAGCAATGTAGTTATTTCTTCAATCATGCCTTATCGGAGTGCTCATGAGATATGGACAAGGCTTCAAGAAAAATATGATGTCTCCAACTTTATTGAGGATGATTGTGTTCCCTCCACCTCCGGCTGTGATGAGTTATCATCTTCTACCACTTCACCAATATGTGATTTTTCACAAGGTAATGATATGGTGAGTGGGTATAGAAATTGCAATTTGGATAGTGAGCTTACTATTGATAATCCTTCATCTCTATCTAGTTGCAATGGTCTATCTTTGGACTCTAAAACTTGTAGCACTCAAAACTCCTCATATGCTTGTGTTGATAGTCCTTGCATATCTTGTAGAAATAACTTAAATAAATATCATGATGAATATGCTTTCTTTGTCTTGTGGCCATGATAAAAAATGCTTCTATTTCCTCTAGTGCTTGTGTTGCTAACCATGTAGAGGAAACCAAAGATTATATGGGTCAATACAAGGTTTTGGATGGAGCTTCAAGTTTAATCTCACCTTCATCTTCTTCCGGTTCTCACATATGCCTTATGGCTAAGGGAACTAAGGTAACCTCTTTGGATCCCATGGCATCTCATAATGATGATGATGTTGTGGATGATGATAGTGAGGAAGAAGAGGATGAGATTTTCTCTTTAGATGAAAAGGATGAGGTTGTTTATCGTGCTCTTGTTAATAATAATATTGCTTGCTCTAACTTCATTGAAATCTTGACCTTTGCAATGGAGAGCAAGAAAATTATTAAGCAATTGCAAGCTCAAGATGAGGAGTAAGATCACACCATTGAAAAACTTCAAAGTCTCTCTAATGATCTAATAAAAGCCTTTTTTTAGAGGAACAAACCACCAAGGAGTCTCTTGAGGAAACCTTTTGTCTATAATTATCTAGAGTAAAGGAAAACCATGATAGAGAACTTCTGGTGGCAAGTTCTCTCAAAACTAGAAATGATGAACTTGTAGTTGCCCATGCTAAACTTGTTGAGGATTTTAAGCACCTCGAAAATGGCTCTCGGGTTGTTAAGAGTGAGCTCATCAAACTCACCGAGTCACATGAGCAACTTAAAGCTTCATATTCAAAAGATCTTGCAAAGTTGCCCTTACCTCTTGAAATTAATAATGATGCTTGTGCTACTAACTCTATTTCTTGTGAAGCATCTATTGTGAAGGAGAATGTTGAGCTAAAGGCTCAACTTGCTTTGCTAACTAGCAAATATGGGAAATTGGAAAAAAAGTCATGTTAAGCTCTCAAGCTCGCATGATGATCTTCTAGTCTCCCATGATAGGCTAAAGTTAGCTCATGAGGCCATTATGTCAAAGGTAACATCTAGTGGGCCTCATGTGGACATTAACACTACTTCTACTCCTAATGTGATATTGACATGTGCTAGTCCTTGTAATTCATCCACTCATGCTATTGCTGCATCTTGTGATGAATTACAATCTTTTCCTTGTTGCTCTAACAATGTAGACTCCACTTCCTCTACTACTATTGTTGTTGACACTAACCATGTAGAGGAAAACAAGAAGCTCAAGGCTCAAGTCACTTCTTTGAAGAATGACTTGAAAAAGGGTCATAAAGGGAAGGCCACACTCAACAACATCTTGAGTGTGCAAAAATCTCCCAATGACAAGAGTGGACTTGGATTCAAGTCCAATATCAAGAACACGTCCACTAACAAGTTGAAGCACAAGGGCAACAAGAAGAATAGCCTAGATCAAGCGAAGTATTCGGCCAACATTATTTGCTTCAAGTGCAAGGAAGAAGGGCATTATGTTAGATCTTTCCCATTGAAGAAGAAGCCTCTTGGTGTGAAGCAACAAGGAAAGCGGCCTAAAGCTCTACCTCAAGTTGTAGATGGGCCTCTTCCTAAGAGGACTACTCGAGCTCTTCCTCAAGTTGTGGCATCACCTAAGAAGAAAGTTAGCAAGACAAGAACTTGCTACATTTGTCGTGAGAAGGGGAACATTTCTTCCTCATGCACTAGTGGTAACTCCTCACCCAACCCTATCATGATTCATGATGCTTATTCACTTTGTAAGGATGAGGTGGGAAATGTGTTTGCCAAATATGTTGGTACCCAAAGTGGTGTCAAGAAAAGAACTATTTGGGTTGCCAAGCCTATTGTGACTAACTTCTTAGGACCCAACTTGGTTGGGGACCAACAAGCCAAAACTTGATCAATATGTGATTTTTTGAGGACAGTGGGGACTTGGTTTTATCATGAAGAATTGAGGGATCTTCATCTGTTATATTTGTCAAGCCAAGTCATGTGGATTTTATTGCCTCTATTATATTTCCAATGTTCCTCCTTGTGGTAACATATTCTTAACTCATTACATTGAAAGTTACTCTCCCCTTATGCATGTGTTGGTTGTGTACCTTGCATGTTTGTTGTATATGTTTTGCTTACCATTTCCTTATCTTGAGTTATCAAGTATATTTGTGTTTGTTGGTTTGCACACCATGTATGAGTGTTTCTTGTGTTGGATCTATTATTGAATTATATTTGGTATCTTATTTGGCTCTTATGAGAGATTAATGGACTATCCCATTTTGGGGGAGTGATATGATTGGCATTTCACAATCCTAAAAATGCGTGTACATGAGGAATACCACCTAGGATTGATTTAGCAATATTATCTAGTCTCTATGTGGTATGTGTCTCATGATAAATTTATGTTCTATAGTGTCCATTAATTATCTCTATATGGATCTTTTTTCCTCGTGGTGAGATTTATTGTTTATCACATTATGGGGGAGTCATATGCGTAGTGCATATTACAAGCCTAGAAAATGTGAAAATTCGAGGTTGTGTCGCTTAGCATTAATATTGATAATTATCTAGCTCCTATGTGACACATTGGCTCAAACAAGTTCGAAGTTGCTTGAATGCATTTGTTTCTCATCTTTTGGATCTTTGTTTATGTGAGTGGTGATGTCTACGCACTTCTATTCTTGTAGATAGTTGTTGGGCCTCCAAGTGTAGAGGTTTGTAGAACAACATCAAGTTTCCCTTAATTGGATCACCCAAGGTTTATCGAACTTAGGGAGGAAGTGGTCAAAGGTATCCCTCTCAAGCAACCCTGCAATCAAGATACAAGAAGTCTCTCGTGTCCCCAACACACCCAATACACTTGTCAGGTGTATAGGTGCACTAGTTCGGTGAAGAGATAGTGAAATACAAGTGGTATGGATATAAGACAACGGTGCCAAAAAAGAGCTTGACGGGAGGAAAAGACTAAAGGCAAAAGGATGGAAGCAAGCAAACATGTAACATAACTAATTGTAAATGGTGTTTCAATGTTTAGAAACAAGGACTAGGGATCTGTACTTTCGCTAGTGAACACTCTCATATAAATATCTTCTCTTTATGATACTACTCTGAACTACTCTCTGGTTGGACACTCTAATCCATGGTAGGGCTATAACAGCACACCTCAAAGTCCGCTTTCCCCATCTAGATAACCCCACACTGTCACCTTGAGCGCTAGATGGTTCCAACAAACACCGCAATTTCATAGATACATCCAACTCCAAATATAACTCATAACAAGTATTTATGTAACCTTAGCCAAAGTGCCACACGCGTGGGGATAAGCAGAGATTCATTAAAGCAATTGAGTAGCAGAATAGATCTATAGATTACAAAGCTCATGATCTCATAAAATCAAGCATAGAGAGAGAGATGAACACATAGCTACCGGTAGAGCCCTTAGCCTCGAGGAAGAACTACTCCCTCATCATCATGGGACTCAGCAACGGCGATGGAGATGGTAGTGGAGATCGATGGAGATGGCTCCGGGGGCACCTCCCCATCCCGACAGGGTGCTAGAACAGAGACTTTCTGTCCCCCGTATCTCCCCTTCGGTGGCGGCGGCGCTGCGGAACTTTTCATGGCTAGAGGCTAGATTCTTTAGGGTTTCTCATCGGGAGGCTTCTTATAGGCGAAGGGGCGGTGTCAGAGGGTGGACCAGGGGACCACACCACCTGGTGGCCCGGCCAGGGGGGATCCGCGCCACCACATGGTGTGCCTAGCCCCTTTCTGTCTCGTCTTTTGGCTCCGTGACTCTTCCGGTAAAATATCGACTTTGGCTTTTGTCCTATCCAATTTTGAGAATATTCATTTTCTAGCTTTTCTGGAACCAAAAACAGAAGAAAACAGGTAATTGACACTGTGGCATCTTGTTAATAGGTTAGTCCCATAAAATGCATAAAAGTATCTCAAAGTATGAACAAAACATAAGAAAGTAGATATAAAACAAGCATCGAACATCAAAAATTATAGATACGTTTATGACGTATCCGCATACCCAAGCTTAACTCCTGCTCGTCCTCGAGTAGGTAAGTGATGAAAAGAAAGAATAATTTTTGAGGTGACATGCACCATCATAAACTTGATCAAAGTATTTGTAAAACATTGATTGTTGGGATCATAGTACTTCAACATAGCATGAAAGATAAAGTTCTAATAATAAGACATAGCAACTATGTTGTAACATGAAAAGGTACAAACAAAATATTCATGAATAACAATGCATTGAAAGACGTTTGTTTTTTTCACATTTAGAAAACATAGCATAGTGGCATTCAGCTTGTCCCTCATGGAGTAGCAAAACATAAATGCATAGGACACCTTCAAAGTTCATAAGGGTGACTAGATACAAATAGTTCAAGAACAAGCAATATCAAAGTTATGAATCAATCAACAAGTCTTGGGACACTGCACATTAAACGAAGAATGACCACTATGCTCTCTCAATAGGTGCATAAATTTAGAAGATGGAGACTCAACATAAAAACTAAAAGAAAGGCCTTCATAGAAGGAAGCAGGGATTCAAGTCTCATAAAGAGCTTCCAAAAATTATGGTACTTATTAGCTTTTAGCTTTCATTGCCCCTATCATAAGCATCTTGAAGTGATTAAGGTTAAAGTGAACAAAATATGGAGTATATGCTTGACGAAGTATAAGTTGGCAATCTCATGTCCCTTGAATACGAGGGCTGCTCCTCATGCTACTCAAGTTTAGTTACCGGTAAGTTCTTGTCATAGTAAGTACATGTGTATCATAGAGAACTGCCAACGGGGAACCCCTTGCCCGATGATACGGAAGAATCCCCATATCAAAATGACAAGGCAAGCAGACAATAAGCAACTCAGCATCTTCTTATTACCATGGGAAAATGGTGCTTTTTTCTCTCTTTTCTCATCTTTTTTTTCTTTTTTTCTCAATCTCTATCTTTTTTTATATAAGAAGAATGCTTCATAGATTTCTCATTATGGTTACGTTGCAGGTTTCCACCATGATTAGGCATGGATTAGACCAGCCGCCCAGGCGTTTCTCTAACACACATACATAACTCCATGGACTTACAAGCTCCCCTTTCATTTCACACCGACGACATCCATAAACAAAAGAGCATGATATCAACTGGGTACAATGTACAAGTGCAATGTTGAAAGCGTTCCCCATGACAGCATGGTTCTACGAATTCCGAACGTATAAGTGCAAGCATATACAACATAGACGACACAATGGTTCAAGTTTATTAGGGGCAAGAAAAGTAAAGTGTTCCATCAAGTTCGTGAGAGCTTTAATCACTAATTTTCACATAACAAGTTTAATTCGGAAGGTAGATAAAACATGAATATACTTGGAATAGCAAATACTAATAGGTAGGTATGGTGGACTCTTTGGAATAACTTGATTTTATTTGGAGTTGGATGCATGAGTGTAACTCATGCTTGGTATGGAGGCTAGCAAAAGACTGGGAGCGACCAACTAAGAGAGCAATAATGGTACTAATCATGCAAAGCGACAAAACATCATTAATTAAAGCAACATCATTAATTAAAGCATAAAGTGATATTAGAAGTCAAAAACTAAATTATCATAGATGCTATGGTGACTTGGTATAGTCTTAACATGGTGTGATCATGCGCCAAGTCAACCCAAATAAAGTATTAAAGGAGAATACCACAATATTATGCTTTTATATGCTAAAACAATGCATGATTCTTTCAAGGCACATTAAGCAATCTCAATTGTTTATAACATGTCATGCTACAGCAAAAACCATTAAGCATAAAGCCAAAACAATATCAAGAATGACATGACAAAGCATAGGCCACAGTAAAAAACAAACTCCTTTTTACCACTTAAGCATGAACTTTTCCTAGTCTTTTCCAATCCAAATCAACTTTATTTCAAAACTAATGCATGAATGAGGGGGTCCAACCAATTTATTCAAGAAAACTAAGCAAACAAAAACCAAAAAAAAACAAAGACGCTCCAAGAACAACACAATTGTGCATGATACAATAAAAATGAAGTGTTTGGAAGAAACCTGAAATTTTTATTGATGAAGAAGGGGCTGCCTTGGGCATCCCTAAGCTTTGACGCTTGTACTTCTTGGATATTTCTTGGGGTGACACGGGGTGGCATCCCCAAGCTTGATATTTTGTCCATTCTTCATCTCATAACATTACTCTTCCCTAAACCTAAAAATTTTCCTTCATACAAAACTTCACACAATCTTCATTAGCAACATTAGTATGTTCAAAAGATAATAGACCTTTGGGGTTTTGGGTTTAAAACGGCATAAATTTCACTAAATACACAAGCTACTGTAGCAATTCCCTCAAAAAGCTCAATTTCTACCAAAAGAACCCAAAAAGGAATCAATAAGAAGCAAATGCAAATAATGGCAGAAATCTGTCAAAACAGACCAGTAGGTAGAAACCGAGTTTTTCAAAGACCTTCTGTTGCTCAAATATAAAAGTGTTGAACTAACGAAAGTTGGATAACAATCTGAGGCATAAGCACAAAAAATTACAGCTCAAACCGACGTATAGAGAATTTTCACGAGTTTTTACAGCGAAGAACAAAAATCTGTTTCAGGACAACAACTTTCCCAAATATTACTTCCCTCTCATTAGAGGTTATTATTGGCACAAAAATCAAAAATAAAAAAGAATAAGGAGAGGTTATTACAGAAGTAATAACTTCCAAGACTCAAGAAAACTATTGTGTTATCTCCCAAGAAGTACTTTTCTTTAATGCCTTTAAGTTAGGCATGATAGTTTGACAAGATGCTCACATAAGAAATATGAATTGAAGTAAAAGAGAGCATCAAGAAGCAAATTCAAAGCACATTTAAGTCTAACCTACTTCCTATGCATAGGAATCTTGTAAAGAAACAAGTCATGAAAGCACAAAGCAACAAGCATAGTAAAGCAAAACAAGTGCAACTTCAAGACTTTCAACATAAAGAGGGGAAACTTAATATTATTGAGATGTATAAAACCATGTTTCCCTCTCTCATAATAACTTTTAGTAGCATCATGAATAAACTTAACAATATAACTATCACATAAAACATTCTTATCATGATCCACATGCATATAATCATTATTACTTTCCACATAAGCGTAGTTATTCTTATTAATTGTAGTGGGAGCAAATTCAACAAAATATCTATCATTATTATTCTCATCACCATAATCATCAAATATAGGAGGCATATTGTAATCATAATTAATTTTCTCCTCAATAGTATGTGGACTGAAAATATCATATTAATCATTGTAATCATCATATATTGGAGGTATAGTATCATCAAAGTAAAATTTCTCCTCCATGCTTGGGGGACTAAAATTATCATGCTCATCAAAACCAGCTTCCCCAAGCTTAGAATTTTCCATAGCATTAGCAATAATGGTGTTCAAAGAATTCATACTAATAATATTGCTATTAGCATGTAAATAAAGTTCCATAGGTTTTTTAATTTTCTCTTCAAACACTTCATGTCCTAACTCAAGATAAATACTATAAAGCTCTCTAATTTTGTTGTTGTTTTCCATTAAGCCTAACTAGTTAAAACAAGAAACAAAAAGACAAAATTGCAGAATCTAAAGGAAATAACTTTGAGCACTCACACCGGAGGATGTGAGTACCTTTTACCTTACCTCCCCGGCAACGGCGCCAGAAAATAGCTTGATGTCTATGCACTTCTATTATTGTATATAGTTGTTGGGCCTCCAAGTGCAGAGGTTTGTAGAACAGCAGCAAGTTTCCCTTAAGTGGATGATACATTGCTAACGTATCTATAATTTTTGATGTTCCATGCTTAGTTTATATCTACTTTCTTATGTTTTTCCCACACTTTGGAGTACTTTTTATACACTTTCTTGGAATAACCTATTAACAAGATGCCACAGTGCTAGCTGCCTGTTTTCTGCTGTTTTTGGTTCCAGGAAAGTCAGAAAATGAATATTCTCAGAATTGGACGGGACAGAAGCCAAAGTCAATATTTCACCGAGGGGGGACATGGAGCCAGAATACGAGACGGAGAGGGGCCAGGGGCCGCCCACACCACCTGGCCACGCGGCCAGGCCTGGCCCGTGCCAGGGGGTGGTGTGGCCTCCTAGGGCACCCCCTCGGCCTCCGCTTTCTCCTATATGTTGCCTCTGATACAGAAACCCTAAGTACCCGATCAGAAATCCACGAAAGAGTCTATAGCTGTCGTCATCTCCATCCCTAGATCGGGAGCGATCTAAACCTCTTCCCGGCACCCTGCCGGAGGGGAGAATTCACCCTAGAGGCCTTCTTCATCACCATGCAAGCCTCCGGTGTGATGCGTGAGTAGTTCATCCTTGGACTACGGGTCTATGTAGTAGCTAGATGGTTGGTTCTTCTCCTTTGTGCTACCATGTTTAGATCTTGTGAGCTCCGTTCATGATCAAGATCATCTATTTGTAATCATACATGTTGTGTTTGCGAGGATTCGATGGATATTGAGATGCTATTTCAGATTGATTATTGATTCTATCATGTCTTTGTTATTTGTGATCTTGCATGCTCTCCGTTGTTAGTAGATATCTTGGCCGAGTAGATGCTAGCAACTCCAAGAGGGAGTATTTATGCTCGATAGTGCGTTCATGCCTCTAGTAATCTGGGGAAGTGACAGAAATCTCTAAGGTACTAGATGTGTTGTTGCTACTAGGGAGAAAACAGCAATCCTTTGTTCATAGAACAATCGTAAAGTTTACTTTACACGCAATGTGTAATGCAATTATTTGTTGCTTGCAACTTAATACTAGAGGGGGTTTGGATGATAACCTGAAGGTGGATTATTAGTCATAGATGCAATTGGATTACGGTCTATGTATAATGTTGTAATGCCCAATCAAATCTCATAGGAGTCAAGATGATTAGTATATGCATATATGCTTTCTCGATGTTTGTCAAGTGCCCCGCTGTAATTTGTTCACCCAATATGTCATCTATCTTAAGGAGAACTACCACTAGTGAACTATGGACCCTGGTCCTTTCTTTTACCATCAATCTACAACCGTTTACTATTTTTGTTTCCTTTCTGCAAGCTATTACTTTCTTCCACACAATACGTTTAATCCTTTGTTTTCAGCAAAACCGGTGAGATTGACAACCTCACTATAAGTTGGGGGCAAAGTTCTGTGGTTGTGTTGTGCAGGATTCCAAGTTGGAAACAACACCTTGGAGGTGTTTCTTTCTCCTAATGGTTCGATAACCTTGGTTTCATAACTGAGGGAAACTTACTACTGCGCTCATCATACCTTCCTCTTGGGGTTCCCCAACAAGCTCGATATCAACCACGAGTCAGCAAGTAGTTTTCTGGCGCCGTTGCCGGGTTGTCAAGGACATCTTCATAAGGGGAGTCCCTCATAACCAATCTCTTTACTTTGTTGTTTTTGTTTTTCTTAGTTTATTTTTGCTTTGTTTGCTTGTTTCTTTATCAAAAACACAAAAAATTAGTTGTACTAAGTTTGCTTTCTTTATTAAAAACACAAAAAAATTATTATTAGTTCCTATCTTAAGTTTCCATTATGTCTTGCATTTCTCCAGTCACTATGTCACCTGAGGAAATGATTTTCACTTTCAAACAAGGAATTGAAGAGAGTTTCAAAGAAGCTTGGTCTTGAATCTCTGATTTACATGAAAAAACTGAACCTAAAATGACTCAAAGCTTGTTTCTTAGCAGTTTTTATCTTGGAATTGCTCTTTGCTATAGATATGCTTTGGATGCTATAGTGGGAGGAGATTTCCTCCAATCCAATGAGGATGATGCTTTTAATGCCATGAAGAAGTTGGTCTTACAACTTGCCTAGCAAATCTGATTCTTCCTTTATAAACATATTTGCTAGATTGAACACTCTTGAGACCCACACTACTAGTTTAAAAGATTGCTATAATACGCTTAGAGAGCATCATGATTATGTTCCAATAAATTCTGAACCCTCAAAATGGCTTCCCACAGTGAAGATTGTTATAAATAATGAAACTTTTCATGCTCACTGTGATATCATGTCTGAATTCTGTCTTATGTCTAAGGATATCTATGAATCTTTGAATCTTTGGGGACTTTCTGAAGGAGGAGGAGAAATATTTCTTGCTAATAATGCCACAATATTACCCATTGGAATAGCTAGAGGAGTGTTTACAAAGATCCTAGGGAAAATGGTTTCTACTGATTATCTTGTTATTGAATGTGTAGGAAAAGGACAAATTACACTTGGAAGATCCCTATTAAAACTCCTTGGAGTAATAATAGATGTGGAAAAGGGCACCATGCATTTTGCTTCTCCACAAAACAATCATATGTTCCCCAAGGTTAAGAATAAAAGTAAGGGAGATAAGGGCAAGAAATTTGGTTTTAATGCTTCTTCATTTGAGAATACTTGATGCTTTTCTTGCTTCTTATGCCTAACTTAAAGGCGTTAAAGAAAAGTACTTATTGGGAGATAACCCAAAAGTTTTAGATGAGTCTTGGAAGTTATTACCTCTGTAATAACCGCTCCTTATCCTTTTTATTTGCTTTTTGTGCCAAGAGTAACCTCTAATGAGAGAGAAGTAATGCTTGGAAAAGTTGTTGTCCCGAAACAGATTTTTGTGCTTTACTGTAAAACTTTGTGTAAAATCTCTGTACATCATTTTGAGGCGTGACTTTTTTTGCTTCTGCCCCAGGTTGTTATCTAACTTTCGTTAGTTCAACACTTTTCTATTTGAGCAACAGAAGGTCTTCGAAAAAATTGGTTTTTACCTGCTGGTCTGTTTTGATAGATTTCTGCCATTATTTGCATTTGCTTCTTGTTGATTCCTTTTTGAGTTCTCTTTGGGGAATTGAGCTTTTTGAGGGAAGTGCTACAGTAGCTTGTGTTTTACTGTAAGTTTTATTGGTGTTGAAACTGAACCTAAAGACTTATTATCTTGAGTGCACTAATGTTGCTAATAAAGATTGTGTGAAGTTTTGTATGAAGGAAAAATTTCAGGTGTATGGAGAGAATGATGTAATGAGATGAAGAATGGACTCAAGCTCAAGATTGGGGATGCCACCTATGTCACCCCTAGAAATATCCAAGAAGTACAAGCGTCAAAGCTTGGGGTTGCCCAAGGCATCCCCTTCTTCATCAATAAAAATCCCAGGTTTCTTCCAAACACTTCATTTTTATTGTTTCATGTATAGTTGTGTTGTTCTTGGAGCGTCTTCATTTTTGTTTTTGGTTTTTTGTTCGCTTGGTTTGCTTAGTTTGCTTGAATAAATTGGTTGGACCCCCTCTTTCATACATTAGTTTTCAAATAGTTTGGTTTGGTTTGGAAAGAAGTAGGAAAAGTTCATGCTTAAGTGGTAAAAAGAGCTTGTTTTTGACTGTGGCCTATGCTTTGTCATGTCATGCTTGATATTGTTTTGGCTTTATGCTTAGTAATTTTTGCTGTAGCATGACATGTTACAAATAATTGAGATTGCTTAATGTGCGTTGAAAGAATCTTGCGTTGTTTTAGCATATTAAAGCATAGTATTATGGTATTCTCCTTTGATGCTTTATTTGGGTTGACTTGGCGCATGCTCACACCATGTTATGACTATCCCAAGTCACCATAGCCTTTATGATCCTTTAGTTTTCGACTTTTAATATCACTTTATGCTTTAATTAATGATGTTTTGTCTCTTTGCATGATTATGGCCATTATTGCTCTCTTAGTTGGTCGCTCCCAGTCTTTTGCTAGCCTCCATAACCAACTATGAGTTCCACTCATGCATCCAACTCCAAATAAAACCAAGTTATTCCAAAGTGTCCACCATACCTACCTATTAGCATTTGCTATTCCAAGTATATTCATGTTTTTATCTACCTTCCGAATTAAACTTGTTATGAGAAAACTAGTGATTAAAGCTCTCACGAACTTGATGGCACACTTTACTTTTATTGCCCCTAATAAACTTGAACCATTATGTCATCTATGTTGTATATGCTTGCACTTATATGTTGGGGATTAGCAGAACCATGTTGTCATGGGGAACGCTTTCAACATTGCACTTGTACTTTGTACCTAGTTGATATCATGCTCTTTTGTCTATGGATGTCGTCGGTGTGAAATGAAAGGGGAGCTTGTAAGTCCATGGAGTTATGTATGTGTGTTAGAGAAACGCCTGAGCCGGCGGTCTAATCCATGCCTAATCATGGTGGAAACCTGCAGCGTAACCATAATGAGCAATCTATGAAGCATTCTTCTTATAAAAAAATAGATAGAGATTGAGAAAAAGAAAAAAGAGATGAGAAAAGAGGAAAGAGAGAAAAAAGCACCACTTTCCCATGGTAAATAAGAAGAATGCTAAGATGCTCGTTGTCTACTTGCCTTGTCATTTTGATATGGGGATTCTTCCGTATCATCGGGCAAGGGGTACCCCGTTGGCGGTTCTCTATGATACACATGTACTTACTAGGACAAGAACTTACCGGTAACTAAACTTGAGTAGCATGAGGAGCGGCCCTCGTATTCAAGGGACATGAGATTTCCAAGTTATACTTTGTCAAGCATATACTCCATAGTTTGTTCACTTTAACCTTAATCACTTCAAGATGCTTATGATAGGGGCAATGAGAGCTGAAAGCTAATAAGTACCATAATTTTTGGAAGCTCTTTATGTGACTTGAATCCCTGCTTCCTTCTATGAAGGCCTTTCTTTTACTTTTATGTTGAGTCTCCATCTTCTATCTTTATGCACCTATTGAGAGAGCATAGTGGCCATTCTTAGTTTAATGTGCATTGTCCCAAGACTTGTTGATTGATGCATAACTTTGATATTGCTTGTTCTTAAACTATTTGTATCTAGTCACCCTTATGAACTTTGAAGGTGTCCTATGCATTTATATTTGCTACACTATGAGGGACAAGCTGAATGCCACTATGCTATGTTTTGTTTATGTGAAACAAACAAACATCTTGCAAAGCATTGTTATTCATTAATCTTTTGTTTGTGCCTTTTCATGTTACAACATAGTTGCTATGTCTTATTGTTAGAACTTTATCTTTCATGCTATGTTGAAGTACTATGATCCCAACAATCAATGTTTTACAAATACTTTGATCAAGTTTATGATGGTGCATGTCACCTCAAAAATTATTCTTTCTTTTTATCACTTACCTACTCGAGGACGAGCAGGAGTTAAGCTTGGGGATGTTGATACGTTGCTAACGTATCTATAATTTTTGATGTTCAATGCTTGGTTTATATCTACTTTCTTATGTTTTGCCCACACTTTGGAGTACTTTTATACACTTTCTTGTACTAACCTATTAACAAGATGCCACAGTGCTAGCTGCCTGTTTTCTGCTGTTTTTGGTTCCAGGAAAGTCAGAAAATGAATATTCTCGGAATTGGACGGGACAAAAGCCAAAGTCAATATTTCACCGAGGGGGACACGGAGGCAGAATACGAGACGGAGAGGGGCCAGGGGCCACCCACACCACCTGGCCTAGCCTGGCCCATGCCAGGGTGTGGTGTGGCCGCCTAGGGCACCCCCTCGGCCTCCGCTTTCGCCTATATATTGCCTCCGATACAGAAACCCTAAGCACCCGATCAAAAATCCACAAAAGAGTCTGTAGCCTCCATCATCTCCATCCCTAGATCGGGAGGGATCTAAAGATCTTCCCGGCACCCTGACGGAGGGGAGAATTCACCCTAGAGGCCTTCTTCATCACCATGCAAGCCCCCGGTGTGATGCGTGAGTAGTTCATCCTTGGACTACGGTTCCATGTAGTAACTAGATGTTTGGTTCTTCTCCTTTGTGCTACCATGTTTAGATCTTGTGAGCTCCATTCATGATCAAGATCATCTATTTGTAATCATACATGTTGTGTTTGCGGGGATCCGATGGATATTGAGATGCTATTTCAGATTGATTATTAATTCTATCATGTCTTTATTATTTGTGATCTTGCATGCTCTCCGTTGTTAGTAGATATCTTGGTCGAGTAGATGCTAGCAACTCCAAGAGGGAGTATTTATACTCGTTAGTGGGTTCATGCCTCTAGTAATCTAGGGAAGTGACAGAAATCTCTAAGGTACTAGATGTGTTGTTGCTACTAGGGAGAAAACAACAATCCTTTGTTCATAGAACAATTGTATTGTTTACTTTACATGCAATGCGTAATGCAATCATCTATTGCTTGCAACTTAATACTGGAGGGGGTTCGGATGATAACCTGAAGGTGGATTATTAGTCATAGATGCAGTTGGATTACGGTCTATGTACTCCCTCCCTTTCAAAATATAAGATGTTTTAATTTTGTGAAGAAAATGAATCTAGACCCCTTTTAGTATATAGATTCACCTCAAAGTTGAGTGAACCTACATATTAAAATAAGTCTAGATTCATCTTCTTCACAAACCTAAAACATCTTATATTTTAAAACGGAGGGAGTATAATGTTGTAATGCCCAATCAAATCTCATAGGAGTCAAGATGATTAGTATATGCATGTATGTTTTCTCGATGTTTGTCAATTGCCCCGCTGTAATTTATTCACCCAACATGAAATCTATCTTAAGGAGAACCACCACTAGTGAACTATGGACCCCGGTCCTTTCTTTTACCATCAATCTACAACTGTTTACTATTTTTTTGTTTACTTTCTGCAAGCTATTACTTTCTTCCACACAATATGTTTAATCCTTTGTTTTCAGAAAAATCGGTGAGATTGACAACCTCACTGTAAGTGGGGGGCAAAGTTCTGTGGTTGTGTTGCAGGATTCCAAGTTAGAACAACACCTTGGAGGTGTTTCCTTGCTCCTACTAGTTCGATAATCTTGGTTTCATAACTGAGGGAAACTTACTGTTATGCTCATCATACCTTCCTCTTGGGGTTCCCCAATGAGCTCGATATCAACCACGAGTCAGCAGTGGATCACCCAAGGTTTATCGAACTCAGGGAGGAAGTGGTCAAAGGTATCCCTCTCAAGCAACCCTGCAATGAAGATACAAGAAGTCTCTTGTGTCCCTAATACACCCAATACACTTGGCAGGTGTATAGGTGCACTAGTTCAGCGAAGAGATAGTGAAATACAAGTGGTATGGATATAAGACAACGGTGCCAGAAAAGAGCTTGACGGGAGGAAAAGACTAAAGGCAAAAAGATGGAAGCAAGCAAACATGTAACATAACTAATTGCAAACGGTGTTTCAATGTTTAGAAACAAGGCCTAGGTATCATACTTTCGCTAGTGAACACTCTCATATAAATATCTTATCTTTATGATACTACTCTGAACTACTCTTCGGTTTGACACTCTAATCCATGGTAGGGCTATAACAACACACATCAAAGTCCGCTTCCCCCATCTAGATAACCCCACACTATCACCTTGAGCGCTAGATGGTTCGAACAAACACCACAATTTCATAGAGACATCTAACTCCAAATATAACTCATAACAAGTATTTATGTAACCTTAGCCAAAGTGCCACACGGTGTGCACACTGTCAACTTCACAAACATGGGGATAAGCAGAGATTCATTAAAGCACTTGAGTAGCAGAATAGATCTATAGATTACAAAGCTCATGATCTCATAAGATCAAGCATAGAGAGAGATGAACACATAGCTACCGGTAGAGCCCTTATCCTCGAGGAAGAACTACTCCCCCATCATCATGGAAATCAGCAACAGTGATGGAGATGGTGGTGGAGATCGACGGAGATGGCTCCGGGGGCACCTCCCCATCCTGGCAGGGTGCCGGAATAGAGACTTTCTGTCCCCCGTATCTCCCCTTCGGTGGCGGCTGGATTCTTTAGGGTTTTCTCATCGGGAGGCTTCTTATAGGCGAAGGGGCAGTGTCAAAGGGTGGACCAGGGGCCCACACCACCTGGTGGCGCGACTAGGGGGACCCGCGCCACCACATGGTGTGGCCAGCCCCTGGCCCCTTTCCGTCTTGTCTTCTGGCTTCGTGAGTCTTCCGGTAAAATATCGACTTTGGCTTTTGTCCCGTCCAATTCCGAGAATATTCATTTTCTGGCTTTTCTAGAACCAAAAACAGAAGAAAACAGGCAACTGGCACTGTGGCATCTTGTTAATAGGTTAGTCCCAGGAAATGCATAAAAGTATCTCAAAGTATGAACAAAACATAAGAAAGAAGATATAAAACAAGCATGGAACATCAAAAATTATAGATACGTTTACGACGTATCAAGTGGTTCTTGGTATGTGTTTCCTCATATTTGTATCTCTATATCCACATGGAAACTATTAGTGTAACACCCCAAAACTTTAATCAAGATTATCAAGTTCTAATCACCTAATTTAGGGTTAACAAAAACTTTTACTAATAAAATTATTATGAATGCATGTTAGTTTGCATTAATGTGTGATTGATTGAAATTGCCATGCTTGATTGTTACAAATGATGTGAAATGGTTTAAAGGTGAATAATACATCGTCTAGGCCATTACACAAAAATCAAAAGAAAAAGAAATCAAAAAGGAATTAAATAACCAAATGGTCATTTTGACAAAAGTTAACCACTAGGTCACTTTGTGTGTTCCTAAAAGATAAATTTTAATAGAAACATTTCTATTTATTTCCACCCCTTGATAGACCAAGTAAAAGTGAATCAAGGCCCAGTTTATAAACTTACAAAAACATCTTTCAAATCAATTTAATGGATAATTGAAAATTGAATCTAGTTCATATGTTAAAATCACACTTTTTCAAAAACCTATCAAACCAGTTCCATTTGACCTCTCCAAGGAAACATAGATACTCAAGCTTAAGATCAAATCACTCAAAAAGTTTCATTCAAAAATTCCAAAGTACATTTCTTGCGGCCATTACCACAAACAACTTGCAGACACAGAACCATTACTGCCTAACATCACTGTTTTGGAGCAGTAATCTCCACCTCAGTTTCCCCTCTTAAACCCCCTATCTCCCCTGAGCCTAACCAAGCACTAGACAAGCCCCCCCTTAGCCATGTGCACAGTGGACAGCACGCCAGGAGCATCGCTGACCTTGCCCATGATGTGCACCAGACACGCCACACTCCACCACCACCCCTGTCCAAGCCTCGACCGCAGACGATCCCTGGATCACCCTAGAACTGCCGCGCCCTATGCCTTTGTGCCATGCCTAGAGCACGCCAGCTCGCCGTGCCCGACCAGCTCGCACAGACCACGCCTCACCCCCGCCTCGCGTGCACTAGCTCGCCATGATCACCCCAACCCCGCAGACAACCCCGTTCGCCACCACGCGACCCGCAGCTGCCGCACGCTGTCGCAAACACCTCTATGTCCGCGCGGAGTGCCACACGCTCCCGACCAAACCACACCGCCCCACGCCTCGCCATTACGCTCATAAGAACCGCCAGGGAACACAACACCGTCCCCTAGCCTCAGCCGCGCCGCTAGCCACCTGTAGCATCGTCACCGATGAGCTCGCACCCGCACCGTTCGGTCCCCTCACCAGTATAAAAGGAGGCCTCCCCTGCCTCATTTCTCCATACCCCAGCACTCACCACTCCTCACTAATCCTCCCCCACTTCTTCTTGGAGCAAGGCGAGCCCTCTCTCGCCGGAATTTGGCTGGAGCCTGCCGCTGCTGGAGGAGAAGGGTGCCATCGATTTCGACCACCCCAAGACCTGCCATGACCGCGCCTCGACCCGCCGTCGTCTACCACGTCGATCGCCACCGTCACCGACCCTAGCTGGAGCCCAGGTGAGCCTAGCTAGACCCCTACCTCCGCGTTAGGTTTAGTTCCTCGCCGAGTAGTTCGTCATCGACGACGACTCCCAGCTGTTGGAATAGAATTAGATCGTAGGGCTCAGATGCGTAGATACCGTTTCGCTTAGATGTAGTCGCTGACTGGTGGACCTCATCTGTCAGCAGCCCGCTGCGCTGTGCAGTGCAGTTGGGCCGACCCGTTTAGCTTTCCCGCGCAGCCCAGGGAATTCAATATTGATTTTCCATTTTTAGTTAAAACCCTATTCTATCCACAGATTCAAAAATCAATTCAGAGAGTTTCACTGAACGAAATTGCTTGATTCAAATTTTGTTAGAAAGATATTTAAATTATCTATCCAAGCCCGTTGGATTTAAATCATTTAGATTTAGAAATAATCTTAAGTAAAAATAACAAGACAGAGACTTTTGCAACTTCAAATATTTTTCAAAAATCAACCATAATAGCTTTTGATTTGATTCCAACTCTCAAAAATCACATTTGACAATATCTATCTGAATATGTAAAAATAATTAGGTTTACATGCACTGACATTGGACTAGTACCAAAAGAATGCTATTAGGGCATTTCTAGTCACTTTAATTCTATTAAATAATAACCTTAAACTTTATAAAAGATGATCAACACTTTAAATCACATTCCCATGTATTAGAATATGTGGTGATGACATGTGTCCACATGATCCCATATTTTAATTGGAGAATATTAAATCTTAATTAATTTCAATGAGTAGAAATTACTTTTTTCAAATAAGATAAATAAAACTAGTTCTCTAATTCATGTGATGATTGTGATGATGCTAGATCATCAAGTGTGAGCTTTAGTGTGCTAAATAGAATTAGTTAAGTATTTTTTTGGTGATTGTGTACCCCGTATTTATTTATAGACGATAGTACCGACCTAAGCTACGAGGAGGAGTTCTACCAGGAAGAAGAAGAGGAAAACTTCAACCACTTCTGTACTCAAGGCAAGCTAACACTTGCAAGTATTATACTTGTGCAAACCATCACTAATTGCAAGATAACCTAAGCAAGATGCATTAAGCATGCTTTGGTTATATACCTTTGATTTATACCAATCCCAAGTTTTACTTGCAAGCTTTTACTTTACCAAAGTTCTTTACTTTTAGTTAGTGCTTTGTGAGTATTTGGAAAGATAGTATAGATAGCATAAAGAGTATAAAACTAGGCCTATACTAGATGTCATTCTATAGCATAATATTGAAGATTAGCACCCCTCATTAGTGAACACTCTTAACTTAGTGGCTAGTGCTAAGCATAAAACTTGATCACTTTAGATGGGAATACTTGGTGAAAATGATTATGAAAACCTTGGAATGATGCTTCATTCTATTGAAATGTTTTGACATGTGTTGAGAAACACAAATGGATTTGATGATGAAAATGTTGAGGCATGAGCCTTAGCCCTTTATAAAAACTGATGGTTGGGTTCGGATGCGATACCATTCCAATTTTACCGTACAACCACAATACCTGAATTGGGTAAGGATTAGCCGGAAGTTTATATGCATTAGTATGGGTTCCCTCACATAAGAGGTTTGAGCTGAGCCTACCTCTTGATGATGTCCACCTATGCAGTGCCCATGATGGCAGATGGCCATGGCTGGGAGGCCAAGCTCATAGGGGAGGTGCCTATATTAGAGTGTGTAATTGAAAGGATATGATTGATTATCCGCATACTAAGTATGATGATTCAGGGTTATCCCTGACAGATGTATCGAATTTTGTGGTGAAAGTGTACCACCTCTGTACAGTGTCAAACTATTCGAATAGCCGAGTCCACGGTCATGGACAGTTGGAGTGGCCATACTGTTCCGTCGTCAGATGTTTACAAAATGACTTGTGAAGTGAACTATGATTTTGACTTAACCACAACAGGGTTGTGAATATGAAAACTAGGTTCCCACTTAAGTGATTTAGAACAATAATCTAGTTTTGTTTACTTCTGAACTCAGTTAGATAAATCTAGATTTTTGCAAATAAACTTAGAGCTTAGGATTCTTACTAGAACTACCTTACTTGTTAGTGATAGTTTGCGAGTACTTAAAGAGTACTCATGGCTTTGTCCCTGGCTATTCCTGTGGCTAGACTATGAGGAGGACTATCAGGATGATGGACATCAGGACATCTACGACAACTAGGATCATCTCCCATCGTCAGCATTGCCTGTGACCCTGAAGATGGAGCCCACTACTACGCTTATTATTCTGCTGCTTGTTTGTATTAAAACTGGATCACAAGATCCTTTATTTGTGTAAGACCTTATTATGGTTTGTAATGGATAATGTAATGTGATATCCAATCTGTTATGTCTCGCAAAAATGGTAATCCTGGGATTGCGAGGTACGGCATAACAAGCATCTAGGATTAAAAATCCGGGTATTGATAAGTTGGTATCAGAGCCATCCTAACCATAGGAGACCCTAGTTAGAATGGACGTCCGAACAAAAACTTAGTTTCAAAAACCAAAGAAGTGAGTATTTATGAAAACCTATTCCCACTCTTATCCTTGATTCTTTAAAAAAATCATGTTTCTCAAAAATTCTTACCTTACTACATAAAATTTGACAAACTTGATCACCTCACTAACTCATCCTAAATTCTTATAGATGGAAGTTCAGTATTGCAAGTTCTACCAGTTGGGCAACGGAGGCCAACTGATCTTTGAGAGAGAGATCTAGATGCACTGTCAGAGAATCTTGAGCGCCCGCATCCGGAATTCCTCGGGGCTCAACGCAACGATCACATAGGAGGAGATCTACAATGGCTGATAGTTGCAGATCTCCGAGGCAAAATGGGAGCACCTACTACTGAGAAGATCCAATTCACCTTGTGAGAGAACAATTGGCTAGATGGATTATCCAGGGCTATGCATGAAGCTCTTGCCCTTCTGTGTGGGAAAAACATCAACTTGATCGAGGGAACTCGCTTTGCTCACTTCATAAGGCGTGATTCTATGGGAATTCCATTGGAGATGCCAGGACACCCGGAGCTGAAGCACCAGGTGGACAATCTTGACTTCATGCTGCATGATAGGAAGAAGGAATCGGACAACTCCCAAGCCTACACCAACCACAACCTTGCCATTGTCGTCAAGAAGGAACAGACTATCCCCATGCTTGCCAAGGATCGTCAATCACTTCGTCGTCAACGCGAGAAGAAGGATCGCACCATTGATCGTCTTCGCAAGAAGGTGGCCGCTCTTGAGAAGACCATCCGTGAATAGGAAGTCCAGCTTGAAGCAAAAGAGGAGGAGGAAGGTGAAGACATCTAGGGAGATCTTCACTCTTACCTCAGTGATGGCAACGACTACCTGGAGGATGATGCCATGGATTGAAGCAAATATGCCCTGAGAGGCAATAATAAAGTTGTTATTATGTATTCCATGTATATGATAGATGTTTATTTTACATGCTATAATTGTATTGATAGGAAACATCAATACATGTGTGTTTAATAAACAAAAAGGGTTCCTAGTCATGCCTCTCTTATAGACTAGCTTGTTGATTAACAAGATGATCAAGGTTTCCTGATCATGGACATTGGATGTTGTTAATAACAAGGTCACACCATTGATGGAATGATGTGATGAACATTCATCCGAAGTATAGCATTACGATCAAGTCATTGTGTTTATATTGCTATAACATCATACGAAGTAATCTTTATCCTTAGACCATGAGATCATGTTAATTGCTAACACCGGAAGAGTATCTTGATAACATCAAACGTCACACCGTAATAGGGTGACTATAAAGATGGGTTCAGTGCTACGAAGGTGTTATGTTGAGGCTCATGGATCAAGAGTGGAATTTTTCAATCCAGATGACGGATAGATATACTCTGGGCCCTCTCGGTGATAACACATTAGGATAGCTTGCAAGCAAGTGATGTGATCACTAGAATGTTATATCACGGGAATGAGAAAAGAGTGCATGTCGGTAACGAGATCAAACTAGGTATGGAGATACCGATGATCGAATCTCGGACATGTAATATATCGAGAGACAAAGGGATTTAGTTACAAGCGTTAAAGGTTCGCATGATCACAGGAGTCATCGTTGAATGTGTAGGAGTCAGTACGGATCTCTAGGTCCCACTGCTGATTATTGATCGGAGAAGGGTCTCGATCATGTCTACATTATTCGCGAACCGTAGGGTGGCACACTTAAGAGTTATCGGACACCGTTTTGGAGCACATATGTTTCAGATGAAAAAATTGCAAAGTGCAGGAATTGTTTCAATAGAAACCGGAAATTGTTTTGGGTGAAATTGCAGAAAGTGGTTCTGCATGTGATATTGAAATATTGCAAGGGGCTATATGTGAATGTTTGTTAATTAAAGTAATTAACAAAATTCTGAATAAATTTAATAAAAGAGTTTTATTAAATGAGAGAGCATTAAATTTGGAGAAACTTAATGCATTTAAAGTGGAGACTTTAAAAGGGAATGTGAAGAGGCATTTTAATGTGGAGGAGTTACCACCACATGAATGGGGGAGGTGAGGGGTCACCCCCCATGCGCCGGCCATGGAGAGAGGGGGCACCCCCCTCCTCCTATAAAAGGCCACCTATTCCCTCCTTCATCCTCACACCTTGTGAAGGATCTCTCTCCCCCTCTAGAATTATTTCCCCATGGTCTCGGATTAGCGAGATACATGTTCCCGGTGGCATTTCGTCTGGAAGGAGTTGTTGCTTCCACTAGATCGCTGGAGCGAGGAGGTGGAGGTTGTCCGGTGGCTTGAACGGGTGTGCGAGTGCGGATGCGCTGCTGAGTTGCGGCGCTCGGACTTCCTCACGATCTTGAGATCGGCAAGTGTACGACTACATCAACCACGAGTTCCTACTCGTTAACAAAGCTCGTTGTCTTCGAGGGTAAGTTCTCTATGGATGTATGTCCACCCGTTTGCTTTGTACCTAGTAGATAGATCTTGGCATGTAGTTCACACCATAGGAATTTTTTTGTTTTCTATGCTGCGGACCCAACATGGATTTCTACACTGATGATGATGATTCCGACTTCATTGATTATGAGTAGATGCACTTGATCACTACCGTAGGAGTGAGTTGTATCGGTCCCACTGTATCTTAGTTTCACAAAATGGTTCTTAAAACCATCTGTTTTCCATTTGTGTGTGGTGTGTGTTTGTATGGTGTGCTTGAATGAATGAATGAATGAGAAGAAGAAGTTAGTTTGCAAAACTTGAGTCAAACTCAAAGTTAAACCCCTTTTTAAAACAAAACCATGAACCTTAGAAATTTCCCTCTTATCTCATTATCTATCTCTATCTTCAGATGACTCGTGGAAACCCCAGAGGAAGCAGCTCATCCCAAGACCCGATGCTACAGATTCTACAAATGCTAGTTTCCGACCGTGAAGCTAGTAGAGCCGAGCGCCAAGCCAATCTAGCCACTCTGCAATAGATCGCCCATAATAATCAAGGCCATGGAAATCAGGATCATCCTGGATCTAAGATCAAGAACTTTTAGAATACCAACCCACCTATCTTCAATAAATCTGAGGATCCCTTAGATGCTGATGACTGGCTGCAAACCATGGAGAATAACCTGGAGGTCGCAGGAGTTGACGCTAATGAGAAAGTACTGTTTGCCACTCATTATCTGGCAGGAGATGCAAGAGCCTGGTGGAATAGCACCCGTACCATGAAGAACGGTCAAGTCATGACTTGGGAAGCATTCAAGATCAAGTTCAGCCGCACCCATGTGCCACAAGGTTTTGTCACCAGAATGAGAGATGAGTTCAGGGAATTGAAGCAAGGAAGGATGACGGTAGTTGAGTACCATGACAAATTCCTGTCCCTAGCTAGATATGCCCCTGATGACATTAACATTGAAGCCAAGAAGAAGGAAATGTTCCTGAATGGATTGCATGATGAGATGCAGACTGTGTTAGTAAACATCCGTTTTGGAGATTGATGACCCACAAGTATAGGGGGTGTATCGCAGTATTTTCGATAAGTAAGAGTGTCAAACCCAACGAGGAGCAGAAGATGTTGGCTAGTGGTATGGATCAGGAATTCTCTGCAAATACTTAGCAAACGGATTTTTAGGGGTTTTCGATAAATCAAGTAAACAAAGTACGAGTAAATAAAAGTCAGTAGGAATAAATGCAGCAAGTGGCCCAGTCCTTTATGAAGCAAAGGACAAGCCGGGTGTATTACTTAAGATGACCAAACGTTCTCGAGGACACATGGGAAGACTGTCAAGTGCTTTTGCTTCATATAGTTGATTAATGTTCTTTAGCTTGCTAAGTGTTGTGTGGGTGAACCTGTGCTAATGTACCGCCCCATCCAAGACTAATACATACTTGTGATTATACCCCTTGCAAACATCCGTAAGTACAAGAAAGTAATTAAGGTAGAAACCTAACCACAACTTTAAACTCTAAGACCCTTACGTCCCTTGTGCAATGGTTTCCTAACGGGGGTTCAGGTTTCTGTCACTCCGGCAACCCCTACAATTAGTAGCCAAATACACAATGCATTCCCCTAGGCCCATATAGGTGAAGTGTCATGTAGTCGACGTTCACATGACACCACTAGAAGAAGTACACCACAACTTAAATAACAATCTATTGAATCTTTCTCAACGCAACTCCACTACTAACAACAAGACTTCTCCCATGTCCTCAAGAACAAAACGAACTACTCACAAGACATCATATGGATCATGATCAGAGATGGAATAATGATGTATAAAAATATGAACATAAACAATAATTCAATGGTTCACTCAATAGCATCAACTACAAAGAGTAATCAACACCGGGAAAGTTTCCCCTATGAACTATGGAAGGTTCAACACAATTGTTACAACAATATGGAGAAGGTGATGAGGGTGCTGATGGTGATGATGGTGGTGATGATGATGATCCCGATTAAGTCCAGCTTGATGGTGGTGTTGATGGCGATGATCTCCCCTCTCCGGGAAGGAATTCCCCCGGTAGAAATCTGTCTGTCAGAGAGATCTTTCTCTCTCGATGTTTTCCGCCCCGCAGAGGCGGCGGAATCTTTCTGTGGTCCCTCCCCAAGTCTTAGGGTTTCGGGAGGATGATATACGCCAGAGGGGAGAGGCTGGAGTGGGCCAGGGCGGCGACACCACCTCCCGGCGCGGCCTAGGGCTGCCCGCGCCATGGGGTGGTGTGGGCCCCCTATGGCCCATCTCCACTCCATCTTCTGGCATCCTTAGTCTTCTGGGAAAATAGGATTTTCCGTATATTTTCCCGGATTTTCTGATCTTCGCGAATTTTGCCTCCAAATAGCACCTTTTCCATCAGAATCCTGACTGCAGCGGTCCATGATCCAAAAGTCATCAACCATGCAAAAACAGATGAAATAACATAAGTATCACCTCTCAATATGAAATATATCAATGAATAATAGTGAATTAATACATAGAATAGTGATGCAAAATGGACATATCAACTCCCCCCAAGCTTAGACTTCGCTTGTCCCCAAGCAAAACTGACCTCAATAAACATGGCCTAAGGTTTATGGAGTAAAGAGTCGATAAAAGAATACGGACAAGAAGCATCACATTCATCAAATACATAGATCATAATAGAAGACAGCTCACTATTATATAACTCAACTTGTAATGAGTAAAGGAAACACAATAAAGATACATAAAGTGAATCATAATTGGTAATGGCAAACTTAGCTCTTGGTCGAAGAATAGTTGATAATTTGCCGGAGTTCACAAATCGCTGGTTTTTCAATGATAGCTTTCAAATTAGTAAACATCAAGATAAGAGCAATGTGCAAAACAAGGAACATAAGAAACATGATTGAATAAATCATCATATGAATGATTGAAACACAACAACTCAAAATACTTGCTGAGATAGAAGGGAGTAGGTCTACTGACTCAACTACAAAGTAAAAGAAAGGCCCTTCGCAGAGGGAAGTAGGGATTGCAAGTCTCATAAAGAGCTCCCAAAAATTATGATACTTACTAGCTTTCAGCTCTCATTGCCCCTATCATAGGCATCTTTAGGTGATTAAGGTTAAAGTGACACAACTAAGAGGATATGCTTGACAAGTTATAAGTTGAAATCTCATGCCCCTTACTTATGAGTATCGATCCTCATGCTACTCAACTTCAGTCATGAGAAAGCTCTTGTCATTGTAAATACATGCGTATCATTGAGAACCGTGATGACCCACAAGTATAGGGGGTGTATCGCAGTATTTTCGATAAGTAAGAGTGTCGAAACCAACGAGGAGCAGAAGGTGCTGGCTAGTGGTATGGATCAGGAATTCTCTGCAAATACTTAGCAAACGGATTTTTAGGGGTTTTCGATAAAGCAAGTAAACAAAGTACGAGTAAATGAAAGACAGTAAGAATGAATGCAGCAAGTGGCCCAATCCTTTATGCAGCAAAGGACAAGCCGGTTGTATTTCTACAGATGACCAAACGTTTTCGAGGACACAGGGAAGACTATCAAGTGCTTTCGCTTCATATAGTCGATTAATCTTCTCTAGCTTGGTAAGTGTTGTGTGGGTGAACCTGTGCTAATGTACCGCCCCATCCAAGACTAATACATACTTGTGATTATACCCCTTGCAAACATCCGTAAGTACAAGAGAGTAATTAAGGTAGAAACCTAACCACAGCTTTAAACTCTAAGACCCTTACGTCCCTTGTGCAATGGTTTTCTAACGGGGGTTCAGGTTTCTGTCACTCCGGCAACCCCTACGATTAGTAGCCAAATACACAATGCATTCCCCTAGGCCCATATAGGTGAAGTGTCATGTAGTCGACGTTCACATGACACCACTAGAAGAAGTACACCACAACTTAAATAACAATCTATTGAATATTACTCAACGCAACTCCACTACTAACAACAAGACTTCTCCCATGTCCTCAAGAACAAAATGAACTACTCACAAGACATCATATGGATCATGATCAGAGATGAAATAATGATGTATAACAATCTGAACATAAAAAATAATTCAATGGTTCACTCAATAGCATCAACTACAAAGAGTAATCAACATCGGGAAAGTTTCCCCTATGAACTAATGCAAGATTCAACGCAATTGTTACAGCAATATGGAGATGGTGATGAGGGTGCTGATGGTGATGATGGTGGTGATGATGATGATGATCCCGATGAAGTCCAGCCTGATGATGGTGTTGATGGCGATGATCTCCCCTCTCTGGGAAAGAATTCCCCCGGCAGAAATCTGTCTGCCGGAGAGATCTTTCTCTCTCAGTGTTTTCCGCCCCGCAGAGGCGGCAGAATCTTTCTGTGGTTGCTCCCTGAGTCTTAGGGTTTCGTGGGGATGATATACGCCAGAGGAGAGAGGCTGGAGTGGGCCAGGGCGGCCACACCACTCCCTGGCGCGGCCTAGGCCTTCCCGCGCCATGGGGTGGTGTGGGCGCCCTGTGGCCCACCTCCACTCCATCTTCTGGCATCCTGAGTCTTCTGGAAAAGTAGAATTTTCCGTATATTTTCCCGGATTTTCTGATCTTCGCGAATTTTGCCGCCAAACAGCACCTTTTCCATCAGAATCCTGACTGCAGCGGTCCATGCTCCAAAAGTCATCAACCATGCAAAAATAGATGAAATAACATGAGTATCACCTCTCAATACAAAATATATCAATGAATAATAGTGAATTAAGACATAGAATAGTGATGCAAAATGGACATATCAACTCCCCCCAAGCTTAGACTTCGCTTGTCCCCAAGTGAAACTGAGCTCAATAAACATGACCTCAGGTTTATGGAGTGAAGAGTCGATAAAAGAATACGGACAAGAAGCATCACATTCATCAAAATCATAGATCATAATAGAAAACAACTCACTATTATATAACTCAACTTGTAATGAGTAAAGGAAACACAATTAATATACACAAAGTGAATCATGATTGGTAATGGCAAACTTAGCTCTTGGTCGAAGAATAGTTGATAATTTGCTGAGTTCACAGATAGCTGGTTTTCAAAGAAAGCTTTCAAAGTAGTAAACTTTAAGACAAGAGCAATGTGCAAAACAAGGAACATAAGAAACATGAATGCATAAATCATCATATGAATGAATGAAACACATCAACTCAAAATACTTGCTGAGACAGAGGGGAGTAGGTTTACTGACTCAACTACAAAGTAAAAGAAAGGCCCTTCGCAGAGGGAACGGGGATTGCAAGTCTCATAAAGAGCTCCCAAAAATTATGATACTTACTAGCTTTCAGCTCTCATTGCCCCTATCATAGGCATCTTTAGGTGATTAAGGTTAAAGTGACACAACTAAGAGGATATGCTTGACAAGTTATAAGTTGAAATATCATGCCCCTTACTTATGAGTACCGATCCTCATGCTACTCAACTTCAGTCACGAGCAAGCTCTTGCCATTGTAAATACATGTGTATCATTGAGAACCTCCAACGGGGTACCCCTTGCAGATGACACAGGAGCTATCCCATAATCAAAATGACAAGGCAAGCAGACAGTGAGCATCTCAGCGATCTTTTTATTTGCTATTTGCATAGGTTTTTATTGAGGATGCTTCATAGAATGCTCACTATAGTTATGCTGCAAGTTTCCACCATGATTAGGCATGGCTGAGGCTAGCGGCCTAGGCGTTTCTTTAACACACATATAAACTCCATGATATTATAAGTTCCACTTTTATTTCACACCGTCGGGATCCATAAGCAAAAGAACATGATATCAACTAGGTACAAGTACCAATGAAGTGTTGAAACGGTCCCCATGATACATGGTTCGGCTAACTTCAACTCATAAAGTGCAACCATATACGCAACAAAGAAGGACCCAATGGTTCAAGTTTATTAAATGCAAGAAAGTAAAGTGTGCCATCAAGTTCGTGAGAGCCTTAATCACTAATTTTCGCATAACAAGTTTAATTTGGGAGGTAGACAAAACAGGAATTTACTTGGAATAGCAATAATGCTACTAGGTAGGTATGGTGGACACAAATGGCAAAGGTTTTGGTTTAAAGGAGGTGGATGCACGAGAAGAATACCCTCTCAGTACAGGTTTTTGGCTAGCAAGGCTGGGTAGCAAGTACAAGAGTTGAAGGCAACAAACAAACATACAAATGATAAAGACAAACATGCAATCTTCCTTGGAAGCACAAAAAATCTTAACTAGAGAATACTAAACTTATGAGCAAAACAAGAAAGAAAGATGATGAAATTATTTTTCTTTAGAGTACTTCTATCCTTTTCATTCAACTCTCAAAAATAGTCCTGCTACTGACCGAGCCAGGTTTGCCAAAACCAACTAAATTAACTCAATGATCCCAAAGTGATACCAATACTAACAACAAGATCAATCATATAACCACGAATTGAAAACTAACATAAGCTAAGCAAAAGAGTGAATGATAGAACTTCTCATTAATATTCCATAACAGAAACTCACACCAAGGGATACATATCTAACGAGAGAGGGGACACTTCCATAATGCAAACCATACTACATAATAACTACTCTATTCATGATATGACTCTACTAATACTGTAAAAAGATAGAAGATAGTGATATGATACCGCGACACTCCCCCAAGCTTGGAACAAACCAAGGGGATGCCAAACCTGATGACGAATTACTCCTTAGGTGGTGGTGGTATCCTCTCGATGAGATCTCTGATCAGTTTCCCCAAGTCCTCAATCTCGAAGGTGAGATTACGAATAAGCTGCGAGTTTTGCTCAATGCGGCTCATGATCATGTCGGGTTGAGAATTCCAGCTCTTGCTATTCTTTCCCCACTCGTCCTCCTTGAAGTCTTCTTCTCCTGCATGGCTAGAACGAGGCAAATCCCAATTGGAGGGTAATTTCTCCTTGGGCATATTCTAGTATTGATGCTCATGGATAAGGGTATGGAAAGGATTCCTGGTGCGTGGAGGAAGTGACCGTGGAGCCAAACTGTGACGAGGAGCTTTCCCCCCAGTCTGCATCCGTGCAGTCCTTCTAATCTTGGCAGGTTTCACCACTCCAATGCTTGCAATGGTGGTGCCGGTATGCGGACGTTGGCCTTGCTCCTCTTCACCTTCACTCTTGATCTCCTTCTCCTTCCCGGGGTCTTGGAGGTCTTCCTCCATGGGCTCCTTCCCTTTATCCTTGGCGGACACCATTGTGCTTCTAAGCTCTCAAAGAGGATGTCCTGACAAAAACAGATCGAAACAAAAACACGACGAAAACACGATATCCGGACCTCGGGGGATCCGGGGGGTTATATATTACGAAGTTTCATATCAAAAGGAAGGTACTGGGAGAAAACGAGTCGGAGGCGGAGTCCGGGGTGGACTCACCACCTGGTGGCAAGGCCAGGGGTGGGCCCATGCCACAGGGTGGTGTGAGTCACCCTGGCTCCGGTTTCGTCCCTTTTTCGCTTCGTAGCTTTCCTTATTGACTGAAAACTGCAAAAATATAGTTGGATTGTATTTTCGCGGAACTTTTCTTACCAGAACTATTACCTATTTGAACACAGACTCTGCAGGTCTCTAAATTTGGTATCTAGTGGATTCTTCCGGAGTCATCTCTTGAATATCATTGATATCTTCATCTTCATACACTTATTACTTGAGTCATAAAGCCCTCCTATTCCTTATTACACCATTATCTCCACTTCCTGGAAATTTCTTTCATAAAAAACTTCACGCAATTTTCATTAGCAACATTAGTATAAGTGAAGTGATAAAACCTTTTGAGTCCAACTTCAACTGAAAACCGTCAAAACAAAAGCTACTGTAGCAACTCCTTCCGAAAACCCAAAAAGAATTCAAAAAGGAAATCGAATAAAGAAGCAAATGCAAGATTGGCAAAATCTGTCAAAACAGACCAGCAGGTAAAGATAATTTTTTCCGAAAATCTTCTGTTGCTCAAATCAAAAAGTGCAAAACTAACGAACGTTAAATAACAACCTGGGGCAGAAGCACAAAAAATTACAGCTCAATCCGACATACAGAGATCTCTCACGAATTTTTATGGTTAAGCACAAAAATCTGTTTCGGGACAGCAAGTTCCCCAAATCTTACTTCCCTCACATTAGAGGTTGATCTTGACACAAAAACCAAACAAAAATGGATAAGGAGAGGTTATTACCGAAGTAATAACTTCCAAGACTCAAAGAAACAAAAACAAACTGAAAGCAAAAACAAATTGCATTGTCTCCCATAAAGTTCTTTCTTTATAGCCATTAAGATGGGCATGATAATTTTGAAGAAGCTCTCATAGGGATATGAATTGAAGTGAAAGAGAGCATTAAGAAGCAAAAACACACACACTTAAGTCTAACCCACTTCCTATGAAAGGGGATTTTGTAAACAAACAAGTTATTGAAACCAAAGGCAACTTGCATAAGAAGGCAAAAGAAGCGCAATATAAAAACTTTCAGCATAAAACGAGGAAACTTGATATTATTGAGATACATAAGAACACTTTTCCCTCTCTCATAGTAACTTTCAGTATCATGCATAAACTTAACAATATAGCTATCACAAGGACTACCATAGCAATGATCACTTATTCTAACAGAAAACACAGGAATACTAGCTCTCATAACACTACTTTGTGAAACAATATTAGAGGTATCCTTACAAAGGATGGTGTGTCCCTATTTTTCATATTTATCAACAAACTATTTCACATTTGCTACAATAGGTTCATCAACCATTTGTTTATCAGGTTCAACAGCTTTATTCATACTTTCATCTACCATACTAGCCATCATAGAATGTTCCTTTACCTTAACTGGGAAAGGCATTTTCTCAATATAAGGTTTAGGTAAAACATGATTAGCAGTATAAACTTCAGTATTTCTTGAAGGACCACTCTTAGCAATATCTTAATAAGGTTCATGATACTTATTCCACTTCTTTTTAGGCACTTCAATGTAGGAAGCAAAATCCTTAAAATAAGAAGCAATAGCTTGAGAGTCTAGACCATAAGCATTTTTAATATTTTGAAAGTCATCAGTTCCCATAAAAGATTCAATGCATTCATAATCATAATTTACACCTGACTTTCTACCTTTGTCATTCTCCCAAGCTTCAGCATTGTCTAGAATACGATATAGAAGGTCCCATTTAGCTTCTTCTTCCATACGAGTGAATGATCCAGCACAAGATTCATCCAATAAATATTTATCATGTAGAGGGAGCCTTGCATAAAAGTTATTGATAATAATATTGTTGGGGAGCTCATGAATGGGACATTTGAGCATTAGTAACTTCAATCTCCCCCAAGCTTGAGCTGTACTCTCTCCATCAAGAGGCCAAAAGTTGTATATTTGATTCCGATATTTATGAATCTCACTAGGAGGATAAAACTTTGAATAAAAGAGAGGCACTATTTCCTCCCATTCCAGAGCTTGACCATTCTTCAGCAGCTTATACCATTCCTCAGCTCTTCCTTTTAGTGATAATGAGAATAACTTCTTCTTAACTTGATCTGTAGTAATACCTGCACACTTGAAAAACCCGCATAATTTGTGTATAAAGAGTAAATGATCACCGGGATGGACAGTTACATCCCCAACATAGTAGTTAGCCATAACACGATTAATAATTCTTGTAGGTATTTTGAAAACATCTATCTCAGCAGGTGGTGGCTTATCTACTACCTTAGCAGTGGTAGTAGCATTACCAAATAAGAAACTCAGTGAATTATCCATAACGAAAATAAAGCAACTAGCAGAAGTAAACAATACTCATAGTAGAAGTTTCCTTTACCACTTCGACTCTCCAATAGCGCTTCACTCCCCGGCAACGGCGCCAGAAAATAGTCTTGATGACCCACAAGTATAGGGGGTATATCGCAGTATTTTCGATAAGTAAGAGTGTCGAACCCAACGAGGAGCAGAAGGTGCTGGCTAGTGGTATGGATCCGGAATTCTCTGCAAATACTTAGCAAACAGATTTTTAGGGCTTTTCGATAAAGCAAGTACACAAAGTATGAGTAAATGAAAGACAGTAAGAATGAATGCAGGAAGTGGCCCAATCCTTTATGCAGCAAAGGACAAGCCAATTGTATTTCTATAGATGACCAAACGTTCTCGAGGATACATGGGAAGACTGTCAAGTGCTTTCGCTTCATATAGTCGATTAATCTTCTCTAGCTTGCTAAGTGTTGTGTGGGTGAACCTGTTCTAATGTACCGCCCCATCCAAGACTAATACATACTTGTGATTATACCCCTTGGAAACATCCGTAAGTACAAGAAAGTAATTAAGGTAGAAACCTAACCACAACTTTAAACTCTAAGACCCTTACGTCCCTTGTGCAATGGTTTCCTAACGGGGGTTCAGGTTTCTGTTACTCCGGCAACCCCTACGATTAGTAGCCAAATACACAATGCATTCCCCTAGGCCCATATAGGTGAAGTGTCATGTAGTCGACGTTCACATGACACGACTAGAAGAAGTACACCACAACTTAAATAACAATCTATTGAATCTTTCTCAACGTAACTCCACTACTAACAACAAGACTTCTCCCATGTCCTCAAGAACAAAACGAACTACTCACAAGACATCATATGGATCATGATCAGAGATGGAATAATGATGTATAACAATCTGAACATAAACAATAATTCAATGGTTCACTCAATAGCATCAACTACAAAGAGTAATCAACATCGGGAAAGTTTCCCCTATGAACTATGGATGGTTCAACGCAATTGTTACAGCAATATGGAGATGGTGATGAGGGTGCTGATGGTGATGATGGTGGTGGTGATGATGATGATGATCCCGATGAAGTCCAGCTTGATGGTGGTGTTGATGGCGATGATCTCCCCTCTCCGGGAAGGAAATCCGCCGGCAGAAATCTGTCTACCGGAGAGATCTTTCTCTCTCGATGTTTTCCACCCTGCAGAGGCGGCGGAATCTTTCTGTGGTCCCTCCCCAAGTCTTAGGGTTTCGAGGGGATGATATCCGCTAGAGGGGAGAGGCTGGAGTGGGCCAGGGCGGCTACACCACCTCCAAGCACGGCCTAGGGCTGCCCGCGCCATGGGGTGGCGTGGGCCCCCTGTGGCCCATCTCCACTCTATCTTTTGGCATCCTTAGTCTTCTGGAAAAATAGGATTTTCCGTATATTTTCCCGGATTTTCTGATCTTCGTGAATTTTGCCTCCAAACAGCATCTTTTCCATCAGAATCCTGACTGCAGCGGTCCATGCTCCAAAAGTCATCAACCATGCAAAAACAGATGAAATAACATAAGTATCACCTCTCAATATGAAATATATCAATGAATAATAGTGAATTAAGACATAGAATAGTGATGCAAAATGGACGTATCAGAGATCTAGAAGAGCTAGTAGACTCTGCCATCCAGATGGAAGGGAAGATAAACCAAGCCAATGACAACCGCAAGCATAGGATGATGCACCAGACTGGGTCCCACAATACCCAGAAGTATCGCCCCAACCCGTCTGCAGGATATGCCCCAAGAAACAACAGACCCCGATGTCCCGTCCAAGCTACCCCAATCATAGCGAAGCAAATCTGAAGTCTGGAGGAAACCACAACAACAACCCCGGCAACACCAACAACTTCAACCGTGCACCGCCCAAATCCAACAACTACAACAACAACAATACTACCCCAAGGACTAGAAGCAATGTTGTGCCTGTTGCATCCAAAGACAAGTCCCAGATTACTTGCTTTGAATGTGGAGTCAAGGGTCACTACTCCAACAGGTGCCCCAAGAAGCTTGCAGCCACCACCAATATGAATGCACCTGCTCAACAGCAATGCCGTGTTCAGCCTGGAAGGAGATTTGGCACAGGGAATTCGCTCAACCACAATGGCCGTCTGTTCCACATGAATGTTGAAGAAGCTCAGGAAGCGCCCGATGTCGTGTTGGGTATGTTTTATGTTAACTCAGTACTTGCAAGAGTGTTGTTTGATTCTGGAGCATCACACTCGTTTGTTATAGAAGAATTTGCATGCACTAGTAAGATTCAACCAACAAAATTGAAGCATGTTATGATAGTTCAAATACCTGGTTCGACCACCAAATCTAGAAAAATCTGCAAGGTTGTACCTATTAGAATCCATGGGATAGATTTTTATGCCAATCTAATAGTACTTGGAACCAAAGGTTTGGAAGTAGTACTAGGAATGGATTGGATGTCGAAACATAAAGGATTGATCGACTGTGCCAAGAAAGCCATAACCATGACCAATAGCTCTGTAGTATTAGTAGAGCATGTATCTGAGACCTTGCCCCGTCAGTTCAAATGCAACAAGAGTCTAGCCCAACCAACCATAGACCAAGTCAGAGTAGTCTGTGAATACCCCGACATATTCCTAGATGAATTACTCGGTATGCCCCCAGATCGGGATATCGAGTTCATTATTGAACTAATTCCTGGAACTAGACCCATAGCTCAGAGACCTTATAGTATGAACCCTTCTGAACTAGTGGAGCTGAAGAAGCAACTTGATGCTATGCTGGAGAAAGGTCTGATTCAACCAAGCACATCGCCATGGAGATCGCCTGTTTTGTTTGTGGACAAGAAAGATGGAGGTAACCGTTTGTGCACGGATTACCGTAAGATGAATGATGTCACCATCAAGAACAAGTACCCACTGCCCAAGATTAAGGATCTGTTTGATTAGTTGATTGGTGCCAGAGTGTTATCTAAGATTGATCTTAGAACTGGTTATCATCAACTCAAGATTCGTGCAATGGATATTTCAAAGACCGCCTTTACCACCAGATATGGATTGTATGAGTAGAGGGTCATGTATTTTGGATTAACCAATGCCCCTGCTTATTTCATGAATCTCATGAATAAGATTTTTACGAACTTTCTAGATAAGTTTGTCATTGTTTTTATCGACGATATTCTGATCTATTCCAAGTCAGAAGAAGACCATGAGCTACACCTGAGGACCATCCTTGAAACCCTTAGAGAACATCAGCTGTATGCCAAGTTTAGCAAATGTGAGTTCTAGTTGAAGGAAGTAGGATTCCTCGGACATATTGTGTCGGCAGGAGGAGTCGTTGTTGATCCCGCCAAGATCAAAGATGTTGAAGAATGGGAAGCCCCAACCACCCAAACCCAAGTCTGTGCATTTCTCAGATTAGCGGGATATTACCGCAAGTTTGTTGAAGGATTTTCGAGCATCGCAAGACCGATGACCCAATTGTTGAACAAAGATAATAAGTTCGAATGGACTAACAAATGTGAAGCAAGTTTTCAAGAGCTCAAGAAGAGATTGATTTCAGCCCCAATCTTGATTATGCCGGATATCAAGAAACCTTTTGATGTGTATTTTGATGCATCCAAGATTGGTCTAGGATGTGTGTTGATGCAAGAAGGCAAAGTCATAGAATATTTGTCAAGACAACTAAAGCAGCATGAGAAAAACTACCCTACTCATGATCCTGAACTAGCAGTTGTAGTTTTAGCTTTGAAGACATAGCGTCATTAACTGATGGGTAACCGCTGTGAGATTTATTTAGATCACAAGAGCCTGAAGTATATTTTCACCTAGAAGGAGCTGAATATGAGGCAAAGGAGATGGATAGAGTTAATCAAGGATTATGACCTTGACATTCACTATCACCCCGACAAAGCCAATGTGGTAGCGGATGCTCTTAGCAGATTGCCGTGTAGGTTAAACACCATGATCAAAGAAGCCCAACCAAGTTTGCATGAAGAGCTGGAGCAGTTTCGAACGGAGCTTGTTAGGAAAGGTTTTATATCTAGCATTGAACTTCAACCCACTTTGATCAGCCAGATCAAGGAGGCACATAAAGGAAATGCAAGTATCGACAGAATCAAATGTCGTATCGGTACAGGGAAGGTACCTAGATTCACCGAAGATGAAGAAGGAGTTTTGTGGTACAAAGGACGTATCTGTGTGCCAGCAGATTCCGAGCTGAAGCAAGTTATCATGCAAGAAGCTCATGATACTCTTTATCTATCCACCCCGGAGGAACGAAGATGTATCAGGATTTGAAGGAGCAATTTTGGTGGCACAAGATGAAGAGATAAATCGGAAGCTACATAGCCAAGTGTGATATCTGTTAGAGAGTCAAAGCGGAACATCAGAGACCCGCGGGAGTTTTGCAACCATTGGAGATTCTGAAATGGAAATGGGATTCTGTCGGAATGGACTTTATCACCAGTTTGCCTACTTCTAGTAAGGGAAATGACTCTATTTGGGTCATAGTTGATAGACTGTCCAAGGTAGCCCATTTTATACCTGTCAAGACAACCTACCAAAGTTCGAAGCTAGCAGAGCTGTACATCGCTAGAATCGTCAGTTTGCATGGAACCCCCAAGACCATAGTGTCGGATCGAGGAACCCAATTTACCTCAAGATTTTGGCAGAAAGTCCAAGAAGGATTAGGAACCAAGTTGAATTTCAGCGCAGCTTATCACCCACAGACCGATGGACAAACTGAAAGAGTCAACCAAATCTTAGAAGATATGTTGAGATCTTGTGTTCTAGAGTATGGATCAAAATGGGAAGATTGTCTGCCTTTCGCAGAATTCTCATACAACAACAGTTATCAAGCCAGTTTGCAAATGGCCCCATTTGAATTTTTGTATGGAAGGAAGTGTCGTACCCCCTTGAATTGGTCGCAAGTAGGAGAGAGTCAGATTTTTGGACCCGACATCCTACGAGAAGCCGAAGAGAAGGTTCACAAAATCCATGAGCACCTCAAGACCGCCCAATCCAGACAGAAGAGTTATGCTGACAAGCGACATCGATACTTGACCTACAATATCAGAAATTTTGTGTATCTCAAAGTGTCGCCTTTGAAGGGAATGCAGCGTTTTCAACTAAAAGGGAAGTTAGCCCCAGGTATATTGGACCCTTCACGATTTTGAATCATCGAGGAGAAGTATCTTATCAACTAGAACTGCTTAGATGTTCTAGAGAAGACTGAAGTGTTCAAGAACATCGATCACCGAGCCATTGATATCAACAAGGATCTGACGTACAGTTAAGTGCCCATTCGTATTTTGGAGGAAGCTTTTAGAACCACCAAGACCCGGAGTATCAAGTTTCTCAAGATCCAATGGAGCAACCATATCGAAGAGGAAGCTACCTGGGAGTGAGAAGATTACATTAGGACCGAGTTTCCAGATCTCTTTAATTCCTAGTTTTTCTTAAATCTCGGGACGAGATTTTGTTTAAGGAGGGAAGGTTTGTAACACCCCAAAACTTTAATCAAGATTATCAAGTTCTAATCACCCAATTTAGGGTTAACAGAAACTTTTACTAATAAAATGATTATGAATGCATGTTAGTTTGCATTAATGTGTGATTGATTGAAATTGCCATGCTTGATTGTTACAAATGATGTGAAATGGTTTAAAGGTGAATAATACATCATCTAGGCCATTACAAACAAAATCAAAAGAAAAAGAAATCAAAAAGGAATTAAATAACCAAATGGTTATTTTGACAAAAGTTAACCAGTAGGTCGCTTTGTGTGTTCCTAAAAGAGAAATTTTAACAGAAACATTTCTATTTCTTTCCACCCCTTGCTAGACCAAGTAAAAGTGAATCAAGGCCCACTTTACAAACTTACAAAAACATCTTTCAAATCAATTTAATGGACAATTGAAAATTGAATCTAGTTCATATGTTAAGATCACACTTTTTCAAAACCTATCAAACCAGTTCCATTTGACCTCTCCAAGCAAACATAGATACTCAAGCTTAAGATCAAATCACTCAAAAAGTTTCATTCAAAAATTCCAAAGTACATTTCTTGAGACCATTACCCCAAACACCTTGTAGACACAGAACCATTACTGCCTAACATCACTATTTTGGAGCAGTAATCTCCCACCTGAATGTCCCCTCTTAAACCCACTGTCTCCCCTGAGCCTAACCAAGCACTAGACAAGCCCCCCTTAGCCATGTGCACAGTGGAGCGCCGCCTATTTTTGGTCGTCTCCGGTCGATAGTGGACAACACGCCAGGAGAATCGCCGCCCTTTCCCACGACGCGCACCAGACACGCTGCACTCCACCGCCACCCCTTGTCCAAGCCTCGACCGCAGACGAGCCCTAGACCACCCTAGAACCGTCGTGCCCTATGCCTCTGTGCCATGTCCAGAGCGCGCCAGCTCGCCGTGCCCGACCAGCTCGCACAGACCGCGCCTCACCCCCGCCTCGCGTGCACTAGCTCGCCATGATCACCCCAACCCCGCAGACAACCCCGTTCACCACCGTGTGACCCGCAGTTGCCGCACGCCGTCGCAAACACCTCTGCGTCCGTGCGGAGCGCCGCATGCTCCCGACCAAACTACACCGCCCCACGCCTCGCCATTACGCCCATAAGAACCACCAGGGAACACAGCACTGTCCCCTAGCCTCAGCCGTGCCGCTAGCCGCCTGTAGCATCGTCACCGACGAGCTCGCACCCGCACCGTTCGGTCCCCTCGCCGCAATATAAAAGAAGGCCTCCCCTGCCTCATTTCTCCACACCCCACCACTCACCACTCCTCACTGATCCTCCCCCACTTCTTCCCGGAGCAAGGTGATCCCTCTCTCGTCGGAATTTGGCCAGAGCCCACCGCTGCTGGAGGAGAAGGGTGCCATTGATTTCAACCACCCCAAGACCTGCCATGACCGCGCCTCGACCCTCCGTCGTCTACCATGTCGATCGCCCCCGTCGCCGACCCTAGCTAGAGCCCAGGTGAGCCTAGCCAGACCCCCACCGCCATGTTAGGTTTAGTTCCTCGCCGGATTAGTTCGTCGTCAATGATTACTCCCAGCCGTTGGATTAGAATTAGATCGTAGGGCTCCGATGCATAGATACCATTCCGCTTAGATGCAGTCGCTGACTGGTGGACCCCATCTGTCAGCAGCCCGCTGCGCTGTGCAGGCCTGTTTAGCTTTCCCGTGTAGCCCAGGGAATTCAAATATTGATTTTCCATTTTTAGTTAAAACCCTATTCTATCCGCAGATTCAAAAATCAATTCAGAGAGTTTCACTAAACCAAATTGCATGATTCAAATTTTGTTAGAAATATATTTAAATTATCTACCCAAGCCCGTTGGATTTAAATCATTTGGAGTTAGAGATAGTCTTTAGTAAAAATAACAAGACAGAGACTTTTGCAACTTCAAACATTTTTCAAAAATCAACCATAATAGCTTTTGAGTTGATTCCAACTCTCAAAAAATCACATTTGACAATATCTATCGGAATATGTAAAAATAATTAGGTTACATAAAGTGACATTGGACTAGTACCAAAAGAATTCTATTAGGGCATTTCTAGACACTTTAAATCTATTAAATAATAATCTTAAACTTTATAAAAGATGATCAACACTTTAAATCACATTCCTATGTATTAGAATATGTGGTGATGACATGTGTCCACATGATCCCATATTTTAATTGGATAATATTAAATCTTAATTAATTTCAGTGAGTAGAAATTACTTTTCTCAAATAAGATAAATAAAACTAGTTCTTTAATTCATGTGATGATTGTGATAATGCTAGATCATCAAGTGTGAGCTTTAGTGTGCTAAATAGAATTAGTTAAGTATTTTTTTGGTGATTGTGTACCCCGTATTTATTTATAGACGATACACTACTAGGAAACAGCTTATCAGTGGCGCACCTTTTTTCACTATCCGTGGCGCATATCTTAGTCGCCACTGATACCTCGCCACTGATAACTATCTTCTGTGGCGCATTTTAAAATGCGCCACAAAAGTCTCAAACTTCAGTGGCGCATATGGCCAATATGTGCCACAGAAGTTTTTTCCAAAATTCAAAAAAAAGGCGGGCCAGATCTCAAACTTCAATGGCGCATATGGCCAATATGCGCCACAGAAGTTTTTTTCAAATTTCAAAAAAAACCGGGCCAGATCTGGCCGGAGGTGGGAGGGTTGCCGGAGGTGGATCAGATGTGATGGCCCGAGGAGAAGGAGGCCATCAGAGGTGGTCAGAGTAGTAGTAGGAGGAGGAGGCCGCCGGAGTTGGAGGAAGGGCTCGCCGGAGATGGTTGGAGGAGGCCGCCGGAGATGGCGGTGGTGGAGGAGGAGGGGGAGGTCACCGGTGGTGTTGGAGGTCGCCGGAGGAGGAGGTCATCTAGGCGGAGGAGGCCACCGAGGTAGCCATGGATGGAGGTGGATGTCGCCGGAGAGTGGAGGAGAAGGGGAGAAGTATGGAGGGGAGGAATAGTGGAGGGAGAAGTGGAGAAGTATGGAGGGGAGGAGAAATGGAGGGAGAAGTATGGAGGAGAGTAGGAGTGGAGGAGAAGGGGAGAAGAAGTGGAGGAATATAAGGAGAAGGGGCGCCGACGGGATTCAATTTTCGAATCCCGCCGAAGGCTTCTGTGGCGCATATGGGGGAAATGCGCCACAGAAGTTTCTCCCCCTTTTTTTATTTTTTTGCAGTAAAAAATCTTCTATCCTAAATAAATTTTTACTCTTTTCAAATTTGGGGATTCTGTAAAATCGAGAACGACCATAGGTCGTTGAATTCGAGCAGGGAATTTTGAGACGATCATTTTGATAGGTTAAAGTTTTTTTTCCGACATCGTATGCAAAAGTTAGAGCCATTTTACCGTGCCATGACCTATTTTTGCAAAATACATCGAAATTCATGTTTTTCAATTTTGTCTAGATCTATACCATAAAATCTAACTACAACTCAAAGGAATTATTTTTTTGAAGTTTCTATCATTTTTGTTTATTTTTTACAAAACTGAAAAGGCGATCCACGGGGGGGTCTGTTTTCCCCCCCTATATGCTTGTTCTGTGGCGCATACACCTATATGCGCCACAGAAACATCACTTTCTGTGGCACATATGGACATATGCGCCACAGAAGTTTCTCCCCCCTTTTTTTGCTGCTTGGTCCCATCAACCTTCTGTGGCGCATACGTCTATATGCGCCACAGAAGTTTGGCACGTCAGTGGCGCACACGAAAATATGTGACACTGAAATATGGACTTCTGTGGCGCATATTGGTTTCGTGCGCCACTGAAGTGCCAAACTTCTGTGGCGCATTTTTTCCAGTGCGCCACTGATATATATCTGTGGCACATGGTTTTACATATGCGCCACTGAATATCTTGTCTATCTATAAGCTGTTTCCTAGTAGTGATAGTACCGATCCAAGCTACGAGGAGGAGGAGTTCTACCAGGAAGAAGAAGATGAAAACTTCAACCACTGCTCTACTCAAGGCAAGGTAACACTTGCAAGTATTATACTTGTGCAAACCATCACTAATTGCAATATAACCTAAGCAAGATGCATTAGGCATGCTTTGGTTATATACCTTTGATTTATACCAATCCCAAGTTTTACTTACAAACTTTTACTTTACCAAAGTTCTTTACTTTTAGTTAGTGCTTTGTGAGTATTTGGAAAGATAGTATAGATATCATAAAGAGTATAAAACTAGTCCTATACTAGATGTCATTCTATGGCATGAGATTGAAGATTAGCACCCCTACTTAGTGAACACTCTTAACTTAGTGGCTAGTGCTAAGCATAAAACTTGATCACTTTAGATGGGAATACTTGGTGAAAATGATTATGAAAACCTTGGAATGATGCTTCATTCTATTGAAATGTTTTGACATGTGTTGAGAAACACAAATGGATTTGACGATAAAAATGTTGAGGCATGAGCCTTAGCCCTTTATAAAAACTGATGGTTGGGTTCGGATGCGATAACATTCCAATTTTACCATACAACCACAATACATGAATTGGGTAAGGCTTAGCCGGAAGTTTATATGTATTAGTATGGGTTCCCTCGCGGAAGAGGTTTGAGAGGAGGCTACCTCTTGATGATGTCCACCTATGCAATGCCCAGGATGGCAGATGGCCATGGCTAGGAGGCCAAGCTCATAGGGGAGGTGCCTATATTAGAGTGTGTAATTGAAAGGTTATGATTGATTATCCACATACTAAGTATGATTATTCAGGGTTATCCTTGACGGATGTATCGAATTTTGTGGTAAAAATGTACCACCTCTCCAGAGTGTCAAACTATTTGAATAACCGCGTCCTCGGTCATGGACAGTTGGAGTGGCCATACTGTTCCGTCGTCAGATGTTTTCAAAATGACTTGTGAAGTGGACTATGATTTTGACTTGACCACAACAGGGTTGTGAATATGAAAACTAGGTTCCCCCTTAAGTGATTTAGAACATTAATCTAGTTTTCTTTACTTCTAAACTCAGTTTAGATAAATATGGCTTTTTGCAAATAAACTTAGAGCTTAGGATTCTTACTAGAACTAATTTACTTGTTAGTGATAGTTTGCAAGTACTTAAAGAGTACTCATGGCTTTGTCCCTTGCTATTCTCGTGCCCAGACTATGAGGAGGACTATCAGGATGATGGACAGCAGGACGTCTACGACAACTAGGATCATCTCCCATGTCTATATTATGGCATGCTTGATTTCTTTGATCCAATATATAGGGGAAACTCCACCAAATCCTAATTGGCTAAGATGTGCATGAAATTCAATTTCATATCAATATGCACATATTTATATGGAGTCTCTCCTATGTATTGTAGTTTCTCTAACTACTTTGGACCAAATATGTTTGGTTACCATTTTGTACTTAAATATATTTTAGGTACATTGGAGATATATTGGATGCTTGTCTCTCAAAGTTTGAAGAAGTGGTGCGGTCATGGGAATTGGAGGCAAGCTATAAGATGATCAACAAATTCGTATCCTCTACATCCTACCAATCATATCTCGGTAACAAGTATCTCTTTCTCATGCTCATATACCTTGCTTCCAACCATTTGTGGGTTGCCTTCTAGCATGAATTTTTGTATTTGTATTTGTTGTGGTTCTAGCTTTGGTTTTAATAGAACCTCCTATTGCAAAGTGTGTAAATTGAGATGAGTACATATAATTGGGATATACAAAATCATACATATGATCCACCTTCCCAAAAATGTCAACCTAGCAAGTTCATTGCCTATATCTTCCTCAACCTCTCTCATGTGCAATAGTGAGAATTTGCAAATTGATTCTTTCCTTTGTGATACTTGTTGCCTTTCTCCATATATTCCAACCATCTCCTTTTCCCTTGGTTATTGTTGTAATATATGTAGTGTGTTGGTATTTTAAGTTAATTAATGAACAATAAGATAAAATTGTGCCTTTGGCCATGCTTACAAGCAAAAATCTTATTGGTATATGTTATGTCTTCATTTTGGTTTTTATATGATTTCTTGAGTATCTTGTTTATGTGTGCATGTCTCTTTGTGTACATATGTCTTTGTGATGCATTCCACATAGAAACGTATACACATAAGAGAAGATAATTTTAGTTGAGATTTTTATTCCTTGGATACCATCTTTCTATTTCTTTTATTCTTCGGTGGCTTCCAAATTTGTTTGCCTATGAGTGCGTGTTCCTTTTATTTGCATCTTTGGATACTCATATTTGTTCTCTCATGCCTTGTATTGTTAAATGAATTTGGATGAGTGAGCATTCCATGATCATGCACTTTGTTCCCAAATATAATTATTATAATTGGTGCATAATCTTTGGGGAGCTCCTCTAATTCATTTAATAATGCTCATTTGTCTTCTTTCTTATTTGTTGTGTTTTAAATACTTATGGGGGAGCAAGGATTCCATATTTGTGCATGATATATTCAAATGCAACTATTCTATTTGTGCACAAATATTGGGGAGCTTCTCTATTCTTATTTATAAACACTCTTTTGATCATATCATAATATCTTTTTGTTTCCTTTTGGACTCATTTGTTATTTTCAATTGGTTTGTCGGATCTTGTGATTGCTTGCGTCATTTTTTGATGCTTTTTTTTTATTTCTTTGGCAATCTTCGGGTCCACAATATAGTTCTACTTCCTCCCAAGTATTCATCATTGGATATGTGCGAATGCAAACGTTTGGAGGAATTATCACTATATTGGCATCTTAGAAGTTGTCACCCATTTCGGTAATCGATGCCAATGGGGGAGAAGTTTTAGAGGGTTTAAGAGAAGTTGGTTATTGCTTTGAGGTTGTTCTTAAGAATTTTCCTTTCATGCTCTTGCATCATTGTGTTTCTTAGCATGTGGTTTATATAGAGGAAACTCCACCAATGATAATGATTGACAATATATGCAATGAAAATCAAGTTCATCACACATGCATAGATTGTGGGGGAGTTTGCTCTATATATTATGGTTGTACCAATATCGCGTACTTGTGTAGTATTTTATATTGGTTCTACCATTTTATTCGTTAATTTCATTATGTAACCCCTCTCAAAGGGATTGTCATCAATTACCAAAATGGGGGAGATTGAAAGAGCATGTGGGCCCCCATATGTGGTTTTGGTAATTAATGACAATCTTTATGGACTAATGTTTGTATTAAGTTGCACTTGTAGGATTTGTCCATTGGCATCGCTTGGAGCATGTGTTGGCTTCAAGGTAGATGAAATGAGGAAGAAGATGCATTGTGCAGGCTCAAAATGTGCCATCTCTAAAAGATCTCATGTTTGATGCTTGCCATCCTTGGTGATTATGGATCGATTAATACAAGGTCAAAGTATGCTCAAGGTAAAGATATTCTTGATATGTTTTCCCTTTTGTCGGTCTCATATTGTTAATTGGGAGATCGGGTTTAGGATAGATAGTTGTACTATCAAGAGGGGCTCTCGCTTGAGTAACTCGATCATATCATTCGACGAGAGCTCAAACCTTTGCATTCTTAGCATCATCTTTCTTGGTTGTTTGTTGGTCCTATCCATGTGAGGATATAGAGCTTGTGGTTATCTTCATAACAAGCTCTTGTTCATCAAAAACGGATTTGCATTTTATACCTTGTTGCATTTTTATCTCGAGGGTTTTTCGGATGCTCACCGAGTGAGGTATCTCACATTATAATACTTGATACTTTCTCACTTGGTGATATCCAATTTTTTACCTTTTGGTTGGGTAACTCTTGTCGTCCTCTTTCCAACAAAATTGGTTTCGGGTCAATCAGAGTTCCCTAGATAAAGTTATCACGGTTTGAAGTTGTCTTTATTTGGTTTGAAAAGGAAAAAAATCAGGTTTTTGGGCCGAGCCGTAGTACCGTTGGGTACTACTGGCCCGTCCTGCGTGCGCCCTCCCCTCCTATGTGTCACCCGGTAGCCCAGGCCGGCACTACCAGGCCCAACCGGTAGTACCGCCTGGGCGGCAGGCCCAGCGAATTCCCTAGATTGCTCAGCTCCCCAGCTGCTTCGCTTGCTTATGCGCCTACCTGGCCGCTCCCGCTCGTGCTTCGACCGCGCGACGCCAGATACCCTCCGCTTGATCGCTGCCCTACTTCCTTCGCTCACGCCAGTGGGTCGGCCCAGTTTGCCTTGTTCTCCGTTATCGCCGCTCGCCCACTAGGCCTTCCTATCGCGCGCCTGCTTGCTTCACTCCCGCTTCCGCTGCTGTGCTCCCTGGCTCACTAACACGCGTCGCTAGCTGCCTCGATCCCGTGCGCTGCTTACGCTCTCCCGCTCGCTGTTGGTTCGCTGCTCGTTGCGTGCATTGACCCACGTTCGTCTTCTTCCCTTGCGCTGCTGGGCACCTAGGCGGTAGTACCGCTATGGGCCAGTACTACTGGCCCAGGTCGGAGGAAAGGCCCCAACGGGCAGATCTGGCCCCCTCCTTTAAATAGCCCCCTTTTCCCTTTTGTCTAATTACTTCTTCTTGCTCTATTTCCTCAAGCCCTTTTGCCCCATTTGCCTAATTGATTTGAGCTTGATTCTTTCTCCCCCCTCCAATGATTTTTGCCAATATTTGAGGGGTAGATAAAGGAGATCTAGATCTATAATTTGACCAAGTCTTTTCATCTCTTTGTGAGTGAATCTTTGGGATCTAGATCTTTGGGGGATTTTGTGTTCCCCTTTGTGTTCTTCCTCTCTTGTTCCTCCAATTGCTTTAGTAGCCTTGTTGGAACTCGAGAGTGAAGATTTGGGGCATATTTGTGGTGTTCTTGCCATTTTCATTAGGTGCATCGGTTTGTGTTCTCTCCGGAGGATTTTATTGGTGAAATCAATAAGTTTGTCCCTCTTGGGTTCTTGGAACCCTAGACGGTTGTGTGACCTTTGTGGCGTGTTCTTGGGGTCTTCAATTAAGTTGTGAAGCTCCTCCAAGATTGAGGCCTTGGTGACGATTATTGGGAGCCTCCAATTAAGTTGTGGAGATAGCCCCAATCTTGTACAGGTTCGGTGACCATCCTCAAATGTCCCATAGTGGAACGGGTGTTTTCCCATGTGGTGGATGCTCGGGAGAATAGGATGATGCCTATTTTGGCGTTGGTGGCCTTAGTACCGCCCGCCCCTCTAAGGATACGTACTCCCTTGTTAGGAGGAATTCGGTAAAATATCGTCGTTCCCGCGTGCCTTGGATATCTCTATACCCGAGTTCTTTACTTATGCACTTTACATTGTGATAGCCATCGTGCTTAAAGTAATCTATATTGCTATTGCATTATTGCTTTCCTTGCTTAGCATAAGTTGTTGGTGCACATATGTGAACCTTAGTATATCTAGGCTTTGTGCTTGACAAAAGAAAACGCTAGTTTTATTTCGCCATTGTTAAGACCATTTCGTAGAAGTTTTAAACCGCCTATTCACCCCCCCTCTAGGCGACATCCGTGATCTTTCAGCAGGTTCAGATTTGTATCTGAAAACTGACATTGACTATGCAATATAATAGCCCAAAACTACCACTTTGAAGGCGAAATGTACGAAATGGTATCACTTTACATTTTTTAGACACAAGTCTACCACTCTACGGAACGAATTTTGCAATTCGCGCAAATGATACTCCAAGAGCGTGTTAACAACGAAACTGACAACGAGCCTCATCTCATAGGATTACGTGGCATGGTAGGGACTCTTGTAAGATATTTCTAACTTTTTGGTTAGTTTGTAAATTTTAGAGGAACCCTTTTGTCAGCTCCTCTTTCAGATTCACGCACCCTCGTTATCCACTCTTATTTTTTCAATTATTTTTTCAGTTTATTTTTTCCTCGCTTTTCTCGAGAGGCCCTTCGCCGGCGTCGAGGTAGTATGCGCGCACGGCGGCATGGCCATCCCCTTCATCATATCTCCGCTCGCTGTAGGCACGGAACACGGCGTCCTGCTCGACTAGCCCTAGGAAAAACCTCACGTCCGCCTGCCCAGCATCTCTAGTTTGGATCCCTTTACGTCGCCATCGGTCTCATAGGCGTGCCCGGAGAAGAACTCTTACGCGTCATGAAGGGCTAGGCGTTGGCATAGCGAGGTGGAGTTTTTGAGAAGGATGTGGTTGTTGGGTTCGCAACATAGAAAATAAAAATTTTCCTACGATATGAACTACTAAGCACCAAGATCTATCTATCTAGATACAATCAACGGGTGGATATACATCCATATAGAACATACCCTTGAAGAGCGACAAAGCGTCGTTAATGAAATCTGATTTCGTGGATGATGTAGTTATACACTTGCCGATCTCAAGATCATGATGAAGTCCAGCAAGTCAAGTAGGTCCAGCACCAGCAAGTCCAGCCCCACAAAGCAGCGGTGCATCCGTGATCGCACACACGTCCGGTACCCGGCAACCTCTGCGTCCTCGCTCCATCATGCAGCGAAAGCAGCAACTCCTTTCAGACAAAGTCACCAGGAACATGTATCTCGCTAATCCGAGACCATGGGGAGTAAACTAGAGAGGGGGGAGAGATCCTTCATGAGGAGGTATGAGATGAGAGGAGGAGAGGAGGACAGCCCTTCTCCATGGCTGGCAGCCAAGGGAGGTGCCCCCACCTCTTCCTTATTCATGTGGGTGGAGCTCCCACTCACATGAACATGCCTCCACTCAAAATTCCACTCACCTCCATTAAATTTCCATCAAATTTAATGCAATCTCTCATTTAATAAAACTCCTTTATTTATTTTATTCAGAATTTTGTTAATTACTTTAATTAAAAACATCCACATAAAACCCCCTGCAAGATTTCAATATCACATGCAGAATCAGTTTCTATAATTTCACCCGAAACAATTCCAGTTTCCATCGAAATGATTCCAGCGTTTTCTTAAATCTTTATCTGAAACATATTTGCTCTAAATGGTTTCGGTATCCCTTAAGTGTGTCACCCTACGGTTCGCGAATAATGCAGACATGATCGAGACCCCTCTCTGATCAATAATCCGTAGCGGGACCTGGAGATCTATATTGACTCCCAACATATTCAATGATGACTCTAGTGATTGTGTGAATCTTTGACGTCGTAACTAAATTCCTTTGTCTCGCGATATATTACATGTCCGAGATTCCATCATCGGTATCCTCATACCTAGTTTGATCTCGTTACCGACAAGTACTCTTTTCTCGTTCCTGTAATATAATATTTTAGTGATATTATCACTTGCTTGCAAGCTACGTCAATGTGATATCATCGAGAGGGCCCAGAGTATATCTCTCCGTCATCGAGATGGACAAATCCCACTCTTGATCCATGAGCCTCTACATAACACCTTCGGAGTATCTGAACCCACCTTTATTGTCATCTTGTTACGGTGTGACGTTTGATGTTATCAAGTTACTCTTCTGATCTTAGTGATTGATATGATCTCATGGTCTAAGGACTAAAATTACTTTGTATGTTGTCATATCAGTTTTAACACAATGACTTTGATCTTATTGCTATTCTTCGGATGAATGTTCATCATAACATTCAACCAATGTTGTGACCTCGTTATTAACAATATTCAATGTCTATAATCAAGAAACCATGATCATCTTGTTAATCAACGAGATAGTTTATAAGAGAGACATAACTAGGAACGCTTTATTTGTTTATTAAACACACATGTATTAACATTTCCAATTAATACAATTATATGCAAAATAAAAATTTATCATAAACAAAGAATAAGATAATAACCACTTTACTATTGTCTCTCAGGCATATTCCCTTAAGTGGCAGTGCAGAGAGTTGAGTGGGGGAGGAGGAGGCATCGGGCCAGGAGCGTGAGATGGTGAGGCGGCGAGAAAGGGACGAGGGGTCAATTCGGGCCGATGTCTTCGAGCCTGGCGAAGCGTTCAAGCCTACGGCGCTTCTGCCGGTCGGCGTGTACGTGGGTGGCGAGGGAACCGCTCAACGTTGCGAATAGGAGGCGGTGGGCCAGAGCAACAAAGGGAGTGGAGGTAAAGCATCTCCTAGGCGAGGCGGCGCTCAATGTCGTCGTAGCTGGGCCTGCCATGGCCGAGCTGTGGAGCTCCTAGAGCTCGAGGGCGACTCGCCAGATGTGTCCCCGCCACAGGCGCCGACAAGGTCGTCCTCTATTGTGCGTGACCCACGTCAGGTTGGGGAGCTTGGAGTAAATTGCATAAAACTACCACAATTTGTGTTATGACTATGAGTGAACACCAACATTGGTAATTTTTGCGAGTCAAAACCAATTTTCAGTCACATCGTTTTCAATTGCACTTTTCACGACTAAGAGCATTTTGATAGCAATCCCGACTGGTGGAGCCCATCTATAAGGGTGACTTGGCAACATAAGTGGAGGAAAAGGTGAGCTGGACGTATTTGTTACCGCTGCTCCCGGCAAACTCGCCGCCTACTCCTACTACGTACCCGCCCGCTAGCCGTCGGCCTTTCCCCTGCTGCGCGCCTTCCCGCCAGCCACTAGTCTCCCATGCTGCACACCTCCTGCCATCATCGGGGACAGCGTGTAAAGCAAAGCCACACCCATTCTCTTGGTCATCTTGATGCCATTTGGGGCGCCCGATATTGGTGGAAGGGAGCCCCGTCGATGGAGGAGTGGCGCATTCATAGATGAGCGTCGTGATGGTGCAAGGGAGGTGCGCTGATACGGAGGCTGGAGGCTGGAGGCAGTGCTGGCAGCGACTAACGAGGCAGGCGCATGCGGTAGCATTGATGCAGAGAAGGGGCAACGCGCTGCCGAGCACGACTACCCCCACCGATGGGATTCCGCTTCACCAACGCCTCCTCGCTCCACGGCCAGGGTGGGCTACTGCAGCTAGGACGGACAAGGGGACGGTGAAGTGTGGTGACTCCCTGTAGATGGACAAGGGGAACACAGGCGTGCGGCCAACGAAATATGGGAAAGGGAGGGCGAGCGGAGACCGCTGCTGGTGGGCAAGAGGAGGGCGAGGCATATGGCGACGGCTAGGCCAGGGGAAGCCCATGGCGGGGTCCGACGGGATCTGGCCTAACGGAGACGGGAGGAAGAAGAAAGAGGAGAGGAATTAAGATGGGTGGATGACAGGCGGGCCCGACCTCCACCTAAGCTCGTTCTCCACATGGGCAGCCAAGTCAGCTCTTACAAGTGGGTCCTAACTGTCAGTACTGCTATCAAAATGCTCTTAGCCATGAATTACTGTGTTTCGCAACGCTGTGACTCAGAATTGGTACTAACTCGCAAAAATTAAATGTTGGTACCGACTCGTAGTCAGAGCCTGAATTGTGGTACTCCCTGCGATCCAAATTAGTTGACTTAGGTCTGTCTAGTTTCGAATGTATCTAGACTTGTTTTACTATTAGATACATCCAAATCTTGACAAAACAAGTCAACTAATATGAATCAAAGGGAGTAGTTTTATGCAATTTTCTCGGAAGGTTGAGGCAGAAATTACAAAAATCCGAACTTCAAAATTATCTAACTTTGTGCACCTCCTGTCAGTTCTGACATGCCACATCTCCCTGACAAGTGGGGCCCGCTGACTTTCGCTATTAACACGTTCTCATAGCATCATTTGCGCCAACCGCAAAATTTGTGTCGCGGAGTGATAGATTTATATCCGAAAAATATAAAGAGATACTATTTGGCACATTGCGCCTTGGAAGTAGTAGTTTTAGGGCTTGTTTGGTAGGATGGAATTCCAGTCTTTTCTCAGGAAAATAAATTCACTAATAAGGAGGTGGAAAATAAAAAACCCGGTGATTTAAACTGTTTTCGTGGAATCTCCATTGGGATTTGATTTTCCGGGATAAAAATCCCCGTACATCCAAACAAGGTCTTATGAGGCTATTAACTCCCGGTTGTACCCATGCATTTTCCGATGCCACCACACCTATGTGAAGTTCAGTGCCCTTTCTGGTGTCCGGTTAGTCTGTCAGAGAGAAAAGGAGAAGAGAGTCGCATCTCAAACAATCATAGAGAGCAGTCACGGTTCTTGACCCATGGATCAATGGTGGCGAAAAACGCGTGCGGCATGGACGCATGGCATGGTGGCTGGTCCGCTGGTAACGGGTCATCGAAATGGCGAACAGCTACAAAGCGCAGCTGCGTGGTGTCAAGTGACTCGAAATATCTATCCAACTTGTGTCGATCGACAGAAACTTCGATGTGCATATGACCAATGCAACTCGTATCATTTCCAAAAAAAAAACTTGTATCATGCTAAGACATGCCTACTCAGTGTGCAGTGACTCGACCGGTACGGTGTGCGTGACTGTACTTTCCTGTGGCCCGTGGGCACGGCCCGCGTTATCCGCTAAAAATCATCATCCAAACTGCGGGTGTGATCCATAAGAAAACCCTAAGAGATGAAAACTTGGTTTGTGATGGCAAGATCACGCATGTGGCCGCCGCCGCTGTATCGATCCTGGAGTGCACTAATGAGTACAAACCGACGTACTACAACAAGTACAATAAGCTTATTTAAGTCGGAAAATCCATTTGGTCCACCGGTTCTATGGAGCCTTTTTTTAAATTTGCAAAAAGTGTCAAATATTTTTGAAAAATATATCTACGTGCAGCCAACAATACGACAAATCTGTAAATTTTCAATGAAAAATATCCTGTATTTTAGACACAGAAAAAAGATAAATACAACAATTGGAAAAACGGAGGCCTATTCAAAATTGCACTACTCAGCCTAGATCTAATTTTTTTGCTGAGGCTAGAATATAAAGTTTTTCCACGTGGTTTCTTGCATGCGCGTATTATAAATTATTATTCACATCACAGTATTTTTTAGATTTTTTTAATCTTTAAGTTTGAACTTTTTGAAATAAAAATAAAGTTCTCCATGGAGAACTAGCTCCAAATTGACTATCTAGACTTAAAATACTATATTATGGGTATGTAGAGAAAAGGAAAGGACTGAGAAAGGAAGTGGCAAGAGCTAGCTGACACGTGGTCTAGCCATTTTATGAGAGTGTAAGGTGAGTCATGGACTAATAAAATACTCTCATTATTCCAAAATAAGTGACTCCGATGTTTCTAGATTTATATGCATCTATCTTTTTACTATGTAGATACATGTGAATCTAGACAATTCAAATCATTTATTTCTATACGAAGGGAGTAATACTTATCTATAGCTCACTGGCCTTAGGGCCTTGCAGGCGTGGCGAACCAATGACTCTCGTCGGCAAGAGAGTTCTCGTTTTAGGTTGTTTTTCAGTGTATTCTTCAGGGTATTTTTCAGGATGTTGAGACAACGGCTACATGTTGAAGTTTGAATAAGGTTCTCACAGCTCTATCCTCGCTCTGGTGGTACGTCTAGCGTCGGTGAAGACCGCGTGGAGTTTTATGTCCGGCGGATCTCTTGAGATTTGTCCGTGTTTCGTATTTGTTGGTGTCGTTTAAGGCCAATCTCCTCTGATCTACGGTTCTCTACTTCGGCGACTGTTGTTGTTGGTGCGCTGGTTCTTTTGTGTCTTAGCACGACGATTTCTCGTTTGTCTACTACAACAAACTCTACCACGACAACCTTTGTCCGGCTCCGGTGTTTGAGGAGCGTGGACGATGACGCTAGGTGATCCAATGGCCGATTTACAATTTTATTACTTTTAAGACTTTTTATACTAATGTTGATGATTATTAATAGACTGGTGAAATTAAAACAAATTAGCTATTAGGTCTGTTATATGTTGATCCAAATTCTATAAAGTAGAGGCAAACTTCTGATGGAGCGGAGCGAGACCCGTCACCGGAGGCTTGGGCCGAACTGGAGGAGGAGATTTACATGGACCAACCTGAAGGGTTCATAGTTTCTGGAAAAGAGGATTTTGTGTGCAAATTGAAGAGGTCGCTTTATGGTTTGAAGCAATCTTCAAGACAGTGGTACAAAAGGTTTAATTTATTTATGATCTCACAAGGTTTTAAGAGGTCTTAGTTTGATAGCTGTGTTTACATAAAGTTTGTTAATGGATCACCTATTTACTTGCTGTTATATGTTGATGATATGTTAATTGCTGCCAAGAGCATGAAAGAAATCACTATTTTGAAAGCACACCTAAGTAGTGAATTTGAGATGAAAGATCTTGGTGTTGCTAAGAAAATTCTAGGTATGGAAATTAAACGGGACAGAAAATTTAGGTTGTTGTTTCTTAGTCAGCAAAGTTACGTTGAGAAAGTTCTTCAATGTTTTAATATGCATGATGCAAAGTCAGTTAGTACTCCTACTGCTCCTCACTTTAAATTGTCAGCATTGCAATGTCCTAGTTCTGATGAAGATATTGAGTACATGTCTCGAGTTTCTTATTCTAGTGATGTTGGTTCCTTGATGTATGCCATGGTTTGCTCTCGCCCTGATCTATCATATGCTATGAGTTTGGTGAGTCGTTACATGGCTAATCCTGGTAAAGAACATTGGAAAGTTGTTCAGTGGATTTTTAGGTACCTCCGTGGCACATCGAATGCTTGCTTAAAGTTTGGCAAGACTGATGAGAGACTCGCAGGCTATGTGGATTCAGATTTTGCTGCCGACTTGGATAAGAGGAGGCCCCTCACAGGTTATGTGTTCACGGTAGGTGGACGTGCCGTGAGTTGGAAGACAACGCTGCAACCAGTTGTTGCTCTATCTACAACCGAAGCAGAATATATGGCTATTGCTGAAGCTTGCAAAGAGTCTGTTTGGTTGAAAGGTTTGTATGTTGAGCTTTGTCAGGATGATTCTTGCATTAACATGTTCTGTGACAGTCAAAGTGCTATTTACCTTACTAAGGATCAGATGTTCCATGAGAGAACAAAACACATTGATATCAAGTACCATTATGTTCGTGATGTTGTTGCACAAGGTACACTGAAGGTATGCAAGATAAGCACTCATGATAATCCTGCTGATATGATGACAAAGTCTGTTCCTGTTGCTAAGTTTGAGCTATGCTCAAGCTTAGTTGGTATAACTGCTTAGCCCAATTGGCTGTTGGTGCCGAAGGTGTTTTCTTTGTTTGTTCAGAGAGATGATTACTGTTGATGCTACAAGAAGAAATTTGTCTCAAGGTGGAGTTTGTTATATGTTGATCCAAATTCTATAAAGTAGAGGCCAACTTCTGACGAAGCGGAGCGAGGCCCGTCGCCAGAGGCTTGGGCCGATGCGGATCGTTGATGACCTAGGTTATCACCGTTATATATACTTCTTGTAAGCCGCCGGCTGGGAGAAGTTGCATCTGTGAAATCCCGGCGTTGTGTAAACACTCTCCATTATAGGCTGGCGCCCGTGGTTTTTCCACTCTCTTTGTTGGAGAGGATTTTCCACGTTAAATCTGTATCTCCTTGCTGTGATTTTATTTTCGTTCTTCGTTATTTAATTGTCGCAAAGTTAACAAGGTCAACTAAAGATAATATGGTACATCTTATAGCCAGCAGCGGGAGCGGGCTTTGCTATTGAACCTGCTCATACAGTTCATTCCAGGTGGACAGATCAACGGAACCTACTGGAACGGCATGCATGCGTCGTGACAGGTCGTAATTGAGTAACGATTTGACCAAACTGCTGGCCAGCAACAAAACCAAGTAGTAGTACTATTTCATCACCAGATAGCACTTGATCCGTTGATGTCAAGGAATTTCCCAACTGATCAACAGTTTGCAGCGCTAGATCATACAGATCGTTCAGCACGGAACCCTCCAAACGGGGCAATTATTTGTGCGGTGCTAGCTAGTGTGGTATACCTGATGGTGTAACTGTCCGCTCCGTTTGCGTGCTCGTGTCGTCTCACACCAATACTGCGCCATTCTGGACTCTACCAGAGTAGGCAATTAGGCTTAGGCCATCGCTAATCAGCCAGGGGACAGCGACCGAACGACTCAGCATTCACCTCGAGAAAAGGAAAAAAGAACAGTTCCGGATCTCCATCGGTCGCTCTCCTCGATCCTCTCGATCGCTGTGACGATTCACCGGGGACGGGGAGCTCCTGGTCGAAAGCGCCATCGATCCTGTCCCTGACCGGATTCAAGAACGTTGCCGTACGTGGGAGGCTGGGAGCAGCGCGAGAGAATTCTATCGACCACGCTTCTTCGCCTGGTCTCCGGTGCCCTGACGCGGTCTCGCCGTACGGCGAACGGTCGTACGCGTGGGTCCTCCGTGCCGATCGTCGCTCGCCTCCGCCAAGGAAACGCCGCCACGAGCGTGTGAAGGTACAGCCAAAACGGAATTACTGGAAGTAGTGCTGGCAACTGTAGCATACCATCCAGTCATCCACCGTAAACCGGTGACAGTGAGCGAACGACGACGTACGTACTCGCAAGTGCGGACGGGGTACGGCGCCTCGGTGCTGCCTGCCGTGCTGGTGAGCCCGCAGGGTGGAGGGGACGCTAGTTGCTGGCGGCCGGGGCCGTCGGTCGCAAGTTGGAACCTGATATTTTGGCGGCTCGACGACCCGTTGGTTACAGCTGCTACCACTAGACGCCTAGAGCATCCAGACGTCCCCCATAGCCTCCAAACGGGCTATCTTTTGCTTCCTTCGAAAAAATCATTCGCCACCTCCAGCAGGGTCTTTCCTATTTGTTGTATGACGCCTAGTTCTTTCCTCTACAAACCAACCCAAGAAATGGAGCATGTCTTTCTTCTTTCGAAATGGAGATTTAGCCCCGGTCTCTAATGCACACGACTTTTTTATTAAATTTATTATAGTCAAAGTATTACAAAGGAATTATATCATGTATCGCACAAGGTTCCATCTAAATAGATAAGAGGACATAAAGTGGCTTTGCATCAATATGATAACCTATAATCAAAACGTCAATTGCTCCGGCTATATAAATCTCGTGCCACCGACTCTAGCCGGTGCATCCAGTATCCATAGCCTCGCGCTGCTCCATACTCCCTCCGTCCCAAATTACTCTGCGTTTTAGGTTTGGTCAAAGTCAAACATGTTAAAACTTGACTAAACATCTTCAACAGAATAATAATATTTATAATATCAATTGTATACAATATAAAAGTATGTTTTATAGCGAGTCAACTATATTTATTACATATGTTAGATATTGATATTTTTTCTTATATTTATAGTCAAAGTTTATAAAGTTTGACTTTGACTAAATCTAAAACGCAGAGTAATTTGGGACATAGGGAGTAGATTGCAGGAAGGACCATGAACAAATCCCATGAGTAGACTGTGGGATAACCTGCTTGAAAGAAGTATTTTTTTACTTTATTAAAGATATACTCATTCCTTATGTTCTATACGGCCCAATGAAGAGCACATGCTCTTACTCGAATTTGTACTTTATCTTTTTCAGGCATCTCTATTAACCAATTACCAAACAGATTATTAATACTAGTCCATGCTCTTACTCATATTTGTACTTTATCTTTTTCAGGCATCTCCATATGGCCCAATAAAGAGCACATGCTCCATTCTGATAAGAGCTTGGTTTTCTTACCTACAAAGCCCCAAATCCAGGTACACAAATCATCCGCATTCACATAAGTGTTAAGAAAATCAAAAGTACAAGCAACTACATCCCAAACATATCTAGCTAGAGCACAACGAAAAATAAATGATTAATTATTCCTTAACAATGACAAAATTTTGAAAGCTCATTACCAGACCAAACTCTTTTCCTTAGTCCATTTCGAAAAAAAACAAATTAGCCTTAGTAAGAATACTATTCCTAAAAGTAATCCACATAGAAACTTTCACTCTCAAATGTATTTTAGCTAACCAAAAACCTTCATAGGGAACATTATCCTGACGTGTCTTCAAAGCTAAGTACATCGAATTAAGAGAGAAACAACCATTGTTCTCTAACAGCCATCTATGCCTATCTTGTTCATGTGAAACCACAATCCCCTCGCAGATTACTTTCTGTGTTCCAAAATTAAGATGTTTCAGACTTTTTCTTAAACGCATGTAACTAAACGTTTTTTAATGTGTAGGTTCGGAGAAAATGAGTGAACCTACACACTAAAAGGTAACTACATACATGTGTTTCAGAAAAAGGCTAAAACATCTTATATTTTAAAACAGAGCGAGTCACTTTTAGTTGAAACCACATTTGAGTTGTTTCATCAAAAAGCACCTGTTAAAACTACGAGTCATGTCCCAACCTTCAGAAAAAACTTTTTCTACAACAATATTGACACTAAAAATCAGTAAATACAAAACAAGGGAAACTTTCCCTCAAGGGTTTCTGCCCTACCCATAAATGTTCCCAAAAAGGGTATGCTCTCTGACGAGGGTTCAACTCGTCAATACCCATTGTTATAGACTTGGGTTTTGGAAAAAGAGAGAGCGCTGGAGGCATCAATCGTCTAGAAAACAAGCACACAAGGGAGCAAGTTTTACCCAGGTTCAGGCCTCGTAGAGGTCCCTATTCGTGCTTGTCTGCTCTTGGAATTAACGAAGGAATCGAAGATTACAAGGGCGCGTAGATGCAATCTGACGAGAGTTGTGGAAACTAGGGTTGTGGTTGTCCTCCTCGTCGCCCCCTCCTAGCCTTTATATAGATAGGCTAGGTATTGGGTAGTAGGTCGAGTTGGTTACAGATTAGGGTTTTCCCTTTGAACTTTCTATCTTAAACTTATTCTTGTCTCGCAAGCAATCGAGAGTCCGTGGGCCACTCGAATTCTTCATTGGGACTTGGCAACACCGTGGGTTTCTGCCGTATCTGGACCGTATATACCAAACTCGAGTACATGTATGGTATACCCATGTCAGTAGCCCCCGAGTGTCTAGTGGAATCGCATATTTCATTGGGGACTTTACGAAGTCTTTCAAGTGCATGACCGAGCATTTTTCGAGTGTTCTATTTTGTGTCAGAGGGATTGTGGATATACGTGCCTGATTTAGCCGATGTATCGGTATCAGTTAACTGCCTTAGGGCAAAGCCATGCAATCTACTCAAACTCGAGACCCCGGATTCGAATTTGGAAAAGTGCTGGCGTAATTCGACTCAGGCCGTGGAGGTCTTACAGGAGTCGAATTCCAGTGTATAAGTGTGAGCACTCGACGTGTCCGTCAAGGCATGTTCATCGTACCTACAGGCACGGATATGTTTCTGGTAGTGCGCAGCAGATGCGTTGCCAGGCCTTATTCAGGTCTTATCTTCACGCTGTAAGCGCGGCATCCGAATTTTTTGTCATCGCGGAGATGATTCGGGTGACCCAGGAGACGCAGTCTCTTTGTAGGGAAAATATGAGGCGGAGTCGCCATAGCATTTGAGTGTGGATGTTATCAACACATAGTACGAGGAGAAATAATCATAGGATGCGTGACTCCCTATGGGAGTAGCCCCCGAGTGCCTATTCGAGTCGTAGACTCGAGTGTGGACTAAAAACATTTGCGACTGCTGTCGTCTTTTGTTGCTTGTTTCAGTAGAATGTGCTTTTAGCGCTCCCTATGAGAGTAACCCGTAATTCCTAGTCGAATCGATGATTCGAGTGGAAGGTTTGTCTTGAATGTTTATATACCTGCATAAAAATTCTTTCAGGTGCGCGGCCAGCGCTCCTGTTAGTCGAAATCTTGGTTGAGTCCCCGAGTGCTTGGTTGAGTCGAAGACTCGAGCGAGGAGTAAAGTAGTTGAAATCTTGTGCTGCTGCAATCGATGACATCAGTGCTGACGATGTGATGACCTCGGTTGCCCGCGTGAGCAGATTTGACGGGACGTGACGAGTGGTGGGTCCCACTTTCTGACTTTGATTTGACCGGACGTGCATAATCTTCTGTTTTAACTATGTCTTATCGATTTCTGCACATAATGGAGATAGTGGGGGACGATTCATGGTTCACCCTCGCCACGTGTCGATGGCGATGTACGCCACGCGTCCAGTAGGGTTTCTGCTGGCCGTTGGATGGCATTCGCAAGGAGGTTAAGTAGCAGCGTAGCTGCGGTAATTTTCCCCATCTGTCTTCTTGCTCGTGCCTCCACCATTGCTGCTCTCCCTGCTTCCTTGCACACTTCCTCTTCGCGGCACTGGACCAGCTCCGTGTCTTCCCCAGTTACTTCCTCCGTTCACACTGCCATCAAAATATGGGCAAGAAGAAGGGAGGCGCCGCCGCTGGATCCGCGGCCACCATTGTCGCTGCCAAGAAGAAGGGCAGTACCACCACGGTGGGCACCAGCACCGCCAGCACTGGGAAGAAGAAAGGTGCGGGCACCCGCATCACCAATGGCGCCTAGCGAGCGTCCATCATCAAGCCCGCCGAACTGCAGCTTCATCGTCAAGATGGAGTTCTTCCTCCCGCGGAAGACGACTCGCGAGTTCCCGGTGAGGAGGTAATCCCTTATCCTCCTCTGGGTTTCCGGGTGTTGTTCCTTGCGTTCATCATCCGAGGTCTTTCTCTCCCTTTGCATCCTTTCTTCCGTGGACTCCTTTGTTTCTATGGGCCCCAGCTTCACCAGTTGTCCCCAAATTCCATTCTCCACATCTCTTGCTTTATCACCCTCTACGAGTGATGGCTCGGAATCAAGCCACACTTTGGCCTCTTCAAGAGGCTTTTTAAGCTAAAACGTCAGTCGGCGTCCGGTTCGGTAGTCTACGATGTAGGAGGCTGCGGGATCCACGTTGATTCTTCTGTCACCTATTTTTCCATCAAGCTTACCGCATTCGTCCAAGGGTGGAGGGACAAGTGGTTTAATATCCACGACCAGAAGGCCGGCGGAGACCACTACAGACTCGCGCCCTTCGGTCCTGCAGCACCTTGCAAGAGGAGGCGCTCCTGGAAGAACATCGTGATGCCTGGCGAGTCCGAGGAAATGGAGGTGCTGTACAAGCGCGTCTGCGACCTCAAAAGTCGCATAGGTAAAGAAGATGGTGGCGCCGCTCTCATTCGCACGTGGTTGCGCCGCCGCGTCTAGCCTCTGCAGGCCAGAGTGCACCCTATGTACTGCTGGACCGGTGCTGATGATGTCACTCGCGTGTCTGCCGAGGGCATTTCTGCGGGTGAGGTGGATAGGAGGGTGCGATTGGTGACCAAGTACACCGCCAAGGAGGATCTCCTAGGCGAACTAGTCGTGCCTCCTTTTGACGCCTCTAACCCTCCTCCTGAGGTAGAATTGTACTACGAAGTAGTTCTTTTGTCGATTGCCACCAGGTACTTGATATATAGTACTGTATCTTCTGATTGCAGGACTGGAAGGTGACTTCCCATTTGCCCCCTCGTCCTGAAGGGGTTATCCCTCGCGAAGTGGATGAAGATGACGAGTCGGAATCAACCGTCCCAATTGAAGAAGAGGAGGAAGCCTCCGAGTCCAGCGACCAGGACACTCGCAAGCGTTCTCGCAACAAGGATTCTGACGCTACTTCCTCGACGATGCTGGAAGGTCCCTCTACTGTGGCAGAGGAGCCAATCCCCGCCATTCCTGTGCGCGCCATGGCTCCTCCTACCCGGAAGAAGATGCGACTGCCGAAGGAATCATCGGAGTCGGAGGAGCAATCCTTCGACCTTGATAAATTTAGCTGGTGAGTTCTACATTCGCGACCTTGTTTTGGTTTCTTTTTGGAGTTGCTTTTTCCCTGAAGTTTTTGCTTGGTGTGTTTTGTAATCGAGCGGCATCGTCGTCTTCTGATGACGTCCAATTTGTGAAGGAGTCCGGAGTCGCAGACTCCAAGGCCAAAGAAGTGGCCGAACGGTCTCCTTCTCCTCCATTGGTGGCCCACTCCAGGCACAATTCGTCGAGTTCCCCACATGCTGGGGAACATCAGATCGTTGCCCGGATGACTGTGCGACAGTCATCTTCGGAATCTCTGGAGGATCATGTAAGCGTCCTTTTGCTGTTTTGTCAGTCGAATTTATACTTGGTGCTATTGCTGAACTTTTGTTTTCTTTTGATGCAGCTCATCATGAAGGAAGCTGCTCTCCTGGCGGAGCAAGTCCTTGTCATGGGTCGACAGCATGCGCTGCTGGACAATCGCCATCGTGTTGTCGAACGTTAGTATTGGCTTTGCATTTGTCTTCGTGAAATTTCTAGATTCGACTGGTGATCCACCCTGTGCTTTGTAGTTGAGCACAACGAACTTCTTCGTCATGCTGCTTCCCTCGAGAAGGCGCTTGCCGCGGCGGCGAATAGTCGCGACGAAGTAGTGGCGGAACTGGAGGAGTCGCGGAAGCGCGAAGAGGAATTGCGCTCCTCCACTTCTGAAAGGGAGCAATTGTTCGAAGAAGAACTTTTCTCGATTGCCAAGGCCCTCTCAGGTGATTGCCAGTTTTGATGTTGTATTCTTCCTTGTTTGATGTCGTATTGCTGTGCTAACACCTTTTTTATGCAGATGCCGGTGGCTTGACTTCGACGCCCAGTCCCTTCGCTGTGCAGACGTGTTGGCTGGTGCCGTGGCCACAGTCGAGGACCGCAACGCTTCTCTTCAGGGGACATTAATGAAGGCCAAGGGTGTGCTCAGTCGCATCCGCGAGGACCTAACTCCCAAGGCCGGGCTTATTGACAATCTTGAAGACCTAGTGGAATCCCTCGCTGGAGGTATTCCTGCGGAATTCAAGAACTCACAGCAGTCCGTCGACGCCACCATGGCACTCGCGATGGTGCAAGCCCATGGTGTGGAGATGGATCCCGCCGCTATTTCTGAGGTGATGACTGTCGATGCTGGAGGCCAGTAGGTAGTGTTTGCTCCCTTCATTGGTAGCTGCGCAAAATATGGTCCTCAACTTATCGAGACAGTCGCCAAGTATTCCGAGGAGCGGTGGCGAGTGAAGGTGGCGAAGGTCGCGGCGTCTGGGGCTACCACCGGCAAGTCCGTGGCATAAGAGACTACCACGGATGCGATGAAGCCCCCGAAGCCAAAGTCTAAGTCGAAGAAATAAAATGCTCTTTAGTCTGGATGCGTAATAGTTGTAGTTGCCTTTTGTTGAGACTATGTTTTTGTGGGAGTATCCCTGTCGAGACTTTGCTGTGCTTGAATGCATTCGTGCCTTTTATCAATGTATTCTTGGTCCCTCATTTTCTCTTGCTTGATTTGTGATAGGGTACATCGAGTGGCCCTTCGAGTGGTCCTCGTGATCCTCCGTCCACTGATGAAACCTTGGCGCAGCCGCGCTCAAAGGTGGAGGAGTTGTCGTTGCTTTCGCAACTGCGCGATCGCATTAAGAAATTGGAGCGTGAGTTGCCCATCCTCCACAGTAGCGCAGATGTATGGAAGTCGAAAGCGGAGATGGCCATCGCCCGTGAGAAGTATCTCTTGGAGGAAGTGGCGCAGCTGAATGAGCAATTTAAATGTTAGCTTTCTTCCCTCTCATCTTTTCTTTTAGTCAATCGCGGTGATGCCTTGTCTTCACACTTTGCCATTTTTCTTGGTGTAGTTGTCAGTGCTCGTCATCCGTGGGATGAAAAGGACCGGATTGCCATTCGAATGAATGACCTGACCCAGGAGCAACTGCAGGCGAGTGGGTACTTTTGGGTGGATCACGATTGTGCGATCGCGCTTGCGACTCTACAGGATCGTGCTTCTCGAGTACTTCATTTTTTGAAGAAGGCGCAGTCATGCCTTAGGCATATTTATCAAACGATGTTCCTGCTGGATGCCGTCCCTTTAAGCCTGCTGGCTCTTCTGGCGAAGTTCCAAGATTTGAGTGCGGTTCCGAGTGCGTGCGTCAGCAGTTAGTAGCTGGTGCTAAGGCTGCGTTATCACTGGTGCGACTGCATAGGCCATATGTAGATGTTGCGTATGTTGCAGCTGGGCCGCCGCCTCCGCCAGAAGGTATGACCTGGAACATGGTTCCGCACTATCAAGCGGTTGATCGGCCAGCAGAGGAGATTGTCGATTTCTTCAAGGAGTAGACGAACGTTCTTCTTTTGCAGCAGTAGCATGTTTTGTATCCTGCACTTAATTGTATAAGTGTTGTAAAGTTCGTATGAATATGTTAGATGTAATTAATACCCATTGATATGTGAAGAGCTTGCTAGCTTTTATATTTTGTGAGTGTGTTGTACTCTGCAGTTCCGTTTTGTTAGCCTGACTTGTGTTTATCTCAACACCTTGCCAACATGTCAGGTGCGTTGCAACTGGGTTGGTGTTTATCAAGGGTTCGATTGATGTTGTGTTAGCTACTCAAGATACTACGATTTGTTCGTAGAAATAAAGTGTAAAGGGTGGCGCAGCCCCCGAGTGATCAAATTGCAAGAAAAATAAGGAAAACACAAAGTTTTGGGGCACTTAGCTTTATTTATTCGCGGAATAGTACGAGGTACAATGTGTGTCTTAGTAGCCTGGCTGAATAGCCTTATTTGTAAATGTAAAAAACAATTAGGGGTAGAAGCGACGCAGCTGCGCGACGTTCCAGTGGTTGGAGTATGTGACTCCTGTCTCGAAATCTTTAAGGCGATAGGCGCCACCTGGGATTACTTCTGTAATCACGTAAGGTCCCTCCCAAGGGGACTCGAGCTTGAGATGCCCTTGTTGCTTAAGTCGCAGGACCAGGTCTCCTTCGACGAAGGATCTGGGGCATAGCCTTCTGTTGTGGTAGTTGTGGAGGCTTTGCTGGTAGATCATTGATCTCTCCGCTGCGATTTCTCATGCCTCGTTAAGGAGGTCGACGGAGTCTTCGAGTGCAAGAGTTGACTCCTGTTCGCTATAAGCGACCACCCGTGGGGCTTTGTAGCGTACTTCTGCGGGTAGCACCTCTTTAGCATCGTGCACCATGAAGAATGGGGTGTATCCCATGGCGTTGTTTGGAGTTGTGCGCAGGCTCCATAGTACGGATTGTAGCTCGTCTTGCCAGCATCCAGTGGCTTGTTCGAGTGGTTGGAGGAGTCATTTCTTGATTCCACCGCAGACGAGGCCATTGGCCTTTTCGACTTGACCGTTGGTCTGCGGGTGAGCCACTGAGGCGTAGCTTATGTTGATTCCCAGGTTTTCGCAGAATTCCTGGAACTCCTTGAAGGTGAAGTTCGTTCCATTGTCTGTGATGATGTTGTGTGGCACTCCAAAGCGGTAGACAATGGACTCGAAGAACTTGACAACGCTAGCCCCTGATTGATTTGTCACTGGCATGGCTTCGATTGAAGGAAATATGCCCTAAGAGGCAATAATAAAGTTGTTATTATGTATTCCTTGTATATGATAGATGTTTATTTTGCATTCTATAATTGTATTGATAGGAAACATCAATACATGTGTGTTTAATAAACAAAAGGGTTCCTAGTTATGCCTCTCTTATAGACTAGCTTGTTGATTAACAAGATGATCAAGGTTTCCTGATCATGGACACTGGATGTTGTTAATAACAAGGTCACAACATTTGTGAAATGATGTGATGAACATTCATCCGAAGTATAGCATTACGATCAAGTCATTATGTTTATATTGCTATAACATCATACAAAGTAGTCTTAGTCCTTAAACCATGAGATCATGTTAATTGCCAACACCGGAAGAGTATCTTGATAACATCAAACGTCACACCGTAACAGGGTGACCATAAAGGTGGGTTTAGTGCTATGAAGGTGTTATGTTGAGGCTCATGGATCAAGAGTGGAATTTGTCAATCCCGATGACGGATAGATATACTCTAGGACCTCTCGGTGATATCACATTAAGATAGCTTGCAAGCAAGTGATGTGATCACTAGAATGTTATATCACGGGAACGGGAAAAGAGTGCATGTCGGTAACGAGATCAAACTAGGTATTTGGATACCGATGATCGAATCTCGGACATGTATTATATCATGAGACAAAGGGATTAAATTGCTGACGTTAAAGGTTCTCACGATCACAGAAGTCATCGTTGAATATGCAGGAGTCAGTATGGATCTCCAGGTCCCGCTTCTGATTATTGATCTGAGAGGAGTCTGAATCATGTCTGTGTTATTCGCGAACCATAGGGTGACACACTTAAGGGTTGCCAGACACCATTTAGGAGCACATATGTTCCAGACAAAAGGTTTGCAAAGCGCAGGAAATATTTCGATAGAAAAAGGAATTGTTTCGATAGAAACCGGAATTGTTTCGGGTGAAATTGCAGAAAGTGGTTCTGCATGTGATATTGAAATGTTGCAAGGGGTTTTATGTGAATGTTTGTTAATTAAAGTAATTAACAAAATTCTGAATAAAATAAATTAAAGAGTTTTATTAATTGAGAGTTGCATTTAATTTGGTGGAAATTAAATACATGTGAGTGGGATTTTGGGTGGAGGCCATGTTTATGTGAGTGGAGGTTCACCACATGAATGAAGGAGGGGAGGAGTCCCCCCTCATGCGCCGGCTATGGGAGGGGAGGGGTCTCCCTCCCTCCTATATAAAGCGCCCCTCTCCCCTCTCACAAACCACACCTCCTCGTGAAGGATCTCTCTCTCCCTCTAGATATTCCCCCATGGTCTCGGATTAGCGAGATACATGTTCCCGGTGGCCTTGCGTCTGGAAGGAGTTGCTGCTTCCGCTGATTCGCTGGAGCGAGGAGGTGGAGGTTGTCCGGTGGCTTGAACGTGTGTGCGAGGAAGGATGCGCTGCTGATTTGCAGCGCTCGGACTTCCACACAATCTTGAGATCGACATGCGTACGACTACATCAACCACGAGTTCCTAGTCGTTAACAAAACTCGTTGTCTTCGAGGGTAAGTTCTCCATGGATGTATGTCCACCCGTTGCTCTGTATCTAGTAGATAGATCTTGGCGTATAGTTCTCATCGTAGGAAATTTTTTGTTTTCTATGCTACGGACCCAACAGTGGTATCTGAGCCTGATCTATGCGTAGGTGCTTTGCACGGGTAGTACACATATGTTTATATGTGGGCGATGATGATCATGTTATTGCATCTTCTATGTACTTTGGATATTGGTGGCATAGTGGGATGAAGCGGCCCGGACCAACCTTACATGTCATCGTACATGAGACCGGTTCCACGACTGACATGCAACTAGTTTTGCATAAGTGGCTAGCGGGTGTCTGTCTCTCCTACTATAGTCAATATCTGATTTGCAATGAGTTGCTAATAACTTGGTTATCCTCATTGTGGTTCATGTTCGTAGGTAAGACCGGTTCTATCTCCGAAAGCCCTAAGCCACGTAAAACTTGCAATTGATAAATTAGAGGCGTCTAGTTTAGATCATTGCTGGGCTAGTGTCTTGATATGGGATTGTTGTAAGTAGATGTATGATAGATACTCTTACAACTCACTTAACATGTAAGTTCCATAGACCTTGGCCTTACACACAAAGGAATGATAGAGATCATACCACGATGCAAATGATAGAGATCAAATGCATGGACCATATCACCTCACTTCACACATTAGATGTTAGCATCTTATATTGCTAGTTTGGCGCTTTTGGTAGCATTATAAGATGATCCCTCATTTAGATATCAAGATAAAATGTGTTCTTCCTTAAGTATGCACCGTTTTGTGGATCGTGTTTTGAGGCATCACGTGATGATCGGGTGTTATCGACTCTACGCTTTCATACAACGGGTGTAAGACAGTTTTACACACTTGAATACTAAGGTTCTTACTTGATGATCCTAGCATGTACAGACATGGCCTCGGAACACGGACCGAAAGGTTAAGCATGAGTCATATAATTGATATGACGCCCATATAGATGCACGCCTTTGAAGCTACACCGACTCATGTGATGATCGGACTTGGTGTAGTGGATTTGGTTCATGTAATCACCAAAAGGACACGAGGGATGTCGTTTTTGAGTGGGAGTTCATTAGTAATTTGGATTAGTTGAACTCAATCTATCATAAACTTAGTCTAAATATATTTTACAAATTCTGTTCTAGATGGCACCACCTGCTTTTAATTTCAGTGTGTTCATGGAGAAAGAGAAGCTTGCTGCGAATGGTAGCAATTTCACCAACTGGGCTATAAATTTGAGGATTCTCCTCACTGCTGCACAAAAGCAATATGTGCTAGAGGCTCCGCTAGGTCCCCCACCAGCTCCTGATGCCCCTGACAAGGAAAAGAACGTCTATATAACTCGTCAGAAGGACCACAACTTAGTTCATTGCGGCATACTGTATGGGCTAGAGCCAGAACTTCGAAAACATTTTGAAAATGGCAATGCCTTTGATACCATGGGAGAATTGAAAATGATTTTCGATACCCATGCTGCCGTAGAGAGTTATAATGCTTCTGAAAAGTTCTTTAGCTGCATGATGGAAGAGAACAACTTCGTTAGTGAGCATGTACTCAAAATGTCTAGGTACGCCGATAAGCTTGTGTCCTTGGAAATAACGATTCCCATTGACTTAGGCATACATCATGTTCTCCAATCTCTGCCACCTAGCTACAAGAGCTTCGTGATGAACTATAATATGCAGGGCATGAAGAAGTCTCTTCCCGAGCTTCTGTCAATGCTTAAGACTACAGAAGTGGAGATTAGGAAAGAACATCAAGTGTTGATGATCAATAAGACCACCGGTTTGAAGAAGGACAAGAAAGGCAATCAGAAGGGAAAGAAGGGCGGAAAATCTGTTGCCGCGCCTGAAAAGAAACCCCGAGCTGGCCCTAAGTCTGACACCGAGTGCTACTATTGCAAGGGGACTGGCCATTGGAAGCGCAACTGCCCCAAGTATTTGGCAGTCAAGAAGGCCGGCAAGGCAAACAAAGGTATATGTGATATACATGTTATTGATGTGTACTTGACTAGTACTCGCAGTAGCACCTAGGTATTTGATACGGGATCGGTTGCTAATATATGTAACTTGGTTCAGGGGTTGTGGAACAAGCGACAACTAGCAAGGGATGAGGTCACGATGCGGGTCGGCAATGGATCAAGAGTTGATGTGATCGCCGTCGGAACGCTGCCTCTCCATATGCCGTCGGGATTAGTTATAAACCTGAATAATTGTTATTTGGTGCCTGCACTGAGCATGAACATTGTATCCGGATCGTGTTTGATGCAAAGTGGTTATTCGTTTAAGTCTGAAAACAATGGTTGTTCGATTTATATGAATAGTATCTTTTATGGTCATGCACCTGTGGTGAATGGTTTATTTCTTTTGTATCTCGATAGTAGTATTACGCATATTCATAATGTTGATGCTAAAAGGATTAAACTTGATAATGATATATCTGCATATATGTGGCACTGCCCTCTAGGTCATATTGGCGTTAAACGCATGAAGAAACTCCATTCTGATGGACTTTTGGAATCACTTGATTTTGAATCATTTGATATATGTGAACCATGCCTTATGGGCAAGATGACTAGAACGCCGTTTTCTGGTTCAATGGAACGGGCGACAGATTTATTGGAAATCATATATACTGATGTGTGTGGACCAATGAGTGTGTCGGCGCGAGGTGGATATTGTTATTTTGTTACTTTCACGGATGATTTGAGTAGATACGGGTATATCTATTTGATGAAACATAAGTCTGAAACCTTTGAAAAGTTCAAAGAATTTTAGAATGAAGTGGAAAATCATCGTAACAGAAAGATCAAATTTCTGCGGTCCGACCGTGGAGGAGAGTATCTTAGTTACGAGGTTAGCACACATATGAAAGACTGTGGAATAGTTTCACAACTCACGCCTGCCGGAACACCACAACGTAATGGTGTGTCAGAACGTCGTAATCGTACTTTATTGGATATGGTTCGATCTATGATGTCTCTGACTGACTTGCCACTGTCATTTTGGGGTTATGCACTGGAAACCGTTGCATTCACTTTAAATAGGGCACCATCTAAATCCGTTGAAAAGACACCGTATGAATTATGGTTTGGAAACAAACCTAAGCTGTCATTTCTTAAAGTTTGGGGATGCGATGTTTATGTGAAGAAACTTCAACCGGATAAACTCGAACCCAAAGCGGAAAAATGCGTCTTCATAGGATACCCTAAGGAAACGATTGGGTATACCTTCTATCACAGATCCGAGGGAAAGGTCTTTGTTGCCAAGAATGGATCCTTTCTTGAGAAGGAGTTTCTCGCGAAAGGTGTGAGTAGTCGGAAGGTAGAACTCGAAGAGGTTATTGAACCTTCTCTTCATGAAATGACGAGTAGTGCAGCACCGGAAGTTGTTTCGTAGTTGACTTCACCTAATGAAGAGAGAGCTAATGATATTGATCATGAAACTCCGAAAGAGGACACTACCGAACCTCGCAGGTCAAGTAGGACACGTACAACTCCGGAACCGTACGGCAATCCTGTTATGAATTTCATGATTGATGAAATAGATGACCCTGCGACGTATGAAGAAGCGATGATGAGCCTTGATTCCAACAAATGGCTAGAAGCCATGAAATCCGAGATGGAATCCATGTACGAAAACCAGGTTTGGACCTTGGTGGACTTACCTCACGATCGAAAGGCCGTTGAGAATAAATGGATTTTCAAAAGAAAAACTGATGCTGATGGTAATGTAACCATCTATAAGGCTCGACTTGTCGCAAAGGGGTTTCGACAAATTCAAGGAGTTGACTACGATGAGACATCCTCTCCCGTAGCGATGCTTAAGTCGGTTAGGATTATGTTAGCAATTGCTGCATATTTCGATGATGAAATATGGCAGATGGATGTCAAAACTGCATTCCTCAGTGGTAATATTGAAGAAGAGTTGTATATGATACAACCTAAGGGTTTTGTCGATCCTAAGGATGCTGATAAGGTGTGAAAACTTCAGTGATCCATCTATGGACTGAAGCAAGCATCCCGGAGTTGGAATCTCCGCTTTGATGAGGTGGTCAAAGAGTTTGGATTTGTCCAAACTTATGGAGAGGCTTGTATTTACAAGAAAGTGAGTGGGAGCAATGTGACATTTCTAATATTATATGTGGATGACATATTATTGATTGGAAATGATATAGATCTTTTAAACAATGTTAAAAGTTATCTAAACAGCAAATTTTCGCTGAAAGACCTTGGTGAAGTGTCATATATATTAGGCATTAAAATCTATAGAGATAGATCAAGGCGCCTAATTGGGGTATCGCAGAGTACATACCTTGATAAGATATTAAAGAAGTTTAATATGGACGGAAGTAAGAAGGGGTTCTTACCTATGTTGCAAGGCAAGACATTGAGTAAGACTCAAAGTCCGCCTACGACGGAAGAAAGAGAGATAATGGATAAGATCCCCTATGCCTCGGCCATAGGCTCTATTATGTATGCCATGCTATGTACAAGACAGGATGTGGCACATGCTATTAGTTTGACTAGTAGGTACCAATCTGATCCAGGTTCGGAACACTGGATAGCGGTCAAGGATATCCTTAAGTACTTAAGAAGAACTAAGGATATGTTTCTTGTATACGGAGGTGAAGAAGAGCTAGTCGCTAAGTGTTATGTCGATGCTAGCTTTGACACTGATCCGGATGACTCTAAGTCTCAATCCGGATACGTATTTCTCTTGAACGGAGCAGCAGTTAGTTGGAGGAGCTCCAAACAACCTGTGGTGGCTAGATCAACGACGGAGGCGGAATATGTTGCTGCTTCAGAAGCGGCGCAGGAAGCGGTTTGGATGAAGGAGTTCATAACGGAACTAGGTGTGGTTCCTAGTGTGTTGGACCCAATGGTGATCTATTGTGACAATAATGGAGCCATAGCCAACGCCAAGGAACCAAGGTCTCACAAGAATTCCAAGCACATTAAGCGCCGGTTTCACTCCATCCGCGAGCATGTAAAGAATGGAGATATAAATATTTGTAAAGTGCACACGGACCTGAATGTAGTAGATCCGTTAACTAAAGTACTCCCTAGGGCAAAACATGATCAACACCAGAACTCCATGGGTGTTAGATTTATCACTATATAAACAAGATTATTGTCTCTAGTGCAAGTGGGAGACTGAAGGAAATATGCCCTGAGAGGCAATAATAAAGTTGTTATTATGTATTCCTTGTATATGATAGATGTTTATTTTGCATGCTATAATTGTATTGATAGGAAACATCAATACATGTGTGTTTAATAAACAAAAGGGTTCCTAGTTATGCCTCTCTTATAGACTAGCTTGTTGCTTAACAAGATGATCAAGGTTTCCTGATCATGGACATGGGATGTTGTTAATAACAAGGTCACGGCATTTGTGAAATGATGTGATGAACATTCATCCGAAGTATAGCATTACGGTCAAGTCATTATGTTTATATTGCTATAACATCATATAAAGTAGTCTTAGTCCTTAAACCATGAGATCATGTTAATTGCTAACACCGGAAGAGTATCTTGATAACATCAAACGTCACACCGTAACAGGGTGACCATAAAGGTGGGTTCAGTGCTATGAAGGTGTTATGTTGAGGCTCATGGATCAAGAGTGGAATTTGTCAATCCCGATGACGGATAGATATACTCTGGGCCCTCTCGGTGATATCACATTAAGATAGCTTGCAAGAAAGTGATGTTATCACTAGAATGTTATATCACGGGAACGAGAAAAGAGTGCATGTCGGTAACGAGATCAAACTAGGTATTTGGATACCGATGATCGAATCTCGGACATGTATTATATCGTGAGACAAAGGGATTAAATTGCTAACGTTAAAGGTTCTCATGATCACAGAAGTCATCGTTGAATATGCAGGAGTCAGTATGGATCTCCAGGTCCCGCTTCTGATTATTGATCTGAGAGGAGTCTCAATCATGTCTGCATTATTCGCGAACCGTAGGGTGACACACTTAAGGGTTGCTAGACACCATTTAGGAGCACATATGTTCCAGACAAAAGGTTTGCAAAGCGCAGGAAATGTTTCGATAGAAATAGGAATTGTTTCGATAGAAACCGGAATTGTTTCGGGTGAAATTGCAGAAAGTGGTTCTGCATGTGATATTGAAATGTTGCAAGGGGTTTTATGTGAATGTTTGTTAATTAAAGTAATTAACAAAATTCTGAATAAAATAAATAAAAGAGTTTTATTAATTGAGAGTTGCATTTAATTTGGTGGAAATTAAATACATGTGAGTGGGATTTCGGGTGGAGGCCATGTTTATGTGAGTGGAGGTTCACCACATGAATGAAGGAGGGGAGGAGTCCCCCCCTCATGCGCCGGCTATGGGAGGGGAGGGGTCTCCCTCCCTTCTATATAAAGCCCCCCTCTCCCCTCTCACAAACCACACCTACTCGTGAAGGATCTCTCTCCCCCTCTAGATATTTCCCCATGGTCTCGGATTAGCGAGATACATGTTCCCGGTGGCCTTGCGTCTGGAAGGAGTTGCTGCTTCCGCTGATTCGCTGGAGCGAGGAGGTGGAGGTTGTCCGGTGGCTTGAACGTGTGTGCGTTGACGGATGCGCTGCTGATTTGCAGCGCTCGAACTTCCACACGATCTTGAGATCGGCAAGCGTACGACTACATCAACCACGAGTTCCTACTCGTTAACAAAACTCGTTGTCTTCGAGGGTAAGTTCTCCATGGATGTATGTCCACCCGTTGCTCTGTATCTAGTAGATAAATCTTGGCGTATAGTTCTCATCGTAGGAAATTTTTTGTTTTCTATGCTGCGGACCCAACATCGATCCACTTGGTGAATTTGTCGACTGCGACCAAGAGGTAGACGTAACCTCCTGGCGAGGATTTCAGGAGCTTGCCGACCATTTTGAGTCCCCATTGCGCGAAGGGACAAGCCAATGGTATTGGCCGGAGTTTCGCGCCAGGTGCGTGAGGTTTATCCGCGAATCGCTGGCAAGCGTTGCAGCGCTGGACGATGTCCTTGGCATCGCGCATGGCCGTGGGCCAGTAGAATCCAACTCGTAGAGCTTTGGCAATGAGGGCACGACTGCCAGCATGGTGCCCGCAAGTGCCTTCGTGGATGTCAAGGAGGATGGCCCTTCCGTCCCCGTTGGAGACGCACCGTTGGAGTACTCCTATGATGCTGTGCTTGTACAATTCATCATTAATGAGGGTGAATGACTTAGATCGTCGCGCTATCTGCCGCCCATCAGTCCGATCATTTGGCAGCCTCTTGCTGAGTAGATACATGATATAGGGTTGTGTCCAAGATGGCTCGATCATCATGACGCTCATTGGTCTTTTAAATCCCGTATCAAGCTCCAGGTTGTCGAGTGGCATTGGCTCGTTGGGTGGCGTAGCCCCCGAGTCCGTTGACGCGCTTGCTTTTTTCTATGGAGCCTTTGGCTTGATGGACCGTTCACATATGCGCTCGAGAAATACCACTTGTGGTATGGGGGCGTAGGTGGAGCCAATATTGGCGAGGAGATCCGCCTCTTCATTGCTTTCACGACCCACATGTCGCAGCTCACAGCCGTCGAAGTCTCCTTCGAGTGTGTCGTAGAGGTCACGATAGGCGATCATGTTGTCGCTCAGTGCGTCGCACTCGTGCATCGTTTGGTTGACCACCAGTTTGGAGTCGCCGTAGATGATGAGCCTTTTGGAGCCGCAGGCTTTCGCCATCCGCATCCCATGGATTAGGGCTTCGTACTCAACTTCATTATTGGAGGCGGTGAACTGCATTCGCAGAATGTATTTCATCTTGTCTCCTTGGGGCGATGTCAGTATAACACCTGCGCCAGCTCCATCCTTTTGCTTGGACCCGTCGAAGTGCATTTTCTAGAGGTAGGACATATCTGGTTTATCGGGGAGCTGATTCTCCATCTAGTGCATGAGAAAGTTCGGGAGAACTTGCGATTTGATTGCGTCACGCTTCTCGTATGTTATGTCTCGCGGAGACAGTTCGATTCCCCAGAGCGCGACTCGTCCGGTGGCATCAGGATTATTGAGTATGTGCCCGAGCGGGCATCGTTTACCATCACGATTGGGTGCTCCTGGAAGTAGTGGTGCAGTCACCTAGCTATCATGAAGACGCCATATGCCAGCTTCTGGTAGTGCGGGTACCGCTGTTTCGTTGGAGTGAGTACCTCGCTGAGGTAATATACTGGGCGCTGAACCCCGTGGACCTTGTTTTCTTCTGCTCGTTCCACCACAAGCATCGTGCTGACCACCTGGTTGGTGGCGGAGATGTAGAGCAACAGTGGCTCTTTTTCACGTGGAGTCACTAGTACTTGCGAGGTGGATAGTAGACATTTGAGGTCTTTGAATGCTTCTTGCGCCTCGTCTGTCCACTCGAACTTGTCAGCTTTGCGGAGAAGTTGGTAGAAGGGCAGTGGATTTTCGCCCATTCGACTGATGAATCGACTGAGCGCCGTGATTCGCCCAGCTAGCTGCTGAACACCTTTTATGTTATTTAGCTTCTCCATAGCTAGTATGGCCTTTATTTTCTTCGGGTTTGCTTCGATCCCTCTCGCAGAGATGAGATACCCGAGTAACTGCCCAGATGGCATGCCGAAGGCACATTTATCCAGATTGAGCTTGATCCGATAGCGGTCGAGGTTGGCGAATGTCTCGCGTAGATCGTTGATTAGCGATGCTTCCTCTTTGGTTTTGATGATGATGTTGTCAACGTAGACTTGGATGTTGCGACCAAGTTGGTTTTTGAGGCAAGCCTGCATGCACCGCTGATAGGTGGCTCCTGCGTTTTTTAGCCCGAAGGGCATCGTGTTGTAGCAGAACACACCAAAGGGCATCGTAAATGCCATTTTCTCCTGATCTTCCTCCTTCATTCGAATATGATTATAGCCAGAGTAGGCGTCGAGGAAGCAGAGACGCTCACATCCCACGGTGGAGTCGATGATTTGGTCGATTCACGGCAACGGGAAGTGATCCTTTGGGCAATGCTTATTCAAGGAGGTGAAGTTCACGCACATCTACAGGATATCCGTGTATTTTTTAGGCACAAGAACTGTGTTAGCGAGCCAAGTACTTTCCTTGATCTCGCGTATAAATTTTGTGTCGAGGAGTCTGTTGATCTCCATTCCGACTGCTTTTGCTCTTGGTTCAGACAGTCGTCGAATTGTCTGCTTGACTGGCCTTGCATCTAGATTTACGTTGAGTGAGTGCTCGGCGAATTCCCTGGGAACCCCTGGCATGTCCACTGGACACCAGGTGAAGATCTCCCAGTGCTCACGGAGGAATTCGACGAGCACGAGTTCCTATGCGGAACTCAAGTTGTTGGCGATGAGGGTCGTCTTGGTCGGGTCCGTTGGGTGGACCTGGATTTTCTTCGTGTGCACCGATGAGTCAAATGATAGGTCGGGTGAACTTGGTCTGCTCAGGGGAGGCAAACTATTATTTGTCGACTCCTTTAATCTTGCGAGTTCCTTCTGCATGCCGAAGGACTGGGAGATTCTGTTGAATTCCCTGTCGCGGCTATCGGACCTCTCGAAGTTGCCATTGATTGTGATTACGCCATTTGGACCTGGCATTTTCATATGCAGGTAGGCGTAGTGCGGTACTGCCATGAACCTTGTGAACGTGACATGTCCGAGGATGCAGTGGTATTATGAAGGCCAATCGACGACTTCGAAGTCGATGCGCTCTTGCCAAAAGTTTTGCGGCGTGTCGAAGATGACGTCGAGGTTGATTTTGCCCAGGGGATATATGCCCTTCCCTGGGACGATGTCGTGGAATGTCGTGTCTGAAACTTCCAATAAGTCAGAGGGATTCTCATTGCTCGCAAGGTACTCGCGAACATGAGGTTAATGCCGTTGTCGCCGTCCATGAAGACGCGACTCATATCGAAGCCCTCGATCTGCACCTCGAGTACGAGGGACAGTGGCCTGGATGAGGAACTTGGCGTAGGTGGTCACGCCTCTCGAAGGTGATGCAGGAGTCGCTTCCACTGAGGTACTCAGTGGTGGAAGGTGGAGAGTTTATCGCCAAGTTGACTTGGTGAGTGATGGCCTTCTACACTCGATTTGAGGGACGCCCTTTTTGGATCATCCCCATGTTGCCCACGGCTCGTGGGTATGGCTCACCTCCATGGCGCTGGATCGGCACGGCCGCGGGTGGTGGTGGTCTGGGTGGTGGTGGAGGAGCTCCGTATGCCACAGCGCCTAGGACGGCTCCATAGCCCATGTTGACCGCGTCGCAATTCATCCGAGCCAGACCCTCGTGGAGTTTGAGGAACTCGCGGCAGTCCTTGAGAAGGTGGCTGGATTTCTTCTTGCCATCGTGCTTGTCGATATAGAAGTGCATGTTGCATGGTCCGGACAGTTTGTCCTCGATAGATGTTGCGGGTGCCTCTTCACGAGTGTGGCGCTGCTGCACCTGCGCGGTTTTTCCGCTGTCGCGGTATCCACCACTGTGATATCCGCTATTGCGGTTGTCGTCGTGTTTGTCAGCGTAGCCGGCTGCGATCATATTGACCTCGTCGCGGTCATCGTAGACGCGCATCTGACGTTTGCCTCAGCAGTCGCGTCTGCGCTCGAGGTCGTCGTCGTCATCGGAGTAGGTGCGGTTTTTCACCGAGTCTTCTCCGTCAGCCCACCGATTCGCGATTTCCATCAGGTGGTCGATCGTTTTGGGCTTCGAGCGGCCCAGCTCCTCCCTGAGCTCTATGCGGTGAACACCGCCATTGAACGCGTCGATTGCGCGGTCCTCCGAGATGTTTTCTGCGGAGTTCTTGATGATGTACCACCTCTGGATGTATGAGCGTAGCGATTCGCAAGATCTCTGCTGGCAGCTTCTCAGTTCTTCGATTGATGCGGGCCTTTTGTAAGTGCCCTTGAAATTGCGCACGAAGCTGTAGATTAGCTCTTCCCAGCTGCGAATGGATCCGTGCGGGAGGTTGTTGAGCCATGCGCGAGCGGCGCCCTGCAGCTGTAGCTGCAGGCATTGCATGGCCATGCTTGGAATCCCGCCGTGTAGCCTAACGGAGGATATGTGGTCCTCCAACCAGATTTTCGGGTCCTGCAGGCCGTCAAATTTTGGATTCTCCGACGGGAGTTTGAACCCCTTAGGCATTCGCTTCTGCCTAATGGCTCTGCTGAAGCATCTGGCGCCGTAGAGCTCAGTCTCGTCTTCTTCCGAGTTAGTCGAACGAGCACGTCTTGCCCGCATCTTGTCGACTTTGTGCTGCGTGAGGTCATCGCGCGTGTCGTAGTCGCGGTCATGTCGCCGTGAGCGACGTCGCCGTGACAGATCGTGACTGTCGTCACTAGAGGAGTACGAGTAGTACTTTTCCAGAGCCTTGGTTTTCTTTGGCTCCGCTGTTGGTTCTTTGTCGAGGGCGGCCTCGATTAGTCCCAGGCCCCCGATAGTAGATTGGTGCATGGCAGCTCGTGGATCTCCAGCCGGAGGCTGGTTGTTGAGGAGGTACATGGTGGCCGCCGTCACCGCGGCTTGCGGCGTTTTTGGGAGCACGTTGCCCCGCGTATCCACCGTCATAGAGCTAAAGTCGAGGACTTCCGCGGCCTCTATGTGTTCTTGCTCGGTGAGGTGGGCCAGTCGAGATCGCCGCTTGTTGGCAACATACTCATTGCCTTTGGAGGAGGATCCTCCATGGGAGGAGAGCCCAGCTCGTCAAAGACTCGACTCATCCGCCGCCTTTCTGCGCGCTTCGAGTTGCACGATCACCTGTTGCTGGCACTTGAATTCCTCTTTTAACAGCCAATGGTAGCCCATTAGCATGTCCTACGGTGTGTTGGGGGGTAGAGGATTGCCCCGTAGAGCTTCATGATAGCGGGCCCACTCGTTGTCATTGAGCTTGATCAGCATGCGCTCGCCGATGTTCTCATTCGTCGTGAGCGCCGGTTCTCCCCATGTCCCGTTGTTGACGGGCGCACCGTTACCATTGTTGGTGGGGCCGCCGTTCGCGACTAGTATGCCGCTGTTGGGCGTGCTGCCGTTGGGCGGTCCGGTGCCAGCGTTTTCACGATTTGTGGTGGTATCGCCCGCTTTGATGACGGCGCACATGAAGTGGTTGGGGAAGCTGTTGCTCCTGCAGCTTTCAGATCCGGAGCTGTAGGCTCCATCTTGTGTGGCTAGGTCACCCAGATCGGATCCGCGACTGCTATCGCTATCCATACTCCCAGCTGCTGCTGAGGTGTTGAGCTTGCTGAGGGTGCTGATCGGTGGCAGGAACCACGATGCTGGAGAAATCGTGGGTGCCGTTGGTTGGTCAGGCATGCGAAGCGTGCCTAGTTTACCAACCTAGAAGCGGAAGTTCCCAATCGCCAAGTTGATTCCATCACCCATGGACTCGAAAGCCGGGCGAGTGGCTGGCGTGTGGACGGTGAAGTCGAACACGCCGAAGAGCTGGCGAATCTCCACTATTGCAGAGTTGTAGATCGCGGTTGACGGGCCGAAGAAGCCACGACATCAGCACTCCCAATTCCCACAGACGGTGCCAATTGACGAGGGTTCAACTCGTCAATACCCATTGTTATGGACTTGGGTTTTGGAGAAGGAGGGAGCACTGGAGGCATCAATCGGCTAGCAAAAAAGCACATAGGGATGCAAGTTTTACCCAGGTTCAGGCCTCGTAGACATCCCTACTCCTGCTTGTATGCTCTTGGAATTAACGAAGGAATCGAAGATTACAAGGGCGCGTAGATGCAATCTGGCGAGAGTTGTGGAAACTAGGGTTGTGGTTGTCCTCCTCGCCGCCCCCTCCTAGCCTTTATATAGATAGGCTAGGTCTCGGGTAGAAGGTCGAGTCGGTTACAGATTAGGGTTTTCCCTTTGAACTTTCTATCTTAAACTTCTTCTTGTCTCGCAAGCAATCGAGAGTCCGTGGGCCACTCGAATTCTTCATTGGGCCTTGGCAACGCCGTGGGCTTCTGCCATATCTGGACCGTATATACCAAACTCGAGTACATGTAGGGTATACCCATGTCACTCTCTATTCCCAATAATTTTTCTACAAAATGGATAAAGAATTCCAGAAACATTCATCAAACCTTGCAAAAAAATGAGATTTTGAAGGTTTTTTACTACATTATTGAGACATGGTAACTTTCCTCAAATACTTAGATCTAAGAAAATCATGCCACGTTCCTTCAGAATTTCTAACTTCCATATCCATTTACCAAATAAACATTTATTCATAGTAGCTAAATCTAAAACTCTCAAACCAATATCAATGGGTTGGCACACCACCTCCCAATTCACTAAATGATACCTTTTCACCCCATCCTTTTCTTGCCAAAACAAATGTTTCATAAAGGAGTAATTATCCTCAAAGGCCCTTTAGGAATTTCATAAAAGGAAAGCATAAAAAGAGGCACATTTCTTAAATATGATCTAAGTCAAATCAATCTTTCACCATAAGACAGAAAATTCCCTTGCCAAGTATGTAACTTATGTTCTACTTTATCTTCTAAAGGTTTTCAACCGCTATTCCTCAGCCTCTTGTTGTGTAGTGGAACCCCAAGATATTTAAAAGGTAGCTTCCCTTCTATGCAGGTAAAAATAGTAGAGTATCCCATATTTCTCTCTATTGTATCCCCAAACAAATCACCTCACCCTTATGGAAATTAAATTTCATACCAGACATATGCTCAAAAAATACACAAAATGGGTTTGAGATTTCTGGTATTTTCCGAAAAATATGCAAACAAGAAAATTGTATCATCATCAAACATAGACCCCCCCTCCCGAACTAAATGTGAGATAACACCTCTAATCGTACCACTGTCTTGGGATCTTCGAATAATAATTGGAAAAACAAATACATCCGAATTAAAGAGAATGGTAGACCGAAGATCTCCTTGTATTAACCCTCTCTCAGTTCTCAAATAAGGGAAAGTTTTATTATTAACTCTAACAACTACCTTTGCATCATTAACTACATCCACTACCCATTTAACAAACAGAGGAGTGAACCCTTTCATGAGTAAAACTTGTTCTAGAAAAGGTTTTTCTATTTATCATAAGCTTTCTCAAAATCAATTAAAAACATCAACTAATTTCTCTTGCTTTATTTCATGCAAGGTTTCATGTAAAAAGAACACACTATCCAAAATAAAGTGACCCTTAATAAAACTGGTGTTGCTTTTGTAGACAGATTGATGTCTCGTTATTTTGTTTTGTATCATATATTAATATGTATATGAAGTCCAGACTGCGAGTTGGAAAGTAAATCTCTCGTAGGAAACATGTTTGTTGTGAGTGATATATCATACAAGTACATGTGTGTGGAGCTCAAACTATGAGTAATTGATCATTTGGAAAGAGATACTATAAGGCTCCATCAAATTCATAAATAATGATGACTCATTTAATTAGGTGCAAGTGGAATTCTTACATGACTTATAAGGAAATTGTACCATACTCTTGTTTCTTGACATATAATCCAGCTCAAACATTTCAGTCCATCACCTCTAGAGGAACATAAGTACTAAGTTGATCCATCATTTTTACATGACATAGATATAAAGTACGTGAAATTAAATCTTGAACAGAAATTTGGTGTCATTTATGTTTGATAATCTATCAAAACAAATATTAATATGTGATATCAAATTGGTGTTAGGAATTAGTGTTCATATACCGTAGGTTGTATGTATTATTAGAGCGGTAAACATAATTTTTAAGTAGGAAAATTTCTTTTTCTACAATGCGATTATAGTATGTCCATCTTTTTTACTTGGAGGTAATCGTACTTCATTAGGAAAATAAGTCCAATAAATTTTATTTTTTCTAAAACTACCTCATATGATTATAATTTAATATATTTGAGTTAAGTTATCATCACTTGAAATTAACTATGATGGAGCAGGAGTTATATAAAAATAACCCACTTAGTATATGATTACATTGTATGGTACCCATTTTCTCATCTTGGTAAGATAATCTCTAGTTGAGCGGGGTTTCAAATACCGAAACAAAGTGAAGTCTTGAAATAAGCCTCTTTAGTAAAAGGTGTGTTAACACATGCATGTACATGGCTCTAACTTTCCACGCGTGCATGAACTTGGGTAAACGATTTCCGCCTATTTTCATTTTTTTTCTTTTCCTTTTTATATGGTGTGTGTTTTCCTACCCTTATAAGATTGTGTAAACTTACCGACTCATATCCAGTGATCCAATAGTTGTAATTTGTCTAGATAAAATGAGGATGTAGAAGTTATGATATGTTTAGGTAAAATTATATTTCTATTTATTAATTTGTGGTTGGTAGTAGTTTTATTCTCTCTCGACTTTTACCTGTAAAACATATGTGGGATCAAGAACATGGAAAATACTCAAATAAATAATTCAAATATGCTCACAAATGTGACTAGTCATGCAGAAGACACCCAGTAAATAGGCATATATTATTCAGCAGGTACTGAGAAAGGCATAAATATTCTTGCGGTATGCACAAATAAACAACATGGGGTGACAGTCCAACTCAAACCCTCACTTTACGTTTTGGCTTCCCCCATCAACCCATGCATGTTTAGGTGTTTTTATTACCAATGTACGGGATCTGTCGAGAATCTAAAGAGTATGATCTCATTAGATACACTGCTCGACTCATCTATTATATGTATGTTTAGCTACGAATATCGGGTGGTCTTGATCTGTCAAGATATAGTCATGAAGATCAAATTTAAGATCCATTTAACATGTGTGATTTATTAGCTATATAAAATTGTCCATGAAATCAATGGTTGAATGTTTTCTTTTGTGGGATTTTCTAGCTTACATCTTTTTTTTCATATTTCCTTTGTATGTTTTAGTACATAACAGGTAGATTCGTATGGCAGCTATTTTAGACTTGACATTTTATAAGTACTTTAGTACATAGTGTCTTAATTCTTCTTAATCCGGGTGATAAAAATAAAGTGGTATATTGCTGACCCAAAAACTTACAAAACCGGGTGATAATTTATCTTCCTCAAATTCAACTGTCTGAGAATTAAATAATGGATTCTTCATCTAGGTAGGTCAGGCCAAGTTGTGCGGGCCTCTTTGTGATCCGCTAAACTTCTCATATTCAACCATACTATGTGTATTATGTTGGAAGAGGGAAGCGATATCATTCCACATTGAAGTACAAATTTGTTGAAATACCCTTCTTTAGCCATATTAATGTGATCCAAAAAAATATGCACATGTTGATAAACCATTTAAATTTATTGGTAAAATGTAACTTTATGTGTCCACTGATATAACTATCTAAATAGGATCTTAAATACTTTGGAAGACGACGCCAACTCTTAGCCTATGTACATAGAGCTAAGCCTTGTATGAAAGAGGGCATGACTCAATGGCTGGATACGTTGTAATCATTTTATGAACTCCCATTGTACATATTTCTCCTTTATAAAAATGAGATTAACGCAGTAGGGGCCTTCCCTACTGTTTTTTGCATAAAAAAAATCTCTTAGCCTATGTAGGCAAGGGCAGAGCCAGGATTTCACATTGAGGGAGCGAAGATATTGATGATCATATATAAGAATTTATTTCTTACAAATGCTACAACTACATGTCATTTTGTGTTGGAAGAACTGTTTGGACAGAAAACATAAGGCATAGAACTGATATTAATACGTAGCACCAATACAAAACAGAAGATTAGTTTATATTGGATTAACTTTATCACAACGAGTATAAAGCTTGATAATTTCATTGCAGGTGACCATCTGAGTATTTTTTTTCCAATATGACAATTATTATGTAATAAGTCATCATCATCACTAAGAAAACATCAGACAAAAGATACAAGTAGTTTGTAAATTAATCAATTAGACTATAGGTTATGCAGTCTATCAACAGAAAACTAATGACTTGGTACCTTCTATCTGAGTGAAGAAGATGGATTCATATACTCTATGCACGGCTTGCGATATGATTAGCAAAGGTACAAACCGCCAAAATATCGCGTGACATCTGGCAACTGAGTAGGAGTGAGCGACGGCAGCAAGCATCCAGTGAGTTGATCTGAACGATTACATATGGTATTGGCTACTAAGTCTAGTTACACAAACAAAAAATATAGGGGCAGTGATGACACTGTTAGAAATATGCCCTAGAGACAAATAGTAGTAAGGACTATTATCATATTTCATATAGTTTATGATTAAGTTTTATATCATGCTATAACTGTATTGAGTGGAAACATCAATACACGTGTGATATACAAACAAACCAGGGGTTCCCAGTGAAACTCTAGTCACAGGTTCATTGGTCAACAGATGATCATGTTTCTTCATGTGGCATTTATGCCAGTTGGAAATGAGGTCATCTCATTCTGAGAAATCTCATTCTGAGAATGAGATGATGAACCAATACCCAACCTAAACATCGTGATTCGATCATATCACGAAGTTCAAGTTACGATGATTAGAAAAGGACCCTCGTAGACTATTCCTTAGACCGTGAGACTATATCAATCAATGTCTCCCGAGAGTGCTTAGATAGCATCAAATGCCATCTGGTAAAACAGTGGTTATAAAGGTGTGTTCAGGTATTCGGAGGAAACCATAGAGGCAATATATGTCAAGAGCGGGATTTGTCCGTCCATATGACAGGAAGATACTCAAGGGCCCACTCGGAGAAGTTATATCCAATAGCTGCGCAGCATGTGATTAGATCACGGGGATATCACTTGTTGGAATGAGTCAAGTAGCATTGTTCAGTAACAAGATTGAACACGACATGGTGATGTCATTGATCAGATCTCGGGCAATGCAAGAATCGAGTGACAAAGGGAATAAGACACGACTGTCCCGGTTCAAACGACAAAAGATCTTCGTGGAACGCACATGAGTCACATGGCCATCCAGGTCCCTTTGTTGATCATTGGTGCGGGAGTGTCCCGACCATGTCTGGAGTGTTCCCGAACCGTGGGGTATCACGCTTAAGGGCTTGATGATGCTTAGAGAGCATTTATAGGATCGGTAGAATCACCGAAGAAAAGAAGGGAGAAAACCGGAAGGGTTTCGCTAAGTTCGGATGATGTCCGGAGTGGAGGTGGAAGGTGTTCCATGGGCACAGCGATTAGATAATATGTGAATGAATGTTAAATATTGATTTAATCATTTATTCATAATTATTTAATAAAGAGAAAATCAAGTAAAGGTCAAAAAAGGCTTAATGGGCCAATTCCGGAGAGAGAGGGCCCATTAGGGAAAAGGAGAAAGGGGAGAAGGGGCAAGGGGGAGGCCGGCTGGGCCTAGCCCCCCCCCCCCCCCCGCGCGGGGCCGACTAGGGGGTTGGTGGCCACCTCCTCCCCCTCCTCTCCTTTAGTCCCACCCCAGGACTTGAGGGGAGGTAGTACCTCCCCTCCCCTATATAAAGTGGGGTATTTGGCCTAGAAAAATACACCCAATAATCAATAAAGGTCTCCCCACTTTTGGGAGGACCTCCAATTGATATTTTCTCTCTCCCCCTCTCTCTCTCGTGACCGTGGTCCCAAGTCTGGACTGCGCGAGCGAGAGACATCTTCACCGCGGAGCGCCGTCGCGCTGAGGGATTCGGATCCGGGAGCTCTACTTCCACAACTGCTGCTGGATCGGGGAAGCGGGATTCATCGTCAGGCACCGGACGTGTGTAACTCCCCGTGAGGTGTCGCACTTGAGGCACTCAAGTCGTTGGAGCCAGAAGGAGCGCAAGGACTTCATCACGACCTTGAGGTCGGCTTCGGCTTGTCTACATCAACCACGCTCTCCTGAGCGTTGACAATGTTTTTCGGTCTTCAAGGGTAAGTTCGCGAAAAGCCCCTCCCGTTATTGTATTACTAATAGATAGGTCCTGGCAGCTTCAGGAGTTCAGGGGCGGTAGAGTAAAATTTATTGTTTTTATGCGCGGAACCCCTATAGTGGTATCAGAGCTAAATCTATGCGTAGTAATGCTAGTACGGGTAGAACACACGAGATGTAGCGTGTGGGCGTTGATCTTTTAGTTGTTACCCTCCCACGTGTACTTGTGTATACTGCAGTAATGCTTGATTAAGCGGCCCCCAACCAATTTTACGCGTTCATTCACGAGACTGGTCCACGCTTGACATACGGCTTGTACCGTATAAAGTGGCTTAGGGGGGTGTTTGTCTCTCTCGCATTAGTTGGTATACCATTTGCAACGGAGGGCCCTGAAAGGGGTGTAGTATATACAACTCCTTGATCAGTGTTGTGCTGAAAGTTCGTAGGTAAGAACAGTTCTTGTGCGAAAGCCCATTCAGCCACGTAAAACATGCAAAGATAAAGTAGAGACGTCTAACTTTGTTTTGCAGGGGGGCGTTGCTTTGTGATATGGTTGTGGCAAAGGTAAAGTAATTACCTTTTGTTGCATAGTAGTAGATAGTCACGGTAATTACAAACTACCACGCCGGAATGATACCGGTACCTTGGTGTCTACGATGCCGGAACCCTGGAGCCGGAACTCGGTGACGGCGGATGGAGATCACGACGTGAAGGACCATATCACATAGCATTTACATTCAATGTTATTGTTTGTATGTCTTATTGTGTGCTAGTATTAGATACTCGACGGTAGCCTAATAAGATGATCCCTGTTAAAATTACCAATGATTGTGTTCCCCCTTAGTGTGCACCACCAAGAAAGTTCTTCGATATGAGGCGATCTAGGGTTACACGCTTGGGTGTCATACATATCTACATTCACATACAGTGGGTGTAAGCCATGTTGCACAGCAAATACACTAAGGCTGAGTTGGCAAGCCTAGCACACTAGAGAAGTGTGGCCTCGGAACATGGATGGTCGAAAGATCGAGCACGAGTCGCATGAATGATGTGACCGACGTTTTGCGTCCACCCTTGAACCCACATTGATGGCCGTGATGATCGGGGGAAATGTGGCTGATAGGGGTCGTGTTATCACTAGGAACCCTCACTGGGGATAGGTGTTTCTGAGTGGAGTTATTATTAACTCATTTAATTATAAACTTAGTCTAAATTCCTTTTTGCAATTATAAATGTAGATGGGCTCTTTCGTGTTGACAATAGAATGGTTAGAAGGAGAGAAGAGCAGATTAGATGGATCGAACTTCTCCATTTGGGTTACCAGTCTCCATGTTCTCCTTAGCGAGAATGACATGGTCGACTACATACTCGACGGGATGGATTTGGATCCATCCACATACCTTGAGACCCCAGAGGAGCGGAAAGACCGCTATCTCCGTCGGGAGATGGCCTCCTATATTTCAGTTGTGATGCGTTTTGGAATGGTGGACGAGTTGTGGCCTTTCGTGGGTGATGTCAACCCTCGTTCGGTGATGCTGCAGCTTAGGACACATTTCGTGGATAAGACACGCATTTGGGAGCATGATTTGATGGGAGACTTCCTCTCCATTAAGATGGAGGAGAACTCATCACTAGACAGCCACTTGCAGCACATGCATGATGTGTACATGAGGCCAACATACTTCCTGGACGTCTGGATTACAGGCTCTTTCGCAAATGCTGTTGTGCTGCGGTCGCTACCACCAAGCTACCAAGCACAAGTCAGGACTTGCGTAATGAGGGGCGACACAGAAATGGAGTTCCACAGGTTCATGACACATCTCAGGAATGTGTTGGTTAAACCAGATGTCGCTCAGGTCTTCAACGACCAAGGTATATATTTGATATATAGTTTTATAAATGTTATAATCTTGCAAACACATTTGCAGTGTTAAGTATATCTGATACTTGTTCTGTTTTGGTGAAAACAGGTCCTTCTGCATGAGAGGTGCTTGTTGGAGAGGAGGTGACGTTGCGTGTTGATGGCGAGCATGATGATGACGACCAACGACACTCTCCCTCGACATTTATCATTTAGTTTGTGTTTTAGGATGATTAATGTAATCAAGAGATTGACAACTTCTTTAGTGTGTCTCACACTTCATGAGACGGTTATTCATATGAGTTTGTAACAAACAGTTGTTCCACTTTTATGAGTGGTTTCTATTCGTGTTCATATCTTGTTTGATTATGTGTGAATTATCCTTGTTGTTTGAAACTAATTGATAATGCATGAACATTTGTGAAACATTAAAATGCCTTGTTTAAAATACCCAACTTAATGATATTTCATTAATGGATGAAACCATTGTTTAAATTCGAAGTTATTAGATAATATGTGAAAGTCATTCGATTTCTTATCACATATAAATCATGCCTAAGTTCGGCTAAATAACTTGAACACCGTGTATTACTTGAATACAAAGTGTTTGAAGAATTATTAAAAGTAAATACACATTCGATGTATTGGAGTTTAACATCAATGGTAATTATCATTAAATGATTGTTTAAATGTGTAAAGTAGTTTACCAAAGGAAACATGAATATGAAACTATTTGATTTGATCAAAAGTGTTTCATCAATAAAAGGGTATATATATAAAAGAGAATCCAATTGCTATGATTTGATCAATAGTAATGAAATTCGACTTTATAAGAATGGCATAAAAGAAATTGTGAAATGCAAAGCATTTTGAAACGTCAAAATACTAAGCATCACAATGTGATATTAGATATCAAAGGGGTTGAATAGAAGGCACCAAATAAATCGTTGTAGTATAGATGTAGAGACCATTAGCTTAGAAATAGTTAGCACTCAATTAGAATTGGTAAAGCATTTGAATTCTTGAAAGTTTTGGGGTTATTCGATATAACCAAAACAATAGCGAATAAGTCCTTATAGTGTATTCATTGGAAACTTTGAATACGAAATCCATAGCTGAAACCAAAAAGAAAGCAAAACTTGTATTGCTTGGATTTTGGTGCATTCTTGAGAAAGCTCACTTCTAGTGATGTTTCTCAATTATGAAGCAAATGGAAATTAGTGTAAAACACGATGAGGATTCAAAACCCTGCATCAGAGTGTTGAGAAGCGCAACGGACAAAGTTCCTGAACGATTCTCTTCACAGAAGGAAAGAATCAATGATTCTGATCATTGTGTTTTTCCCTCCCATATTGTTTTTCACTACATAAAGTAGGATTCAAAATGTAAATCCGTATCTTGTATGGAGACATTTGTGAACCACTTGTCATGATTTTTGAAATGTGACATACCTACGAACTACTAAGGAAATAATGGTAAACTAAATTATGAGAAGTCCTAGAAGCAAAATTCCCTTGAAATTAGAAAGCAATTCGTTGCTGAATCTCACAAGTAAAAGGAGTTACTTGAATTTTCCCAAATGACTGCAAAGCCATAGTAGGAAAAGGGGTAAATGACTAAAGCACAATTTGTCAACTATTGGACAAATTCAAATGAATTTGATTCATGTGTGCGAAATGTCTAGTGGATTTAAAACTAGTAATAGTACTGGTATCTCATAATAAATCTCCAAGTTTGATATTTGATCAAAGGATTTTGAAGTTATTCAAAAATAGTAAGGAGATATGCAATTTGCGTAAAATTGAGTGGGAGCTATATAAGTCTTCCTAAAACAATATGTGATTGATATATTTTTGACTGGGAGCAATATAAGTCTCAAATTCAAATATGTAGGAACATATTTTGAGTGGGAGCTTATAGGAGTAATTCTTAAATAAGTTAAGAATGAAAGCACAAATACTTATGAATAATGATTTATAAGATGAAGAAGTTAATAATAAGTGTATTATGATATTATGTAGCATTCTTTAAAGGATTCTGAAAGCTGTTTCAGAATAGAAGTTAATTGAGGAACCAATCCTTAATAACTCGAATTAGGAATAGCATTATGTTTAACATCAATGGTTGAAAGAAAGAAAAGGATGATTGTCATCCACTATGTTGAGACATAGGTTCTATCTTAGTAAACATGATGATAACTTAGCATAATATATGATCCTATTAAGGAACGTTTAAAAGTGATTAAGTTCGAATCACAGAATGTTGAGCTGAGTTTTGTCCGCAGTGTCTAATAGAGAACTGTAGACATATTTTCCAAATCCATAAAGGATGACATATCTCAAAAGCATAAAGAGTTATGTTATAAGGGAATATGTTGGAAACTTCTGTAGATACCAATTAAAAGTCAAGTAGGAAGCGAGGTGAACAAAACATCGAAAGTTGCATAGAGTGCACTAGTGTTTCGATGAATACATTTATAATAATAGATAAGGGTACCATCTAAAGTGTTGTATAATGTTATGGCGGGGCTAATTCGCTTTTAGCGTAGAATGATGTGTCCCAGGGCACAGTGCCCATGAGAAAGCCCTCGAGGTTGATCTAACGTCACTGTAGGCTCCTGGAATCAGGCCTTGTTCTACTGCCATAGCGACGATGCATTCACACAGATGCTATCATGTGATGATAAAGTATTAATGTCAATCAAAGAGACATTAGTAAGTTGCAAAGGATTTGGGACTATAAAGTACAAACCCAAGACTCAACCTCTTCCATGAGCAAGCATGTTCTAGGCACCGGACATATGGAACCAATAATTAAGAACAAATGCAGCTAGTGTATTTGTACTCTAGTGCAAGTGGGAGACTGTTGGAAATATGCCCTAGAGACAAATAGTAGTAAGGACTATTATCATATTTCATATAGTTTATGATTAAGTTTTATATCATGCTATAACTATATTGAGTGGAAACATCAATAAACGTGTGATATACAAACAAACCAGGGGTTCCAAGTGAAACTCTAGTCACTAGTTCATTGGTCAACCGATGATCATGTTTCCTGATCATGTGGCATTTATGCCAGATGGAAATGAGGTCATCTCATTCTAAGAATGAGATGATGAACCAATACCCAACCTAAACATCGTGATTCGATCATGTCACGAAGTTCAAGTTACGATGATTAGAAAAGGACCCTCGTAGACTATTCGTTAGAGCGTGAGACTATATCAATCACTGTCTCCCGAGAGTGCTTAGATAGCATCAAACGCCATCTGGTAAAACGTTGGTTATAAAGGTGTGTTCAGGTATTCGGAGGAAACCGTAGAGGCAATATATGTCAAGAGCGGGATTTGTCCGTCCATGTGACGAGAAGATACTCAAGGGCCCACTCGGAGAAGTTATATCCAATAGCTACGCAGCGTGTGATTAGATCACGGGGGTATCACTTGTCGAAACGAGTCAAGTAGCATTGTTCAGTAACGAGATTGAACACGACATGGTGATGTCATTGATCAGATCTCGGGCAATGCAAGTATCGAGTGACAAAGGGAATAAGACACAACTGTCCCGGTTCAAACGACGAAAGATCTTCGTGGAACGCACAGGGGTCACATGGCCATCCAGGTCCCTCTGTTGATCATTGGTGCGGGAGTGTCCCGACCATGTCTGGAGTGTTCCCGAACCGTGGGGTATCACGCTTAAGGGCTTGATGATGCTTAGAGAGCATTTATAGGATCAGTAGAATCACCGAAGAAAAGAAGGGAGAAAACCGGAAGGGTTTCGCTAAGTCCGGATGATGTCCGGAGTGGAGGTGGAAGGTGTTCCATGGGCACAGCGATTAGATAATATGTGAATGAATGTTAAATATTGATTTAATCATTTATTCATAATTATTTAATAAAGAGAAAATCAATTAAAGGTCAAAAAAGGCTTAATGGGCCAATTCCGGAGAGAGAGGGCCCATTAGGGAAAAGGAGAAAGGGGAGAAGGGGCAAGGGGGAGGCCGGCTGGGCCTAGCCCCCCCCCCCGCGCGGGGCCGACTAGGGGGTCGGCGGCCACCTCCTCCCCCTCCTCTCCTTTAGTCCCACCCCGGGACTTGAGGGGAGGTAGTACCTCCCCTCCCCCTATATAAAGTGGGGTATTTGGCCTAGAAAAATACACCCAATAATCAATAAAGGTCTCCCCACTTTTGAGAGGACCTCCAATTGATATTTTCTCTCTCCCCCTCTCTCTCTCGTGACCGTGGTCCCAAGTCTGGACTGCGCGAGCGAGAGACATCTTCACCACGGAGCGCCATCGCGCTGCGAGATTCGGATCCGGGAGCTCTACTTCCACAACTGCTGCTGGATCAGGGAAGCGGGAGTCATCGTCAGGCACCGGATGTGTGTAACTCCCCGCGAGGTGTCGCACTTGAGGCACTCAAGTCATTGGAGCTAGAAGGAGCGCAAGGATTTCATCATGACCTTGAGGTCGGCTTCGGCTCGTCTACATCAACCACGCTCTCCTGAGCGTTGACAACACTTTTCGGTCTTCAAGGGTAAGTTCGCAAAAAGCCCCTCCCCTTACTGTATTACTAATAGATAGGTCCTGGCAGCTTCAGGGGTTCAGGGGCGTAGAGTAAAATTTATTGTTTTTATGCGCGGAACCCCTACATACCCACAAGTATAGGGGGTGTATCGCAGTATTTTCTGCTCCTCGAACCCAACGAGGAGCAGAAGGTGTTGACGAGTGGCTTGGAGCAGGAATTCTCTGTAATACTTAGCAAACGGATTTTTAGAGGTTTTTGATAATGCAGATAAATAAAGTACGAGTAAATAAAAGACAATAATAATAATTGCAGCAAGTGGCCCTATCCTTTTTTTAGCAAAGGACAAGCCGTTTGTATTACTTAAGATGACCAAACATTCTCGAGGACACACGGGAATATCATCAAGTGCTTTTGCTTCATATAGTTGATTAATCTTCTTTAGTTTGATAAGTGTTGTGTGGGTGAACCTGTGCTAATCTACTGACCTTCCTAGGACTAATACATACTTGTGATTATACCCCTTGCAAGCATTCGCAAGTACAAGAAAGTAATTAAGATAGAAACCTAACCACATCTTTAAACTCTAAAATCTTGTGCAAAGGTTTTCTAACGGGGGTTTAGGTTTCTGTCACTCCGGCAACCCCTACGATTAGTAGCCAAATAAACAATGCATTCCCCTAGGCCCATAAAGGTGAAGTGTCATGTAGTTGACGTTTACATAACACCACTAGAAGAATAACACCACAACTTAAGTAACAAACTATTGAATCTTTCTCAACACAATTTCACTACTAACAACATGACTTCTCTCATGTCCTCAAGAACTAAACGAACTACTCACGAGAAATTATATGGATCAAGATCAAAGATGAAATAATGATAAGTAACAATCTAAACATAACAATAATTCAATAGTTCCACTCAATAGCATCAACTACAACAAGCAATCACCACCGAGAAAGTTTCCCCTAAGAACTATGCAAGATTCAACCCAATTGTTACAGCGGTATGGAGTGATGATGATGGAGATGATGATGATGATCCCGATGAAGTCCAGCTTGATGGTGGTGTTGATGGCGATGATCTCCCCTCTCCGGGAAGGAATTTCTCCGACAGATTTCTACCTGCCAAAGAGCTCTTTCTCTCTCTGCAGTTTTCCGCCCTGCAGAGGCGACGGAATCTTTCTATGGTCACTTCCCGAGTCTTAGGATTTCGGGAGGATTATATACGCCAAAGAGCAGAGCCAGAGGTGGGCCAGGGTGGCCACACCACCTAGTGGCGCGACCAAGTATGGCCTGCGCCAGGGGGTGGTGTGGGCCCCCTATGGCCCATCTCCGCTCCCCCTTCTGGCATCCTTCATCTTCTAAAAAAATAGGATTTTCCATGTATTTTCTGAAATTTTTTGATCTTCACGAATTTCGCCTCCAAACAGTGCTTTTTCCATCAGAATCTTAACTTCAATGGTCCATCCTCCAAAAGTCATCAATCATGCAAAAACAGATAAAATAAAATAAGTATCATCTTTTAATATGAAATATATCAATAAATAACAGTAAATTATGATATAGAATAGTGATACAAAATAGACGTATCAGGTAGTTTACTACAATTGACTAATAAATAGAACCATGTGCTACGTTTAGCCTTAGGTAGAGAGTACCACGACTAATCAATTAAATTTGTCCTTAGTGCTAACTAATTAAGTCCATAAGGCCATTAGTTTAGAATTGTAATTATGTATTGAGGGGAGGGGAGGGCATCAGATGGGGTCTTGCCCTCCCCCCGGGCTCTGGCCTAGCGATTTTGCTTTTTCTTAGCGAAAATCCATAAAATTGTTGTTGGCTTGGAAAAGAGTAAAAAAAGGATTTATGGCTTCTCATGTTAGTAGCATATGTCTTCTTTTGGTTTCATGTTTTTTTTCGAAATGGGATTGACCCCGTCCTCTGCATCTTCAGATGCACACAACCATTTATTAAATAGTATCAAAGTAATAAAATATCACAAAAAACATCTCATGTATTAGATAAGGTTGATACAAACACCAACCATCTGAAAAAATAGAAAACCTCACACGAGGATGCATGCTAAAAATTAGACACCTGTCAATCTACTCGCATGACGCCAGGAAGTCTAGCTGAAGATATCCGACGCAACCGCCACTAGGCGATGGCACCCAGAAACCATAGGCTGCCGCTGATGCTCGGGCAGTAGGAAAGCCCAAAACTGAATCCATTGTGATGCCATGTGAATAACCTGCAAAAAAGATGGAACTTTGACCTTGTTAAAAATAATATTAATCCTGCACTTCCATATGGACCAACATAAAGCTGAAACACCTATACGAATTCTCGCTTTATTTGTCCTATCCACTCTATTAAGCCAATTCCCAAACATATTAGTGATATTGGTTGGAGGAGGAAGATCATATGTGAAGAAAACAATACGCAAAATTATTCTAGTGAAGGGGCATGAAAGGAATAAATGTTCAATTGATTCGACCTCGTCACAAAAACAACATTTTTTACAACTATCCCACTTCCTCTTGGCCAGGTTATCTTTAGTTAGCAAAACCCTATAACAAAGAAACTACATATTTTTATTTATTTTTTGAGGTAGCTTTAATTTCCATAGATATCTAGATGGGAACTTAGGATGTCCATTCATAAGGTCTTCATACATAGATTTAATAGACAAGATCCCATTATCTCTTAATTTCCATAGAAAAGAATCATTATTTTCTGACAAAGTTATAGACATCAATCTCTGGATGAGGTGCAACCATGCAATCCATTTGTCATCATGAAGATTTCTTGGAAAACTGATCGTAAGTGGATTGTGTGATAATACATCATGGACAACCACATTTTTTCTGTTCACAATATTGTAAAAACATGGGTATTGTTTAACAAGCGATCTCTCCCCTTCCAAACACCCTCCCAAAAACTTTGGAACGGCCTCTGGCAAAGAACTCATCTTTTAAGCGCATTAGGCCTTTCCAAAAAGAAGAATTGGTTGGCTTTGCCTCAACTTGTGATAAGGTTTTATTCCTTAGATACTTGTTTTGTAGTAGCTCTTGCCACACCCCCTCTTCCACTAATAGTTTATACAGCCATTTGCTCAAGAGACATCTATTCTTAAGTTCCAGAACTTCAATTCCAAGCCCGCCTTGATCCTTTGGGCGACAAAGTATATTCCATTTGGATAATCTATATTTCTTCTTATGCTCATCATTTTGCCAAAAAAATCTTGAGCGATAAAAGTCTAATCTCTTTCGAATCCCTTTCAGTATTTCGAGAAAAGAAAGCATAAACATAGGCATACTTGACAGAACCGAGTTTATGAGGACTAACCTATCCCCATAAGACAATAGTTTACCTTGCCAACAACCTAGTTTACATTCGAAACGATTCTCAATTGGACTCTATTCAGAATTTCGGAGTTTCCTATGATGTATAGGTATCCCAAGATACCTAAAGGGTAAGGAACCGGACTCGCATCCGAAAATCTCCTTATACTTATTTTCGTGTTCGGAAGCCTTTTCGAAACAAAAAATCTCACTCTTGTGAAAATTAATTTTGAGTCCAGAAAGCTGCTCAAAAATGCATAAGATAAGTTTCATGTTCACCACCTTTTGGAGATCGTGTTCCATGAAGAATATTGTGTCATCGGCATATTGTAGGATAAATACCCCCCTCAACAAGATGAGGTATGAGTCCACCTACCTGACCATTCTCTTTAACTCTAGCAATTAGAATGGCCAGCATATCCGCAATAATATTAAATAACATAGGGGAGAGAGGGTCCCCTTGACGTAGCCCTTTTCTGGTTTGAAAATAGTGACCAATGTCATCATTGACACGCACGGCAACACTCCCATCCCGAACAACACTATCAATCCATTTGCACCACATAGGATCAAAACCCTTCATTCGAAGCACCTGACGTAAGAAGGGCCATTTTACCTTATCATAAGCCTTTTCAAAATTAATCTTGAAAAGCACTCCATCTAATTTCTTCCGATGCAACTCATGAATTGTCTCATGTAAGATTACTACACCTTCCAATATATGCTTTCCAGGCATAAAGGTTGTCTGAGTTGGTTTAACGATTTTGTGAGCAATAACAGAAATGCGATTTGTTGCTACCTTGTAAATATAAACGTATTTGAACCGCATTTTCTTTCTTTGGTAATAGTGTGAAAACACCAAAGTTAAGCTTAAACAGAGGTAATTCGGCTTCATGCAGCTGTGCAAAAAGAGCCAGCACATCCTGTTTAATCACACCCCAAAAAGTTTGATAGAATTCCGCACGGAAATCATCAGGGCCCGGTGCCTTATTGCGTTCCATCGAAGAAATAGCCTCGAACACTTGTTGCTCGAAAAAATCCTTAGTTATAATATCATTCTCTTCCGTGGAGACTTGCGGAATTTCTCCATAAGGTTTATACTACTGGGAGTCGGCTCCCCGAATAGTTTCTTATAGTATTCGGAAATATACATTTTAAGATTTTCCTCTCTCACAATGGTTCCCTCTTCTTGTTCTAACTGAAAAATCTTCTTCTTCCTATGTTTGCCATTGGCAACAAGATGAAAGTATTTGATGTTATTCCTCCCTTCTTGGATATGTTTAACTTTAGCACGCTGTGCCCATTTGGATTCTTCATCACTCCTTAGCTTTGTAACTTTTTCATTAGCTACCCTCAATTTATTTCTTTCTAAATCTGACAGTGGTGTCGTTTCAGCTTTTAAATCCGGTTCATCAATGATGGATAGAAGCCTCTCTTTTTCTTGTTTATATTTGCCACTCAAAATTTTAGCCTAGCCACGAAGATATCTTTGCAAATGTCGTATTTTGTTCTGCCATCTCTCAATAGGTGATGCACCATGTGTCACCGAACCCATTCGGTAGCGACACGGTCAAAAAAACCATCTTGTCTCAACCAAGATAGTTCAAACGAGAATCTCGGATTATTTCCTAAGTGAGCTTGCACCCTGAATCAATCAGAAGTGGAGTGTGATCAGACCCTGTCCGAGTGAGAGCCCTTACAGTTACCAAAGGAAACTTCTGCTCCCAATCGATGGTGGTTAAAATACGATCAAGCTTTTCGTACGTTGGTGAATCTCTGCGATTTGCCCAAGTGTATTGTCTACCTGAGAGAACAATCTCTTATAGATTTAGGCTTTCAATGATCACATTAAAAATGAAGGGCCAACGTATATTGACATTATCATTATTTTTTCTTCCCTTCGTCGAAGAATATTAAAACCCCCCGCCCCCCAACAAGCATAGGTAGTGTTTCGTTTTCACAAACTCGCACTATGCGAGGAATTCATGTTTCTTGTGCCGTCCCATAGACCGGGACCAAAATCCATTTGAACCAATTAACTATTAATACTCATATATTTTAACATGTCTTTGTTTTCATTTCTAGAAATGTGAAAATAAGAAGGAAAAAAAAAGTGGAGGGCCAATAATAGACCGACACACTACTACAATGTATAGGTACTCTAATTTGACTTGTTGACTTCCCCTTCGGATGTGCGGGTGCGAGATATCTAATTTGTTTTGGTGTCTAGTAGTCTTTGTAGGTATGACACCTTATTTCACTTTCATTTCCACAAATGAAAATGGAAGAGGTTTTCCTTTTGATTTAGGAGTACGAAAGTCAGTTATAAAAGTCGAAAGGCTATATAACATGCATCCACTAATGTCTGACTCGTCATAATTACATGGGTGCTACTTAGCTACTAGTTAGTGCGGACGAAGTACAGATTGTACCACAGGATCCACGTACGACCACTGATTTCGATGCCCTTTTCTTTGCGCTTTTGGTCGAGGGTTACGAATATGCCCTCAAAATCCAGTTTAGGAGCGATTGGAATAGGTGTGCGTGCGTTTCTATATATCGATCGCGCGAGTTTTATTTACTGTATCTCCAACAAGCTCAAACTACATGCATGTTCCGTACAGTATCCCTTTGCGTAAGCCTTGAAGATCACCTTAATTGGGTTTTAGCTGATAATTATGTAGCAGCAGCAATCTCTAGATGGTTCGAATTTGGCGTACGTACTGCAGAGAGATGTAATTGCTGATGCGATGCGATGAGATGGTGAGATGCTGTAACGACTAACTAGCAAAGCGGCGAACCGGATGAAAACTACAGCTCTGACTAAGTACCTTACCTTGCTGGACATTTCGGGATGCTTTGCGAGAGTAGGCAAGAGCAATTCTGGTTTGCGGACGAAGTTACAGTCGACTACAGTATGTCAGTCGGTGTTGATCGGTCAGGTGATGTTATTCCAGCAGCTAGGTGATCAGAAATTCAGGATCACGCTGAAGCAGAGACAACACAGGCCTTCGGTATTACCGTGTGGCAAGCAGATGGATTAATACGATGATGAGAAATCGCACTCGGTGTGTACGTACCACGGTACCAGATCGATCTCCATGATCCTACTGGCGATCCACTCGCCCCCATCCTGCCACCGGCGCCCGCCCCCACCGGCCCCCTTTTTCTTTTCCAGAATGCATGTATCCCTTCCCGCTAGCTTTCGTGCGCGAGGTCGGTCTTCCCCAATCACCACCCTGACCAACGCGAAGCTTGGCCCCACGTCAAGGTCCAATACCTCGGAAAAATTTCTCCTCTATATAAGCAGCAAGTCCCCTGGTGTCTCACAACATTCCAAGACAGGGAGATCGTTTGCCCCAGAAGCCTTTCTTTCGTTCCTTCATTGGAAGGCTTGCTTCCCTTCTCCCTCCTGTCAGCTCGTAACCATAAATCCAACAGAACAAGTGGCGCAGAAGCGAAGAAACACACAGAGGTCAACCTATATATATAGTACTAGGATTCTAGCAAGGCAGAGCTGGCTACATTTTCTTGGGCACAGAGTAGCACGCTTACAATAGGCACCAGTCCAACCTTGCTAGATACGTGCTTCTGCCGATCAGCATGGACGCCACCGCGAGGGAAGCGCGCAGCAGTGGTCTGGAGTGGCGGGTGACGGTGCCGGAAGGCGCATCGGTGATGGTCGAGTACGAGGCCGGCCTGGCCGGGAGGGCGTGGGCGTGCCTGGTCTCCTGCGTGGTGATGATCGGAGCCCAGGTGTCCGGCTTCGGGAAGAAGGTCTGGAAGATCGGCGCGGACGATCCTAGGAGGGCGGTGCACGGCCTCAAAGTTGGCATGGCTCTCACCTTGGTCTCCTTCTTCTACTACACCAGGCCGCTGTACGATGGCGTCGGCGGCGCTGCCATGTGGGCCATCATGACAGTCGTGGTGATCTTCGAGTATACTGTTGGTAAGTCTCACGCTTCAAATCTACCAAAAAAGACGTGCAAGCGGATCGATCAGTTGCAGTCATGTATATTCAGTCAGAACGCGTGTATCTGCTTTTTGTAATTTGCTCATGGTTTTTGTGTATGAACGTGTAGGTGGCTGCGTGTACAAGGGGTTCAACAGAGCCGTCGCGACGGCGAGCGCAGGATTGATCGCGCTCGGCGTGAACTGGGTGGCGAGCAAGTCCGGCGACAAGCTCCAGCCGTTCATCTCCAGTGGCTTCCTCTTTCTGTTCGGTATGTGCTTTCTTTGTCGATCGCTCGGCCGAAGTCGTAACCGACCAACTAGTAGTCACGCTTTGTGCAACACGTGCTAATGTAAAATTTGTTGCTCGCGTACGTGCAGCTGCGGCGGCCACGTTCTCGCGGTTCATACCGACGGTGAAGGCGCGGTTCGACTACGGCGTGACCATCTTCATCCTGACCTACAGCCTGGTGGCCGTGTCGGGGTACCGCGTCGACGAGCTGTTGGCGCTGGCGCAGCAGCGGCTTGTCACTGTCGCCATCGGCATCTTCATCTGCCTCGCCGTCTGCGTCCTCGTCTGGCCCGTGTGGGCCGGCCAGGAGCTGCACCTCCTCACCGTGCGCAACATGGAGAAGCTCGCGGGCGCCGTGGAGGGCTGCGTCCAGGACTACTTCTCCGACGCCGAAGAGGAGGAGGCCGCGAAGCGCGATCATGCCAAGTCGGAAGGTTACAAGTGCGTGCTCAACTCCAAGGCGTCCGAGGACTCGCAGCGAAACCTGGCGCGGTGGGAGCCCGCGCACGGTAAGTTCGGCTTCCGCCACCCCTACGGCCAGTACGCCAAGCTCGGCGCCGCCATGCGCCACTGCGCGTACTGCGTCGAAACCCTGCACAGCTGCGTGGGCGCCGAGGTCCAGGCCCCCGAGCACGTCAAGCGGCTGCTCGGCGACGTGTGCACGAGGCTCGGCGCGCAGTGCGCGCGGGTGCTGAAAGAGGCGTCGCGGTCCGTCGCCACCATGACGGTCTACCGGGAGCTGGACTTCGCCGTGGCCGACATGGACACGGCGGTGCACGAGCTGCAGGACGACCTGCGGGAGCTCCCGTTTAGCCTGGCCAAGGAACCGGGAGAGACGTCGCTGATCGATGCCATGCCCCTCTTCACCATGGCGTCGCTGCTGACGGAGATATCGGCGAGGATCGAGAACGTTGTCGACGCCGTCGACACGATGGCCACCGCCGCAGGTTTCAAGCAGGCCGATGATGATGATGATGATGACGACGACGACAAAAAGGGAGATACCGAGATGAAAATGAAAGTGCACCCCTTGAACGAGTCGGATTCCGACGAGCCACCTGAAAACAACACGACGAAGCCATCTGAACAGGTTTAGATTTCTATCAGACCAGAAGCGCTCCAGAGCTAAACCGCGGCAATCGGACCGGAGGAGTATGATCAGTACTATAGTGATTATTACATTTTGTTTATAATATTGGTTATTATTTCCGCGGAGAGAAAGATCACAACTTCACATCCGCGGCAATCGGGTCGAATAAAACAGGCTGTTGATGATCATCTTGTTGTAGATTTTGCAGCTCTAGGTTGATCCGTTGATCGAACGTAGCTTAGCTATCTGGCTCTCTTGATCGACTCTCTCGGCGACGTAACGACGGAAATAAACACAGGACTGGATTTGGTGATTGCCATTGGCACATCTCGTGCATGTCTTACTTCTCTTTATTGCTCCGCGATTTTACAATATGCAACCCTATGGATGCTTTTATACACGTCCACGAAGGGACTAAGAGATTAGATTAGGAATAGGAATCCTAATTCTACTAGAACTCGTACTTGCTCCTAAGTCTACTCCTTGTTTCCTTCCTTCACTTTTTGCACTCCGACTTTCTCCCGCATCTCGATATACTTTTGTCTCAAGAGGGACTTGGTAAGAATGTCGGCAAGCTAATCGTTGGTGTTCATGTGTTGCACCTCGATCATCTCCTCCTCAAGACACTCCGGTATGTAGTGGAAACGGGTGTCTATGTGCTTGCACCTCTCGTGATGAACCAGTTTTTTGCACAACGAGATTGCAGTTTGGTTGTCGATTTTTAGTGACACCTTCTACACCTCATTCTTTGCAATATTAGCTAGCATTCTTCTCAGCCACACACCTTGACAAGCCACCGTGCTCGTCGCTATCTACTCTTCCTCACATGAAGATAATGCCACCACTTTTTGTTTTTCAGAATTCCAGCTGGTAGGATTCAGACCTAGGTAGAATATCATGTCCGATGTGGTCTTTCGATCATCAACATCGCATGTCATGTCGCTATCTGAATAGTTGTGAAGGATCAATCCTTATTTTCCCTTTTTGTACATGCAGTCAAGATTGATAGTGCCTTTCACATAGCACAGGATTTGTTTGACGGTGCTCATGTGTTCGGTCGTGGGGTTCTCCATGAAACGACTCACAATCCTGACCGAATATGCCAAGTCCGGTGGGGTATGCACCAAATATCTTAGGCTATCCATAATGCTTCGATGCGTTGTGGTTTCCACCGGCGGATTTGAACTAATCTAGCTCAACTTGTGACGTTTGTCCATTGGAACTTGTACCGCGTTGCAATCTGCCATGCCGCACTTGTCCAACAACTTGACCGCATAAGACGATTGACAAAGGAACACATTTTTGATTCACTTTGATGCCTAAGTAATAGCTGAGTAATCTGGGATCGCTCATGCTAAATTTCTTCTTCATCTCCGCCTTGAAACCTTAAATTTCTTGCGCTATCTTCGGTTATAATCAGATCATCGACATAAACTCCAACTAGCAGGTTTGAGCCTTTGGAGTTCCTTGTATAGATTGCATGCTCGAGGGGACATCTCTTGAATCCGAGAGAGACCTAACAATGGTCCAACTTTGACTTCCAAGCTCTTGACGCTTGGTTTATCCTGTATAGTGCCTTCTTGAGCTTGTAAACCTTCTCTTCTTCGCATTTCTTCTCATAGCCAATGGGCTATTTCACGTACACTTCTTTCATTGGATCACCATTGAGGAAAGAAGATTTAACATCTATTTGATGAACTTTCCACTCCTCTTGTGCTTCCAAAGCTAGGAGCAGCCTTATGGTTTCGAGTAGAGCAACCGGTGAAAACACCTCCTCGTAGTCAACTCCTTTGACGTTGTACGTAGCCATTTGCAACGAGTCTTGACTTGTAATTCACAATAACACCCTTCATGTCTTTATTTAACTTGTATACCCACTTCAAACTAATAGGCTTATGGTTAAGAGGTCAGGTTACCAAGGTCCATGCATCGTTGCTCTCAATCGCCTTTAACTCCTCATCCATGGCGTGCTTCCAACTTGGATCTTTGCTCGCCTCTACAAAATTCGTCGGCTCCTCAACTTCGAGCAAGTAAAGTCTAGAGTACTCAAGTGTAATGGTCTTGATGTGTTTGTAGACTTTCTTGAGGGTATTATAGTGATGTGGACTAGAGGAGTCCATTGTGGCTTGCAAAGGAGGGGACATAAATTGTGTCGGTGTCGATGCACTTGAAGAAGGTGGTGAATTTCCTAGAATGTTTGGTGTCGAGTCTTTTATATCCATGCCATTGGCGTAGTCGTCATGAACGTGACCCTCACTATGATAGTCGTCATCACTTTACACCTTGTGTTGGTCAGCATTGTCATGCACTGTGTCATCATTGCCAATATATTCTTCTATGTCCGCAGCATCATCGTCGATGTCCGTATCGTGGTGATTGTGATCACCTCGGTCACCAGGGTTCGGCGTATCACCTAACATATGGACATCCTTCCTTGCATCATCATGAGTTGGGAAGTCAATCGTGAATATGTTTCTATTTGGAGCTTTGTCTACTGTGCCTCCTAGTTCCACGCTTGTTTTTCTTCAAACACAACATCGCGTGAAACACGTAGACGCTTAGTTTGTGGGTCATAGAAGCGGTATGCCTTGGTGCTGCAATTACTATCATATCCGATGAACACCATCTTGGTTCTATGATCGGAAAGCTTTGAGAGGTGTGATGAAGGATAGTTTGCACGATCCCTCCGTAGTCTCACTTCTGAGGAACGAAAGAGTTTATTTGTTCAGCAATCGGCTCGTGTTAGCAAGTTTGGATCTCCAAAGACAAAGACGATAATGTGTGTATAATGGAGAGGATTTCCTCAGACTATATTCATAAGGAGATCGAGAGATCGTACAAAGTGGTTACAAGGTGATCTCGGTGGGTTTATAATGTCACCCGATGAGAGATGGATCTAGGATTTATGACTAGCGATACTGACACAGACGTTGTAGATTATGGTGGGTCCTATTTAGGTGACTGTATTCAAGTCTTTATAGGCGTCGATGGTGTTAGAGTTTCCTTTAGTCACATCAGGTCTTCATCTTGTCTTGCACGTCATGTTGATCTTTGATCTTCCTTGTACGCGTGTCTAGTCTTCGGGATCTATAGAGAGTCGTCTTGCAGCCCATAGGTGGGGCCGGTTGAAAGCTTCTAGATGCGGGCCTCCGGGTCTTTGATCGGAGAGATAGGTAGGTAAGGAATCGTGGATTAAGGCCCATGTGAGGTATAGGCCTAAATCCACCCATCATTGACAAGCCCCCGATCAGTACCTTTAATAAGACGGCCTTTTCCTTCAGCATAGTTGCTTCATCTCGTGTTTAACCTCCCACTTGTGATCTCGATGACTTCATATTGGTATTGAGGCGTGAGGTATTAGGGAATGCTTGAGCTCTTGAGATAAGGTCTCCCGCATGTGTTGACGTCTCAATCACGAGGACCTTTCCATGTGTTCATCTTCAGAGCAGGTCTAATGAGCCTTACCATCTCAAATGTACGAGGGTAATGGGATTATGATGAGGTGATGGCTCCCAAGTGCAGGAGATCAATTGCAGTAATTTTCAATAAAGAAAGGTTGTCGAACCCACGAGGAGCTAAGGGTATCGATTAGCAAGTTTGACAAAGAAAATAATAGTAAATGCAGTAGATTTGGTGTTTTGGGGTTTATAGTTTGCAAGAATATAAAGTGCTGAAAGTAAATAGAAATAAGTAAATGCTCTCAATGAGAGGAATCCCAATCCTCTATGCAGCAAGAGGATAAGCTCAAGTATGTGTGAAATTATATGTGACAAGTGTTCCTGAGGGCGGTATGGATTTACTTAGCATAAAGATTTTTACACAATATAGTGAATATGTTATCAAACTTCATTCCCTTAGGGCGGAGCCTAAATCAGGTGCAACCATAAATATGAGAAAAATACACCACTTATTGTAGGGTTCGTTGCATGGAAAACAAAAAATTCTACCGCGATAACAAATAAAACCAAGATCCAATCTATGGAAAAGCCAAGATCTAATCTATGAGATACGTGCAACGAGATAGATCTGTACTAACCCTTGTAGATCCAAATCCTTGATCGAGATCGGATCTCATGGTTGATGTAGACGATCACTTGTCGATCTCAAGATCAAGTAGATGATCCTTCCGGCGTTGTGTTCCGGTAGTGCTTCCGCACTCGGTCACATGTACGAAGTCGATGTAGACCTTCCTCTCCCCGTTCTAGTGGGCAGCGGAGGTAGTAGATCTCCACGGAATCCCAGCAGCATGATGGCGTGGTGGTGGTGGAGGAGAAATCCTGCAGGGCTTCGCCTAAGCCAGAGAAGGAGGAAGGAGGAGGAGAGTGGTGGCTAGGGTTTTGGGTGGAAGGGGCAAGGGGGAGGGGTGGCGCCTCCCCTCCTTATATAGAGGGTGCGACCTAGGGTTGCCCCCCTTTGCCCTCCTAGGGCCGGCGCACAAGGGGAGGGGGAGTTTTCTTCCCCCACCAAGTCTTTCCCCTTTCTTTCTTGGTTGTCAAGTAATATCCTTAGAACCTTCTGGAACTTTCCGAAACCTTCTAGAAGCTTCATACGAATACTCTGAAACCTTTCCGAAACCTAGAAAGTGATCACTATTATATGAATCTTATTCTCCGGACAATTTCGGATCTCCTTATGATGTCATGGATCCAATCCGAGACTCTGAACAACATTCGGTCTCCAACTCGTATTCCATATCTACTTAAACGATATCGAACCTTAAGTGTGTCACCCTATGATTCGCGAAATATGCAAACATGACCGAGACACTTCTCTGATCAACAACCAACAGCGGGACCTGGAGACCCATAATGGCTCCCACATATTCAACGATGGTTGTCGTCGGATTGAGGACAAGTACGCGATGAGGGGGTCTTCGAGGCATGTGGAAGAGAGGGGTGTGAGACATACGGTGTTCCGGGACGGTGAGCACACAAGTTTAACCAGGTTCGAATCCGCTGGCTTTAGATGGATCCTATTCCTACTAGCAATCTAGTAATACGGCAGAGCCGGAATATGGGTTACAAGGGTTTCGCCTATGCAAGTTGAGATTGTAGACTATTGTGGGGTGCCCTAAAGGCTGGTCCCTAGGGCGGCTTATATAGATATCCGGCCTAGGGTTTACAGGAGATACCTATCCAGCTACGACTAAAAGTCGGTTATAGAGTACATCTTGAACTACAAGAGTCCTAGGACGTGGAAGCTCTGGCTCTCACCAACGATCTGCTTCTCGCCAAGAGGCGGACCGAGTACCCGATGAAGCACAAGGGTCTGAAAGGATCCTACTTAGTTCACTGCTGGTTGGCATGCCGGATCTAGCCCCTCCAGCACCATGGTGACTGGCTAGTGCATACTATCACCAAGAGCAAGATGGATTCTCTCCGGATCTCCTCAAAATCATATTCAGAAAAGGACTACAGTCCTAGAGGAAGATTCTAGATATCTCTCTGGACATGTATACGGCTGATGATCCCGTGACACCAGTAAGTTTTCCAGCAGTTACTCTTATACTTGAATATGTGTTCATCCGTACTTTGTTACAACTTTTCGCAATACTGAGATGATCTTCTTTCAGCTTGCTGACCTTCCTGAGTTGGAGCTTGCTCCTCTTGAGGGATATCCTCCTGAGATTTCTCAGGAGGAAGGAGAACTTGTACTGCTGCCAGAGGCGCTTACTCGAAAGCGCAAAACTCCGACTATTTCCATTGGCACGAAAGAAGTGCCTGTTGTGAATAGGTAACTTTCCTCACAAGGTCTTTTATTTTATCTCTCATTCTTTCTAAAGAGTAATGATCTTGTACTATCACTTCTTCAGAGCTAAACAACTCGTCAAGGGCAAGGGGAAGGGAATCCTAACAAAGCCTCTACGACAGTCAAATTTAAATTTGACTTTGCCTGCTGCCCCGCCTCTGACTCCTACCCCAACGCATTCTACAACACTGGAGGTTACTTCATCTCCTCATGTTGCAGAAGATCCGGCTCAGCATTCTGAGCCATCGAACATTGGCTCACAGAGCCACATCACCATGAGTGATTTAATAACTGATAAGGGTGAACCCTCAAAGGGTAATGAACCCTCGGTAGAGGTTTTCGCGGACAACCTTCTTAGCAATCCGGGTATCGCTAAACTTGGAATTACTCCTAAAATTTCAGAAGAGATCCAAAAGTTGGCTCAGCAATGCTTGGAGAACCGGAACATCACTACCGATGAAGAGGCGCAAGAAGATGAGGACGTAAAACTCTCTGAGCTTCTTTACCAAGTCCGTCTTTGCAACGACAAGATGAAGGACGGTGTGGCTCTGCCAACACCAGTGATCCCTCTGACTCTCGCCGAGAAGGTTTCTTCTGAGGTGAACATGAGTCTGAGCAAGCTGACCCATCAACATTATGTAAGTCAGAATTTGACTCTCATTTTTACTTGATTTCATATCATATCCTCTAGCCCCCAAGCATGAAGTTGGATAGGAAATCTAGATTTATGCATTCATAGGATGCCAAAGAACGAACTAGTATAGCCCCCAAGGCTCGTGCTGATATTTAACTTAGTTAAAATATTAGCCCGGGTCTTTAGTAGACTTTTGACTCTGGGTATTATTCTGACTTATAGAAAGTTAATGCTTATAACTAGAAATTGTTAAACATTATCTACAATAGCGGAGAGATATTAGAGCTCTCCGTCTTGAAAATGCTCAACTGAAGATTTCCAAGGATGAAGCTGAAGGTAATCATTTCAGTCCTCAAACTTGCTCTTTTGTTTTCATAGTCGAATTCTTATTCGACTGTTTTCTTTTGTTTACAAAACTGGTCAAACAGTCATGCACAATGATTGAAGAGGCCGAGAATTTCAAAACCTTGGAGGTTGAGAATGCCGACTTAAGGCGAGATCTGAATGAGCTTAAGATAGATCATGAGCACAGTATTAACATCGTTCTTGAATCATCCAACATGGCCACCGAAGAACGTGATCACAAAATTGCTATCCAGGATAAGAAAATCTCGGACCTCACAAACGAGTTGGCTAGGGAGAAGGACATCACCCAAGCTCCCCGGGATGAACTCGAGAGTCTTAGGGCAGAGAAGACCAAAGTTGATGATGTCATCTTTGGTATTTTTCCTGTCTCTGACTTTTCTTTCTTTCGACTCTGAGAGTTCGGATATATTTTTGACCTTTTCCTTATATATGCAGGTCCTCTGAATTTGTTGGATTCTTCTTCTTCCGAGTCTTGCACTAGCCGGCTTAATGAAGTCGGAAATTTGCTTCATGATTTCCGCCAGTCAATGGAGGATATTGGCGAAGCCTTAAAGATTTTTGATATGAACAGAATGTCCGCCTTTGAAGTGCAAGATAAGTCAAAAGAGATACCTAGCTCATCCTGGACTAGAACATGTCCTATGCGTGAACTGCAGCACAGAATGCCCTGACAATGGTTATGAGCCACCATGGAAGCATGGAGATTATTCGACTATGGATGAAGACGACAAGGAGCAAAATATCAAGGATATCATGGACTCCTGCGCCGGTTGTGGGTGTCACGTAGCTGATCTGACCAATTATGACACTCCATTCTTCACTCGCGTGGAAACTCCGCCTCCGCCTCCAGAAGAAACAGTTGAAGTTTCCGACGACGAGCAAACCGAATCGGATTTGCCCGTCTCAGAAAGATACCAAGGTGAAGGCGATGTCTCTAGTGAGCCGAAAGCTCCTACCTCTTCTCCTGCATCGTAAAGTACCAAAAAAATAGTGTGTTATTCTGAAACAATCGGATTGTAATAAGTAGTATAATATTTTGCTAGTGCTAAGTTTCTAAGAGCTGATGCTTTTTTACTTTCTTTTAGCACTTTTGGCTTTATTCTGACGTGCCTGAATTCTTACATAAGCACTTTTTGTTTTGTTTACACTGATCATTTATCTGGCTTTTCGCCTCATCCCTTTCGTGAGTCGGCAAACCTTCAACACGGAAACTTTGCCGAGCAACGGAGCTCAATTGCTAAACCAGTTTAAACTCGGAAACAAGGCCGGCTTCTAGTACCAATAATTCACTACTCGGAAAATACCCACATCCAGCAATTAGGCAAAAAACCAAAGTATAAACTATTTTTTTAGATTTATACCTGAAGATAGCATTTTTAGAATCAGAAATCTAACCAGAACAAACATGAGCATAAAGTACTTTCAAGTATTCTAGGATTTTCGACTGTGACATGATCATTCGAAATAAGATGGTAATATAAAACTTCTCAGAAAATATTGAGGCAACCAATACTTTATTTCTCATTGAACATGTACACGTATATGATTACAAAGAAACAAAATTTAAGAATAAAAGGGACGTAGATGAGCAATATTCCACGGTTTGTCTAATTCTTCTGGGTATGTACTGCCTCTAGCTCTCTTTCTCTTCTTAGTAGCAGGTCTTTCTTTGACTGGTCGCATATCAGTTAGATAGTAAGAACCATTATGTAATACTCGGCTAACTAAAAAGGGCCCTTCCCATACTGGGGAAGTTTGTGCTTTCTTTTTTGCACAAGTCAGAGAACCAAACCGCCCTTATTGAAAGACCGGTTTCTGACTCTCTAGCTATGATACTTGCATAACTTCTGCTGATAGGCTGTTGATCTCTGCTCAGCAACGACGCGAACTTCTTCGATTAAATCGAGATCATCTTGTCGAGAAATTTCTACATCCTCCTCGATATACGCAGCAACTCGGAGAGAAGTATGAATTAAATCACTAGGAAGAACTGCTTCTGCAGCATAGACCAAGAAGAAAGGTGTGTATCCAGTTGACCTGTTCGGAGTTGTTCTCAAGCTCCATATCGCAGACGGCAATTCGTCTGCCCAAGCCCCCACAACACGATGAAGTGGTGCTTTGAGTCTTGGTTTGAGGCCTTGAAGGATTAAACCATTTGCCCTGTCGACTTGTCCGTTGGCTTGTGGATGTGCGGCTGATGCAATGTCAAGCCGTATTTTTTGTTCGTCGCAGAATTCGGCAAGTTCTCCCATAGAAAAATTGCTCCCGTTGTCCGTGATAATACTGTGTAGATAACCATATCAGATTATAACATCTTCGACAAATCTTCTGCCTGTTGCTCCATCACAACTTGTGGCAGATTTAGCCTCAATCCACTTTGTGAACTTATCCACCATCACCGAGAGGTGAGTAATTCCACTTAGAGCCCGTTTAAACAGTCCTACCATGTCAAGCCCCCAGACCGTGAAGGGCCATGTTATCAGAATTGTTCGCAACTGATCAGCCAGAACATGAGCTTGTTTGGCATACTTTTGGCAGCCTTTGCACGTCTTGAACAGCCGTTCGACATCTGCCTTGGCTATAAGCCAGAAAAATCCGTGTCTAAAAGCTTTTGCCACTAAAGATTTGGCTGCAGCATGATGGCCGCATTTTCCTTCGTGAATTTTCCTTAGGATTTCAACTCCTTCTTCCGGAGATACGTCAGCGCTGAAAACCCCCAGATACACTCCGCTTATAGATCTCACCATTTATTATTGTATAGGTTTTTTCTCATCGGGCGATCTGCTGGCCCAGACCCTCATCTTTGGGTAATTTTCCCTCTACCAAGAAATCAAGGTAGGGTTTTGTCCAGCTGGGAATCACAGCTAGAACTTCTAATAAAGGTGAGTCGGATTTGGTCAGATATTCCTCATCAACTCATGTGATAGAGGGAACTTTGTGGTGCTCCAAAAAGCGCCATCCAGGACCTTTTTTCGTGCAGAGCCTATTCGAGATAATGCATCTGCTTCCTCATTTTATGTTCAAGGGATGTGTTGAACCTCAAACCCTTCGAACAATTTAGATAGTTCGTCCACGACATCCCTGTATGCTGCCATGTATTTGTTTCCCTTACAGTGATCCGACACTTGTTGAGCAACAAGATCTTAATCTCCATAACACATAAGTCGTTGGATGCCGATATCCTTAGCAATCCGGATTCCATGCAGCAGTGCTTCATATTCGGCAATGTTGTTTTTTGCCATGAAGTGGATCTCCAATACATAGAAAATCTTATCTCCTTGGGGTGATTTGAGTACCACGCCAGACCCCGAGCCCGCAAGCGCTTTAGACCCGTCAAAATGCAAGGTCCAGTATTTGGACTCTTGTAGGGTCATATTCTCCGCTGTCTCTGTCCAATCAGCGACAAAGTCAGCGAGGATTTGGGATTTAATTGCCGTATGAGGTTTGTACTCAATGTCAAAAGCTGCAAGCTCTATTTCCCATTTTGTGACACGTCCTATAGCATCGTTATTGTTAATTATGTCTCTCATGGGAACTGTGCTCACCACGGTAATTTGGTGCTCCTAAAAGTAATGGTGTAGCTTCTTAAATGCGAAATGTTAAGTATAGCCTTAATCTTATCTCAGTTCACCTCCATGCCTCTTTGAGACACGATGAAACCTAACAATTTTCCGGATGGTATTCCAAAGAAGAATATCTTCGGATTAAGCATTATATTGTATTTGCGTAGATTGGCGAACGTTTCCGCCAAGTCAGAAATTAAAGTTTCCTTCTTTTTGGACATCACCGCTATGTCATCCACATATGCATGTATGTTGCGTCCGATTTGATCGTGGAGGCAATGCTGCATAATACGCTGGTACATAGCTCACGTGTTCTTGAGCCCAAAGGGCATCGTAACAAAACAGAAGGTTCGGAATGGGGTTATGAATGAAGTTTTGACTTTGTCCGATTCCTTCATTTGGATTTGGTGATAACCAGAATATGCGTCGAGAAAACATAGGAGTTCAGAGCCTGCCATAGAGTCGATAACTTGATCAATTCTAGGCAGAGCAAACGGATCTTTGGGACAAGCCTTGTTCAAGGAGGTATAATCAACACACATCCTTAATTCAATGGTGTCCTTTTTAGGGACCATTGCAGGATTGGCCGGCCACTCAATGTGGATGACCTCTTCTATGAATCTGGCTAACTCGAGCCAGGCTAGTTCCTTAGCTATAGCCTTTCGCTTTTCATCGCCAAAACATCCTAAGGACTGTTTGATGGGTTTAGCATTCGGGTGTACATTTAGAGAGTGCTCGGCAAGTTACCTAAGTACTCCGGTCATGTCAGATGGCTGTTGATGGCTCTGTGTATGGCGCCCAGAAAAGTGCTGGTGCGTGGTTGATGTAGAGCTCGTTGGGAACCCCAAGAGGAAGGTATGATGAGCACAGCAGCAAGTTTCCCTCAGTATGAAACCAAGGTTTAATCGAACCAGTAGGAGCAAGGAAACACCCCAAAGGTGTTACTAGCTGAGCTTTGGCAGGGCGCACTACCGGTGCTAGTAGCAACGTGGAGACCTGCACAACACAACCACAGAACTTTGTCCCCAACTTACGATGAGGTTGTCAATCTCACCGTGTTTTGCGGAAAACAAAGGATTAAACGTATTGAATGGAAAGAAGTAAAAGTTTGCAGAAAGTAAACACAAAGAAGAAATAGTTTATATATTGTATGTAAAAGACAAGGACCGGGATCCATAGTTCACTAGAGGTGGCTCTCCTTAGATAAATAACATGCTTGGTGTTGGGGGGATACCCCCGGGTAGGGTCACTCCAGGGTATAAGGGCCGAGTTAGCCGAGGTTCGGCAAGGTCAAAGCGGTTGCTGGCCGAGTCACCTCAAGGCAGGCCAGATCACGGAGTAACCCGGACCAGGGGGTCGCCTAACATTGTCTCATCCGACTTAAGGAGTAAGTCGGAAATGCTTGTCTAACTTATATGCAGGAACGGGTGTGGCCGGATCTACTATGATCCGGATCCTTGCTTAGCTTCTAGGAGAAGGAAGGAATCTCTCTGGTCAAAAAAGAAGGTCCGGTACGTACTGGATGAGCGAATAAAGCAAGGGCAGGACCACCGGGTCGTGGCCGACAAGGGTGACGACGCTCACGTCGGCTTACATCGCTAAAGCAAGTGTGACGTGAGGGAAAAGCACCCCTGTCGGGTTACTACTTTGGGAGGGGGCATATTCCTAGGAATATGCCTCCACGTAAGCCCTAGGCCAGGACCTAACCACCTCTATATAAGGGGGGCTAGGGTTCTGGTAGAGGGGGTTGGCAGAATTCTAGTTGGTTGAGCACTAGTAGATCTAGGGTTCTTGGGCTAGATAGTAGGCAAGAGTAAGAGAGTACCTTCTTCCTCCTCTTGCCAATACAGCTCAAGGAGCACTTGTAATCCTGAAGATATAGCAACACAAACTTCCGTGTAGAGAATCACTCTACTATCCCTCCCTGGATTCCCCTAGCGCATATTAGTCCCCACCTTTAGCCTATCCATGGCATCTGCCGTGACACCACCACGACAGTTGGCGCCCACCGTGGGGCTAGCGGCGCTAGCAGGGGTGAAGATCCGGACAGGAAATTTCATCGGCACCGGCGAGCGCATCGTCTCCGGGCTCGTTCAGCGCTTTGGAGCATTGGATTTCGTCAGTGACAATGCTGGTTGCTTCGGCACGCGCCCGCTTCCGCGCAACGGCCTCTTCGTCAAGCTTGGCACGCACAAGATTTACGTTGCAGTGGACGTCTCGTGCGTTCATCCGTGTCGAGTCGTCGATGCGGGGGAACCACCCCTCACTGTGGCTCGCTGGGCGCGTATCGCTCGCTCCCCGAACCATGCGGAGGTGATGATGACTGCGCCAGGTGCAGGCGCAAGCAAGGATCCGGCACCAGACCCGGAGGTAACACCTAAGGCACCGAGGAAAGGTAGAGGACCTCCACTAGAGAGGCCTGAGAACGTGCTGAGGGAAGCTATGGATAGCTTGGCTAACCCGGTAGCAACAGTGATAGATCCGACTCAGGCACAGGCCGAGCTAGAGGAAACTCGGCAAAAGATACTGGATGGCGCAAAGAAAATAGCCGCGGCTTAGCAGTCACTGAACATGACGCTGCGTGAGTACGCAAAGGCAAACAAGGTTGATGCAGTGAGGGTAAAAGGGAAAAATCTCATAAGTGAGATGAACAGAGAAGGTGATGATGGAGCAGAAGGGTCAGAAAACTATCTGTCTATGGGGTTGACGAGGTATAGTACCCCGGCGAAGAACCTCAGAGCAGCAGATGCCACTGCGTCCGAGTTAGAGGGTCTGACGGGTGAGGCCCGTCAAAGATAGCAAGACCGGGTTAACGAGCTGGTTCGGATCACGAACAGGCAGAATGAGGAGCTGCTGAGAGCTAACCCGGAGAGATCTAGGGCTTCCAAGATCGTCCATTCGGTGGTGGGTAACCCGGAGAAATCTGCTGGAGCCGCATCATCGCCTCATGGCGGCCCAAGGAGAGAGGAGGTAGTAACCTCGGCCAGACGGAACAAACGGATCGTCCCGTACGACCCAACGCGTGCGGGAAAAGAAAAAGAGGTGCGGAAAGGTGATGATTGACGGAGTGTGAGCCGAGGTGAAGCTGGCCGAGGTAATCACGACCAAGGCAATGCCAGTCAAGGGGACACTGCCAACGGCAATGCCAGACAGCGCAACTCCGCAGGAGTAGGACAATCGCAACAGCGGAATATACCGAGGCAAGAGCAAAGCGCCGACCGAGGTATGCAGCAGAAAGACATGCAACGAGAGCAAAACCGATACAATGACGGTGATTCGGAGATGGTGAACGCAGGGTACCCCAGACCAGACTATCATGTGATAGGGTCAAGATTGGGGAGCAGGGATTTGATGCCGGATGACGCCAGGTTAAAACTGGATCGCCTGTATAGGTCGGAACAGATCGAATGTCAAGATCCTCCGGGTCCAGCGTGCTTTGGACCCCGGATCATGAAGGAACCTCCGGTAGTACTAAGCCAGGGACACGAAGACGTATGACGGCAGTACTAAGCCCGAGGATTGGTTGATAAACTATGCTACGGTGGTGAAAATTGCAACTGGCAACTTGAGATGGGTTGTGCGTTACGTGCCCCAGATGTTGGAAGGCCCGGCCAGAGTATGGCTGAATAACTTGCCGCTCGGAAGCATCAACTGCTGGATAGATTTTGAAGAAATGTTTATCAGCAACTTCTCGAGTATGTACCAGAGGCCGAATAGACCGTAGACCCTGGCAATGTGCAAGCAAAGACGCAACGAGACGGACCGTGAATTCTTAACCCGGTGGTGTACCGTGAGAAACTCATGTGAGGGCGTCATAGAGTCATAGGCCACAGCGTGGTTTGCGCAAGGGTGCAGATACGACAGCGAGCTGTGGATAAAGCTGCAAAGGAAAATGCCGGTTACGCTGGCAGAGATGATCCGGATTGCTGATTCGTATGCTTTGGGCGATCCAACTCAACCTAGGCTCCCGTCAAATGACTCAAGCAAGGAATACTATCAGAGGGACGGAGCTGGGTCGTCCCGGAGGAATGATTACAGAGGAAAAAGGAGAGATGACAGACTGGACCATCGCTATGGCTCGCAACAAGTTGCAGCAGTGAATCAAGTTCAATCCGGAGGAGTAAGTAACCAATGCCAGAGAACTGGAGGGCAATGGACTCCAAGAAATGATGGCAAGAAAACATGGACTCCAGAGCAGAAGAAGCAGTGGCAGGAAAAGAAAGACCATCCGAGGTATACCTATGAGTCGATGCTAGACCAGCCATGTAAGTTTCACACGCCAAATCCGAATAGCCCGGCGGGTCACACGATGAGGCAATGTGAGTGGATGTGAAAGATAGAGCAAGGTGGCTCGGGGAATGCTCAGGCACCCCAGAATGATCAACCTCGGCAGGAGTTACCCCGGCAGCAAGTGCTCTCCGGGGCGAACACACAGCAGCTAATGTTGCCTCCCCTCCGCCGAGGTATGACAACAATGAAAGAAGGGATGCAGTGCATCAGGTGGAAAATCAGCAACAACCGGACCAGAGGTACCCTGGAAACGAGGGAACGAATGAGTACAGGGAACATCACTAGAGTTATTGTGTGTTCACAACTGAGGAAACTGATAGAAAGAGCTTGCAGCGCCGACATATGGAGGTCAATGCGGTCATGCCAGCGGTGACGAGGTACATGCCTTGGTCGGACCAGGAAATCACCTGGAACATCAAAGACCATCCTAAACTTATGCCGAGCTCAGGTTCGTATGCGCTAGTGCTAGATCCGACATTCATTGGACCGAACATCAATGTGAGGTTCTCCAAGGTTTTGATTGATAATGGTAGTAGCATTAACATCATGTATGCGGATATGATGCGCAAGTTGGGGATCTCGGAGAACATGCTCCAAGCTACGAGAACAACTTTCCATGGCATTGTACCAGGCATTTCTTGTGATCTCAAAGGCAAGGTCCGGGTCGACGTGTTATTCGGCACAAGGGATAACTGCCGAACTGAAAATCTGGAGTTTGAAGTGGTGAACTTGGAAAGTGCGTATCACACGTTACTCGGAAGACCAGCATTGAACAAGTTCATGGCAAGCTGTCACGTCAGTTATCTGAAGATGAAGTTGCCCGGGCCAAATGGAGTAATTACCATTGCTGGAGATTTCCGACGTTCCATGGAGTGTGCTTCTGCTGGGTCTAACCTAGCCGAGTCACTCGTGATTGCGTGAGAGAAAAGAAAAATCCAAGAGGTGGCGGCACTAGCTCAGTCCGCGCAGCAATATATGCCAGCGCTAAGTAACCCGCATGGCAGCGTTTCGTTTCAAGCCGCAAAAGACACCAAGAAGATTCCAGTTGATAACATGTTTCCGGAGCGCACCGTAACAATTGGTGCCGGGTTAACTGACAAATAGGAAAGCGAGCTCGTCAACTTCCTCCGTGAGAATCGAGATATTTTTGCTTGGTCTACATAGGACTTGCAAGGTGTTCCGAGGGAGTTGGCCGAGCACTCTTTGAACGTAAGACCCGGAGCAAGGCCGGTGAAGCAACCTCTCCGCCGCTTCGCCGAGGATAGGAGAAAAGTCATTGGGGACAAGATAGCTCGATTACTAGCAGCAGGATTTATCATGGAGGTACTATATCCGGATTGGCTCTCTAATCCGGTGCTGGTAGAAAAGAAGAAGGATGATCCGAACGTGGCAGTGGTTTGGCGCATGTGTATCGATTGCACGAACTTGAACAAGGCGTGTCCAAAAGATCCATTTCCGCTGCCGAGGATAGATCAAGTCATAGACTCAACTGCGGGATGCGAACTGTTGTCATTCATTGACGCTTATTCTGGCTTTCACCAGATACCTCTGAACCCGGATGATCAAATAAAAACGGCGTTTATTACCCCGTACAGGGCTTATTGCTATCGCACTATGCCTTTTGGTTTACGTAATGCAGGTGCAACGTACCAAAGATGTATGCAAAAATGTTTGCACGACCAAATATGTCAAAACGTACAAGTATACGTGGATGATGTAGTTATCAAAACCAAGGAAAGTGCAACGCTCCTTGACGACATAAGGCAAACATTCGCGAACTTGAGAAGGTTCCGGATGAAGCTTAACCCGGAAAAATGTACCTTCCGTGTCCCGGCTGGAAAGTTACTCGGATTTCTCGTCTCCAGCCGAGGTATCGAGGTTAATCCAACTAAGATCCGAGCATCGAACGAATGGAGCTGCCGAAGTGTCTTAACGATGTCCAGAAGTTCACTGGATGCCTGGCGTCGTTGAGTCGGTTTGTATGTCGGTTAGGAGAAAAGGCACTGCCTCTCTACCAACTCATGAAAAAGTCAGATAAATTCGTTTGGACGCCACAGGACGATGAATCTTTTGCCCACTTGAAAAAGATGTTGGCCACTGTGCCAGTGTTAGCCTCTCCACTATCAAAGGAGCCAATGTTGCTCTACGTAGCCGCAACCAACCGAGTTGTAAGTGCAGTGATCATGGTGGAACGCAATGAAGAGGGTAAGTCGGTGCAGAGGCCAGTGTATTACCTGAGCGAGGTATTGTCTGCCTCAAAACAGAACTACCCGCACTTTCAAAAGGTGGCATACGGTGTCTATATGGCGGCGAAGAAGTTAAAGCATTACTTTGAGGAGCACCCCATCAAAGTAATATGTGAAGCTCCCATATTCGAGATAATGGGTAACAAGGATGCGAGTGGCAGAATCGCGAAATGGGCAATTGAGCTAGCCCCTTATGCGCCCCAATACGACAGAAGAGAAGCGATCAAATCTCAGGCTGTGGCGGACTTTTTCGTGGATTGGGCCGAGGTACAAAACGAACCACCACCACCAGATCCGAATTACTGGAGGATGCACTTTGACGGGTCAAAAACCAAAACCGGATTAGGCGCCGTGGTTGTGCTTACCTCGCCAAAGAAGGATCAGCTAAAGTACGTATTACAGATTCATTTCGCGACATCGAACAATGTCGCTGAGTATGAGGCTCTTGTGCATGGGCTCAAAGTGGCAAAGGAGATTGGCATACGTTGGATAATATGCTTTGGCGACTCGGATCTGGTGGTGCAGCAGGTGTCCGGAGTGTGGGATGCCCTGGATCCAAACATGGCACTATACAAATTTCACGTGCAGAAGATATCTGGTTACTTCGAGGGGTGTGAATTTCACCATGTACCCCGGGCGGAAAACGAGGCGGCCGACATGTTGTCGAAGCTCGGATCGACCAGACAAGCAATTCCACCGGGTGTAGCATTGGAACACCTCAGAAAACCATCTATCAGGCCATCCCCAGGAACCGACTCGATCTATGTCCCAGGAAATACGGAATCTGAAGCTGAGCCCATGGACATTGACATGGGAGGAGGTACGCGAGACCCGGGGACTGCGTCAGCAAACCCGGGGACTGCCTCGGCGAACCCGGGGACTACCTCGCTAGATCCGGGGACTGCTCAGCATGATCCGGCTGAAGTTATGCCGGTGGATCAGATGGAAATTGATGAGGAGATATTTCCCCCACGAGCCATACCAGCTTGGGCACTGCCTATATTCCAATTCCTGAAAGATGGAACGCTACCCGCTGAGGAGGTGTTAGCCAGGAAAACTCAGAGGAGAGCAAAATCATACACAATCATCAATTCCGAGTTATACAAACGGAGTGTAACCAACGTTCTCCAAAGATGCGTTGACCCGGAAGAAGGGCTTGACATCCTCCGAGATATACACCAAGGGGAATGTGGGCATCATGCCTCATCCCGAGCCTTGGTGGAAAAGGCGTTCCGACATGGATTTTACTGTCCAAGTACCTTGGAACAAGTAGAAGATCTGGTGAGAAAATGCAATGGTTGTCAGAGGTACGCCACCAGACACATATGCCTATGTCGGAACTCAATACCATACCAATTACGTGGCCATTTGCTGTATGGTGCTTGGATATGGTTGGCCCGTTCAAACCTGCGAGAGGAAACATGACACATATTTTGGTCATGGTGGACAAGTTCACAAAATGGATTGAAGTGAAACCTATAAGAAAATGTGATGGAGCTACGGCCGTGACATTTCTCAAAGACATGATCTTGAGATATGGTTATCCACATAGTATCATAACTGATAATGGAACAAATTTTGCGGAAGGAGCATTTGCGCGCTTCTGCCGAGATAAGAAGATCCGACTTGACGTCGCCTCGGTAGCCCACCCCGCATCAAACGGACGAGTGGAAAGATCCAACAGATTAGTATTATCCGCGATAAAAACCCGGATCATTAAGCCGCTGCAAAGATTAGCGGGGTGCTGGATAGAAGAACTACCAGCGGTACTATGGAGCTTAAGAACAACTCCAAATCGATCAACAGGCTATATGCCATTTTTTCTGGTATATGGGGCAGAAGCTGTATTACCAGCCGACATAGAGCATGATTCGCCTAGGGTCACCCAATACACAGAAGCCGAAGTGCAAGAAGCCCGGCAAAATGATGTTGATCTACTGGAAGAAGCGAGAGAACTGGCACTGTCCAGATCTGCCATATATCAGCAAAACCTCCGACGCTATCACAGCTGGAAAGTGTGCCTCCGAGTCTTCCGGGAAGGCGATCTAGTGCTCCGGTTGGTACAACATACTGCCGGCATGCATAAATTATCCCCCCCATGGGAAGGGCCGCTCATTGTGAGCAAAGCATTGCACAATGACTCTTACTATCTTATAGATGCAAAGCCACAGGAAAAGAACAAGGCGGACAGGTCCGGAGAGGAATCAAAGCGATCGTGGAATGTAGCACTACTCTGTCCCTTCTACACTTAGCTAAGAAGTGTATGTATCTGAGTCGTCTCATATGTCGGTATGTATGTCGGCGATGAGCTTATCAATGGAATAGCAGCGCCTCGAGCAGTAACTCAGGGACTGCCTTAATAATGTTTGTTGTAATTTCTTATGCGATAGCTAGAATGGGTCGTTTTACTTAACCCGGATTAGTAATGTGTGAGCACCAAAAAACCAACCCTTCGACTTGCTGCTGTCCAACAAGAATTGGCTTCATGGCAAGCAAGGGAACAAGTTTGGAATTGTGTAGCACATGAAAAACGGCTAAGGAGACGAAGTTATTCGAGTTAACATTTGTATTTTTTTTTCGGACTAACCCTGTTTTTATTTTCAAGTTATTATGCTGAATTATTTTGAGCCAAGCCTCAAAGTTTCTAAGTATTGTTAAGACAATTTTTGAAGCTCGGATTCGTAAGTCGTAAAACCGAATCAAGGTAGACATGGGTCGAGCCAGAGAATTGGACGAACAAGAAAATGAAACTCGGGGACTACGCCCAAGTTAATCCGACATACAAACATAGTAGAAAAATATCACATATCAAGCATACAATTGCACCCGGCATACCGGGGATCTGATAAAATTTTCAAGTTTTTTCAACTAAGGAGCAGCAGGAGGAGGAAGTTCAGCGTCGTCATCGCTGTCTTCAATATCCGAAGCAGCATCTTCTCCATCCTCACCCGACCCATCCTCCATGTTCTCAATATGCTCATCCCCACCGGACTCTAGAAAGCTCGGTCCCTCAACCCAGTCATGGATCGGAGAATATTCGACGAGGCTATAGGCGCAAGCCTGGCACCGAGCTACCCACTCCGGATCGTCGGTCCATTTGGATCCGGTGTGCCGGCGTGTGAGGAGGCTCAAGTCGATCTTCTCGTACCATGTAAGAATATGATGAAGGAGGGTATCTGCTGCGGCACACCCGACGGACTCTCTCCAGAGGTCAAGCTGGGTCTCAATTTCCAACAGCTTTTCAGCAAGGAGTGTGATCCTCTTTGGAGCGCTCTCGCTTGGCCAGAAGGTGTTGTAGATCCGGACCGCAATGTCGAGGAGATATTTCCCATAGTTCTTAATGGTTTCCACACGAGCTGATACGCTGACCAATAGGTCCTCCATGTCTAAGGGGATGCTCTCACCATCAGGAGCAACGGGAGTCCCCCTTTCTCGGCGGAATTTGGTAATAGCAGCACTGGCAATGGGAGTACCCTCAGGAAAGTGGTCTGGAAACAAGGAAAAGGAAGATGCTGAAGCAAACACATATGGGCCAAGCCGGAAAACTATGTCGGATAAGGGAAAGAAACTTACATGAGATATGGCCGTGGATCCGGGTCAACTCCTTGATGCAATTGTCGTGTCTCTAGCGAAGTTGTTCAAGTTCAACGATCACCGACCCAAGCTGGACCTCAGATTCTTTAAGCAGGTCCTGGTCCTTGGAGATCTGGAGAGTAAGGTGCTCACGCTCTCCGGTGAAGTTCTGGCCAACTTTTTGGAGCTCGGTTTTGTGTTGGGCCTTCATCTTCTCCATCTCAGCCTTGAGCTTGGCTATCTCGTCGTCCTTGGTCCGGAGGAGGGCAAGCTCATCATTCTTCTTCTTCAGCTCAGCTTGATGCTGTCCTGCTTGTTCGAGAAAATGCAACATCATATCAGGCACGGGCACACTATCCTCAAGTGATGCTAAAATAGTATGTTAACCCGGCAAAGCCGAGGAGTGAATGTTTGCCGAGCCAAGGAGAAGAAGAAATGGAAAACACAACAAGGTCGGGCAAAAGAGGACATACCTCGGATTTACTCCAAGTTCTTCTGCATAATTTTGTTCTCAGCCTCCACCCCAGCTGCAAAAACTGAATGAGGAGATTAGTCTGGCGAAAACAAGTGAAGAAAAACGGAGAAGTGCCGAGGGAGAAAATTACCCCTCTTTTCATGCTCTGCGCCAAGTGTAACATGTTTCGCGTGCAGGATCTTGTGGGTATCAAGCAGGCGTTGAAATTCGGCGCTCCGGCGATTGGTAGTTACCTGAAAGGAGCACAGAAGTGTGAAATTAACTTGATGAATATTCGAAGTGTACAAGATCCGGGCCAAGTGGAACTTAACCCGGCTCTAGGTGTGTGCATATTCGAAGTGTACAAGATCTGGGCCAAGTGGAACTTAACCCGGCTCTAGGTGTGTGCATATTCGAAGTGCACAAGATCCGGGCCAAGTGGAACTTAACCCGGCTCTAGGTGTGTGCATATTTGAAGTGTGCAAGATCCGGGCCAAGTGGAACTTAACCCGGCTCTAGGTGTGTGCATATTCGAAGTGTACAAGATCCGGGCCAAGTGGAACTTAACCCGGCACTAGGTGTGTGCATATTCGAAGCGTACAAGATCCAGGCCAAGTGGAACTTAACCCGGCTCTAGGTGTGTGCATATTCGAAGTATGCAAGATCCGGGCCAAGTGGAACTTAACCCGGCTCTTCGTGTGTGCATATTTGAAGTTTACATGCAGCTATGCTAGTTTTCTAAGGAGCATCCGGCCGAGTAACAAGCTACTCCACCGGAGGCTCATGGACTAATGGTTATTATCTACATCATGTAAAGGAGAAACGACATACCTCCATCATTCGCCCCGCGAGGTTAATTGCCTTGGCAGCAGTATTCATCTGGGCAGAAAATTCTGCGGGGCTGAACTTTCCGGGAGATCGTCGTTGTAGACGAACTCCGCCTTATTCCAGTTCATGAAGAACTCGATAAGGCTCAGAGGGTACCATTCGCCAGTGGGCATGTGGGGTGCTACCAAGCCCTTTGCATGAGCTTCCTTCCTCTCAATTAAGGCAAGAGCTGGGCTGGTGTGAAGAACCATCTGCTGTGCATCGGTTGGCTCGGCAGGAGGATCCGTCGCTGCTGGTGATTTCTTCGGAAGCATTGACGACAAGGTTCGCTGCCCGGCCTCGACGGATGTAGACTTGGCAGCATCTGGAGCTTTCTTGCCTTTAGCTTGCTGGGAAGAAGTAACCATGACGGATTTCCCTTTGGAAGCTGCTGGAATGGTTCCTCGTCGGGGCTGACATGACTCGGAAGAGGCAGAGGAACTTGGTACTGGAGCTGTTGTGGGTTTCCTGGCTGCCGAGACAGGTGCTGGTTCGGAAGCTGGTACTGGAGCTGCTGCTGGTGCTGGGGTTGCAGTAGACCTGGTGGTTGCTGGTTGCGGCAATGCCGAAGTGGTGGACGCCGTTGCCTCGGCCGAACCGACCCCTCCTGATCCGAGGTCGCGTTCCTCTTGATGAGGTACTGTGGAACCCGGACCAACCGTAGAGCCCTCCAGAATAGGGCTCAACGGGCGTGACTCGTCGTCACGAGGAGGGGAAGGACCGGACCAAAGGGGAGAAGAGATGCTCGATCCGCTCTGAGGGACCTCCACATGAGTCCTGCAAAAGAAAATGATGTCAGGAGTGAAATTACCCCGATGCAAGGAGAAGTGTGTTGCGCAGTGAAAAATGACTTATGCATCCGAGGTCTCGGCCTCCTTGGGTTTCTGGGCCCTCCGTGCTCGGGCTTTGCCTGCCCGCTTGGAGGCAGTCTTGTCTCCGGCCTTCTTTTGCCTTTTGGTGGGCTGAGAAGGTTCGGAAGAAGAACTTGACGCGGATCCGCGCTTCTTCTTCGGCGCCACCGGAACCGGCTCGCCCGTGGCAAGTGGAGGATCCTCGTGGATATGCCCATCGGGGTTAGCTGATGCCGGAAAGGCAAAAGAAAGAGAGACAGCCTCAACGGGTTTAATCACGTCGATATCCGAGTCATCCTCATCTCGGGCCAATCTCTAAGAGAGGAGAATTTACCGCTGGGACGTTTGGTGGCGTCGGTCATAGGGAGGAACATCTCCTGGTCCGGCTCCTCCTCATCCGGGATCTCTCGGTCCGGCGCCCACTTAAGGGTCGGATCCGTGCCATCCTCGAGAGTTTGCTGGAGAAACAGCTGAGAAAAAGCACAAAGAGCAGAGTCAAAAATATGACAAAAACCGACACATAATTGATCCGAAATAAGTTTACCCCGCGAAGCTTACCGTGGGAGGGAGCCTGTCACGACAGTAATGTTCGATTCCCCACGCCCATTCGGTGGAGAAATCTTTGTGAGTGGTGAACAGAGCCTTGACCCGACGGAAGATCTCTGTGTTGCTCAATTCGAAGGAGGAGGTTCGGTTGGGGTCGCGACCAAAGCTCATATGGCACAACTTGTGGGTGCGCCTCTGGCAGGAGAGATTCGGTTGCGCATGAACGTGATCATAGCATCCTCATTGCGCAATCCGAGCTTCTTCAGCTCCACGAACCTTTTGTTGACTTGGTTGGCCAGAGCTGTAGGTTTCTTGGCGACCTCCTCCCAGAAATCCGTGTCAGGGGGACCCGGAGCATAGGGCAACAACCGAATCAAGTCTTCGGTACCCTCGTTCCAGACGTAGAAGAAGGTCCGGGCCCATCCTTTGCAGGAGTCAAGCCCAGTGAACCGGGGAAAGACTGAAAATCTCCGGGGCGAGATCGAGGCAGCTCCGAACTGGGTGAGCTGCTTGTCCTCCGACTCGACGTGGATGTTGGGGACGACGTTGCGACGAAGACCGAAGAACCGGATCCACAGCTCCTTCATGGGCCATAGTCCGGTATAACCTTTGATTGTAGAGACAAAGGCAGAAAGAGAGGTGATTGCGTTTGCTGGGAGATGGTGCGGCTGCAAGTGGTACGTCCTGACCCAGTCCTGGAAGAAGTCGCTCACCGGGAGACCAAATCCCCGTTGGAAATGGGATAAGAATACGATGAACTCACCCGGATTGGGTGAGGGGGCCAGTTCCAAGGAGGGGAGACGAGCGGTGACACCGGCGGGAATACGCCTGGTCCGATAGAGCCAGTCGATGTCGTCTTGGCAGACCCACGAACCAGCCCACGCGCCGCGGTCCGCCGCGCCGGCGTCCTCCTCCATCTCCTGCTCGGCGACGACGAGCTCCTCCTCAGTCATCTCGTATCCGCTGTCCTCGCTAGAGCTAGCGGCAGCGGGGGTCTGTGGTCTAGATTGACGAGGACCTGTGGCTAAGCAGTTGCGCAGCGGTGGCTGCGGTGCGGAGGCACGGGGAGGTGCGGCGGCGGCGTTGCTGATGGAAAGCACCGGCGGCAGCGTGGTCGCACGAAAGACGAAGGTGAAAATCGCAACGGGCAAAGGGGCGCGGAGATGGAAAAATGCTAAGGGACACGCCCCTCCCCTATTTAACCGCCCCCAGTGATCGATGAGTGGGATCGCGCTACGCCGGCGAGCCACACGGTGTGGCCGTGTATCTCCGGCATCAGCCAATCAGAGAAAAACCACACAAAGGGCCACAGAGTAGATGAGATCCCATGACACGACGTGCGGTTGCGGTAAACAAGGAGGCATGCATGATGTAACCCGCGCACAGTAAACAATTACTGCGGCGGTTACTGTGCAGGCCCTTAAAATAAGACAGGGTAATGATTAGCCTCCACGTGGGTTGGCGTATGAGAGAAGGAAACGGGGCCCGGATCAAACCGTGATAACCATGGGATCCGAGCCAAAGTGGTGACCCGGCCGGCAAGTGGAAGCTTGGAACGTGCGAAGGGAACGTAAATCCATATAATCCGAGATAAGGAGCTAACCCGGAATTGAACGTCTAAGGCTCGGACATAAATGAACCTGATGTGGCCTTAGCCGCCGAGGCAGCTAAGACCGCACCAGCTTCGGGGACTAATGTTGGGGGGATACCCCCGGGTAGGGTCACTTCGGGGTATAAGGGCCGAGTTAGCCAAGGTTCCGCAAGGTCAAAGCGGTTGCTGGCCGAGTCACCTCAAGGCAGGCCGGATCACGGAGTAACCCGGACCAGGGGGGTCGCCTAACATTGTCTCATCCGACTTAAGGAGTAAGTCGGAAATGCTTGTCTAACTTATATGCAGGAACGGGTGTGGCCGGATCTACTATGATCCGGATCCTCGCTTAGCTTCTAGGAGAAGGAAGGAATCTCTCTGGTCAAAAAAGAAGGTCCGGTACGTACTGGATGAGCAAATAAAGCAAGGTCAGGACCACCGGGTCGTGGCCGACAAGGGTGACGACGCTCACGTCGGCTTACATCGCTAAAGCAAGTGTGACGCGAGGGAAAAGCACCCCTGTCGGGTTACTACTTTGGGAGGGGGCATATTCCTAGGAATATGCCTCCACGTATGCCCTAGGCCAGGACCGAACCACCTCTATATAAGGGGGGTTAGGGTTCTGGTAGAGGGGGTTGGCAGAATTCTAGTTGGTTGAGCACTAGTAGATCTAGGGTTCTTGGGATAGATAGTAGGCAAGAGTAAGAGAGTACCTTCTTCCTCCTCTCGCCAATACAGCTCAAGGAGCACTTGTAATCCTGAAGATATAGCAATACAAACTTCCGTGTAGAGAATCACTCTACTATCCCTCCCTGGATTCCCCTAGCGCATATTAGTCCCCACCTTTAGCCTATCCATAGCATCTGCCGTGACACCACCACGACACTTGGTGAACAAATTATAGTGGGGCAATTGACAAGCACCGAGAAAGCAATACATGCATATACTAATCATCTTGACTCCTTTGAGACTTGATTGGGCATTGCAACATAATACATAGACCGCCATCCAACTGCATCTATGACTAATAATCCACCTTCAGGTTATCATCCGAACCCCCTCCAGTATTAAGTTGCAAGCAACAGATTATTGCTTTACGAACTGCGTGTAAAGTAAACAATACGATTGTTCTATGAACAAAGGATTGTTTTTTCTCCCTAGTAGCAACAACACATCTATTACCTTAGAGATTTCTGTCACTTCCCCAGATTACCAGAGGCATGAACCCACTATCGAGCATAAATACTAACTCTTGGAGTTGCTAGCATCTACTTGGCCAAGATAGCTACTAACAATGGAAAGCATGCAAGATCACAAATAACAAAGACATGATAGAATCAATAATCAATCTAAAATAGCATCTCAATATCCATCGGATCCCCGCAAACACAACATGCAGAATTACAAATAGATGATCTTGATCATGAACGGAGCTCACAAGATCTAGACATGCAAGCACAAAGGAGGAGAACTAGCCATCTAGGTAGTACATGGATCCGTAGTCCAAGGATGAACTACTCACGCATCACACCGGAGGCTTGCATGGTGATGAAGAAGGCCTCCAGGGTGAATTCCCCTCTCCGGCAGGGTGCCGGGAAGAGCTTCAGATCCCTCCCGATCTAGGGATGAAGATGACGGCGGCTACAGACTCTTTCGTGGATTTTTGATCGGGTACTTAGGGTTTTCGTCCCGAGGGTAATATATAGGCGGAAGGGGAGACCGAGAGGGTGCCGGGAGCGGCCACACCACCCCTGGCGCGGGCCAGGCCTGGCCGCGCGGCCAGGTGGTGTGGTGGCCCCTGGCCCCTCTCTGTCTCGTATTCTGGCACTTGATGACATCTGGAAAAATAGGCACTTTGGCTTTTGTCCCATCCAATTCCGAGAATATTCATTTTCTGACTTTCCTAGAACCAAAAATAGCAGAAAACAGGCAGCTGGCACTTTGGCTCTTGTTAATAGGTTAGTCCAAGAAATCATATGAAAAGTACTCCAAAGTTGGAGCAAAACACAAGAAAGTGGATAAAACCAAGCATGGAACATCAAAAATTATAGATACATTTACAATGTATCAACATCCCCAAGCTTAACTCCTGCTCGTCCTCGAGTAGGTAAGTGATAAAAAGAAAGAATAATTTTTGAGGTGACATGCACCATCAAAGACTTGATCAAAGTATTTGCAAAACATTCAAAGCTGGGATCATAGTACATCAATCAGAACATGAAAGACAACGTTCTAGCAATAAAACAAAGAAACTATGATGCAACATGAAAAGGCACAAACAAAAGATTCATGAAAAACAATGCTTTGCAAGACGTTTGTTTTTTCACATAAAGAAAACATAGCATAAAAGTATTCAGCTTGTACCTCAATAGAGTAGCAAATATAAATGCATAGGACACCTTCAAAGTTCATAAGAGTGACTAGATACAATAGTTTAAAACAAGCAATATCAAGTTATGCATCAATCAACTAGTCTTGGGACAATGCACATAGAACTAAGAATGGCCACTATGCTCTCAAAGTAAGTGCATAAAGATAGAAGGTGGAGACTCAATATAATGGTGGAAGAAAAGCCTTTGTAAAAGGAAGTAGGGATTCAAGTCTCATAAAGAGCTTCCAAAAATTATGGTACTTATAGCTTTCAGCTCTCATTGCCCCTATCATAAGCATCTTGAAGTGATTAAGGTTAAAGTGAACAAACTATATTGTACATGCTTGGCGAAGTATAAGTCAGAAATCTCATGTCCCTTGTATACGAGGGCCGCTCCTCATGCTACTCAAGTTTAGTCACCGGTAAGTTCTTGTCATTGTAAGTACATGTGTATCATAGAGAACCTTCAACGGGTACCCCTTGCCTGATGATACGGAAGAATCCCCATATCAAAATGACAAGGCAAGCAGACAAAAAGCATCTCAGCATTCTTCTTATTTACCATGGAAATATGGTGATTTTTTATCTCTTTCCTCTTTTCATAGTATCTCCTTTTTTTCTCTTTTCTCTTTTTTCTCAATATAGGACTCTTTTTTTATAAGAAGAATGCTTCATAGACAACTCATTATGGTTACGCTGCAGGTTTCCACCATGTCAGCATGGATTAGACCAGCGGCCCAGGCGTTTCTCTAACACATATACATAACTCCATGGACTTACAAGCTCCCCTTTCATTTCACACCGACGACATCCATATACAAAAGAGCATGATATCAACTAGGTACAAGTACCAAGTGCAATGTTGAAAGCCTTCCCCATGTAAGCATGGTTCTTCTAATTCCCAACAAATAAGTGTAAGCATATACAACATAGAAGACACAATTGTTCAAGTTTATTAAGGGCGAGTAAAGTAAAGTGTGCCATCAAGTTCGTGAGAGCTTTAATCACTAGTTTTCTCATAACAAGTTTAATTTGGAAGGTAAACAAAAGCATGAATATACTTGGAATAGCATAAGCTAGTAGGTAGGTATGGTGGACTCTTTGGAATAACTTGGTTTAGGGAGTTGGATGCATGAGTGGAACTCATACTTTGTTGTGGAGGCTAGCAAAACACTGGGAGCGACAAACTAAGAGAGCAATAATGGCCATAAGCATGCAGAGCGACAAAACATCATTGATCAAAGCATAAAGTGATACTACAAGTTGAAAACTAAAGGATCATAAAGGCTATGGTGACTTGAGATAGTCATAACATGGTGTGAGCATGTGCCAAGTCAACCCAAATAAAGCATCAAAGGAGAATACCACTACACTATGCTTTAATATGCTAAAACAACGCATGATTCATCCAAGGCACATTAAGCAATCTCAATTGTTTATAACAAGTCATGCTACAGCAAAGAATGCTAAGCATAAATCCAAAACAATATCAAGAATGGAATGACAAAGCATAGGCCACAGTCAAAAACAAGCTCTTTTAACCACATAAGCATGAACTTTCCTACTCTTTTCCAAACCAAACCAAACTATTTGAAAACCAATGTATGAAAGAGGGGGTCCAACCAATTTATTCAGAAAAATAAGCAAACAAAAGCAAACGAAAAACCAAAACGAAAACAAAAAAGAAGACACTCCAAGAACAACACAACTGTGCATGAAACAATAAAAATGAAGCGTTTGGAAGAAACCTGGAATTTTTATTGATGAAGAAGGGGATGCCTTGGGCATCCCCAAGCTTTGACGCTTGAAATTCTTGGATGTTTCTTGGGGTGACACGCGTGGCATCCCCAAGCTTGAGCTTTAGTCCATCCTTCATCTCATTACTCATTCCTTCCATACACCTGAAAATTTTCCTTCATACAAAACTTCACACGATCTCATTAGCAACATTAGTGCACTCAAGATAAATAAGTATTAAGGTTCAGTTCTAACACCAAATAAACTTCCATTAGAACACTAGCTACTGAAGCACATCCCTCAAAAAGCTCAATTCCCCAAAAGAACTCAAGAAGGAACCAACAAGAAGCAAAGGTAGAAAATGGCAGAAATCTGTCAAAACAGACCAGCAGGTAAAGACGATTTTTTCGAAGACCTTCTATTGCTCAATCAAAAAGTTTTGAACTAACGAAAGTTAGATAACAACCTGGGGCAGAAGCACAAAAATTCACGCCTCAAAAAGACGTTCAGAGATTTTACACGAATTTTTATAGTGAAGCACAGAAATCTGTTTCGGGACAGCAACTTTCCCAATCATTACTTCTCTCTCATTAGAGGTTACTCTTGGCACAAAAAGCAAATAAAAAGGATAAGGAGCGGTTATTACTGAAGTAATAACTTCCAAGACTCATCTAAAACTTTTGGGTTATCTCCCAATAAGTACTTTTCTTTAACGCCTTTAAGTTAGGCATAAGAAGTAAAGAAAGAATCAAGTGTTCTCAAATGAAGAAGCATTAAGACCAAATTTTGTTTTCATAGGAGAAGCAAAATAAATCTTTTCTCTCTTTTTAGGGAAGTGTTCTATACCTTTCTTGAGTGGGAGTTGATATTTAATGGTGCCTTCTTTCATATCAATGATGGCACCAACAGTTCTAAGAAAAGGTCTTCCCAAAGTAATAAGACAAGAAGCATTGTATTCAACATCCAAAACATAGAAATCAACGGGGACATAAGAATTGTTAACCATAATAAGAACATCATTAAGACTCCCCATGAGTTTCTTTTTAGCATTATCATCAAGTGGGATATTCAAATAACAATCTTCAAGAGGAGGCAAATCAAGCATATCATAAATCCTTCTAGGCATAATAGAAACACTACTATCAAGATCACATAAAGCTTTGAAATCAAAGTCATTCACTTTCATATTAATGATGGGTTCCCAACCATCTTCTTGTTTTATAGGAATAGAAGCTTTATGTTTCATCTTTTCTTCTTTAATCTTTATGAGAGCATCAGTAATGTGTTTTGTAAAAGCCATGTTCATAGCACTAGCATTAGGAATTTTAGCAAGCTTTTGTAGGAACTTAATAACTTCAGAGATGTTACAACCATCAAGATCAAAATCAAATTTATCATCTAAAGTAGTAGAACTATTACTAGCCTCAACACTAGTGGTGGTAATAGTAGAAACACTAATGTTTCTAGCAATTTCATCTTCTCTTTCCCACTTAGCATGTAATTCAGCTAATAGTCTAACATTTTCATCGATTCTTACTTGTATAGCATTAGTAGCTGCAAAGGGATTCTCATTATTTTCAGGTTTAGCAGCCATTTTATTCAAAGAAGATTGAGCTTCAGGCAAAGATGCTATATTTCTTTCAGCATTAGAGAGTTTTTCCTCAATAGTTTTATTGAAGGCGGTTTGTTTACTAATAAACACTTTAAGCATAACTTCAAGTTCAGAGGGAGCACTCCTATTATTGTTGTAAGAATTTCCATAAGCATCACCATTGTTGGGAGTATATGGCTTATAATTGTTGTTACCAAAATTGTTCCTATAAGCATTGTTACCAAAATTGTTATTTCTTATGAAGTTCACATCAACTTGCTCTTCTTGAGCAACCAAAGAGTCTAAAGGAACATTATTTGGATCAATATGGGCTTTCCCATTAACAAGCATAGACATAATAATATCAATTTTATCACTCAAGGAGGAGGTTTCCTCAACAGAATTTACCTTCTTACCTTGTGGAGCTCTCTCAGTATGCCATTCAGAATAATTAACCATCATATTGTCCAGAAGTTTTGTTGCAGCACCCAAAGTAATGGCCATAAAGGTACCTCCAGTAGCAGAATCCTATAGGTTCCTTGAAGAATAGTTCAATCCTGCATAAAAAGTTTGGATGATCATCCAAGCAGTCAGTCCATGAGTGGGACAATTCTTTACCAAAGATTTCATTCTTTCCCAAGCTTGAGCAACATGCTCATTATCAAGTTGTTTAAACTTGATTATTTCACTTCTCATAGACATAATCTTAGTAGGAGGGTAGTACTTTCCAATAAAAGCATCTTTGCATTTAGTCCAATAATCAATACTATTCCTAGTTAAGGAATTCAACCATTCTTTAGCTTTTCCTCTCAAAGAGAAAGGAAACAATTTCAGTTTAATAATATCACCATCTATATCCCTATGCTTTTGCATCTCACAAAGTTCAACAAAGTTATTTAGATGGGAAGCAACATCTTCATTACCAATACCATAAAATTGTTCTCTCATAACAAGATTGAGCAAAGCAGGTTTTATCTCAAAGAAAGTATTTTCAGCCACAGGTGGAGCAATAGGTGTGCTCATAAAATCATTGTTGTTGGTGCTAGTGAAGTCACACAACTTAGTGTTTCAAGAGTAGTCATTTTTTTGGGTTTTCAAATAAGAAAGCAAACTAGTAAAACTATTTTTTGTGTGTTTTTGATAAAGAAACAAGCAAACAAAGCAAAAAGAAACTAGGCAAAACAAAAATAACAAAGTAAAGAGATTGGTTATGAGGGACTCCCCTTGTGAAGATGTCATTGACTCCCCGGCAACAGCGCCAGAAAAATGCTTGATGGCTCTGTGTATGGCGCCCAGAAAAGTGCTGGTGCATGGTTGATGTAGAGCTCGTTGGGAACCCCAAGAGGAAGGTATGATGAGCACAACAGCAAGTTTCCCTCAGTATGAATTTAAGGTTTAATCGAACTAGTAGGAGCAAGGAAACACCCCAAAGGTGTTACTAGCTGAGCTTTGGTAGGGTGCACTACCGGTGCTAGTAGCAACGTGGAGACCTTCACAACACAACCACAGAACTTTGTCCCCAACTTTCGATGAGGTTGTCAATCTCACCATGTTTTGCGGAAAACAAAGGATTAAATGTATCGAATGGAAAGAAGTAAAAGTTTGCAGAAAGTAAACACAAAGCAGAAACAGTTTATAGATTGTATGTAAAAGACAAGGACCGGGATCCATAGTTCACTAGAGGTGGCTCTCCTTAGATAGATAACATGTTGGGTGAACAAATTACAGCGGGGCAATTGACAAACACCGAGAAAGCAATACATGCATATACGAATCATCTTGACTCCTTTGAGACTTAATTGGGCATTACAACATAATACGTAGACCACCATCCAACTGCATCTATGACTAATAATCCACCTTCAGGTTATCATCCGAACCCCCTCCAGTATTAAGTTGCAAGCAACAGATTATTGCTTTACAAACTGCGTGTAAAGTAAACAATACGATTGTTCTATGAACAAAGGATTGTTTTTTCTCCCTAGTATCAACAACACATCTAGTACCTTAGAGATTTCTGTCACTTCCCCAGATTACCAGAGGCATGAACCCACTATCGAGCATAAATACTAACTCTTGGAGTTGCTAGCATCTACTTGGCCAAGATAGATACTAACAATGGAAAGCATGCAAGATCACAAATAACAAAGACATGATAGAATCAATAATCAATCTGAAATAGCATCTCAATATCCATCGGATCCCCGCAAACACAACATGCAGAATTACAAATAGATGATCTTGATCATGAACGGAGCTCACAAGATCTAGACATGAAAGCACAAAGGAGGAGAACCAGCCATCTAGCTACTACATGGATCCGTAGTCCAAGGATGAACTACTCACGCATCACACCGGAGGCTTGGATGGTGATGAAGAAGGCCTCCAGGGTGAATTCCCCTATCCGACAGGGTGCCGGGAAGAGCTTCAGATCCCTCCCAATCTAGGGATGGAGATGACGCGGCTACAGACTCTTTCGTGGATTTTTGATCAGGTACTTAGGGTTTTCGTCCCGAGGGCAATATATAGGCAGAAGGGGAGACTGAGGGGGTGCCGGGAGCGGCCACACCACCGCCTGGCACGGGCCAGGCCTAGCCGCGCGGCTAGGTGGTGTGGTGGCCCCCTGGCCCCTCTCCGTCTCGTATTCTGGCACTTGATGACATCCGGAAAAATAGGTACTTTGGCTTTTGTCCTGTCCAATTCCGAGGATATTCATTTTCTTACTTTCCTAGAACCAAAAATAGCAGAAAACAGGCAGCTGGCACTGTGGCTCTTGTTAATAGGTTAGTCCAAGAAATCATATGACAAGTAATCCAAAGTTGGAACAAAACACAAGAAAGTGGATAAAACCAAGCATGGAACATCAAAAATTATAGATACATTTACAATGTATCAGCTGCCATGCGGAGATATCATGATTGGCTTGGAGGAACTTGACGAGCGCGCTTTCCTATGCACTAGTTAAACCTACACCTATCCGAGTCACCTTGGAGGGGTCATCTTCCTTCAACGGCGTCGTCTTTGTCTCTTCTGATGCCTTGAACTCCGGAGTCGATTCACCTCCTTTTTCGCCGCGGGCATCTCGGACGGGTCAATCGTCTTCTTGATCTCCTGGTACTCTTGGGTGTGTAGTACGGCTTTAGCAAAGGCAACATTTCTATCCTCACACCCTCGTGCTTTCTTCCGGTCCCCCCTGATGGTGATCACGCCCCTAGGACCTGAAATTTTCATCATATTGTAAATGTAACATGGACGAGCCATAAAAGCCTAGTAAGTCGGTCGTCCGAAGATAGCGTGGTATGTGCTCTTGAACGGGACCACTTCGAAAGAAAGTGCTTCCGTCCGGTAGTTCTTTGGAGTTCTGAAAGTGACGTCCAAAGTGATCTCTCCTAGGGAATTTGCTTGTCTTCCTGGGACAACTCCGTGAAAGATCACAGAGCTGTGATTCAGCTGAGTTTCCGAGATCCTCATCCGACGTAGTGTTTTGACGTAGAGTATGTTGATGCTGTTGCCGCTGTCCATGAGGGTCTTGGAGAAACCATAGACTTCAATAAGTGGGTTGACGACTAGAGCGTACTTTCCTCGCCTGTGTAACTTAGGCAGATGATCAGCATAGTCAAAGGTGATTATCACTTCTGACTAGTCCAGAAACTGAGGGACAGTCGGAACAGTTGCGTTGAGCTCATGCAAAACTGCCTTCTTGACCTTAGCTAGTTGAGATCCAAGGAAAGTGACAGAAGTGTCCTTCTTTGTTGGGAAGTTCTTCTTTCCACCCGACTTGGGGTTTGAAGGCTCTGCTTCCTCCATGTCAGAATCTTCCTTGGTCTCTTTTTCTTTCTCAGAAATTTTCTTTCCTTTTCTTCGCTTCGCCCTGTAGCCAGTGGATTCATCTTTCTTGATGTCGTCATTGAAACGACACTCGGCATTTGTGTGGGACGGGCCCCCATTGGCATCTAAGTGATGCACACATGGATTGTTGGCAATGTTGGCCCAAGAGTAGGTTTTGCCAGGTTGCTACTCTCCTCTACCTTGGACTCTACATGTCCCACGACCGTGTCCACGGTCGCCTCCCCGCCCTCCTCATCCTCCTGACCCAAAAGTAGCATTTACAACCACCGTTTCCGCGTTGGGATTTTCTTCTGAGGTGTTCTTGCACTTCTGAGTTTGTTGTTTTGGCTGTTTTTCCGACTATGGTATAGCCAGGACGTTCAGTAGTCCTTCTGCATCGTTGTCGGCATCTGCATACTTGCTTGCCGTCTCTATCATTTCTCCCAGAACAGTGACCTTGTTGCATTTCAAGCGGTGACGTAGTAAACCAACTACGAGTCCTGCAATGAAAGCTTCAATCGCAGTTTGATCGTTTACTCCTTCACAGGAGTTCTTGGTGTCGATCCATCGTCCGATATAATCTCGGCAAGTTTCTCTAGCTTTGTGGGTGTAACGCTGTAGGTCTCCTACCGTATAAGGCCTCCGATATGTACCTTCGAAATTCCAAAAGAACGCGCTCTCCATGTCATACCAGTTATGAATGGTGTTTTCTGGAAGTTCATTGAGCCAGGATCGTGCCATCTTCCTCAGCATAAGTGGGAGATACAGGGTCACGACCAAGCTATTTCCGCATTTGGCGATGAAGCAAGCTTGGAAAAATCCTGAAGCCAAGTGTCTGGCCAGGCCACACCATCGTAAGGTTGGATGTGTCTTGAGATAGCAAATCCTTCGGAGAAGTTTGTTTGTCAAATGTGTGGTCCGAAGCATTTTGGACCTACATAGATATTGTCTGACTCGTAGCACCGCGCCTCTATGTTAGAGTTGATCTGGTGCCTCGCGTCACTTGGTGACAGAGAACGCCGTCTTGGTTGTTCACTGGGCTACGGTACCTTGGAGCCAAACTTCTGCTTCTGCCACCACATCCTCCGCCACGACACCCTCCTTGGCCCCCTCGAGAGCCGCTATGATGGCTACTTGGTGAAGAGGGTGGTTGATGGCTCTGAAATATAGCCATCTATGTCCACATTTAAACAAGATATTACTCATATTCTTGATGAAATATCTCTCTAAACCCTTCCACTAATGCTAATATTCAGAGGGGTATGCAATCCTTTCTTTTATATTTTTCCTGCACAAATAACATCGTTTAAAGGAGGGAATCACTACATTAAAGTCAAAGATACGAGATTTCCAACAACCAGAAGAAACCAGGAGCCATACAACGGAGGCAGACGCTTTAACGACCAACTATACGACCGGAGCAAAAATTCCGGCCGTATAGCTAAGGTCGTATAGTTGGCGCTGCCATCGTTAGGTCAAACAAAACAACTTTCGTGAAGGGACCCCTATATAAAGAAGCCTCAGGCGACGGGAAAACAGACCTCGCCCTCCCTGAAGAAGCTAGACCTCGCCAAAAAGCCGCCTAAGATCTCCAAACCCTTCTCCATCTCCATAGCCATATTCCACCACTTGTAATAGTAGATCTCTTCTCTGGTTGGCGACATTGTAAGACTATTGCTATCAACCTTATGATTTTCATTACAATGTTTGTGATTGTTGATCTCATCTCTATGTGTGAGTAATTCTCCTAGGGCTAAGGGCTTCGGCCTAGCCATGTAGAAATTGTGCATGTTATTTATCATGGATGGGATCGTGTATTAGTTTGTATGACATGATGATTATTGTATCCTCTCTTGCCTCAATCCAAGGGCTTGTTAGGTACCCAAGACCCCGAGGGTTGAGCCAGGTATAGGGAGTATGAGTGATGAATGATCTGCAGGTTGGGAACCCCAGTAACAGAAGGGGTAGAACGGCTGTATGTGAGGGATTTGCTTGGGATTAACGGTGACATCACTATGCATATCATGAGTTCCCTTTCTTCTATGGATGAGACTAGTAGATTATTGCTATAAGAGGTTGCGGAGGCAATATCAATTATGGATGCACTGTCCACATATAATTTATCTTGCTCTAACAAGTACATGCATACTTTATTTCTATCTTTTATTCCCATCAGATGTTTTGCATAGCTACAGGTGAAACCGAACGCCCTAGGCCCTCTCTCTCCATCATCCACAACAACAAAAAGACGCAAGCTATTGGTCCGGTAAAAACACAAAAGGAATTCTAAAACTCCCGAAGGTCCGTTAAACTAACTTCACTATGAATTCGCTTCCTGAGGATTCGATAACCTAGGTCTACTAGGGAAAAAGAAGCTATACTACATCCATAATCCGGATCGAAGGTATCAGTGGTGTAGGTGGATTGTTATCGGCTGCCTCTAGAGCATCATTATTCTGGTTCCGGGTAGGGTCTTGATTACGACGAGCCCCCTACCGGCTTGACTCAGCACGGTGTATGTCGTTCCTTCGTCTATCGTTTCCACCATTGTGATGAGGTTCAGCCGGATGGCTTGTATGTCTAGGAGGTGGCATCCTTTTTTGGTCCTCCTCCCGATGTCGCTCTTCTTCGTCTTCCCTGCGATTATTCGACTGTCGTCGGGGAGGATGTCTTGGAACCAGTGCTGCAACTATGTCTCGCTCTACGGCGGAGCAACTTTACTCCAGTCGCGTGCGGTTCTGTGTTGTTGCCCTGAAGATCCGGTTCTTGAGTAATTGTCCTCCCGACGGTCGGGACGGTGATTCTGTTCCGGGTCCCGTCGGGGCCTTATGTCATGCCGGGCCGGATCCGTGCGACATTGGTCGGATTTGGAGACCAGTTTTCCGCTCCTAGATTTCGCAGCCTTCTGCTGCTCCAGACCCTTGGTAAGTAGCTTTACGCCCAACCAGATTTGATCTGGGTTTGGATTGTTTGCCAGGATATCTCGAGCTGCAACAGTGGTTTCCACTGGTGTTCCATACACTAGATCTCCTTTGCTATTGAGCCGAGGTTCTCCCTTGACGGTGTCATCTCCCTCAAAGATGGTCTTGTGGACTTTCAGATTTTTGTTAGCCTGCACGGGGCCGTTCCGGGTCTTCTCGTCCTACAGGGGGTTGAGCTGCCCCGTAGATGCCATGCTCTTCTTCTCCTCCAGGAGGTTGTTAGCTTCATCCAGGAGTACTTGAGGATGCGCTTTTAGGGCTTGGGCCCTATCTTCTAGTTTTGTAGGTGTAAGATCTGCAGCAGTAGGGATTGGCGTGGTTATCGCATCTCCGATGAGTTTACAAGAACCAAGGGTAACCACGTGTCCATCCACCGAAGTTTGCTTCGGCTCGTCTGGGATTAGGGCTCCATCCGAGTCTTCTCCATATTCTTCAGCAATTGCCTCCTCAGCTGGAGGGTCCTATGCCAGAATCTTCTTCTTCTTTGCCTTCATGGCAGCGCGGGTAGCAAAGATGGCTTTGGGTCCGTTTCCTATAGTCAAGCTTTGATCAGTACTTTTGGACATCTGGATGTCGAGATTGTCTCCGAGATCCATATCATATTGCGCTTTGGGAGAGTTTTCTCCAGATCCTTCATCCATGGCTTCTCCTTCTTCTGCAGCTTTGGAGTTGTACTCCTCTTCATACTCCGCTGAGAATTTTCGAAAATCCACCGATGTCATCGAATCATCCGAAGATGCTAGTAAGTCGGTGTTTATTCCGATCGCCTCTAGCACCGAGTCTTCGTTGTCTCCAGCATCGGCAGACCGGATCTAGATCCAACGTATCCGAAAAAGTGTGACATGTGCGTCCTGAGGTAGTTGCGTCTTTCCTAGTGGGATTCCTCGAAACGTCCGATGGTCTCGAGAATCTCATCCACGCTAGCATCATGCAGCATCATACGCCTCAACGTGTACCTCAGGAAAGGTTGATCCGTTCTGGCTTTGGCAGAGCTAGAACCAGAGTTGTTGTTTTGCTCTTCCTGGATTTCAATCTTGTTGGGAAGATCGATCTGGGATTCGGCCTTGCTAGGGAGATCCACTCCAGATTCGACGTTCACCATACAATCTGCTTCAGGCTCAGCTTTCTCCACTATCTCCGCATCAGGTGCAGGTTGGGTGGGATTAGGGTTTTCTGGGATCCGGAACTCTGCCGCCTCCATGGACAAAGTGGACCCAGAAGCTTCTTCTGCCTCTATCATCACCGTTGGGGTGGGTAGGGCAAGTTCAGCGAAACCGATGTAAACATCGATCTCACCGAAAGACATGATGGTGTAAGCAGTCACGACCTCCCTAGCCGGAATCGAGGTCTCGTCGAGAACAATGAGAGGGATGTCGCTGGCGTAGAGGATGCGACTGATGATGATTGTATCGCTGATTCCGATTCTTACAGATTCTGCTCGGAATGCAGAGCCGAAGCTCACTTTCCCCGCGGTGGGCGCCAACTATCGTCGGATTGAGGACAAGTACGCCATGAGGGGGTCCTCGAGGCTTGTGTAAGAGAGGGGTGTGAGACGTATGGTGTTCCGGGACGGTGAGCACACAAGTTTACCCAGGTTCGAATCCGCCAGCTTTGGATGGATCCTACTCCTGCTAGCAATCCAGTAGTACGGTAGAGCCGGAATATGGGTTACAAGGGTTTCACCTATGCGAGTTGAGATTGTATTCTATTGTGGTGTGCCCTAAAGGCTGGTCCCTAGGACAGCTTATATAGATATCTGGCCTAGGGTTTACAGGAGAGACTCATCCGGCTACGACTAAAAGTTGGTTACAGAGTACATCTTGAACTACAAGTAACACTACAAGCCTATGTTGGTAAGTCTTCTGGGCCTTTCCGTAGCCGGACTGGACTCTGTCTCTTCTTCCTGACTGGGCTGCCCGTGAAGCAAAGCTATAACCCGAAGTGGGCCACCCTGGTCAGTGAGGCACAATGAGGATACCCAGAAAGTATATCCCCAACAATGACTTCATGATCGAAAGAACCATTAACATACGACACCGATTCCCTTTGTCACGCGATACTCTACTTATCCGAGGTTTGATCATTGGTATCTCCATACCTAGTTCTACCTCATTACCGATAAGTACTCTTTACTCATTCCATGGCATGATATCCCTTGTGACCTAGTCACATGCTTGCAAGCTAATTGGATGACATTCCACCAAGAGGTCCCAGAGCATATCTATCCATCGTATGGATGGGAAAAAAATCCCATTCTTGATCCATGCGCTTCAACACATACTTTCAGAATTCCCAATGCCACCTTTATAACCACCCGGTTACGAAGTGGCGTTTGATGTCATCAAAGCATTCATCCGGTCATGGTGATTAACATAATCTCATTATTGAAGGATTATGTTACTATGTATTTGAAAGCTTGTAGCAAAACTACCTTAATGACTTGATCTTATGTTGTGCTTACTATGGGTGTGTGTCCATCACATCATTCTCCTAATGATATGATCTTGTTATTAATAACATCCAATGTCTATGATCAGGAACCCATGATCATCTATTAATCAACTAGCTAGTTCAACAAGAGGCTTACTAGGGACTCTTTTATGTTTACAAAACACACAAGTATTAGTGTTTCCTAATAATACAATTATAGCATGGGATGTAAACATTTATCATAAACACAAAGATATAATAATAACCACTTTATTATTTCCTCTTGGGCATACCTCCAACATTTATGATGGGTCCTAGAGCCATTCACATGAACATCTAAGAATCATTAAGACATAAATGTCCCACCATAGCAATAAGTTCATTGGTCCCCGACATATAATCCTTCCAATGCAACTCAAAGTATTGGAAAATGGTTTCTATCAATTTCGTCCCTTCCAACCCCTATCATTGCATCAATGTATTCTCCTATGAGCCCATATAGGTGAAGTAATATGCAGTCGATGTTCGCATAAAACCATCATAGAACAATATAAAAGATAAAAACCCTACCACATACTCATTGCATATTATATGGAAATCTTCATCCTATGGCCTCGGGAACATGGGAATCTACTCACAAGTCGCAGACATGATATGGATCAGTGGCATATGGATTACAATACAATCTGAAAATATAATCTCTCCACCAAATAAAGACAAGATAGCAATCACAAACATAAAAATAACCCTTAAAACAATATTCAGGGTTCAATCAATCACAAACTATGAGGGGAACAAGATAGATCTTGGAGATGGTGATGGTGATGATGATGGTGCTGGTGGAGAGGCCTCCCCCTATGCCTAGGAGGAGTGGTGATGGCGATGGCGTCGATTTCCCCCCTCACTGGAGGCTCCGATGTAGTAGGATCTGCCCTCTCTCAGAGTAGGAGAGGACTTTCGCCGCCGCCTTTGTTAATCGTGGCAAAAATATGGCGCATGTTTTCTGGTGAGACGGAGGCATCTATAAAAAGGAGGAGCCGAGATGACGCTCGAGGTCCGAAAGAGCCTGCCCATGGGCACGCCCTCTAGCCTCTTTTGGCCTTCGGGCTCCTCTCACATGCTTCTTTGGCCCAAGTTGATTCTCCAGGTGAAAAACTCATAAGGTATTTTTCCTCTGATTTTTAGACGTCCAGAAGGTCCCTAAAACAACAAAACATGAAAATGAGGTTTTCTGGCTCCTAGAAATTAAAGACCAATGAAAGGGACTTTGTAGGAAAGTCCCGCAAAATCATCTAAATATGCATAAATAATGATGGATCATGGTAAATATGATTCTAAATAGTGCATATAATTCCTAAAAATAATGATGCAAAATGCACGTATCAACTCCCCCAAGTTTAAACCTTTGCTCATCCTCGAGCAAATAAGCGAATAGATCATGATCATGCATCAATGAGCTTATGGTTGACAAGATAATACGAGCATGGCATCATCAACTTATGCATGTTCACTTTTCCAAAAGAAATATGAACTAAAAACCATGCAAATGTGGGCTACATAGATATAAATTATCATATACCCCTTACTTTTGAACAAAAACTAACCATTGCATTTTGGACAATTGAACAAGTCTCAAATTTATCATACACTTCGCTATTTATAAATAGCTTTGCATGGATTTTTACCATCTTTTAATTACCTTTGGATATGCCTTTGCAATAAAGATAAGTTTCTCATAAAACAAACAGTGGAAAAGAGAATTGTTTAAACGACTAGATAGACATGACTATTTTGACTTTTGTCAAGAACTTTCACCACTGTTTACATGCCATCAGTTAACGGTCTTGTTCTCTTAGTAACCAATGTAAACCTTATTCATGGGTCTTTCAATCATGTCATATGCTCTAAACAACCTTTGCCTTTCACTTTCCATGGCTAGCTGAATCCTCGGGTGCCTACCTTTCAAACACTTTTCCATAGAGCATGTGTATTGAAATACCCATGACAACCATTCAGTTTACTCGTTGATTACTAAGTAGAACAAGAGTATCTCATGTCCCCTTGTCATCCTCCTCTTTCCAACTATTTATTTTGTAAGACTTCCTATCTCACCACAAATTCACAATGGTCCCTTTTTTAATAAGTGTTGCTTCCCTTGCATGGATCTTTCCTTATTTGCAAGTTCAGCTTATTGAGTAATTCTATGCTTTTCCAACATGCTCAAGTTAATTTAGTTCAAGGCAATATGTAAGTGAAACTTCTACATATGGTGCGCACATCTGCATGAGTGTTACCCATAAGTCCCAAACAAGAGAATAATGGATGACACCATACTTTGTATTTCATTCAAAACCACTCAACCAAGGATACATGATAATGCTCTAAGAGATTTTCAAGCACTGGGAAAATCGATACCTAATGGATGCAAGCAAAAATTCCCTAATGATCACGAACTAGATGCAAATATGATAAGTAAAAAGCATAAAGTATGGCGGAGCTCCCCCAAGCTTAGAGGTTTGCTATCGGGTCTTCTTCCTTGGCATCGTTCTCCTAATAATAGGCGTCCCACTCCTTGAGCTTCCAAGGATAGGGCCTCCCATTATAGAAGGATAATGGTGGATCATTGAACTTGGTGGAGGCAGCCTCGGTGATCTTATTGAAGCGATCTTCATACTCATAGTTCTGCTTTTCCACATCCCACATGAGGTCTTGGAACCTATCTAGTTGTGTGAGGGTGTGCACATACTTCTCCTCCAGATCTTTGATCCTTGTTTCATAGCATTCAACCGTCTTCTCCATCTCAAGATTCATGAGGTGGTGAGCATCAAGGATGCGCCCAATCATCGTGCCATACCTGAATACGGTGTCCTCCAAGACTTGCAGCATCTCCTCCATGGTGCCCTCGATCTTGTTGCCCTCCAGTACTTCAGCATCACAGAGGTCTAGGAAGAAGAAGCTGACGAGGATGGTGATGAGTAGGATGAGTAGAGGATTCACAATTCTTTCTTCCTCTTGATGTAATGGTCTTAAGAATCTTTCCCTTTGGATGACCATGTGGTTGTTTGTAACCCGATACCGTTGCCCGATGCTAGCTTTTGCTTTCTTGACTCCAATCTTTTAGGTGTGAATTTACTATGTAACTTCCTCATGTTGAGGTCCTTTGGTTCAAGGTCTGGATGCAGTTGGTATCCCATGCTTATGTACAGGAGCTCTGCGTGTTAGGTCTATCCAACATTAGTAGCTCAGGATTTGCGTGGGTGAATCGCTTATGGTACAAGGTTAGTAGCTTGGACATTGTGTGGGTATATCTCTTGTGGGACAAGGTTAGTAGTTCCGGCTTCAATGCAGGTATATCACTTATAAGGGTCCTCATACAATTGTCATCGTATTTAAGATGGATGTGAGTTTCTGGCTAGCCCAAGACTTAGTGCTCATGAGGAAGTCATCCGCCTCTATCCCCTAGCAACATTCCTTGGACCATTACCTCCATTGGATTACATCGGGTTCATAATTCCCTACACCATGCCCTTAAGTGGCGTTTTGGTCATGGGTCTGCCCGAGTAATCCTATCGAGTGTCTTTGCGTTCCAACCGCATGTGCTAGCGGTTTTTTAGGCCTACGACATAATTTTAGGCTATTGGAGTGAGCATCGATCCCTTGACAGCCTCGTCGTCACTCACGTCATCCACATACCCGTCCTCTCTAGTAAAACATAACTAGAAGTGGCCAAGCCCGTCATGGAAGAGCATGCAAGTTTTAGTTTAGGGGATCACACAGTGCGGATTAGTAGCCGTGTGACCAATCATTCAGTGTGGAGCTCACTTGACATCGCTTGTTCCATGGTAAGAGCATGCCTTGTGATCGTTTTTGGTTATTCATGTTATCATGATTAGAGTACCCAAGATGAATCATAAAAGGAGGATTTAAAATGACTTGAAAATGTATATTAAAAGTATGAAATGCCATACGTGCAGCCCTAGGGTGTTCGATCAAGTGTGGAGGACTTGTTCGGGCATCCTAGTAGAATAGGACATGTAATACCTGACTTTTTATGTTACAATATTAGATGACTTGCCGTGCTGGGCTTGGATGGTGGTGTCTGATACCTTGAGCCCTTGTCTTCTTCGCGTGCTTGAGGTAGGTCTGGATTGTAGGGAAGAGAAGCCTCATGTGTTTATTTCTTAGAGTGGCCGGTATTGGTCTAGCACAGGAGCTCGAGATGCCAATTGAACTTGTGCTATTACTGAAGGCTCAGCTGTTGTCACTGCTGGAGCTAGCGTCCTTGTGCGAGGTGATGATGGTTTTCATCCCACGGAGTTTCTTTACCATTCGGCTTTTCCGTACCTGCACTTCCTTGAACCACTGTGGTAAAGGAATGTCGTCAATGTGGATCTGGTAGAATCCCCTAGGATTTATCGCTCCCACACAAAAAAGGTCCTGCCCAACTCGGTCGCCTATGTAGCTTAGCACGTGGGTGCTGCTCCATGTAATCCACCACCGTCCTGACCGGGTACAAGGGATATTGGCAGTCCGTCCTGTGTTCGTTCGCCATTTCTAATAGTAGGCTGACTTCCCCGAAGGTCTGTTGTTAACGAGCTTATGCCAACCAATGAGCCCCCAAGCGGGCGTTGGTTCCCAGGATCTCCTACCACCGAGGCCTGACCCTCCTGGCAGGTCTGAATTCTTTAAGATCTTCAGGTCTTGTGGCATATGGCCTGACTCGTTTTTGTCGGGCCGTTGCTTTCCTCTGTGCCTACCAGAACTCGGTCCCCTGGGGTGTCGTCTGCATCTCTCTATTATGTGCCTTGCATTGCAACTGCTGGTTCTGGTAGAACGTATTCTATGAGCAGGGCCGGCCCATACTTATACAGGGCCCAGGTGCAAAATGACAGCAAGGGCCCTTGTTCACTCAAAACTACTAAAACAATATATTTTAAGCTAAAAAACCTTCATATTTCATTAACAAAGTAATATTCAGTACTAGCATGGATCCATGATCTTTTGACTCTTGTCATACTAATCTTTTGACTCTAAACTAACATTATTTATCTCGATCAAGCGGACTAATCATTGAAGAAAGGAACCATAATGGTTCCAGAAGAGATCGCTTTGCTAGGCTTGACAAGAGAGAACATCGTAGTTCTTCTGCAAAAGGAATGATGCTTGTCTGATTGTGTGAAGCTTTCTTGTTGTACGTATAATATGACTACGTCGACTTACATTTGTTTCGTGTTACTCTTTGACTTGGCGTCCTCGCAAATTTTACCTAACTCAAACAAAGCAATCCTTAGTTCTGGAGCTTGAAATATAATAGCTTTAACATTTTTTATTCGACTCTCCCAACGGTAAATCCTTCACAGTTAAACTTGGAATATGGTTAACAACACTTTTCATCCTTTAGTAGAAGTTGAAAATAACACATATATCCGTTGCACAATCCCGAAAAATAAAATAGCTTTACCACATGAACTGGCCATATCAGATAAAGTAAGGTTCGAACTATGACACACATACATGGCATACATAGAGCTCTTGGATTACTAAGTAAGCGACTTTGTACCCTTGGTTATCCCCTTTCATATTTGAACCATTGTCATAACCCTGTCCCTCACATCATCAATATTTAGTCCATATGACTTGAGAGCATCCATAAGTACATTATAAAAAGTCCCAAACTAGATGTGTCATCCACTTTCAAAAATTTCATAAAGCATTCTTGTATTATTCTTATTTTGTTATTTAACACATCGGAAGGTCATTTGTTCCTAATGGCTAACATCTAGAGTATAATAAAAAATTATGACCGTTTTAGGAATTTGGGGAGGACTGGAGGAGACGATTCATCTCGTATGGTACTGGTTACTGGAGAGGTCGAGAGATTAGATGAGAAGAGAGAGCGCACACACATGCATGATTGGTGTCTTTTCTGAGCAATGGATCCATTCGCTACGTGTGCTCCCGTATATGCTGTTCTAGGTGGGCTGCACATGGGCCTTTTGCCTTTTTTTAATGCCTAAAAAACAGAAATTTCAACTACTAGTGGTAATACTACTATCTGGGCTAGGGCCCCTGGCTCGCGGGGGCCCAGTGCGGGCGCACCTTTTGCCCGGCCTGTGGGCCGGCCCTGACTATGAGTGTTCTTGCTGCCATGTAGGCTCTAGTGAGGAGAGAACTTATAAGAGTGTTTCTTCCCCCCGCATGTCCCAGAGTAGACTATGAGGCAGCAACTTTCAGGTCCCCGGGTTGAGGGCCTAGGTGTGGCAGGTCCTCCTTCACTATGATCTAACCTCTTGGGCCAGCGAGGACCAATGTTTGGTTTGCTCTATTCAGGTATGCCCCGAACTAAGTTAGTTGTTTGTGTCCTATCACGACTAGCTACCATGTAGGTCAGTCCATGACCTCGAACGTACAAAACTGGGTCACGAAGTCTCCTATTTCACCGAAAATGAGTAGGAGGGTGACTTCTTCGGTGTCTTTGTTTGGGTTACTAGTCCCGCACTCTAGCCTGAACTGATCCATAGGAACTTGTAGATAATCAGAAGCCTATAAAAGATAGTGGTTCTGATATGGTCAGGTCCACCACACTTCCCCGAATTGGTGCATTGGTGATGTATGGGGAAACGAGGATTGAGGAGTCACAGTGAATGCTTAGTGCCACCGACAGAAGGGTGTGAGACCCTATGAGTCTCCCATCCCGAGCGTGGAGGATCGATGCTTCCGTCGACTTGACTCGTCATTGATCTAGTCTAGAGATGGTTCAGCTTGTAGGGACGAGGGTTTCAAGGATTGAAGGGAGCTAGCGGGCATGTTTCCTCATCTTTCTTCCCTATTAGGTCGATGCATGGCAACACTCGCAAGGTCATCAGCTCCTATTCCGCCTCAAACTCCATCCAGCTACACCGTGCGACACTAGTTATATTCATGAGAGCTTGTCCTGTGGAATCCGCACCAGTTATCCCTCGTCTGCTATGTTGGCGACATCTGCCTAGTGTAGGGTGGAGCTTCCTGACCGACACCTGAGCATTGTCCTGTTGTGGGACACTCGTTGACCATCCGGTGAGGTCAGAGCGGTTCCTAGCGTGACATGTCCTGGCAGTAGAGAAGTAGTGCCCTTTGCCGTCTATTCTCGTACTCATCCAGGTTTCCGCCATGCTCGATGTCCCAGTCCGAGAGCTGGATGTATTTACGGTCTAGCCCGGTTCCCATTTTCTTAATAGAGGTTTCATTGTCTGGGCATCCTAGGCATCCTTCTTCTAAGCATAGAGGCAAGACCTGATTCTATCCTGCCGACCTAGGCAGTCGATCAGGGCTTCGTCAAGGTGTATCGAGCCCCTGTTCCTGTGATAGTGGAGTGCGCCCCTCGCTCGCATACCCCAGCATGTTGACGTGCTCCATCCTTCTCCCGTGGTCGTGTCCTTTGTAGTGGCACTCCAAGGCGGACAACCGAGGCTCCCTGAGCTCCCTGTGACCGTCCGTATAATGTGGGCTGCCGAAATAGTACTCCATCCATCTGATGTTGTGTCGGAAGAACCTTGATTCCCTCCTACCAAAGCTAAAATCCACTTCCGGTTGGAGTCTATCAGGTCCCTAGCTTGCCCGATCTTGTCCGAGGTGTGTTGAGTCTTAGGGGGTCTCGTAATCCCGGTGGTCCCGCCACCGGGTGTCACCGAGGTAGATCTGATCTGCATGACCCGGGCTCCCCCTTCTGGGCATGCAAACGACGAAGGGTAGTTTTCACGACCCCTCCGCAGTCTCACTTCCGAGGAACGAAAGAGAGTTTATTTGTTTGAAATCGGCTCGGGTCAGCAGGTTTGGATCTCCAAAGACAAAGATGATCATGTGTGTATAATGGCGAGGATTCCCACAAACTTTATTCATAAGGATATCGAGAGATCGTACAAAGTGGTTACAAGATGATCTCGGTGGGTTTATAATATCACCCGACGAGAGATAAATCTAGGGTTTATGACTAGGGCTAATGACAAAGACGTGGGTGATTATGGCGTGTCCTCTTTAGGTGAATGTCATCGGCTACTTACAGGCATCGATGATGTCAGAGTTTCCCTTAGCCACGTCAGGTCTTCATCTTGTCTTGCACGTCAAGTTGATCTTCAATCTTCCTTCTACGTGTGTCTAGTCTTCAGGATCTCTAGAGAGACATCTTGCAGCCCCATCGGTCAGGTTGGTTGAGAGCTTCTAGATGCGGGCCTTCAGGTCTTTGATCGTAGAGATAGGCGTGAGCAGGAATCGTTGACTAAGGCCCATGCGAGGTACGTGCCTAAATCCACCCATCACCACAAGGTGAGGCTCTGTCGTCTTTGAGTGAGCCATGCACCCAAACGTCCATAGATGTGACACACTTGGATTACATCCGTAGATAGCTGCATACAGAGTCTTGACGATCACCGCCTTTATTGGAGGCCGGTTGAGAAGGTAGATTGCCGTTGTGATAGCTTCACCCCAAAAGGACCCCGACATGTTCTTGCTTTTGAGTAAGCTCCTTGCCATGTCCACAATGGTTCGATTATGCCTTTCAATAACCCTGTTATGTTGTGGCGTATAAGGTGTTGTGAGAAACCTTTTTATGGGAATCTTCTCGCAGTAGTCGTTGAACTCGTTTGACGTAAATTCTCTGCCACGTTCTATCCGTAGAGCCCGAATCTTGATCTTATGTTCCATCTCGGTTGTAGCCTTTAGCTTCTTAAATGCTTCAAACGCCTCATCTTTAGACCGTAGGAGTAGTACCCACATGTATGTCAAATAGTCATCTACCACGAGGAAGAAATACAAGTGCTCCTTGAGCTGTATTGGCGAGAGGAGGAAGAAGGAGCTCTCTTACTATTGCCTAGATCTACCAGCCCTAAGGAATCACCAAACCAACTAGTGCTCAACCAACCCCCTCTACCAGAACCCTAGCCCCCCTTATATAGAGGAAGTTCGGTCCTGGCCTAGGGCATACGTGGAGGCATATTCCTAAGAATATGCCCCCTCCCAAAGTGGTAATCCGACCGGGGTGCTTTTCCCCCGCGTCATACATGCTTTAGCGACATAAGCCTCTGCGGCGCCCGCGTCAGACAACATGAGCGCCACCACCCCTATCGGCCACGATCCGGTGGTTCTGCCCTTGCTTTCTCTGCTCATGCAGTACGTACCGGACCTTCTTTTTGACTAGAGAGATTCCTTCCTTCTCCCAGAAGCTAAGCGAGGACCCGGATCTTAGTAGATCCGGTCACACCTGTTCCTGCATATAAGTTAGACAAGAACTTCCGACTTACTCCTTCAGTCGGACGAGACAATGTTAGGAGACCCCCTGGTCCGGGTTACTCCCGTGATTCGGACTGCCTTGAGGTGACCCGGTCAACATCCGCTTTGACCTTGCCGGACCTCGGCTAACTCGGCCGTTATACCCTAGAGTGACCCTACCCTGGGGTATCCCCCCAACATTAGTCCTCGAAGCTGGTGCGGTCTTAGCTGCCTCGGCCGCTAAGGCCACATCAGGTTCATTTATGTTCGAGCCTCGGACGTTTAATTCCGAGTTATCTCCTTATCTCGGACTATATGGATTTACGTTCCCTTTGCACGTTCCAAGTTTTCACTTGCCGGCCGGGTCACCACTTTGGCTCGGATCCCATGGTTATCATGGTTTGATCTGGGCCCCGTTTCCTTCTCTCATACGCCAACCCACGTGGAGGCTAATCATTACCTCGTCTTATTTTAAGGGCCTGCACAGTAACCGCCGTAGTAATTTGTCAGTTATCACTGTGCGTGGGTCACGTCATGCCTGCCTCCTCGTTTACCGCAACAGCGCGTCACGTCATGGGATTGCTTCTACTCTGTGGCCTCCTGTGTGGCTTTTCTCTGACTGGCTGACGCCGGTGATACACGGCCACACCGTGTGGCTCGTCGGCGCAGCGCGATCCCACTCATCGATCTCTAGGGGTGGTTAAATAGGGGAGGGGCGCATCCCTTAGCGTTTTTCCACCTCTGCGCCCCTCTTCCCGTTGTGTTTTCTCCTTCGTCTTCCCTGCGACCACGCCGCTGTTGGTGCTTCTAGCAGCAGCACCGCCAGTGCTTCTAGCAGCAGCGCCGCCGCCGCACTCTCCCCGTGCTTCCGCTTCACAGCCACCGATGTGCAACTGCTTAGCCACGGGTCCTGGCCAATCTAGGCCACAGATCCCCGCCGCCGCTAGCTCCAGCGAGGATAGCGAATACGAGATGACGGAGGAGGAGCTCGTCGTCGCTGAGCAGGAGATGGACGAGGACGCCGGCGCGGCGGACCGCGGCGCGTGGGCCGGTTCGTGGGTCTGCCAAGACGACATTGACTGGCTCTACCGGACCAGGCGTATTCCCGCCGGCGTCGTCGCTCGTCTCCCCTCCGCCGAACTGGCCCGCTCACCCAATCCGGGTGAGTTCGTTGTATTCCTGTCCCACTTCCAACAGGGTTTTGGTCTCCCGGTGAGCGATTTCTTCCGGGATTGGGTTCGGACATACCACCTGCAGCCGCACCATCTCCCAGCAAACGCTATCACCTCTCTTTCCGCCTTTGCCTCTATGATCGAGGGCTACACCGGACTATGGCCCATGAAGGAGCTGTGGATCCGGTTCTTCGGCCTCCGTCGCAACGTTGTCCCCAATATCCATGTTGAGTCAGAGGACAAGCAGCTCACCCAGTTCGGAGCTGCCTCCATCTCGCCCCGGAGGTTTTCGGTCTTTCCCCGGGTCACCGGGCTTGACTCTTGCAAAGGATGGGCCCGGACCTTCTTCTACGTCCGGAACGAGGGTACCGAAGATTTGATTCGGTTGCTTCCCTACGCTCCGGGTCTACCTGACACGGATTTCTGGGAGGAGGTCCCCAAGAAACCTACCGCTCTGGCCAACCAAGTTAACAAGAGGTTCGCGGAGCTGAAGAAGCTCGGATTGCGCAACGAGGATGCTATGATCACGTTCGTGTGCAACCGAATCTCTCCCCTCCAGAAGCGCACCCACAAGTTGTGCCATATGAATTTCGGCCGCGACCCCAACCGAACCTCCTCCTTCGAATTGAGCAACACAGAGATCTTTCGCCGGGTCAAGGCTCTTTTCACCACCCACAAGGATTTCTCCGCCGAATGGACGTGGGGAATCGAGCACTACTATTGTGACAGGCTCCCTCCCGCGGTAAGCTTCGCGGGGCAAACTTAATTCGGATGAAGTATGTGTCGGTTTTTGTTATATTTCTGACTCTGTTCTTCATGCTTTTTCTCAGCTGTTCCTTCAGCAAACTCTCGAGGATGGTACAGATCCGACCCTTAAGTGGGCACCGGACCGAGAAATCCCGGATGAGGAGGAGCCAGACCAGGAGATGTTCCTCCCTATGACCGACGCCACCAAACGACCCAGCGGTAAATTCTCTTCTCTTAGAGATTGGCCCGATGATGAGGATGACTCGGATATCGATGTGATTGAACCCGTTGAGGCTGTCCCTCTTTCTTTTGCCTTTCCGGCATCAGCTAACCCCGGTGGGCATATCCACGAGGAACCTCCACTTTCTACGGGTGAGCCGGTTCCGGTGGCGTCGAAGAAGAAGCGCGGAGCCGCATCAAGTTCTTCCTCCGAACCTCCTCAGCCCACAAAAAGGCAAAAGAAGGCCGGAGACAAGACTGCCTCCAAGCGGGCAGGCAAAGCCCCGGCACGGAGGTCCCGAAAACCCAAGGAGGCCGAAACCTCGGATGCGTAAGTCATTTCTCATTGCGTAACTCACTTTTCCCTGCATCGCGGTAATTTCATTCCTGACATTATTCTCTTTTTCAGGCCTCCTGTGGAGGTCCCTCAGAGCGGATCGAGCATCTCTTCTCCCCTTCGGTCTGGCCCTTCTCCTCCTCGTGACGACGAGTCACGCCCGCTGAGCCCTATTCCGGAGGGCTCTGCGGCTGCTCCGGGTTCCGCAGTACCTCACCGAGAGGAACGCGACCTCGGAGCGGGAGGGGTCGGTTCAGCCAAGGTGACAGCGTCCACCACTTCGGCATTGCTGCAACCAGCAACCACCGAGTCTATCACAACACCAGCACCAGTAGCAGCTCCAGTACCAGCAACCGAGCCAGCACCTGCCCCGGCACCAAGGAAACCAACAACAGCTCCAGTGCCAAGTTCCTCTGCCTCTTCCGAGTCATCTCAGCCTCGGCGAGGAACCATTCCAGCAGCTTCCAAAGGGAAATCCACCGTGGTTACTTCTTCCCAGCAAGCTAAGGGCAAAAAGGCTCCGGATACTGCCAAGTCTACATCCGTCGAGGCCGGGCAGCGAACCCTGTCGTCGATGCTTCCGAAGAAATCACCAACAGCGACGGATGTTCCTGCCGAGCCAATAGATGCGCAGCAGATGGTTCTGCACACCAGCCCAGCTCTTGCCCTAGTTGAGAGGAAGGAAGCTCATGCGAAGGGCTTGGTGGTACCCCACATGCCCACTGGCGAGCGGTACCCTCCGAGCCTTATCGAGTTCGTTATGAACTGGAACAAGGTGGAGTTCATCCACAACGACGATCTCCCAGAAAAGTTCGGCCCCGCAGAATTTTCTGCTCAGATGAATACTGCTGCCAAGGCAATTAACCTCGCGGGGCGAATGATGGAGGTATGTAAACTTCAAAACCAACGTAGATAATAGCCGGGTTTGGGAAAAGTCCTTTACATGCTGTAGATAATAACCATTAGTCCCCGAGCCTCCGGGGGAGTAGCTTGTTACTCGGCCGGATGCTCATTAGAAAATCAACGTAACTGCATGTAAACTTCAAATATGCACACACCTAGAGCCGGGTTAAGTTCCACTTGGCCCGGATCTTGCACACTTCGAATATGCACACACCTAGAGCCGGGTTAAGTTCCACTTGGCCCGGATCTTGTATACTTCGAATATGCGCACACCTAGAGCCGGGTTAAGTTCCACTTGGCCCGGATCTTGTACACTTCGAATATGCACGCACCTAGAACCGGGTAAGTTCCACTTTGCCCGGATCTTGCACACTTCGAATATGCACACACCTAGAGCCGGGTTAAGTTCCACTTGGCCCGGATCTTGTACACTTCGAATATGCACACACCTAGAGCCGGGTTAAGTTCCACTTGGCCCGGATCTTGTACACTTCGAATATGCACACACCTAGAGCCGTGTTAAGTTCCACTTGGCCCAGATCTTGTACACTTCGAATATGCACACACCTAGAGCCGGGTTAAGTTCCACTTGGCCCGGATCTTGTACACTTCGAATATGCGCCAAGCTAATTTTACACTTCTGTACTTCTTTCAGGTAACCACCAATCGCCGGAGCGCCGAATTTTAGTGCCTGCTTGATACCCACAAGATCCTGCGCACAAAACATGTTGCACTTGGTGCAGAACATGAAAAGAGAGGTAATTTTCTCCCTCGGCACCTCTCTGTTTTTCTTCACTTTCTTCCGCCGAACTAATCTCCTCATTCGGTTTCTGCAGCTGGGGTGGAGGCTGAGAACAAAATCATGCGGAAGAACTTGGAGGAAATCCGGGGTATGTTCTCTTTTGTTCGACCTCTCAGTGTTTTCCATTTCTTCTTCTCCTTGGCTCAGCAAACATTCACTCCTCAGCTCTGCCGGGTCAACATATTATTTCAGCATCGCTTGAGGATAGTGTGCCCGTGCCTGATATGATGCTGAATTTTCTCAAACAAGCAGGGCAACATCAAGCTGAACTGAAGAAGAAGAATGATGAACTTGCCCTCCTCCGGACTAAGGACGACGAGATATCCAAGCTCAAGGCTGAGATGGAGAAGATGAAGGCCTAGCACAAAACCGAGCTCCAAAAAGTTGGCCAGAACTTCATCGAAGAGCGTGAGCGCCTTACTCTCCAAATCTCCAAGGACTAGGACCTACTCAGAGAATCCGACCTCCAGCTCGGGTCGGCAAACGCTGAGCTTGAGAAACTTCACAAAAGACGCGATGCCTGCATCAAGGAGTTGACCCGGATCCATAGCCATATTTCTCGTAAGTTCCTTTCCCTTGTCCGACATAACTCTCCGGGTTACCTCATATGTCTTTTCTTTACCTTCTTCCTTTGCCTTTTTCCAGACCATTTTCCAGAAGGTACTGCAACTGCGAGCGCTGCCGTTGCCAAATTTCTCTGAGAGAGGGGTACTCCCATTGCTCTTGATGGTGAGAATATTCCCTTGGACATGGAGGACCTATTGGTCAGCTTGTCCTCTTGCGTGGAGACCATCAAGAATTATGGCAAGGATATCCTCGACGTTGCAGTTCGGATTTTCAACACGTTCTGGCCCGGAGAGAGTAGCCCGGAGACCATTGCGACTCTCGTTGAGAAGTTAATGGAAGTTGAGACCCAACTTGACCTTTGGAGAGAGTCCGCTGGTCGTGCCGCAGCTGACACCATCCTTCACCATATTCTCACATGGTACGAGAAAATCGACCTCAGCCTCCTTACACGTCAGCGCACCGGATCTAGATGGACCGATGATCCGGAGTGGGTAGCTCGGCGCCAGGCTTGCGCCTACAGCCTCGTCGAATATTCTCCTATCCATGACTGGATTGAAGGGCCGAGCTTCCTGGAATCCGCTGGGGACGAGCAGAATGAGAATGTCGAAGATGGGTTGGATGAGGGCGGAGAAGATGATGCTTCAGATATTGAAGACATCGACGACGACGCCGAACTTCCTCCTCCTGCTGCTCCTTAGTTGCAAAAAACTTGAAAATTTATCAGATCCCCGGTATGCCGGGTGCAATTGTATGCTGGACATGTGATATTTTGCTACAAATTTCTATGCCGGATTAACTTGGGCGCAGTCCCCGAGTCTCATTTTCTTGTTCGTCCAATTCTCTGGCTCGGTCCGTGTCTACCTTGATTCGGTTTTATGACTTACGAATCCGAGTTTCAAAAATTGTTTTAACAATACTTAGAAACTTTGAGGCTTGGCTCAAAATAATTCAGCATAATAACTTAAAAATAAATACAGGGTTAATCCGAAAAAACAAACGTTAGCTCGAATAAACTCGTTTCCTTAGTCGTTTTTCATGTGCTACGCAATTCCAAACTTGTTCCCTTGCTTGCCATGAAGCCAATTCTTGTTGGACAGCAGCAAGTCGAAGGGTTGGGTTTTTGGTGCTCACACATTACTAATCCGGGTTAAGTAGAACGACTTATTCCAGCTACCGCATAAGAAATTACGACAAATATTATTAAGGCAGTCCCCGAGTTACTGCTCGAGGCGCTGCTATTTCATTGATAAGCTCACTGCCAACATACATACCGACATATGAGACGACTCGGACACATACACTCCTTAGCTAAGTGTAGAAGGGATGAAGTAGTGCTACATTCCACGGTCGCTTGGATTCCTCTCCGGACCTGTCCGCCTTGTTCTTTTCCCGTGGCTTTGCATCTATGAGATAGTAAGAATCATTGTGCAATGCTTTGCTCACAATGAATGGTCCTTCCCATGGGGGGATAATTTATGCATGCCTGCAGTACGTTGTACCAACCGGAGCACCAGATCGCCTTCCTGAAAGACTCGAGGGCACACTTTCCGACTATGATAGCGTCGGAGATTTGCTGATATATGGCGGATCTGGACAGTGCCAGTTCTCTCGCTTCTTCCAGCAGATCAACATCATTTTGCCGGGCTTCTTGCACTTCGGCTTCTGTGTATTGGGTGACCCTAGGGGAATCATGCTCTATGTCGGCTGGTAATACAGCTTCTGCCCCATATACCAGAAAAAATGACGTATAGCCTGTTGATCGATTCGGAGTTGTTCTTAAGCTCCATAGTACCGCCGGTAGTTCTTCTATCCAGCACCCCGCTGATCTTTGCAGCGGCTCAATGAGCCGGGGTTTTATCCCGGATAATACTAATCCGTTGGATCTTTCCACTTGTCCGTTCGACGCGGGGTGGGCTACCGAGGCGACATCGAGTCAGATCTTCTTATCTCGGCAGAAGCGCGCAAATGCTCCTTCCGCAAAATTTGTTCCATTATCGGTTATAATACTGTGTGGATAACCGTATCTCAAGATGATGTCTTTGAGAAATGTCACGGCCGTAGCTCCATCACATTTTCTTATAGGTTTCACTTCAATCCATTTTGTAAACTTGTCCACCATGACTAAGATGTGTGTCATGTTTCCTCTTGCCGGTTTGAACGGGCCAACCATATCCAAGCACCATACTGCAAATGGCCACGTAATTGGTATGGTCTTGAGTTCCGACATAGGCATATGTGTCTTGGTGGCGTACCTCTGACAACCATTGCATTTTCTCACCAGATCTTCTGCTTGTTCCAAGGCACTTGGCCAGTAGAACCCATGCCGGAACGCCTTTGCCACCAAGGCTCGGGATGAGGCATGATGCCCACATTCTCCTTGGTGTATATCTCGGAGGATGTCAAGCCCTTCTTCCGGGTCAACGCATCGTTGGAGGACATTGGTTACACTCTGTTTGTACAACTCAGAATTGATGATTGTGTATGCTTCTGCTCTCCTCTGAGTTTGCCTGGCTAACACCTCCTCAGCGGGTAACTTTCCGTCTTTCAGGAATTGGAATATAGGCAGTGCCCAAGCAGGTATGGCTCGTGGAGGGAACATCTCTTCATCAATTTCCATCTGATCCACCGGCATAACTTCAGCTGGATCACGCTGTGCAGTCCTCGGGTCTAGCGAGGTAGTCCCTGGGTTTGCTGAGGCAGTCCCCGGGTTTGCTGACGCAGTCCCCGGGTCTCGCGTACCACCTCCCATGTCAATGTCCATGGGCTCAGCTCCGGATTCTGTATTTTCCGGGACATAGATCCAGTCGGTTCCTAGGGACGGCCTGATAGATGTTTTTCTGAGGTGTTCCAATGCTACACCCGGTGGAATTGCCTGTCTGGTCGATCCGAGCTTTGACAACATGTCGGCAGCCTCGTTTTCCACTCGGGATACATGGTGAAACTCACACCCCTCAAAGTAACCAGATATCTTCTGCACGTGAAATTTGTATAGTGCCATGTTTGGATCCAGGACGTCCCACACTCCGGACACCTGCTGCACCACCAGATCCGAGTCGCCAAAGCATATTATCCGACGTATGCCAATCTCTTTTGCCACTTTGAGCCCATGCACAAGGGCCTCATACTCAGCGACATTGTTCGATGCCACGAAATGGATCTGCAATACGTACTTTAGCCGGTCCTTCTTTGGCGAGGTAAGCACAACCCCGTCGCCTAGCCTGGTTTTGGTTTTCGACCCGTCAAAGTGCATCCTCCAGTAATTCGGATCTGGTGGCGGTGGTTCATATTGTACCTCGGCCCAATCCACAAAAAAGTCCGCCACAGCCTGAGATTTGATCGCTTCTCTTCTGTCGTATTGGGGCGCATAAGGGGCTAGCTCAATTGCCCATTTTGCGATTCTGCCACTCGCATCCTTGTTACCCATTATCTCGGATATGGGAGCTTCACATATTACTTTGATGGGGTGCTCCTCAAAGTAATGCTTTAACTTCTTTGCCGCCATATAGACGCCATATGCCACCTTTTGAAAGTGCGGGTAGTTCTGTTTTGAGGCAGACAATACCTCGCTCAGGTAATATACTGGCCTCTGCACCGACTTATCCTCTTTAGTGCGCTCCACTACGATTACTGCACTTACAACTCGGTTGGTTGCGACTACGTAGGGCAACATTGGCTCCTTTGATAGTGGAGAGGCTAACACTGGCGCGGTGGCCAACATCTTCTTTAAGTGGGCAAAGGCTTCATCGGCCTGTGGTGTCCAAATGAATTTATCCGACTTTTTCATGAGTTGGTAGAGAGGCAGTGCCTTTTCTCTCAACCGACATACAAACCGACTCAACGATGCCAGGCATCTAGTGAACTTCTGGACATCATTAAGACACTTTGGCAGCTCCATTCGTTCGATGGCTCGGATCTTTGTTGAATTAACTTTGATACCTCGGCTGGAGACGAGAAATCCGAGTAATTTTCCAGCCGGGACACCGAAGGTATATTTTTTCGGGTTAAGCTTCATCCGGAACCTTCTCAAGTTCGCGAATGTTTGCCTTATGTCGTCAAGGAGCGTTGCGCTTTCCTTGGTCTTGATAACCACATCATCCACGTATACTTGTACGTTTCGACCTATTTGGTCGTGCAAACATTTTTGCATACATCTTTGGTACGTTGCACCTGCATTACGTAAACCAAATGGCATAGTGCGATAGCAGTAAGCCCCGTACGGGGTAATAAACGCCATTTTTATTTGATCATCCGGGTTCAGGGGTATCTGGTGGAAGCCAGAATATGCATCAATGAATGACAACAGTTTGCATCCCGCGGTTGAGTCTATGACCTGATCTATCCTCGGCAGTGGAAATAGATCTTTTGGACACGCCTTGTTCAGGTTCATGTAATCGATACACATACGCCAAACCACTGCCACGTTGGGATCGTCCTTCTTCTTTTCCACCAGCACCGGATTAGAGAGCCAATCCGGATATAGTACCTCCATGATAAATCCCGCTGCTAGTAACCGAGCTATCTCGTCCCCAATGACTTTTCTCCTATCCTCGACGAAGCGGCGGAGAGGTTGCTTCACCGGCCTTGCTCCGGGTCTTACGTTCAAAGAGTGCTCGGCCAACTCCCTCGGAACACCTTGTAGGTCCTGTGTAGACCAAGCAAAAATATCCCGATTCTCACGGAGGAAGTTGACGAGCTCGCTTTTCTATTTGTCAGTTAACCCGGCACCAATTGTGACGGTGCGCTCCGGAAACATGTTATCAACTGGGACCTTCTTGGTGTCCTTTGCGGCTTGAAATGAAACACTGCCATGCGGGTTACTTAATGCCGGTATATATTGCTGCGCGGATTGAGCTAATGCCGCCATCTCTTGGATTTTTATTTTCTCTTGCGCAATCACGAGTGACTCGGCTAGGTTAGACCCGGCTGAAGCGCACTCCATGGAACGTCAGAAATCTCCAGCAATGGTAATCACTCCATTTGGCCCGGGAAACTTCATCTTCAGATAACTGATGTGACAGCTTGCCATGAATTTGTTCAATGCTGGTCTTCCGAGTAACGCATGATATGCACTTTCCAAGTTCACCACCTCAAACTCTAGATTTTCAGTTCGGCAGTTATCCCTTGTGTCGAATAACACGTCGACCCGGACTTTGCCTATGGGCTCACAAGAAATGCCTGGTACAATGCCGTGGAAAGTTGTTCTCGTAGCCTGGAGCATGTTCTCCGAGATGCCCAACTTGCGCATCGTATCCGCATACATGATGTTAATGCTACTCCCATTATCAATCAAAACCTTGGAGAACCTCACATTGATGTTTGGTCCAATGAATGTCGGATCTAACACTAACGCATTATGAACCTGGACTTGGCATAAGTTTAGGATGATCTTTGATGTTCCAGGTGATTTCCTGGTCCGACCAAGGCATGTACCTCGTCACTGATGGCATGACCGCATTGACCTCCATATGTCGGCGCTGCAAGCTCTTTCTATCTGTTTCCTCGGTTGTGAACACACAATAACTCTGGTGATGTTCCCTGTACTCATTCCTTCCCTCGTTTCCGGGGTATCTCGGATCCGGTTGTTGTTGATTTTCCACCTGATGCACTGCATCCCTTCTCTCATTGTTGTCATACCTTGGCGGAGGGGGAGGCAACATTAGCTATTGCGTGTTTGCTCCGGAGAGCAATTGCTGCCGGGGTAACTCCTGCCGAGGTTGATCATTCCGGGGTGCCTGAGCATTCCCCGAACCACCTTGCTCTATCTTACGCATCCACTCACATTGCCTCGTCGTGTGACCCGCCAGGCTATTCGGATTTGGCGTGTGAAACTTACACGGCTGGTCCAACATTGACTCGTAGGTATACCTCGGACGATCTTTCTTTTCCTGCCACTGTTTCTTTTGCTCTGGAGTCCATGTCTTCTTGCCATCATTTCTTGGAGTCCATTGCCCTCCAGTTCTCTAGCGTTGGTTACTCCCTCCTCCGGGTTGATCTTGATTCACTGCTGCAACTTGTTGCGAACCGTAGCGATGATCTGGTCTATCATCTCTCCTTTTTCCTCTGTAATCGTTCCTCCGGGATGACCCAGCTCCATCCCTCTAATAGTAATCTTCGCTTGACTCGTTTGATGCGAGCCTAGGTTGAGTTGGATCGCCCAGAGCATACGAATCTGCAATCCGGATCATCTCTGCCAGCGTAACTGGCATTTTCCTTTGCAACTTCATCCACAACTCGCTGCCATATCTGCATCCCTGTGCAAACCACGCTATGGCCTGTGACTCTATGACACCCTCACACGAGTTTCTCACTGTACACCACCGGGTCAAGAATTCACGATCCGTCTTGTTAGGTCTTTGCTTGCACATTGCTAGGGTCTGCGTTCTATTCGGCCTCTGGTATGTACTTGCGAAGTTTCTCATAAACATTTCTTCAAAATCTATCCAGCAGTTGATGCTTCTGGGTGGCAAGTTATTCAGCCATACTCTAGCCGGGCCTTCCAACATCTGGGGCACATAACGCACAGCCCATCTCAAGTTGCCCGTTGCAATTTTCACCGCTGTAGCATAGTTTATCAGCCAATCCTCTGGCTTGGTACTGCCGTCATATGTCTTCGTGCCCCTGGGTAACTGGAAGTTTGGTACCGGCGGTTCCTTCATGATCCGGGGTCCAAAGCACGCTGGACCCGGAGGACCTTGACATTCGATCTGTTCCGACCGATACAAGCGATCCAGTTTTAATCTGGCATCATCCGGCATCAAATCCCTGCTTCCCAACCTAGACCCTATCACATGATAGTCCGGTCTGGGGTATCCTGTGTTCACCATCTCCGAATCACCATCGTTTTATCGGTTTTGCTCTCGTTGCGCACCTTTTTGCTGCATACCTCGGCCGGCGCTTTGCTCTTGCCTTGGTATATTCCGCTGCTGCGGTTGTCCTGCTCCTGCGGAGTTGCGCTGTCCGGCATTGCCGTTGGCAGCGTTCCCTTGACCGGCATTGCCTTGGTCGTGATTACCTCGGCCAGCTTCACCTCGGCTCACACTCCGTTGATCATCATTCTTCCGCATCTCTTTTTCTTTTCCCGCACGCGTTGGGTCATACGGGACGATCTGTTTGTTCCGCCTGGCCGAGGTTACTACCTCCTCTCTTCTTGGACCGCTATGAGGCGATGATGCGGCTCCAGCGGACTTCTCCGGGTTACCCATCACCGAATGGACGATCTTGGAAGCTCCAGCTCTCTCCGGGTTAGCCCTCAGCAGCTCTTCGTTCTGTCTGTTCGCGATCCGAACCAGCTCGTTAACCCTATCTTGCTGTCTTTGACGGGCCTCACCCGTCAGACCCTCTAACTCTGATGCAGCCGCATCTGCTACTCTGAGGTTCTTCGCCGGGGTACTATACTTCGGCAACCCCACAAACAGATAGTTTTCCGACCCTTCTGCTCCATCATCACCTTCTCTGTTCATCTCGCTTATGAGATTTCTCCCCTTTACTTTCACCGCATCAACTTTGTTTGCCTTTGCATACTCATGCAGCGTCATGTTCAGTGACTGCTAAGCCGCGGCTATTTTCTTTGCGCCCTCCAGTATCTTTTGCCGAGTTTCCTCTAGCTCGGCATGTGCCTGAGCCGGATCTACTACTGCTGCTACCGGGTTAGCCAAGCTATCCATAGCTTCCCTCAGTACGTTCTCGGGCCTCTCTAGTGGAGGTCCTCTACCTTTCCTCGATGCCTTAGGTGTTACCTCCGGGTCTGGCGCTGGGTCCTTGCTTGCTCCTGCACCTGGCGCGGTCATCATCACCTCCGCATTGTCCGGGGAGCGAGCGATACTCGCCCCGCGAGCCACAGTGAGGGGTGGTTCCCCCGCATCGACGACATGACCTGGATGAACGCACGAGACGTCCACAGCAACGTAGACCTTGTGCGCGCCGAGCTTGACGAAGAGGCCGTTGCGCGGAAGCGGGCGTGTACCGAAGCAGCCAGCATTGTCGCTGACGAAATCCAGCGCTCCAAATCGCTGAACGAGCCTTGAGACGATGCGTTCGCCGGTGCCGATGAGGTTTCCCGTCCGGATCTTCACCCCTGCTAGCGCCGCTAGCCCCACGGTGGGCGCCAACTGTCATGGTGGTGTCACGGCAGATGCCATGGATAGGCTAAAGGTGGGGACTAATATGCGCTAGGGGAATCCAGTGAGGGATAGTAGAGTGATTCTCCACACAGAAGTTTGTATTGCTATATCTTCAAGATTACAAGTGCTCCTTGAGCTGTATTGGCGAGAGGAGGAAGAAGGAGCTCTCTTACTCTTGCCTAGATCTACCAGCCCTAAGGAATCACCAAACCAACTAGTGCTCAACCAACCCCCTCTACCAGAACCCTAGCCCCCCTTATATAGAGGAAGTTCGGTCCTGGCCTAGGGCATACGTGGAGGCATATTCCTAAGAATATGTCCCCTCCCAAAGTGGTAACCCGACCGGGGTGCTTTTCCCCCGCGTCATACATGCTTTAGCGACGTAAGCCTTTGCGGCGCCCGCGTCAGACGACATGAGCGCCGCCACCCCTGTCGGCCATGATCTGGTGGTCCTGCCCTTGCTTTCTCCGCTCATGCAGTACGTACCGAACCTTCTTTTTGACCAGAGAGATTCCTTCCTTCTCCCAGAAGCTAAGCGAGGACCCGGATCTTAGTAGATCCAGTCACACCTGTTCTGCATATAAGTTAGACAAGCACTTCCGACTTACTCCTTAAGTCAGACGAGATAATGTTAGGCGACCCCCCTGGTCCGGGTTACTCCCGTGATTCGGACTGCCTTGAGGTGACTCGGTCAGCATCCGCTTTGACCATGCCGGACCTCGGCTAACTCGGCCGTTATACCCCGGAGTGACCCTACCCGGGGGTATCCCCCAACATTCTTCCCTCCATGAGTTGTTGGGGTGATAGGACCACATAGATTAACATGGAGCAGCTAAGGTGCAGAACTTACACCGTAGTTAGATATAGCAGGGAACGGTATACGGTGTTGTTTTCCAACCAAGCACCGTTCACATACTCGATCAACATGGTCGATTAATGGCATCCCCGATACCATCTCCATCTTGGACATCTTCTTCAAGGCATGGAAGTTAACATGTCCAAATATAGCAAGCCATAACCACGGATCATCATCACTCTAGGCGAGCCAACACTTTGGTTGAGATTGATCAAGGTTGAGGATATAGAGCATGTTCTACGTGTGATTCACACGTGCTAGCACGTCTCAGAGTATATCATAAATTGTCATCACTCTGTCCTGAAAGTTCACCTTGCATCTGTTCTCATCAAGTCGCTCAGTAGAGATGATGTCGTTGCTATGCCGTTGGATGTAGTATACTCTGGTAAGTATGCGGTTGAGACACTAAAATAGGACGGAACCTTGCCCGCGAACCACGATGGTTGAACCGTCGCCGAATTTTACCGAGCCTTCAACATTAAGTTCTATCTCGAGGAATTCCTCCTTGCATCCCGTCATGTGATTACTAGCATCTGTGTCTAGATACCATAACATGTTCTGGTTCCTGGATATCTTTGGTATTACTTTCTTCTCTTGAAGTCGCACCTTCCGGTTTGGGTTTTCAACCACGAGATCGCAAATTTCGAAATTAGAAGAGTTGGATTGTTGTCTTCCCGCTTCGCCAAATTTTCCTTCATCTCCTGATTATTAGGCTCTAGACATTTCTTTGCATAGTGACCTATCATATTGCAGTTATAGCACTTGACCTTGGACTTATCCAAGTTTGGTGGCTTCCGCTCGTCAGATGGATCACCTTTGCCACATGTGGCTTGCCTTTTCCTTTGCTCTTGTCATTGTTCCTGCCGCGCTTCGAGTTGCTTGATCCTTCACCGCCACACTTTCCTTTGCTACTTGGGCCCTCCCAGTCAACGCCTGAGTAGATCAGTTGATCGTCGCCTCTCCTTTTCCTTTCCGACAACATGGGAATTCTCTTCCCACGTTCAGAAGTGTCCTATCGCCTCCGTTATGGTCATGTTGTCTGTGTCGGTAAGCTGCTCAATCTTGCCAATGATGTACGTGAATTTATCAGTCAACAAGTTGAAAAACTTTTCCACGATCTCGACTATCTCGAGCTTTGCACCAAGCGTGTGGATCTCTCCCACCAAGGTGGTGAGACACATGGTGTAGTCATTCACCAATTCCGTTTCTTCCATCTACAACTTGTGAAGTTGGCGCTTCATCACTTGTGTTCGAGCCTTTCTGACGCGATCTTCTCCAACCCTCATCTCCTTGAGTGCGTCCCATGCCTCTATTTCCGTCTCGAACTACTCCAATGTCATCAGCACGGAACCTGGTACAGACTGGGCTGCTATGGCGGCCATGGCACCTTGGTCGCACTCGTTGTAGACCTCGTCGTCGGTGATCGCCTGCCACACTCGGAGCGTTCGGAGAATAATGTTCATCTTCACCGTCTAAAACACCGTAGTTGGTGTCGATGAGCTGCAGGTACTGCACGGGAATGTTGCGATGCACCGTGACGTTGGCACCACTCGCTTGGCTCGTTGCCGTCGTCCCCTTCTTCAACTTGCTGCCGTTCTTGTTCCTTGGAGCTGCCACTCTTGTCGTACTTCGAGTCATTAACGGAGCTCTCTTCATCGCTTTCGCCCACCGTCACGACAAGAACCTAGTCTCTGGTACTGAATGTTGATTTTAGAGAGTCGGACTATTGCCGTCGGCAGCTGTACACGCAAGTCTTATCGTGTAAAGCTAGCTTCTAAGCAGCTGGATCAATCCCGTGCGTGAAGAACTAGACTAGCTAGCTGATCGGTGCCCTGTGGCGATCAAAACCACGTTTCAGATTGTAGTTGTACCTGTGTACATATACGTTGACGGAAATACCACACTATATCTTACAGGATCATACAAGCAAACAGATCGACACTAGTACACTAGTGTACGTACCACTTGTACTGAAAGGAAAAAGAGCACCCGCGAGCGCAAAGTGATCAGATTCAGGTCACGAACTTTACAGGACAGGATATAATAAGCCATCCTATAGATATCATACGGCGCCACTCTCCCGGCCGGTCACTCTCCGTGCTTTTCCATGGTCGATCAGCACGTTGTTTTTATTTCCTGGTGCAGTCTGTTGCATTACAGCAGCGCCGCGCACTGCAGGATTTGTGCGCATTGCATCACGCATAATGTGGTTATCGCCTCCGGCCTCCGGGGATTTTGTACTCGGGCAGGGAAGGGATAGACCGTCCGTATGGAACGGACGGAGAAAAGCGTCGTACGTCCTTGTCGGCCTGATGGGTGGCGGCTGCGTGCTGCAAGCCTGCAACCCATTGAGATCGAGCTCTGCAGCGCGCAACGCGCAACGCGGTGTCGTAGTACCTGACAGAGGTTTCAAGGACACTGACCGGCCGTAGGTTTCGGCTCAGCTCCTAGTGGAGCACAGAACTCCTGCACTGAGGACTGAGCTTGATGGGAGACATGGCTAGATAGATAACAATTCAAGCATATCTGTCTCGATTGAGAACCGATGGGACAATGTTTTTGGTGACGGTAATACGGATGGAAACTAAAGTTCTCTACATGTCTGAATAATATCTGAGGAGATATTTAGTGCGATCTTCATGTTTCAAGTATCTGAGGAGATATTTGATGCCCGGAGCTGGACTTCGCTGCTTAGCAATTTTTGTGAGCTAACAAATAATTGATTTATGTTAACTTGGGTATGTGTATTCAGAAGAATGGTGATCCCCACTTCTAGCAGGGGATCATGGTCTCATGGAGCGAAACCTCTATTCTTAGCATGTTCTCAGTTTATAGCAGGGATGGAGCAAATACTAGATTTAGGAAAGACAACATATGTCTTTCTCACACATATCTAGCTAAAAAAAATCTAGACTTCACTCGATTTGTCTTGTGATCACCATATTACTGTGCATAAGGTTTTTTTTCTTCTAGTTTATGTTCTATATCATTTAGACAAACTCTAACCGGAGAGTATACGACACATTGGAATAATCTCTTGAGAAAATGTGAGAATGTGATCATGATTGAAGACGGAGATAATTTCATTTGGTTATTTTCATCATGAAAATAATTCTCGGTTAAAAACCTTTTATATGGCTATGCAGACTATCGATTAGTGCCTCAGAGATTTTTGTGGAAGACAAAAATCCCTTTGAGTGTTAAAACTTTTATATGCTTAGTGCTTAAAAAAGTATCTTAACTAAAGATGTTTTACTTCAAATGGGGGCCACATGTGAGAATTGTTTGTTTGTGGGCATAAAAGAAAGTATTGATCACTTATTCTTTGATTGTCCTTTGTGGAGATAAATTTGGAATATAATCAGTTGTGCGACGTGGTTCAAAGTCATTTCAAAGATGTTGAGTGATGCTTCAATAGCTAGTTGGTGGGTTTTTGGCAGGGTTTAGGAAATGGAAACTATTGATTGTGGATGTGGATGTTTCATGTTGGGTATTTGGAAGGCGAGGAACAATTCTTGTTGTGAAAAAATGTGGCCCAATGAACCATTAGATGTTCTGCTTCAAATTTATTATTGGATTGAGTGGTAGTTGAATCCGCAGTTGAAGGAGGATGGAAAACTAGAGCTTCAAACTTTCCTAAAGCTACCGGGATGGGTCACGGCTGAAGTGTTCAGGACGCGAGGGAGTTGGAGTTCATGGAGACCAAGATTGGTTGATGAAATGTCAAAAGGATTGGATTGCTGTTGGAAGGAGTAATGGCCCTTGGACTAGTCTATTACATGTTGTCTTTCTCACTACAAACAAATACAATAACATATTGTACTTTTTATTCCATAAAGAATCAAATCAAATTTAACTTTGTATTATATGGCCCTTGGACTGGTCTATTTAATATTGCACTTGACAAAGCCCATCCTAGGGCATGATTAGTGAAGGGAATATGTCCTGAGAGGCAATAATAAAGTTGTTGTTATCGTATTCTAAGTATATGATAGATGTTTATTTTGTATGCTATAATTGTATTGATTGGAAACGTTAATACATGTATATTTAATAAACAAATAAAGGGTTCCTAGTTATGCCTCTCTTATAAACTAGCTCGTTAATTAACAAGACGATCAAGGTTCCTGATCATGGATATTGGATGTTATTAATAACGAGGTCACGACATTGGTGGAATGTTGTGATGAACATTCATCCGAAGAATAGCAATACGATCAAAGTCATTGTGTTAAAATTTCTATGAGATCATATGGAGTAACTTTAGTCCTTAGATCATAAGATCATGTCAATCACTAAGACCAGAAGAATAACTTGGTAACATTAAACGTCACACCGTAACAGGGTGACAATAAAGGTGGGTTCAGATACTCCGAAAGTGTTATGTAGAGGCTCATGGATCAAGAGTAGGATTTGTCCATCCCGATAACGGAGAGATATACTCTGAGCCCTCTCGGTGATATCACATTAATGTAGCTTGCAAGCAAATGATAAGATCAATAGAATGTTATATCACATGAACGAGAAAAGAGTACTTGTCGGTAACGAGATCAAACTAGGTATGGGAATACCGATGATCGAATCTCAGACATGTAATATATCACGAGATAAAGGGATTTAGTTACAAATGTTAAAGGTTCACACGATCATTGGAGTCATCGTTGAATATGTGGGAGTCAGTACGGATCTCCAGGTCCTGCTGCTGATTATTGAACAAAGAGGGGTCTCGATCATGTCTACATCATTCACGAAACGTAGGGTGACACACTTAATGGATACTGACACCATTTAGGAGCAAATATGTTTTGGATAAAGATTATGAAAGCGCTGGAATCATTTCGATGAAAACCAAAATTGTTTCGGGTGAAATTACAGAAACTAGTTCTACATGTGATATTGAAATGTTGCAGGGGGTTTTATGTGAATGTTTGTTAATTAAATTAATTAATAAAATTCTGAATAAAATAAATAAAAGAGTTTTATTAAATGAGAGCTTGTATTAAATTTGGTGGAAATTTAATGGAGGTGAGTGTAATTTTGAGTGGAGACATATTTATGTGAGTGGGAGCTCCACCCACATGAATGATGGAAGAGGTGGGGGCACCTCCATGGCCGCCGGCCATGGGAGGGGGCTACCCACCTCCCGCTATAAAACTCCTTTCATCATAGACCTCCTCGTGAAGGATCTCTCTCCCCTCTAGAATTATTCCTGCATGGTCTCGGATTAGCGAGATACATGTTCCCGGTGGCTTTGTTTGAAAGGATTTGCTACTTCCGCTGCATCGCTGGAGCGAGGACACGGAGGTTGTCGGAGGACCAGACGTGTGTGTGATAATGGATGCGCTGCTGAGTTGTGGTGCTGGATTTCCTCACGATCTTGAGATCGGCAAGCGAACGACTATATCATCCACGAGTCCAACTTCGTTACACTTTGTCGCTCTTCAAGGGTATGTTCTCTATGGATGTATATCCACCCGTTGATTTTATCTAGATAGATAGATCTTGGTGCTTAGTAGCTCACATCGTAGGAATTTTTTGTTTTCTATGTTGCGAACCCAATAGTGGTATCAGAGCCTAATCTATGTGTAGATGCTTTGCACGGGTAGAACACATATGAGTATGTGGGTGTTGATGATCATATTATTGCATCTTCTATGTATTTTGGATATTGGTGGTATAGTGGGATGTAGTGACCCTAACTTTACATGTCCTCACACATGAGACCTATTCCACACTTTACATGCAACTAGTTTTGCATAAGTGTCTAGCGGGTTATGTCTCTCCTACTGATATGGGTATACCCTATAGGTACTCGAGCTTGGTATATACGGCCTGAATACGTAGAGGCCCACGGTGTCACCAAGGCCCAAATGAAGAACTCGAGTAACCTATGGACTCTCGATTGCTTGAAGAACAAGAAGAAGCTAAAGATAGAAAGTTCAAAGGGGAAAATCCTAACCTATAACCGACTCGACCTGCTACCCGAGACCTAGCCTATCTATATAAAGGCTAGGAGGGGGTGGCGAGGAGGACACACGCAACCCTAGTTTCCACAACCCTCGCCAGATTGCATCTGCGCACCATTGTAATCTTCGATTCCTTTGATAATTCCACGAGCAGACAAGCCGGAGTAGGGACCTCTACGAGGCCTGAACTTGGGTAAATCTTCGAGTCTCCTGTGTGCTTGTTTGCTAGCCAATAGATGTCTCTAGCGCTCCCTCCCTCTCCAAAACCCAAGTCCATAACAATGGGCATTGATGAGTTAAACCCTCGACAATTGGTGTCGTCTGTGGGAATTGGGAGTACTGATGTTGCGGCTTCTTCGGCCCCGTCAACCGCGATCTACAACTCCGCAACAGCGGAGATTCGCCAGCTCTTCGGCGCGTTAGACTTCACCGTCCACACGCCGGCCACTCGCCCGACTTTCGAGTCCGTGGGCGACGGAATCAGCCTGACGATCGGGAGCTTCTGCTTCCAAGTCGGTCAGATGGGCACACTTCGCATGCCTGACTAGCCGGCGGTACCATCGATTGCTCCAGCATCGTGGTTCCCTCCATCTATCGGCACCCTCAGCGAGCTCAACGCCCCGACAATAGTCGAGAACACGGTTAGCGACAGCATTCGCGACTCCGATCTGAGCGATCTGGCAACTGAAGATGGAACCTACAGTTCCGGATCTGAAAGTTGCGGGAGCAGCAGCTTCCCCAACCACTTCATGTGCGCCGTCATCAACACGGGCAACACCTCTGCCAATCGCGACAACACGGGCAACCGTGGCAATGAAACCGACCCACCTAACGGCGGCAACAGCGGCAACAGCGGCAATGGTGGCAACGGCACCCCCATTAACAACGGAGGAGCAGTCGAACCTCCAACCATAATAAACGAGCAAACCGGCGAACCCGTCGTGATCAAGCTCAATGAACAAGAGTGGGCTCGCTGCCACGATGCCTTACGAGGCAACCCTCTACCCTTCGGATCTTCGCAAGAACTGCTAATGGGATACCACTGGCTCCTGAAGGAAGAATTCAAGCGCCAAGTGCAAACAATCGCGCAACACGAGGCGCGCAAAAAGGCGGCAGACGAGTCGAGCCTTCGACGTGCTGGGCTCTCCTCCCACGGAGGATCCTCCTCAAAGGGCAACGAGTACCTCGCAAACAAGAGGCGTTCTTGGATGGCCCATCTCACCGAGCAAGAATGCATAGAAGCTACAAAGGTCCTCGACTTCAGCTCTATGACAGTCGATACACGGGGCAATGTGGTCCCCAAGACGCCACAGGCCGCGGTGACCGCAGCCACCATGTACCTCCTCAACAACCAGCCGCCAGCTGGAGATCCTCGAGCCGCCATGAACCAATCTACGATCGCGGGTTTGGGATTAGTCGAAGCTGCCCTCGACAAGGAGCCAACACCAGAGCCAAAAAAAGGCAAAGCGCTAGCAAAGCGCTATTCCTCGCCCTTATCTAGCGACGACAGTCATGACCTGTCTCGACGCCGCCGCTCACGGCGACACGATCATGACTATGATGCGCACGACGACCTCACGCAGCGCAAGATCGACAAATCAAGGGCGCGGCGTGCTCGGTCGACTGATTCATAAGACGAGGACGTGGAGCTCTGTGGCGCCAGTTGCTTCAGCAGGGCCATCAGGCAAAAGCGAATGCCCAAGGGGTTTAAACTCCCATCGGAGAACCCAAAGTTTGATGGCTACATGACACAAAGATCTGGCTGGAAGACCACATCTCCTCTGTCAGGCTCCACGGCGGCAGTCGAAGCACGACCATGCAATGCCTACAGCTACAGTTGCAAGGCGCCGCCCGGGCATGGCTCAACAACCTCCCACGTGGATCCATTCGTAGTTGGGATGAGCTGGTTTACAGCTTCGTGCGCAACTTCAAGGGCACCTACAAGCGGCCAGCATCAATCGAAGAGCTGACATGCTGCCAGCAAAGATCGGGCGAATCGCTACGCTCCTACATCCAAAGGTGGTCCATCATCAAGAACTCCGCAGAGAACATCTCAGAAGATCGCGCGATTGACGCATTCAACGGCGGCGTCCGCCGCATAGAGCTCAGGGAGGAGCTGGGCCGCTTGAAGCCCAAGACCATCGACCACCTGATGGAAATCGCGAATTGGTGGGCCGATGGAGAAGATTCAGTGAAGAATCGCATTCACTCTGACGAGGAGGCAGAACTCGAACGCAGACGCGACCGCCGAGGCAAACGCCGCATGCGCATCTACGATGACCGCGATGATGTCAACATGGTCGCAGCTGGTTACGCCGAAAGACGCGATGATAACCGCAACAATGGATACCGTATCGGTGGGTACCGCGACTCCAGGAAAACCATGCAAGTGTGGCAACGCCGCAATCGTGATGAGGCACCCGTGACATCCGTTGAAGACAAATTGTCCGGGCCATGTACGGTGCACTTCTACGTCGACAAGCATGACGAAAAGAAGAAGTCCAGCCACCTCCTCAAGGACTGCCGCGAGTTCCTCAAACTACATGAGGGATTAGTTCGGATGAATCGCAACACGGTCGAAAGAGGCTACGGAGCCGCTCCAGGCGCCGTGGCACATGGCGCTCCGCCACCACCACCTGGACTACCCCCAAACGCAGCTGCGCCGGACCATCACCAGGGAGGCGAACCATACCCACGAGCCATGGGTACCATGATGATCCAAAGAGGATGCCCCTCTAACAGGGTGCCGAAGGCCATCACTCGCCAAGTCAACTTGGCCACAAACTCACCACCATCCACCACTGAGTACCTCAGCGGAAGCGAGTCCTGCATCACCTTCGACAAACGCGATCATCCGCCTCAAGTACCTCGTCTAGGCCATTGTCCCCTCGTACTCGAGGCGCAAATCGGAGGTTTCGACATGAGCCGTGTCTTCATGGACGGCGGAAGCGGCATCAACCTTATATTCGCGAGTACCTTGCGAGCAATGAGGATCCCTCTGACTTGCCTAGAAGCCTCGGACACAACATTCCACGGCATCGTCCCAGGAAAAGGCATATATCCCCTGGGAAAAATCAACCTCGACATCATCTTCGGGACGCCAAAAAACTTTTGGCGCGAGCGCATCGACTTTGAGGTTATCGACTGGCCCTCACAGTACCACTGCATCCTCAGACGTGTCGCGTTTGCTAGGTTCATGGAATAACCACACTATGCCTACCTGCAGATGAAAATGTCAGGTCCCAATGGCGTCATCATAGTCAACGGGAGCTTCGAGAGATCCGGCAGCTGTGACAGGGAATTCAACAAAATTTCCCAGTCCTTCGGCATGCAGGAAGAACTCGCGAGACTAAAGGAGTCGACAAACAACAGTCTGCCTCCCCTGAGCCGGCCAAGTTCGCCCGATCTATCTTTCGACTCATCGGTGCACACAAAGAAAGTGCAGGTTCACCCATCGGATCCCGCCAAGACGGCCCTCATCGCCAACAACTTGAGTCCCGCATAGGAACTCGCGCTCACCGAATTCCTCCGTGAGCACTAGGAAATCTTCGCTTGGTGTCCAACGGACATGACAGGAGTTCCCAGGGAATTCGCCGAGCATGCACTCAACATCAACCCAGACGCAAGGCCAGTCAAGCAAACAATCCGGCGATTATCTGAGCCACGAGCAAAGTCAGTCGGAATGGAGATCAACAGACTCCTCGACGCCAAATTCATACGCAAGATCAAGGAAAGCACTTGGCTCGCCAACACGGTGCTAGTGCCAAAAAAGGACATGGATATCTTGTGGATGTGCGTAGACTTCACCTCTCTAAATAAGCACTGTCCAAAGGATCACTTCCCGTTACCGCGAGTCGACCAGATCATCGACTCCACCGCGGGATGCGAGCGCCTCTGCTTCCTCGACGCCTAATCAGGCTATAATCAGATTCAAATGAAGGAGGAAGATCAAGAAAAAATAGCGTTTACAACGCCCTTCGGTGTGTTCTGCTACAAAACACAATGCCCTTCGGGCTAAAAAACGCAGGAGCCACCTACCAGCGGTGCATGCAGGCTTGCCTCAAGGATCAACTTGGTCGCAACATTCAAGTCTATGTCGACGATATAGTAATCAAAACCAAGGAGGAAGCCTCCCTAATCGACGATTTACGCGAAACCTTCGCCAACCTCGACCGCTACCGGATCAAGCTCAATCCGGACAAATACGCGTTCGGCGTACCATCTGGGTAACTACTCGGGTATCTCATCTCCGCGAGAGAAATCGAGGCAAACCCGAAGAAAATAAAAGCCATACTGGCCATGGAGAAGCCAAAAAATATAAGGGGCGTCCAACAGCTGGCTGGGCGAATCGCGGCCCTCAGTCGATTCATCAGTCAGATGGGTGAAAAGGCACTGCCATTCTACCAACTCCTCCACAAAGCTGAAAAGTTTGAGTGGACCAACGAAGCGCAGGAAGCATTCGAAGACCTCAAGCGCCTGCTATCCACTTCACCAGTACTGGTGGCCCCACGAGAAAGGGAACCGTTGTTGCTATATATCTCCGTCACAAACCAGGTGGTCAGCACAGTGCTCGTGGTCGAACGAGCCGAAGAAAACAAGGTCCACGGGGTACAGGGCCCAGTCTACTACTTCAGCAAGGTCCCACACCAACAAAATAGAGGTACCCGCACTACCAGAAGCTGGCATACGGCGTCTTCATGACCGCCCGACGACTGCGCCACTACTTCCAAGAACACCCAATCGTGGTGGTCAACGACACCCCACTGGGGCATATCCTCAATAACCCTGACGCCACGGGGCGAGTCGCGCTTTGGGGAATCGAATTGTCTCCACGAGACATCACATACGAAAAGCGCGACTCAATCAAGTCGCAAGTTCTTCCTGACTTCCTCGTGCACTGGATGGAGAACCAGCTCCCCAAAAACCAGATATGTCCTACCTCTGGACAATGCACTTCGATGGATCCAAGCGGAAGGACGGAGCAGGTGCAGGTGTCATACTGACATCGCCCCAAGGGGACAAGCTGAAATACATCCTGCGAATGCAGTTCACCACCTCCAACAACGAAGCTGAATACGAGGCCCTGCTACACGGGATGATGATGGCAAAAGCCTGCGGCGCCAAGAGGCTCATTATATACGGCGACTCCAAGCTGGTCATCAACCAAACAATGCATGAGTGCGACGCACTGAACGACAACATGATCACGTACCGCGACCTCTACGACACACTCGAAGGGGACTTCGACGGCTGTGAGTTGCGACACGTAGGTCGCGAAAGCAATGAAGAGGCGGACTCCCTCGCCAACATAGGCTCTACCTGTGCCCCCATACCACCTGGGGTATTTCTCGAGCGCATCTGCGAATGCTCCATCAAACCAAAGGCAGCAGAGAAGAAAAAAAGCGTAGCAACGGACTCGGGGGCTACGCCACCCAATGAGCCAATGGCACTCGACGACCTGGAGCTGGATACAGGACTCGAAGGACCAATGAGCGTCATGATGATCGAATCATCCTGGACTCAACTGTACATCACGTACCTCCTTAGCAAAAGGCTACCGGACGATTCGACTGATGCACGACACATCGTGCGGCGATCCAAGGCATTTGCTGTTATCAACGGCGAACTATACAAGCGCAGCATCACAGGAGTACTCCAGCGATGCGTCTCCACGGTCGATGGAAGAGCTGTTCTCCTCGACATCCATGAGGGAACCTGCGGACACCACGCCGGCAGTCGCGCCCTCGTGGCCAAAGCTCTACGAGCTGGGTTCTACTGGCCTACAGCCATGCATGATGCCAAGGACATCGTCCAGAAATGCAACGCGTGCCAGCAATTCACGGACAAGCCGCATGCACCCAGCGCAGAACTCCGGCCAATTCCATTGGCCTATGCAATGGGGACTCGACATGGTCGGCAAGCTCCCCAAGTCCTCACGAGGAGGCTACGTCTACCTCCTGGTCGCAGTCGACAAGTTCACCAAGTGGATAGATGCCATGCCAGTAACCAATCAATCAGGGCACAGTGCAGTCAAGTTCTTCGAATCCATCGTCTTCCGCTTCGGGGTGCCACACAGCATCATCACAGACAATGGAACGGACTTCACATCCAAGGAGTTCCAAGAATTCTGCAAAAACCTGGGGATCAACATCAGCTACGCCTCGGTAGCACATCCACAGACCAACGGTCAGGTCGAAAAGGCGACCGGGCTCGTCTGCAGCGGCATCAAGAAGCGACTCCTCCGGTCACTCGAACAAGCCGTGGGTTGCTGGCTAGACGAACTACAATCAGTACTCTGAAGCCTACGCGCAACTCCAAACAGTGCTACAGGCTACACCCCGTTCTTTATGGTGCACGGGGCTGAAGCGATGGTACCCACTGAAGTACGGTACAAAGCGCCGCGCGTGGTCGCTTACAGCGAGCAGGAGTCATCCCTTGCACTCGAAGACTCCATCGACCTCCTTGACGAGGCAAGGGAAATCACCGCGGAAAGATCAACGATCTACCAGCAGAACCTGCGCAACTACCACAGTAGGAGGCTACGCCCTAGATCCTTCGTCGAAGGCGACCTGGTCCTACGACTGAAGCAGCAAGGACATCTCAAGCTCGAGTCCCCCTGGGAGGGACCATACGTGATTACCGAAGTAATCCCAGGTGGCGCCTATCGGCTTCAAGACTTAGAGACAGGAGTCGCATACTCCAACCCTTGGAACATCGCCCAGCTGCGACGCTTCTACCCTTAGTCATTTTTTACTTTTACGATGCAAATAAGGACACTTAGCCACACATTGTACTTCGTACTGTCTCACGAATAAATAAAGCTAAGTGCCCCAAAACTCTGTGTTCTCCTTTATTTTTCTGTAACTTATCCACTCGGGCTCTGCGCCACCCAATACACATCTTTTCTACGAACTAAAACGCGATATCCTGAGTAGCTGGCACATCAATCGAAACCCTTAACACACATCAACCCAGTTGCAACGCACCTAACAGGTTGACAAGGGACTGAGATAAGCGCATGGCCAGGCTAACGAAAAGGACTCGCATAGTGCAACGCACTCACAAAACATACACGCTAACAAGCTCTGTATACATCATCAACAATCAATTATGCACATCATTACATATGAACTTTACAACATTGGTATGCTTACGTGCAGGATACAAGCTAAACTACTATTGCAACAAGAGAACATTGGTCTGCTCCTCGAAGAAGTCGACGATCTCCTCCGCTGGGCGGTCCACCGCCTGATAATGCGGCACCATATTCCAAGTAGAACCCGCTGATGGCGCAGGTGGACCAGCCGCAATTGCCGCAACGTCTATATCAGGCCTATGCAGTCGCACCAGCGATAGAGCGGCCTTGGCATCAGCCACCAACTGCTGTATTACACACTCGCGAACCGCAGCCAGGTCTTGGAACTTGGCAAGGAGGGCAAGCAGGCTCGATGGCGCAACATCCAGCGGAAACATCGTCCGATAAATGTTCTTCAAGCAAGACTGCGACTTATTCAGGAAGTGTAGCACTCGTGATGCACGATCCTGCAGGGTCGCCAGTGCGACTGCACGACCAGAAGTATCCACTCTATTGAAGTTGCTCTTGGGTCAGATCATGCATGCGAATGGCAACCCTATCCTTCTCATCCTGCGGATGACGCGCGCTTACAACTACACAAAGCAGTAAACGGAAGTGTGAAGACAGCACACCATGGCGAGTGACTATAAGGAAAAGATAAGAGTAAGCAAGCTAACATTTAAATTGGTCGCCTAGATGCGTCACCTTCCCCAAGAGATATTGTTCTCGGGCGGTGGCCTTATCTGCCTTCAATTTCCATACATCCGCATTACCGCAGAGTACGGACAATTCACGCTCCAACTGCTTCACGCGATCACGAAGTCACGAGAGCGGAGATAGCTCATCCACCCTTGAGCGCGACGGTGCCACAGTATCATCAAGGGGTGGCGAATCCTGAGGTTCCCTCAAAGGATCACTTGATGTGCCCTATCACAAGCCAAGCAAGAAGCAAATAAGAAGACCAAATTGATGCACAGACAAAAGATTCGAGTGTATTCAAGATTAACAAAAAAAAGTATCAGCAGATACACTCGCCAAAGGCATGTTCTTGACAAAAGACATAGGATATTCAACTATTACAAAGCTACTGAGGAGCAACTGTTTCTTCGACTTGAACTTTGGCTTTGGGGGCCTCATCGAGTCCGTGGCGGTATCAGATGCCACTGACTTTCCGCCGGCCCCTGACGCCGCAGCCTTTGCCGTCTTCTTGGCCCGCTGCAACTCCTCAGAGTACTTTGCAACTGTGTCGATCAGTTGCGGCCCATACTTGCCACAAGCAGTCGCGAAAGGAGCAAAGACTACCTGCTGGTTGTCTGCGCTAACAGGCATCGCCCTTGAGACCGCCGCAGGATCAATTTCGACTCCATGGGCCTGCACCATAGCGAGTGACATCGACGCACTAGCTGCACGGAGCGAGTTCTTGAAGCTCGTAGAGACGCCCCCGGCAAAAGACTCCACCAGCTCGTCCATGTTCTCGATCAGCTCAGCCTTGGGCACCAGCTCCTCCCAGAGGCGACTGAGCACACCCTTGGCCTTGGAGAGTATATCTTGCACGGCGGCACTGTGGTCCTCGACTACTGATAGAGCACCCGCCAAGGCATCATCACGACGGAGAGCCTGCGGGTCGAAGCTCAAATCGCCAGCATTTGTGCATAAACCCACACATGGGTACGAAAGTCAGCGCCAATGACAAATTCGAACAGAGAACAATAATGATATCCAAACAAGGTACCTGAGAGATCCTTGGCAATCGAAAAAAGCTGTTCTTCGAACAACTTCTCCCTAGCTGCAATGGAGGCACGCAGGTCCTCTTTGCGCTTCTATGCCTTGTCATGCGCCGCGATTGCCTCATCGCGGCTCTTCATAGCCGCGGCGAGCGTCTTCTCCATGGCGGCGACGTCGCGCAGAAGGGCATTATGTTCATCTACAAAACAAAACAAAAGGGATTGACTATCAGTCGACCACATAACAACGATGCAGAAGAAGAAAAAGTAAAGAGCACTTACTTTCTACCACGCAATGGCGCGTATCCAGCATTGCATGCTGGCGACCCATTGTGAGCACTTGCTCCGCCAGGTGGGCGGCTTCCTTCACAAGGAGCTATCGCAAAAAGGAAAAAAGAACAAAAGATCAACAGAAGCCATAAATAAAATCAACTACAACATCAGAAAAAGAGATACTACACTTACATGATCCTCTAATGACTCCAAAGTTGATTGGTGTGCAGTCATCCGGGCAACCATCCGATGATCCCCATTGTGTGGAGAGCTGGATGAGTTGTGCCCGGAGTGGGCCGCCAATGGAAGAGAAGGAGCACGCTCAACTTCTTTCTTGGCCCTGGAGGTCGCGACTCCAGATTCTTTCAAAAATTGGACGTCGCCAGAAGATGACGACGCCTGCTGACTACAAGATTAAACCAGCATCAAGAAAGGTCGACTCTAGAGAAGAACCAAAAAGAAAGATTCAAATACTTACCAATCAAACTTGTCAAAGTCAAAGGTTGGTTCCCCCGACTCTGACGAGGACTCCGTTGGCAGTCGCATCTTCTTGCGAGAAGATGGCGCCACGGCACTCACAGGAATGGTAGGGATTGGCGACTCCGCACCAACGCCTGCACCTTCTGGAGTCGAAGGAGACGACGCGTCAGAATCCTTGCTGCGCGAACGCTTGTGAGTATCCGGACTATCCGACTCGGGGGCTTCCTCCTCCACATCAGATGGGACGGTCGACTCCGACTCGTCCTCTTCCAAGGCTTCACGAGGAATAACCCCCTCAGGAAGAGGGGGCATACAGGGTGACACCACCCAATCCTGCATACAGACCACAATTCAGCACAAAACAAAGAAACAGCAAAGAAGCAATCAACAAACTAAGCTACTACGTAGCACAACTGTACCTCAGGAGGAGGGTTAACAGCATCGAACGGAGGAACGACTGGTTCACTGGGGAGCACATCCTTGACAGTGTACTTGGTCACCAGTCGAACCCTTTTATCTACCTCACTCGCGGGCATGCCATTGGCAGACACGTGAGTGACATCGTCAGCGCCAGCCCACTAAAACATGGGGTGGACTCTGGCCTGCAGGGGCTGGACGCGACGGCGCAGCCACGTGCGAATGAGGGTGCAGCCTCCCTCCATTTTGCCTATGCGACTCTCGAGGTCGCAGACGCGCTCATACAACACATCTGTCTCCGCGGACTCGCCGGGCATGACCACATTCTTCCAGGAGCGCCTTCTCTGGCACGGCATCTCGGGGTTGAAGGGTGCGAGTCCGAAGTGTTCTCCGCCAGCCTTCTCATCGCGGACGTAGAACCACTTGTCCCTCCACCCTTGGACAGACATCTCCAACTTGATGCCGAAGTATGTGGCGGATGGATCGACGTGGATTCCGCAGCCACCTACATCATAGACTACGGAGCCAGGCGCCGATTGCCGCTTCAACTTGAAGAGGCGCTTGAAGATGCCGAAATGCGGCTCGATTCCGAGCCAGTACTCGCAAAGAGTGATGTAGCAAGCTACATGGAGGATGGAATTGGGGGATAGCTGATGGAGCTGGAGCCCGTAAAAGCAAAGAAGGCCCCTGAAGAAAGGATGCAGGGGCAACGAGAGGGCGCGAATGATGAATGCTAGGAACATCACTCGAAAACCGGCAGGAGGAGAGGGGGTTACCTTGCTACTGGGAACACGCGCGTCGGAGACTGTGGCGGACAACACTCCGTCTTGGCGAAGAAGACGAAGATCCGAGGACTTGATCATAGATGGGCGCCACGCGCCATTCGTGATGCGGGTGCCCGTGCCTTTCTTCTTCCCACCGGCGGCGGTGCTGGTGCCCGCAGCGGCGGAGCCACCCTTCTTCTTCGTCGCAGCCGTGGCAGCCGCGGAATCGGTCGCATCACCTCCTTTCTTCTTCCCCATTACGCGGCGGCGATGCAACCGGAGGAAGTAGCTGGGAAATGTGCGGAGCTGGTCCAGCGCCGCTGAGGGCAAAGAGCGCAGCGAAAACAGAGGAGCAGCGGCAATGGCGATGAAGGCAAAGGATGAATGGAAGTAGATGTGAATTTTACCATCGCAGCGTCACTACTTAACCCCTGGAAGATGCAATCCAACGGCTCAGAAAAACCCTACCAGACGCGTGGCGTTCATCGTGCTCGACATGTGGAGGAGCCGAAACAAGAACCTTCCCCCCACTACTCCCATTGCATGCGGAAATCGAGGAGGCGCAGTTAAAATAAAGATTACGCATGCCCGGTCAAATCAGAGTCAGGAAGCGGGACCCACCGCTCGTCATGTCCCGTCAAACTCGCTCACGCGGACAACTGAGGTCATGAAATCGTCAGCACTGACATCATCAAGAACTACGCAGCAGAATACTTCGACTACTTTAGTCCTCGCTCGAATCTTTGACTCCACCAAGCACTCGGGTGCTACTCCCATAGGGAGCGTTGGTCGCGCACCCTACGATTTTTCTTTTTCTTTTGCAAGAACATGAACAATCAAAGAAAAACCCAATCACTCGAAACAAGGTTCGACTATGGGCATGGGTTACTCCCATACGGAGCGCCAGAAGCAAAATCGACTGAAACAAGCAAACAAAAGACGACATCAGTCGCAAAAGTTCTTTAGTCCCTGCCTGAGTCTTCGACTCAACCAGGCACTCGGGGGCTACTCCCATAGGGAGCGCTGGTCGCACACCCTATGTTTATTTGTACAAAGTACTATGTGTTGATAACGTCCACACTCGAAGTTTATGGCGACACCGCCTCATAATTTTTCCCTACAAAGAGACTGCGTCTCCTGGGTCACCCGAATCGTCTCCGCGATGATAAAATTCGGATGCCACGCTTACAGCGTGAAGATAAGACCTGAATAAGGCCTGGCAACGCATTTGCTGCACACTACCAGAAATATATCCGTGCCTACAGGTACGATGAACATGCCTTGACGGACGCGTCGAGTGCTCACACCCATACACTGGAATTCGACTCCTTTAAGACCTCCACGGCGTGAGTCGAATTACACCAGCATTTTTCCAGATTCGAGTCCAGGGACTCGAGTTCGAGTAGATGGTGTTGTTTTACCCTAAGGTAGTTAACTGATACCGGTACATCAGTTAAATTAGGCACGCACATCAACAATCCCTATGCCATAAACAAAGCAATCGAAAAACATACCCAATCATGCACTCGAAGGCTTCATAAAGTCTCCAGTCGAATCTGCGATTCCACTGGACACTCGGGGGCTATTGACATGGGTATACCCTATAGGTACTCGAGCTTGGTATATACGGCCTGAATACGTAGAGGCCCACGGTGTCGCGAAGGCCCAAATGAAGAACTCGAGTAACCTATGGACTCTCGATTGCTTGAAGAACAAGAAGAAGCTAAAGATAGAAAGTTCAAAGGGGAAAACCCTAACCTATAACCGACTCGACCTGCTACCCGAGACCTATCCTATCTATATAAAGGCTAGGAGGGGGCGGCGAGGAGGACACACGCAGCCCTAGTTTCCACAACCCTCGCCAGATTGCATCTGCGCACCATTGTAATCTTCGATTCCTTTGATAATTCCACGAGCAGACAAGCAGGAGTAGGGACCTCTACGAGGCCTAAACCTAGGTAAATCTTCGAGTCCCCTGTGTGCTTGTTTGCTAGCCGATAGATGTCTCCAGCGCTTCCTCCTTCTCCAAAACCCAAGTCCATAACAATGGGCATTGATGAGTTAAACCCTCGTCACCTACTATAGTCAATATATGATTTATAACGAGTTGTTAATAATTTGATTATCATAGTTGTGGTTCCATATTCTTACGTATGAACATTTCTATCTTCGAAAGCCCTAAACCACGTAAAACTTGCAATTGATAAATTAGAGGCGTCTAGTTTAGATTGTTGCTGGGCAAGTGTCATGATATGGTCATGTTATAATTTGTACTATGGATTGATACTCTTGGAAATTATAACATACCAAAGTGTATGTTCCGTAGACCTTGGACTTACACATATAGGAATAATAAAGATCATACCACAATGTACATTGCACATGATAGTGATCAAGTTCAAGAACCATATCATATCACTTTTTGCATATGAAGTTTGTTTGCATCTTAATTGCTTGTTTTGGTGCTTTAGTAGCATTATAAGATGATCCCTCATATAAATATCAAGATAAGAATGTGTTCTTCCTTGAGTATACACGTTAATAAAGTTCGTCGTTTCGAGACACCATGTGATGATCGTGTGTGATAGACTCTACGTTCGTATACAACGGGTGTAAGACAATTTTGTACACGCGAATACCAAGGTTCTTACTTGGTGAGCCTAGCATGTACAAACATGGCCTCGGAACACGAATCGAAAGGTAAAGTATGAGTCATATGTTGGTTGATATGATGACCATCTAGATGCTCGCCTTTGAAGCTACACCAACTCACGTGATGGTCGGTCTTAGTATAGTGGATTTGGTTCATGTAATCACTAAAAAGACACGAGGGATGTTGTTTTTGAGTGGGAGTTTATTCGTAATTTGGATTAGTTAAACTCGATCACTAGTAGAGAAAGGTTTACGGATAGATTTATTATTAGTGGAGCATTTTTTTAATATGCTCCACTAATAATTATCAGTGGCGCATTTAAAGATATGTTCTACTGATATTTTGTTTAACCAATGGCACATATTGACAAAAATGCGCCACTGATAATGTGGGCCCGGTACCCCGGAGGGCTGTGGACCAAATGTCAATGGCGCATATGCCCACATGCGCCATTGATATATCCACGCCAATGGTGGATCTTCCTCAAAATGCGCCATTGATAAATTGTGAGCCCAACCTGGACCCCACCACTTAGAAAGGTGGCATGATTATCAATGACGCACATTGGAGATGTGCCACTGGCATTTTTTGCCAATGGCGCATTTTGCGAAATATGCGATACCGATAAATTCGTGTGTATGGATATTGAAGTTTATGTGACTAATATTTTTTAAAATATTAAAGTAAATGGACTTGCAAATGGATATCCTTGTTTTAAATAGATTTGTGTATGTTAAACTTAATTACTATTTATTAAAAATATACTAGATAGCATTAAGAAAATATTAATGACAAGTACTAAAAAAAATTAATGACAAGTATTAAAATATTAAAACAATATTAATGACAAGTATTTTGGAACATATTAAAAATATATTAATGTTAAACTTTATTACTTCCACAAGTATTTTGGAACATATTTTGTAAAATATTAAAAAAAATTAATGTTAAACTTAATTACTTCCACAAGTATTTTGGAACATATTTAATTTGTAAAATATTTTAAAAAAATTAATGTTAAACTTAATTATTTCCACGAGTATTTTGGAACATATTTAATTTGTAAAATATTAAAAAAATGAAACAATAAAATTATGAGGCAACCAAGATTCGATCGATGCCCCAAGATTTGCTAGCACGGCTCGGCAGCCTATCACTACGGTAGGCTTGTGTTGTTGTCATATATGAGGGCATCGTCATATTTGGCTAAGGCCTCGTTTCAATAGCGTATATTGGCCAATATACATCACAGATGTTTGACACTTAGCCAAAAATATCGGTCGACCTCTCCCTTTCTTCTCACTCTCACGCGCGTGAAACCCTAGCTAGCGCGCGCCCTGCTGCCCCCGCCGCTGGTGAGCCTCCCCAACCCCTCCCCTCCCCCTCCCTTCCCCTGATCTCGACCTTCTCGTGTCTCCTCCACCAGGAGCACAGTCCGCGAGGAGGAGGAGGAGCACCAGGCGCCACCCCTCGCCCTAGCCGGCAGGTTCCCTCCGTCGCTGCCCGGTCACCCACAGGCCCGGCCCTCCCCTCTGACGCCCCCTTCTAGTTCGACGTTGCAGCTCTCCCGCGTCAGATCGATCGCCCCCCGCCTCTTCTTCGCCTGCGACAGAGTCATCGACATGCAGGAACCACAGCGTCACGGTGGCCTATTCGCCAGCACAAGCGTGCACCGGTAGGACCATGTGTGATGCCCCATCGAACTCGATGCCCGCGTTGCGCGCGTGGCCGTGGCGGTTCGGTGCGGCAGTCTTCACACCAGCCGTGGCGTAGAATAGCTCGCGGTCTCCAGCATGGCTGCGTCTCCTACACGATTTGCTCCACCACCGACCTGCCTACACAGGACTGCTGGGCGGGTTCCCTATGGCCTGTGTCGTCGCCACCATCCTCTTCTTTCTGATGATGGTGGCCACCATCCGCAGGACAGCGTAGGTGAGACGAACTCCTTGATCTACTCCTTTGCCTTTCCTGTCACTGCAATTTTTTGTTACTAGTAGGACCGGCTGCATCGATCCCATTGAAAAAAAATCGATTTTGTTTAGTTGTAGGCAAGGAAGATCGATGCATGTAGTTTTTGCATAGTTTGGAAAAGCTGATGTGTACTATGGTGACTCTAGATATTCACTTAGTATTATAGCTTGGATTTATGCACAAATTTCAGAAGTTTTGATGCATAGTAGAATTTTTGGTTCTGTTCTTTAGATTGCAGCGAGCAAAAGAATAATTAAGGGGTTGTGTGTTGCTGGGAAATTTGAACCATTTGTTGCAATTGTTGGATTGCCGACTTGTTTGAAAGTGAAAACTGTAGAGTAGTGCAGTGTTACGATGTTGACTGGTTTCTTGACAACAGGTAGTTGTTAGAGCTAAATTCTTGCACTTGGAAAGATAGAAACTTTGAATTCCATGGAATGTGGTATAGATCCATTAGTACAATATGTTTATGTTTGAACAGTCACAATTAGTCCTATTCTGAAGGTAGGAGGTGTTGTTGTTACTTCCATATGGTTAATGCACTGCAGCATGTAAAGATTATGTGTTGGCAGCTAATATCATGTTATTTTGTACATGTACGGGAGCGAATTTGATGACCAGATTCATATGTTACACAATGATTTTGTGGGAACTTGGGTTCAGTGCATTCTGGAAATAAAAACCTGGGTTCATGCTCTTGATGTGGCTTTGTTTTGTAGGGTGTGTCCGGTCTTATGCACCAGACTGATTTAGTGGTCAAATGTGAGGAAGTTCCTCTCTCTTGTATCTGGGATGGGGCTGCCAGGATTGAGCGTGAATGATCTTGAGGAGGTGAGGTTGCACTACTCTGCCATGACAAGTTGTTATATGATCTAATTCCAATGCTAGTAGTGTTGATGTGGTCAATCTTTGTTTGTAATAGATTGTTTGTTTACTGAATGATTTGACTATTTGCTTGATCATCACATGTAAAAGTATAGAATCATTTTACTTTGGGCGGTGGTATGAAGAAACCATGCTGGTATTATAATCCAGTGGCACTCTCTTGCAAAAAAAATGCTTGGATCTATTTCGGAGTAGGTTCTATTTAGCCTTTTGGAAATCTATCATTTTTTGTATGTAATCCTGGTATGTGTTGTGAAACATGTTCACTGCATGGATGCTAAAGCTTGGGGTGTTCCATATTTCTTTACCAAGAACCTTTTAATTCTTTCTATTGCATGATATAGTACTTATATGTCTTGTGTATAGAGATGCCGACGAGCTACGTGGTGTATAGAGGGAGGGTCCCAGGAGTCTACGACGAGTGAGAGGATTGTCACAAGCAAGTGAACAAGTTCAGTGGCAACAAATACAAAGGTTACCCGACGAGAGAGCAGGCGGAAGCTAGGTCGAGGAACCACCTCCTTGGAGAGCAGAGAGACAGGAACCGGATGAAGACCTTGATGATCGTGCTCCCCGTCTTTCTCATCACCGGCATTGCGGTTGTACTCTACTCGGTCCTTTAGTAGTTTAGGACTTGGATAATGATGATGATCTTGTAATGTGTAATATATGAGATGCCGATCAACTTGTTGTAGACTTGTATAATATTCGGGCACTTGTCACTATGTCGGGTTCTAATTGATGTGATGATGTATAATTCTATTTGTACTATTATCTCTGTTTCTATACTACTGTGTACCTGTATAAATACATGTATATGTACTTGTATAAGTAGTTATATAAATACCCGAGAGCCCTGTATTCTGTATACCTGTACAAAACATCAGTGGCGCATCATTTATTCAGCCAGTGGCGCATCATTTATTCAGCCAGTGGTGCATACAACATCAATGGCGCATTTGGAAATATGCTCCACTGGTAAAACATCAATGGCGCATATTGAGGATGCGCCACTAGTTGTCCCACTATCAATGGCTCATATTGGATATGCACCATTGATACTTAATTACCAATGGCGCAACATTAGTGGCGCATTCCATATGCGCCATTGATAGCAAAAAATATGCTCCACTGATAAGCAATTATCCACTAGTGGATCTATCATAAACTTAGTCTAAATAAACTTTACAAATTCTTTTGTAGATGGCACCACCTGCTTTTACTTTCAATGTGTTCATGGAGAAAGACAAACTTGCAACGAATGCTAGCAACTTTACCAACTAGGCCCTGGACTTGAGGATTCTCCTCACTTCTGCATAGAAGCAATATGTGCTAGAAGCGCCGTTAGGCCCCCCCGCCTCCTAATGATGCCCCTGACGAGGTAAAGAATGGTTATTTGACTCGTCAGGAGAACCACAATATGGTTCATCGTGGCATACTGTATGGGCTAGAGCCGGAACTCTGAAAGCATTTCGAGAATGGCAATGCCTTTGATACCATGGGTGAATTGAAAATGATTTTCGATACCCATGATGCCGTAGAGAGTTATGATGTTTCAGAAAAGTTATTTAGCTGCATGATGGAGGAGAACAACTTCATTAGTGAGCACATACTCAAAATGTCTGGGTATGCCGATAAGCTTGTGTTCTTGGGAATAACGATTCCCATTGACTTAGGCATACATCGTGTTCTCCAATATCTTCCACCAAACTATAAGAGCTTTGTGATGAACTATAACATGCAGGGCATGAAGAGACTCTCCTCGAGCTTCTGTCAATGCTTAAGACTGCTGAAGTGGAGATTAGGAAAGAACATCAAGTGTTGATGATCAATAGGACCACTAGTTTCAAGAAAGACAAGAATGGTAAATAGAAGGGTAACTTCAAGAAGGGTGGCAAATATATTGTTGCGCCTGAGAAGAAGACCTGGGTTGGACCTAAGTCTGAGACCGAGTGCTACTTTCGTAAGTGGACTAGCCACTTGAAGCACAACTGCCCCAAGTATTTGGCAGATAAGAAGGCGGACAAGATGAATAAAGGTATATTTGATATACATGTTATTGATGTGTACTTGACCAGTACACGTAGTAGCACCTAGGTATTTGATACCGGTTTGGTTGCTAATATATCTAACTCGAATCAGGGGCTACAGAATAAGTGACAACTAGCAAGGGATGAGGTCATGATGCGTGTCGGCAATGGATCAAAGGTTGATGTGATCGCTGGCGGAATGCTGCCTCTCCATCTACCGTCTGGATTAGTTATAAACCTAAACAGTTGTTATTTGGTGCCTACGCTGAGCATGGACATTGTATCCGGATCGTGTTTATTGCAAAGTGGTTGTTCGTTTAAATCTTAAAACAATGGTTGTTCGATTTATATAGATAATAACTTTTATGGTCATGCACCTATGATGAATGGTTTATTTCTGTTGAATTTCGATAGTAGTGATACACATATTCACAATGTTGATGCTAAAAGGATTAAACTTGATAATGATATATCTGCATATATGTGGCACTATTGTCTAGCTAGGTCATATTGGCGTAAAACGCATGAAGAAACTCCATTCTGATGGACTTTTGTAATCACTTCATTTTGAATCATTTGATACATGTGAACCATGCCTTATGGGCAAGATGACTAGAACCCCGTTTTCTGGTACAATGGAGCGAGCGACAGATTTGTTGGAAATCATACATACTGATGTATGTGGTCCAATGAGCGTGTCGGCACGAGGTGGATATCATTATTTTGTTACTTTCAGGAATGATTTAAGTAGATATAGATATATCTATTTGGTGAAACAAAATTCTGAAACCTTTGAAAAGTTCAAGGAATTTCAGAGTGAAGTGGAAAATCATCGTAATAGAAAGATTAAATTTTTGCAGTCTGACCGTGGAGGTGAGTATCTAATTTACGAGTTTGACACACACATGAGAGAGTGTGGAATAGTTTCACAACTCACGCCTGCCAGAACACCACAGCGTAATGGTGTATCCGAGCATCATAATCGTACCTTATTGGATATGGTTCGATCTATGATGTCTCTGATTGACTTGCCACTTTGATTTTGGGGTTATGCACCGGAAACCGCCGCATTCACTTTAAATCGGGCACCTTCTAAATCCGTTGAAAAGACACTATATGAATTATGGTTTGGAAACAAACCTAAGCTGTCATTTCTTAAAGTTTGGGGATGCGATGTTTATGTGAAGAAACTTCAACCTTATAAACTCGAACCCAAAGCGGAAAAATGCATCTTCATAGGATACCCTAAAGAAACAATTGGGTATTCCTTCTATCGCAAATCCGAGGGCAAGGTTTTCGTTGCCAAGAATGGATCCTTTATAGAGAAAGAGTTTCTCACGAAAGGTGTGAGTAGTCGGAAGGTAGAACTCGAAGAGGTTATTGAACCTTCTCTTCATGAAATGACAAGTGGCGCAGTGCCGAAAGTTGTTTCGGCATCGACTTCACCGAATGAAGAAGGAACTAATGATAATGATCATGAAACTCCGAAAGAGGACACTACCGAACCTCGTAGGTGAAGCAAGACACGTGCAACTCCTGAACTATACGAAAATCCTGTCGTGAATTTCATGGTAGATGGAATTGATGACCCTGCGACGTATGAAGAAGCGATGGTGAGCCCGGATTCCAACAAATGGCTAGAAGTCATGCAATCCAAGATGGGATCCATGTACGAAAACCAGGTTTGGACCTTGGTGGACTTACCTCACGACTGAAAGGCTGTTGAGAATAAATGGATTTTCAAGAAGAAAACTGATGCTGATGGTAATGTGACCATCTATAAGCTCGACTTGTCACGAAGGGGTTTCGACAAATTTAAGGAGTTGACTATGATGAGACTTTCTCACTCATAGCGATGCTAAAGTCGGTTAGGATTATGTTAGCAATTGCTGCATATTTTTATTATGAAATTTGGAAGATGGATGTCAAAACTACGTTCCTCAATGGTAATATTGAAGAAGAGTTGTATATGATACAACCAAAGGGTTTTGTCCTAAGGATTCTAACAAGGTATGCACACATCAGTGATCCATCTATGGACTGAAGCAAGCATCCTAGAGTTGGAATCTCCACTTTGAAGAAGTGATCAAAGAGTTTGGATTTGTCCAAACTTACGGAGAGGCTTGTATGCTATTAGTAGGAATCTCCGCTTTGATGCTATGTACAATACCAGATGTGGCACATGATATTAGTTTGACTAGTAGGTACCAATCTGATCTAGGTTCGAAACACTATATAGCGGTCGAGAATATCCTTAAGTACTTAAAAAGGACTAAGGATATGTTTCTTGTATATAGAGGTGAAGAAGAGCTAGTCGCTAAGTGTTCTGTCGGCACTAGTTTTGACACCTATCCGGATGACTCTAAGTCTCAATCCGGATACGTATTTATCATCAATGGAGCAGCAGTTAGTTGGAGGAGCTCCAAACAACCTGTGGTAGCAGGATCAACAATGGAGGCAGAATATGTTGCTGCTTCAGAAGCGGCACAGGAAGAGGTTTGGATGAAGGAGTTCATAAATAAATTGGGTGTGGTTCCTAGTGTGTTTCACCCAATGGTGATCTATTGTGACAACAATGGAGCCATAGCTAATGCCAAGGAACCAAGGTCTCACAAGAATTCCAAGCATATCAAGCGACGGTTTCACTCCATCCACGAGCATATCAAGGATGGAGATATAAAGATTTGTAAAGTGCATACGGATGTGAATGTGGCAAATCCGTTGACTAAAATACTCTCCCTAGGGAAAAACATGATCAACGCCAGAACTCCATGTGTTAGATTCCAACTAATAAATAGATGTTTATTTTGCATGATATAATTGTATTGATTGGAAACGGTAATACATGTGTGTTTAATAAATAAATAAAGGGTTCCTAGTTATGCCTCTCTTATAAACTAGCTCATTGATTGACAAGATGATTAAGGTTTCCTGATCATGGACATTGGATGTTGCTAATAACAAGGTCACAACATTGGTGGAATGTTGTGATGAACATTCATCCGAAGAATAGCAATACGATCAAAGTCATTGTGTTAAAATTTCTATGACATCATACAAAGTAACTTTAGTCCTTATACCATGAGATCATCTCAATCACTAACACCAGAAGAGTAACTTGATAACATCAAATGTCACACCATAACAGGGTGACAATAAAGGTGGGTTTAGATACTTGGAAAGTGTTATATAGAGGCACATGGATCAAGAGTGGGATTTGTCCATCCCGATGATGGAGAGATATACTCTGGGCCCTCTCGCTGATATCACACTGATGTAGCTTGCAAGCAAGTGATAAGATCACTAGAATGTTATATCACAGGAACGAGAAAAGAGTACTTGTCGGTAATGAGATCAAATTAGGTATGGGGACACCAGTGATCCAATCTCGGACATATAATATATCGTGAGACAAAAGGATTTAGTTACAAACTTTAAAGATTCACACGATCATTGGAGTCATCGTTGAATATGTGGGAGTCAGTACAGATCTCCAGGTATTGCTTCTGATTATTGATCAAAGAGGGCTCTCGATCATGTCTGCATTATTTGCGAACCGTAGGGTGACACACTTTAGGGATACTGACAACATTTAGGACAAAATATGTTTTAGATAAAGATTATGAAAGCACTTGAATCATTTCGATGGAAACCAAAATTGTTTTGGGTGAAATTGCAGAAACTGGTTCTGCATGTGATATTGAAATGTTACAGGGGGTTTTATGTGAATGTTTGTTAATTAAATAAATTAACAAAATTCTGAATAAAATAAATAAAATATTTTTATTAAATGAGATCTTGCATTAAATTTGGTGGAAATTTAATGGAGGTGAGTGGAATTTTGATTGGAGGCATATTTATGTGTGTGGGAGCTCCACGCATATGAATGATGGAAGATGTGGGATCACCTCCATGGCCACCGGCCATGGGAGGGGTTGCCACCTCTCCCTATAATAGACCTCCTCTCCTCCTCTCATCACACACCTCCTCGTGATGGATCTCTCTCCTCCTCTAGAATTATCCTCCCATGGTCTCGAATTAGCGAGATACATGTTCTTGGTGGCTTTGTCTAAAAGGAGTTGATGCTTCCGCTACATCGCTAGAGCAAGGACGCGGAGGTTGTCAGAGGACCGGACGTGTGTGTGATCACGGATGCACTGCTGAGTTGCGGTGTTGGACTTCCTCACGATCTTGAGATCGACAAGCGAACGACTACATCATCCACGAGTCCAACCTCGTTACACTTTGTCGCTCGTCAAGGGTATGTTCTATATGGATGTATATCCACCCATTGATTGTATCTAGGTATACAGATCTTGGTTCTTAGTAGTTCACATCGTAGATTTTTTTTTGTTTTCTATGCTGCAAACCCAACAATTAGGTATAACACAATTAATGTGGATTTTCTGGGCCAACAATGTCAGACACTCACACTAGACTTGAGGCCGATGGATTCTTGACCTGAGCATGCGCAGGGTGACCAAAGCACGAGATGACAAGAACTTACGCTTTATTTATAATAGTACCAAAGCCTAACTTACACTTGGCCTATATTTTTCGTTCATCCCCTTTATATGTGTAACATCTCTGCGATTATATATCTATTACCATTCCAAACGATTTTTTTCATTTATCCTTCAAAAGGGAAAAAATTTCAATGGTACAAAACAAGAGAAGATTTTTATCATTGCAGTTTACACTTACTTTTTCTTAAAATAGAGATGATACCTCTGGAATCTTCATCTAAAAGATGCACGCTGCCTTCTTTATTTATTATTCAACAAAGCGCGACAAAGAGAATACAAATGTCAACCTGAAGCCACCTCACCAATGACACCAATCGCAACACCTATAATCGTATTGAGGGTTATCCATGTCAGTGAAGGAGATATGCCAATAATAAAGATGTTTTAGTTGAAATATCTCATTAGTTTGTAATACTTTTGTATCACGCTAGAACTATATTAAGTGGAAAAATTAATACATGTGTGGTATATAAACAAATCGGGTCCCTGGTATCCTCTAGACTAGTTTGTTGGGCAGCCGTTGATCGAGTTTTCCCGATCATGTACTTTACCATGTCAACAGACAACAAGGTCACTTATGAAGTGATGGATAACACCCAACCCAAGTATCGCAACATGATCTAGTCACAAAGTTCAACATTGCAATATCTAGCAAAGCTTAGTGACCTAGTGCTTCGATCGTGAGATAATATTAATCACGGTATCCCGGGGCTTGTTTGACCACATCAACTGTCATGTTTGTATCTGGGTGACCATAAAGATGTGCGTCAAGTATTCTAGAGGAACTTTTGAGGCCTATGTATCAAGACCAGGATTTGCCCATCCGAGTGATGGATAAATACCCTGGGCCCACTCGGTGAGATTACATCTACAAGTTTGCAAACATGTGACTAGGTCACGAGGATGTAATATCACGGGAACAAGTAAATGTGTTTGTCGGTAACAAGATTGAATTAGGTATGTAGATACCGAAGATCAAATCTTGGACAAACTAGGTATCGTAGAACAAAGGGAATCAAACTTGACGTTCAAGGTTCAAGCGATCAAGTTAATGTGGAATGCATGGGGGCCTGATACAGCCCAACATATGGCAATCACCATTGGCCCACATCATGCTACAACAACCATTCCTACAAAGTTCAATTCCTTCCATCTCTTAACTTCTGTTGGTTATCATGTGAATGGAATCATACTTGAGACAAATGCCGATTGTATGACTAGGCCCATGACCATGATGCCAAGAGGAGGAGACAAGGATTCCCTAGGAGCCAAGACACCCAAGCAAGAGGCTTGGAAGAGGAGAAGGAAGAAGGAGCTGAAGCAGCACCGGAGTCTCCAGCCCCGCCAGCCCGGAGTCTCCGCCAAGGACCGGAGTCTCCGCCCTAGCGTACCCGGAGTCTCTTCCATGCCATGACCGGCCCTGCGTCTGCAAGGTTCTGGTGTCAGACTAGAGTCTTCTCCCCCAAATTGGAGTCTCCACTCTAACCCTGAATCTTCGCCCATCCGCACCCAAAGTTTCCGCCCGCGCCTCGACCCACCTACATATGCAAGTTTATGGATTCATGCAAGGGCAGTTCATCGTGCTACCCTGACATCGGAGTCTCCGTCTCTGCGAGATTGGAGTCTCCACCCCCAGAGTTTCCGCACCCCATAATCCGGAGTCTCCGGCCCTAACCAAGTTTTCACCTCTTTTCCTTTTTGACTGATTCCCTTTTGACGTTTGTGTTTTGTGTGCGTGTCTATCATCTAACAAATCTTCCATAATAACGCCTCGCGCTCGACATCGACACCACGAAACTCGAACCATCCTCCACCAATGGTTGCAAGTACGACATCACTACAAGGTATAACTTGCACCACCATTATTAACCCCCTTTCTTCCTTTGTGTGTTACCTAACCAATCGTGCAATATCACTACAAGGTATAGCATAGAAAGAAAAGAGATATACTAAAAAAAGATACCAATACAAAGAGATTCCAAAGCTTCTAAGCAAGAGTGCAAGCAAGAGGAAGGCAAGCATGCAAATCCGTTGCTTCTCAATATTTGTGCAAATGGGCTACGGTCTCTCCTAGCGTTGGCACAACACTGAGCATTAGTCTTTGTTAGGGCTAATTTTGTTTGTTTCTCATTTTAATAGTCATGCTAGACACATTAATCTCCACCATGTGTGTATAGTCGTAGGTTCTCGTCACCCTTTTTGACCCTTTACTTTGACTTTGTTTTTGTTGTATTTTTCCACTTTTGACAATAACCTTTTTGTTTGGTTGTTCCATTTTCTATCCATGTTCCTAACCTTCCACCGTAGGCCTTTGTGTGTGTGTGTCTTGTGTATCGCTACTTGATTTTCTCTCGGTGAGAACAACCTCTTCAATTTTTGACTTGGTGAGGCAAGGTAGCACATACCATTCCACCAATATCACCCTTCCTTGCAATTGTGGTTATCCAACATGTCTAGGGAAGCGGAGATAGCGAAGATGGAAACTTCAACAACCAAGATGGTTTTGCCACATTACACAACTTATGGGTGCAACGCCAAGAATTCAGTACCCAATTTGAGAGGCTTTAGAACCGGCTTGATGACACTTTTCGAGAGTTCGACTACTATGACCGACGATGTCACGCCGAGCATTCACTCAATTCCAAGCTCTTCACCAAGCCATTGCCAATCTTGGCAACCATCATGGACAACATTCAAGATCGTCAAGTTCGTATCGAACATGCTCCTCAAGTCGTCATGGTGATGCTTCGTGATCACACTCCCATCATGGAGAACCCCATGATACGTCCATTTTGCATCACTATTCTATATCATAATTTACTGTTATTCATTGATATATTTTGTATTAAGGGATGATACTTATGTTATTTCACCTGTTTTTGCATGGTTGATGACTTTTGGAGCATGGACCGCTGCAGTCAGGATTCTGATGGAAAAGGTGCTGTTTGGAGGAAAAATTCGCGAAGATCAGAAAATCCGGGAAAATATATGGAAAATCCTATTTTTCCAGAAGACGAAGACTACCAGAAGGAGGAGTGGAGATGGGCCACAGGGGGCCCACACCACCCCCTGGAGCGGGCCAGCCTAGGCGGCGCCACCAGGTGGTGTGGCCGCCCTGGTCCACCTCCGGCTCTCCCCTCTTGCGTATATAATCCTCCCGGAATCCTAATACCTGGGGAGCGACCACAAAAAGATTTCGCCGCCTCTGCGGGGCAGAAAACACCGAGAGAGAAAGATCTCTCTAGAAGACAGATTTCTGTCAGGGGAATTCCTTCCCGGAGAGGGGAGATCGTCGCCATCAACACCACCATCAAGCTGGACTTCATCGGGATCATCATCATCATCACCACCATCATCACCACCAGCACCATCATCTCCATCTCCATATTGTTGTAACAATTGGGTTGAATCTTGCATAGTTCTTAGGGGAAACTTTCCCGGTGTTGATTACTCTTTGTAGTTGATGCTATTGAGTGAACCATTAAATTATTGTTTATGTTAAGATTGTTATACATCATTGTTCCATCTCTGATCATGATCCATATGATGTCTTGTGAGTAGTTCGTTTTGTTCTTGAGGACATGAGAGAAGTCATGTTGTTAGTAGTGGAATTGTGTTGAGAAAGACTCAATAGTTTGATATCTAAGTTGTGGTGTACCTCTTCTAGTGGTGTCATGTGAACGTCAACTACATGACACTTCAACTATATGGGCCTAGGGGAATGCATTGTGTATTTGGCTACTAATCGTAGGGGTTGCCGGAGTGACAGAAACCTAAACCCCCGTTAGGAAACCATTGCACAAGGGACGTCAGAGTCTTAGAGTTTAAAGCTGTGGTTAGGTTTCTACCTTAATTACTTTCTTGTACTTACGGATGTTTGCAAGGGGTATAATCACACGTATGTATTAGTCCTAGGAAGGTCGGTACATTAGCACAGGTTCACCCACACAACACTTAGCAAGCTAAAGAATATTAATCAACTATATCAAGCGAAAGCACTTGACAAGATTCCTGTGTGTCCTCGAGAACGTTTAGTCATCTTAAGTAATACAACTGGCTTGTCCTTTGCTGCATAAAGGATTGAGCCACTTGCTGCATTTGTTCTTATTGTCTTTTATTTACTCGTACTTTATTTACCTGCATTATCAAAAAACCCTAAAAATTTGTTTGCTAAGTATTTGGAGAGAATTCCTGATCCATACCACTAGCGAGCACCTTCTGCTCCTCGTTGGGTTCTACACTCTTACTTATCGAAAATACTGCGATACACCCCCTATACTTGTGGGTCATCAAGACTATTTTTTGGCGCCATTGCCGGGGAGTGAAGCGCTATTGGAAAGTGGAACTGGTAAAGGAAACTTCTACTGTGAGTATTGTTTACTTCTGTTAGTTGCTTTATTTTTGTTATGGATAATTCACTGAGTTTCTTATTTCGTAATGCTACTACCACTTCTAAGGTAGTAGATGAACCACCACCTGCTGAGAATGATACTTTTAAAATACCTACAAGAATTATTGATCGTGTTATGGATAACTACTATGTTTGGGATGGAACTGTCCATCCCGGTGATCATTTGCTCTTTATACACGAATTATGCGGGTTGTTCAAGTGTGCAGGTATTACTATAGATCAAGTTAAGAAGTTATTCTCATTGTCACTAAAAGGAAGAGCTGGGGAATGGTATAAGCTGCTGAAGAATGGTCAAGTTCTTGAATGGGAGGAAATAGTGCCTCTCTTTTATTCAAAGTTTTATCCTCCTAGTGAGATTCATAAAGATCGGAATCAAATATACAACTTTTGGCCTCTGGATGGATAGAGTACAGCTCAAGCTTGGGGGAGATTGAAGTTACTAATGCTCAAATGTCCCATTCATGAGCTCCCCAACAATATTATTATCAATAACTTTTATGCAAGGCTTTCTCTTCATGATAAGGATTTATTGGATGCTTCTTGTGCTGGATCATTCACTCGCATGGAAGAAGAAGCTAAATGGGATCTTCTGGACCGTATTCAAGATAATGCTGAAGCTTGGGAGAATGACAAAGGTAGAAAGTCAGGTATAAATTATGATTATGAATGCATTGAATCTTGTATGGGAACTGATGACTTTCAAAATATTAGTAATGCTTATGGTCTAGACTCTCAAGCTATTGCAACTTATTTTAAGGCTTTTGCTTCCTACATTGAAGTGCCTAAAAAGAAGTGGAATAAGTATTATGAACCCTATAAAGATATTGCTAAGAGTGTTCCTACAAGAAACACTGAAGTTTATACTGCTAATCATGTCTTATCTGAACCTTACATTGAGAAAATGCCTTTCCCAGTTAAGATAAAGGAACATTCTATGATAGCTAGTATGTTTAATAAAAGTACAAATAAAGCTGTTGAACCTGATAAACAAATGGTTGATGAACCTATTATAGCAAATGTGAAATACTTTGTTACTAAATATGTAGAAGAGGGACACACTATCCTTGGTAAGGATACCTCTAATATTATTTCACGAAGTAGTGTTATGAGAGCTAGTGTTCGTGTGTTTTCCATTAGAATAAGTGATCATTGTTACGATGGTCCTTGTGATAGTTATATTGTTAAGTTTATGCATGATACTGAAAGTTATTATGAGAGAGGGAAAAGTTTTCTTATGCATCTCAATAATATCAAGTTTCCTCGTTTTATGCTGAAAGTTTTTATGTTGCACTTCTTTTGCCTTCCTATGCTAGCAGTTTCTGGTTTCAACAACTTGTTTGTTTAGAAAATTCCCTTGCATAGGAAGTGGGTTAGACTTAAACGTGTGTATTTTTGATTCTTAATGCTCTCTTTCACTTCAATTCATATTCCTATGTGAGCATCTTTGAAATTATCATGTCCATCTTAATGGCTACAAAGAAAGAGCTTTTTGGGAGACAACCCAGTTTATTTTTGCTTTCAGTTTGTTTTTGTTTCTTTGAGTCTTGGAAGTTATTACCTTGGTAATAACCTCTCCGTATCCTTTTTGTTTGGTTTTTGTGTCAGGATCAACCTCTAATGAAAGAGAAGTAAAATTTGGGGAAGATGCTGTCCCGAAACAGATTTTTGTGCTTTACCATAAAAATTCGTGAGAGATCTCTGTACGTCAGATTGAGCTGTAATTTTTTGTGATTCTGACCCAGGTTGTTATTTAACTTTTGTTAGTTTTGCAATTTTTGATTTGAGCAATAGAAGATTTTCGAAAAAATTGATCTTTACCTACTGGTCCGTTTTGACAGATTTTGTCACTCTTGCATTTGCTTCTTTAATCAATTTCCTTTTTGAATTATTTTTGGGTTGTCGGAAGGAGTTTCTACAGTAGCTTATGTTTTGATGGTTTTCAGTTGAAAGTGGACTCAAAAGGTTTTATCTCTTCACTTATACTAATGTTGCTAATGAGTTATGTGTGAAAGAAATTTCCAGGTTAGTGGAGATAATGGTGTAATAAGGAAGTGAAAGGTTTCATGACTCACAATAAGTATATGAAGATGAAGATATTGATGTTATTCAAGTGGTGACTCCGGAAGAATCCACTAAATACCAATTTCAGAGACCTGCAGAGTCCTTTTTCTAATAGGTAACAATTCTGGTAAGTAAAGTTCCACGAAAGATCTGTCCAGTTATATTTTTGCAGTTTTTATCCAACAAGGAAAGTTACGAAGCGAAAGAGGGACAGAAATGGAGCCAGGGTGGCTCACACCACCCTGTGGCGCGGGCCCACCCCTGGCCGCGCCACCAGGTGGTCGGGCCACCTCGAACTCCGTCTCCGACCCGTTTTCTCCCAGTACCTTCCTTTTGTTGTGAAACTTTGTAATATATAATCCCCCGGATCCCTTGAGGTTCGTATATCGTGTTTTCGTCGTGTTTTTGTTTTGATCTGTTTTTGCCAGGAACTATTCTTGAAAGTTTAGAAGCACAATGGTGTCCGCCAAGGATAAAGGAAAGGAGCATATGGAGGAAGATCTCCAAGACCTCGGGAAGGAGAAGGAGATCAAGAGTGAAGGTGAAGAGGAGACAAAGCAAGGCCAACATCCTCACACCGGCACTACCGTGGCAAGCATTCTAGTGGTGGCAAACCCTTCCAATACTATGTCAATTGGAGGGAAGCCTCCTCGTTACTGTTCAGATCCATGGTCACCTCCTCCACGCACCAAGAATCCTTTCCATACCCTTATCCATGAGCATCAATACTAGAATATGCCCAAGGAGAAATTACCCTCCAATTGGTATTTGCCTCGTTCTAGCCATGCAGGAAAAGAAGACTTCAAGGAGGCAGAGTGGGGAAAGAATCGCAAGAGCTGGAATTCACAACCTGACATGATCATGAGCCGCATTGAGCAAAACTCACAGCTGATTCGTACTCTCACCTTTGAGATTGAGGACTTGGGGAAACTGATCAAAGAGCTCATCGAAAGAACACCACCACCACTGAAGGAGTAATTCGTCATCAGGTTTGGCATCCCCTTGGTTTGTTCCAAGCTTGGGGGAGTGTCGCGGTATCATATCACTATCTTCTATCTTTTTACCTTTTTAGTAGAGTCATATCATGAATAGAGAAGTTATCGTGTAGGATGGTTTGCATTATGGAAGTGTCCCCTCTCTCGTTAGATATGTATCCCTTAGTGTGAGTTGATGTTATGGAATATTAATGAGAAGTTCTATCATTTACTCTTTTGCATATCTTATATTAGTTTTCAATTCGTGGTTATATGATTGATCTTGTTGTTAGTATTGGTATCACTTTGGGATCATTGAGTTAATTTAGTTGGTTTTGGCAAACCTGGCTTGGTCAGTAGCAACACTATTTTTGAGAGTTGAATGAAAAATATAGAAGTACTCTAAAGAAATATAATTTCATCATCTTTATTTCTTTATTTGCTCATAAGTTTAGTATTCTCTAGTTAAGATCTTTTGTACTTCCAAGGAAGATTGCATGTTTGTTTTTATCACTTGTATGTTTGTTTGTTTCCTTCAACTCTTATACTTGCTACCCAGCCTTGCTAGCCAAAAACCTATACTGAGAGGGAATTCTTCTCGTGCATCCATTCCTTAAACCAAAACCTATGCCATTTGTGTCCACCATACCTACCTATTAGCATTATTGCTATTCCAAGTAAATTCTTGTTTTTATCTACCTTCCAAATTAAACTTGTTATGTTAAAATTAGTAATTAAAGCTCTCACGAACTTGATGGCACACTTTACTTTCTTGCATTTAATAAACTTGAACCATTGTGCCCATCTATGTTGCGTATATGCTTGCACTTTGTGAGTTGTGAATTAGCAGAACCATGCTGTCATGGGGAACGCTTTCAACATTGCACTGGTTCTTTGTACCTAGTTGATATCATGCTCTTTTGTATATGGATGTCGTCGGTGTGAAATGAAAGGGGATCTTGTAAGTCCATGGAGTTATGCATGTGTGTTAGAGAAACGCCTGGGCCACCGGTCTAATCCATGTTGTCATGGTGGAAACCTACAGCGTAACCATAATGAGCATTTATGAAGCATTCTTCTTATAAAAAAAGATAGAGATTGAGAAAAAGAGGAAAAGAAAAAAAGAGGAGAAAAGAGGAAAGAGAGAAAAAAGCACCATATTCCCATGGTAAATAATAAGATTGTTGAGATGCTTGTTGTCTGCTTGCCTTGTCATTTTGATATGGGGATTCTTCCGTATCATCGGGCAAGGGGTACCCCGCTGGTGGTTCTCTATGATACACATGTGCGTACTATGACAAGAACTTACCGGTGACTAAACTTGAGTAGCATGAGGAGCGTCCCTCGTATTCAAGGGACATGAGATTTTCAATTTACAACTTGTCAAGCATATCCTCATATTTGATCACTATAACCTTAATCATCTAAAGATGCCTATGATAGGGGCAATGAGAGCTGAAAGCTAATAAGTATCATAATTTTTTGGAGCTGTTTATGAAACTTGAAATCCCTGCTTCCCTCTGCGAAGGGCCTTTCTTTTACTTTTTAGTTGAGTCAGTAAACCTATTCCCTTCTATCTCAGCAAGTATTTTGAGTTGTTGTGTTTCATTAATTCATATGATGATTTATTCAATCATGTTTCTTATGTTCTTTGTTTTGCACGTTGCTCTTATCTTGGTGATTACTACTTTGAAAGCTATCATTGAACATCAGTTATTTGTGAACTCCAGCAAATTATCAACTATTCTTCGACCAAGAGCTAAGTTTGCCATTACCAATTATGATTTACTTTATGTATCTTTATTGTGTTTCCTTTACTTATTGCAAGTTAAGTTATATAATAGTGAATTGTCTTCTATTATGATCTATGTATTGATGAATGCGATGCTTCTTGTCCGTATTCTTTTTATCGACTCTTCACTCCATAAACCTGAGGCCATGTTTATTGAGCTCAGTTTCGCTTGGGGACAAGCGAAGTCTAAGCTTGGGGGGAGTTGATATGTCCGTTTTGCATCACTATTCTATATCATAATTTACTGTTATTCATTGATATATTTCGTATTAAGGGATGATACTTATGTTATTTCACCTGTTTTTGCATGGTTGATGACTTTTGGAGCATGGACCGCTGCAGTCAGGATTCTGATGGAAAATGTGCTGTTTGCAGGCAAAATTCGTGAAGACCAGAAAATTCGGGAAAATATATGGAAAATCCTATTTTTCCAGAAGAAGAAGACTGCTAGAAGGAGGAGTGGAGATGGGCCATAGGGGGCCCACCCGACCCCCTGGCACGGGCCAGCCTAGTCTGCGTCACCAGGTGGTGTGGCCACCCTGGTCGACCTCCAGCTCTCCCCTCTGGCGTATATAATCCACCCAGAACCCTAATACCTGGGGAGCGACCATAGAAAGATTTCGGCGCCTCTGTGGGGCGGAAAACACCGAGAGAGAAAGATCTCTCCAGCAGACAGATTTCTGCCGTGGGAATTCCTTCCTAGAGAGGGGAGATCGTCGCCATCAACACCACCATCAAGCTGGACTTCATCGGGATCATCATCATCATCACCACCATCATCACCACCAGCACCATCATCTCCATCTCCATATTTCTGTAACAGTTGGGTTGAATCTTGCATAGTTCTTAGGGGAAACTTTCCCGGTGTTGATTACTCTTTGTAGTTGATGTTATTGAGTGAACCCTTGAATTATTGTTTATGTTCAAATTGTTATACATCATTGTTCCATCTCTGATCATGATCCATATGATGTCTTGTGAGTAGTTCGTTTTGTTCTTGAGGACATGGGAGAAGTCATGTTGTTAGTAGTGGAATTGTGTTGAGAAAGATTCAATAGTTTGATATTTAAGTTCTGGTGTACTTCTTCTAGTGGTGTCATGTGAACGTCGACTACATGACACTTCACCTATATGGGCCTAGGGGAATGCATTGTGTATTTGGCTACTAATCGTAGGGGTTGCCGGAGTGACAGAAACCTAAACCCCTGTTAGGAAACCATTGCACAAGCAGGGACGTCAGGGTCTTAGAGTTTAAAGTTGTGGTTAGGTTCTACCTTAATTACTTTCTTGTACTTACGGATGTTTGCAAGGGGTATAATCACAAGTATGTATTAGTCCTAGGAAGGTCGGTACATTAGCACAGGTTCACCCACACAACACTTAGCAAGCTAAAGAAGATTAATCAACTATATGAAGCGAAAGCACTTGACAAGATTCCCATGTGTCCTCGAGAACGTTTAGTCATCTTAAGTAATACAACCGGCTTGTCCTTTGCTGCATAAAGGATTGGGCCACTTGCTGCATTTGTTCTTATTGTCTTTTATTTACTCGTACTTTATTTACCTGCATTATCAAAAACCCCTAAAAATCCGTTTGCTAAGTATTTGGAGAGAATTTCTGATCCATACCACTAGCCAGCATCTTCTGCTCCTCGTTGGGTTCGACACTCTTACTTATCAAAAATACTGCGATACACCCCCTATACTTGTGGGTCATCACCCCACAATGATAACGGGGAACACCAAGATCGTCATCATCAAGAACAAGCGGTTGATCCACAAGCTCAACAACCGCACCATGTAAGACATCATCGGCACCATGATCATCATGCTCAACCACAACAACAAGAAAGACATGGTTGCCCACCGCAACAAGAAATGATACAAGTGCAACCCCAACAAGAGCAAGCACATCATGGTGAAGACCATCGGGATGATAGGCCCCATCACCCACACCATGACCATCGTCCACCACATCACATCAATCAAGAACAACAATGGGATACATGTGATGATCATGAGGATGCGCACCGTGCAAGATGAAAGAACCGTCATGCTCAACCCCACCATCATCATCAACAACCAATTAATGAAATGATCCCGAGCAAAGGCATAGAAGTGACTTTGAGAACCATCAAGCTCCTCCTCCACCGCCACCTCGAGACAATCAAGCTCCTCCTCCTCCTCCACCACGTGCACCAAGTGAAGCAAGCATGAGAGTAGACCACCACAACTACCACCATGAGCATGATTAAAGCAAGTTTGGGAATCTCAAATTCGTGATTCCCAAGCTCAAAGGAGAAGAAGATGGTGTTGCATAGATTGATTGGGAACTCAAAGTTGATAAAATCTTCTGAGTCCACAACTATTCTGAAGAGAAGAAAGTTGCAATGGCATCCCTTGAGTTTGAGGACTATGCCAATGTTTGGTGGGAAGAATATCAAAAGGAATCATGAGAAGCATGAAGAACCTCCTATTAGCACTTGGACAAAGATGAAGGAAGTGATGTACATGAGGTTCGCCCCCGAGCACTATAGACAATACCTCTTCGACAAGCTACAAAATTTGAGGCAAGGCACAAGGTAAATTGAGGAATTCTACAAGGAAATGGAGAGGACTATGATGTGAGCCGATGTGAGAGAACTCGAAGAGCAAACAATAGGAAGGTTCCTCGATGGTTTTAGTCGCCCAATAAGGAAAATTGTTGACTTTCAACCATACAAGAACCTCACTGAGCTCCTCCATCAAGCTACCAAAGACGAGCGTCACTTGAAAAAAGAGAATGCTTATGAGAAGACCAAGGCATAATTTGCATCCATTAATGCAAATGCCTCCACCAAGCCAAGAAACCAAGCACCAAGCTCATTGAGGAAAGCAAAAAACTGCAATAGTATCCTCCTCCAACACGATATTAGATAGTCAAGTTACTTGGATTCAAGTGTGGAGTGAAGGGTCACAAGTCATATGAGTGCACCAACACAAGAGTTATGCTTACGGATGAGAATGGCACAACCTATTCCGTGAGTGAAGAGGAATATGAAGCTTTGGCTCAAAGATCAATTGCAAGAGAAGCCACAATGAAGAGGATGACACCCTTATATGAGAGCATTATCTAAGCCCATCCCTTGTAATAGCTCAAGTCTTGACAACAAACTCCATACTAAGAGAGGACCAACGCTCCAACATTTTCCAAACACGAGCCAGAATTGAAGGGAAGTCCATGAAGGTAATCATCGATGGTGGAAGTTGTCACAACCTTGCGAGAACATATCTTTGTGAGAAACTCAAGCTACCATACATAAAGCATCCACACCCATACCATGTGAAGTGGCTTGATGACAATGGCACCCTCAAGATCAAAACACAAAGTCAACGTCTCCTTCAAGATTGGCCCCTATGAAGACAATGTCGAATGTGATGTAGTACCAATGACCGTGTGCCACATGCTACTTGGGAGACCATGTCATTATGATAGAGGAGCCATACATGGTGGTAGTACCAACCAATACTCCTTCAAGGGGAACAACAAGACATTTGTGCTCCAACCTATGACGCCAAGCCAAGTTATTGAATCCAACATGACACCCGTGCACAAGATAAAGCAAGCTAAGGACCCTTGTGAGATGAGTGGTGAGAGAGTGAACCACCATCATGAGAGTGAGTGCCGCGTCGCATGCCACCAAATGTGATAAGGGAGATTTGAGTGTGACCCATACTAACAATCCATCATACAATTCTCTCTCTTTGTCATTGGTTTTGCAAGGTAACCAAGATATACCACCACCTCTAAGGAACGTGCTACAAGATCTCCAACCACAACATGATGGCAAGAACATATATAAGCCTTTGAACAACTTTGAACAAGGCTTTGACACCGGCGATCTGACCATGTATAAGCACAATGACAAGGCTCTTTCCTTGCATGTTCAAAGAACATCATCAAGGTATACTTGTTTTCAAGAGGGGAGAGATGATGCATCCCAACATATGGGATCACCATTGGCTCACATCATGCTACACCAACCATTCCTACAAAGGTGAATTCCTTCCATCTCTTACCTTCTGTTGGTTATCATGTGAATGGAATCATACTTCAGACAAATGTCGATTGTATGACTAGGACCATGACCATGATGCCAAGAGGAAGAGACAAGGATGCCCCAGGAGCCAATACACCCAAGCAAGAGGCTTAGAAGAGGAGAAGGAAGAAGCAACACCGAAGTATCCGGCCCTGCCAGCCCAGAGTATCCGCCAAGGACCAGAGTCTCCGTCCCAGTGTAACCAGAGTCACCGCCGTGCCACAACTGACCTATGTCTGCAAGATTATGGTATCAGACCAGAGTCTCTGCCCCCAAACCGGAGTCTCTGCTCTGACCCAGAATCTCCAACCATCCACCTAGAGTCTCCATCCGCACCTCGACCCACCTACATCTACAAGCTTCTAGAGTCTGACCCGAGTCTCCACCGCCCAAACCGGAGTCTCCACCATCACGACATCAGAGACTTATTCGTAAGTCAACAGGCATGCACGCCCTAAAGTTGGGTCTGGTCCATGTAACGCCCAAAACTTCCCATTTATGCCAAAATTACCCCTAGCTCATGGTAGGCCTATGTATACACCCACCCCTCCTTGAAACTCGATACATGATGATGAATGGGGGCATGTGACAGACCCTAGATGGGAACCGCCTCTCTATAGTAAATCTATGAGTTGTACAAGACTTTGGAGTCGGTGCCCTTCTCCAAGTTGTCAAGTTCCTCCTCAAGTGTTTGGTCTCTCCTTGTCAAGGATTCTAGTTGTCCTTGGTCTCTCCCCTTTGGGAATCTACTTGGTTGACACTCTCTCCTTGATTTAGATTTAGCATCCACTTGCCAATCTCTCGTTTGGTGATTCTATAGCAAGGTACCTTGTCAAGGATTCTATTGCACTGGTTTTTCGAACCAACAGGAGCAAATCAAATAGTGTGTGTGTTTTGGCATGTGTTTGTATCTTTATATTGCATTAGAGTTGCATTCATCGTGTTTTCCCACACTCTCCGCTTCAAATCCGAGAAGATCGGGCCACCCAAGGGTCAACCCCACAAGGGCCCCATAACATGGCCATTATGTGTTTCCAGATACCGCTATTGGTCATTGATCGGAAAGTGCGCCGATCATGTCCGTGTATTTCTGAGCCATATGGTGTCACACTTAAGGGTAGAGACGCTTAGGGATTGATACAAGATCATAGGAGAAAAAGAGAGAGAACTTCGGAATTATTCCGGGCAGATACTGAAAGTGTTTCGGGGATATCCGATAATGATCGGAGGGGTCTGATGTCTACGCACTTCTATTCTTGTAGACAGTTGTTGGGCCTCCAAGTGCAGAGGTTTGTAGAACAACAGCAAGTTTTCCCTTAAGTGGATCACCCAAGGTTTACCGAACTCAGGGAGGAAGTGGTCAAAGGTATCCCCTCTCAAGCAACCCTGCAATCAAGATACAAGAAGTCTCTTGTGTCCCCAACACACCCAATACACTTGTCAAGTGTATAGGTGCACTAGTTCGGCGAAGAGATAGTGAAATACAAGTGGTGTGGATAATGATAAGTGGTAACGGTGATAGGAAACAGCTTGATGGCGTGGAAAAGACTAAAGTAAAACTGAAATAAAGATGGAACCAAGCAAACATGTAACAAATCTAATAGCAAACGGAGTTTTAGTGCTTAGAAACAAGGCCTAGGGATCATACTTTCACTAGTGAACACTCTCATATAAATATATTCTTCTTTATGATACTACGCTGAACTACTCTCTGGTTGAACACTCTAATCGATGGTAGGGCTATAACAGCACACCTCAAAGTAAGCATTTCCCATCTAGATAACCCCACACTATCACCTTGAGCACTAGATGGTTCCAATAAACACCACAATTTCATAAAGACATCCAACTCCAAATATAACTCATAACAAGTATTTGTAATCTCTAGCCTAAGTGCCACCATGGTGTGCACACTCTCAACTTCACACACATGGGGAGAGCAGAGATCTTTTAAAGCACTTGAGTAGCAAGGTAGATCTATAGATTACAAGCTCATGATCTCAATAAGATCATGCATAGAGAGAGAGAGATGAACACATAGCTACCGGTAGAACCCTTAGCCTCGAGAAAGAACTACTCCCTCCGCATCATGAGACTCAGCAATGGTGATGGAGATGGCGGTGGAGATCGATGGAGATGGCTCCGGGGGCACTTCCTCGTCCCAGCAGGGTTCCGGAACAGAGACTTTCTGTCCCCCGAATCTCCCCTTCGGTGGCGGTGGCGCTGCCGAACTTTTCGTGGATTTCTGATTAACTATTTAGGGTTTTGGTATCGGGAGGCTCTTATAGGCGAAGGAGGCAAGGTCGGTGGCCAGCCAGGGGGCCCACACCATGCCCTGGCGCGGCCTGGGCTGGCCCGCTCCAAGGGGGGGTGTGGCCACCCTGTGGCCCCTCTCCGACTCTCCTTCTGGCTTCGTGAGTCTTCCGGGGAAATAGTAACTTTGGCTTTTGTCCCATCCAATTCCGAGAATATTCATTTTCTGACTTCCTAGAACCAAAAACAGCAGAAAACAGTCAACTGGCACTGTGGCATCTTGTTAATAGGTTAGTCCAAGAAATCATATGAAAAGTACTCCAAAGTTGGAATAAAACACAAGAAAGTAGATAAAACCAAGCATGGAACATCAAAAATTATAGATACGTTAGCAACGTATCAACATCCCCAAGCTTAACTCCTGCTCGTCCTCGAGTAGGTAAGTGATAAAAAGAAAGAATAATTTTTTGAGGTGACATGCACCATCATAAACTTGATCAAAGTATTTGTAAAACATTCAAAGCTGGGATCATAGTACTTCAATCATAACATGAAAGACAAAGTTCTAGCAATAAGACAAAGAAACTATGTTGCAACATGAAAAGGCACAAACAAAAGATTCATGAATAAAAATGCTTTGCAAGACGTTTGTTTGTTCCATATAAAGAAAACATAGCATAATAGTATTCAGCTTGTCCCTCAATAGAGTAGCAAATATAAATGCATAGGACACCTTCAAAGTTCATAAGAGTGACTAGATACAATAGTTTAAAACAAGCAATATCAAGTTATGCATCAATCAACTAGTCTTGGGACAATGCACATAGAACTAAGAATGGCCACTATGCTCTCAAAGTAGGTGCATAAAGATAGAAGGTGGAGACTCAATATAATAGTGGAAGAAAGGCCTTCATAGAAGGAAGCAGAGATTGAAGTTTCATCAAGAGCTTCCAAAAATTATGGTACTTAATAGCTTTCAGCTCTCATTGCCCCTATCATAAGCATCTTGAAGTGATTAAGGTTAAAGTGAACAAACTATGGTGTATATGCTTGACGAAGTATAAGTTAGGAATCTCATGTCCCTTGAATACGAGGGTCGCTCCTCATGCTACTCAAGTTTAGTTACCGGTAAGTTCTTGTCATTGTAAGTACATGTGTATCATAGAGAACCGCCAACGGGGTACCCCTTGCCCGATGATACGGAAGAATCCCCATATCAAAATGACAAGGCAAGCAGACAACGAGCATCTCAGCAATCTTCTTATTTACCATGGGAATATGGTGCTTTTTTCTCTCTTTCCTCTTTTCATAATCTCTTTTTTTTCTTTTTCTCTTTTTTTTCTCAATATTGGACTCTTTTTTTTATAAGAAGAATGCTTCATAGACAACTCATTATGGTTACGCTGCAGGTTTCCACCATGTCAGCATGGATTAGACCAGCGGCCTAGGCGTTTCTCTAACACATATACATAACTCCATGGACTTAGAAGCTCCCCTTTCATTTCACACCGACGGCATCCATAGACAAAAGAGCATGATATCAACTAGGTACAAAGTACCAGTGCAATGTTGAAAGCGTTACCCATGACAGCATGGTTCTGCTAATCCCCAACAAATAAGTGCAAGCATATACAACATAGACGACATAATGGTTCAAGTTTATTAAGGGCAAGAAAAGTAAAGTGTGCCATCAAGTTCATGAGAGCTTTAATCACTAGTTTTCTCATAACAAGTTTAATTTGGAAGGTAAACAAAAGCATGAATATACTTGGAATAGCATAAGCTAGTAGGTAGGTATGGTGGACTCTTTGGAATAACTTGGTTTAGGGAGTTGGATGCATGAGTGGAACTCATACTTGGTTGTGAGGCTAGCAAAAGACTGGGAGCGACCAACTAAGAGAGCAATAATGGCCATAATCATGCAGAGCGACAAAACATCATTGATCAAAGCATAAAGTGATACTACAAGTTGAAAACTAAAGGATCATAAAGGCTATGGTGACTTGAGATAGTCATAACATGGTGTGAGCATGCACCAAGTCAACCCAAATAAAGCATCAAAGGAGAATACCACTATACTATGCTTTAATATGCTAAAACAACACATGATTCATCCAAGGCACATTAAGCAATCTCAATTGTTTATAACAAGTCATGCTACAGCAAAGAATACTAAGTATAAAGCCAAAACAATATCAAGCATGGCATGACAGAGCATAGGCCACGGTCAAAAACGAGCTCTTTTTACCATATAAGTATGAACTTTCCTACTCTTTTCCAATCCAAACCAAACTATTTGCAAACCAAAGTATGAAAGAGGAGGTCCAACCAATTTATTCAGAAAACTAAGCAAACAAAGCAAACGAAAAACCAAAACAAAAATGAAAACAAAAAAGAAGATGCTCCAAGAACAACACAACTGTGCATGAAACAATAAAAATGAAGCGTTTGGAAGAAACCTGGGATTTTTATTGATGAAGAAGGGGATGCCTTGGGCATCCCCAAGCTTTGACGCTTGTACTTCTTGGATATTTCTTGGGGTGACACGCGTGGTATCCCCAAGCTTGAGCTTTAGTCCATCCTTCATCTCATTACCCATTCCTTCCATACACCTGAAATTTTTGCTTCATACAAATCTTCACACAATCTTTATTAGCAACATTAGTGCACTCAAGATAAATAAGTCTTAAGGTTCAGTTCTAACACCAAATAAACTTCCATTAGAACACTAACTACTGAAGCACTTCCCTCAAAAATTTCAATTCCCCAAAAGAACTCAAAAAGGAACCAACAAGAAGCAAATGCAGAAAATGGCAGAAATCTGTCAAAACAGACCAGCAGGTAAAGACGAATTTTTTCGAAGACCTTCTGTTGCTCAAATCAAAAAGTGTTGACCTAACGAAAGTTAGATAACAACCTGGGTCAGAATCACAAAACATTACAGCTCAATCCGACATACAGAGCTCTCTCACGAATTTTTATGGTGAAGCGTAAAAATCTGTTTCGGGACAGCAACTTTCCCAATCATTACTTCTCTCTCATTAGAGGTTACTCTTGGCACAAAAAGCAAATAAAAAGGATAAGGAGCGATTATTACTGAAGTAATAACCTCCAAGACTCATCTAAAACTTTTGGGTTATCTCCCAATAAGTACTTTTCTTTAACGCCTTTAAGTTAGGCATGATAGTTTGAGAAGATGCTCACATAAGAAATATGAATTGAAGTAAAAGAGAGCATCAAGAAGCAAATTCAAAACACATTTAAGTCTAACCCACTTCCTATGCATAGGAATCTTGTAAAGAAACAAGTCATGAAAGCACAAAGCAACAAGCATAGTAAAGCAAAACAAGTGCAACTTCAAGACTTTCAACATAAAGAGGGGAAACTTAATATTATTGAGATGCATAAAACCATGTTTCCCTCTCTCATAATAACTTTCAGTACCATCATAAATGAAATGAACAATATAACTATCACATAAAACATTCCTATCATGAGCCACATGCATAAAAGAATTAATACTCCCCCTATAAGAATAGACATTCTTATTAATCATAGTGGGAGCAAATTCAACAAAATAGCTATCATTATTATTCTCATCACCATAATCATCAAATATAGGAGGCGTATTGTAATAATTAATACTCTCCTCAATAGTAGGTGGACTGAAAATATCATATTCATCATTGTAATCATCATATATTGGAGGTTTGGTATCATCATAAGCAATAGAATAGCTATCTTCCAAAGCTGGGGAACTAAAAAGATCATTTTCATAAAAACTAGCTTCCCCAAGCTTAGACTTTTCCATAGCATTAGCAATAATGGTGTCCAAAGAATTCATACTAACAACATTGCTATTAGCATGCAAATAAAGGTCCATAGGTTTTTTAATTTTCTCTTCAAACACTTCATGTCCTAACTCAAGATAAATACTATAAAGCTCTCTAATTTTGTTGTTGTTTTCCATTAAGCCTAACTAGTGAAAACAAGAAACAAAAAGACAAAATTGCAGAATCTAAAGGTAATAACTTCAAGCACTCACACCAGAGGATGTGAGTACCTTTTACCTTACCTCCCCGGCAACGGTGCCAGAAAATAGGTGTTTGTCGTGGGAGGTTCTTCTTCTTTAATCCTCCGGTGTGAATACCTTTTACCTTACCTCCCCGACAACGGCGCCAGAAAAGAGCTTGATGTCTACGCACTTATATTCTTCTAAACAGTTGTTGGGCCTCCAAGTGCAGAGGTTTGTAGAACAGCAGCAAGTTTTCCTTTAAGTGGATCACCCAAGGTTTATCGAACTCAGGAAGGAAGTGGTCAAAGGTATCCCCTCTCAAGCAACCCTGCAATCAAGATACAAGAAGTCTCTTGTGTCCCCAACACACCCAATACACTTGTCAAGTGTATAGGTGCACTAGTTCGGCAAAGAGATAGTGAAATACAAGTGGTATGGATAATTATAAGTGGTAACGGTGATAGAAAACAGCTTGATGGCGTGGAAAAGACTAAAGTAAAACTGAAATAAAGATGGAACCAAGCAAACATGTAACATATCTAATAGCAAACGGTGTTTCAGTGCTTAGAAACAAGGCCTAGGGATCATACTTTCACTAGTGAACACTCTCAAATAAATATATTCTTCTTTATGATACTACGCTAAACTACTGTCTGGTTGAACACTCTAATCGATGGTAGGGCTATAACAGCACACCTCAAAGTAAGCCTTTTCCATCTAGATAACCCCACACTGTCACCTTGAGCACTAGATGGTTCCAACAAACACCACAATTTCATAAAGACATCCAACTCCAAATATAACTCATAACAAGTATTCATAATCTCTAGCCTAAGTGCCACCATGGTGTGCACACTGTCAACTTCACACACATGGGGAGAGCAGAGATCTATTAAAGCACTTGAGTAGCAAGGTAGATCTATAGATTACAAGCTCATGATCTCAATAAGATCATGCATAGAGAGAGAGAGAGAGATGAGCACATAGCTACCGGTAGAACCCTTAGCCTCGAGAGAGAACTACTCCCTCCTCATCATGGGACTCAGCAATGGTGATGGAGAAGGCGGTGGAGATCGATGGAGATGGCTCCGGGGGCACTTCCCCGTCCCAGCAGGGTGCCGGAACAGAGACTTTCTATCCTCCGAATCTCCCCTTCGGTGGCGGCGGCACTGCGGAACTTTTCGTAGGTTTCTGATTGACTATTTAGGGTTTTGGTATCGGGAGGCTCTTATAGGCGAAGGAGGCAAGGTCGGTGGCCAGCCAGGGGGCCCACACCATGCCCTGGCGCGGCTTGGGCTGGCCCGCGCCAAGGGGGGTGTGGCCACCCTGTGGCCCCTCTCCCACTCTCCTTCTGGCTCCATGAGTCTTCCGGGAAAATAGTAACTTTGGCTTTTGTCCCGTCCAATTCCGAGAATATTCATTTTCTGACTTCCTAGAACCAAAAACAGCAGAAAACTGGCAACTGGCACTGTGGCATCTTGTTAATAGGTTAGTCCAAGAAATCATATGAAAAGTACTCCAAAGTTGGAACAAAACACAAGAAAGTAGATAAAACCAAGCATGGAACATCAAAAATTATAGATACGTTAGCAACGTATCAGGGTCCAAAAGGTGTTTGAGAATGATAGGTATTAAATAATATGTATTTAATATTAATTAAATGAATTAATAATAAAAAATTATTTAAATCGGGTTTTGGGGGTAGCACACCTAATTGGGCATCACTAAAGGAGGCCCTAGAAGGGGTCGCCGCCCTAGGGAAGGCAAGAGGGGAGCCGCCAGCCCTGGTGGGCCTCCCAACATGTGGGGACCATGTAGAGGGCTGGCCGACTGCCTACTCCCACCTCCTCCCCTTGATTGGTCCCCTTCCACCTATATAAAAAGGGGAACCCTCACCCAAAATCCATCCCATCAACTCACCTTTGCCTATCTCTCTCCCTCTCCCTTATGTGTGGTTCCCAAGATTGGAATTGCATACGGGGATTGGGGTTTCTCCACCATACGCACACCGTCATGCTACTATTCTTGGTCTAAATCAATCTTCTTCTGCTGCTTTGCTGGACCGGATCCCGAGAGACGTCTCTACACCTTATGTGTGTAAGTCCACGAGGCACTGCTACTTTTGGTGCGACACGACCATGAGGTCGGCTATGTCACACAAGGACAAGGGGTGACTTGCGAGGAGCTTCACGACCTTGAGGTCGGGTGAGTTCGACTATGTCATCCACGTTCCTGTCGGAACATTAACCACTTTCGGTCTTCAAAGGTATGAATACCAAATCCCCATGTGTTACTATACATCTGTATAGATAGATCTTGGCTAGGTTTGTTCACCGAGGAAATTTTATTTTCTACCACAACACTCCTTAAGTGGTATCAGAGTCGATCTATGTGTAGATGTTTGGTCGAGTAGTACACATGTTGATTGTGTGGCCATTGATTCTGTAGTTTCTATTGTCCCATGTGTACTTGTTCATATCACGACAATGTTGGATGAAGCATCCCAAACTGACCTTACGCGTAACCTTACGCGAGAATGGTTTCATGATTGACATATGGCTTGTATCATATAAGTGGCCAACGGGTGTCTGTCTATACGACATTAGTTGATATGGAAATTACAAAGGAAAGCCCTAAGAAGGGACTTAAAGCGATAACTAGTCAATCCATGTTAGGGCTTATTTGATTCATAGGAGTTACATAGGAATTGTGTAGGATTTGAATCCCATGGGAAGGTTTCCTATGTTAATTGTTTGATTCATAGGAACACATCCTATAGGAATCTTTAGTGCAATTCATGTAGGAAATAAACATTAGATTAGACCTCGTGGAAAAATTCCTTTGCTACATCAAACAGAATTCCTCTTCCCATAAGATTCAAGTTGGCGTGACATCTCAATCCTATGATTTTCCTATTCCTATACTTTTTCCTATCCTATGAATCAAATGAGGCCTTATGGTTGGAAGTTCATAGGTAGAAACGGTTCTCTTGCAAAATCCCTAACAACCGCGTAAAACATGCAAAGATAAAGTTGTCGTTGTTATGAAAACGACAGTACCTGGGAAGGCTAGATAGAGGTATGGGAACTAGCAGGGAAGCTATTGACGGTGTCCGCATGCGGGATTAGGCAAAAGCATGCGTAGCAAGACACAAGAAATACCCAGGTTCGGGGCCCTCATGAGGAGGTACACCCCTACTCCTTCTAGTCTGACTATGAGATGATGAACACACGAACTACATATCGCTCCTTGAGCTGTGTATGCGCTAATGAACTAACTAAATCCAACCCTCTCTATGGATGCCCTGTTGCCCCTCATATAGGGACAGCGCAGCGGTGGCAACGGTCTGGCCGGCTAGAAGGTCCCACATGCGAGCCCCAGCCAACTATTCGCCTATAGGGTCTCGCCTCCTTGATGTCTGCTACAACATCCTCCCTCCCGTCCAGCATGGTCATATTGGAGGCCACCCCGGCCAACACGGGCGGCAGCCACTGCTCCCAGCCGACACGGGTACAGTCTATGGTTCTCGGCGACTATGCAGTTGTCTTCTGCTTTATGTCTCATCAGTAGCTAGCTAGGGTGCGGCGTACACTGTGCGCACGTCGACCTAGCATAATCGTCCTCCTGGATCGCCTAGTCCGGCTAGGACGGTTCACTCGGAGCAGTACCTTGGCGATGCCTTCTCATCCGGCTGATCGATCAGCCGGTTCGCGCTATGTTTGGCCTTCTCTCTAGCTTGTCTTGAGTTTTTACATACGGATGATACCAGCCGGATAGTAGTTACATTGTTCTTATTCTTATCCGGCTACCCTACCTAGGGGTGATCCCGCCGAGACTATCCCCCAAGCACGTGTAGATTTCACCCCTGGCCGGGGGTTGATCCGGTCAGGGGAAATGCGCGTGGGATCCTCTCCCGATTTTAAATTTTCATCCGGCTAGGATTTGGTGGTTGGGAGGTCTAGCAGCGTCACTGATGACACAAGACACACCCGCACGATCATCATTACTGTCCTGCAGCGCACAGGGTCGCGTCCCATTATGCGTCGCCTCAAAAATCGTTGTCTGGCGCTTCGGGAACCACCCCTGGATCTTCTCTATGCATCGTGGCCGCTCACGTGATACCGCACGACAGTTGGGGTGGGCTGCGCCTGGGTGACCGCCACGTGGCGCGTTGAACGATTGCCGTCCCTTGTCGTTAAATAGCGCCCGGGGCGGCCTTCTCCCGCACGTGCCCACTTCTCCCTTCCGTACTGCCTCTGCCTTCCTTTCCTTCTTTCTTTCTGTGAGAAGACTCTCCGTACCACCCATTCTTGACTGTCGATGGTGATGGGCCCCCGCTTCTCAATGCCAGCAACGATGGATGAGGAGGTGATGCTGGCAAGCTGTGCAACTTGGTGTGGTTCGTCGGTGACATATGACCAAATCGCGAAGTACCGCGCGTCGCGGGTCCTTCCTCTGGTGATGGAAGTGGAGGTTCGCCTGGCGCCGATGATGGAGGAGTCGCAGCACCCGTGTGAGGGCGAGCGCGTCATCTTCCTCTCCCACCTCGTGAGTGGCCTATCCCTTCCCTCGAATCCTTTCCTCCTCACTTTCTGACCTTCTTAGATCTCCGACTACATCACCTCGGTGCTAACACAATTAGGATCCTCATGCACTTTGTAGCCTTCTCCGAGTGCTACCTCGGGATCCAGCCAGATCTCAGGATCTTCCTCCGCATCTTTCTTATACATTCCTAGACCCGATTCACCAAAGGCCCGCTGGTCCCTTGCGCTGGCGCCTCCATCTATTCGCGCATGCAGACTGGCTACCCCAAGTTTCAGCTTCAAGACACGGTCAATCTTTGGCAACAGTCGTACTTTTATGTGCACAACCTGACGGGCGAGGACCGGATCAACCCCCGGCCTTCCAAGACGCGGAGTATAGCCAGGAGAAATTGGACCTGAAGATCCATGACTCCAAGGCTGAGATGGACGCGATGCTGAATAGGATGAGGGATCTCTTCACGGACGGCTTCACCGGTTTTGATATCACCCTCAGTTGGATGTCTGGCTGATGATGTTGCTTCAGCAGTGTGCGCACAAGATGTGCTACTACTCGGGTTGGCTCGACCCGACCCGGCTCTCCCGCTGTGAGCCCCGCTTCTCCAACCTCCATGAGTGGGTGTGGATGATCACCAAGGAGAGGCTTGAGGAGAACTGGGCCTTCAGGCAGGCTCCTTACACACATGACAACTGTGCCCCCGTGTAAACATCTAATCTGTCTTGTCTGCCTTGCTCTTAGTCTAGACTTGCTATATTCGACTGATACTTTTCGTACATGTAGCAGCTCTTCGCCTACATCATTCGGGAGGAGGGAAACACCACCCTCCAGGTCTTCACCCCTGACTTGCCCGAACCACGCGCATGGTGACCTGGTGAGGAATCAGACAGCGAGGGCGAGGCCCTTCCCAGTCAGAACAACGAGCTGAGGGATGATCCTAACGGGCCCGAGGTAGAGGAGGGCAAGGCTGCTCTAGCCCCCGAGGCGATCCGGAGCTAGGCGATGGATGGCGAGTCTAGCCGCGACGGAGGAACCAGCTGCCAAGAAGAGCTGCACCGATGCCCCGAGGTCTTACCAAGGTGGCCACAGGAGGGCGGTGTTCCCTGTGGTCCAGGGGTGAGTTCTTCCCCCTTCCCGCTACCTTTTCACCATTATCCTTGTCTTCCTAGCTCATGTTCTTTCTTTGGTTTTTACCATTTGTGTTTTTCCTTCTTAGCACCGCTATTACCTTTAGCGCAGCCAGCCCGGTGCACGCGTCCACCACCTCGCTGCCCCACACCCTGCCTATGTAACCGGACACGACCCATGCTGCTGCCCCATCTCCCCCGCGGGCGGACCCGCCGCAACACCACGAGGGTCTAGCTGGCGTGACCAGACCTGGCTCCGATGCCCAGCTAGACGCTACCTCAGCACAGCCGGACGCCACTGCGCCAGGCCCGAGAAGCAGCGCAGGCTCCTCTACGGGAACGAGGGCGGCGACCACTGGGAAGCAGGTGGTGGACGCAGCAGATGACATCTCAGACGGGAAGCCAGGCGTGGAGTGGTGCACCGTGCTCTGGGATGCCACTAAGGCTTTGACCGGGATTTTGGCTGCCCAGCCATCTCCCTCCATGACTTCCCTGGTGGACTTGGAGGCTAACCTCGAGATGGAGCTGAAGGAGGTCCTTATCCTCCAGGCCTTGCTCGCCAGCGTCACCTGGTCGTTGGAGCAGAAGCTCACCTCGGTGAATGGCACCTCCTAGAGTGATTTTGATTGGCTACCCTTCTTGCCTTTATTTCATCTTTTTTAACATATTTGGCTTCCTCCTCTGACGCTATCATGGTCTGCGCGCAACTGGAGATTGACCTGCTAACCAAGGCCAACAGGCGCCTCAGCCGGAGCAACTCCAACCTCCGCCTGCGGAATAAGGAATTCCACTCCAAAGTGGACAAGCTGGAGGCTGCCGCCGCCTTCGGCCTCCTGGACAAGAAGTGCAAGGAGCAGGAGAAGGAGGTCACCCGGCTAAAGGAGGGGGACTAATTCCTCCCAAAGGAGCTGATGGAAGTTGGCAAAACTACTAAGGGTATGTTCCCTGATTCTTTACTATTTCATCCGATCCGGTAGCTGGATCTGACTTTTCATTTCTCTGGTAGCTTATTATCGGAGAGTAGATGTCATGGTGTTCAACCGACTCTAGGAGGACTAGCCGGGTCATCATCCTTGCACCTAGGAGCTCGTCGCTCAGTTGGGCGAAGAGGCCTCCGAGCTTCATAAGGCTACCATCTCGGTCTTCGACTTCCTGTGGCAGGATGAGGCCGCACCGGCTACCATGGTCTAGCTTGCGGGGAAGATCATGGAGGCACCAATTGTCGTCGACCGGCTGCGGGACTTGGCGGCACGCGTCGGGGCAGAAATGGCCCTGGCACTTGATGCTCTCCTGGTACAAGGACGCCCACCTAGAGAAGCTCGAAGGAGGCTTCCGTGTCGGCGCCGACCTTGCCGCCATGCACCGCCACACCCGGGGCTTCGCGCCACCATCATCAAGATCGCCAGTTACCTAGACGAGGTGCTCACCGCATCGGAGTCGATGGCCAAGCCAGAGCCAGGAGCTGACTCGACCTCTCAGCAGGACGCCGAAGCTGAGACATCGAACGTGCCAACCGGAGAAGCGACGACGGGCAAGGACCAGCCTGTACAAGGCCCGGTAGTTTAGAATTGTCCCCGGGATGCCGGGTTGAACTGTATAAAATTTTATTTTGTTGAATCTTGCCAGAGAACTTGTGAACCTGTGGGAGCCTCGACTCCCCCTTTTTTATGCAGTGTGTTTTCTTTTGCTTCTGGATCTTTTTCTTATCCTTCACATTTTTCCCTTTTATTTACTGGGTATCCTTTCGCCTTGCCGACTTTGTCTGCTCGGCTAGCCTCGCCCAGCCGGGTGGGACCTTTGCGTCCTGACACTTGTGTAGATAACTTACCTTGCTACTTTTGCCAGCTGAACATCTTTAGTCGGGAGAAACTACAATTTCTAGTGGTTGTGCATCAGCGCACCCACTGGGTGCACCCCCGAGATTCGGAGTAGTTGATGAAGACAAGTGCTTCGAATCTTTTTCTCTCTTTCTTTCCTCCAAATTCAATCTTTCCAATCTGCCGAGGCTCCTTCACCGTTGGAAGTATCTTGGCCCATGGCGCTATCTGACATGCCTTGACCTACTGGGCCTTTCCAGCTGAAAAAACTACATCTCCTAGTGGAGGCGCATTAGCGCACCCACTGGGTGTAGCCCTCGAGATTTGGAGTAGCTGGTGAAGACAGGTGCTTCAAATATTTAAATTCTTGTTCTTTTCCATACCTTGGCCCGAAAAAACGGCTAAACTCCTTCAGCGGACGGAGGCCACATGATTCCATTGGGGACGCACGAGCGCACCTAGTGGGTGTAGCCCCCGAGATTTGTAGCTAGCACAGACAGGTGCTTTGAATCTTACTCCTACCTTGCAACCGGCTCAGAGTAGCCATGTGAAATGAACACATAAAAATGAAATGGTCGTTAGCGTAATAACATACATAGTATACCGGATAGACACTACTAACTGTTCTTGGTGAAAAAACTAGTACATGCTCCTTTAGGCACATAGCCACGTTCCTGTGTGTTCTGCTGTTTACGCTATATCTTTGCCAAGTAGTCGGGTTGTGGTCTAGAGTAGGATTCGAGGGGGGAGCTAACAATACATAGAGCACGGTACTAGAGGCTTAGCAGTCGAAGAAATATACACTAGGCACTTGGCCAGAGTGTCTGAACCCTTGCATCTTTCGTCGTTTTTCGTGTGGGGTGCCTCTAGCTTTTGCTCTTGCTGGCCGGACAACCAGGTTACGGTCCATAGCCGAGACAAAGAGTGGTCCTTTGATACCATCGCACAGTACTAAGCCGGTTTATAGAATAACAGGTCAGGCCAGCCGGCAAACCCCTAAATCGAAAGCGTTGGAGCCGGAAAAACTAGAATTGAAACAATATGCAAATTTCTGGCAAGAAGCCCCCAACGCTTGCTCGGGGTTCCACATCTTTCATTCATTCATAGGATTCGCAGGATACATACACAATCAAATGACTAGATGTAAAATATACGGAGTAGGGTTGCATTCTAGGGGCGCTCGATCTCCTCATCCGACTTGTCCATCTTGTTCTTGCATGGCTGCTGCGCATCGATGAGATAGTAAGATTATTGTGCAGAGCCTTGCTGATGATGAAGGGGCCCTCCCAAGGCGGCGAAAACTTGTGCATGCCCTTCGTTTCCTACACCATCTAGAGAACCAGATCGCCCTCGTGGAGCGTGATGGGCCGAATCCGGCTTGAGTGGTAGCGGCATAGACTCTACTGGTACAGTGCCGACCTTGATAGGGCTAGCTCGCGGTCCACCTTGAGGAGGCTCACGTTATCTTCTTGTGCCTATTGGTTTTCCTTTTCCATGTAGAGGAGCTTGCGGGGCGAGTCGATTCGATGTCCACCGAGAGGATGGCCTCCAAGCCGTAGACGAGGAAGAATGGTGTGAAGACGGTTGAGTGATTCAAAGTGGTAAGTAAACTCCATAGTATGGCTGGAAGCTCCTCGATCCAGCAGTCGGGTGACCAGTCTAGTGGCTTGATTATTCGAGGCTTGATGCCAGCTAGCACTAGGCTGTTTGACCTCTCGGATTGCGGATGCACGACGAACTTGGTCCAGCCAGATCCCCTTGTTGCTATAGAATCGGGTGAAGGCCCCCTTGGCAAAGTTCATGTTGTTGTCCGTGATGGTGTTGTGGGGGTACCCGAACCGGTTGATGATGTCCGTGAACAAGGTAACGACCGTGGCCCTGTCCAGCTTCTAGATGGGCTTCACTTCTATCCACTTCATGAACTTGTCCACCACCGCCAACAGATGGGTCATGCCCATGCGAGCCTGCTTGAAAGGGCCGACCATGTCTAGTCCCCAAACAACGAAGGGCCACATGATTGGGATGGTCTTAAGAACTATATCCGGCATGTGCCTTTGCTGGCTGAAACGTTGGCACCCATTGCATGCGTGGACCAGATGCTCCACATCGTTGAGTGCGGTGGTCCAGTAGAAGCCATGGTGGAACACCTTGGCGACTATTTCCCGGGATGAAGTGTGATGCCCGCACTCGCCCTGGTGGATGTCCTTCAGCAGCCGGTAGGCTGTGTCCACATCGACGCAACACTGGAAAATGCCAGAGATGCTGTGCTTATATAGCTCCTTGTTGATGATGGTGTACGTGTGCACCCGCCGCCGGATCCGCCTGGCCTCCACCTCATCATCTGGAATCTCTCCATTGGCAATGAAGTTCATGAAGGGTTGTGCCCATGATGGTACCTCCCGGATGGTGAAGATGCTTTCATGCACCGGCTAGAGGATGTATGGTGTCCTACCGGGTGGGATGCCCGAACTGGTAGCCCCCGAGCCGCTTGAATCATTTGGTGATGCTGCACCTGATGAGCTAGCAGCCCACGGATCCATTAAACTAGGCGGCACTGTTGCCTTGGAGCTGGCGGGTGGATGCTTGCTTGCGGAGCTAGCAGCCCCTAGGCCTTTCAATCCGGCCACCCCCGGGTCTGATATCAATACAATGGAGTCAGATTCGGGGGACGGGGTGATGGAGGGCTTGTACGGGTGCTCCAAGGAGACTCCGAATGGAATCACCTCCCTGGTGGATCCGACTTGTGTGAGCGAGTCCGCTGCTTCATTGTTGGCACGGGGAACATGATGGAACTGACATCCCTCAAAGCACGCGCTGAGCTTTTGGATGGAGAACCGATACATGGACATGCTGGCATCCTAGGCATCCCATTCCCCGGATACTTGTTGCACCACGAGATCCGAATCCCCAAAGGAGAGGATCCGACAAATGCTGATTTCCTTGGCGAGCCAGAGGCGTGCTTCAGTGCTTCATATTCTGCCACATTGTTCGAGGCTTTGAAGTGGATCTGGAGGGTGTATTCCAATCGGTATCCTTTGAGCAAGGTGAGGACAATGCCGGTTCCCAAGCCCCCTAGCATCTTCGAGCCGTCAAAGTACATCCTCTAGTGGTCCGAGTCCGGAAACCGTAGGTCTATACTAGGTCTCGGCCCAGTCGACTAGGAAGTCCGCCAGTGCTTGCAACTTGATCGTTAGTCTCGACTCGTATTGGATGGAGTAGGCGGCGAGCTCGATTGCCCATTTGGCCACCCGGCAGGTGGCATCCTTGTTGCCGATGATCTCTGAGAGGGGAGCGGTGCATACCACCTTAATTTGTTGGATGCTCCTGGAAGTAGTGCTTGAGCTTCTTGCATGTCAGGTACACTGTAGCAGATATTCTGATAGTATGGTTAGTTCTGCTTGGAGTGGGAAAGAACTTCGCTCAGGTAATAGACGGGCCTATGAACCAGCTGGGCCTTGCCTTCCTCTGGGTGCTCCACCACCAGGATGATGCTAACGACCCAGTTGATGGTTGCTATATAGAGCAACATCAGCTCCTTCTCAGCCAGCATGGCTAGCACGGGTGTTGTGGATAGCATGCGCTTGAGGTCGTGGAACGCGGTGTCCGCCTACGTGGTCTAGGAGAACTTGTCCGTCTTCTTCATCAGTTGGTAGAGAGGAAGCTTTGTCGCACCCAGCTGGCTGACGAAGCGGCTAAGGGAGGCCAAGCACCTGGTGAAAACTTCTGGACACCAAGCAAGCTCTTGGGTGGTTGCATCCTCTCGATGGCCGCGATCTTCTCCGGGTTCGCCTTCATTCCTCGTTGTGAGACGAGGAAACCGAGGAGTTGGCCGGCTGGGACGCCGAAGATGCACTTTTTCGGGTTCAGCTTCATCTGGTACCGGTGGAGGTCCGCGAACGTCTCGCTCAGGTCGTCCAGGAGGGTGTGCTTCTCCTTCATCTTGATCACGACATCATCTATGTAGGAATTCACATTCGGGCCAATTTGCGAATACAAGCACTTCTGCATGCAACGTTGGTAAGTGGTGCCTGCATTTTTCAAGCCAAAAGGAATTGGTCAGAGAGTAGTAAGCCCCATATGGGGTGATGAATGACATTTTTATTTGATCAGCTGGACCAGATTTGATTGTAACTGGAATAACAGTTGTGAAAGAACAACATGTCGCAGCCGGTCATGGAATTGACGACTTGATTGATATGGGGCAAGGTGAAGGGGTCTTTCGGGCACACCTTATTCAGGCTCGTGTAGTCGATACACATGCTCCAAGTCTTGTTCTAATTCAACAGGACCGGGTTGGCCAACCAGTCTGGGTGGTATACCTCCATAATGAACTCGGCTGCGAGGAGTTGGGTGATCTCGTCACCAATGACGTTTCTCTTGTCCTCCGCAAACCGGCAAAGGGGTTGCTTGACTAGCTTGGCATCTAGCCGCACATGAAGTGGGTTCTAGGCGAACTCCCTCGGAATGCCTGGCATGCCCCTTGGAGACCATGCGAAGATGTCCCGATTCTCACGGAGGAAGTCGACGAGTGCGCTTTCCTATTTGCTTTCCAAGCCAGCACCAATGTTGACGTACTTGGTCGGGTCGGATCGGTCAAGCAAGATATGCTTTGTCTCCTTGGCCGGTTGGAAGGCCATGTCCCTAGTCGGGTTCATGCTAGGCGGCACTTTCTGCTGAGTCAACGCAACATTGCACATGATCTCACGCTTCTCTTCATCAATGACGAGGGCTTTGGCTATTTTTGAGCCTTTTGATATGCACTCCATCGACCACCTATAGTAGCCAGACACGGTGATCACAGTGTTGGGTCCCGGCATCTTTATCTTGAGGTATGCATAGTGGGAGAACTTGGCGAGGGAGGGTCGCCCGAGGAGAGCATGGTAAGTACTGGTCAGGTTCACCACCTTGAACCAAACCGGCTCGCGGCGGAAGTTCTCCTCGGAGCCGAATATGTCGTCTTGCCAGATTTTTCCAAGAGGAGAGCATGGGGGTCTCGGTACGACGCCGTGGATGTTGGCTGTAGGTCACACTCCTGGATGACTAGCTTCTCTAGGGAGGCTTAGTAGAGCAGGTTGAGACTGTTGCCACCGTCGATGACGATGCGCGAGAAGCGACATGTGCGCTTGTTGGAGATGAGGAGAGGGTCAAGCACCATTGTGTAGCCCCCGGGATTCTGCAAGAGGTCCGGTTGGTCCGCTCGGCTCCAGGTGATCGGAGTCTCAGACCAGTTCAGGTACTAGGGGACCGAAGGAATGATGGTGTTCACTTCCGTGATGTGCCGCCTTCGGCTATGCTTGTCATCTAGCTCAGAGACGAAGATGTGGTAGTTGGCGTGATGTTGCGGGTACCCGTCGTTATCATTTCCATCTGCCCTAGCTGGTGGTGGCGGTCCATCGGGCGGGCGTAGGGGAGGCAAGCCACCCTACCCCTTGATCTGGCGGGTCCAGCTACAATTCTAGGTGGTGTGCATAGCTGGTTTGAAGGGTCCGATGTGGTACTTGCACGACTGGTCAAATATCTGCATGAAGGTGAACCGGGGTTTCTTCCTTCTCTCGTCGCCAGCCGGCGCGCCTTGTGCTCCCTCCATAGCATTGAACTACCTCGAGTGGTACCGAGGCTCCTGTTGCCCGCCTGAGCACTTGCCTTGAAAGCAGTTGTCATTGCCCGACTGTTTGGATGAGCCGGCATCTCTGCCCTGGTTATTTGGCCTTTCTCGACCCGGATACGTTGGAACCGGTCGACCCTCGGGATTCACTCGGAGGGGTTTCTACATTGCCGCGTCGGCAGTGGCATACTAATCCGTGATGGTCATGAGCTCTGCCATGGTATTTGGTTCGTCACACGATAGTCGGTGGCAGAGCATAGTGCCCTCCCGGCATCCCTCGATGAAGAAGACAATCGCCTGAATCTCCACCACACCTTCACAGGAGTTGTGCAACTCCATCCATTGGGCGAGGTACTCGCAGTCCGACTCGCTGCTGCCCTGGATGCACTAGGCTAGGTCGCGCGGGCGGCCCGGACGCTTGTACGTGTCATTGAAATTATGGACAAAGACATTGTCAAAGTTGGGCCATGCGTTAATGTTGTTGGGTGCGAGGCTATTGAGTCACGTCCTCGCCGAACCAGTTAGCATGAGGAGGGGTATGTAGCGCACCACCCCACGCTTGTTCCCATGGGAGATTTCGACTGCCATGGCGTAGTCGGTTAGCCAGTCCTCGGGTTTCATGTTGATATTATACTTAGGTGTGTCCCGCGGTAGAGTGAACTTGTCGGGGAACAACTCATTCTTGATATGCGGTCCGAAGCAAACCGGCCCGGTGGAGTCTTCCTCCTCCATGTCACGTCCTTGCATCAAGAGGTCAATGCGGTCCCGCGCGTCTGGCTTGACTGGATTGGGCGGACCCACTCAGCCCGAAAGGCGGGAGCCGGGAGGCTGTGCCCCCGCGACCGGCTATGCGGCTGTAGCCAGCTTGCTGGTCATCGTGCCCTGATCATTGTGCGGTTGGCTTTTGTGGCCCGACTCGCGACGCTTGCTACGCGGCTTGCTCCCATGTGGGGAGGATGACTGCTAGGTGTTGTGTGGTTTGCCTGGGCTGCCTTCGGGAAGCTTTCTCCCCTTGGTGCCACTAGCGTCCGCGTGCATCTGCCGGATGGCGTCTGCCTGCTCGTCCATGATCTGGAGCAACTCTTGCACCCGCGCGTCTTGCTAGGCTCAGGCCTCACCTTCCAAGTTGGGGATCTCCTCCACCGCGGCTCGCTCCATGCACAAGTTCTTGATGGTCATGTTGTAGGTGGGTCGAGCGAGTAGGGGAGGTGGCTCTAGCTTGCCATACCTCGCCAATCGGGCCCCAACTCGCCTCCTTGGCGCTGCATGTGTCTTTTCCTGCTAGGCTCATCGTTAGTCGGGATGAGGCCGTGGGCGCGGTTGTATTCGCACATGGTGCTCTCGATCTTCTTCTTGGCAGCGGCCAGCTTGATGGCCTCCTAAATGAGGGACTCTTTGGAGGAGGTGACGTTTGTGATGTCTTCCTCCGAATTCTCTCCAGGGCAACTGGGGTGACGAGCTTGTCGATGCCGAGCTCCACCGGGTCCTTTTCTCGTGGCGGGATGGAACTTCCGACTCCCTCTCTATGCGCTCTAGCGCGGGGCAGCGCTGGTACATGCTCGAGCCGGTCATCATGACCTCCACGCCACGAGGAGAAACGAGCGTTATGCCAGCTGAGGGTTGTGACTCCGTGAAGGATACGATCTCCCGAGCGAATGCTCCAGCATGGTGGAGACGTAGACTGACAGATTGCCGAATAGCAAGACAGTGCAGTTCGCCGAGAAGGTGGAACCAGCAAAGCACGTGGCTTTGTCGATAATGCAATCAAACTTGCCCGGAGTAAGCACAATGCCGAAGGCCATGCGCTCACCAGCTGAAGTACAGGGTCCCATGCGGAACATGACTCTGTTCGAAGCCATCCACCCCACGGTGGGCACCAACTGTCGTCGTTATGGAAATGACAATGTCTGGGAAGGCTAGATAGAGATGTGGGAACTGGCAGGGAAGCTATCAATGGTGTCCGTAGGCGGGATTGGGCACAATCATGCGTAGCAAGACATAAGAAATACCCAGGTTCGGGGCCCTTGTGAGAATGTAACACCCCTACTCCTGCTGGTCTGACTATGAGGTGATGAACACACAAACTACAGATCGCTCCTTGAGCTGTGTATGCGCTAATGAACTAATAGAATCCAACCCTCTCTACGAATGCCCCGATGCCCCTTATATAGGGCCACGGCAGCGGTAGCAACGGCCTGGCCTACTAGCAGGTCCCGCAGGCGGGCCCCAGCCAACTATTCGCCTGCAGCGTCTCACCTCCCTGACGTCTGCTACAATGTCCCACCTCCTGTCCAGCACGGGCACAGCGGAGACCGCGCCGGCCGACAAGGGCGGCGGCCACTGCTCCCAGCCAACACGGGTACGATCCGTGGTTCCCGGCGTCTGTGTTGCTATCTTCCGCTTTATGTCTTGTTAGTAGCCAGCTAGGGTGCAGCGTACACTGTGCGCATGTTGGCCTAGCACAATCGTCCTCCTCGATCGCCTAGTCCGGCTGGGAAGGTTCATCTAGACCAGTTGGCAATGTCTTCTCATCTGGCTGATCGATCCGTTGGTTCACGCTGCATTTGGCCTTCTCTCTAGGTGTCTTGAGTTTTTACATCCGATTGATACTAGCCGGCTAGCAGTTACATTGCTCTTATTCTTATCCGGCTACCCTACTTGGGGGTGATCCCCCCTACAAAAGTAGAGGAGTCTAACTTTACTTTGCAGTGGCTTGTGATATGTATGGTCAAGGTAAGTATTTATGAAATGTATTGCCAACGGCATTGAGGTACCGTGAACCTGGTGCAATGTCGGCGCACTCGATGGATATCAAGGCGTGACAACCATATCATATCGCATAAACTCTTTGCATTTGATGTTAATTTTTTGTGCATCTTTTTATGCTAGTATTAGACTACAAGGGTAGCATTATAAGATTATCCCTCAACACAATTCCAATATGCGTGTTCTCCCTTTAGTGTGCACCACCAATAAAGTATGTTGTTGTGGAGCAGGCCGTGATGATCGGGTGCAAACAGATCGACATTCGCATATGGTGGGTGCAAGCCATGTATGCACTGCGGATACACTAAAGGTTAATGTTGGCGAGCCTAATATGTACATACATGGACTTGGAACACAGATAACTGAAAGATTAAGCATGATTCACATGGTGATGTGATAGATATGTTGATATCTACCCTGGCAACTGTATCAAAGGCTGTGATAATCGGAGATGATATAGTGTAAAGGAATCGTGTAATCACTGAAGGAATACTGGGGGATGTTCATTTAAGTGGGATTTCTGGTAATGAACTCATATTATGAACTAAAAGTCTAAGTGAATTTGCATAAGTTTGTTGTAGCTGGCATTCGTTATAGACTACGTTGTGCTTAGCTTTGATTGAGATAATATAACTATAGTATTCTAGATACTTACTTTACGGACTAGTATCGTATTGTTTGAGTATAAAATTATAGATAAAATTCCTAAATGAGTCTTTCAAGTAAACTTGACTTACTCCATAAGGTTTAATAGTGTATTAATCCTAGAGTAATAGATTCTAAAATTAGTGTCTAAAAGATCATGCTTGCCTCCATGATACTTGATATTATAAATAAAGTTCTTTGTATCAAGATTATTTGGGAGATCTAGAAATCATCTTGTGTAAAAGATATTTTGATATCTAAAATGCTGTTTGATTGCAACATGACAAAGTATAATTTAGTTGGAAGCAGATTCTCATATTGGATGAGCATCTCCGAATGATGGTGACGCTAGGCGTACCTATCACCCAATAAGTTTTGGAACTAAAGTTATACAAATGTTTGTATTGATGAAATTTATAGTTCATTTGTGAAAGTTTTCATGATAGGATAAACATGAGGTATAGGTAAAATATTAACTATACTAAAATATCACTAACGAATGAATCCAGAAGAACACGAATCATGTGATGATTGTGATCCACTTCAAAGTGTGAGTTTAAGAGTATTAGTGTTTAACTAACACACAAAGTACCATGTGATTGGTGCCACTGTTGATGTTGATTGATTCTTCTGAAAGAGAGGAAAACAATGAAAGAGAATCCATAAATATAATTGGTAGAAATTAATGACCTAGAATTGTCCATCTTAGGTACATACAAGATATACATGTTATGAATGTATATTCTTTGCTTTTTAAACCTATGTAATTCTTCGGTATTAGATACTGAATTGGTCGGTATGAAATGTCATACAACAACTCAATATAAAAGAATACAATCGTTCGAATAACTAACAAAATAATATGGTGATGATGTTCGTCGAAAAACAAATAAAGTGTTATTATGTTTGTCATCTATATCAAGGACCAAGTCACCAAGATTTATTTTGATAATTATTATCTAGTTCCAATATTGTGAGAACAAGCTATTGTTCAAATAATTACTGCATTCCATAGATGATGGATGAACCATTATAAATCTTGTTGGTGAAATAACATTCATAAAAATAAATGCTAAAAGCGTCACAAGACGAAATGATTGAACTTTCACTTAAATGTGACACCACCATTTAAGTTATATTGGGAAGAAAGACATGAAGAAACTCCATTTTTATGGAATTTTGGAGTTAAGTCGTTTTTCGAATGAATTAACGATTGTAATACTTTCCTATAGATAACTAAAACTCTGTTTATGGACCAAAGATGAATGGACGGTTAACTTATTGGAAGTAATGCATAATGATGTATGAGGTCCATTATGTAAAAACGTGTGTGGTGGATTATTCTAATTTATAAAATTCCAGCGAGGACTTGAATATATATATGAGTATATCTGTTTAATGAGGAGAAGTAAAATACATTTGAAACATGTTCAAAGGTTTTAGCGTGAAGAAGAAATCATCCAGTTTTGCGGAAACAACACCCTAAGAGTTATGGCACGTTCGAGTTTCTAGAGACTTTGATAAATTCATTGTGAATAAAGAAATCATCGTGACAAGAAAATCAAGAGTTTATGATTGGATCATAAATGAAGAGATTTGAGTTACAAATTTAGCAAAGATATGAAATTGTTTCATAAACTCGAGTTTCTCAAAACACCATAAGAGTATGGAATGTTTTGAGAATATAATCAAACCTACTTTGACTTGGTGATATCAAACATTAAACTTCCATTATGATTTGAAAGATTATGCTATAGTGACATATCGCTTTTACACTGAAAATAGCAACATAATGATCCGTTGAAATGGTAAGGGATAAAATCCAGTTTGTCTTTTCTTAAATTTTGGTATGGAAGGCATATGTAAAAAGTTTACAAAACCAAAGTCGGATATGCATGTCTTTGTAGGTTATGCCAAAAGTAATCGTTGGGAATTCCTCCAACGTAAAACTAAAGGCAAAAGTGTTTGTCGCTAAAATGGTGAGTTCTTTGAGAAGGAACTTTTCATGAAAAGTTAAGTGGGAGGACAATAGAATCTTTAATGAGGTTATTTGAAAGTAAGTGACATGATTAGAGTAACGCAACGTCAGAAAGTGTTCTTGAGGATGCTATAATGCTCATGGCTATTGTTTCTGCAAATGTTGTAGTTTCAGAAATCTAAGTTCCTATTGAACCATATGGATCGATTAATAATCAAATAGTGAGATTTTAGGACAAAGTATCATTGAAGTACAATGATATGTCGATTACATGCAAAGAAGCAATGATGACCCCTAACTCCATTAAATGGCTAGAAGCCATAAGAATTCGTGATAATATCCATATAAGTAAATCAAGTTTTAAACTTGGTAGACCCTCAGGAAGGCGTGAAGCTTTTCAAAGCGTAAGTGAATCTATAAACAAACAAACACAAGATGTTTACATCTGCGAAATGTTCGACTTGTCAAAAAATAGTTTACGACAAAGTTTAAAAGTTGACTGGGATAAGATTGGATCTTCCACATTGATATTTAGTTTGTACGTATTATTGTAGCAACCACTACATATTGAGATATGGTAGTTCAATAAACAAAACAACGTTTTTATAATAGAATGGTTACCTAGGATGTGTACATGACACATTCCAAAGAGTTTTGTTAATTCAAAGGTGCTAAAATATATGTGAATTTCAATGGTTGAAATAAACATTGTGGAGTTGGAATCTTCACCTTGATGAAACTTTTAAAGAGTTTAAAGTTCATAAGAACGATGAAGATGCTTGTGTTTAAAAGAAATTAAGTGGGAGCATTAAGACATATTTCCAAATGCTTTATGTGTAAGACATTTTGTTAATTGGATATGGTGTATCATTTATGAGACACAAATTTAGAATTTCATTTTGATTAAAGACTTAGGAAAAACCAGAATATTAGACATCAAAGTCTATACAAATATATTGAAATGCTAATATGGTTATGTTGAAGTACATATATGAAATGTTGAGTTAGTTCAATATGGTGGTATATTTGAGTGGGAGATGTGTGAGTTTTCTAAGTCAATATTAGACAAAAAAAGTTCTTGCCACATGGTAGCAATATCAATTCTATTGACAATTGATAAGTGAAACCTTGTGAAAGATTGATTAAATCATGAATGCCATGATATGTACATATATGGACGAGTCTTATGCTCTAAGTGTTAGGAGCATATATTAGAATGATTCATAAGATGATCATTGGACAATAGTGATGATATTCTTATGTACTTTGGAAGTACCAAGAATATGCAATGTATGTAGAAGTGAAGAAATAGTTCAATGTAATGTGTTACATTGATGCAAGTTTTTGTCACATATACAAATGATGTTTATCTCAATTGGGCTATATGTTAAGAAATAAGGTGACACAGTTAAATGGAAGTAAGTTCCATGATGATTTGGACTAACTCCAAAGGTGTAACACTATGACGGGTACTACAACAAACGACTGAGTATATGACCGCTCTAGCAGTAGCATGAAGAGGGCTTTTGTGTCAAATAGTTTGTTACCAAACTAGGTGCAGTTCCAAGTAGGCTATACTAGGAATATCTATTGTATGACAATAGTGTCAACATAGTTTTGGCTAAGAAATTGAGGTCTCATTGGAGACTAAATTTATACAAAGCCATCTCATTGAAGAATGATTTGATGCGTAGTGATGCATAGACATGTGAATACACACATAGCTGAAAGTGTCAGTTCTGGAGACTTGCTTTACCACGAGCAATGTGTGTGGATAACACCAGAACGCCATTGATGTTAAACAACGTGAAGCAATAAATAGATTATTGACTCTAGTGCAAGTGGGAGACTGAAGGAGATATGCCCTAGAGGCCAATAATGAAAATGTTTCTTTTTACTAACATATCTCATTAGTTCGTAACAATTTTGTATCATGCTAGAACTTTATTGAGTGGAAACATAGATATAGATGTGGTATATAAACAAACCAGGTCCCTAGTATCATCTAGACTAATTCATTGGACAACTGATGATCGAGGTTTCCCGATCATGGAATTTACCATGTCAACAGACAACGAGATCACTTATGAAGTGGTGGACAACACCCAACCCTAGTATTACAATGTGATCCAGTCACAAAGTTTAACATTGTGATATCTAGCAAAGCATAGTGATCCAGTCTATCGACCATGAGATCATAATAATCATTGTCTCCTGAGGCTAATTTGATCACATCAACCGTCATGTCCGTAATTGGGTGAACATAAAGGTGTGCGTCAGGTATATCAGAGGAACTTTTGAGGCCTATGTATTAAGACCAGGATTTTCCATCCGAGTGATGAATAGATACCCTAGGCCCACTCGGTGAGATTACATCTACAAGTTTGGAAAGATATGACTAGGTCACGGGGATGTAATATCACGGGAATGAGTAAATGTGTTTGTCGATAACAAGATCAAATTAGGTATGTAGATATCGAAGATCATATCTTGGAAAAACTAGGTATCTTAGAGCAAAGGCAATGAAACTCGACGTTCAAAGTTCAAGCGATCAAGTTAATCATAGAATGCATGGGGGCCATTATGTGTTTTCATATACCGCTATTGGTCATTGATCGAAAAGTGTGTCGATCATGTATGTGTATTCCAGAGTCGTAGGTTGTCACACTTAAGGGTAGAGACGCTTGGGGATTGATCCAAGATCGTAGGAGAAAAAGAGAGATAACTCCATAATTGTTCTGGGGAGATACCGAAAGTGTTTCGGGGATATTCCATAATGATTGGAGGGACCCGAAAGGTGTTTTAGAATGATAGGTATTAAATATTATATATATAATATTAATTAAATGAATTAATATTAAAAATATCATTTAAATTGTATTTTGGGGGCAACCCACCTAATTAGGCCTGATCGGAGGAGGCCTAAGAAGGGGCCGCAGCCCTAGGGAAAGCAAGAGGGGAGCCGCCGGCCCTAGTGGGCCTCCCACCACATGGAGCCCATGTAGGGGGTTGGCCAGCCACCTCCTCCAACCTCCTCCCCTTGACTAGTCCCACCCCGGGACTTTGAGGGAGGGAGTACCTCCCTTCCACCTATATAAAGAGGGGCACCCCGCTCCCCAAATCCACCCTATCAATTAGCCTTTGCCTATCTCTCTCCCTCTCCCTTAAGTGTGGTTCCCAAGATTGGAATTGCATACGGGATTGGGGTTTCTCCACCATATGCACAACATCCTGCTGCTGGACTCTATCCGGATCAATCTTGTTCTGTTGCTTTGCTGGACCGGAGCCCGAGATATGTCTCTACACTATATGTGTGTAAAGTCATGAGGCACTGCCACTTGTGGTGCTTTGCTTGGAGCTTGGAGATTGGACGTCAACACGACCATGAGGTCGGTACGTCGCACAAGAACAATAGGTGACTTGTGAGGAGCTTCGCAACCTTGAGGTCGCACGAGTTATATTGAAAATATAAGCAATAATCCATATGATTTAATCTGAATAATAATCTGATAAAGCATGATCATACAGACAGTAACAAAACTAATCATGCAGATCAACAAAGTAGATGAACATATTACATCTAAATAAGATAAACCTATCACATCTACACCAAACGCTAGAATAAAGAACTCTAGCAGAATCTGGAATAGAAAGTTCAGTATTACATACGGTAGAGCAGCGGCAGCAGCAACAGTAGCTGCAGCGGTGGTAGTAGCGTCGTCAGCCATGTCGTTGATGTAGATGCTGCCGATGTCCGTGAAGAAGTCCTCGTCGGAGAAGGAGTCGTCCGTGATGGCGTCAGTAGTCGCGCGGAAGCGCTCCACAAAAACCTGATCGCCCTTACTCGTACAGGTTCACAAGAAGGCGGGGTCCCGGAGGTCTACTGTACCGATCTACAGTGCACGCCGCAAGCCGGGTTGGGGAAGACGAAGACGGTGACGCAATAGACTAGAATGAGACGCCTATGTAGGTCGTGTCGATTAGGTTAAGCGCGGAGACTTATATAGTGCAGGTCAGGAAGATCGTGGACTCAGCCCACATCCAAGTCGGTAACAGCCCACGTCCCATAAAGACTGGAAACGGCTGACTAATTAACGCGTCTGTTAATGACTCATAATTAATTCACGATTAATTTTTTCGACTAGCAAAAAATAAAGCTCGGCTCGACGAGATTCATGCAATCCACGACCTAGTATATAAGGAGATGTAACTCTCACTCAACTAGCAATGTGGGACTAAACTTTAGCGCCACTAGCACAGCCATATGCTGCCATGCATAAATGGGTCAAAGGAAATTCAGAATTTGTCTAATAGGCCAATAGCCAAAACTCATCAAATTTGAACAAGTTCTACTACATCATCCACGTCCCTCGAAACATTCCCCTACATGATATAAAAAATATAGTCTCGGAGGAACAACGCCTCACACTGAAAAAAAGAAAAGAAGAACGGTAATGCTACACGTACGGACGGATTCTATAAAAAAAATTTACGGACAACCAACTCGATGCATATCAGATCAGTACGTGCTCCACAATTTAAGGGAGGAAAAAACTTCAACCCAAACACAAGGCTCCACGTCAGTCCGTAGGTATATTTTGTAGGATAGTTTCCGTAGATGTAGGATTATTGAAAGAAGAAACGTGCAGTAGGAAGCAGAGCCACGGAGAGAAACCAGCGACTGACCTGCTCGAATTATCGTTGAGCGACGGAAGCGCTGTAACGGGCCGAGACCACGAAAAGAAGTCTTAGGCGAAATTGCTGCACCAAAACGCGCGGGCGTCAAGGAGTTGTTTCCCTCAACAGGTGTTCGCCTGTTTCGCTGACATGTACACGAGACAAGGAAAATTTCAAAATTTGCTATCTGGGCCAACAGCCCAGTACACATCCAATTCGAACAGGGGAACCGGTCCGGCGCGGCTCTACCGCACGGGGAGGTTTCACTTGGTGTGTAATGTACTCGTGGTCTTGTGCTGGTCACTTGAAGGATTCCGAACTCTTCTCAGTGGCTGTTCAGCGGTCGTGTTTGGTAACTTTACTGTTGACGCGTCAGACCAACCAAGCACTTCAATCTCGGTTTCTACCTTGTCGTGGCCATCACCATCTTCGACCTGTTCGAATCCCGCGACGCTCGCGAGTGTACCGACGGCGTCGACGACTCCCTTGATCCTCGTGGAGATCTCTATGAGCAGCAACGCCATCGACAGGAGCTCCATGCTGGCCTCTATCAACAACGTATCGGCCTGCTCCTGGGACAGTAGCAATAACTTGGACGGGAGCGCCCTCATGTCGCTCTGCAGCGCTCGCACGGCCACGTCCATGTCCGCCACCGCCACGCTCAGCGCCCCGGAGGCCGTCATCGTGGCGATGGATCTCGACGCCTCCCTGAGAACCCGCGCGCACCGAAATCCAATCTCCGCGAACGTGCTGCTGGCGCCTAGGAGATGCGTAGCCTGCTCGGGCGCCGTGAGGACACGGCTGTCGAGCGCCTCGAGGCAGAACGCGCACCGGCGCATGGCGGCGCCGACCTTGGTGTAGAGATCGTACGGGTGTCGGAAGCCGATCGCGCCGTGCGCGGGCTCCCACCGTGCCAGGTTGGCCTGCGCGTCCTCGGACGCCTTGGAGCCGAGCACGCACTTGTACCCCTCCGACCTGTTGCGCGCGCGCTTCGCGTCCGGCTCGTCCTGGGCTGCTGAGGCGAAGTAGCTGTCGACGCAGCCCTCGATGGAGTCCGCGAGGATCTCCATGTTGCGCGTGGTGAGGAGGCGCAGGTCCTCGCCGGACCAGACCGGGAAGACGAGCACGCAGACGCCGATGCAGATGGCGAAGCCGATGGAGATGGTGGATATCCGCTGCAGTGCCAGCGCCGCCAGGTCCTCCACGCGGTACCCGGACACGGCCACGAAGCTGTACGTTATGATGAAGACCGTGACCCCGTAGTCGTACAGGGACTTCACCATCGGTATGAACCGCGAGAACGCCGCTGCAGCTGCTGCACGTAAACGCACACATATCGCTTTAAATATTTATTTATTACTGGCGCCGTGTTGGTCCTATTTTGACGACGTGGTCGACCTGGCATGCAGCTAGCTAAGGCGGCAGAGTAAAATGGTGGTACGTATGCAGAACGGGAGTGTAGACGCACCTAGGAGGAAGACGGAGCCGCTGGCGACGAGTGGCTCCAGTGTTGTGCCAGATTTGCTGGCTACCCAGTGTACGGCGAGCGCGAGCCCGGCACCGCTGATGGTTCCGACTGTTCTGTTAAACCCCTTGTACATGCTACCGCCTGCATGATTAGGCACCTGATCAGTACCCAAATTAAAACCAGCCTGAGCCTGCGCCCAGCGAGCTTACGCTGCCCAGTTGTTGCATATGCAAAATTCATTTGACTTACCAACGGTGTACTCGAAGACCAGCACGACTGTCATGATAGCCCACACGACATTCCGGCCGCCGACGCCGTCGTACAGGGGCCTGGCGTAGTAGAAGAGGGAGACGAGGGTGAGAGCGAGGGCCACTTTCATGCCGTACACCGCTTTCCCGGAATAATCTGCAGCAGCGATCATCTTCCGGACCATCTCGGTAAGGCCAGACACCTTCGATCCGAACATGGCGGGGCAGGAGACGTGACAAGCCCATGCCGCCCTCCTGAAGGCCACGGGCGACGCGGACACGGGCGATGTGTCTTCCGGCACGGAGATCTGCCACTCCCGAGCATTCTGTGCCTCCTTCTCGATGTGATCCATGGTGACCGGAGAAGGCATGCACGGACGCGCACGCTCTGCCAAAGGTCCGTCTGGTGAGTTGAGCGAGGAGATCTTCCGAAAGCTAGAGATGGATAGGCGATGAGTACGTTTTGCTATGAAAATGATGCTCCCGTGTGCCTGGATGTTTATATATGGTGATCAGGTGTTCTTCTTCGCCACGGGCTTCCGGACATTCTGGAACACGAGCGGCGAGATATAGAATTCCACCGGGAACGCTCGCTGACAGTCGCCACAGCGCGCTCGATGCCAGCTGGGCCCCGTCGCCCGCACGTTCACTGCGCAGGTTATTTTTCTGAGTTCAGTATACTGCTCAGGTGAGTCGCACTCGTCGTCGCCCACACGGGGCGCAGGCTCGTGTCGTCGCCAAGGGCCCTATTGGAATGCCAAATTCACCGTCCATAGAGTCTCCCTTTTCTTTTATTACTAGCGCGAAGATGTTCAAATACAGTATGAATGAATGGAGGACCTTTTCCAAGGGAGTATACTGGCGCCTAGCTGCCCGCTTATGTTTGTACTAAAGTAGTACTAGCTGGCCGCTTCTGTTTGTAGACAGTTCTCTCGTAATAAGAAAACAAAAGCAAAAACAAAAACAAAATTGTCGTCGTATCCATCAACGTCATCTCCTGTCACCGGCATGCGTCAACGTCACCAGCGGACGGTAGATTACGCCTCAAAATTTCGTAGAGAGAATAAGTCAATATGGGTACTATACCATTTTGTCAAGTTTGATTTCCCACATTTGGTCCGACGTGGTTTTTGTTTTCAAAATTCCACCAATCTATTATTAATCATCAACAGTAGTATAAAAAGTCTTAAAAATAATAATAATTATAAATAGGTCATTTGGACCACCTAGCGACGACTACAAACACTGGCACGAGCCGAAGGCGCGCCGCTGTCATCGCCCCTCCATCACCGGAGCCGGGCAAAGCTTGTCGTAGTAGAGCTTGTTGTAGTAGACGAACGTGAAATCGTCGTGCTAAGGCCCCAAAGAACCAGCGTACCAGAGAAACAACCATCGCCGAAGATGAACAACGTTGATCGGAAGAAACTGATCTCAAAACACACATACGAAAAAGATCAGATCCTAAGGAATCCGTCGGACACATGACTTCACGCGCTCTCCAATGATGCTAGACGCACCACCAGAGCGATGATAGGATGGGAAGGACCTTATTCTGACATCAAGACGTAGCCGTCGCCTCAACATCCTGAAAAAGACACTGAAAATAATCTAAAAAAACACTGAAACTTCCCGCCGGCGAGAGTCCTGGTCCGTTACGCCTCCGAGACCCTAAGACCGCCGGAGGCGGGACGAACCGATGGCTTCACTGGCGGATGGAAAAAATCCTAGATAGGTTTGCCACCGTCTCCTGGAGAGCTCCTTTCTCTTGTCTTCGTACGTACCGGTTCGGTCCGACGTGTTGAAGGTCTAGGTTCGTAGGTACTACTTCTCGCTAAATAAATGGATGGATTAAACGTGCATACCACGTTGTTAACTAAGCTCGAGTGTCCAAATTCGTGTATGTCATGCGAAATTTGTACCGAGCAACAGAACACGCGGACCCGGACACTACTTTCGAGCCTCTCTTTCAGTGCCTTCATCGTCGAAATATAAGGCCTTTGAGCAATAATGTCTACTTCCTCCCTTCAGAAATATAAGACATTTTAGTTTTGTGAAATAAATGTATCTAAACGCTTTTAGAGTATAGGTTTATTCTGAACCTCTACGAACCTATACACTAAAGACGTCTATGTATATTCGATTCACAAAGTTAAAATGTCTTATATTTATGAACGGAGGGAGTAGTCAGCAAACTATAAGATTTAAAATAGTATATTTATACTTAGTTGGATGAGAGAATAGGAGAGAAAAAAGGTGTGGGCTCTTGGTTAAGAGCCAGCTGCAGCACATGCTCCTACACACTAGGAGCACTATTGAGAGTGTAAAGTGGATCATATATTAATTAAAGTAGTATATGTTTTATCTCTACATGTCGACTATTAGATTGACTCTAGATGACATGGACATGGCTTATAGCCAGCAGTTGGCTCTACAATTGCCCTTCTCTTAAAGAGATGTTTCGGTCGGATGAAAAACAAGCAAAATTACACCAATACCCTTGTCAAAATTTGAATTGTGATCCTAGGGTTGCCATTTTTTTATCGCGTTCCCACCGACCCCGTCCTCCACCCCTGATCCCTAATGACTCTGCCCTCGGCCAACAACTTATAACACTCTATAGTTGTTTTGTATGTGCTTATACGAAGTGGATACAGATCCAAGGCATCACACTAGAATTTGACATGAGTTCAACACCAGTCTAGAGGAAGCTCACTGCTAGGAAACTAGCTATCGATAGACATATTTTCAGTGGAGCATACTAGGGTGCATGCGCCACAAAAGATAGCCAGTAACGTATGCAAACCATATGCTCCACGGAAACTTGACCATTATGTGATGCATGTAAACCATATGCTCCATAAAAACTTGATCATTTTGTGGCGCATGCAATCCATATGCGCCATAAAAACTCATGTTTCTCTCGCGTATACTGCTATATGCGCCATGAAAAATATCGTCGGATCCACGACCAAGGGTGGTCGCAATATGCGCCATAGAAAGTGTTGTGGGACCCACCATAGAAAATAGGGGGTTGTTTTATGTGGCTATATAAAAAAATTAAAAATATGTGCCATGTAAATATGATGTTTCAATATGCGTCACAAAAAAGTGCTGTGGGACCCACCACAAAAAATAGTTGGCCCTTTTTCTAGGGTGGATATTCTTATATGCATCACGGAATCGCGAATGCAGATCTATTTTTTGATTTTTAAAATTCTAGAATTTTTTGAATTTTGAAATTCTTGATTTTTTTTTGAAATTTTAGAATCTTTTACAATTTTAAAACTTTTAGTTTTTTTAAAAAAATAAAATTTTAGTTTTTAAAAATTTCTAATTTTTTGTTTTATAATTTTTTGAATTCTTTTTGTAGTTTTTTTAAAACTTTTTTAGATTTTTTTAGAATTTCTGTTTAAAATTTAATTTTTTTATTTTTTGTCCAAATTTAAAGACACACCTACACACATATATACATATATCACACACAAACTACACACATCTACACACACAAGACTTAAGAGGATTGATATGATACTAATATCAATGAGGACTTTAGTAGCGTAGGGTAGGGGTGGACATGTAGCTCGAGGCTTGAGGCTCGGCTCGGGCTCGACTCGGCTTGGAGGAAGGTTAAGCCAAGCCTAAACCTTGCTAGTCAAGCTCGAGGCTCGACAAGCCGGCTCGGTGAAGCTTGCAAGTCGGCTCGAAGACTCGATGAAATAAAAAAAATTGCCATGACCTTTACTGAAATTGTAAGAATTCATAGTTTTATGCAAGATTTTGATCATGATTTCACAAATACATCAACAAAATAGTCTATCAAGTTTCATAAAGTACCAATAACCATAATAGTACCATTACAACACAAGTTTCACAACACAAACTGACAACTTAGTCCAACAGAAGTCTCATACATGACAAACACAGGAACATAGTTCAACAAAAGTAACAAGAGCCAGGATAAGAAAAATCTGATCATAAACGTCAACCACAAAAGGACCATTGGTCCATCGACCATCATTTCATCTCCTTGGCCTCTACCCTCGCTGCTAGGCCTACTCGATGCCATCTCCTGCAGCTCATACACTCATATGTCAAATTTGTTTATCACAAAAACAAAACAAAATCATCACATACATGGTTCTGCATGAGATATGTTGTTGTTAAAAAATGACTAGCAAGTAAAGGGACTAAAATGACCAGCAAATATACATTCCAATATATATTTTGTAGTACATTAAAACCCAACAAGTAAAGACACCAAAATAGCCAATTTTGCATTACTTTTGCATTACTTATGTTGTTGTACAAAAATGTCCGGCAAGTAGAGTGAGCGAAATAGCACTATACAATGAGTTTTGCATTACTTGTGTCCTTGTACAAAAAGTTACAGCAACTAGAGAAACAAAATAGCACTATATACTTACTGTAATATCCCAAAACTTCAATCCAAGCTTATCATGATCAAATCATCCAAAAATGGGGTTAACAAAAAACTTTTCCAAATTTAAAATGAAAGCATTCATATATGTGTGCATTTAAAATATGAGTTGTTTTGAATTGCCATGATTGTGTGATCCTTTGCTTCTAAAATGTTTCTTAGGTGATTTAAACATCATCTACATCATTCCCAAACTTTTCCTAAAAGAAATCAAATCAAAAAGAATTAAAATGAAGGAAATGGTCATTTGGACAAATTTAACTCTCATGCCTACTTTGGCTATTCCTAGTACTCAATTCTTAACAGAAACAATTCTGGATCTTTACACCCCTTGCTAGTACACATAATGAGGTACCAAGGCCCACCTTTTGATCTTCTAAAAACATTCTGGAAACTATTTTAAATGGCAGTTCAAAATTGAATCTAATGCATATGCATAGATCACCCCTAATTCAAAAACCATGTATTTGAGCTCCATTTTCAAAACCCTTGCAACCAGAGACTACCAAGAAATAGTGGAGATCACCCAAAATTTTTGAACTCAAAATTCAAAACTTTTTCTCTTGCGGCCATTTCATCAAACACTTGGCAGGCAGAATCATACCTCTAATCGTAGCTCACTGTTTGGAACAGGGTTTTGCCCCCATTTGATCTCCATTTAATCTCTCTGTCTCCCTTGGATCAAACCATGCCAATTGCAGCCCATCCCCTACACCCTAGTGGCAATGCCATGCCATGCTGAGCACCACCCTTGCCGGCCAACCTTGCAACCGCCGCAGCAGACCACTCCCCCTTCCCTCGCCATGTCTAGGAGGTACCCAACGCCGCACCGCCCCTCTCTGTCCCTTGCCCGAGCCAAGAGCAGCCGTGGACCACCGAGGAGAAACCGCGCCCAGTGCCACCGAACCATGCCGATGCCGCCCGCAGAGCGCGCCCTGTCCCCGCGTGCACAAGCCGCCGCTCGACACCAGCCCGCGCCCACCGCTCCGCCTCGACCTAGAGAACACCCCAGCCACCTCCGTTCGCCGCCCAAAGCCCCACAGCCACCGCTCGCCGTGGACATAGCCGCTTCGGCCGCGCAGAGCGCCACCTCACCCCCGATCGCATACCACCGCCCCTACGGCCGCATTGAAGCGCTAGAGCACCGCCAAGGAACCGCCCATCGATCGCCATCCCCAGCCATGCCGCTAGCTCGCCGTAGCCATGTCGCCACCGTCGACCGCCCATCCCGCTCGGTCTCACCGTCGAGCCTATAAAAGGAGCACTCCCCAGCACCAAAGACTCACACCATTCCACTCCCCTCACCTCTCTGAACCTCACCCACCCCTCACCGGAGCAAGTGGAGCAGCAGCTCGCCGGAATTGGAGCCGGAGCCGCCGCCTCTGGAGAAGAAGGGTGCCGTTGATTCCGGCCACCCCAAGCTCCGTCGCGACCACGCCTCGCCTCGCCGTCGTCTTCCACTTCGTTCGCCCGAATCGCCGACCCCGCTGGAGCCCTGGTACACCCCCAGTAAACCCCCACCAAGCCGCTAGGGTTTGAGCTCGCCGGCGACCCATCCGTCGTCAACGACGACCCTCAGCCGTAGATCTAGCCTCTAATCGCACGGCCCACAGCGCGCGTACCGTTTCGCGTTTTAAGTGACGCTGACCAGTGGGACCCCCTGTCAGCTGAGCCCTGTGCCGCGCAGCGCCACTGGGCCGGCCCATTTCCTTTCCCGCGCAAGCCCGTAGATTCAAATTAGGATTTTTCTTTTTAGTTAGAATATAGTTTCTGTCCAGTGTTTCAAAATTCAATTCTGTGAGTTTGACAAATCCAAATTACATGAAACTAATTTTGTCTGAAAGGTATTGAAAATCTCTATCCAAGCCCGTTGGATTTAATTCATTTAGAGTTATAGATTTATCCTAATAAAAATAAGAAGACAAAAGCTTTTGCAACTTGAAACATTTTTATAAAATCAACCAAGTTAGCTTTTGAGTTGATTCCAACTCTCAAAAATCACATTTCATCATATCTATCCAAATATGTAATAATATTAAGGTTTACAGGCAGTGACTTTGGACTAGTAACAAAATAATGCTATATAGGCATTTCTAGTCACTTTAAATCATTAAATAATAAACTTAAACCAAAGTAATATTGATCCAACCTTGAAATCTCATTCCCACATGTTAGAATATGTGGTGAGGACATGTGTCCACATGATCCCATACTTTGGTGGTGAATATTAAATCTTAATTATTATTTCAATGAGTAGAAATTACTTTTCCAAAATAAAAAGGTTGAAACTACTGAATTAAAACTTGTAATGTTTGGGATGATAATAGATCATCAATTGTGTGGTTTAGAATACTACTTAGCCTAAGTTAAGTATTGTTTGGTGATTGTGCACTCCCTATGTATTTCTAGACGCTAGTACCGACCAAGCCTTCGAGGAGGAGGAGTTCTACCAAGAAGAAGAAGAAGACAACTTCAACCACTGCACCAACCAAGGCAAGCTATTAGTGGCAAGCTAACCCTTGCAAACATGCTTTAGTAAGCTAGTGTAGTAAGCTAGAATAAAACTAGATAGTTTAGTAAAGATGCCTTAAGCATACTTTGCTCACACCCCATTAGTTTACACAAAGCCCTTTAATTAATTTTGAAGCTAGCATAAAGAGTATAAAACTTGACCTAATTAGAAACCCTTAGATGTCATTCTATGGCATGAGATTGATCCCACCTTTCCACCTTAGTGAACACTCTTAACTTAGTGTTTTAGAATAGATCAAACTTGAGTCATTTTAGATGGGAACACTTGGTGAAAATGAGTTATGAAAACATTGGAATGATGAGTCATTCTATTGAGATGTTTTGACATGTGTTGAGAAACAAAATTGGTTTATGATGATGAAAATGATGAGGCATGAGCCTTAACCCTTTTATAAAACTGATGGTTGGATTCGGATGCGATACCATTCCAAATTTACCGTACAACCACATTACCTAAATTGGGTAAGGCTTAGCTGGAAATTTATATGCATTAGTATTAGTTCCCTCACGGGAGAGGTTTGAGATGAGGCTACCTCTCAATGTTGTCCACCTATGCAGTGCCCAAGATGACTGATGGTCATGGTTGGGAGGCCATGCTCATAGGATAGGTGTTTGTACTAGGGTGTGTAAAGGGAAGGTTACGTTTGATTATCTGCATACTAAGTATGATGATTCAGGGTTATCCCTGACAGATGTATCGAATCTTGTGGTGAAAGTGTACCACCTCTGCAGAGTGTCAAACTATTCGAATAGCCGCGTCCGCGGTTATGGACAGTTGGAATGGCCATACTGTTTCGTTGTCAGATGTTTTCTAAATAACTTGAAATGAATGATGAGCCTTGACTTGACCACAACATGGTTGTGTAGATGAAAATAGCTTCCCAACTTAAGTGATTCTAGAACTTTACTTTATCTTTTCTTGCTTCAGAACTCAGCTTAGGTTTCAAACTTAACTTGATAGTTATTCTTTCATTTCAGCACTTTAACTTAGAATTATAACCCTTGCTAGTAGTAGTTTGCGAGTACTTAAAGAGTACTCATGACTTTGTCCCTGGCTATTATCATGGCCAGACTATGAAGGAGATTATCAAGATGATGGCCAGTAGGACGGCTATGATAACTAGGACTATCTGCCTTCGTCAGCATTGCCTGTGCCCCTGAAGATGGACCCCACCGCTACGCTATCGTTTATTTCCGCTGCTTGTTGTATTAAGGACTGGATCATGAGATCCTTATTTGTGTAAAACCTTATGTATGGTTTGTAATGGATGATGTACTGTGATATCCAATCCGTTATGTCTCGCAAAAATGGTAATCCTGGGATTGCGAGGTATGGCATAACGGGCATCTGGTATTAAAAATTCGGGTGTTGACAAGTTGGTATCAGAGCCATCCTGACCATAGGAGACCCTAGTTAGAATGGACGTCCAAACCAAAAACTTAGCTTCAAAACCAAAGTGAGTATTTACGAAAAACTATTTCCTCTCTTACCCTTGTGAACTCATTCTTTCTCAAAAAATACATGTTCCTCAAAATTCTTACATTACTACTTAAAATTTGACACACTTGATCACTTCACTAATCCTAAATTCTTGTAGATGGAGACTCAGTTTAGCAAGTTTTACCAGTTGGGAAACGGAGGTCAGCTGATCTTCGAGAGGGATCTGGATTCACTATCAGAATTTCTAGGACGCCCACATCCGGAGTTTCTTGGAGCTCAACTTCCAGGACCCCCAGGAGGAGACCTACAATGGCTAGTCACCGCAGATCTTCGAGGAAGCATTGAAGCACCAACTTCCGGGAGAATTCAGTTCTCCGTGAGAGAGAACAACTGGCTAGATGGATTAGCCAGGGCAATGCATGAAGCTCTCGCACGTCTATGTGCCCTCAGCGTCAACAAGATTCAAGGAACCCGTTTTGCCCACTATGCAAGACGTGACTTCATGGGAATGCCGATGGAGATGCCAAGTCACCTAGAGTTGAGGCGCCAAGTGGTGAACCTTGACTTCTTGCTTCATGACCGACAACAGGAACTGGACAATGCTAGAGAGTTAGCCAATCGGAACCGTGCAATTGCCGACCAGAAGGCCCAGATTTTCACACTGCTCGTCCAAGATCGCCAGTCTCTTCGTCGCCAACGTGCAAAGAAGGATAGCACCATCGCCCATCTTCGCAAGAAGGTGGCTGACCTCAAGAAGACCGTCAAGGAGCAGGAAGCTCAGCTTGCCGCCAAGGAAGAAGATGATGAAGGAGAAGACATCTAGGGAGATATGGATTCCTACCTCAGCAACGATGACGACTTTCTGGCAGAGGATGTTGTGGACTTCTACACTGATGATGAAGACTCCGACTTCATTGACGATGAGTAGATGCACTAGAGCACTGTCGTAGCATGAGATGTATCATCTCATTGTATCGTAGTTTGCAGAATGGTTCTTCAAACCATCTGTTTTCCCCTTTGCTTGTTGTGGTGTGTGTTGTATCATGTGCTTGCTTGCATGAATGAGAATGAAGTTAGTTGAAAAACCTGAGTCTAACTCAAAGTTGTAGCTTTGAAAACCCAAAACCATGAACCTTAGAATTTCCCTCTTACCCCTATATATATCTCAATCTTCAGATGACTCGTGGAAACCAAGGAGGGAGCAGCTCATCACAGGACCCAATGCTGCAGATCTTGCAGAATCTCATCGCGGACCGTGAAGCAAGCAGGGCCGAACGTCAAGCCAACTTAGCAGCATTGCAGCAGATCGCCCAAATGGCTCTCAACAACCAAGGACATGGAAATCAGGATCACCATGGATCTAAACTCAAAAAATTTCAGAACACCAATCCCCGAATCTTCAACCAATCTGAAAACCCATTAGATGCTGATGACTGGTTACAGACCATGGAAAACAACCTAGAAGTTGCAGGAGTTGATGAGAATGAGAAAGTTCTCTTCGCCACTCACTATCTGGCGGGAGATGCAAGAGCTTGGTGGAATAGCGTCCGCAACATGAACCATGGCCAGGTGATGACCTGGGAAGCATTCAAGGTCAAGTTCAGCCGCACCCACATGCCACAAGGTCTTGTCAACAGGATGAGAGATGAATTCCGTGAACTGAAGCAAGGAAGATTGACTGTAGTAGAATACCGTGACAAATTCCTGTCACTTGCCAGATATGCACCGGATGAAATCAACACGGAGGCCAAGAAAAAGGAGAGATTCTTAAACGGACTACATGATGAGATGCAGACTGTCCTTGTCAACATCCGTTTCCAGGATCTTGAAGAGCTAGTCGACTCTGCCATTCAGATGGAAGGGAAGATTAACCAGGCTAATGACAACCGCAAGCGTCGTATGATGCAGCAGTCTGGATCCAGCAGTCACCAGAAGTACCGCCCCAACCCCTCACCAGGATATGCACCAAGGAACAACCGACCCCCAAATTCTCGCCCGAGCTACCCCAACCGTAGCGGAGGAAATGTGAAGCCCAGAGGAAACAATCACAACTCCGGCAACGCCAACAACTTCAACCGTGCCCCTCCCAAGAGCCACAACAACAACACTGCCCCCAGAACTGGCAGCAATGCGGTACCGGTTGCAGTCAAGGACAAGTCCCAGATCACTTGTTTCGAGTGTGGAGTGAAGGGTCACTACTCCAATGAGTGTCCCAAGAAGACTGCCTCCAATGCCCTTGTGAATGCCCCAGCTCAGCAGCAGCGTCGTGTTCAACCAGGCAGGAGATTTGCCCCAGGGAACCCGCACAACCGCAACAGTCGTCTCTTCCACATGAACGCAGAAGAAGCCCAGGAAGCACCAGATGTAGTGCTGGGTATGTTTTCTGTCAACTCAGTTTTAGCAAGAGTATTGTTTGATTCTAGAGCATCGCATTCATTTGTCACCGAAGAATTTGTATGCACTAGTAAGATTCGCCCAACCAACCTGACGCATGTCATGATAGTTCAAATCCCCGGTTCAACTACAAAAGCTAGAAAAATTTGCAAAGCTGTACCTATCAGAATACATGGGATAGATTTTTATGCCAACCTAATTGTACTTGGAACCAAAGGTTTGGAAGTAGTACTAGGTATGGACTGGATGTCAAGGCATAAAGGACTGATAGACTGTGCTAAGAAAGCCATCACCATGACCAGTAGTTCTGGAATAACAGTAGAACATATCTCTGAAACCTTACCCCATCAATTCAAATGCAACAAAAGTGTAGCCCTGCCTACCATTGACCAAGTCAGAGTAGTCTGTGAATACCCCGACGTATTCCCAGATGAATTGCCAGGTATGCCCCCGGATAGGGATATAGAGTTCATTATCGAACTAGTCCCCGGAACCGGACCTATAGCCCAGAGACCCTATACCATGAACCCCTCAGAGTTAGTGGAACTGAAGAAGCAGTTGGATGCCATGTTAGCAACCGGCTTGATTCAGCCAAGTGCATCGCCATGGAGATCACCAGTGTTATTCGTCGACAAGAAAGATGGAGGCAACCGTCTGTGTACAGACTACAGAAAGTTGAATGATGTCACCATCAAGAACAAGTACCCCTTGCCAAAGATAGAGGATCTATTTGATCAGTTGACTGGAGCTCAGGTATTCTCAAAGATTGATCTTAGGACTGGTTATCACCAACTTAAGATTCGTGCAACGGATATTCCAAAGACCGCCTTTACTACTCACTATGGTTTATACGAGTACATGGTTATGTCTTTTGGATTAACCAATGCCCCTGCTTATTTCATGAATCTCATGAATAAGATCTTTATGAATTTCTTAGATAAGTTTGTAGTTGTGTTTATCGACGACATCCTTATCTACTCCAAGTCAGAAGAAGAGCATGAGCAACATCTGAGAATCATCCTAGACACCCTGAGAGAGCATCAGTTATATGCCAAGTTCAGCAAGTGTGAGTTTTGGCTGAAAGAAGTAGGATTCCTAGGACATATTGTGTCTGCCGGAGGAGTCTCTGTTGATCCCAGCAAGATCAAAGATGTCGAAGATTGGGAAGCCCCAACCAATCAAACCGAAGTTCGTTCATTTCTCGGATTAGCGGGATATTACCGCAAGTTCGTAGAAGGATTCTCGAGCATAGCCCGACCAATGACCCAATTATTGAAGTAGGACAAGAAGTTTGAATGGACAGACAAGTGTGAAGCCAGTTTCCAGGAGCTGAAGAAGAGATTGATATCAGCCTCAATTTTGATAATGCCAGATATCAAGAAGCCGTTTGATGTGTATTGTGATGCATCCAAGATTGGCCTAGGATGTGTGTTGATGCAAGAAGCCAAAGTCATCGCGTATCTGTCTCGACAACTGAAGCAGCATGAGCAGAACTATCCGACCCATGATCTTGAGCTAGCAGCGGTGGTTCTAGCGTTGAAGACATGGCGTCATTATTTGATGGGTAATCGTTGTGAGATTTACTCTGATCATAAGAGCTTGAAATATATCTTCACCCAGAAGGAGTTGAATATGAGGCAATGAAGATGGATAGAGTTAATCAAGGATTATGACCTTGACATTCACTATCACCCCGACAAAGCCAACGTGGTAGCGAATGCTCTTAGCAGATTGCCGTGTAGGCTTAACACCATGATCCAAGAGAAGCAACCAAGTTTGTATGCGGAGTTGGAGCAGCTCAGGACTGAGTTAGTTAGCAAAGGATTCCTAGCTAGCATTGAACTTCAACCCACGTTGATTAGCCAAATCAAGGAAGCCCAGAAGGGGAATGAAAGTATCAACGGAATCAAACATCATATGGGTACAGGCAAAGTACCTGGATTCACCGAAGACGAAGAAGGTGTACTGTGGTACAAAGGACGTATCTGTGTGCCAGCAGATTCGGAGCTGAAGGAAATTATCATGAAGGAAGCTCATGATACTCTTTATTCTATCCACCCCGGAGGAACAAAGATGTATCAGGATTTTAAAGAGCAATTTTGGTGGCACAAGATGAAGAGAGAGATCGGAAGCTACATCGCCAAATGTGACATTTGTCAAAGAGTCAAGGCAGAGCATCAGAGACCTGCAGGATTGTTGCATCCATTGCAGATTCCGGAATGGAAATGGAATTCCGTTGGAATGGACTTTATCACTGGCTTACCTACTTCTAGTAGGGGAAATGACTCAATCTGGGTCATAGTTGATAGACTATCTAAGGTAGCCCACTTCATACCAGTCAAGACAACCTACCAGAGTGCAAAGCTAGTAGAGCTGTACATTGCTAGAATTGTTAGTCTGCATGGAACCCCCAAGACCATCGTATCAGATCGAGGAACTCAGTTTACTTCAAGATTTTGGCAGAAAGTTCAGGAAGGTTTAGGAACCAAGTTAAACTTCAGTACCGCGTATCACCCGCAAACAGATGGACAGACTGAGAGAGTCAACCAGATCTTGGAGGATCTGCTTAGAGCTTGTGTGTTGGAATACGGATCAAAATGGGAAGACTGCCTGCCTTTCGCAGAATTCTCATATAACAACAGTTATCAAGCTAGTTTGCAGATGGCACCCTTTGAATTTCTATACGGAAGAAAGTGTCGTACCCCTTTGAATTGGTCGCAAGTAGGAGAGAGTCAGATCTTTGGACCCAACATTCTCCGAGAAGCAGAAGAGAAAGTTCAAAAAGTTCGTGAGCACCTCAAGACCGCCCAATCCAGACAGAAGAGCTATGCTGACAAGAGAAGGAGAGACCTGACTTTCAATGTTGGAGATTTCGTATATCTCAAGGTTTCACCATTGAAGGGAACTCAACGCTTTAGTCTGAAGGGAAAGTTAGCTCCCAGATATATCGGACCTTTCAAGATTCTGAACCGCCGAGGAGAAGTATCGTATCAACTGGAACTGCCTGAAGAGATGTTAGCCATCCACAATGTGTTCCATATCTCGTTACTTCGCAAATGCTTGGAAGTGCCTGAGAAGACTGAAGTTTTCAAGAATATCGATCACAGAGCAGTGGAAATCAACAATGACCTGACCTATCGGGAAGTGCCCATTCGTATCTTAGAAGAAGCCTACAGAACCACCAGGACTAGGAGTATCAAGTTTCTCAAGATTCAGTGGAGCAACCATACCGAGGAGGAAGCCACTTGGGAACGCGAGGATTACATTAGGACAGAGTTCCCAGATCTCTTTAGTTCCTAGTTTTCTTGTAAACCTCAGGACGAGATTTTATTTAAGGGGGGAAGGTTTGTAACATACCAAAACTTCAATCCAAGCTTATCATGATCAAATCATCCAAAAATGGGGTTAACAAAAAACTTTTCCAAATTTAAAATGAAAGCATTCATATATGTGTGCATTTAAAATAGGAGTTGTTTTGAATTGCCATGATTGTGTGATCCTTTGCTTCTAAAATGTTTCTTAGGTGATTTAAACATCATATACATCATTCCCAAACTTTTCGTAAAAGAAATCAAATAAAAAAGAATTAAAATGAAGGAAATGGTCATTTGGACAAATTTAACTCTCATGCCTACTTTGGCTATTCCTAGTACTCAATTCTTAACAGAAACAATTCTGGATCTTTACACCCCTTGCTAGTACACATAATGAGGTACCAAGGCCCACCTTTTGATCTTCTAAAAACATTCTGGAAACTATTTTAAATGGCAGTTCAAAATTGAATCTAATTCATATGCATAGATCACCCCTAATTCAAAAACCATGTATTTGAGCTCCATTTTCAAAACCCTTGCAACCAGAGACTACCAAGCAATAGTGGAGATCACCCAAAAATTTTGAACTCAAAATTCAAAACTTTTTCTCTTGCGGCCATTTCATCAAACACTTGGCAGGCAGAATCATACATCTAATCCTAGCTCACTGTTTGGAACAGGGTTTTGCCCCCATTTGATCTCCATTTAATCTCTCTGTCCCCCTTGGATCAAACCATGCCAATTGCAGCCCATCCCCTACACCCTAGTGGCAATGCCATGCCATGCCGAGCACCACCCTTGCCGGCCAACCTTGCAACCGCCGCAGCAGACCACTGCCCCTTCCCTCGCCATGTCTAGGAGGTAGCCAACGCCGCACCGCCCCTCTCTGTCCCTTGCCCGAGCCAAGAGCAGCCGTGGACCACCGAGGAGAAACCGCGCCCAGTGCCACCGAACCATGCCGACGCCGCCCACAGAGCGCGCCCTATCCCCGCGTGCACAAGCCGCCGCTCGACACCAGCCCGCGCCCACCGCTCCGCCTCGACCTAGAGAACACCCCAGACACCTCCGTTCGCCGCCCAAAGCCCCACAGCCACCGCTCGCCGTGGACACAGCCGCTTCGGCCGCGCAGAGCGCCACCTCACCCCGACCGCATACCACCGCCCCTACGGCCGCATTGAAGCGCTAGAGAACTGCCAGGGAACCGCCCATCGATCGCCATCCCCAGCCATGCCGCTAGCTCGTCGTAGCCATGTCGCCACCGTCGACCGCCCATCCCGCTCGGTCTCACCGTCGAGCCTATAAAAGGAGCACTCCCTAGCACCAAAGACTCACACCATTCCACTCCCCTCACCTCTCTGAACCTCACCCACCCCTCGCCGGAGCAAGTGGAGCAGCAGCTCGCCGGAATTGGAGCCGGAGCCGCCGCCTCTGGAGAAGAAGGGTGCCGTTGATTCCGGCCACCACAAGCTCCGCCGCGACCACGCCTCGCCTCGCCGTCGTCTTCCACTTCGTTCGCCCGCATCGCCGACCCCGCTAGAGCCCTGGTACGCCCCCAGTAAACCCCCACCGAGCCGCTAGGGTTCGAGCTCGCCGGCGACCCGTCCGTCGTCGACGACGACCCTCAGCCGTAGATCTAGCCTCTAATCGCACGGCCCACATCGCGCGTACCGTTTTGCGTTTTAAATGGCACTGACCAGTGGGACGCCCCTGTCAGCTGAGCCCTGTGCCGCGCAGCGCCACTGGGCCGGCCCATTTCCTTTCCCGCGCAAGCCCGTAGATTCAAATTAGGATTTTTCTTTTTAGTTAGAATATAGTTTTTGTCCAGTGTTTCAAAATTCAATTCTGTGAGTTTGACAAATCCAAATTACATGAAACTAATTTTGTCTGAAAGGTATTGAAATGCTCTATCCAAGCCCGTTGGATTTAATTCATTTAGAGTTATAGATTTCGCCTAATAAAAATAAGAAGACAGAAGCTTTTGCAACTTGAAACATTTTTATAAAATCAACCAAGTTAGCTTTTGAGTTGATTCCAACTCTCAAAAATCACATTTCATCATATCTATCCAAATATGTAATAATATTAAGGTTTACAGGCAGTGACTTTGTACTAGTACCAAAATAATGCTATATAGGCATTTCTAGTCACTTTAAATCATTAAATAATAAACTTAAACCAAAGTAATATTGATCCAACCTTTAAATCTCATTCCCACATGTTAGAATATGTGGTGAGGACATGTGTCCACATGATCCCATACTTTGGTGGTGAATATTAAATCTTAATTATTATTTCAATGAGTAGAAATTACTTTTCCAAAATAAAAAGGTTGAAACTATTGAATTAAAACTTGTGATGTTTGGGATGATAATAGATCATCAATTGTGTGATTTATAATACTACTTAGCCTTAGTTAAGTATTGTTTGGTGATTGTGCACTCCCTATGTATTTCTAGTCGCTAGTACCGACCAAGCCTTTGAGGAGAAGGAGTTCTACCAAGAAGAAGAAGAAGAAGAAGACAACTTCAACCACTGCACCAACCAAGGCAAGCTATTAGTGACAAGCTAACCCTTGCAAACATGCTTTAGTAAGATAGTGTAGTAAGCTAGAATAAAACTAGATAGTTTAGTAAAGATGCCTTAAGTATACTTTGCTCACACCCCCTTAGTTTACACAAAGCCCTTTAATTAATTTTGAAGGTAGCATAAAGAGTATAAAACTTGACCTAATTAGAAACCCTTAGATGTCATTCTATGGCATGAGATTGATCCCACCTTTCCACCTTAGTGAACACTCTTAACTTAGTGTTTTAGAATAGATCAAACTTGAGTCATTTTAGATGGGAACACTTGGTGAAAATGAGTTATGAAAACCTTGGAATGATGAGTCATTCTATTGAGATGTTTTGACATGTGTCGAGAAACAAAATTGGTTTATGATGATGAAAATGATGAGGCATGAGCCTTAACCCTTTTATAAAACTGATGGTTGGATTCGGATGCGATACCATTCCAAATTTACCGTACAACCACATTACCTGAATTGGGTAAGGCTTAGCTGGAAATTTATATGCATTAATATTAGTTCCCTCACGGGAGAGGTTTGAGACGAGGCTACCTCTCAATGTTGTCCACCTATGCAGTGCCCAAGATGACTGATGGTCATGGTTGGGAGGCCATGCTCATAGGAGAGGTGCTTGTACTAGGGTGTGTAAAGGGAAGGTTACGTTTGATTATCTGCATACTAAGTATGATGATTTAGGGTTATCCCTAACAGATGTATCGAATCTTGTGGTGAAAGTGTACCACCTCTGCAGAGTGTCAAACTATTCGAATAGCCGCGTCCGCGGTTATGGACAGTTGGAATGGCCATACTGTTTCGTTGTCAGATGTTTTCTAAATAACTTGAAATGAATGATGAGCCTTGACTTGACCACAACAGGGTTGTGTAGATGAAAATAGCTTCCCAACTTAAGTGATTCTAGAACTTTACTTTATCTTTTCTTGCTTCAGAACTCAGCTTAGGTTTCAAACTTAACTTGATAGTTATTCTTTCATTTCAGCACTTTAACTTAGAATTATAACCCTTGCTAGTAGTAGTTTGCGAGTACTTAAAGAGTAATCATGGCTTTGTCCCTGGCTATTATCATGGCCAGACTATGAAGGAGATTATCAAGATGATGGTCAGCAGGACGGCTATGATAACTAGGACTATCTGCCTTCGTCAGCATTGCCTGTGCCCCTGAAGATGGACCCCACCGCTACGCTATCGTTTATTTCCGCTGCTTGTTGTATTAAGGACTGGATCATGAGATCCTTATTTGTGTAAAACCTTATGTATGGTTTGTAATGGATGATGTACTGTGATATCCAATCCGTTATGTCTCGCAAAAATGGTAATCCTGGGATTGCGAGGTATGGCATAACGGGCATCTGGGATTAAAAATCCGGGTGTTGACACTTACTAGTTGCTCCCCACCACACTTTTTGGAAATGTAATGGACTCGACATCATCAATATCATCAGGTTCCTAAAAGAGTGAAAATGATGAAAGTTAGGTATGCATAAGACATATAGTATAGTAGACTAGCAGCAAAATGAATCAACAAGGCACATACCACTTCCAGCAAGACTTTGTTGTCATCGTGAGCACCTTTAATCCAGCTAGAAGCACACACCAATGCCTCCACCATCAATGGCTTTAGAGAGCTCCTATAGTCATCTAGAACTCGCCCCCCGGTGCTGAAAGTAGATTCCGAAGACACAGAAGTCGCCGGTATAGACAAGAAATTCTTTGCCATCTTTGACATGACGGGGTATCTATGGGCATTCAGCTTCCACCACAATAGCACAACAAATTTTTTGTTTAGCAAGCTCTCATTTTCCTCACCAAGATACTTATCAATCTCATTCTTTGATGTCTCCATAGAAGTCTCACTTAAGTATGAGTAAACTCGCTGGCACTTGATGCTAAAGATGAACTTGTATCCATTGGTGTAGATGAAGATGCAAATGATCTATAAGAATCAACTTTCTCATGACGATGATGCATATCATAAGTGTCATACAACTTTGCCAACTCGGTTTTAATCAAATTATATTCAGAAGTAGCTTTCTCTTCTGAGTAGATCCTTCTAAAACCCCACTTAATGTATTTCAGCTTGTACCTTGGGTCAAGAATACTAGCAATCACCATGACATTATTGGGTTCTTCCCAATACTTGTTGAATTTGTCCAACATTGCCTCCCCCATAGTTTTCAAAGCTAGGTTGGTGGATTTACATGCCTCTGTAAGTGCAATCTTGACATTGACAATGTGAGGGTAAAATATATTCGAAGTAGGATATGTAGAGCCAGAGAATGCAGTGGACACCTCAGCAAGAGAAGCAAGTATAGGTGTAATGGTATTGAACAATCTCCATTCATCATTTGAGGGCTTCCATTTATAATTTGCACCGCTGTCCGCATAAGAATCTATTGCATCCCTATAGATAATGGATGTTCTTAACATGTGGTAAGTTGAATTCCACCTTGTGGTCACATCAAGTTTCAGCCCCTCTCCAATTGTGATTGCAAGAAACCGACAAATTTCTACAAACTTGTGCAATCGAGATACCGACTTTTTGATGTACTTAACAAATTCCCTCACATTGGTTGTCAAAGGGGAGATGGTTGCAGTCCCATCGGTGACCACCAAATTAATAATATGAGCACAACAACGAACATGGAAATATTTAGGAACAAAACAATAGGAGCTTCTAGCAGCAAACATAGCCTTCAAATTGCGGACAGCTACATCATTGTTGGATGCATTATCTAGAGTGATCGAAATGATTTTATCTTCTATCTTCCATGCAGCAACACACTCAAACACAGCTTGAGAAATCACATTTCCACTATGTGGAGGGTCCAACTCCACGAAATTCAGCACACGACATTGCAAACTCCAATTTTTATCAATGAAATGTGCAACTAAACACATGTAGGAAAGTGTTTGGTTGGATGTCCACAAATCAGTAGTTAAAGCTATGTTTTCCACACCTTTGAGAACCTTCATAAGGCTATCTCTCTCAGATTCAAACAACTTCATGCATTCCTTTCTAATGATTTTTCTACCAATAAACTCATACCGAGGATTTAAATATTTCATCACTATGTTGAACCATGTGTGCTCTACCATCTTAAATGGATAATCATGACAAATCAGCATCTTAGCAATTAATTTTTTAGCTTCTTCTTGACTATACTCCCTAGAAGATTGCAAAACAGGAATACCGGTATCACTTGCATTAGATGGCTGAAAGTTGAGAGGGGTTTGACTAGCCACCTTTGCCATTGCGATCTTGTAATCAGGACATGCTTTGCTATAGTGTCACAGCAGATGGGAAGTGGCTCCCCCATTGTCCTTGTTGTAGGAGAAAAACTTCTTGCAATACTTGCATTGTGCCATTATCACCTCAACAGCAGGATCCTCTTTGGATGGTCGAAAAACCTTGTCGAAGTGGTCCCATACAACTGACTTAGACTTGGCACTCGATTCAATGGTAACCTTCGGACCAACCTTCATTCCCTTTTGTCGCTTCTTCCCTCTCTGAGAAACCCCACTATCATTATCAACAGCATCATCGGATATGTCAATATGACCACTAACAAATACATCATCATCGGACATGGCATCATTCTTGTCATAAGAATTTTCTTCCTCATCAGACTCAATTTTCCCAGCCTGCACATAGAGTAATCACAAAGATTAAATCAAGACAATGTACTAGTGCTGCGGGTTCAATTACAAAAAGGTGAAACAAAATTACCATTTGTGGAGGCAAATTTGTTGCTACCGGCTGCAACAAATTAGCTACTGTCGATTGAGATGATACGGGTATAGTTGAAGATATGCCGAGCATAGCTGCAGTCCGCGATTGCATCGCCTTGTTGTATGCATGCCTCCTTCCCTGCCCTTGCGGCTTCCTCGGACGTGTCTGCGATCCTTCACTCTCCCGCCCCGGTTGCATCTTCTCTATCCTTCACAATTTAGACAGTCACAATGTTACTGACCGGACTAAAAAGAAAAAAGATTTTATCACAACAATGGTACTGAGCAGACTAAAAAGAAACGAAATTTTATTTCTTAGAACTAGATTTTATCACAACAATCATACTGACCAAACAATCTTAGCTAGACCCCTAATCTTAGCCATACCGATTTAACCAAAAATGTACAAAGGCACAAAGCTAACTGGCTAAGCAAGCTACTGAGTAGAGAGTACTACGTACTGACTGACCTGTTGAGGTGAGGCGGGCGGGCCGGAGCTAGAGCTGGCGGGCGGACCGGCCAGAGGGCTAACCCTAACCCTAGCTGGACGAGGCATGAGGAATCAGTCCGGGAGCATATGCCGCGCCATGGAAGAAGGGAAGGAGGCGGCGGGCGACGGGGAGGAGTAAGACGGGGGCGAGGAGTAGGGGTCGGGGTGACGCAGCGACGGGGTCCTCGTCTCTGGGCCTAAGTGAGAAATCGAGAGGGAGAGAGACTGCGGGTGCGGGGTGGGGGTGGGATTTTTTTGGGGGCAGGTGGGCGGCTCGTCGAGCTGTTCGAGCGAGCCGCGAGCCTCCTGAGCCGAGCCGCGAGTCCTCTTTGCATTGTTTTTCCAGCACCAAGCCGAGCCCAGGCTCGGCTCGATTTGTGCAAGCTTTGACGAGCCGAGCCACGAGCCGGCTCGGCTCGGCTCGATTCCACCCCTACGTAGGGGTAGTTCAATCAAATAGAACTCAGAAGTTAAGTGTGCTTGAGCAATAACAATTTGAGTATGGGTGACCTAGAGTGAAGTCACCGTTTTAATATTATTTGAGTGATGTTCGCAGTGTGATAAGATGTTCAAAAATTCAAATGTTTTGTTTTTTCAAGATTATTTTAATTTTATTTTTTTATTTTTTTTGAATTTTTGATGTTGAGTGGCGTATACGAAAGAATGTGCTACAGAAATTTGAAAATTCTATAGTCCATATGGATATTTGCCTTAAAAATAAAATTTAGTGGTGTGGTTTCTGTGGTTCCCTAAAACTAAAAACAAGATCTCTAGTGATCTCATCAGGATAGTGAAATTGCTTCTCCGACAACGGGTTGATACATTCGATCCGGATTCACGGATGTAGTATAGAGCTTTTTACCTAATGGATCTAGGTTTAATCGAACCTTAGAAAACAATGCTAAAAAAAATAAAAAGGACGCGTCTATAAGAATTTGTTTCTTCGTTTTACCATTATTTACTGGAACAATCTAGTTTACTTTTATAATAGGTTGAAGATCCACCTGCAGCTGCACACCATATAGGATAAAAGATAATAATAAGCATAGTCATATGTAAAGTTTTAATAGGGTTAAGCTCTTGTGGACAACACATCCTAATATACTAGAACTCCCGTGATGGAGTGGGCATAGCAATAGACTTTTAATACAACCGAGAGCACCACGAAGCAACATGGTATAAATGATTATTAAGTGTAAAACACAGATCACAAAATTAAGTGGTGATGTTGTTGTGATACCGAATAGGTCGCTAAGCGACGATCGTACTACCATTTATGTCACTAGAGTTCCTATGAGATCGCGGGTATGGTACGGGCACGTGGTACGGGCGCGTCCGACCGTACTAGTCGTCGTTCTGACCCCTAAGTCACGCGGCAAAAAATTAAAGTTTCTATTTTCCAATTCTTCGAAGTGGTACGGGCGCACGGTATGGGCCCTTCCGGCCCTACCACTGGTCGTTATACGGCCAGTGAGCTGAAAAATGCAAAGAATTTGACTAGTAGCTTCGTGCATCTTTACACATCTTATCAAAGGAGAAAATAACAACAAATAGACTTCATAAAAATCAGCAATACTTCTTAGACCATGTGTTAGTAAAAATAAAAGATCGAAGATTGCCTTATTTCTTCTCCTCTCTCCAAAAGTCTTCTTGAACACTCATTATTAGAAACAAAAATGAAACAAAAACAAAACAAACTAAACTAAAATAAAATAACACAAGAGTAAAAACTTTTATTTCACATGGGTTGCCTCCCATGAAGCGCTTCTAGTTAAGGTCAATTAGCTTGACCCAGATGGTGATCTTTTAGGTTTAATGAGTAAAACACCCACTCCAAAGTAATTATAAAGTCGTCATCGTTAGGATTGGCCTTCTTCTTCCTAGGGAAGTGAACTATAAATGGATCTCTAGATGGTAGTCCTATTCTCATATTCCCTTCATGTAAATTGATTAATGCTTTAATAGTTCTTAGGAAGGGTCTACCTAGAATTATAGGTGCTATGGGATCTTAAGGCATGTCTACAATAATAAGATCAATAAGAGCGGGACTATCTTTAATTTCAATAACTATGTTTTCTTTTATCCCAACAGCTTATTTATAAGTAGAATCCGCTAGATGGAGTCTTAATTCAGTAGTTGCAAATGGCCCCAAGTTTAACTTGTCAAATAGGCTTTTGGAAATTGTTGAGACGCTTGCACCAAGATCATAAAGTGTAGATATCTCATTAACCCCAATCTTAATTTTAATAGTGGGCTCAAATATATCATCTAGCTTAGCAGGAAGCTTATCAGCTAGTCTCTTATACTCCATATATAAATCTCAAACTTTAGATGCTACTTGTTGAATAAATTTTTGGTAAATAGCATCATTACCTTGTTCTATACCTGGTTTCTTCACGGTGATCATCTTTAGTAGATCTTCCACGGTATATTCAGGTGTTGGCGTGTTGCTATAATCTATCTCTTTAGGCTTCTCTTCATTTGTTACTATCCTCATCATCTTGAGGTCTTCTACCGGATTTGGCTCAGGCTTCCCGTCAAACTTTGCTAGTATGAGAGCTTGGCTCTCGGCTACCTTGCCCAATTAAGCCTCCACGGTCTTTGTCCTTTACTGTAGAGCCTACACATCATTTATAATTGCAAAGGCTTGGTTAGATAATTTTCCTATACTACTTTCATGGTTCTTCGTGATTTTAATAAGCATATTATTTTGCTCGGTTTGAGCTTGCATAAAAGTTCAAACAGTTTGCTTAAATGAGAGATTGCCATGATTTGCTCCATTATGATTATCATAATTATTGTAAGGAGCTCCTGCAGGATTAGAATAATTTTTTTGAACATTAGAAACAAAATTTTGGTTCTTCCAAGCAAGATTATAAGGAGTGCGAGCTATAAAATTAACATCATTAACATCGGTAGCGATAGCATTAACTTGGGTATCTTCCTTACCCTTTACTATGTTGAGTAACTCGTATACCTTAGATGTAAGCTCTTCATTGTTTACCTCGATGATTGAACTCACTGTTTTCGAGGTTCATTCCACATGCCATTGGGCATGGTTGTTTTGCATACCATCAAGTAATTTATTTGCAACACTCACTTGCTTTTCCATGATCGTTCCTCCTGCTGCGGTATCTAGCATAAACTTAGATATTGGGTTAAGGCCATTATAAAATAAATGTAATACAAGCCATTCTTCCATCCCATGACTAGGATAGTTCATTATAGCTTCTTTCATCTTTTCCCATGCAAGCACTAGTGGCTCGCGATCTTCTTGTCTAAAGCTTGTAATTTTTGATCTTAGTTGCATAGTTTTAGCTGGGGGGGATTTAGTCATAAACATATTAGTGCATTCCTCCCAAGATTTAGTAGTGCCCTTAGGTATAGCTAGCAACCAGTCCTTAGCCTTTCTTTTAAGAGAGAAAGGAAATAATCTTAATTTAACAGCATTTGGATCTATATCCTTAATATGCATCATGTCGCAAATTTCAATAAAAGTATTTAAGTGCAAACCTGAATCCTCAGAAGATGAGCCTCCAAATTGGTTTTGCTGAACAAAACTTAAAAGGTCAGGCTTAATTTCATATGCTTCCGAATCAATGGCGGGCTGGGTGATAGGTGCATGAATAAAATCATCAGTGGGAGTAGCATACTCCCCAAGTCTCTTTTGAGCCATGGCTCTTATATTTTTGGTATTTTTAAGTAAAGAAAATAAATAACAAGTAACTAATTTTTTTGGGTTTTCAAATAGATAACTAGAAAGTAAACTAATAACAAGAAATAAACTACAAACAAATAATAAAACTAAAAACAAGGTCTCTAGTGACCTCGCCATGATAGCCAAATTGCTTCCCCAGCAACGACGCCATAGAAAGGGTTGATACATTTGATTCGGATTCACGGATGTAGTATAATAGCTTTTTCCCTAGTAGACCTAGGTTTAATCGAACCTTGGAAAGCAATTCTAAGAGGAAATAAAAAGGACACGTCTGCAAGACTTTGTTTCTTTGTTTTACCTTTGTTTACTAGACTAATCTAGTTTACTTTTATAATGGGTTGATTCAATGGATGGATATAGGCTAGGGTTGAAGATCCACCTGCAGCTGCACATCATATGCGATAAAACATAATAATAAGCATAGTCATGTGTGAAGTTTTAATTGGGATAATCTCTTGTGGGCAACACATCCTAATATACTAAAGCCCCCATGATGCAGCAGTCATAGAAATAATATCTTAATCCAACCGAGTGCACCATGAAGCAACGGGCTAGAAATGATTATTAAGTGTAAAACATAGATCAAAGCATTAAGTGGTGATGTTGTTGTGATCCCGAATGGGTCGCTAAGCGAAGACCATACTACCCTTTCTGTCACTGGGGTTTCTATGAGATCGCCACTAGCCAAGTATCTCGACTCATGCCTTTATCAATCTATGGGGTCTTGGGTACCTACAAGTGCAAAGATTGAGAAAAGTGATAAATAAACAAAACATACAAATCTCTATTTCAAACAATACACAATGCTCCCATAGATTAGATGCACATAATCGTTGCGAGGTTTCTCCCCAACCCACAACCCGTGAGGACTACTCACTCATAACAATAAGATCAAGGATAGAAAACATTGTGCAAAATACTTAGATTGAAATCAAATATTCTTACAATGGTCACCAAATCACAAGTAGTTCTAAAGTACAAAGTAATAGCTATGGCTAATGGAGGAGATGGAAGATGGGAGGGATGAACAATGGTGTGGATCTCCTTTGGTGGTATTGTGATGCAATCTAAGAATGGCGACCCTCTGCATGGCGGCTGATGAGACCTCAAAATATATAGGCGTCTTTATGAAAGTTGTAGGGTTTGACAAGACAGAGCCGCCGCCACATGGTACGGGTGGATGGTACGGGCGGGCCCTGCCCGTACCAGTGGTCGTTACGGCTGCTATCGCCTGGAATTGGCTCCACAATTACTTGGTCGTGTGGACTTCCTCAAAAACCTTCATTATGACTCCAGATTTTGCATTAAAAAGCGTGATTTCCTGCAAAACACAATTCAAAGCAATGATTTGCATATCTTTGTAATTATTAGTCATTAGTGGCAAGGACTGAAAGTTTCTTGTCAATTGATTGACTAAAAACAATGTTTAAACGCGGTGGAAGATGACTATTTTTGGAGCCATCACTCATGCATACAGTTAATGATGCAGCCCATCACATGACAATCATCATTGGTCCACGTCATGTCATGCCAACCATTTCTATAAAGGTGAATTCCTTCCATCTTTTACCTTCCTTTGGTTACCATGTGAATGGGATCTTGATGCATGTAAAATGCATACACGAACTTTGTAGTTTATTGACAAGTATCCCCACATATTTGCAACATATTTAATGTTATATCCATGTTTTATATTGATTTTTGGGGGATTTACCAATAATCCCCTTTATTTTGGTTATAACCCTGCAGGACATGAAAACCCTGTTTTGTGTATTTTTACCTTTCAGGGACCTAAACAAAGTCAAACAGATCGAGGATTCCTGGAGCGTAAATATTTCACCAAGGTAAGCATCTGACCGCTTGAATCTCACCAGAAGGGCCAAAAGGCACCTGGTGGTGCACCCAGCCCAATATGGCGCACCACCCTCTCTCTTCGTCCTCGACCATCGGATGCCCTTGATTCTTTCACCCATGGACTTGGCTTGACCTAAAAACCTCTATAAAAAGGTCTCCCAGAGGAGCCATCGGGGAGAGCGCCGCACAATAGAGAAACACCAAAAAGGAGTCAGAAACCAACGAAGATTAGAGGGGAAACTCCACCGAAGCCGCTGCCGGAGGGGTCTCCACCTTCTCCAACGTCTCGATAATCATCATCATGATGAAGAGGGAGTAGTCCACCTATGGACTATGGGTTTGTGGCAGTAGCTTGATCTATTTCTCTCTTGTTCTTCATATATCTTAGTACCATATGAGCTGTTCAACATGATTATGATCATATATGTAATTCCTATGTGGTGGATCCTTATTTGATGATTTGATATATGAGATTGAAACCCATTATGTGTAAGATGTACTGATAGATGCATATCATGTACCCTGTTCTTAAGTACTTGTTTTGATCCAACTTGTATGCAAGAGCCCGTGTGGGGAGAAGTGTGTATTAGATGGAGTAGCATGGTGGTAGTGATTGGATAGTGACAACAAAATCTATGAACTACTATGGTTTTTACCTTTATTTTGTTGTCTCACTAGAGATTAAGTGAATTCATGTGCAATAATTATCTTGTGATGGCTAGATAATCTTGTTTGGTCAAGGTAGCATATTTGTAATTCAAACATCATTTCATATTTCTTAAGGCTATACTTTGTGTAATGCTTAATTCAAAATTTGCTTGGAGTTTTCCCTATCTTGTAGAGTATAAGAGAGATGTGTGTTGCATCATCTCTATGTTAGGACGTGATGCCCATATGAATGCTTATTAAACACATGTTTAAATTCCATTAATATTATGTCTCTGATGAATTTCTTATGTCAACTACAACTTAAAAAGAGAGTAGGCAAGTGAACCCCGGTCCATTTTAAATCATAAGAAAAACTTTTCCAACACTTTTATCACACTTTACATTTGCTACAATATTTTAATCCGAAAATACAAAAATACTTTCTTCATTTGCAATCACACAACAAAACACCAAAACAACCAAACTATCACCATCATCATCTTGTTTGCTTAGTTTACTTTACTGAATTTTTTATTTTTATTTTTATTTTTATTTCATATTACTAATACGAAATCTTGTGCTTAACAACCACACGGTGGAATTGGGGACACAAGACATGAACTTTGCTTTACAAGTTGCTTTACAGGCGAATCAGAATTAACTTCTGAGCCAATTCCTCGAGAATTTGATATTAACCCTCGAGTCATCCTTGTGGGGAAAAGACACTTGCTACAAAACTCTGCACTTGGAGTCCCAACGAGTTGGTACACACGGAGTTGTTGCTATCAAGAATATTTTCTGGTGTCGTTGTTGGGGAGTTGCTAGAGATATTTCATAGCGGGTGGTGCCTGGATTATTCCCACCGCAACTGCCAGAAGATTTTCTGGTGCCGTTGCCAGGGAATTGCAAGAAGGACATCACAGCTGCACCATCTTCATCAACTTGTGTAAGCATCCAAGCTTGGGGAGGTTGCACCTCTATGAGATTCTCTCTCCTTTAGTTTTTTAATGTAATTTTCTTTGCCTTGTTTTTAGTCTTTTTAGTTTTCCTTTAAATCACAAAAAAACATAAAAATTAAAATTAGTATAAATCTCTTTCACTAGCAAACATGGGAGAAATAACTACTAAACTTTGTGACTACACAAACACTTCTAATGATTAATTCATTGCTAGGCCTAATACCACACCTGAAATAACTACTGAAAGTTTTGAAGTAAGTCCTGGCCTATTAAACCTCATTACTAGAGAACAATTTGGGGGAAGTGCTAGTGATGATGCCTCTATGCATTTGCATGATTTCTGTGAAATTTGTGACATGCAAAAATTAAAAAATGTAGCAAACACTATTATCAAACTTTAACTGTTCCCATTCTCACTTAGAGGCAAAGATAAAGAATGGCTATTATCACTATCTACTGCTAGTATAAATTATTGGATGACCTCAAAGAAGCCTTCATTAAGAAATATTTCCCACTTGTTAAAATCCTACAAAATAGAAATTGTATCCTATCATTTAGGCAAAATGACAATGAACATGTAGCAATAGCTTGGGAAAGAATTAAAAACATGCTTAGAACTTTCCCATCACATGGAGTAAATGAATAGAAAATATTACATTCTTTTTACAATATGTTAATTTATATGTCAAGAAGAATGATAGACTCTGCAGGAGGGGGAGCCTTTATGAGTAAAACTGTATCTGAAGCTAAAGCCATCTTAGAAGTCATGCTACATAACCATAGTCAATGGCATACTGAAAGAGCATGAAGCCCACCTAACAAAGTAAACTCTCTTGAAGAAGTAGAACCATTGACCAATAAAATAGATGCCATACTTGCCTACGTAGCAAAATAAAATAATAATAATGTTCCTTTACAAGAACTAGTTGGAAACCCAAACGAATATGTAGATGTCAACTACATAAGAAATTTCGGTGATAATGGCTATGGGAACAAATACAATAATTCTTATGGTAAACCACCCTATGCTCCAAATAATTATGGTAGCCGACCCTTTATTCCCTACCCAAATGCCAATGAAAACAAATCGAGACCTACCAATATCCCTCAAACAAGTGAAAACTCTAAAAACAACAAGAGCCAAATAAAAACCTTATTGAACAAGTGGGTAGCCATGCCACTATGATAGAAGAATTACATAAGTCACTTGCATCCATAAGCTCCGATATCAAAGGATTACAAAACCAAGAAGCTGGGTTAGATAAAGCATTATCCCAATTAGCTGATAATGAAGCAACTTTATTAAGTATGTCTGCAGGGAAGCCACGAGGACCACCAGCTAGGAATGAATTCTATCACCATTACAACAAATACACCTTCCACTTTGGAAGAAACTTATAATGAATTAATGAATTATTCTGATTTTCTTGAACCATTCTTATCACAATTTGGAATCTGTATGAAAGGAGCAATTATAGAAGAAAAATAAACCACTATGCTTCAGTCTCCAATAACAAATAATAAAAAAATAGAAGAAGTCAAAATGCTAAATGTCATATAAGATCCACTCCTTAACCTTGATAAATGTACCTTGAGTGAACTCATTAATATTTTATAAAAGATTTCTAATGACCCATCCATTAATTTTCACTAAGAAGGTTTTGGCTCTTACATAGCCAACTATGTCATAAAAGAAAAGATAGAAAGATATAATAATGAAGCCATGAAACCACCAAATCTTGGGTATGCTTGGCTCCCCAAGATATTAATCACTATTGGCAAAGAGACACACCGTGAAATTCTAGATTTAGGATGTGGTGTCTCTGTTTTATCTAAAGAATTATATGATCTACTAGAACTCAAAACTACGGAAAAATGTTCAATAGATCTTTTGCTTGCTGATGACTCAACTAGACATGATTTAGGAAAATATAATGATATTATGGTTGAGTTGCATATGACCTTTGTGCCTTTTGACTTTGTTATAATGGACATGGGGAGAAAAACCTCAAGTCCTATAATTCTTGGAAGACCTTTCTTGAGAACTACAGGTGCAATGATTAAATCAAAGAAAGGAAATGTGAAGTTACAATTTCCACACAAGATGTGTATGGAACACTTCCCAAGAAATAAGGTGTAACATCCCAAAACTTTAATCAAGATTATCAAGTTCAAATCACCCAATTTAGGGTTACCAAAAACTTTTATTAATCAAATGATTATGAATACATGTGTGTGTTGCATTAGTGTAGAATTGTTTGAAAATGCCATGCTTGATTGTTCTAAATGTTGTGAAATGGTTTAAAGGTGAATGCCACATCATCTAGACCATTTACAAACAAAATCCAAAGAAAAAGAAATCAAATAAGAATAAATAAAGCAAATGGTCTTTTTGACCAAAGTTAACCACTAGGCCACTTTGAGTGTTCCTAGAAGAGAATTTCTAACAGAAACATTTCTACTTCTTTTCCCCCTTGCTAGATCATGTAAAGATGTACCAAGGCCCACTTTACCAACTTACAAAAACATCTAGAAAATCAATTTAATGGACATTTGAAAATTGAATCCAATTCATATGTGAAGATCCCACTTTTTCAAAAACCCACCAAATCAACTCCATTTGCCAATCCCAAGCAATCATAGATAACTGAGCATAAGTGTAGACCACTCACCAAAATTGAGCCAAAAATTCAAATTTAAATCTCATGCGGGCATTGTGTCGAACACTTGGTGAGCACGGAAATAGCTGCCAAACTTTTACTATTTTTGATCAATGCTTTATCTACCATTTGTCGCCAAAACTTGTCCCTGGTCTCCCCCAGTCCCAACCAGCACCGTAGAACCACTCCCCCTTGCTGTTTGCGCCAGTGTCGAGCCACCCCAAGCACCCCCATGCCGATCGACCATGGACCGCTCACCCCGGACCACCCCGAGCTCGCCCACGATGTCTAGGAGGTAGCTGCGACCACACCGCTGCCCCTGTCCTCTCCCCGAGCAAAGCCAAGACGTGGACCACCCCAGCAAAGCCCCGCCCAGAGTGTCTGCGCCATGCCGAGCACGCGCCAGAGCGCCACGCCCGACCAGCCCGAACACGCCACACCTCGACCTCACCCCGCGCGCACTGCTCCACCATGACCCCAGTAGCCGCCCAGACATCCCCGTTCGCTGCCGCTTGACCCGTAGCCACCGTGCGCCGCATCGAACACCGCCTCTGCCGCGCAGAGCACCGCCCACTCCTGACCAAATGCGACCGCCCCATGCCTCGCCTTTAAGCCAAAGAGGACGGCGAGGAGACCACGCACCGTCCCCTACCTCCAGGCGTGCCGCTAGATGCCTGTAGCGTCGGCACCGATGAGCCTTGCCCATGCCGCTCGGTTCCCTCGCCGCTGTATAAATAGAGGCCTCCTCCGCCTCATTTCCTCACACCATTCAACTCCCCTCTCACCACTGATCCTCCCACACTCTCCCCGGAGCAAGGCGAGCCTCAGTTCGCCGGAATTGCATCGGAGTTGGCCGCTGCAGTTGAAGAAATGATCGCCCCCATGCCTTGAACCGCCGTCCCAAGAGCTGCCGCGACCATGCCTTGAACCGCCGTCGTCTACCAGCTCGATCGCCCCCATCGCCAACCGTAGCTGGAGCCCAGTTGAGCCCCCGTAGACCCCCACCGTGCCGCTAGGGTTCGTCCTCACCGGAGACCTGTTCACCGGGGACGACGAGCCTCAGCCGTTACATTAGATTCTAATCATAGCGCCCAGATCGCTCGGTACTGCTTCACGTAGTAACAGCCGCTGACACGTAGGACCGCCCTGTCAGCAGCCCGCTGTGCCCGTGTAGTGTAGCTGGGCCGGCCCAGTATCGTTCCCGCGCTAGCCCACCGATTCAAATTAGTATTTTTCCTTTTAAATGGAAATTCTATTCTGTCCACTTATTCAAAAATCAATTCAAAGAGATTCACTAAACCAAATTGCCCGATTCAATTTTTTTTAGAAAGATAATTAAAATATCTATCCAAGACCATTGGATTTAAATCATTTGGAGTTAGAGATAATCTATAGCAAAAATAACAAAACAGAGACTTTTGCAACTTCAAACATTTTTCAAAAATCAACCATAATAGCTTTTGAGTTGATTCAAACTCTCAAAAATCACATTTCATAATACCTAACTAAATACATAAAAATATTTAGGTTTGCATGTAGTGACAATGGACTAGTACCAAAATTATGCTATTAGGGCATTTCTAGTCACTTTAAATCATTTAAATAGTAATCTTAAACTTTATAAAATGTGACCAACCCTTTAAATCACATTCCCATGTATTAGAATATGTGGTGATGACATGTGTCCACATGATCCCATATTTTATTTGGAGAATATTAAATCTGAAATAATTTCAATGAGTATAAATTACTTTTCTCAAATAAACTAAATAAAACTAGTGCTTTAATGCATGTGATGATTGTGATGATACCAGATCATCAAGTATGTGCCTTAGTGTGCTAAATAGACTTAGTTAAGTATTGTTTGGTGATTGTGTACCCCGTATTCATTTATAGACGATAGTACCGACCAAGTGTACGAGGAGGAGGAGTTCTACCCTGAAGAAGATGAAGAGAACTTCAATCACTACACCAATCAAGGCAAGCTATTATTAGCAAGCTAACACTTGCAAGTTTCTTAACTATTCAAGCCATCACTAGATGCAAGTTAACCTAAGCAAGATGCATTAGGCATGCTTGGTTATACATTTTGATTTATACCCATCCCAAGTTTTACTTGCAAGCTTAATCTTTTACTTTAACAAAGTTTCTTTACTTTTAGTAATGCTTTGTGATATTTTTGGAAAGTAGTATAGATAGCATAAAGAGTATAAAACTAGGCCTATACTAGATGTCATTCTATGGCATGAGATTGAGATTAGCATCCCTCATTAGTGAACACTCTTAACCGTAGTGGCTAGTGCTAAGCATAAAACTTGATCACTTTAGATGGGAATACTTGGTGAAAATGTTTATGCCTTGGAATGATGAGTCATTCTATTGAGATGTTTTGACATGTGTTGAGAAACACAAATGGTTTATGATGATGAAAATATTGAGGCATGAGCCTTAGCCCTTTATAGAACTGATGGTTGGGTTCAGATGCGATACCATTCCAATTTTACCGTACAACCACATTACCTGAATTGGGTAAGGATTAGATAGAAGTTTATATGCATTAGTATGAGTTCCCTCGCGGAAGAGGTTTGAGTTGAGGCTACCTCTTGATGATGTCCACCTATGCAGTGCCCAGGATGGCAGATGGCCATGGCTGGGAGTCCAGGCTCATAGGAGAGGTGCTTATACTAGTGTGTAAAGGAAAGGTTATGATTGATTATCCACATACTAAGTATGATGATTCAGGGTTATCCCTGACGGATGTATTGAATTTTGTGGTGAAAGTGTACCACCTCTGCAGAGTGTCAAACTATTCGAATAGTCGCGTCCGCGGTCATGGATAGTTGGAGTGGCCATACTCTTCCATCGTCAAATGTTTTCAAAATGAATTGTGACTTGAGTACCACGACAGGGTTGTGACTATGAAAACTATGTTCCCAACTTAAGTGATTTAGAATTTTTTTACTTAGTTTTCTTTGTTTCTGAACTCAGCTTAGGTTAAATTTAGCTTTTGCAAATAAACTCAGAGCTTAGCATTTCCTACTAGAACTACCTTACCTGTTAGTGATAGTTTGTGAGTACTTAAAGAGTACTCATGGCTTTGTCCCTGGATATTCCCGTGGCCAGACTATGAGGAGGACTATCAGGAAGATGCACAGCAGGACGGCTTCGACAACTAGGATCATCTCCCATCGTCAGAATTGCCTGTGACACTAAAGATGGAGCCCACAGCTATGCTTATTATTCCGCTACTTGTTTGTATTAAGACTGGATCATGAGATCCTTTATTCGTGTAAGACCTTATTATGGTTTGTAATGGATGATGTACTGTGATATCCAATCTGTTATGTCTCGCAAAAATGGTAATCCTGGGATTGCGAGGTATGGCATAACAGGCATCTGGGATTAAAAATCTAGGTGTTGACAAGTTGGTATCAGAGCCATCCTGACCATAGGAGACCCTAGTTAGAATGGACGTCCGAACAAAAACTTAGTTTCAAAACCAAAGAAGTGAGTATTTATGAAAACATATTCCCACTCTTATCCTTGATTCTTTCAAAAAAAGATATGTTCCTCAAAAAATTCATACATTCGTAAATAAAATTTGACACACTTGATCACCTCACTAACTTACTCATCCTAAATTCTTATAGATGGAAGTTCAATATTGCAAGTTCTACCAGTTGGGCAATGGAGGCCAGCTGATCTTTGAGAGGGATCTAGATGCACTGTCAGAGTACCTTGAGCACCCGCATCCGGAATTCTTTGGAGCACAACTCAAGGATTACCCAGGAGGAGACCTGCAATGGTTGATAGTTGCCGATCTCAGAGGCAAGATGGAAGCACCCCTTTCTGAGAAGATTCAATTCACTGTGCGGGAGAACAACTGGCTAGATGGATTAGCCAGGGCTATGCATGAAGCTCTTGACCGTTTATGTGGGCAAAACATCAACTTGATCCAGGGAACTCGCTTTGCACACTATGCAAGGCGTGATTCTATGGGAATGCCATTGGAGATGCCAAGTCACCCGGATATTGATAACCCACAAGTATAGGGGATCGTGTGTAGCCTTTTCGATAAGTAAGAGTGTCGAACCCAACGAGGAGCTAAAGGTAGGATAAATGTTCTCTCAAGTTCTATTAACCACTGATGCAACTCTCTGCACACTAAGCGTTTGCATTATCTAGGAAATAAAACTAGAGCAACAATACGAGTAATAGAGATAGCTTTGCATGATAATAAATAACAATAAAGTAAAGCTAGTTGCTGCAGAAATAAAATACACTAAACTAACAGAACCATGAGTGTGGAATAGTGGTGGTAATTGTGGTGGCTTTGTCCAAGTTTAAATAGCGAATAGATCGGGTTCATTGTCTTCGATGCAGTTTTCTATGTGGGAGAGGCTAACTATACATGCGCTTCACTACTTGGAATTACATGTACTATATGATTGGATTGTTAGCAAACATCTGCATGTACTAATCAATTCATTAAGGTTTCCCCAACCATAGCCTTAAGTTTAATGATCCTCTTACTCCTATACGCGCAACGTTCCGGTTCACGTCCTTAGGTTTCTGTCACTCCGGCAGAACTTCCCCTTCCTCTTACACATACTACAAACCCTATGATGTTTAATCCAAGGGAGCACAAATATAATGGACACCAAAGGACTGTACCATATCAACATACAACTCTAATGAACCAAAGACGTTCAACCATTCAATCTAAGAACAAAGAAACTACTAAAACATGACATAGATCATAGGATTATAACTTATAGCATCAAACACCATGTTTACATAGGACAGTATAGAGGTGTGTGGGAGGATGAACCGCTGCATACTAGGAGGATTAGGTGATGGAGATGGCGGTGAAGATGGTGAAGAGGGTGGCGGCGGCGCAGGGGACTCCTTCCCCGCCGTCGGTATCATGGGGGAGCACCGTCCCTTAGCCCCTTCCTTCATGACTTCTTGGGAGCCCTCCCCCATGGAGATGGGATCCATGGGGAGGCAAAAACATGGCTTTGGTGGCTGCAAATTCGTGGGTGGAGATGCCCTGGGCGAATTAGGTTTCCTCCCTTTATATAGCTTCTCGGATTTCCGTCACCCCATCTTGGGCTACAGTAAATCGGGCCTAAAAGACCCGTTCGGACTCGGAATCAGCTAAATTTTATATTCAGAACGTTTGTTGAAAAATTTCCGATAACTTTGTAGTTGAAGAATTTTCTGTTTGACTCCGTCTTCGAGCCGAACCATGACCATCTTCAAAAAGAGTTCTTAGACAGATTTTTGGAAAAATCTTAATTTGACTCCAACAAGATTTCCACTTGTATTCTTGGTAATTCCTACACATCAAAGTGTAAAACAAGAACATTGTGCACTTTTGCAACTATTAGTAGGTTAGTCCAAATAAATCATAAACTTTATATAAAAAGGAGTGTCAAAACCATATTATTAGCATAAAACCATCAAAAATTATAGATACGTTATGGACGTATCAGAGATGAAGCGCCAAGTGGAGAATCTTGACTTCCTGCCGTATGATAGATAGATGGAATTGGACAATGCTCGAGCCTACGCCAACCACAACCTTGTCATTGCCGCCAAGAAGGACCAGACTTTCGCCCTGCTCGTCAAGGATCGCCAATCACTTTGCGGTCAACGCGAGAAGAAGGATCGCACCATCGCTCGTCTTCGCAAGAAGGTGGCCGACCTCGAGAAGACCATCCAGGAATAGGAAGCTCAGCTTGCAGCGAAAGAAGAAGAGTAGGAAGGTGAAGACATCCAGGGAGATATTCACTCATACCTCAGTGATGACAAATACTACCTGGAGGATGATGCCATGGATTTCTACACCGATGATGATGACTCCGACTTCATTGATGATGAGTAGATGCACTTGATCACTACCGTAGGAATGAGTTGTATCGGTCCCACTGTATCTTAGTTCACAGAATGGTTCTTAAAACCATCTGTTTTCCTTTTATGTTTTTGTGTGTGTTGTATGGTTTGCTTGAATGAATGAATGAATGAAATGAAGTTAGTTGCAAAACCTGAGTTCAAACTCAAAGTTTTAGCTTTGAAAACAAAACCATGAACCTTAGAACTTTCCCTCTTACCCCATTATCTATCTCAATCTTCAGATGACTCATGGGAACCAAGGAGGAAGCAGCTCATCGCAGGACTCGATGCTGCAGATTTTGCAGATGCTAGTTTTCGACCGTGAAGCTAGTAGAGCAGAGCGCCAAGCCAATCTAGCCACCCTACAACAGATAGCTCAGATGGCCCACAATAATCAAGGACATGGAAATCAGGATCATCATGGATCCAAGCTTAAGAATTTTCAGAATACCAATCCCCCTATCTTCAACAAATTCGAGGATCCTTTAGATGATGATGACTGGCTACAGACAATGGAGAATAATCTGGAAGTCGCAGGAGTTGACGCCAATGAGAAGGTACTGTTTGCCACTCATTATCTGGCAGGAGATGCAAGAGCCTGGTGGCATAGCACCCGTACCATGAACAATGGTCAAGTCATGACTTAGGAAGATTTCAAGATCAAGTTCAGCCGCACCCATGTGCCACAAGGATTAGTCACTAGAATGAGAGATGAATTCAGGGAACTAAAGCAAGGCAGGATGACGGTAGTGGAGTACCGTGACAAATTTTTGTCCCTTGGTAGGTATGCACCTAATGAGATCAACACTGAAGCCAAGAAGAAGGAAAGGTTCCTGAACGGACTACATGATGAGATGCAGAAAGTGTTAGTCAACATCCGTTTTGATGACCTCGAAGAGCTAGTCGACTCTGCCATCCAGATGGAAGGGAAGATAAACCAAGCAAATGACAACCGCAAGCACCGGATGATGCACCAGACTGGGTCCCACAATACCCAGAAGTATCGCCCCAACCCATCTGCAGGATATGCCCCAAGGAACAACCGACCCCGGATGTCTCGTACAAGCTACCCCAATCGTAGCGGAGGAAATGTGAAGACCGGAAGAAACCACAACAACAACCCCGACAACTCCAACAACTTGAACCATGCACCGCCCAAGTCCAACAACAACAACAACAACAACAATACTGCCCCAAGGACCGGAAGCAATGCTGTGCCTGTTGCAGCCAAAGACAAGTCCCAGATTACTTGCTTTGAATGTCGAGTCAAGGGTCACTACTCCAACGAGTGTCCCAAAAAGCTTGCAGCCACCACCAATGTGAATGCCCTAGCTCAGCAGCAACGTCGTATTCAGCCCAGAAGAAGATTTTCCCCAGGGAACTTTGTCAACCGCAACAGCCGTCTGTTCCACATGAATGCTTAAGAAGCTCAGGAAGCGCCAGATGTTGTGTTGGGTATGTTTTCTGTTAACTCGGTACTTGCAAGAGTGTTGTTTGATTCTGGAGCATCGCACTCGTTTGTTACCGAAGAATTTGCATGCACTAGTAGGATTCAACCAACAAAATTGAAGCATGTTATGATAGTTCAAATTCCTGGTTCAACCACCAAAGCTAGAAAAATTTGCAAGGCCGTGCCTATCAGAATCCATGGGATAGATTTTTATGCCAATCTAATAGTATTTGGAACCAAAGGTTTGGAAGTAGTACTAGGAATGGATTGGATGTTGAAACATAAAGGATTGATCGACTGCCAAGAAAGCCATAACCATGACCAGTAGCTCTGGAGTATTAGTAGAGCATGTATCTGAGACCTTGCCCCGCCAGTTCAAATGCAACAAGAGTCTAGCCCTACCAACCATTGACCAAGTCAGAGTAGTATGTGAATACCCTGACGTATTCCTAGATGAATTGCCCGGTATGCCCCTAGATCGGGATATCGAGTTCATCATTGAACTAATTCCTGGAACTAGACCCATAGCTCAGAGACCCTATAGCATGAACCCATCTGAACTAGTGGAGCTGAAGAAGCAACTTGATGCTATGCTAGAGAAAGGCTTGATTCAACCAAGCGCATCGCCATGGAGATCGCCCGTTTTGTTTGCCGACAAGAAAGATGGAGGTAACCGTTTGTGCACATATTACCGAAAGCTGAATGATGTCACCATCAAGAACAAGTACCCACTATGCAAGATAGAGGATCTGTTTGATCAGTTGACTGGTGCCAAGGTGTTTTCTAAGATTGATCTTAGAACTGGCTATCATCAACTCAAGATTCGTGCAACGGATATTCCAAAGACCACCTTTACCACCAGATATGGATTGTACGAGTATACGGTCATGGCTTTTGGATTAACCAATGCCCCCGCTTATTTCATGAATCTCATGAATAAGATTTTTATGAACTTTCTAGATAAGTTTGTCGTTGTGTTTATCAACGATATTCTTATCTATTCCAAGTCAGAAGAAGATCATGAGAAGCACCTGAGAACCATCCTCGGAACCCTTAGAGAGCATCAGTTGTATGCCAAGTTTAGCAAATGTGAGTTCTGGCGGAAAGAAGTAGGATTCCTCGGACATATTGTGTCGGCAGGAGGAGTCGCTATTGATCCCGCCAAGATAAAATATGTTGAGGAATGGGAAGCCCCAACCACTCAAACCCAAGTCCGTGCATTTCTCGGATTAGCCGGATATTACCGCAAGTTCGTAGAAGGATTTTAGAGCATCGCAAGACCAATGACCCAATTGTTGAAGAAGATAAGAAGTTTGAATGGACAGACAAATGTGAAGCAAGTTTTCAAGAACTCAAGAAGAGATTGATTTCAGCCCCAATATTGATTATGCCAGATATCAAGAAGCCATTGGATGTGTATTGTGATGCATCCAAGATTGGTCTCTGATGTGTGTTGATGCAAGAAGGCAAAGTCATAGCATATCTATCCCGACAACTGAAGCAACATGAGCAAAACTACCCCACCCATGATCTTGAACTAGCAGCTGTAGTTTTAGCCTTGAAGACATGGCATCATTACCTGATGGGTAATCGCTGTGAGATTTATTTAGATCACAAGAGCCTGAAGTATATTTTCACTCAGAAGGAGCTGAATATGAGGCAAAGCAGATGGATAGAGTTAATCAAGGATTATGACCTTGACATTCACTATCATCCCGGCAAAGCCAATCTGGTAGCGGATGCTCTTAGCAGATTGCCGTGTAGATTGAACACCATGATCAAAGAGAACCAGCCAAGTTTGCATGAGGAGTTGGAGCAGTTTAGAACTGAGCTAGTTAGCAAAGGATTTTTGGCTAGCATTGAACTTCAACCCACGTTGATTAGTCAAATCAAGGAAGCCCAGAAGGGAAATGCAAGTATTGATGGAATCAAACGTCGTATTGGTACAGGAAAGGTACCTGGATTCACCAAAGATGAAGAAGGAGTTTTGTGGTACAAAGGACGTATCTGTGTGCCAACAGATTCGGAGTTGAAGCAAGTTATCATGCAGGAAGCTCATGATACTCTTTATTCTATCCACCCCGAAGGAACAAAGATGTATCAAGATTTGAAAGAGCAATTTTGGTGGCACAAGATGAAGAGAGAAATCGGAAGCTACATCGCAAAATGTGATATCTATCAAAGAGTCAAAGTGGAACATCAGAGACCCGTAGGACTGTTGCAACCATTGCAGATTCCGGAATGGAAATGGAATTCTGTCGGAATGGACTTTATCACCGGTTTGCCTACATCTAGTAGGGGAAATGACTCTATTTGGGTCATAGCTGATAGACTGTCCAAGGTAGCCCATTTTATACCTGTCAAGACAACATACCAGAGTTCAAAGCTAGCAGAGCTGTACATTGCTAGAATTGTCAGTTTGCATGGAACCCCCAAGACCGTAGTATCAGATCGAGGAACCCAATTTACCTCGAGATTTTGGCAGAAAGTCCAAGAAGGATTAGGGACCAAGTTGAATTTCAGCACAGCTTATCACCCACAGACTGATGGACAGACTGAAAGAGTCAACCAAATCTTAGAAGATATGTTGAGATCTTGTGTGTTATAGTATGGATCAAAATGGGAAGATTGTCTGCTTTTCGTAGAATTCTCATACAACAACAGTTATCAAGCCAATTTGCAAATGGCCCCATTTGAATTTCTATATGGAAGGAAGTGTCGTACCCCCTTGAATTGGTCGCAAGTAGGAGAGAGTCAGATTTTCGGACCCGGCATCCTACGAGAAGCCAAAGAGAAGGTTCACAAAGTCCGTGAGCACCTCAAGACCGCCCAATCCAGACAGAAGAGTTATGCTGACAAGAGACGTAGAGACTTGACTTTCAACGTTGGAGATTTTGTGTATCTCAAAGTGTTGCCATTGAAAGGAATGCAGCATTTCTAGCTGAAAGGAAAGTTAGCCCCCAGATATATCGGACCCTTCAAGATTCTGAATCGCCGAGGAGAAGGATCTTCAACTGGAACTGCCAGAGGAGATGTCAGCCATCCACAATGTGTTCCATATCTTGTTACTTCGCAAATGCTTAGAAGTGCCGGAGAAGACTGAAGTTTTCAAGAACATCGATCACCGAGCCATTGATATCAACAAGGATTTGACGTATAGTGAAGTACCCATCCGTATCTTGGAAGAAGCCTTCGGAACTACCAGGACCCGGAGTATCAAATTTCTCAAGATCCAATGGAGCAATCATACCGAAGAATAAGCTACCTGGGAGCGAGAAGATTACATTAGGACTGAGTTTCCAGATCTCTTTAGTTCCTAGTTTTTCTTAAATCTCGGGGCGAGATTTTGTTTAAGGAGGGAAGGTTTGTAACATCCCAAAACTTTAATCAAGATTATCAAGTTCAAATCACCCAATTTAGGGTTAACAAACACTATTATTAATCAAATGATTATGAATGCATGTGTGTGTTGTTTAAAATGCCATGCTTGATTGTTCTAAATGTTGTGAAATGGTTTAAAGGTGAATGCCACATCATGTAGACCATTTACAAACAAAATCCAAAGAAAAAGAAATCAAATAAGAATAAATAAAGCAAATGGTCTTTTTGACCAAAGTTAACCACTAGGCCACTTTGAGTGTTCCTAGAAGAGAATTTCTAACAGAAACATTTCTACTTCTTTTCCCCCCTTGCTAGATAAAGTAAAGATGTACCAAGTCCCACTTTACCAACTTACAAAAACATCTAGCAAATCAATTTAATGGACATTTGAAAATTGAATCCAATTCATATGTGAAGATCCCACTTTTTCAAAAACCCACCAAATCAACTCCATTTTGCAAACCCAAGCAATCATAGATAACCAAGCATAAGTGTAGACCACTCACCAAAATTGAGCCAAAAATTCAAATTTAAATCTCATGCGGGCATTGTGTCGAACACTTGGTGAGCACAGAAATAGCTGCCAAACTTTTACTGTTTTTGATCAATGCTTTATCTACCATTTGTCGCCAAAGCTTGTCCCTGGTCTCCCCTAGTCCCAACCAGCACCATAGAACCACTCCCCCTTGCTGTTTACGCCAGTGTCGAGCCACCCCGAGGACCCCCATGCCGGTCGACCATGGACCGCTCACCCCGGACCGCCCCGAGCTCGCCCACAATGTCTAGGAGGTAGCTTCGACCACATCACCGCCCCCTGTCCTCTCCCCGAGCGAAGCCAAGCCGTGGAACACCCCAGCAAAGCCGTGCCCAGAGCGTCTGCACCATGCCGAGCACGTGCCAGAGCGCCGCGCTCGACCAGCCCGCACACGCCGCACCTCGACCTCACCCCGCGCGCACTGCTCCGCCATGACCCCAGCAGCCGCCCAGACATCGCCGTTCGCCACTGCTTCACCCGTAGCCACCATGCGCCACATCGAACATTGCCTCTGCCGTGTAGAGCACCGCCCGCTCCTGACCAAATGTGACCGCCCCATGCCTCGCCTTTAAGCCAGAGAGGACCGCGAGGAGACCATGCACCGTCCCCTACCTCCAGCTGCGCCACTAGCTGCCTGTAGCGTCGCCACCGACGAGCTGCGCTGATGCGCTCGACTTTTGACATAGAGCTCGTTGGGAACCCCAAGAGGAAGGTATGATGAATATAGCAGCAAGTTTTCCCTCAGTTATGAAACCAAGGTTTAATCGAACCAGTAGGAGCAAGGAAACACCCCAAAGGTGTTACTAGTTGAGCTTTGGCAGGGCGCACTACCGGTGCTAGTAGCAACATGGAGACCTGCACAACACAACCACACAACTTTGTCCCCAACTTGCGATGAGGTTGTCAATCTCACCGTGTTTTGCGGAAAACAAAGGATTAAACGTATCGAATGGAAAGAAGTAAAAGTTTGCAGAAAGTAAACACAAAGCAGTAAAATATTGTAGATTGTATGTAAAGTAAAAGGACCGGGATCCATAGTTCACTAGAGGTGGCTCTCCTTAGATAGATAACATGCTGGGTGAACAAATTACAGCGGGGCAATTGACAAACACCGAGAAAGCAATACATGCATATACTAATCATCTTGACTCCTCTGAGACTTAATTGGGCATTACAACATAATACATAGACCGCCATCCAACTGCATCTATGACTAATAATCCACCTTCAGGTTATCATCCAAACCCCCTCTAGTATTAAGTTGCAAGCAACAAATTATTGCTTTACGAACTTCGTGTAAAGTAAACAATACGATTGTTCTATGAACAAAGGATTGTTGTTTGCTCCCTAGTAGCAACAGCACATCTAGTACCTTAGAGATTTCTGTCACTTCCCCAAATTACCAGAGGCATGAACCCACTATCGATCATAAATACTAACTCTTGGAGTTGCTAGCATCTACTTGGCCAAGATAGCTACTAACAACGGAAAGCATGCAAGATCTCAAATAACAAAGATATGATAGAATCAATAATCAATCTGAAATTGCATCTCAATATCCATGGGATCCCCGCAAACACAACATGTATGAATTACAAATAGATGATCTTGATCATGAACGGAGCTCACAAGATCTAAATGAAGGGAATATGCCCGAGAGGCAATAATAAAGTGGTTATTATCTTATTCCATGTTTATGATAAGTGTATATTTTGCATGCTATAATTGTATTGATCGGAAACATCAATACATGTGTATTTAATAAACAAAAAGGGGTTCCTAGTTATGCCTCTCTTATAGACTAGCTTGTTGATTAACAAGATGATCAAGGTTTCCTGATCATAGACATTGGATGTTGTTAATAACAAGGTCACACCATTGGTGGAATGATGTGATGAACATTCATCCGAAGTATAGCATTACGATCAAGTCATTATGTTTATATTGCTATAACATCATACGAAGTAATCTTAGTCCTTAGACCATGAGATCGTGTTAATTGGTAACACCGGAAGAGTATCTTGATAACATGAAACGTCACACCGTAACAGGGTGACTATAAATGTGGGTTTAGTGCTACGAAGGTGTTATGTTGAGGATCATGGATCAAGAGTGGGATTTGTCCATCCCGATGACGGATAGATATACTCTGGGCCCTCTCGGTGATATCACATTGAAATAGCTTGCAAGCAAGTGATGTGATCACTAGAATGTTATATCACGGGAACAAGAAAAGAGTGCATGTCGGTAACGAGATCAAACTAGGTATGGAGATACCGATGATCGAATCTCGGACATGTAATATATCGTGAGACAAAGGGATTTAGTTACTAGCGTTAAAGGTTCTCACGATCACAGAAGTCATCGTTGAATGTGTAGGAGTCAGTATGGATCTCCAGGTCCCGCTTCTGATTATTGATTTGAGAGGGGTCTCGATCATGTCTGCATTATTTGTGAACCGTAGGGTGACACACTTAAGGGATACCGACAACATTTGGAGCGAATATGTTTCGGATAAAGATTTAAGAAAGCGCTGGAATTATTTCAATAGACACCGAAACTGTTTCGGGTGAAAATGCTGAAATTGGTTCTGCATGTAATATTGAAATGTTGCAGGGGGTTTTATGTGAATGTTTGTTAATTAAAGTAATTAACAAAATTCTGAATAAAAATAACAAAAGAGTTTTATTAAATGAGAGAGCATTAAATTTGGAGAAATTTAATGCATTTAAAGTGGAGACTTTAAAAGAGAATGTGAAGGGGCATTTTAATGTGGAGGGGTTACCACCACATGAATGGAGGAGGTGAAGGGTCACCCCCTCCATGCGCCGGCCATGAAGGAGGGGCACCCCCCTCCTCCTATAAAAGGCCACCCCCTCCTCACTTCTCACACACACCTCCTTGTGAAGGATCTCTCTCCCCCTCTAGTATTATTTCCCCATGGTCTCGGATTAGCGAGATACATGTTCCCAGTGGCTTTATCTGGAAAGGAGTTGCTGCTTCCGCTGCTTTGCTGGAGCGACGGATGGAGGTTGTCGGGGTACCGGACGTGTGTGCGATCACGGATGCACCGCTGCTTTGCGGTACTGGACTTGGTGCTGCTAGAGCTGGATCTGATGGACGTGCTGGAGCCGGACCTGCTGGACTTCATCACGATCGTGAGATCGGCAAGTGTACGACTACATCAACCACGAGTTCCTACTCGTTAACAAAGCTCGTTGTCTTCGAGGGTAAGTTCTCCATGGATGTATGTCCACCCGTTGCTCTGTATCTTGTAGATAGATCTTGGCGTATAGTTCTCATCTGTAAAGACCCAAACCTGGCTTGGTTTGAATCCCTGTGATTACAGTGCTAGTCCCTGGATCAAATAGCTAGCACCCATAGTTTAAGATGTAATATCAAGATACAAAGGTCATATTACATCGCATGATCCAGAATATAAATACTTTATTACAAACTCATAGCCATAGGCTATCTTATTACAAAGCAGCAGAATACAAGTAAAGCATGGAGTCCTTCATCTTCATGTGCCATAGGCAAACATGTTGGGTGTAGACTCATAACCTATATCATCAATCCATACTCATCAATAGAATAACCTGCAACATGATAGGTTGCAGCCACAAAGGGTCAATACTTTGAATGTATTGGCAAGTGCCACAAGTTGGTGAATATAAGTTGGACTATCACTATATGCATATTTGGCTAAGTAGATCTTAGGCTTATTTGCAGAAAGCAATATGGTTTTATCCTATGTTTGCAAAAATAGTTTTGATCTTTCAATAACTTTCTGAACTCCTTGGCAAACTCCAAGTGCTTCTACTCTCTTGTTGTCACCATCAAGTTTTACTTTGAGAAATTAGAATGTCAAGATCTTCCATAGCTTCACGCCTTAGTTGCTCAGAGTTGTCCATAACCGGGGACACGGCTAAGTACTTAGAATTTAATCTTCTGCAGAAGTTGTACACTTTACCCACATGACACAATCTCGTCTTGACGCCACCAGTGGCCGCTGGATTAGTACTCACCAAGATGGAGTACCGGCACATCGAGAATGTGACAAAGTCTTTCCATAGAAGTCCTCCAAATACATAATGCCAGCACATCTACCAGGCACCAATGCAAGGATAAACTTCCAATGCATAATTCAAGTTAACCTGAAGAGGTACCAATGCATGGGTCTCCCACTATGTAATTGACTAGGCCAGAGCCCATTTGGCATGTGGCTGTACACGGAAGCCACTGTACGAGAAATATGTTCAATCTCTAAGTTCCTGGGTGGTGTTCTCCTAGTGCACACACGAAAGAGATAGCCATAGACATGGTTCCCTTCGTTGCCACCTTATTCTCAACTGAGTATCCACACTCCACCCAGGTGATTCATTGAGTCCTTGTTTTATTATATAAAACATATATTTTTCCAACACTTCATATAATCACAATATGGTATATTCCACCCTGAATCTATAGCAGGGCTAAGCATACTACAACTACAGTATTTCCACTAAGGGATATATAAAGGATATCCTAATAGGATATAGCATAGCATAGTATCATAGTAGTCCTATCATGCATACTACAAAAATCCACTAAGTTTAATGAAAAATAGTAGGACATGGATGATAGTGTCACTTGCCTTAGTAGTTGGTGGTGTTGGTACACTCTTTGCAGTAACACACTTGGCAATCCACACAATCTATCAAACAAAACAACCAAAACAAAACATGCACAAAGTCAAAACTAATGGCAATACAAAAATCATGCAAAATATGCAAGCATGCAAGATGGCAAATTTTATTGTACAAATTGTTATAACAAAGGTTTTGAACATTACTAAGTGCTTTATGAACAACTTATAATTGCAAGGTTACAAATGCAACCATTTGTGCAATTGTAAAAATTAGCAATAATTTCTAGTATTTGGAAAGGCCAAATTCAATAAATAATTTCCATGCTATTAGGTATAGTCTACCAAATTAATATTTTGGTCTCACTGGACAGAGGGTTCAATTTGCAATCCATAGCAAAAAGATTCACCCAAAAATAATTTACAAAACAATTTTTATGAGTAAAATACTCCTAAAAAGGATTTTCCTAAAACTCCAAATTTTCACAAACAAAAGGGTGAAATAAGGCCTCTATAACAAAGGTCTTATTTTTATGAATCCATAGACACCAAATTTGTATTTTTCTGATTTGTGGATCAAAAGTTATGAAATTTCTAAATTTAATACTAAATCTGTTTAATTTCTATTTAAACAGATAATCCTAGGCGACGTGGCGCTTTCCTATTGGCTGGTACCGGTTCGGCTGGATCGACCTCTGCGGCCGTTGGATTTAAGTGACATCGGACGGATCAGATTAGCCGTACCCTTTTGTTTAAGTGATCAAATCTTTACCGCTAGGATTTGATCGAACGGCTACTAAACGATTTGCCGGGGACTGGCGGCGCTAGCGACGGCGCGCGACGGCGGCACGTTGGCCTCGTGGTGTTTCGGTGGTTCTAGAGGTGTAGGGGAAAAGGCGGTCTTACCGAGGGCTCACGGTGGTCTCGGTGGTCTGGTTGGTGGTCGCGATGGAGAGAGGGGAGTTCTGATGCGCTCGGTATTCCTCGCCGGAGTGGCGTCGACGGCGGAGATGTCGGCTCGGTGTCGGAGACAACGGCCTGGGGCTCAACCAAATGAATTAAGGGTCAGTGTGATGCGCCTTGACGAGCACAAGCAGCCTGTGGCCAAAAAGGAGCGGCGGGAACCTTGTCCTTACCAGAAAAACCGTTGGACCGTGGCGGCAGAGGGGTTCGCCGGAATTTGTTCGTGTTGTTGACCTGGAGCACGAGAAGGCACATGGCTCGGTTAGTAAGTGCATTAGGACATGGCGAAGATGATAGGGCAGAGGGTAGGGCGCCTAACGGCCGGGGTTCACCGGAATTATCGCCGGGATACCGTCGGTGAGCGCCGGTCTGAGCTCGTAATTGGAGAGCCTGGAGGCTCTTTGGGGGTGGCGTCTGAGGGGAAATGATGAGGAGGGGGTGAGGATTAAGTAGGAGCAGTCGCCGGGGGAAATTACTACGAGAAACGGCCGGAATCGGATCGATTCGAAATGGTAGAAGGGGAGAGGTCTGTCATCGCCGGGGAAGACGATGAGGTGGAGGGGTGACATGGCGTGGGGTCGGTCTGTAAGTGAGAGGGGGTGGGCAGCGACGCGGTAAGGAAAGCTGGGGGAGAGGAGAGAGCCGGGTGGGCTGGTTTTGGGCCGAAAGGCCAAAGGGTTGGGGTTGATGTTTTATTTTTTTTCTTTTTTCTTTTTCTGTTTTCTTAAATAACTTTTGATTAAATGATCCAATTTGAATCATACAAATTTCTAAAAATTTGTAAAACTCAAATTAGGTTTTTAGGGTATTATAGAACTCATTTACTTTCCAACTCAAATTTTTCTAATCAAATTTATGCACTTTGGCTTTAATAGCTAATATTGCATTTTCTTAATTCTATTCCCTAAATAATTCATATCTTTTTATCCATGGCTCCAAATTCGATGAAACCAATTTCTATTGTTTTACTATTTTGTCCTTTATCTTTTTTTTGTTCTCATAGGAGTTATTTTGTTTAATATAAATATGGAGTATATCCATAGTATTGTGTTGTTCTTAGTGTTAACAAATAATTAGAGTTTTAGGGTTTGAGATAATTTTCACTTCTCTTAGGTTTTTAAAATGCAACCAAGTCAAGATGCTCATGCATGCTTCATGATTTGGGATTTTAAACATGCACACCACTTCACAAACAAAAATCATTTTATTTGGATTGGGTTTTGGAGGCATTATATTAAATGTCCCAAAAGTTTTTGTTCCTTCTGAAATTCAAAGAGCTTGGTTCTTTATTTTGTTTAAAATTTTCACATTTCAAAATTTGGAAAATTTCGGGATGTGACAGACTACCACCCTTAAAAGGAATCTCGTCCCGAGATTCGAGAAGGCTAGAAAGAATAGGTTGGGTTTTAGGATAACTTGGGTGCTACCACCCTTAAAAGGAAACTTTGTTGGGTTGCATTTGATTCACTTGGCTGAGGGTCCAAAAGATTGACATCCAAAGGTTGTTAACATTTCTTCATCTTGAGATTCTTATACCACTGAATTGAGTTAGCTAAAGCTTACCATCCACACCATCTAGTTCTTCAAGGGTTCCATACATGTTGATGTGGTTCACATGTCCTTCCTGGGTCTCATTGGAATTGCTTCCATTAGAGTCTCCAACATTCTCATTCTTCTTCTTCTTCTCAGGACAGTTTGCTACAAAGTGTCCAAGTTGCTTACAATTGTAACACTGCAACTGGCTAATGTCCTTCTTGGGATCACTATGTTGGTTCTGACCAAGGTTATCTCCATTGTTAGTACCATTCACATTGTTACTACCACTCCCATTATTGATGTGGTGATTCTTATGGTGATGGTGACTATGTCCATTTCCTTCATGCTGATGTGATCCAGAATTTCCATTGTCCTTTCTGAATGAACGCATCTTCTGTGATGATCCTGAGTGATATTTGTCAAAGCTATGCTTCCTCTTCCTGTTCTCAACTTTGTTCTTCTTACTCTCTAAAATTATAGCTTTGTCACACAATGATTGATAAGTTGGAACATAAGCAACTGATAATTGCATGGAAAGTTCATCATTCAGTCCATCTAGGAACTTTTCCTTCCTCTTAGCATCAGTATCAGTATCGTCTGGAGCATAACGTGATAGATTGTTGAATTCCTCAATATATTCAGCAACGTTGCGGTGACGTTGTTTAAGGTTGTGAAACTCCTTCTTCTTTAGGCTCATCACGCCTGAAGAGATATGATTAGTGCGAAAGCCATCTTCAAATATTTCCCAAGTCACTTCTTCAATGGGGTGAGTGACTTGAAAGTTGTCCCACCATGTAGCTGCAGGGCCTTCAAGCAAGTGTGCTGCAAATCTCACTTTCTCAGCATCAGAGCATCCAACAGTCACTAGGTCTCTGTTCACTGAATGTAACCAGTCATCAGCTACCATTGGATCAGAAGTACTAGAGAACTTTGTAGGTCTCAATCTCAGAAATCTAGTAAGCATATCCAGAGGTGGTGGATCGTTGTTGTTATTGTTGTTGTTCTGATTCTGATTGTTGATGGTTGTCATGAATTGTGTCATCATCTGCATTAGCTGAGTCTGTGCAGTCATCATCTGTTGCATCTCATTTTCATTGTTGTTGTTGTCTCCATTGTTATCATGGTCATTGGCGCGTCTTGGAGGCATATGTTGGTTTAATAGGGATAAGTAATGATAGATAGATAGATAGATAGGTCTAAGGGAGTTCTAACACACTCAACCCAAAACAAACCAGTTCAAACAAACATTCATCAAGCAACCAAACACTTAGCAACTTCTAAGTTTCACTCATTATAGAAGAAAACAACAAGTTTTCTTGAAGCAAGCAACCTAGTATAGTCATACCACATAGGTCGGCATGATCCAAACGCTAACATGATATCGATAACTCGAACATGATAATTGGTAGGCAATCTAATGTCTCATGGGTCGCACTATGATAACATCAGTGGGAGCTCTCTTTCGAGTTCGGCAATCATCGGTGAAGTGTCCTATCTTCCGGCAGCGATGGCAAAACACTTTTGTCATGTCTCGAGTACTTTTTCTTGAAGTGTTGTTGTGGTTTTCTTGAACTTCCTTCTCCAGGCATTCATTGATATTGTGTCCTTCTTTCTTGAATTTGGACCAGGTGATATGGCTAAGGTTTTCTTCTTTCTTCCTAAGAGCTTGATACATTCCATTCTTGACTTGTTCTTTCACTTGTTGGACTATGAAGTCGAGATGGCACTTGGCAGGAGTGTGGTTGGTTCCTTCACATAGGTAACAAGTAACTTGAGATGTGGGGCATTCTCCAACTGGATGGTTGTGATCACAAAAGGGACATTGATCTTGATGTTCCTTAGAGGTGTGGCCTACTTCTCCACATATTTTGCAAGCTCGAGGACTTGCCACAACTTGTATCTTGATCTTCTTGTTGGCATGATCCATCCTTAAGGTCCTTAGAGAAAGCAAAGGTTGGTCCTCTACATGCTTGAAGGAGAAGAGATTCAGTAAAGAATGATCAAGGTATACGAGAAAATGTAATAAGTATAAAAATATAAGTTCATTCCTAACAAGGGGTTTGTCCAATTCCTAGGGTTACGAACCTACAGGCAACACAGTGCTCTGATACCATCTGTAAAGACCCAAACCTGGCTTGGTTTGAATCCCTGTGATTACAGTGCTAGTCCCTGGATCGAATAGCTAGCACCCACAGTTTAAGATGTAATATCAAGATACAAAGGTCATATTACATCGCATGATCCAGAATATAAATACTTTATTACAAACTCATAGCCATAGGCTATCTTATTACAAAGCAGCAGAATACAAGTAAAGCATGGAGTCCTTCATCTTCATGTGCCATAGGCAAACATGTTGGGTGTAGACTCATAACCTCTATCATCAATCCATACTCATCAATAGAATAACCTGCAACATGATAGGTTGCAGCCACAAAGGGTCAATACTTTGAATGTATTGGCAAGTGCCACAAGTTGGTGAATATAAGTTGGACTATCACTATATGCATATTTGGCTAAGTAGATCTTAGGCTCATTTGTAGAAAGCAATATGGTTTTATCCTATGTTTGCAAAAATAGTTTTGATCTTTCAATAACTTTCTGAACTCCTTGGCAAACTCCAAGTGCTTCTACTCTCTTGTTGTCACCATCAAGTTTTACTTTGAGAAATTAGAATGTCGAGATCTTCCATAGCTTCAGGCCTTAGTTGCTCAGAGTTGTCCATAACCGGGGACACGGCTAAGTACTTAGAATTTAATCTTCTGCAGAAGTTGTACACTTTACCCACATGACACAATCTCGTCTTGACGCCACCAGTGGCCGCTGGATTAGTACTCACCAAGATGGTGTACCGGCAGATCGAGAATGTGACAAAGTCTTTCCATAGAAGTCCTCCCAATACATAATGCCAGCACATCTACCAGGCACCAATGCAAGGATAAACCTCCAATGCATAATTCAAGTTAACCTGAAGAGGTACCAATGCATGGGTCTCCCACTATGTAATTGACTAGGCCAGAGCCCATTTGGCATGTGGCTGTACACGGAAGCCACTGTACGAGAAATATGTTCAATCTCTAAGTTCCTGGGTGGTGTTCTCCTAGTGCACACACGAAAGAGATAGCCATAGACATGGTTCCCTTCATTGCCACCTTATTCTCAACTGAGTATCCACACTCCACCCAGGTGATTCATTGAGTCCTTGTTTTATTATATAAAACATATATTTTTCCAACACTTCATATAATCACAATATGGTATATTCCACCCTGAATCTATAGCAGGGCTAAGCATACTACAACTACAGTATTTCCACTAAGGGATATATAAAGGATATCCTAATAGGATATAGCATAGCATAGTATCATAGTAGTCCTATCATGCATACTACAAAAATCCACTAAGTTTAATGAAAAATAGTAGGACATGGATGATAGTGTCACTTGCCTTAGTAGTTGGTGGTGTTGGTACACTCTTTGCAGTAACACACTTGGCAATCCACACAATCTATCAAACAAAACAACCAAAACAAAACATGCACAAAGTCAACACTAATGGCAATACAAAAATCATGCAAAATATGCAAGCATGCAAGATGGCAATTTTTATTGTACAAATTGTTATAACAAAGGTTTTGAACATTACTAAGTGCTTTCTGAACAACTTATAATTGCAAGGTTACAAATGCAACCATTTGTGCAATTGTAACAATTAGCAATAATTTCTAGTATTTGGAAAGGCCAAATTCACTAAATAATTTCCATGCTATTAGGTATAGTCAACCAAATTTATATTTTGGTCTCACTAGACAGAGGGTTCAATTTGCAATCCATAGCAAAAAGATTCACCCAAAAATAATTTACAAAACAATTTTTATGAGTAAAATACTCCTAAAAAGGTTTTTCCTAAAACTCCAAATTTTCAGAAACAAAAGGGTGAAATAAGGCCTCTATAACAATGGTCTTATTTTTCTGAATCCATAGACACCAAATTTGTATTTTTCTGATTTGTGGATCAAAAGTTATGAAATTTCTAAGTTTAATACTAAATCTGTTTAATTTCTATTTAAACAGATAATCCTGGGCGACGTGGCGCTTTCCTATTGGCTGGTACCGGTTCGGCCGGATCGACCTCTGCGGCCGTTGGATTTAAGTGACATCGGACGGATCAGATTAGCCGTACCCTTTCGTTTAAGTGATCAAATCTTTACCGCTAGGATTTGATCGAACGGCTACTAAACGATTTGCCGGGGACTGGCAGCGCTAGCGACAGCGCGCGACGGCGGCACGTCAGCCTCGCGGTGTTCCGGTGGTTCTAGAGGCATAGGGGAAAAGGCAGTCTTACCAAGGGCTCACGGTGGTCTCCGTGTTCTGGTTGGTGGTCACGATGGAGAGAGGGGAGTTCTGCTGCGCTCGGTATTCCTTGCCGGAGTGGCATTGACGGCGGAGATATCGGCTCGGTGTCGGAGACAACGGCATGGGGCTCAACCAAATGAATTAAGGGGTCAGTGTGATGCGCCTTGACGAGCACAAGCAGCCTGTGGCCAAAAAGGAGCGGCGGGAACCTTGTCCTTACCGAAAAAACCGTCAGACCGTGGCGGCAGAGGGGTTCACCGGAATTTGTTCGTGTCATCGACCTGGAGCACGAGAAGGCACATGGCTCGGTTAGTAAGTGCGTTAGGACATGGCGAAGATGATAGGGCAGAGGGTAGGGCGCCTAACGGCCGGGGTTCACCGGAATTGTCGCCGGGATACCGTCGGTGAGCGGCGGTCCAAGCTCGTAATTGGAGAGCCCGGGGGCTCTCTGGGGGTGGCGTCTGAGGGGAAATGATGAGGAGGGGGTCAGGATTAAGTAGGAGCAGTCGCCGGGGCAAATAACTACGAGAAACGGCCGGAATCGAATCGATTCGAAACGGCAGAAGGGGAGAGGTCTGTCATCGCCAGGGAAGGTGATGAGGTGGAGGGGTGACATGGCGTGGGGTCGGTCTGTAAGTGAGAGGGGGTGGGTGGCGGCGCGGTAAGGAAAGCAGGGGGAGAGGAGAGAGCCGGGTGGGCTGGTTTTGGGCCGAAAGGCCGAAGGGTTGGGGTTGCTGTTTTATTTTTTTTCTCCATTTTTTTTCTTTTTCTGTTTTCTTAAATAACTTTTGATTAAATGATCCAATTTGAATCATACAAATTTCTAAAAATTTGTAAAACTCAAATTAGGTTTTTAGGGTATTATAGAACTCATTTACTTTCCAACTCAAATTTTTCTAATCAAATTTATTCACTTTGGCTTTAATAGCTAATATTGCATTTTCTTAATTCTATTCCCTAAATAATTCATATATTTTTATCCATGGCTCCAAATTGGATGAAACCAATTTCTATTGTTTTATTATTTTGTCCTTTATCTTTTTTTGTTCTCATAGGAGTTATTTTGTTTAATATAAATATGGAGTATATCCATAGTATTGTGTTGTTCTTAGTGTTAACAAATAATTAGAGTTTTAGGGTTTGAGATAATTTTCACTTCTCTTAGGTTTTTAAAATGCAACCAAGTAAATATGCTCATGCATGCTTCATGATTTGGGATTTTTAAACATGCACACCACTTCACAAACAAAAATCATTTTATTTGGCTTGGGTTTTGGAGGCATTATATTAAATGTTCCAAAAGTTTTTGTTCCTTCTGAAATTCAAAGAGCTTGGTTCTTTATTTTGTTTAAAATTTTCACATTTCAAAATTTGGAAAATTTTGGGATGTGACATCATCATAGGAAATTTTTTGTTTTCTATGCTGCGGACCCAACACTAAACCTGAAAGCACAAAGGAGGAGAAACCAGCCATCTAGCTACTACATGGATCCGTAGTCCAAGGATGAACTACTCACGCATCACACCGGAGGCTTGCATGGTGATGAACAAGGCCTCCAGGGTGAATTCCCCTCTCCGGCAGGGTGCCAGGAAGAGCTTCAGATCCCTCCCGATCTAGGGATGGAGATGACGGCGGCTACAGACTCTTTCGTGGATTTTTGATCTAGTCCCTAGGGTTTTCGTCCCGAGGGCAACTTATAGGCGAAAGGAGAGGCCAAGGGGGTGCCGTGAGCGGCCACACCACCCCCTGGCGCGGGCCAGGCCTGGCCGCGCGGCCAGGTGGTGTGGTGGCTCCCTGGCACTTGATCCCTTTTGGAAAAATAGGCACTTTGGCTTTTGTCCCGTACAATTCCGAGAATATTCAATTTCTGACTTTCCTGGAACTAAAAACAGCAGAAAACAGGCAGCTAGCACTGTGGCTCTTGTTAATAGGTTAGTCCAAGAAATCATATGAAAAGTACTCCAAAGTTGGAACAAAACACAAGAAAGTGGATAAAACCAAGCATGGAACATCAAAAATTATAGATACATTTGCAATGTATCACGCGCCCATGCCGCTCGGTCCCCTCTCCACTGTATAAATAGAGGCCTCCTCCACCTCATTTCTTCACACCATTCCACTCCCCTCTCACCACTGATCCTCCCACACTGTCCCCGGAGCATGGCGAGCCTCAGTTCGCCGGAATTACACCAGAGTTAGCCGCTGCAGTTGAAGAAACGCGCCGTTAATTGGAGCCGCCCCAGGAGCTGCCGCGACCATGCCTCGGACCGCCGTCGTCTACCAGCTCGATCGTCCCCATCAGCAACCATAGCTGGAGCCCAGGTGAGCCCCCGTAGACCCCCACCATGCCGCTAGGGTTCGTCCTCACGGGAGACCCTGTTCACCGGGGACGACGAGCCTCAGCCGTTAGATTAGATTCTAATCGTAGCGCCTAGATCGCTCGGTACCGCTTCACGTAGTAACAACCGCTAATGCGTAGGACCACCCTGTCAGCAGCCCGCCACGCCCGCGCAGTGCAGCTAGGCCGGCCCAGTATCGTTCCCGCGCTAGCCCACCGATTCAAATTAGTATTTTTCCTTTTAAATGGAAATCCTATTCTATCCACTTATTCAAAAATCAATTCAAAGAGATTCACTAAACCAAATTGCACGATTCAAATTTTATTAGAAAGATAATTAAAATATCTATCCAAGCCAGTTGGATTTAAATCATTTGGAGTTAGAGATAATCTATAGCAAAAATAACAAAATAGAGAATTTTGCATGACCCAAATACGTAAAAATAATTAGGTTTGCATGGAGTGACATTGGACTAGTACCAAAAGAATGCTATTAGGGCATTTCTAGTCACTTTAAATCATTTAAATAGTAATCTTAAACTTTATAAAATGTGACCAACCCTTTAAATCACATTCCCATGTATTAGAATATGTGGTGATGACATGTGTCGACATGACCCCATATTTTATTTGGATAATATTAAATCTGAAATAATTTCAATGAGTAGAAATTACTTTTCTCAAATAAACTAAATAAAACTAGTGCTTTAATGCATGTGATGATTGTGATGATACCAGATCATCAAGTATGTGCCTTAGTGTGCTAAATAGACTTAGTTAAGTATTGTTTGGTGATTGTGTACCTCGTATTCATTTATAGACGATAGTACCGACCAAGTGTACGAGGAGGAGGAGTTCTAGCTCGAAGAAGACGAAGAGAACTTCAATCATTGCACCAATCAAGGCAAGCTATTATTAGCAAGCTAACACTTGCAAGTTTCTTAACTATTCAAGCCATCACTAGATGCAAGTTAACCTAAGCAAGATGCATTAGGCATGCTTGGTTATACATTTTGATTTATACCCATCCCAAGTTTTACTTGCAAGCTTAATATTTTACTTTACCAAAGTTTCTTTACTTTTAGTAATGCTTTGTGAGATTTTTGGAAAGTAGCATAGATAGCATAAAGAGTATAAAACTAGGCCTATACTATATGTCATTCTATGGCATGAGATTGAGATTAGCATCCCTCATTAGTGAACACTCTTAACCGTAGTGGCTAGTGCTAAGCATAAAACTTGATCACTTTAGATGGGAATACTTGGTGAAAATGCTTATGAAAACCTTGGAATGATGAGCCATTCTATTGAGATGTTTTGACATGTGTTGAGAAACACAAATGGTTTATGATGATTGTCGTCGGATTGATGACAAGTACGCCATGAGGGGGTCCTCGAGGCGTGCGGAAGAGAGGGGTGTGAGACGTACGGTATTCCGGGACGGTGAGCACACAAGTTTACCTAGGTTCGAATCCGCCGGCTTTGGACGGGTCCTACTCCTGCTAGCAATCCAGTAATACGGCAGAGCCGGAATATGGGTTACAAGGGTTTCGCCTGTGCGAGTTGAGGGTCTAAAGTATTGGGTGCCCTAAAGGCTCTCCCTAGGACGGCTTATATAGATATCCGGCCTAGGGTTTACAGGAGAGATCTATCCGGCTACGACTGAGAGTCGGTTACAGAGTACATCTTGAACTACAAGTAACATTATGGGCCTCAGTCGGTAAGTCTTCTGGGCCTTCCCGTAGCCGGATTGGACTCCGTCTTTCTCCCTGACTAGGCCGCCCGTGAAGAAATGCTCTAACCCGAAGTGGGCCACCCTGGTCAGTGAGGAACTATGAGGATACCCGGAAAGTATATCCCCAACAGCAACCCCCGGAGGCCTCCGAGATCCAAAGTCGGATTTATCATCGTCTAGCTTGATCTTCGGCTTGCAGAATCTTGAAGGGTTCCTGAAACTTCACAACAAAAAATACGATCCGGGTCTTAAAAATAAGTCAGACTTATCAATAGGTTACTCGGATTTTCTAGCTCGATTTTAAACTAAGCCGAAACTTGGTCCCTAACGCCACCTGACACAAGCATGGTCAAGTCACGTCACCTGACAAGCGTTCCGTCAGCACGACCGTTGGTGGGTCCGCGGTCCGTGGAACCGAGGCGCCGTTTCAATGCGTGCGTGGAGATCGAGGCAACGCAATCATCGCGTGGGTCCTTCCCAGTTCCTTCCATGACACGTGGCGGTTTCACTATAGAATTTGCACGAATCTTGGTGCAGTTAGGTGGATATAAGGGTTTGGATTTTTCCTTCTCCTTTCCACCAGTCCTTTGCCGTTTCCTTCCTTCCCAATCCTCGTGCGTGCACAAAGCCTCCTTATCCTTCCCCCACAGAACTGCCAGCGCTGCCCCTTTCAGGTCATCTTCTCACCGGAGAAATGGCTTCATCTTCTTCCTCTGGTTTGGCGGCAGCGGCGGCGGCGGCGACGGCGGAAGCAGCAGTAGAGAAGGAGAGCTTCCAGGGAATATGGATCCCCTGCGCCCTCAACAAGGAGGGCCTCAAGAACGTGGAGAAGGAGGGGCTTCTCACCGCTGGCGACTGGCGGAGCGGCTACAGGGAAACCGTCCCCAACCCGCGCGACGGCGAGCGGGTCCACTTCGGCACCCATCTCGACCGAGGTATGTATTTTCCTCCCTCGGAGTTCTTCTCTGAGGTGATAGATCATTTCAAAGTTCAACTCCACAATCTTCCTCCTAACTCTCTCTTAGAGATGACTGTGTATGCTTCGCTTTACGAGGGCTTTCTCGGCATTAGGCCAAGTTTGACTCTCTTCCGGTACTACTTTCATGTCCGGAGAAACTCCATCACTTCCGGTGTTCCTTATATCACCGGCACTATCAGCTTTTCACTTAGACGTGACCGGTCTTATCCCAAGATTCTAGCTAGTGACTCGGTCAAACAATGGCCGGCCACTTTTTTCTATCATAGGGATATTCCAGCTCCCGACAAAGCTACAGCTTTGCCGGCTTTTGTCGATGGAGCTACCCTGACCTAGCCTTCCTGGGACGAGGCTTCTTCGGCTCTTTCCGACGATCTGATCCTCGCTAAGAGGCGGATCGAATATTTGATTAAGCACAATGGTCTGAAGGGATCCGACTTGGTCCAGTGCTGGGTCTCACGTCGGATCGAGCCACTTCAGTACCATGGAACCCGCCTGATGCACTCCATCACGTCGTCTCCAACCGACTCCCTCCGCATCAGCTCCAAAGCCTACACCACTCAAGGCTACATAAGCCAAATCAAGTGGCTGATCAAGGAGCAGATCGAAAGGAGGATTCCGGAGGTTTCTCTGGACATGCACACGGTGGAAAACCCCGTGGTGCCAGTAAGCTTCCATCATCACACCTTTTATGTGTTTCAATCTTCGAGTTATACTGCAATACTGATATGTTTTCTTCTTTTCAGCTTGCTGACATCCCCGAGTCAGAACTTGCTCCGCTCGAAGGATACCCTCCGGAGTTCTCTTAGGAGGTAGAAATGGTCCCATTGCCGGACCTTGCGCTCAAGAAGCGCAAAGCTCCGACAGTGGCCGTTGGAACAAAGGAGGTGCCTGTCGTGAAGAGGTAACTTTCAGTCACAACTTTCCGCCTTTATACTTTACTCAAATTTCTTTCCAAGATGTAATGTTTCCGACTTCACTACATTCTCAGAGCAAAACTGCTCGTCAAGGCCAAGGGGAAAGGGATTTCTTCGAAGCCTCTGCGGTAGACGAAGCTTACGATAGCTTCCCCTGTCGTGGCTCCTCCGACTCCTACCCCTCAACCTTCTGTAATGTCGGTTATCTTGCCGGACACTGCAGAAGATCCGGCTCCTTCAACGGGGCTAGCGAACCTTGGATCACAAACTGATGTCACCACGGGTGCGTCAGATCTAGATAAGGGTGAACCCTCTTTGGGTAATGATCCCTCGGCAGAGACCTTCGCCAAAAACCTCATGAGCAATCCGGGTCTTGCCAAGTTTGGCCTGACCCGGAAATCTACCGAAGAGATCCAGCGGCTCGCCAGGCAAGTCTTGGAGAAAAGCCATCTATCTGCCGAAGAAGAAGCACAGGAAGCAGAGGACATCAAGTTCTCTGATCTTCTTGCTCAAGTCCGCCTTCGCGACGAGAGGATTAGGACTGGCGAGCTTCCAACAGCCCCAGTGATCCCTCTTACTCTCGCCGAAAAGGTGGCTGCTGAAGTGAACACGGGTTTGGATAAACTCACCCGCGAGCAATATGTAAGTCGGAATTCCAACTCCTGTTTTTCCTTTATTGTATTTTATATCATATCCTCCAGCCCCCAAGCATGAAGTAGGATAAACAATCCGGGTGTATGCTTTATTAGGATGCCAAAGAACGAACTAGTGTAGCCCCCAAGGCTCGTGCTGATATTTTTAGCAAAAATATTAGCCCGAGTCTTAAGTAGGTTTCTGACTTACAGAAAGTATGTTCCTATAACCAGGAATTACTGACAAATGTCTGCGATAAGCAGAGAGATCAAAGCTCTTCGGCTTAAAAATGCTGAGCTTAAAGTCGCCAAGGATGAAGCCGAAGGTAAACATTCCGAGACTCAAACCTTGTCTTTGTTATTTTCAATGTCGAATTTTTCTGAACTTTTTCTATTTTTTGACTTACAGCGCTGGTGAAACAATCCGTCGCCATGATTGAAGAGGTCGAGAACCTCAAGACCCTGCTGGTGGAGAACAAGGGACTTCGCCAAGAGCTGGATAAGCTTAAGGCGGATCATGAAAGGAGCATAGCTCAAGTCCTTGAATCTTCCTCCATGGCCACTGATGAGCGTGATCACAAGATCGCTGCTCAACATAAAATAATCTCGGATCTCAAAAATGAGCTTGGCAGAGAGAAGGATATGTCCCAGGCGCTCCGGGCTGAACTCCAGAGTCTCCGGGAGGAGAAGACCAAGATTGCCGATGTCATTTTTGGTACATTCCATCTTTCTGACTTGTCTCTTTCTTCGACTTTTATCAATGTCGGATTTTTCTTAACTTGTTTTGTGTATAGGTCCTAAACTTGATGGACTCTTCCTCCTCCGAGCCCCGCACCCACCGACTTACCCAAGTCGGTGACCTGCTTCATGACTTCCGCCAGTCCCTTGAGGACGTCGGTGAAGCTCTCAAGATTCTGGACATGCCAAGCATGTCGGATTTTCAGGTGCGAGACAAGGCCAAGGAGATGCCGCAGCTTTTTCGGGACTGGAACATGTCCTACGCGCGGACTGCTGCACAAAACGCTCTCACCATGGTCATGAGCCACCATGGAAACATGGAGATATGGCAAGTGACCAGAGGGTACTACAAGGTAGACGAAGACGGCCAGGAGCAGGACCTTCAAGCTATCATGCACTCCTGCGCCGGATATGGGTGTCACGTGGCTGACCTGACCAGCTACGAGATCCCCTTCTTCACCCGCGTGGATACTCCGCCTCCTTCTCCGGAAGAACCAACAGAAGTTTCCGACGATGAACGCACCAACTCGAATGCGGACATCTCGGAACGATAACAAGGCGAAGTAACCAGTGAGCCGGCAGCTCCTTCATCTCCTCCTGCATCATAGACCAGAAACTTATGTATTATTCCGGAAAAACACGATGCATTTGTAAATATGTAGTACTTTAACTTTTGCTAGTGCTAAGCTTTTAATCTATTCAGCACTTTTTGGCTTTAAATTTTTTAGTGCCTGAAAGGTTTACATAAGCACTTGTACTTTTTCGTCTCTACTTATCATTTATCTGGCTTTCCGCCTCGTCCCTTTCGTGAGCCGGCTAAACCTTCCGTCGGAAACTTTGCCGAGCAACGGAGCTCAATTGCTAAACCAGTTTAAACTCGGAAACAAAGCCGACTTCCAGTACCAACAATTCACTACTCGGAAAATGCCCGCATCCAGCAATCAGACAAATAACCAAAGTAAAGACTCGAAACTTTTAGAATTATACCCGAGGGTAGCAATTTTAGAATCGGAAATCTAAACCAGAACAAACATGAGCATAAAGTACTTTCAAGCATTCTGGGATTTTCGACTATGACATGATCATTCGGAAATAAGATGGTTTAAGAGCTTCTCAGAAAAAACTTGGTAACCAAAACTTTTATTTCTCACAGAACATGTACATATGTATGATTACAAAGAAGGATAAAAAGAATAAAAGGGACGTAGCTGAGCAATATTCCACGGTCTGTCTAACTCATCTGGATTTGTACTGCCTCTAGCTCTCCTTCTCTTCTTAGTAGCAAGTCTTTCTTTGACTGGCCTCATGTCAGTTAAGTAGTACGATCCATTGTGCAATACTCAACTAACTAAAAAGGGCCCTTCCCATACTGGGGAAAGTTTGTGCTTTATTTTTTGCACAAGCCGGAGAACCAAATCACCTTTATTGAAGGATCTATTTCAGACTCTCTAACTATGATACTTGCGTAACTTCTGCTGATAGGCTATAGATCTCATTTCAGCAACGACGCGAACTTCTTCGACTAGGTCGAGATCATTTTGTCGAGAAATCTCGGCATCCTCTTTGATATACACGGCCACTCTAGGAGAAGTATGAATCAAATCACTAGGAAGAACTTCTTCTGCACCATAAACCAAGAAGAAAGGTGTGTATCCTGTTGACCTGTTTGGAGTTGTTCGTAAACTCCAAATTACAGAGGGTAATTCCTCTGCCCAAGCCCCCACAGCACATCGTAGTGGTGCTTCGAGTCTCGGTTTTAGGCCTTGTAAGATTAAACCATTTGCTCTTTCGACTTGTCCGTTAGCTTGTGGATGTGCGACTGACGCAATGTCAAGCCGGATATTTTGCTCGTCGCAGAATTCAGCCAATTCTCCCATAGAAAAGTTACTCCCGTTGTCCGTGATAATGCTATGCGGATAACCATACCGGATTATAACATCCTCGACAAATCTTTTGGCTGTTGCTCCATCACAACTTGTGACGGGTTTAGCCTCAATCCATTTGGTGAATTTATCCACCATCACTAAGAGGTGAGTAAATCCACTTGGAGCTCGTTTAAAAGGTCCTACCATATCAAGCCCCCAGACCACAAAGGGCCATGTTATAGGTATTGTTCGCAGCTGGTCAGCCGGAACATGAGATTCCTTGGCGTACTTTTGGCAGCCTTTGCACGTCTTGACTAATCGTTCGGCATCTGCCTGAGCTGTAAGCCAGAAAAATCCGTGTCGAAAAGCTTTTGCCACTAAAGATTTGGCTGCAGCGTGGTGACCACACTCGCCTTTGTGGATTTCCCTTAAGATTTCCACTCCTTCTTCCAGAGATACACAACGCTGAAAGACCCTAGAAACACTCTGTTTATGGAGCTCACCTTTAACGATAGTATAGGATTTTGCTCGTCGGATAATCTGCCGGCTCAGCACCTCGTCTTCGGGTAATTTGCCATCTACCAAATAATCGAGGTAGGGTTGAGTCCAGCTGGGAATTACAGCCAGAACTGCTATCAAAGGTGAGTCGGATTTGGTCGGATATTCCTCATCTAATCCCTTAATTGAGGGAACTTTGAGGTGCTCTAAAAAAGTGCCATCCGGGACCTCTTTCTGTGCAGAACCTATTCGAGATAGTGCATCTGCTTCCTCATTTTCTGCTCGAGGGATGTGTTGTACTTCAAAGCCTTCGAACGATTTAGATAGATCATCCACGACAGCTTTATATGCTGCCATGTGTTTATTTGCATTACAAATATCCGACACTTGATGAGCAACAAGATCCGAATCTCCGTAACACATCAAACGTCAGATGCCAATATCTTTAGCAATTCGGATTCCATGCAGCAGTGCTTCATACTCGGCAATATTGTTTGTCGCTGTGAAGTGGATCTGCAACACGTATAAAAGTTTATCTCCTTGGGGTGATTTGAGCACCACGCCAGCCCCCGAGCCCCCTCGAGCCTTAGACCCGTCGAAAAAGAGGGTCCAATATTCCGACTCAGGGAGGATCATATTCTCCTTCGTCTCTGTCCAATCAGCGACAAAGTCAGCAAGGATCTGGGATTTGATTGCTGTCCGGGGTTTGTACTCAATATCGAAAGCTGAGAGCTATATGCCCCATTTGGCGACGCGTCCTGTGGCGTCGCTGTTGTTGATTATATCTCTCATGGGAGCTTTGCTCACCACGGTAATTGGATGCTCCTGAAAATAGTGTCGTAACTTACGAGATGCTAGAAAAACACCGTAAGCCAACTTTTGATAGTGCGGATATCGCTGTTTTGATTCTGTCAGGACCTCGCTGACAAAGTAAGTCGGACGCTGCACCAGGTGTTCCTGATTTTCCTCTGGTCTCTCCACCACCATGACGATACTAACGACCTTATTTGTCGCAGCAATATAAAGCAACATCGGTTCCTGAGGTTCCGGCGCTGCAAGGATAGGAGCAGATGAGAGTACTTTCTTTAGGTCTTGTAGTGCAGCTTCAGCTTCATCAGTCCAAACAAAATCCTTGGTCTTTTGCAGGAGTTTGTATAATGGTGTGGCTCTTTCACCAAGCCGGCTTACAAATTGACTGACCGCAGCGATGCATCCAGTTAATCTTTGTACGTCCTTCAGGCAAGTTGGCTTGGAAATATTTAGTATAGCCTTGATTTTGTCTCGGTTCACCTCTATGCCTCTTTGAGACACGATAAAACCTAACAATTTTCCGGTTGGTATTCCAAAGAAGCATATCTTCGGGTTAAGCATGATGTTGTATTTTCGTAGATTGGCGAACGTTTCCTCCAAGTCAGAAATTAGTGTTTCCTTCTGTTTGGACATCACCGCGATATCATCCACGTATGCATCTACATTGCGTCCGAGTTGGTCATGGAGGCAACGCTGCATCGTGCGCTGGTACGTAGCTCCTGCGTTCTTCAGCCCAAAGGGCATCGTAACAAAACAAAAGGTTCCGAAAGGGGTTATGAATGAAGTTTTGACTTTGTCAGATTCCTTCATCCGGATTTGGTGATAACCGGAATATGCGTCGAGAAAACAGAGGAGTTCCGAGCATGCCGTAGAATCGATAACTTGATCAATTCTAGGTAGAGCGAATAGATCTTTTGGACAAGCCTTGTTCAAGGAAGTATAATCAACACACATCCTTAAATCAGTGGTGTCCTTTTTAGGGACCATTACAGCATTGGCCGGCCACTCAGTGTGGATGACCTCTTCTATGAATCCGGCTAACTCGAGTCGCGCTAGTTCCTTAGCTATTGCCTTACGCTTTTCGTCGCCAAATCGTCGTAAGGACTGTTTGATGGGTTTAGCATTCAGGTTTACATTTAGAGAGTGCTCAGCAAGTTCCCTAGGTACTCCAGTCATGTCAGATGGCTGCCATGCGAAGATATCTTGATTTGCTTGGAGGAACTTGACGAGCGCGCTTTCCTATGCGCTATCTAGGCCTACGCCTATCTAGGTCACCTTGGAGGGGTCATCATCCTTCAACGGTTCTTTCTTTGTCTCTTCTATTGGCTTGAACTCCGGATTTGGCTTGGTCACCTCCTTGTTCGTTGCGGGCATCTCGGACGGATCTATGCTCTTCTTGATCTCCTGGTACTCCTGGGCGTGCAGCATGGCTTCAACAAAGGCGACATTTCCATCCTCGCACTCTCGGGCCTTCTTCGGGTCTCCCCTGATGGTGATTACGCCGTTGGGACCTAGAATTTTCATCATATTGTAAATGTAACACGGACAAGCCATGAAAGCCCAGTAAGCTGGACGCCCGAATATAGCGTGGTATGTGCTCTTGAACAGGACCTCTTCAAAGGAAAGTGCCTCCATCCGATAATTCTTTGGAGTTCCAAAGGTGACATCCAAAGTGATCTCTCCCAGGGAATTAGCTTGTCTTCCTGGGACAACTCCGTGAAAAATCACAGAGCTATTGTTCAGCTGGGTCTCCGAGATCTTCATCCAGCGTAGCGTTTCGACATAGAAAATATTGATGCTGCTACCACCGTCCATGAGGGTCTTGGAGAAACCATAACCTTCAATAAGTGGGTTGACGACTAAGGCATATTTTCCTCGCCTGTGTAACTTAGGAGGATGATCATCACGGTCAAATGTAATTGCCACTTCCGACCAGTCCAGATACTATGGGACAGCCGGAACTGTTGCATTGAGCTCGTGTAGAACTCCTTTCTTGACCTTTGCTGGTTGAGATCCAAGGAAAGTGACATAAGTGTCCTTTTTGGTGGGAAAAGTCTTCTTCCCTTCCGACTTGGGATTTGAAGCATCGGCTTCCTCCATGTCGGAATATTCCTTGGTCTCTTTGTCCTTTTCGGGATTTTTCTTTCCCTTCTTCCGCTTAGCTTTGTAGCCCGCAGTGTCATATCTTTTGATGTCGTCATTGAAACGACATTCAGCGTTGGTGTGGGACGAGCCCCCATTGGCGTCTAGGTGATGCACACATGGGTTGTTGGCAATGTCGGCCCAAGAGTAGGTTTTGCCTAGTTGCTGTTCTCCTCTACCTTGGACCCTCGAAGTCCCACGGCCACGCCCTCCTCCACGTCCTCCTCGTCCTCCAGACTCGGAAACAGTAGTAACCACCGCTGTTTCCGCGTTGGGTTTTTCCTCCGAGGTGTTCTTACGTTTCTGAGCCTGTTGCTTTGTTTTTGCCGACTGAGGTACATCTAGGACGTTGAGTAATCCCTCTGCATCGTTGTCAGCATCTGCATATTTGCTCGCTGTTTCTATCATCTCTCCCAAATCAGTGACCTTGTCGCACTTCAAGCGGTGACGTAGTAGACCAATTGGGAGCCCTGCGATGAAAGCTTCAATCATGGTTTGGTCGTTTACTCCTTCACATGAGTTCTTGGTGTCGATCCATCATCCAAGATAATCTCGGCAAGTTTCTTCGGCTTTCTGGGTGCAACGCTGTAGGTCTCCGACCGAACAGGGCCTCCGATATGTGCCTTTGAAATTACGAAAGAACGCATTTTGCATGTCATACTAGTTATGGATGGTGTTCTCTGGAAGTTCATTGAGCCATGATCGCGCCGTCTTCCGCAACATAAGTGGGAGATATCGGGTTGCGACCAGGCTGTTTCCGCCTTTGGCGATGCAGCAAGCTTTGAAGAAGTCCTGTAGCCAGGTATCTGGCCGAGCAATGCCATCGTAGGCTTGGATATGTCTTGAGATAGCAAATCCTTCCGAGAATTTTGTAGCTCTGATGCGTGGTCCGAAGCACTTTGGGCCCACGTAGAAATCATTGTTGTCATAGCGCCGGGCCTCTATGTTGGAATTGATCATGTGCCTTGCGTCATTCGGGGATAGAGATCGTCCCGAATTATGGCTGTGGTTGTGGTGCCGTGGAGCCGGACTACGGCTTCTGCCACCACCTCCTCTGCCATGTCATCCTCCTTGCCCTCCATGGGAGCCGTTGTGATGACTATGTGGTGGAGAGGGTGGAGCAGCTGGATAGTTTCCGGCTGATCGCCGGCCTTCGTCTGAAACGTCATTATTCCGATTCCGGGGAGGGTCTTGACTACGACGAGTCCCCTGCCGGCTTGTACCAACATGGTTTCCGTCGTTTCTTCGTCCGTCGTTCTCACCATGGTGAGGATCAGCCGGACGGCTTGTATACTTAGGAGGTGGCATTTTTTGACGATCCTCCTCCCGTCGTTTTTCTTTATCTTCTCCCCTTCGATCCTTAGATTCTCGTCAGGGAGGGTTCGTCGGATTCAGGGAGGCAATGGCATCTTTCTCGGCCACTGGGGCGACGTTGCTCTAGTTACGTGAAGTTTTGTGATGTTGTCCTGAAGATCCGGTTCTTGAATGGTTGTCTTCCCGGTGTTCAGGGTGGTGATACTGCGCCCGTACGTAATTGGATCTTACGCCAGCCCATGCCGGATCCGTGCGACATTGGTCAGAATCTGAGACCAGTTTTTGACTTCCGGACAGGGCGACCTTTTGCTGCTTTAGTCCCTTGTTGAGTAGTTTGATACCCAAACGTATCTCCTCTGGTCCTGGATTAGCCGATAGAATTTCTTGGGCTGCCACGGTATTCTGTACTGGTGTTGGGTATACCCAATCTCCGTTGCTATCTTTCCGTGGCTTCCCCATCTCATCTCCAAAAAGGATGACACGAACACGTGGGAATTGGTTGTCATCTATGTGACGCTTCCGTGTCTTCTGATGCAAACGATACATGTATTCTTTGTTTGACATGCGTTTCTTCTACACCTCGATGTTTTTGGCTTCATCGAGGAGTTGTTGACGACGCGCTTCTAGGGCTTGTGCCCTTTCGTCCAGCTCATCCGCAGTAAGTTCTGCGGCTGTAGGGATAGGTGTAGTTAATGCGGCATCGATGAGCTTACGCGCACCTTCGGTGATCACGTGTCCATCCACCGATGCTTCTTTTTTCGGCTTGTCTGGGATAAGTGCTCCATCCGAGTCTTCTTCGTATTCCTCGGCAATCACCTCCTCTGTCAGAGGGTCTTTTGTCGGGGTCTTGTTCTTCGTCTTTGCCTTCTTGGTAGCACCGGTAGCAAAGATGGCTTTGAGTCCGTTTCCCGAAATCAAGCTCTGATCGGTACTTTCGGACATCTGGACTTCGGGATTGTCTCTGACGTCCATGTCATCCTGCGCTTTGGGAGAGTGTTCCTCGGATCCTTCATCCATGGCTTCTCCTTCTTCTGCAGCTTTGGAGTTGTACTCCTCTTCATATTCCGCGGAGAACTTTCGGAAATCTGCTGACGTCATTGATTCATCCAAGGATGCGGGTACGTCGGCGTTTGTTCCAATTGCCTCCAGCACAGAGTCGGTGTTTTCTCCAGCATCGGCAGAGCCGGATCCCACGTATCCGACAAAGTGTGACGCGTGCTTCCTGAGGTACCTGCGGCTTTCGCGATCAGCCATGTCAAAACTTTTGATGGTCTCGAGGATTGCATCTGCGCTTTCGCCTCGTAGTATCATACGCTTTAGTGTGTACCTTAGGAAAGGTCTATCTGTCTCGGCATCATCAGAGCCGGAATCAGTGTCACTGATCTCCTCCTGGATTTTGACTTCCACGAGTGGGTCGATCTGGGATCTGGCTTCTCTAGGGAGATCCACTCCAGATTCGACTTGGACCGTAAGGTATTTTTCAGGCTCAGATTTCTCCACTATCTCCGCAACTGGTGTGGGCTGGGTGGGAATAGGGTTTTCTGAGATTCGGAACTCTGCCGCCTCCGTGGACAAAGGGGACCCAGAAGATTCTTCTGCCTCTATCATCACCGCTAGGGTGGGTTGGGCAGGTTCAGCGAAACCAATGTAAACATCAATCTCGCGAAAAGACATGATTGTGTAGGTAGTCATGGTCTCCCTAGCCGGAATCCAAGTCTCATCGAGAACGATGAGAGGGACATCGCTGGCGTACAGGAAGCGACCGATGGCGATGGTCTCGCCGATTCCGATTCTTGCAGATTCCACTCGGAACGCAGATCTGAAGCTCACAATCCCCACGGTGGGCGCCAACTGCCGTCAGATTGATGACAAGTACGCGATGAGGGGGTCCTCGAGGCGTGCGGAAGAGAGGGGTGTGAGACGTACGGTGTTCCGGGACGGTGAGCACACAAGTTTACCCATGTTCGAATCCGCCGGCTTTGGTCGGGTCCTACTCCTGCTAGCAATCTAGTAATACGGCAGAGCCGGAATATGGGTTACAAGGGTTTCGCCTGTGCGAGTTTAGGGTCTAAAGTATTGGGTGCCCTAAAGGCTCTTCCTAGGACGGCTTATATAGATATCCGGCCTAGGGTTTACAGGAGAGATATATCCGGCTACGACTAAGAGTCGGTTACAGAGTACATCTTGAACTACAAGTAACATTATGGTCCTAAGTCGGTAAGTCTTCTGGGCCTTCCCGTAGCCGGATTGGACTCCGTCTTTCTCCCTGACTGTGTCGCCCGTGAAGCAATGCTCTAACCTGAAGTGGGCCACCCTGGTCAGTGAGGAACTGTGAGGATACCCAGAAAGTATATCCCCAACAATGATGAAAATGTTGAGGCATGAGCCTTAGCCCTTTATAAAAACTGATGGTTGGGTTCGGATGCGATACCATTCCAATTTTACCGTACAACCACATTACCTAAATTGGGTAAGGCTTAGACAGAAGTTTATATGCATTAGTATGAGTTCTCTCACGGAAGAGGTTTGAGCTGAGGCTACCTCTTGATGATGTCCACCTATGGAGTGGCCAAGATGGCAGATGGCCATGGCTGGGAGGCCAAGCTCATACGAGAGGTGCTTATACTAGAGTGTGTAAAGGAAAGGTTATGATTGATTATCGGCATACTAAGTATGATGATTCAGGGTTATCCCTGACGGATGTATTGAATTTTGTGGTGAAAGTGTACCACCTCTGTAGAGTGTCGAACTATTCGAATAGCCGCATCCGCGGTCATGGACAGTTGGAGTGGCCATACTGTTCCATCGTCAGATGTTTTCAAAATGACTTGTGAAATGAATTGTGACTTGACTTGACGAGAACAGGGTCGTGACTATGAAAACTAAGTTCCCAACTTAAGTGATTTAGAATTTTTTTACTTAGTTTTCTTTGTTTCTGAACTCAGCTTAGGTTAAATTTAGCTTTTGCAAATAAACTTAGAGCTTAGCATTTCCTACTAGAACTACCTTACTTGTTAGTGATAGTTTGCGAGTACTTAAAGAGTACTCATGGCTTTGTCCCTGGCTATTTGTAACATTCCAAAACTTTAATCCAAGCTTATCAAGATCCAAATCATCAAAATTAGGGTTAACAAAAACTTTTCCAAAGTAAAAATGAAAGCATTCATGTGTATGAGCCTTTAAATTAGGATTTGATTTGAATTGCCATAGTTCTGTAATTCCTTGCTTGTAAAATGTTTCTTAAGTGATTTAAACATCATCTACATCATTCCCAAACTTTTCCCAAAGAAGAACAACTCAAAATGAATAATTGAAGTGAATGGTCATTTTGGCCAAACTAACTATCATGCCTACTTTGCCTATTCCTAGTACTCAAAACTTAACAGAAACATGTGTGGATCTTTACACCCCTTGATAGTACACATAATGAGGTACCAAGGCCCACTTTGTGATCTACTAAAATCTTTCAAATGCTAATTTTAAATGACAGTTTAAAATTGAATCTAATTCATATGGAGAGATCCCACTATTTCAAAAACCACTCAAACAAGCTCAATTTTCAAAACCCAAGCAACCACAGAGTCTCAAGCTTATGCCTAGAAAACCCACCAAAAATCTTTTCAAAATTCAAAAGTTTATTTCTTGCGGCCATTTAATCAAACACTTGGCAGACAGGGTTAAACTCAAACCATAGCTCACTGTTTTGAATAGGGTTTTGCCCCTATTTGATCTCCCTTTAATACTTTGGTCCCCACATGATCTAACCATACCATTAGCACCCCTCTCCCTTGTCCCTAGCCACAGTGCCGAGCCACCCCGAGCACTAGCTCGCCAGCTGACCATGCACTTGCCCCATCAGACCACCTCCCTCTCTCTCTCCATGTCTAAGAGGTAGCCAGGACCTCACCGCCACCCTCTGTCCCTTCCCCGAGCCAAGCCCAGCAGTGGACCACCGAGCAATCCACGTGCCCAGTGCCACCACGCCATGTCGAGCACGCGCCAGAGCGCCACACCCGACACGCGCGCACAAGCCGCCGCTCGACTGCAGCCCGCGCCCACCGCTCCGCCACGACCCAGGGAACACGACAGACACGCCCGTTCGCCGCCCAACGCACCATAGCCACCGTTCGCCGTGGACACCGCCGCATCTGCCGCTCAGAGCGCCAGCTTCCCCCGACCACATACCACCGCCCCTATGCCCGCATTGAGTTCCTAGAGCACCGCCAGGAGACCGCCAGGAGACCGCCTGTCGATCACCACCCTCAGCCATGCCGCTAGCCGCCCGTAGCCATGTCGCCACCGTCGCCTGCCCATCCCTCTCGGTCTCGCCGTCGAGCCTATAAAAGGAGGGCACCCCCAGCCGTTTGAAGCACACCACTCCACTCCCCTCACCTCACTGACTGTTCCCCACCTCTAGCCGGAGCAGCACGAGCACTTGCTCGCCGGAATTTGGCCGGAGTAGCCCGCAGCAGAGGAGGAAGGGGCGCCGCTGATTGCGACCACCCCCGGAGCTTCCTCGACCATCCCTGAGCTCGCCGTTGATCACCAGCCCATTTGCCTACCTCACCGACCTTGCTGGAGCCCTGGTATGCCCCCAGTCGACCCCCACCGCTGCGTCTAGTTCAGACTCTCGCCGGAGTAATCCGTCGTTGACGATGACTCTCCACCGTTAGATCTCCTTTAGATCGTGTGGCCCAGGATGCTAGATACCGTTTTGGTGTTTTTGTGCCGCTGACTGGTGGAGCCTGCATGTCAGGCAGCCCGTTGCGGGCACTGTGCGTAGCTGGGCCGGCCCAGCTAGTTCCCGCGCGAGTTAGAAATTCAAATGTAGTTTTTACTATTTAGAGTTAATCTAGTTTCTGTCCACTAGTTTAAAAATCAATTCTGGGAGTTTGACAAATCCAAATTTCATGAAACCAATTTTGCCTGGAAGGTATTGAAATAATCTATCAAAGCCCGTTGGATTTAATTCAATTAGAGTTATAGATATCTCCTAGTAAAAATAATAAAACAGAAGCATTTTCACCTTGCAACATTTTTATAAAATCAACCAAGTTAGCTTTTGAGTTGATTCCAACTCTCAAAAATCACATTTCATCATATCTATCTAAATATGTAATAATATTAAGGTTTACATGCAGTGACTTTGGACTAGTACCAAAATAATGCTATATAGGCATTTCTAGTCACTTTAAATCATTAAATAATGAACCTAAACCAAAGTAATTATGATCCAACCCTTAAATCCCATTTCCACATGTTAGAATATGTGGTGATGACATGTGCCCACATGATCCCCTATTTTAAGTGGTGAATATTAAATCTTAGTTAATTTTTCAATGAGTAGAAATTACTTTTCTAAAATAAAAAGGAGGAAACTAGTGAATAAAACTTGTGATGCTTGTGATGATAATAGATCATCAAATGTGTGTCTTAGAATGCTAATTAGACTAGTTAAGTATTGTTTGGTGATTGTGTACTCCGTATGTATTTATAGACGATAGTACCGACCAAGTCTACGAGGAGGAGGAGTGCTACCAAGACGAAGAAGAAGAACACTTCAACCACTGCACCAACCAGGGCAAGCCACCATTAACAATGCATGCTAGCACTTGCAAGCTATTGTTAGCAAGCTAGAATTAAACTAGATGAATGAGCAAAGATGCCTTGGGCATGCTTTGGTCACACCAGCTTGACTATTACTACCCCAAGTATTACCTTACCAGCTTTATTTCCTTTATTTTACACAAAGTCCCTTACTTGTTTTAAAGGTAGCATAAAAAGTATAAAACTTGACCTATTTAGATAAGCTTTAGATGTCATTCTCTGGCATGAGATTGAACCCATCTTTTCCACCTTAGTGAATACTCTTAACTTAGTAGTTTAGAGTAGATCAAAAACTTGAGTCACTTAGATGGGAACACTTGGTGAAAAGGAATTATGAAAACCTTGGAATGATGAGTCATTCTATTGAGATGTTTTGACATGTGTTGAGAAACACAAATGGTTTATGATGGTGAAATTGTTGAGGCATGAGCCTTAACCCTTTTATAAAACTGATGGTTGGATTCGGATGCTATACCATTCCAAATATACCGTACAACCACACTACCTGAATAGGGTAAGGCTTAGCTGGAAATTTATATGCATTAGTATTAGTTCCCTCGTGGGAGAGGTTTGAGATGAGGCTACCTCTCATGATGTCCACCTATGCAGTGCCCAAGATGACTGATGGTCATGGTTGGGAGGCCATGCTCATAGGAGAGGTGCTTATACTAGGGTGTGTAAAGGGAAGGTTATGTTTGATTATCTGCATACCAAGTATGATGATTCAGGGTTATCGCTGGCAAATGTATCGAATCTTGTGGTGAAAGTGTACCACCTCTGCAGAGTGTCAAACTATTCGAATAGCCGCGTCCGAGGTTATGGACAGTTGGAATGGCCATACTGTTTCGTTGTCAGATGTTTTCCAAATAACTTGAAATGAATGATGAATCCTGACTTGACCACAACAGGGTTGTGTTTATGACAATAGTTTCCCAACTTAAGTGATTCTAGAACTTTATTTTATCTTTCTTTGCTTCAGAACTCAGCTTAGGTTTCAAACTTAACTTTATAGTTAAACCTAGATTTAGCACTTTGACTTAGAACTTTATTACTTGTTAGAGGTAGTTTGCGAGTACTTAAAGAGTACTCATGGCTTTTGTCCCTGGCTATTCTCATGGCCAGACTGTGAAGGGGACTATCAAGATGATGGCCAACAGGACGGCTATGATAACTAGGACTATCTGCCTTCGTCAGCATTTCCTGTGCCCCTGAAGATGGACCCTACCGCTATGCTCTATATTTATTCCGCTCCTTGTTGTATTAAGACTGGATCATGAGATCCTTATTTGTGTAAGACCATATGTATGGTTTGTAATGGATGATGTACTATGATATCCAATCCCTTATGTCTCGCAAAAATGGTAATCCTGGGATTGCGAGGTATGGCATAACGGTCATCTGGGATTAAAAATCCGGGTGTTGACAAGTTGGTATCAGAGCCATCCTGACCATAGGAGACCCTAGTTAGAATGGACGTCCAAACAAAAACTTAATTTCCAAACCAAAGTGAGTATTTACGAAAAACTATCTCCTCTCTTATCCTTGGGAATTCTTTCTTTCTCAAAAATTCATGTTCCTCAAATTCTTACATTACTACTTAAAATTTGACACAGTTGATCACTTCACTAATTTCCTCATCCTTAATTCTTGTAGATGGAGACTCAATTCAGCAAGTTTTACCAATTGGGAAACGGAGGTCAGCTGATCTTCGAGAGGGATCTGGATTCACTGTCGGAGTTATTGGGACGCCCACATCCGGAGTTTCTTGGAGCTCAACTTCTAGGACCCCTAGGAGGAGACCTATGGTGGCTAGTCACCGCGGATCTTAGAGGAAGCATTGAAGCACAAACTTCTGGGAGAATTCAGTTCTCCGTGAGAGAGAACAACTGGCTAGATGGATTAGCCAGGGCAATGCATGAAGCTCTCGCACGTCCATGTGCCCTCAGCATCAACAAGATCCAAGGAACCCGTTTTGCTCACTATGCAAGACGTGACTTCATGGGAATACCGATGGAGATGCCAAGTCACCTAGAGTTGAGGCGTCAAGTGGAGAATCTTGACTTCTTGCTGCACGACAGACAGCAGGAACTGGACAATGCTAGGGAGTTAGCCAACCAGAACCGTGCCATTGCCGACCAGAAGGCCCAGACTTTCGCACTGCTCGTCCAGGATCGCTAGTCTCTTTGCCGCCAGCGTGCCAAGAAGGATCGCACCATCTCCCATCTTCGCAAGAAGGTGGCCGACCTCGAGAAGACCATCAAGGAGTAGGAAGCTCAGCTTGCCGCCAAGGAAGAAGAAGATGAGGGTGAAGACATCCAGGGAGACATGTGAAGGGAATATGCTCGAGAGGCAATAAAGTGGTTATTATCTTATTCCATGTTTATGATAAATGTTTATTTTACATGCTAGAATTGTATTGATCGGAAACATCAATACATGTGTGTTTAATAAACAAAAAGGGTTCCTAGTTATGCCTCTCTTATAGACTAGCTTGTTGATTAACAAGATGATCAAGGTTTCCTGATCATGGACATTGGATGTTGTTAATAACAAGGTCACACCATTGGTGGAATGATGTGATGAACATTCATCCGAAGTATAGCATTATGATCAAAGTCATTATGTTTATATTGCTATAATATCATATGAAGTAATCTTTATCCTTAGACCATGAGATCATGTTAATTGCTAACACCGGAAGAGTATCTTGATAACATCAAACGTCACACCGTAACAGGGTGACTATAAAGGTGGGTTCAGTGCTACGAAGGTGTTATGTTGAGGCTCATGGATCAAGAGTGGGATTTGTCCATCCCGATGACGGATACATATACTCTGGGCCCTCTCGGTGATATCACATTGAAATAACTTGCAAGCAAGTGATGTGATCACTAGAATGTTATATCACGGGAACGAGAAAAGAGTGCATGTTGGTAACAAGATCAAACTAGGTATGGAGATACCGATGATCGAATCTCGGACATGTAATATATCGCGGGACAAAGGGATTTAGTTACTAGCATTAAAGGTTCTCACGATCACAGAAGTCATCGTTAAATGTGTAGGAGTCAGTATGGATCTCCAGGTCCCGCTGTTGATTATTGATCGGAGAGGGGTCTCGATCATGTCTGCATTATTCGCGAACCGTAGGGTGACACACTTAAGGGATACCGACACCATTTGGAGCAAATATGTTTCAGATAAAGATTTAAGAAAGCGCTGGAATTATTTCAATAGACACCAAAACTGTTTCGGGTGAAAATGCTGAAATTGGTTCTGCATGTATATATTGAAATGTTGCAGGGGGTTTTATGTGAATGTTTGTTAATTAAAGTAATTAACAAAATTCTGAATAAAAATAATAAAAGAGTTTTATTAAATGAGAGAGCATTAAATTTGGAGAAATTTAATGCATTTAAAGTGGAGACTTTAAAAGAGAATGTGAAGGGGCATTCTAATGTGGAGGGGTTACCACCACATGAATGGAGGAGGTGAAGGGTCACCCCCTCCATGCGCCGGCCATGAAGGAGGGGCACCCCCTCCTCCTATAAAAGGCCACCCCCTCCTCACTTCTCACACACACCTCCGTGTGAAGGATCTCTCTCCCCCTCTAGTATTATTTCCCCATGGTCTCGGATTAGCGAGATACATGTTCCCAGTGGCTTTATCTGGAAAGGAGTTGCTGCTTCCGCTGCTTTGCTGGAGCGACGGATGGAGGTTGTCGGGGTACCGGACGTGTGTGCGATCACGGATGCACCGCTGCTTTGCGGTACTGGACTTGGTGCTGCTAGAGCTGGATCTGATGGACGTGCTGGAGCCGGACCTGCTGGACTTCCTCACGATCTTGAGATCGGCAAGTGTACGACTACATCAACCACGAGTTCCTACTCGTTAACAAAGCTCGTTGTCTACGAGGGTAAGTTCTCGTTGGATGTATGTCCACCCGTTGCTTTGTACCTAGTAGATAGATCTTGGCGTGTAGTTCACACCGTAGGAAATTTTTTGTTTTCTATGTCGCGGGCCCAACAGTGGTATCAGAGCCTGATCTATGCATAGGTTCTTAGCACGGGTAGTACACATATGTTGATATGTGGGCGATGATGATCATGTTATTGCATCTTCTATGTATTTTGGATATTGGTGGCATAGTGGGATGAAGCGGCCCGGACCAACCTTACATGTCATCGTACATGAGACCGGTTCCACGACTGACATGCAACTTGTTTTGCATAAGTGGCTGGCGGGTGTCTGTCTCTCCTACTATAGTCAATATCTGATTTACAACGAGTTGCTAATAATTTGGTTATCCTTGTTGTGGTTTATATTCGTAGGTAAGAACGGTTCTATCTCCGAAAGCCCTAAGCCACGTAAAACTTGCAATTGATAAATTAGAGGCGTCTAGTTTAGATCGTTGCTGGGCTAGTGTATTGATATGGTATTGTTGTAAGTAGATGTATGATAGATACTCTTACAACACACTCAACGTGTAAGTTCCATAGACCTTGGCCTTACACACAAAGGAATGATAGAGATCATACCACGATGCAAATGATGGAGATCAAATGCATGGACCATATCATCTCACTTTACGCATTAGATGTTGGCATCTTATACTGCTAGTTTGGCGCTTTCTGTAGCATTCTAAGATGATCCCTCATTTAGATATCAAGATAAAAATGTGTTCTTCCTTAAGTATGCACCGTTTTGTGGATCGTGTTTCGAGACATCACGTGATGATCGGGTGTACTCGACTCTACGCTTTCATACAAACGGGTGTAAGACAGTTTTACACACGCGAGTACTAAGGTTCTTACTTGGCGAGCCTAGCATGTAAAGACATGGCCTCTGAACACGGACCGAAAGGTTAAGCATGAGTCATATAGTTGATATGATGCCCATACAGATGCTCGCCTTTGAAGCTACATCAACTCACGTGATGATCGGACTTGGTGTAGTGGATTTGCTTCATGTAATCACCAAAAAGACACGAGGGATGTCATTTTTGAGTGGGAGTTCATTAGTAATTTGGATTAGTCGAACTCAATTTGTCATAAATTAAATCAAAGTGAATTTGCATAGTTTGTTGTAGTCATTGGCATTCGTATTCTACCTTATGCTTAGTTTTTATTTGAGATAATAGAACTATAGAATTCTGGATATTTACTTTACGAACTGGTATCGTATTGTTTTGAATGTCAATTTAGAGTTTATAAGTGCTATTGCAAACTTTCAGCAAACTCTATTTACTCCATGAAGTTTACTAAGTAGTATTAAATCAAGAGTAAGAATTCCAATGTTAGTATCTAAAGTATCATGTTTGCCTCCATGATTATTGATATTCAAAAAGTTGTTTTAATGTCAAGATTATATTGGAGCTGAAAATTGTTTCAGTAACCATCATGTGTGAAAGATATTGTGATATCTGAAACAATGTTTTTGGTTGCATTATGATAGAGTATAATTTAGCAAAATACATGTTCTCATATTGTATGAGAATTTGTGAAGGATGGAGATGCTAGGCATCCGAATCTACCAAAAAGGTTTTGGGAACTGATATTATACTCGTGATTCTTCCTTATAAGCGATAGTAGCTTGATCATGAAAGTTGTCATGATAATGATGAATAGAAGATGTAAGTAAAATGTTTACTACACTAATAGATTACTAAAGAATGGATTTTTTGAAAGAATGCCAAACATTTGATGATGGTGATCCACTTCAAAGTGCATGTCCAAAGGTATTAGTATTTGACTATATACAAGATTTGTACCATGTGTCATGTTGATGACACCACTATTGATGTTGATAGATTCTTTTAAAAGAAAAGGAATTGCTGAAAGAGAATCTATAAAATATTTGGTAGAAAATAAAAGGTTGGAGATGTCCAACTTAGGTATATAGAAGATATACATGTTATGGCTGTATTCCTTGCTTGTTAAACAATGTGGTTCTTAGGTATTGGATACCGAATTGGTTGGTATGAAGTGCCATACAGGACAACACAATTCATGAACTACAATGGCCTAAGTAACTAGCAAGAGAATAAGTGATGATGTTCATCAAAAACAAATAAAGTGTTTTTGTGTTTTTCGTTGTCATCAAACCAAGCCTTCAAGATTTGTTTAAATAATTGTTATTTTGTTCCGGTATTATGAGAACAATGGCTGTTCAAATAATTACCGTATTCCATAAAGGATGGATGAACTTTTACAAGTCTAGTTGGAGAAATCACATCCATAAACACTATTGCTAAAATGTCGCAAGACAAATGATTGAAAGATCACTTATGAAGTGACATCGTTGTTTGAATTATATTTGAAAGAAAACATGAAGAAACTCCATGTTGATGGAATTTTGGATTCCTTGATTTTGATCAATTGACGCATGTGAGACTTTCCTCGAGATAATTGAAACTCCGTTCATAGGCCAAAGAGGAACGGATCACTAGCTTATTGGAAATTGTGCATGTTGATGTGCATAAGTCCATTATGTGTAGCCATATGCGATGGATCTTTTTGCTTCATATGCTTTCTTCAAGAATTTGAGTGAATATATCTGTATATTTACTTAATAAGGAAGAAGTATGAAACATTTGAAAGTTGTTCAAAGACTTTCAAGATGAAGTGAAAAATCATTGTAACAAGAAAATAAAGAGTATGATTCAATCATAAAGGAAGATATTTGAGTTACATGTTTGGAAAAAACACCTAAGACTTGAGGAATTGTTCCATGATTTGTGTTCCCCGATAAACCATAGGAGTATGGCATATTCGAGAGATGAAATCAAACCATGTTTGACATGGTAAGATCAAAGGTGTCATTTATAAAACTGTCATTATGTTTTAAGGATTGAAGCTTTAGAGATTACCGCTTTTACACTGAAAAGAGCACCATCGTGATCCGTTGAAATGACACCATATGAGTTATGGTTTGGGATAAAACCCGAATTGTCTTTTCTTAAATTTTGGTATGCTATGCATAAGTAAAATGTTTACAACCAAAGTCGGATAAGAACGTCTTTGTAAGTTATCCCAAAGAATTTGTTGGGAATTTCTCCATAACACCAAGGACAAAAGAGTTTGTTACTTGGAACGTCAAATTTCTTGAGAAGGAATTGTTCGTGAAAAGTTAAGTGGGAGGACAATAGAACTTTGATAAGGTTGTTGAACCTTAGCTATATGTGCTAAGTAGCGCAGCGCCGGAAAGTGTCCCGGTGGCGGCCACAATGCTCATGGCTCTCGTGATTACAAAAGGTGTGATCTCGGAGATTAGAGTTCCTATAGAACCGTGTGGGTTGGTAAGAATCGAATAGTAAGATTTGATAAGCAAGTCGTTATTGTTTTGACAATGATGAACCAACTACATGCAAAGAAGCGATGATGGGCCCTGACTCCATAAAATGACTAGAAGTCATAGAATCCGTGATAGTATCCATACATGAGAAATCAAGTTTCTGAACTTGGAAGACCCTCCGGAAAGGCGTGAAGCCTATCGGTCGTGTTTGGATCTATAAAGAAATAGACATGGATGTTTGACATCTATGAAATAGTCGACATGTCGGAAAGAAGTTTACGGCAATGTTTAGTGAGTTGACTATGACAAGATATGATCTTTCATAGCGATATATAGTCTTGACGGATTAATGTAGCAACCACTACATATAATTTGGTATATGGTAGTTGAATAAACAAAACAAGGTTCTTCTAATAGAACGGTAACCTAGGACATGTACATGACATGGTCCGAAGGGTTTTGTTAATTCAAAAGGTGCTAAAAGGGCATGTAAACTTTAATAGTTGAAGTAAGCATAGCGGAGTTGGAATCTTCACCATGATGAAACTGTTAAAAGAGTTTAAATTCATCGGAGATGATGAAGATGCTTGCATTTGCAAGAAATTAAGTGGGAGCGCTGAGACATATTTCTAATACATTATGTAGAGGACATATTGTTGATTGGAAATGATGAATCTTGAATTGACACAAGTTAAGGATTTCATTAAAATAAGATTTCGATGAAAGACTTCGGCAAACCCAGAATATTAGGCATCAATATCTATATGGATAGATTAAGGAGCTAATATGGTTGTGCCAGACATACATATATAAGATATTGAAAGGGTTCAATATGAGATATTGAAAGGGTTCAATATGGAAACAACAAGAAAGGTTCTTGCTGCATGGAAAGAATTGTATTCAGATTCAAGTGTTTCAACACTTGGTGAGTAAAATCACATGAAGATTCTGATCGATTATACCGCGATATGTATATATCCAGAATGTCCTATGCTCTAAATGTTATGAGCATATACCAGAATGATTCATAAGATGATCATTGGACAATAGTAAAGATATTCTTATGAGCTTTGGAAGAACTAAGAATATATCATGTATAAGTGACAAATAGTTAAAGGTAGTTCATTGTAAAGTGTTACATTGATACTAGTTTTGTCACAAGATACAAATTAAATTTATCTCAATTTAGACTATGGGTGGCACAATATAATGGAAAGGATGTTCCATGATGGATTTGGATGAGTTCCAAAGTTGAGATATTGTGACGGATACTACAACAATAGGCTAAGTATATGACTGCTATAGTAGCAACATAGGAAGGCATTTGTGTTAAGTAGTTTGTTATCAAACTAGGTGTGGTTCAAAGTGGGCTAATACTATGAATATATATTGTGTGACAATAATATCAACATGTTTTGAGCCGAACAAACTAAAGGTCTCACCAGAGGACCAAATTTATACAATGCCATCTCATTTGAGAATGAGTGATGCGTAGAGACGCAAAGACATGCAAATACACACGGACCTGAAACTGTCAGATCCAGAGATTATGTTAACCACTAGCAATAGCGTATATGCAACACCAGAAAGCCATAGGTGTTCAATACGCAAAGTTTTTCAAACTAGATTATTGACTCTAGTGCAAGTGGGAGACTGAAGGGAATATGCCCGAGAGGCAATAATAAAGTGGTTATTATCTTATTCCATGTTTATGATAAATGTTTATTTTACATGCTAGAATTGTATTGATCGGAAACATCAATACATGTGTGTTTAATAAACAAAAAGGGTTCCTAGTTATGCCTCTCTTATAGACTAGCTTGTTGATTAACAAGATGATCAAGGTTTCCTGATCATGGACATTGGATGTTGTTAATAACAAGGTCACACCATTGGTGGAATGATGTGATGAACATTCATCCGAAGTATAGCATTACGATCAAAGTCATTATGTTTATATTGCTATAATATCATACGAAGTAATCTTTATCCTTAGACCATGAGATCATGTTAATTGCTAACACCGGAAGAGTATCTTGATAACATCAAATGTCACACCGTAACAGGGTGACTATAAAGGTGGGTTCAGTGATACAAAGGTGTTATGTTGAGGCTCATGGATCAAGAGTGGGATTTGTCCATCCCGATGACGGATAGATATACTCTGGGCCCTCTCGGTGATATCACATTGAAATAGCTTCCAAGCAAGTGATGTGATCACTAGAATGTTATATCACGGGAACGAGAAAAGAGTGCATGTCGGTAACGAGATCAAACTAGGTATGGAGATACCGATGATCGAATCTCGGACATGTAATATATCGTGGGACAAAGGGATTAGGTACTAGCGTTAAAGGTTCTCACGATCACAGAAGTCATCGTTGAATGTGTAGGAGTCAGTATGGATCTCCAGGTCTCGCTATTGATTATTGATCGGGGAGGGGTCTCGATCATGTCTGCATTATTCGTGAACCGTAGGGTGACATACTTATGGGATACCGACACCATTTGGAGCAAATATGTTTCAGATAAAGATTTAAGAAAGCACTGGAATTATTTCAATAGACACCAAAACTGTTTCGGGTGAAAATGCTGAAATTGGTTCTGCATGTAATATATTAAAATGTGTCAGGGGGTTTTATGTGAATTTTTGTTAATTAAAGTAATTAACAAAATTCTGAATAAAAATAATAAAAGAGTTCTATTAAATGAGAGAGCATTAAATTTGGAGAAATTTAATGCATTTAAAGTGTCGACTTTAAAAGAGAATGTGAAGGGGCATTTTAATGTGGAGGGGTTACCACCACCTGAATGGAGGAGGTGAAGGGTCACCCCCTCCATGCGCCGGCCATGAAGGAGGGGCACCCCCCCTCCTCCTATAAAAGGCCACCCCCTCCTCACTTCTCACACACACCTCCTTGTGAAGGATCTCCTCTCCCCCTCTAGTATTATTTCCCCATGGTCTCGGATTAGCGAGATACATGTTCCCGGTGGAAAGGAGTTGCTGCTTCCGCTGCTTTTCTGGAGCGAGGGATGGAGGTTGTCGGGGTACCAGACGTGTGTGCAATCACGGATGCACCGCTGCTTTGCGGTGCTGGACTTGGTGCTGCTAGAGCTGGATCTAATGGACGTGCTAGAGCCGGACCTGCTGGACTTCCTCACGATCTTGAGATCGGCAACTGTACAACTACATCAACCACGAGTTCCTACTCGTTAACAAAGCTCGTTGTCTACGAGGGTAAGTTCTCGTTGGATGTATGTCCACCCGTTGCTTTGTACCTAGTAGATAGATCTTGGCGTGTAGTTCACACCGTAGGAACATTTTTGTTTTCTATGTTGTGGGCCCAAGAACATGGACTCTTACCTCAGCAACGATGATGACTTTCTGGAGGAGGATGACGTGGACTTCTACACTGACGATGAGGACTCCGACTTCATCGACGATGAGTAGATGCACTAGAGCACTGTCGTAGCATGAGATGTATCGGTCCCACTGTATCGTAGCTTACAGAATGGTTCTTCAAACCATATTTTTTCTTTTGATTGTTGTGGTGTGTGTTGTATCATGTGCTTGTTTGCATGAATGGAATGAAGTTAGTTGCAAAACCTGAGTCTAACTCAAAGTTTTAGCTTTGAAACCAAAACCATGAACCTTAGAATTTCCCTCTTACCCCTTTATCTACCTCAATCTTCAGATGACTCGTGGAAACCAAGGAGGGAGCAGCTCGTCGTAGGATCCAATGCTGCAGATCTTGCAGAATCTCATCGCAGACTATGAAGCAAGCAGGGCAAAGCGCCAAGCCAACTTAGCAACATTGCAGCAGATCGCCCAGATGGCTCTCAACAACCAAGGGCATGGAAATCAGGATCACCAGGGATCCAAGCTCAAAAAATTTCAGAACACCAATCCCCCAATCTTCAGCCAATCTGAAAACCCGTTAGATGCTGATGACTGGTTACAGACGATGGAAAACAACTTAGAAGTTGCAAGAGTTGATGAAAATGAGAAAGTTCTATTCGCCACCCACTATCTGGTAGGAGATGCAAGAGCTTGGTGGAATAGTATCCACAATATGAACCATGGTCAAGTGATGACATGGGAAGCATTCAAAGTCAAGTTCAGCCGCACCCACGTGCCGCAAGGTCTAGTCAACAGGATGAGAGATGAATTCCGTGAATTGAAGCAAGGAAGAATGACGGTGGTAGAATACCGTGACAGATTCCTGTCACTTGCCAGATATGCACCGGATGAAATCAACACGGAGGCCAAGAAGAAGGAGAGATTCTTGAACGGACTGCATGATGAGATGCCGACTGTCCTCGTCAACATCTGTTTTCAGGATCTAGAAGAGCTAGTTGACTCTGCCATCTAGATGGAAGGGAAGATTAATCAGGCAAACGACAACCACAAACGTCGTATGATGCAGCAATCAGGATCTAGTAGTCACTAGAAGTACCGTCCCAACCCTTCACCAGGATATGCACCAAGGAACAACCGACCCCCAACGTCCCGCCCAAGCTACCCCAACCGTAGCGGAGGCAATGTGAAGTCCGAAGGAAACAATCACAACTCCGGCAGTGCCAACAATTTCAACCGTACACCTCCCAAGAACAGCAACAACCACAACAACACTGCACCCAGAACTGACAACAATGATGTGCCTGTCGCAGCCAAGGACAAGTCCTAGATCACTTGTTTCGAGTGTGGAGTGAAGGGTCACTACTCCAATGAGTGTCCCAAGAAGACTGCCGCCAATGCCACTGTGAATGCCCCAACTCAACAACAGCGTTGTGTTCAACCAGGAAGAAGGTTTGCCCCAGGGAACCCTCACAACTGCAACGGTCGTCTCTTCCACATGAACGCAGAAGAAGCCCAGGAAGTGCCAGATGTAGTGCTGGGTATGTTTTCTGTCAACTCAGTTTTAGCAAGAGTATTGTTTGATTTGGGAGCATCGCATTCATTTGTCACCGAAGAATTTGCATGCACTAGTAAGATTCACCCAACCAACTTGAAGCATGTCATGATAGTTCAAATCCTCGGTTCAACTACAAAAGATAGAAAAATTTGCAAAGCTGTGCCTATCAGAATACATGGGATAAATTGTTATGCCAACCTAATTGTACTTGGAACCAAAGGATTGGAAGTAGTACTAGGTATGGACTGGATGTCAAGGCATAAAGGACTGATAGACCGTGCTAAGAAAGCCATCACCATGACCAGTAGTTCTGGAGTAATAGTAGAGCATGTCTCTGAAACCTTACCCTGTCAATTCAAGTGTAACAAGAGTGTAGCCCTGCCCACCATAGACCAGGTCAGAGTAGTCTGTGAATACCCCGACGTATTCCCAGATGAATTGCCAGGTATGCCCCCGGATAGGGATATTGAGTTCATAATAGAACTAATCCCCGGAACCGGACCCATAGCCCAGAGACCCTATAGCATGAACCCCTTAGAGTTAGTGGAACTGAAGAAGCAGTTAGATGCCATGTTAGAGAAAGGCTTGATTCAGCCAAGCGCATCGCCATGGAGATCACCAGTGTTATTCGTCGACAAGAAAGATGGAGGCAATCGTCTGTGTACGGATTACAGAAAGTTGAATGACATCACCATCAAGAACAAGTACCCCTTGCCAAGGATAGATGATCTATTTGATCAATTGACTGGAGCCCAGGTATTCTCAAAGATTGATCTTAGGACTGGTTATCACTAACTTAAGATTCGTGCAACGGATATTCTGAAGACCACCTTTACTACTCGCTATGGTTTATACGAGTATACGGTTATGTCTTTTGGATTAACCAATGCCCCTGCTTATTTCATGAATCTCATGAATAAGATCTTTATGAATTTCTTAGATAAGTTTGTAGTTGTGTTTATCGATGACATCCTTATCTACTCCAAGTCAGAAGAAGAGCATGAGCAACATCTGAGAATCATCCTAGAAACCCTGAGAAAGCATCAGTTATATGCTAAGTTCAGCAAGTGTGAGTTCTGGCTGAAAGAAGTAGGATTCCTAGGACATATTGTGTCTGCCGGAGGAGTCTCAGTTGATCCCGCCAAGATCAAAGATGTTGAAGAATGGGAAGCTCCAACAACTCAAACCCAAGTCCGTGCATTTCTCGGATTAGCGGGATACTACCGCAAGTTCGTAGAAGGATTCTCGAGTATCGCCAGACCCATGACCCAATTGTTGAAGAAGGACAAGAAGTTTGAATGGACAGAAAAGTGTGAAGCCAGTTTCTAGGAGCTGAAGAAGAGATTGATATCAGCCCCAATTTTGATCATGCCAGACATCAAGAAGCCGGTTAATGTATATTGTGATGCATCCAAGATTGGTATAGGATGTGTATTGATGCAAGAAGGCAAAGTCATCGCATATCTATCTCGACAACTGAAGCATCATGAGCAGAACTATCCGACCCATGATCTTGAGCTAGCAGTTGTGGTTCTAGCATTGAAGACATGGCGTCATTATTTGATGGGTAATCGCTGTGAGATTTACTCAGATCACAAGAGTTTAAAGTATATTTTCACTCAGAAGGAGCTGAATATGAGGCAAAGGAGATGGATAGAGTTAATCAAGGATTATCACCTTGACATTCACTATCACCCCGGCAAAGCCAATGTGGTAGCGGATGCTCTTAGCAGATTGCCGTGTAGGCTAAATACCATGATCAAGGAGAAGCAACCAAATTTGTATGAAGAGTTGGAGCAGTTCAGGACTGAATTAGTTAGCAAAGGATTCTTAGCTAGCATTGAACTTCAACCCACTTTGATTAGCCAAATCAAGGAAGCCCAGAAGGGGAATGAAAGTATCGACGGAATCAAACATCGTATTGGTACAGGAAAGGTACCTGGATTCACTGAAGATGAAGGAGTACTGTGGTACACATGACGTATCTGTGTGCCAGCAGATTCGGAGCTGAAGCAAGTTATCATGAAGGAAGCTCATGATACTCTTTATTCAATCCACCCTGGAGGAACAAAGATGTATCAGGATTTGAACGAGCAATTTTGGTGGCACAAGATGAAGAGAGAAATCGGAAGCTACATCGCCAAATGTGACATCTGTCAAAGATTCAAAGTAGAGCATCAGAGACCTGCAGGACTATTGCAACCATTGCAGATTCCGGAATGGAAATGGGATTCCGTTGGAATGGACTTTATCACCGGTTTGCCTACTTCCAGTAGGGGAAATGACTCAATCTGGGTCATCGTTGATAGACTGTCCAAGGTAGACCACTTCATACCTGTCAAGACTACCTACTAGAGTGCGAAGCTAGTAGAACTGTATATTGCTAGGATTGTGAGTCTGCATGGAACCCCCAAGACCATCGTATCAGATCGAGGAACCCAGTTTACCTCAAGATTTTGGTAGAAAGTCTAAGAAGGATTGGGAACCAAGTTGAACTTCAGTACCGCTTATCACCCGCAAACTGATGGACAGACTGAGAGAGTCAACCAGATCCTAGAGGATACGCTTAGAGCTTGTGTGTTGGAATATGGATCAAAATGGGAAGACTGCCTGCCATTCATAGAGTTCTCATATAACAACAGTTATCAAGCTAGTTTGCAGATGGCACCCTTTGAATTCCTATATGGAAGAAAGTGCCGTACCCCTTTGAATTGGTCGCAAGTAGGAGAGAGTCAGATCTTTGGACCCGACATTCTCCGGGAAGCAGAAGAGAAAGTTCACAAAGTCCGTGAGCACCTCAAGACCGCTCAATCCAGACAGAAGAGTTATGCTGACAAGAGAAGGAGAGACCTGACTTTCAATGTCGGAGATTTTGTATATCTCAAGGTTTCAGCATTGGAGGGAACTCAACGCTTTAGTCTGAAGGGAAAGTTAGCCCCCAGATATATCGGATCTTTCAAGATTCTGAACCGTCGAGGAGAAGTATCGTATCAACTGGAACTGCCTGAAGATATGCCAGGCATCCACAATGTGTTCCGTATCTCGTTACTTCGCAAATGCTTGGAAGTGCCCGAGAAGACTAAAGTTTTCAAGAACATCGATCACAGAGCTGTAGAGATCAACAATGACCTGACCTATCGGAAAGTTCCCATCCGTATCTTAGAGGAAGCTTATCGAACCACCAGGACCAGGAGCATCAAGTTTCTCAAGATTCAGTGGAGCAACCATACCGAGGAGGAAGCCACTTGGGAGCACGAAGATTACATTAGGACAGAGTTCCCAGATCTCTTTAGTTCCTAGTTTTCTTTGTAAATCTTGGGACGAGATTTTGTTTAAGGGGGGAAGGTTTGTAACATCCCAAAACTTTAATCCAAGCTTATCAAGATCCAAATCATCAAAATTAGGGTTAACAAAAACTTTTCCAAAGTAAAAATGAAAGTATTCATGTGTATGAGCCTTTAAATTAGGATTTGATTTGAATTGCCATGGTTCTGTAATTCCTTGCTTGTAAAATGTTTCTTAGGTGATTTAAACATCATCTACATCATTCCCAAACTTTTCCCAAAGAAGAACAACTCAAAATGAATAATTGAAGTGAATGGTCATTTTGGCCAAATTAACTATCATGCCTACTTTGGCTAGTCCTAGTACTCAAAATTAAACAGAAACATGTGTGGATCTTTACACCCCTTGATAGTACACATAATGAGGTACTAAGGCCCACTTTGTGATCTGCTAAAATCTTTCAAATGCTAATTTTAAATGACAGTTTAAAATTGAATCTAATTCATATGGGAAGATCCCACTATTTCAAAAACCACTCAAACAAGCTCAATTTCCAAAACCCAAGCAACCACAGAGTCTCAAGCTTATGCCTAGCAAACCCACCAAAAATCTTTTCAAAATTCAAAAGTCTATTTCTTGCGGCCATTTAATCAAACACTTGGCAGGCAGGGTTAAACTCTAAACCATAGCTCACTGTTTTGAACAGGGTTTTGCCCCTATTTGATCTCCATTTAATCCTTTGGTCCCCTCATGATCTAACCATACCATTAGCACCCCTCCCCCTTGTCCCTAGCCATAGTGTCGAGCCACCCCGAGCACTAGCTCGCCGGCCGACCATGCACTCGCCCCAGAAGACCAACTCCCTCTCTCTCTCCATGTCTAGGAGGTAGCCAGGACCTCACCGCCACCCTCTGTCCCTTCCCTGAGCCAAGCCCAGTAGTGGACCACCGAGCAATCCACGCGCCCAGTGCCACCACGCCATGCCGAGCACGCGCCAAAGCGCCGCACCCGGCACGCGTGCACAAGCCGCCGCTCGACCGCAGCCCGCGCCCACCGCTCCGCCACGACCCAGGGAACACGACAGACACGCCCGTTCGCCGCCCAACGCACCATAGCCACCGCTCGCCGTGGACACCGCCGCCTCTGCCGCTCAGAGCGCTAGCTGCCCCCGACCGCATACCACCACCCCTATGCCCGCATTGAGTTCCTAGAGCACCGCCAGGAGACCGCCCGTCGATCGCCACCCTCAGCCATGCCGCTAGCCGCTCGTAGCCATGTCGCCACCGTCGCCTGCCCATCCCTCTCGGTCTCGCCGTCGAGCCTATAAAAGGAGGGCACCCCAGCCGTTTGAAGCACACCACTCCACTCCCCTCACCTCACTGACCGTTCCCCACCTCTAGCCGGAGCAGCACGAGCACTTGCTCGCCGGAAATTGGCCGGAGTAGCCCGCAGCAGAGGAGGAAGGGGCGCCACTGATTGCGACCACCCCTAGAGCTTCCTCGACTATCCCTAAGCTCGCCATCGATCACCAGCCCGTTTGCCTACCTCACCGACCTTGCTGGAGCCCTGGTATGCCCCCAGTCGACCCCCACCGCCGCGTCTAGGTCAGACTCTCGCCGGAGTAATCCGTCATCGACGATGACTCTCCACCGTTAGATCTCCTTTAGATCATGTGGCCTAGGATGCTAGATACAGTTTTGGTGTTTTTGTGCCGCTGACTGGTGGAGCCCGCATGTCAGGCAGCCCACTGCATGCACTGTGCGTATCTGGGCCGGCCCAGTTAGTTCCCGCACGAGTTAGAAATTCAAATGTAGTTTTTTCTATTTAGAGTTAATCTAGTTTCTGTCCACTAGTTTAAAAATCAATTCTAGGAGTTTGACGAATCCAAATTTCATGAAACCAATTTTTCCTGGAAGGTATTAAAATAATCTATCCGAGCCCGTTGGATCTAATTCAATTAGAGTTATAGAACTCTCCTAGTAAAAATAATAAAACAGAAGCATTTGCACCTTGCAACATTTTTATAAAATCAACCAAGTTAGCTTTTGAGTTGATTCCAACTCTCAAAAATCACATTTCATCATATCTATCTAAATATGTAATAATATCAAGGTTTACATGCAGTGACTTTGGACTAGTACCAAAATAATGCTATATAGGCATTTCTAGTCACTTTAAATCATTAAATAATGAACCTAAACCAAAGTAATTATGATCCAACCCTTAAATCCCATTTCCACATGTTAGAATATGTGGTGATGACATGTGTCCACATGATCCCCTATTTTAAGTGGTGAATATTAAATCTTAGTTAATTTTTCAATGAGTAGAAATTACTTTTCTAAAATAAAAAGGAGGAAACTAGTGAATAAAATTTGTGATGCTTGTGATGATAATAGATCATCAAATGTGTGTCTTAGAATGCTAATTAGACTAGTTAAGTATTGTTTGGTGATTGTGTACTCCGTATGTATTGATAGACGATAGTACCGACCAAGTCTACGAGGAGGAGTGCTACCAAGAAGAAGAAGAAGAACACTTCAACCACTGCACCAACCAAGGCAAGCCACCATTAACAATGCATGCTAGAACTTGCAAGCTATTGTTAGCAAGCTAGAATTAAGCTAGATGAATGAGCAAATATTCCTTGGGCATGCTTTGGTCACACCACCTTGACTATTACTACCCCAAGTATTACCTTACCAGCTTTACTTCCTTTATTTTACACAAAGTCCCTTACTTGTTTTAAAGGTAGCATAAAATTTATAAAACTTGACCTATTTAGATAAGCTTTAGATGTCATTCTGTGGCATGAGATTGAACCCATCTTTTCCACCTTAGTGAACACTCTTAACTTAGTAGTTTAGAGTAGATCAAAAACTTGAGTCACTTAGATGGGAACACTTGGTGAAAAGGAATTATGAAAACCTTGGAATGATGAGTCATTCTATTGAGATGTTTTGACATGTGTTGAGAAACACAAATGGTTTATGATGGTGAAATTGTTGAGGCATGAGCCTTAACCCTTTTATAAAACTGATGGTTGGATTCGGATGCGATACCATTCCAAATATACCGTACAACCACACTAACTGAATTGGGTAAGGCTTAGTTGGAAATTTATATGCATTAGTATTAGTTCCCTCGTGGGAGAGGTTTGAGCTAAGGCTACCTCTCATGATGCCCACCTATGCAGTGCCCAAGATGACTAATGGTCATGGTTGGGAGGCCATGCTCATAGGAGAGGTGCTTATACTAGGGTGTGTAAAGGGAAGGTTATGTTTGATTATCTGCATACCAAGTATGATGATTCAGGGTTATCCCTGGCAAATGTATCGAATCTTGTGGTGAAAGTGTACCACCTCTGCAGAGTGTCAAACTATTCGAATAGCCACGTCCGCGGTTATGGACAGTTGGAATGGCCATACTGTTTCGTTGTCAGATGTTTTCCAAATAACTTGAACTGAATGATGAATCCTAACTTGACCACAATAGGGTTGTGTTTATGACAATAGTTTCCCAACTTAAGTGATTCTAGAACTTTATTTTATCTTTCTTTGCTTCAGAACTCAGCTTAGGTTTCAAACTTAACTTTATAGTTAAACCTAGATTTAGCACTTTGACTTAGAACTTTATTACTTGTTAGAGGTAGTTTGCGAGTACTTAAAGAGTACTCATGGCTTTTGTCCCTGGCTATTCTCATGGCCAGACTGTGAAGGGGACTATCAAGATGATGGCCAACAGGATGGCTATAGGACTATCTACCTTCGTCAGCATTGCTTGTGCCCCTGAAGATGGACCCCACCGCTACACTTTATATTTATTCCGCTGCTTGTTGTATTAAGACTGAATCATGAGATCCTTATTTGTGTAAGACCGTATGTATGGTTTGTAATGGATGATGTACTATGATATCCAATCCGTTATGTCTCGCAAAAATGGTAATCCTGGGATTGTGAGGTATGGCATAACGGGCATCTGGGATTAAAAATCCGGGTGTTGACACTATTCCCGTGGCCAGACTATGAGGAGGACTATCAGGAAGATGGATAGCAGGACGGCTACGACAACTAGGATCATCTCCCATCATCAGCACTGCATGTGACACTGAAGATGGAGCCCACCGCTACGCTTATTATTCCGCTGCTTGTTTGTATTAAGACTGGATCATGAAATCCTTTATTCGTGTAAGACCTTATTATGGTTTGTAATGGATGATTTACTGTGCTATCAATCTGTTATCTCTCGCAAAAATGGTAATCCTGGGATTGCGAGGTATGGCATAACAGGCATCTAGGATTAAAAATTCGGGTGTTGACATAAGGAGGTAGCACCAAGATACAAGCTACAACATGAATTCCATATCACTTGATTCAAGTAAGTAAGCCTAGCTATATGGATATAAAAAAGCGCCTTATGGGAGGCAATCCGGTTATTTATTTGTATGCATGCTTGCTGTATAAAAAGAGTTTTTTTTAGTGCCTTTACTGTAGGTTAGTAATAAAGTACCAAGTGGAACCCATTTTGGATGCTAGAAAGTTGTAGCACACATGGAGTAACAAATTCCCTGTTTTAGCAGAAGAATTTTATGATTTTTTCTATAACTCCGATTCCTCTCATATTTAAATATAGTTGAAAATTTTCATCCTCTATATGCACAAATTTTTTCAAAAAATCCTAACATGTTTAAGTTGTCGAAATAAATTCGTTTTGCTGATGTTGTAAATCTGGATAGATTCTGCCTCCTATTGTTTGAGCCATTCTTTTGTATCCCAAAATGATTTTCCATGAATATTTTGCCATGCTAGGAATTTTTATAACATTATATGCCTACTGGAAATTTAAGGAAAATCATTGTCTTTGATATATATGGCAGCAACTATCACATTTTTGTACCACTAATGTCACCCCATAGAAAAAGAAATGGGAGAAAGTTTTATGTTGAAGTTTTTTGATAGGGAATGGAACAAGAGCTATCCAATAATGGTGAAGACCATAAGCTTGGGGATTCCCAAGGCACCCCACTGGACCTACTAAACTCTCAGTTTGCAAAGCTCTAAACTTTGTTTTTGAGCAATATAGAATTGTCATAAAAACTTGGAGTGTCTTGTTTAGTTTATTTTGTTTGAAATAATTGTGACCACCATGGTGAATGTCTTGCATGTTTATGAAATAGATACTGAAACAAATCACCCTATTATTGAATGACTTGATTAAGATGAGTATATGCCATGAAAAAAAGGGAGTGAAAGCAAAAAGCTGAAATTTAAGAGTTTGGTAGCTCAAATACTTTAATGCGTGATAATTTGCTAGTGCCTTATTGAGTGCCATCTTTTGCTCATATACATAGATGATTAATGATAATGAGCATTGTGTTAAAATAAATACTTAGTTCTACAGATCCTGTGGCATATTAATAGATCTTTTTGCTAAAGTCAAAAATCAAAGGTTATTCTAAGTATATCACTCATGTGTCTTGTTTAGCCTACAAATAATACGGTATTTATGGACATGGTTGAACATAGAGAAGTTGGTTGTGTGGTGACCATGAACCTGATGGCACAAACAAAAGGGGAAACTTACCTAATGATAAATAAGTTATGTGTTTAACAAACTATGAGTTGATTGTTAGCCCAACCATGTTGACATGGGGAAAGATTTCAAACAATTAAGGGGAAGGTTTATGCGTGACACTCCCTTATAGATATCATGTCTTTTGGGCCGCTAATCTAAGCCATGTTAAAAATTCCTAAAAGCCATTATGGTGTAAATTTATAGCATGAATATTCTATGAGGCATTCAAACAAAAAATTATGAAAATAGTAAATAAAAAGATGCTGAGATGTTTCATTTGTTTGTTTGTCTTGTCATCTGAGTATGGATGTCTCTTCACAGGGGCCTTCGTGCAAAGGGGCAGGAGGTACCTCAGTGCACCTCGTTTGGAACTGTATGCATATAATGACGGATTTCTTGTGATCTAAATTTGAGTAACATGCGATAATGAGTACTTGTGATTAACAGACATGAGACATTCAACTTGTAGTGGGCCAAGCATATAAAGTATAGAAAGATGCTTATGATGGGGGTAAATGGAGCCAAACACCAATGATGGACTATGGCTCAAACATGAACTTATTTGAAATATATATTGGAAGCTAAACAAGCTTATTCACATGTTTAATCCGTGCTTACATCTAAGTGTGCCATATGGTCTGTACTACTTTCTATTTGTTTTAACACATATTCTACTTATTGTTGAGCATGTTTGTGGAGAGTAAGATATATCACTTTATAGCTTACTTGCTTGTTGTTATTACTTAAATATTGTACCTAGAAAATTTTTATGTGACAATGAAAATAAGCAAAGGCAACAAAATTCAAAGTCCATGTTAGTTTTTGTCACCTTTATGCTCGAGGACGAGCATAGATTAAGCTTGGAGATGTTGATGCATGTAAAATACATACATCAAATTTATAGTTTATTGACATGTATTCCCACATATTTGCAATATATTTTATGTTATATTCATGTTATATATTGATTTTTGGGGATTTAACAATGATCCCCTTTATTTTGGTTATAACCCTGTAGGACAGGAAAACCCTGTTTTGTGTATTTTTAGCTTTCAAGGACCTAAACAAAGTCAAACGGACCGTGGATTTCTGGAGCATAAATATTTCACCAAGGGAAGCATCTAGAGTGCTTGGATCTCACCAGAAGGGCTAGGAGGGACAAAAGGCACCTAGTGGCGTGCCCAGCCCAATAAGGCGCGCTACCCCCTCTCTTTGTCCTCGACCGTCAGATGCCCTTAATTCTTTCGCCCATGGACTTGGCTTGACCTAAAAACCTCTACAAAAGGTCTCCCAGAGGAGCCATCGGGGAGAGCGCCGCACAATAGAGAAACACCAAAAAGGAGTCTGAACCAGCGAAGATTGGAGGGGGAAACTCCATCGGAGCCGCCACCGGAGGGGTCTCCACCTTCTCCAACATTTCCACCATCGTCATCATGATGAAGAGGGAGTAGTCCACCTCTGGACGATGGGTTTGTGGCAGTAGCTTGATCTATTTCTCTCTTGTTTTTCATAGATCTTAGTATGTGGTGTATCCTTATTTGATGATTTGATATATGAGATTACGGTCATATATGTCATTCCTATGTGGTGTATCCTTATTTGATGATTTGATATATGAGATTGAAACCCATTATGTGAGATGTATTGATAGATGCATATCATGTACCCCGTTTTTAAATACTTGTTTGATCCAACTTGTATGCAAGAGCCCGTGCGAGGAGAAGTGTGTATTAGATGGAGTAGCATGGTGGTAGTGATTGGATAGTGACAACAAAAGCTATGATCTACTATGGTTTTATCTTTCTTGTTTGTTTAATTTACTTTACTGCACTTTATTTTTATTTTTATTTTATATTACTAATACAAAAACTTGTGCTTGACAACCACACGATGGAGTTGGGGTCACAAGACATGAACTTTGCTTTACAGGTTGCTTGACAGGAGAAGAATAATTAACTTCTGAGCCAATTTCTCGAGTGTTCGATATTAACCCTCGAGTCATCCTTGTGGGAAAAGTTGCTTGCTACAAAACTCTGCACTTAGAGTCCCAACGAGTTGGTACACACGGAGTTTGCTGAAGCATTGTAGAGCAAGTGATAATGTATAGGCAATAGAATTATAGAAAAAGTTTACTCCATAGTAGTGTCGCCATTCGTGGCCATGCACGCTTCGCCGCACCGCGTGGTATCTCCACCTCGTCGTGTGGCACCGGCATATGTAGTGTCCCCTTACCATTATGAAAGGAGGCCAAACCGGTAGAAGATGAGGAGGGTTAAGAAAAGGATAAGCATAGTTGGAAGAGAACCAATGAGTACATCCCTGGGAATAATCTCTATAACAAGTTCATCGTCCATCAGAAAGATCATCGTTGTAGGACATAAGGTTTCACATAATGCGGCATGAATCTGGGTAAAAATTCTATGTCTCTTTATAATTGTGTGTTTTTCTTGTTCACCGACGAGATCGTCCTAATTTACACACCCTGGCCGAACTAAAAAGGGATCTCCTGGTCCCGATGTCAAAACCTTGGACACAACAACTGACGATTTAGTGCGCAAGAGCCGTACGCATTATCTTTCCTACCGTCGTAGAAAATTTACCCGGTGCATGTCCCTGCGCGGGCCCTACGTGTGCTGTGGCCAAACTGCCAAAAAAAAATTATCGTCAGCGCTTCTCCGCATTATATACGGAAAAATCCTTCCATGTTCGACGCGAGATCTTAATAGACCCGATCTATACTAGTGACATGAGATTAACTGACAGAAATGTAAAAAAAAATCTGGAAATAGATGTACTCCCAATATATAACCGTGATGATTTCTAGTGCCCTAAGAACGCCTTGCCGATCTCGGCGACGACTCTGGCCGAGACGTCGGCGTCAAACATCCTAGGCAGGTTGGCGGATAGGTTGAGCTCCACAGACGTAGTCGAGATCATCTTGTCCCTTGCCACCATGCTCTCTCTCTCAGCGTCATTCATCTCCACCGCCGCCGCGCAGTGGTCCAGCCAGACGCCAAGAACCTCCTTGGCTGAGGTCGCGAGCTGGCCGCGCACAATCTCCTCGAGCGCCGCCTCCCCTCCCTCCCCGCACTGCACGTCCACGACGATCGCCGTCGGCGACCAGAGGCTCCGCACGAGTAGCGACGGCGAGACGTAGGGCCGGACCTGCGGCAGCTGCTCGATGCTCCGGCGGTGGGCTTCGACGCCAGTGGCCTCATAGTACTTGGCGATGTAGTCCGGGTGGCGAGGGAGGTCCCTGCGCGGGAAGAGATCGAGGAGCACGACGAGCGAGGTCGGGCCGCCCTGGATGAGCTCCATGAGGAAGTGCGGCGCGTCGGTAGAACCGTTGAGGAAGAAGATCAGGGAGCTGATGTCGATGGCTCCACCACCCGGGAGCTGGCGGTGGAACCAGGCCTCCAGCTTGAAGTCGATCTGCAGAACAGGAGAGAAAATAGTTAAGCAGTCGAAGAGTGAATTAAGAACAAGTACTCCGCGGACAAATAGTAAAGCTGAATTAAGAAACTCTGATCGGACAAATAGTAAAGCTGAAAATAGTTAAGCAGTCGAAGAGTGAATTAAGAATTCTGGAGTAAATTAATGTGCCGCATTCAGTGACAAATAGTAAAGCTGAATTGGGAAGAACTGCAGATCTGTTATATTTGGACGTCAAATTCTCTACTTTTGTTAGTTCAAGTAAGGACTAGTACATAGTACTAGCACGTCTTTTATAGTCATTAAAACGATCGATCCAGAGATTCCCTAATCCCTAGTATGGATGTAGCATGCGTACGCATGTGCACATACCGACGATCCGGGCACCCCGCGTCGCACGTCCACTGAGCCGAGCGCGTTTCCGGCGGCGTTGCGGAACTCCGCGACGTCTGCAGGCACCTCGGACGGCAGAAGGCGCGTGCCCAGCGCGGCCTCTGCCTCGCCCGCCAGCGCCAGCATCACCTCCCGGTGCGCCAGCGGCGGCATGCGCGCCACCGCGTCGGACCTCCTCTGCTGCGCCGACGACGACGCGCACATCGGGCCCGATGCCACGCAGAGAGGGCGGTGGAGGTGGTGGCGACGTCGTGGCGCCGCCTGCTGCGAGCAGCTGTGGACGAGGTGGAGTAGCGGCCTGCACGGAGTGGGAAGCATGAGGGCCTAGCGGTGGACACGTCTATCAGGTCTCTGTAGGGAAGCGACCGAGAGCAGCAGCTACCACCGGTGTGCAGTGCATGAGTGTGTTCGCATCGTGTATATATACACACAACGACCACTCGCCAGCGACGTGCGACCTTGGCAAGTTAAGCACGTAGCGGCGACGGCGATGGAGAAAGAACTAGCGGCGTCGAAGAAATTAACGGCTATGCGGAAATGGCGTGCCGTAAACTGCCAACACACTCGTGCTTAGAGGCAGTACAAGTACGCATCTTGTCAAACTCGAACGAAGAAAATTGGCGTCCCTGATGCTCAAATCGGTCCGGTCTTGGTGATGATGTGACGAAAGGGTGCGTGTCACGTACAGCTTCTTAGCCGGAGGTGTCCATCGTGACGACGATTAGTCGAAATGGGCATACCTTTTAGCTTGTCGGTTTTTGGCAGGATTCCGTGTGGTGTCCTGCTTTCTTTTGCTTGGTGCTACTCCGCCCAGCGTGTCACAGTTAGGTCAACCCGTCGTACGGAGTACCTTATTTATTTATTTATTTATTTATTTTCTACTCCATATATAGTTTTATCTCACCAGGTTTTTTTTACATTGAATTGAAAACACTGGTGAGATAAAAAAAATACAACTACTCTTATAATTAGAATTTAGCTTTACAAATACCTATATATATAAATTAAATTGCATACCTGTGTTTAGATATTAGTAGAAGTCAAGGTTAGACAAGCTCGATTGGGCATTTTGCTTTCTTGATAGTCATGTGTTTACTAACAAACGGAGTAGAAGTGTAACAGGGACTGGCGCTGTAATCCTAGACATACGGACAAACTGTTACGGACTTGACTTAGATGCAGATGTGGAAGCACTGGGTTGGTTTAATTCTTGATCCACCCATGATTTCAGGGCTGTAACTCCATCCTGCCTCTCCCACGTCAGTCCGTAAATACAATTTTATAAAACTAGAGGATACCCTGCGCGATTGCTGCGGGAATCTATGGATGGATTCTTTTTTTTTTTGGATAGTACTCATTCAACAAAAGGTAAACTATTTATGTGGGACATAAGCATGTTAAACGACTCAAATGGAGATTTGTAAAATAGAAGAAATGAAAAAAGTAGCAACAGAAAGAGAACAAAAGGGAGGTTGGCACAGTTATTATTTTGTTGAAAATGAAACAATAACAATTAGTAATCACAATGTACATGGTTGTTACCATGTGTTCAAGAAACTTCGTTGGCTATTGTATAATTAAGCTAACGATCTTGATCTTCAGTCATATGACAAATGTGAGAGTAGGCAAGGAGAACAAACCGTAAAACAGTGGATACATTGTAAAGGCTGTTTAACTTTGCCTTTGAATTATCTTTTCAGTTTAGCTTTAAAAGTAAAACCAACTATACTATTGTATTTACTATGGATAGCTTACATATGATAAGGTCTATCACTTGTCTGCTCCTTCAACTATAACGAATATCAATCGCCCAAAAAATTTCAGACTGATTTATGGAACAAATTTTTACATATTATTGTATCAGCTGTAAGTTCCAGGAGAGAACCACACATATGTCAGGTCGGTTGTATAAACTGCACATGAAGCAAAAATAGCATGTTTTGACATAATCTCATACAAAAGTAGTTCAACATTAGTTGACACGATTTCTGATGATAGAAATATTAGTATTTGTACCTATGTGGAATTTACATCAAAAGATAGACATATGCACCTTTTGTTTCTTGAGGTTATGCATCATATATCTACATCAGCCTTGGATAAACGAATACTTCAGGTGACAGTCCCAATAGTAATGTTCTAGAGCAATGATTTTCTGGAAGACTCGTATGAGAGAAAAAATGAAACAATGGCAATGCTATGAATTTGGAAACACAAAGGTATTTGAGTTGCCCAATAGATACCTTGGCCAATTTGTTTCTCTAATGATAAACTGGGCTAATGCCAACTACAACACTTTTCAACTTGATTGTAGGTGTTAGCACAATTATGTCAAGATGATATCTAGTCTAGATATAAAGAAGAGATACAGTCTGCATAACCTCAATTTACATATATAGAACTACAGCAACGGAGTTTGTCCAATTATGTAGAACATGTATACAGGTTCGGGCCTTGGGGGGCAAAGATATACCTGATCTAATAACTGATCAGAGGTGCATGCCTTCTTATATGTGATCCAGCATTCCAGCCTGTAATCCATGGGGATGAAATGTAGAACCGAAAATACTCTGATCAATGATCATACGAACAGAAAAAATAGGAGGTAGACCTTACTTATTTGCAGCAATTGAATCTACATGGACATAAATTTTTACTGAAGTGACCTACTTGTTGCTGCTACCTCGATTACTGAAAACAGAAGATACAATTATCTTCAACTGAACTGAACCTTTTTTCATGTACGCATGCAATTTTCCATCAAAACGAAGTACAGAGGTACATAAACCATACACACGGGAGACGTTGAAAAATTAACCAACACAGACCAGCTGAACGGTGTTGTGGCGGTAAAAGAGGAAAATAACAGAGTGAGGTTGGGATCTGGGGGGATCTAGACTAACCTGGTATAGTACAGCGGGGACTCCATATTCCTATATTCCCCGGGTTCAGGTGATATTCCCCAGCCCGGATGAACGCACATCCTGTCCAACCCGGATGAACCCGCTTCTGTTGCTTACAGTCCGGCGGAAGCCATGGGGGCATGGGCGCCAATTGGCGGGGTCTTCAAATTCCTCGCCACTAGCATATTGACTTTGCATAAAGAAATCTCAAATATGATGTGCGTGTACCATGTTCTGAAGTAGATGGTGGGGAACGTCTCAGCTTAAAAGGAGAGAGCATGTCATCAGTTACAGGATTAAGAAATCCACCAGTCTCTTTTGTAATAGTGGAGGAGATGAAGCGAAAGGTTCTAATGCTAAAGACCAGCACAGAACATAAATCATTCATAGGGAAAAAAAGATAGAAATGCAAAACGAATCCGAAAGAAATGGAGGGCTGCTGACATGGCATAGTTGATGAGGTGTATGGCTGCATGTTGATGATGAGGTGGGAGGCTTGCATGTTGAGAGAAATGAGGTAGTGGGGGACTCCTATTTAGATATAGAAGATATTATCCGTAGGTGTAGCATTACTCGGACTGGCGTGTCTCATTGATGACCGTCAAAATGGTGAGAAAAAAGAGAAAAGTGTGCATTCTCGCGTCCCCCAAACCACCCCGGCGGCTTTGAAGCACGCGGGACAAAAAAATATGCGCGTAGTCGCGTGTCCGTTTCGGTCTGCGTTGATGCTACCCCGAAACCACAAGGGACGCTTTGGATGCGCTGGACGCAACACGCGGCCAGCCTTAACATTTGCTATTTATAATATGTCGCCGCCAAATTCTGACTTAAAGTGGTGTCGGTTCAACCGGACGACTCAGTCCCATCGCCACAGTATCGTGGCCGGCGCGGGGAGTCGTCCAGTCGCTGTAGTGGCATGTGACCGGCACAGAGAGTCGTCGCATCGCCGCAGTGGCATGTGGTCGACGTAGTCTATGTCACCATTGATGTACGAGCAGTTTGTTTTCTCTAGCGCCGATTAAATACCGGCCGCTCGAGCCCTGCGCCTGGATCAATGGAACAGCCGCTCGTCTTTCTGGCCTTTATATAAGAAGGCCGTGCGAGCCACATTTCCCACGGACGCTCCATTGCTAGTTAAATCTAGCTCCACTCGCGCTCCATGGCCACAGGTTCCAGGGGAAGGGGTCGTGGCCAGGGCAAGGGTTGTGGTCGTGGTTGACGCAGACACGGTCGATCAATGGCACCTTCCCGCTCTCCATCGCGCTCACTGTCGCTGAAGGAGGACGACGACGCCGACTTCAAGTTCTTCATTCCCACCTATGAAGAACCTTTGAGCAAGAAGAAACTCCTCGACAGGTTCGTGCAACTTCTCGACAGGCAAGAGCCTATCGTAGTGATGTTGCGGGCTAGCCGTGGTGCTCTCCTCTAGCGCATGGAGGTGTTGTTCGATGGGCAAGACCGCATGTACCTCCAAAAAGGCTGGGAGCAGTTCGCTTGCGTGCACGACGTGCAACTCGGCTGATTTTTGAACTTCACACGGGAAGGCGACGGTGTGCTTGACGTGAAGGTGTTCGATGTCACGATGTGCTATTGGCACTACCGCATGGTCAACAACGATTACGACGACAATGGTACCATCAACGAGAAGCCTCTAGTTTAGGTTTCGGTCAGTTGTTGTTTTTATTTGCTTTTCTATTTCTGTACTATGTATATCAAGCTTTGCAAAATAAATGTAAATGGATAATCTTTTGTTTCGAACGCCGTTTGGGGCACGTGACCAGAAACAGGCGTGCCCCAAAGACGGCACGACTCGGCGGCGTGCCCCAAATGACCGATTCGGCGCTTTCACCGACGTCGTTTGTGAACGCGACTGGATATGCTCTAATTGTTGCTTAGCAAAATTTTGGAACCTGTATCCACAGCTATGCACCAACCCATGTCCTCATAGCCAGCTTTTCGTGATCGTTGTATCAGAGATTTCCACAACGCAACGCTAAAAGGATGGACGCTATGATTATAATCCTTGTCTAACACCTGCCTCAAATCCAGGACACTCACTCTTGCCTTCGTAGCCTCCTCTGCCACCACTGTTGCAAGCTGTCCCCTCACAGCCGCTACAAGCTGTCCCCTCACCTCCGCCAGGCGGTATGCTCGAAACATGTAAGACTCAACCACTAGATCTTCTTTCGACCTTTCCTCGTGATGGTGCAGGGTTGGCAGGTAGGCCATGATGCGGTCAAGCTCCTACCCGCGGAATGCATCCAAGCGTTCCTCATCCTTGCGTCCTGCTTCCTTGCACTTTGCTTCATCGTGCCACCCGGTCCATTCTGCCATGGCTTTGTGGTCAGCCTCCTCCGCCACCACCATGACCCTCTCGGCGGCCAGTCCCGCAAGGAACTACCACTTGATGGCCACCATTTGGTGGTCATTGTCCACTTTGGTGAAGCCCGATGGCTATAGGTTGCCGACGTCCTTGAAGTAGAAGTCGTCCAACTCCTCCTCCTTGTATAAATCGGCATCATATGACGATGTGGGTGGTTATGCGTTGTACATGGCCTAGGTCAACAGGGACGAGGTTGTGAGGAGAGAGGAAGAGGCATAGGTACGTTCGTATGCGTTGTGTGGTCATCCCCACCTATGGCGGTGAGCTCTTGTAGGTGGCAGTGGGCCAGAAATGGGGCACGGGAAGTAGTGGCTAGAAGCAGGGGAAACGGGGCGAAAGAGGCCGGATTCGCCTCCCAGGCAGGAAACTACGACGGGAGAGCGTGCACCGCCATTAATGGAGAGTCGCAACTCTGTGCATGAACCAAAACGTGTTAGCCCATTAGGTGCGATGACCTTGCTTGGCATTCAAAGGCCCTAAGGCTATCCGTGGGCCACCGCAAACATATCATTTCAAACACTTTTGGTGCCTGAAATCCAGGGGCGTTGGAGTTGCCCCAAGTGTAAACACTAAGGCCAACTCCAACGCCCCCGCCCCGGCAAACAGATCGGTGTCATCCGATGTTGTCTGATCGAACAGGGGGCAATGCACAATAGCGTCCGCGGACCGTCGTTTCCCCGTATTCCTAGCCCAAATGTGCTCTGACTTTACGGTATGGTGGATAGGCCATGCCCGGATGCGCGCATATTTGTCTAGATCGGGCCCTCCATCTAGGCACACACCGGCCACACCATCCCCCATTCGCATCTCGTCCCTCCACTCTCACCCAGCTCACACCTGCTCCTGCCAATCCCTAGATCCATGGACGCGGGCCGCGGCCATGAGAATGGACCCTCCCAGAGGCTATTGAATGGGTGCTCAACTCGGTGCATGGAGGGCCAACCTCCCGAACCACTGGCCACCCCTTTGGGTGGGACATCCTCAACTACATCATCTTGTCGGAGCACCTTCGGTGGCAAGAGCTCGCGAGGCTCACTTGGAGTGCCTCCGCGAGGTGCACGTGAACCCCGACGACGCGGCTGCGCGTCTATACCACAAGCAAGCTTAGGAGAAGCTCGAGAAGCAAAAGGGGGTCATCCACTCCCTCGAGGTGGAGTAGGGCCTCGTTGGACCACTGAACCCGCTTGACGAGGCAGCCTTCCGCTCACTTGGGCTGTGAGGATGTGCGCTCCGACGCTGCCTTCTGCTACCTCGACATCTAAGGGCATGCGCTCTGGTGGCGTGCCGCCGTTCTAGGGTTATTGGGTTGTAGAAGTAGTATACCAAAATCTGTTGGAATTTGGTGAGTTTTGGGCTGGCCCATTAGACAAATTCTGAAATTCTCTTTGGCCTATTTGTGCATGGCAACATATGGTTGTACTAGTGGTGCTAAAGTTTAGTCCCACATTGCTAGTTGAATGAGAGTTACACCTCCTTATATACTAGGTTGTTCCACCACTTACTAAGGTGTGAGAAGAAGAACAGATCTTGCGCCCTCCTTCTTCGACACCGCCCGCCTCGCCTCGCCTCGTCATGCCGCGCGCGCCGCACGAGTTGCGGGAATCTCGCCGAGTCGAGCTTAATTTTTAGTAGTCAGGAAAATTAATCGTGGACTAATTATGAGTCATTAACAGACGCGTTAATTAGTTAGTAGTTTCCAGTCTTTACGGGACGTGGGCTGTTACAGACTCGGATATGGGCTGAGTTCCATGATCTCCCTGACCTGCCCTATATAAGCATCTACGCTAAACCTATTCGGCACCGCTTACCCCACGCGTCTCCTTCCAGCCTATTGTGCCGCCGCCTTCGTCTTCCCCATCCCGGATTGCGGCGTGCACCGTAGATCGGGACAGTAGGCCTCCGGAACCCCGCCTTCTTGTGAACCTGTACGGGTGAGGGGAAATCAGGTTTTTGGGGAGCGCTTCCGTGTGACTACTGACATCATCACGGACGACTCCTTTCCCGACGAGGACTTCTTCCCGGACATCAGCAACCTCTACATCGATGACATGGCCGACGATGCTCCTGCCACCGTTGTGGTTACCGCTGCTGCCAACGCCGCGGTTTCTACTGCCGCCGCTATACCATATGTGATCCTGAACTTTCTCTTTCAGATTATGCTACAGTTCTTTATTCTAGCGATTGGTGTAGATGTGATAGGTTTATCTTATTTAGATGTGATCTGTTCACCTACTCTATTAATCTGCATGATTATTCTTGGTGTTGTATGTATGATCATGCTTTATCAGTTTATTATTCGGATTAAATCATATGGATTCTTGCTTATATTTTCAACAATCCAAAAACCTGGTTATAGGCAACTGAATTCCACTAGTGTAGCCGCAGCTACTAGGTCGCCTTCATTTGATGGTATGCACTATAAGAGATGGCGCGCGAGAGCAATTCTATGGTTTAAAAACCTAAACTGCTATAGCGCCACTCTTGGCAAACCTGAAGGTGATCTTTCTACTGAGAAGGAAGCGGCCTTTAAGAAAGTGGATACCATGTTTATGGCGGCTCTGTTCAGTATTCTTGGGGACAACATTGTTGACCCATACATGTCATTTGATAATGGCAAAGACGCGTGGGATGCCCTCGAGGCCAAGTTTGAGGTCTGTCGTCGGATTGATGACAAGTACGCCATGAGGGGGTCCTCGAGGCGTGTGGAAGAGAGGGGTGTGAGACGTACGGTGTTCCGGGATGGTGAGCACACAAGTTTACCCAGGTTCGAATCCGCCGGCTTTGGACGGATCCTACTCCTGCTAGCAATCCAGTACTACGACAGAGCCAGAATATGGGTTACAAGGGTTTTGCCTATGCGAGTTGAGATTGTAGACTATTGTCTGGTGGTAGTTGCCCTAAAGGCTCTTCCTAGGACGGCTTATATAGATATCCGGCCTAGGGTTTACAGGAGAGATCTATCCGGCTACGACTAAGGGTCGGTCACAGAGTACATCTTGAACTACAAGTAACACTATGGGCCTATGTCGGTAAGTCTTCTAGGCCTTCCCGTAGCCGGACTGGACTTCGTCTCTTCTCCCTGACTGGGCCGCCTGTGAAGCGAAGCTCTAACCCGAAGTAGGCCACCCTGGTCAGTGAGGAACTGGGAGGATACCCGGAAAGTATATCCCCAACAACTGCCCCCGGAAGCCTCCAAGATCCAAAGTCGGATTCATCATCATCTAGCTTGATCTTCGGCTTGTAGAATCTTGAAGGGTTCCTGAAACTTTAAAACAAAAGGTACGATCCGGGTCTTAAAAATAAGTCGGACCTATCAGTACATTTATTCAGATTTCCAGCTCGAAAGTCAAACTAAGCCGGAACTTGGTCTCTGACGTAGCCTGACACCAGCCATGGTCAAGTCACGTCACTGACAAACATTTCCTATCAGCACGACCATTGGTGGGTTCTCCTTTCGCGGAACCGAGGCGCCGTTTCAATGCGTGCATGGAGATCGAGGCGGCGTAATCATCGCGTGGAGGTTTCCCCGTCCTTTCCACGACACGTGGCACGTTTATTGTAGTGTTTACACGAATCTTGACGCGCCTGGCGGATATAAGTGGTGTGGATTTCTCCCCCAATCTTCTTCACCAGTTCCAACACCGTTTCCTTCTCCTCTACGCCTCCTACGAACCCAGTGCTCCACTGCCCCTAGCAAAAACACCTCCAGCGCCGCCCATCTAAGGTCACCGGTGCACCGAATAGAATGGCTTCCTCATCATCCTCCGGCTTAGCGGCGGCGGCAGCGGCGGCGGCAAAGAGAGAGAGCCACCGTGGAGTTTGCATCCCCTGTGTCCTGGATGATCCCAAGCTCCAAGTCGTTGAAGACGAAGGGCTCCTCCGCGCCGGCGAATGGCGGAGCGGCTTTGGCAAAACCGTCCCCAACCCCCGCGACGACGAGCGAGTGCACTTTGACACTCACCTTGACAAAGGCCTTTCCTTTCCTCCCTCGGATTTCTTGTATCATCCCAAAAATTTTCATCTGAAAACCATCACCATTGTACTCATATCATCATGGCATGTGATGCATTGCATTTAGATTGCCCCCCAAAATTTTGGTGAAAGTTTGAGTCTTTTTGAAACAGTTTTGCTAATTCAAAACCTAGGAAAATAAAAACTAAAAAGAAAAAGCAAAATGGAGAAAAATAGCAGCAGCAGCGTCTGACCTGCTCGGCCCAACCCCGGCCCAATAGCCCACTTGGCCACCCCTTCCCCCTCTCCTTATTTTCTCACCGTCCCCCTTCAGAACCCCTCTCACTGACGCCTGGCACCACTTCCACATCACCCTCCACCTTACCGTCTTCAACCAAACGACGAACTGACCATCCCGATCCTTTGTCGTTTCTAATCGAAACAAATTTGGGCGTTTGCACGATTAATTCGCCACTGCGACCCCTCCTTCTTAACCCCCTCTCCCTCCTCTTCGTTTTCCTCACAGATGCCACCCCAGAGAGCCCCCAGGCTCTCCAATTGAGAGCTCGAACCACCGCACACGGATGGTACTCCGGCGACGATTCCGGTGAGCGTCGACCGCCTCGTGCCCTCCTCTCTTCCCTATCATCTTCACCATGTTCTGTCGCACCTTTTAACTCTGCCCACACACTTTTACTTGCCCAGGTCGTCGCCACGGTCACCACCGGCGTCCCCCTCTGCCGTCGCCATTCATCGATGATTCTGGTGAGACTCGGGTTCCCGCCGCCCCTTTTTGGCCACCAGTAGCTTGTACTAGACCAGACACTTTTCCGTGACCCCTTTTCTTGTCTGTTCAAGCCCCAGAACGACGCCACTATCTTGAAGACGTGAGCTCCACCGTCGGCAGGAACTCCAGCGAGGAATCTGGAATGAACCAGAGCGCCCCTCCCTCAACCACGACCATCACCGAGACCACCTCGACCGCTGCAACCCCTAGTAACAGTCCACGGACCCCTTACTCCTTTAGAATCGTGGAACGCCACCACCCGATGCGCCGCCTCCACGCGCAGAGACCAGCACCGCCAGTTCTTGGCCACGCGCTGAGCACCGTCCGATCTAGATTCAGTGGCTAGGATTAGATCACTAACCGAAGTAGTACGGGCTGATCTGGTTCATCCGTTGCCACTTAAATCCAACGGCCCACAGTGACCAATCCGATTGAATTGGTACGGGCCAATAGAAATGTGCCACGTCAGCCAGAGCGTCTGTTTACATCAGAAAATAGGCAAAATATATGTTAAACTTAGAAATTCAATAACTTTTGATCCACAAATCAGAAAAATACAAATTTGGTGTCTATGGATTCAGAAAAATGAGACCTTTATTGTTGAGGCCATATTTCACACTTTTGTTTCTGAAAAATTGGAGTTATAGGCAGAACCTTTTTAGGAGTATTTTGCCCATAAAAATTACTTCATAAATTGTTTTTAAGTAATCCTTATGCTTTTAGACAGAGTATTTCAACCTCTGTACTATAGACTTTGTTTATTTAAGAGTGTTGTTCATATCATTGCATTTGCATGAATTCCTATTTTTATGATGCTATATTGATTTTATTATTGTTGTTAGATTGTTCTTTGTGTAGATTGTGTGGATTGTGAAGTTTGTTGCTGTGAGGATGGTACCTATTCCCCTAGCTACCAAGGCAAGTGATATTTCATCTTATGTCCTATTATTTTCACTATTGCACTAGTGCTGTTTTTGTAGATCTTAGCATGGTAGGATTACTTATATATGTTACTATGCTATGGCTATCCTATAGATTATATCTTGGTAGTATTTCCAAGTTGGAAGACATCCTATGCTAGAGTTCTTAGCCATGCTATTAGAATTCGTGGGTGGAAATTCATATCAAGATAGTATGAAAATATATTATTTTGTTTGACTAAGAAAACAACTAATGTTAATGAAACACCTCGGTGGAAATGGGACTTGTATGGATTATGTTGAGTGGTTACTCAGGGGCCATGTCTATGGTCGGCTGGTGTATCGCACTTATGGACGGCCACCCAGGAACAAAGAGATTGGAGACGTTCTTGTCGCGAAGCTTCCAGTGCAACCACATGGCATATGGGCTCTGCCTTGATCGACTAAGTTGCAAGAACTCAGCCAGACGGACAGAGGGTGGTAGTTATGATAGGATGGAACGCGTCCATGGTGGTCTGAGGGATTTCTTCTGAAAAGTCTTGTCTCGATGCATGTCGAGTCTTGTGGGGAAAGTGCACCACCTCTCTAGAGGGTAAAACTAAGTACTTAGCTATGTCCCCGGTTATGGACAATTTCTGAGCGTCAAGACAGTGAAGCAGTTCAAAAATCTACTCTTGTTCACCCACTAAGGTACCCTTGCTATCTTTGAGAAACACTAAGGTACTCTTTCAAAACCTACTCTTCAAAAACTAAGAGATAAAACCTTGCTTTTAGCAAAGTCAACCAAAACTACACTTAGCCATATATTCATGCAGTTGTTGGATTTTACTAAGTAACTATGGTATCACTTGCCAATACAATTCCAACTGTATTGACCCTTGTGGCTGTAACTTGTTATGTTGTAGGATACTCTGATGATGAGTAGGGTTACGGGTCTACACTCGACATGTTTGCCTATGGCGCATGAAGACAAAAGACTCTATTATTATACTATGTCTTGTGAACCTTGAATAATGTTAGCCTTGGGCTAAGTGAGTTGTAAGAACTATTATATTCCTAGATATGTGATGTAATAATGACCTTTGTTTTTGTGTACTTCATCTTAAACTGTGGGTGCTAGCATTTTGATCCAGGGACTAGCACTGCAATCACAGGGATCTTACCTTATTATGGTGAGATCTTACAGATGGTATCAGAGCACTGTGTTGCCTGTAGGTTCCTGGCCCTAGGTTGGATTAGACTAAGGAAAACCCTTAGGAAAAATAACTCTATTTCAAACTTTACACTTGTCTTTTCATCTCGTAAAACTTTTCCTGATCATCCTTCCTCATCTATTTTTGTAGATGTCCACCACCAATGAATCTATCAACAAGGGACCACTGATGACTATGACACTTGAGTGTGAGACGGAATTTCCCAAGGCACTCAAGAACCACATGATTGGCTTGGGGATGGATGGTGAAGCCGTGTACAAGGGATTTCTAGTGATAGACGAAGGACAAGAGTATTGGTGGGTGCAACTCCATTTATATAAGAACAAGGAAGATGATCCAAAGAGTATGGGATTCTGCATGTTCACCAACTCTGAAATGCACACGTCATTCTTTGACTCTACAAGGAATGCTGCGTGGAAAGCCATTGAGGAACTTGGGGAAAGACTTAAGTATAGAATGCTCAATACTCAGGAGGATCTTAAGGAGGAGAAACATCGTGTCCAAGATTCAAGGGCCACGGTAAAACGACTAAGTAAGGATATCATAGACTTGGCTTTGGAGTTATGCGAGCAAGACAAACAGATTGCTGCCAAGGACGCCCAGATTGCTACCTTGGTAAATAAGGAGTGAGATACTAGTTGGACCACCACACTTGGCGTTTTATCACGTTAGTATTTTGATCATACCGACCTATGTGGTATGGAAAAAATAAGTTATGTTTGGACCTTGATTGCTTGAGTTGAATAATGTATTGCTACTTGGTTTGAGGAATGTTTTGTTGGTTGATTTTATTTTATCTTTGCATCTATTGTTACTTGTGTTTTCTTTCTCTAGACTTGTGTTATTACTAATTTTCTCCATGCTATGCAAAAGATGTCGAGTTTTGTCTATAGCACGGCCGAGGATTTCAAGGGAACTCGCTTCGGGACTCGCATGTTGGAGCTCTTCCAGGTGCTCGCTCTTCCAATCCGTACCATTCAGGGACTTCAGCTGAGGAAATTTCAGAGGAAGGACTTATGGGGATTCAGAGTTACCCAGCCAGGATGCCAGATAGAGCCCCAAACTAAGGAGATCACCTTTAAAATACTCCACGATGATTGGAAAGGGGCCTCGACGTCGCTATGCAGGATCTGTTGGGATGCTTATGTGGACGTCACTCTTCCGAGATCAAGAGCCACTACTTCCACTTCTTTGGGAGGCGCGACAAGGACGAAGAACCTATTGTGTTGGACGAGGCCACTAAGGAGACTATCAAGCCCGTGCGACACCACCTCCAGGACTTAGAGAGCCTTATCAGGAACCTTGATACTGATAGGACTAATGTAATGCTTAGCAACGATGAACTATGAGTCCAACTTAAGGAGAAGGAGAAGGCCTTCCAAGAACAGGAGAAGCGAATCAAGGAAATGGAGAAGAACTTTGAAGGCCAGGAGAAGAAATTTAAGAGCCAAGAGAAGAGGGTTCAGGAGAAGAATAAGAAGATTAGAGACATGGAGGCCGAGTTAGAGCTTGAGTACATCGATCTAGAGGCGGATCACGAGGTGATAGGGAGGCTGCGCACACAAAAGAGGGATTTACAGGCGAAGATCGATGCTTTGTCTACAAGCTTGGAGGAATACAAGACAGGATTCGCCGCAGCAGGACTTGCACTAGTGGAGGAGGAAGTCAACATGGAGGAGTATGGATATCCATCTATCTATCATTTTATTTTCGAGTCGCATAGATCATACCGACTTGTGGGTGACTGTGCTAGTATGTTTATCTTCGCAAACTCTGTTATTGTTGTGATGTTGAACCTGCATGTGCTTGTTTGTTTGATTGTTGTTATTTTACTTGGGTTATCTATCATTACTTACCCTTATTAAACCCACAGATGCCTCCCCATCAAAACAACGAGGACAACAACGACAATGGCAATGGAATGCAGCAAATGATGGCTGCACAGACATAGTTGATGCAGACGATGCTCAGTTCACAGCGAACCAGAATCAGAACAACAACAATAACAATAATAACAACCAGAACAATCCACCACCTCTTGATATGCTCACAAGATTTCTAAGGCTGAGACCTGCTAAGTTCTCTGGTTCTACTGATCCCATGCTAGCAAATGACTGGCTACACTCTATGAATAAGGACTTAGTCACAGTTGGATGCACTGGCACAGAGAAAGTCAGATTTGTAGCACACTTACTGGAAGGTCATGCAGCTACTTGGTGGGACAATTTCCAAGTTACTCACCCTATTGAAGAAGTAACTTGGGCAATGTTTGAGGATGGATTTCGTACCACTCACATCTCTTCTGGAATAATGGGGTTGAAGAAAAAGGAGTTTCACAACCTCAAACAACGCCACCGTAGTATTTCTGAGTACATTGAAGAGTTCAACAATCTGTCACGTTATGCACCGGATGATGTTGACACCGACGCAAAGAGAAAGGAGAAGTTCCTTGATGGGTTGAATGATGAAATATCTATGCAACTATTTGTTGCTTATGTACCAACATATCAATCTCTGTGTGATAAAGCTACCATCCTAGAAAACAAGATGAAGCAAGTTGAAGGTAGAAAGAGGAAACACCATTTTGATAAGTTCGGATCAGGATCACCTCACAAGCGTTCTTATGGTGAAGGAAGCGGGAGTTCTAGATTCCACAAGAATGGGAATCATAACAACCATCGTAACAATAACCACCACCACGATGGAAACAATCATCATGGACATAACAAAGCTGGGTACAGAAATAACCACAATGGTCATGGCCATGGGAATCAAAATGGTCAGAATCGCCATAATCAGCCAGCAAAGAAAGACATCAGTCAGGTGGAATGTTTCAAGTGCAAGAAGATAGGGCACTATGCTAATGAATGTCCAGAGAAGAAGACTGATGGGGCTAAGCCGAACCCTTTTCAAAAGGGTCATGTGAATCACATCAATGTGGAGGAAATTCAAGAAGGATCTGATGTCGTGATTGGTAAGTTCAAGATTAATTCCGTTCCTGCACTTATCCTTTTCGATACCGGTGCATCGCATTCATTCATTTCAAGAACATTTGTAGTCAAAAACAAACTCTCCACTGAAACTATTGGATGTCCCATTAAGGTAAGTTACCCGGGTGGAGAAATGATAGTAAATTCTGGGTGCCGACAGATAATCCTAGAGATTGGAAAGAACAAGTTTCCAGTTAATTTAATAATCCTAGAGTCGCAAGGATTAGATGTAATATTAGGGATGGACTGGTTGACACGTTATGAGGGAGTGATAGATTGTGCCAAACGAACTGTTATGCTCACAACCCCAGAAAAGAAACGGATCAGGTTCAAGTCTAACTTTGAACCCAAGGGGAGCAAGGTTAATTCTCTTAAGGGGGTTAGCCTAGATAGAGTACCAATAGTGAAGGAGTACCCGGATGTGTTCCCAGAAGAATTACCTAGCATGCCACCGGATAGGGATGTGGAGTTTCTGATAGACTTACTACCAAGAACTGGACCTATAGCAAAGAGACCTTACAAAATGTCAGTGGACAAGTTAAAAGAACTCAAGAAATAGCTGGGAGAACAGTTGAAAAAGGGGTTTATCCAACCAAGTTCTTCGTCTTGGGGAGCACCAATTTTTTTTGTTCAGAAGAAGGACCGAAGTGAAAAACTATGCATAGACTATCGATCACTTAATGAAGTGACCATAAAGAATAAATATCCCCTACCTAGAATTAATGATCTTTTTGATCAGCTAGAGGGAGCATGTGTGTTCTCAAAAATTGATCTTCGATCAGGATACTTCCAACCAAATATTAGAGAACATGATATACCAAAGACAGCATTTACCACTAGATATGGGTTGTATGAATATACAGTGATGCCGTTTGGTTTGACTAATGCACCGACATATTTCATGAACATGATGAACAAGGTTTTCATGGAATTTCTTGACAAGTTTGTAGTGGTATTCATCGATGACATATTGATATATTCCAAGAACAACGAAGAACATGAAGAACATTTGCGCCTAATTCTAGAGAAACTCAGAGAACACAAACTATATGCCAAGTTTAGTAAATGTGAATTTTGGCTGAATGAAGTGGGATTTCTTGGGCATATAGTATCTGGAAGTGGTATAGCTGTTGACCCAGCAAAAGTGGCAGCTGTAATGGATTGGGAACCTCCTAAAATAGTTAAAGAAATCTGAAGTTTCCTAGGCCTAGCAGGATACTATCGGAGGTTCATTGAAAATTTCTCAAAGATAGCAAAGCCTATGACTGATCTGCTAAAGAAAGAGAAGAAGTTTAACTGGACAGAAGCATGTGAAGCCAGTTTTCAGGAGTTGAAAAAGAGATTAGTGTCAGCACCAGTGTTATGTTTGCCGGATCTTGAGAAAGACTTTCAAGTCTATTGTGATGCATCTCACCAAGGACTGGGAGGTGTACTAATGCAGAAAGGTAGAGTTGTAGCTTATGCATCAAGAGAACTGAAAAATCATGAAGTGAACTATCCTACTCATGACCTAGAGTTGGCATCAGTTGTGCATGCATTAAAAGCATGGAGGCATTATCTTATGGGAAAGCGTTGTGAAATGTTCACCGATCACAAGAGTCTAAAATACATTTTCACACAGAAGGAACTCAACATGAGACAAAGAAGATGACTAGAACTTATCAAGGACTATGACTTAAGTTTGCAATACCATCCTGGAAAGGCAAATGTCGTAGCCGATGCATTAAGCCGCAAGGTTTACGTAAATGGCCTCAATAAAGGAGAATTTCCAGAAGAGTTATGTGCCCAATTTAGGGAGTTGAGATTAGAGATAGTGCCTGAAGGATACCTTGCATCCTTGGAAGTGCAGCCCACACTGATGAACAGAATCCGAGAGGCTCAAAAGATGGATAAAGAAATAGAAGAAATCAGAAGTAAAATCAGTGAAGGCAAGGCAAAAGGATTTCATGTAGACGAACAAGGAACCTTATGGTACGAAAAACGTATCTGTATTCCGCAGGATCTTGAGCTTAAGAAGTTGATCTTACAAGAAGCTCACAATTCACCGTATTCAATTCATCCTAGCAACACCAAGATGTATATGGATGTTAAGGAGAGATTCTGGTGGAATAATTTAAAAAAAGATATAGCAGAGCACATTACCTTGTGCGACGTGTGTAGTCGTGTAAAGGCAGAACATCAGAAACCGGCGGGATTATTACAACCACTGCCAATACCTGATTGGAAATGGGATAAAATCGGTATGGATTTTATCACCGGGCTGCCAAGGACTAGATCTGGATACGATTCTATATGGGTTATCGTTGACCGCTTGACAAAAGTGGCTCATTTTATACCGGTAAAGACCACTTACACAAGTGCCAAGCTAGCCAAGATATACATGAATAGAATTGTATGTTTACATGGGGTGCCTAAGAGTATTTTGTCAGATAGAGGAACTCAATTCACTTTGCACTTTTGGTGACAACTTCACGAGTCATTGGGAACTCGACTAGAATTCAGCACTGCGTTTCATCCATAGACTGATGGGCAGACAGAAAGGACCAATCAGATATTGGAAGATATGTTAAGAGCTTGTGCGTTAGACTATGGATCTAGTTGGGACAAAAGTCTACCATATGCGGAGTTTTCCTACAATAATAGCTATCAATCAAGCATAGAAATGGCTCCGTTTGAATTCCTTTATGGAAGGAAGTGTTCTACACCATTGCTGTGGAATGGAGTAGGAGAAAGAAACTTGTTCGGACCAGACCTAATCAAGGAGGCCGAAGAGAAAGTCAAAATGGTGAGGGATAGATTACAGGTAACCCAATCTCGACAAAAGAGCTATGCAGATCCAAAGCATAGAGAGGTCACATATGAGGTTGGTGATAGAGCTTACCTCAGAGTATCACCACTTCGTGGTGTGAAGAGATTTGGAATCAAAGAAAAATTAGCACCACACTATGTAGGACCCTTCAAGATTCTGAGCCACAAAGGAGAAGTGGCATATGAGATAGAATTACCAGAATCTCTATCAGCAGTTCATAATGTATTTCATGTCAGTCAGCTAAAAAAGTGTCACCCAGAGATGGAAGAAACTTTGTTGAAATACACTATACCGTTAGAAGAGGTTCAGCTAGAGAATGATCTCACTTATGAAGAGAAACCTATTAAAATTCTGGAGATAGCAGAAAGAATTACACGTACCAAGACAATCAAATTCTGCAAAGTACAGTGAAACCATCACACTGAGTCAGAAGCAACATGGGAACAGGAAGATGAACTTCAGAAAGATCACCCTCACCTATTTGCTAGCCAACCCGAATCTCGAGGGCGAGATTTATCTTAAGGGGGTTAGATTTGTAACATCCCAAAAATTTTCATCTGAAAACCATCATCATTGCACTCATATCATCATGGCATGTGATGCATTGCATTTAGATTGTCCCCCAAAATTTTGGCGAAAGTTTGAGTCTTTTTGAAACACTTTTGCTAATTCAAAACCAAGGAAAAGAAAAAGCAAAAAGGAGAAAAAAATAGCAGTAGCATCTGGCCTGCTCGTCCCAACCCCAGCCCAACAGCCCACCTGGCCACCCCTTCCCCCTCTCCTTCTTTTCTCACCATCCCCCTTCAGACCCCCTCTCATGGACGCCTGGCCCCACTTCCACATCACCCTCCACCTCACCGTCTTCAACCAAACGACGAACTAACCATCCCCCTCCTCTGCCGTTTCTAATCGAAACAAATTCGTGCGTTTGCGCGATTAATTCGCCACTTCGACCCCTCCTTCTTAACCCCCTCTCCCTCATCTTCGTTTTCCTCATAGAGGCGCCCCCAGAGAGCCCCCAGGCTCTCCAATTGAGAGCTCGAACCACCACACACCGACGGTACTCCGGCGATGATTTCGTTGAGCGCGGACCACCTCACGCCCTCCTCTCTGCCCTATCATCTTCACCATGTTCTGTCGCACCTTTTAACTCTTCCCACACACTTTTACTTGCCCCAGGTCATCGCCACGGTCACCATCGGCGTCCCCCTCTGCCGCCGCTGTCCATCGACGATTCTGGTGAGACTCGGGTTCCTGCCGCCCTTTTTGGCCACCACTAGCTTGTACTGGACCAGGCGCTTTTCGCTGACCCCTTTTCTTGTCTGTTCGAGCCCTAGAACAACGCCACCGTCTCGAAGACGTGAGCTCCACCGTCGGCAGGAACTCCGGCGAGGAATCTGGAGCGAACAAGAGCGCCCCTCCCTCAACCATGACCATCACTGAGACCACTTCAACCGCTGCAACCCCTGGTAATAGTCCACGGACCCCCTACTCCTTTAGAATTGCCGGAACACCACCACCCGACGCGCCACCGCCACGCGCAGAGGACCAGCACCACCAGTTCTTGGCCACGCGCTGAGCATCGTCCGATCTAGATTCAATGGCTAGGATTAGATCACTAACCGAAGCAGTACGGGCTGATCTGGTTCGTCCGTGGCCACTTAAATCCAACGGCCCACAGTGACCGATCTGACCGAATCGGTACGGGCCAATAGAAATGCGCCACGTCAGCAAGAGCGTCTGTTTAAATCAGAAAATAGATAGAATATATGTGAATCTTAGAAATTCAATAACTTTTGATCCACAAATTTTGTGTCTATGGATTCAGAAAAATGAGACCTTTATTGTTGAGGCCTTATTTAACACTTTTGTTTCTGAAAAAATGGAGTTATAGGCAGAACCTTTTTAGGAGTATTTTTCCCATAAAAATTACTTCATAAATTGTTTTTAAGTAATCCTTATGCTTTTAGACAGAGTATTTCAACATCTGTACTGTAGACTTTGTTTATTTAAGAGTGTTTTTCATCTCATTGCATTTGCATGCATTCCTATTTTTGTGATGCTATATTGATTGTATTATTGTTGTTGGATTGTTCTTTGTGTAGATTGTGTGGATTGTGAAGTTTGTTGCTATGAGGATTGTACCTATTCCCCTAGCTACCAAGGCAAGTGATATTTCATCTTATGTCCTATTATTTTCACTATTGCACTAGTGCTATTTTTGTAGATCTTAGCATGGTAGGATTACTTATATATGTTACTATGCTATGGCTATCCTATAGATTATATCTTGGTAGTATTTCCTAGTTGGAAGACATCCTATGCTAGAGTGCTTAGCCATGCTATTAGAATTTGTGGGTGGAAATTCATATCAAGATAGTATGGAAATATATTATTTTGTTCGACTAAGAAAACAACTAATGTTAATGAAACACTTGGGTGGAAATGGGACTTGTATGGATTATGTTGAGTGGTTACTCAGGGGCCATGTCTATGGTCGGCTGGTGTATCGCACTTGTGGACAGCCACCCAGGAACAAAGAGATTGGAGATGTTCTTGTCGTGAAGCTTCCAGTGCAACCACATGGCATATGGGCTCTGCCTTGACCGACTAAGTTGCGAGAACTCAGCCAGACGGACAGAGGGTGGTAGTTATGATAGGATGGAACGTGTCCGTGGTGGTCTGAGGGATTTCTTCTGAATAGTCTCGTCTCGATGCATGTCGAGTCTTGTGGGGAAAGTGCACCACCTCTCGAGAGGGTAAAACTAAGTACTTAGCGTGTCCCCGGTTATGGACAATTTCTGAGCGTCAAGACAGTGAAGCAGTTCAAAAATCTCCTCATCCAAATTTCTCTAAGTTAAAACTTGTGGGTGAACAAGGGTAGAGGTTCATTGATGTCTATCAATGGTACCTTAGTGTTTTGAAAGAGAAAACCTAGTCTTCAAAAACTAAGAGATAAAACCTTGCTTTTAGCAAAGTCAGCCAAAACCACACTTAGCCATATATTCATGTAGTTGTTGGATTTTACTAAGTAACTATGGTATCACTTGCCAATAGAATTCCAACTATATTGACCCTTGTGGCTATAACTTGTTATGTTGCAGGATACTCTGATGATGAGTAGGGTTACGGGTCTACACTCGACATGTTTGCCTGTGGCGCATGAAGACAAAAGACTCTATTATTATACTATGTCTTGTGAACCTTGAATAATGTTAGCCTTGGGCTAAGTGAGTTGTAAGAACTATTATATTCCTGGAAATGCGATGTAATAATGACCTTTGTTTCTATGTACTTCATCTTAAACTGTGGGTGCTAGCATTTTGATCCAGGGACTAGCACTGCAATCACAGGGATCTTACCTTATTTTGGTGAGATCTTACATTTCTTTTCCGAGGTTATAGATCATTATGGCGTTCATCTCCACCATCTTCCCCCGAACTCCATCTTAGAGATGAGTGCATATGCCTATTTGTGCGAGGGGTATCTCGGCATTAGGCCGAGCATTACTCTTTTCCGGTATTACTTTCATGTCCGGAGAAATTCCATTACTGCCGGTAATCCTTATATTACTGGTACTATTAGTTTTTCGGTTAGGCATGAGCGCGTTTATCCCCGAATCATGGCAAGTGATTCGGTCAAACAATGGCCGTCCACTTTTTTCTACCACAAGGATATCCCGGCAAAGATACAACTTTACCGGCTTTCGTCGATGGAGCCGCCACGCCCCAAGAGTCTTGGGACGAGGCCACTCCGACTCTCAGTGACGATCTATTTCTCTCCAAGAGACGGACCGAATACCTGATGAAGCACAAGGGCCTGAAAGGGTCCGACTTAGTTCAATGCTGGGTGGCATGCCGGATTCAACCCCTACAACATCACGGAGATCGACTGATGCACTCCATCACGTCATCAAAGAATGACTCCCTCCGCGTCAGCTCCAAGTCCTTAAAGCCGAAAGACTATATATGTCAAGTCAAATGGCTGATAAGGGAGCATTTCGAGAGGAAGATTCTGGAGCTGTCCCTGGACATGCATACAGTGGAAAATCCTGTTGTGCCGGTAAACTTCAGCAGTAACTCTTTTTTCGTGCTCATCCATATGTTATTTTTGCAATACTGAGATGTTTTTCCTTTTCAGCTTGCTGACATCCTCGAGTTGGAGTTCGCTCCTATCGAGGGATACCCTCCTGAGTTTTCTCAGGACGAGGGTGAGTTGGTCCCAATGCCGGATTTCGTTCCTCAGAAACGCAAAGCTTCAACATTGGCCATCGGCACCAAAGAAGTGCCCGTTGTGAAGAGATAATCTTTCCTCACAGGGTCATTGTATCTTGCCTGTAATTCCTTCTAAGATGTAATGTTCTTTGTTCTATTATCTTCTCGGAGCTAAACAGCTCATCAAGGGCAAGGGGAAGGAAGCTGCCGCGAAGCCCCTGTGTCAGCCGAAGCTCAAACTAGCTTCTCCTGCCGTGGCTCCTCGGACTCCCGCTCATCAGCCTTCTACAGCACCGGAGATCACTTCATCTCCGACTGTTGTAGAAGATTTGGCTCAAACAGCAGAGCCAGATATCCTTGAGTCGCAAACTGACGTCACCATGAGTGACTCAGGTGTTGATAAGGGTGAACCCTCTTCGGGTAATGATCCCTCGGCAGAAATCTTCGCCAACAATCTCCTAAGTAATCCGGGACTTGCCAAACTTGGCCTGGCTCAGAAATCTGCGGAGGAAATCCAGCGTTTGGCCCGGCAATGCTTGGAAAGCCGGAATCTTTCTGCCAAAGAAGAAGCACAAGAAGCGGAGGACGTCAAGTACTCCGAACTTCTTGAACAAGTCCGCCTTCGTTACGAGGGACTGAGAGCTGGCGTGTTACCACCTCCACTAGTGATCCGGCTCACCCTTGCTAAGAAGGTTACAACTGAAGTGAACATGTGATTGAGCAAGCTCACACATGAACAACATGTAAGTCAAAATTCCAACTCACTTTTTCCTTTATGTTACTTTATATCTTATCCTCTAGCCCCCAAGCATGAAGTTGGATAGTCAAATCCGGGTTTATGCTTACTTAGGATGCCAAAGAATGAACTAGTGTAGCCCCCAAGGCTCGTGCTGATATTAGTTACAATATTATACCGAGTCTTTAGTAGACTTCTGACTCTAGGTATTCTGACTTACAGAAAGTTCATTCGTATAACCAGGAATTATTAAAAAATATCTGCAACAAGTGGAAAGAGATCAGAGATCTCCGGCTTGAAAATGCACAGTTGAAAGTTTCCACGGATGAGGCCGAAGGTAAACATTTCGAAACTCAAACCTTGTCTTTTTGTTTCATAGTCGAATTTTTGTTGAACTGCTATTCTTTTGACTTACAACACTGGTAAAATAGTCCTGCGCTACGATCGAAGAGGCCAAGAATCTTAAGACCTTGGTGGTGGAGAACAAAGAATTTCGCCAAGAGCTGGATAAGCTCAAGGCAAATCATGAGAAGAGCATTGCTAAAATTCTCGAGTCCACCTCCATGGCCGCCGATGAGCGTGATCCCAAGATTGCGCTTGAAGACAAGAAAATCTCGGATCTCAACGACGAGTTATTCAGAGAAAAGGACATTTCCGAGGCGCTCTGGGCTGAACTCCAGAGTCTTCACGAAGAGAAGGCCAAAGTCGACGATGTCATCTTTGGTATGTTTCCCTTTCTCTGATTTTTCTGCATCTTCCGACTCTTTAGAGTTCGGGATTTAGACTTACCTTTTGCATTATATGCGCATGTCCTCTGAACTTGGCGGACTCGGCCTCTGCCGACCCTCGCACCCACCGGCTTACCCAAGTCGGTGATTTGCTTCATGACTTCCGCCAATCTCTCAAAGACATTGACAAAGTTCTCAAAGTTCCAGATATGCATAACATGTCCGATTTTGAGGTGCGAGACAAGGACAAGGATATGCCGCAGCTTGTTCAGGACTGGAACATGTCGTATGCGCGAACCACGACGCAAAATGCTCTCAGCATGGTTATAAGCCACCATGGAAACATGGAGATCTGGCAAGTAACCAGAGGGTACTACAAAGTGGATGAAGACGGACATGAGCAAGACATCAAGGCCATCATGGACTCCTATGCCAGATATGCGTGCCACGTAGCTGATTTGACCAGCTATGACACTCCCTTCTTCACCCGCGTGGACACGCTGCCTCCGCCTTCCGAAAAAACAGCTGAAGTTTCCGACGATGATCAAACCATATCGGATTTGAACATCTCGGAACGTTATCAAGCTGAGGCCGATGTATCCAGCAAGCCGGTAACTCCTACCTCTCCCCCTACATCATAGAGTATCAGAAGAACAATGTGTTATGCTGAAAAATAATTTGGGTTTGTAATTAAGTAGTATGATACTTTTGCTAGTGCTAAGTTTTATTATATCTATTCAGCACTTTTTTGTTTTGATACTATGTGCATGAAATGTTTTCATAAGCACTTGTACTTTTTTGTCTACACTTATCATTTATCTGGTTTCTGCCTCGTCCCTTTCGTGAGCCGGCTAACTTTCAGCACGGAAACTTTGCCGAGCAACGGAGCTCAATTGCTAAACCAGTTTAAACTCGGAAACAAAGCCCGCTTCCAGTACCAACAATTCACTACTCGGAAAATGCCCGCATCCAGCAATCAGATAAATAACCAAAGTATAGACTAGAAAATTTAGATTTATACCCAAAGGTATCAATTTTAGAATCGGAAATCTAAACCAGAACAAACATGAGCATAAAGTACTTTCAAGTATTCTGGGATTTTCGACTGTGACATGATCATTCAGAAATAAGATGGTAAAAACTTCTCAGAAGGATTTTGAGGGAACCAAGAATTTATTTCTCATTGAACATGTACACATATATGATTACAAAGAAAAATAAACTAAGAATAAAAGGGACGTAACTGAGCAATATTCCATGTTCTGTCTAACTCATCTGGATTTGTACTGCCTCTAGCTCTCTTTCTCTTCTTAGTAGCAGGTTGATACGTCCATTTTGCATCACTATTCTATATCATAATTTACTGTTATTCATTGATATATTTCATATTAAGAGATGATACTTATGTTATTTCATCTGTTTTTGCATGGTTGATGACTTTTGGAGTATGGACCGCTGTAGTCAGGATTCTGATGGAAAAGGTGCTGTTTGAAGGCAAAATTCGCGAAGATCAGAAAATCCGGGAAAATATACGAGAAATCCTATTTTTCCAGAAGACGAAGGAAGCCAGAAGGAGGAGTGGAGATGGGCCACAGGGGGCCCACACCACCCCCTGGCGCGGGCCAACCTAGGTCGCGCCACCAGGTGGTGTGGCCGCCCTGGCCCACCTTTGGCTCTCCCCTCTAGCGTATATAATCCTCCCGAAATCCTAATACTCGGGGAGCGACCACAGAAAGATTCCATCGCCTCTGCGGGGCAGAAAACACCAAGAGAGAAAAATCTCTCCGGCAGACAGAATTCTGCCAGGGTAATTCCTTCCCGGAGAGGGGAGATCGTCGCCATCAACACCACCATCAAGATGGACTTCATCGGGATCATCATCATCATCACCACCAGCACCATCATATCCATCTCCATATTGCTGTAACAATTGGGTTGAATCTTGCATAGTTCTTAGGGGAAACTTCCCCGGTGTTGATTACTCTTTGTAGTTGATGCTATTGAGTGAACCATTGAATTATTGTTTATGTTCAGATTGTTATACATCATTATTCCATCTCTGATCATGATCCATATGATGTCTTGTGAGTAGTTCATTTTGTTCTTGAGGACATGGGAGAAGTCATGTTGTTAGTAGTGGAATTGTGTTGAGAAAGATTCAATAGTTTGATATTTAAGTTGTGGTGTACTTCTTCTAGTGGTGTCATGTGAACATCGACTACATGACACTTCACCTATATGGGCCTAGGGGAATGCATTGTGTATTTGGCTACTAATCGTAGGGGTTGCCGGAGTGACAGAAACATGAACCCCCGTTAGGAAACCATTGCACAAGGGACGTAAGGGTCTTAGAGTTTAAAGTTGTGGTTAGGTTTCTACCTTAATTACTTTCTTGTACTTATGGATGTTTACAAGGGGTATAATCACAAGTATGTATTAGTCATAGGAAGGTCGGTACATTAGCACAGGTTCACCCACACAACACTTAGCAAACTAAAGAAGATTAATCAACTATATGAAGCGAAAGCACTTGACAGTCTTCCCATGTGTCCTCGAGAACGTTTGGTCATCTTAAGTAATACAACTGGCTTGTCCTTTGCTGCATAAATGATTGGGCCACTTGCTGCATTTATTCCTACTGTCTTTTATTTACTCGTACTTTATTTACTTGCTTTATAAAAAACCCCTAAAAATCTGTTTGCTAAGTATTTGCAGAGAATTCCTGATCCATACCACTAGCCAGCACCTTCTGCTCCTCGTTGGGTTCGACACTCTTACTTATCGAAAACACTGCGATACACCCCCTATACTTGTGGATCATCAAGACTATTTTCTGGGGCTGTTGCCGGGGAGTGAAGCACTATTGGAGAGTGGAACTGGTAAAGGAAACTTCTACTATGAGTATTGTTTACTTCTGTTAGTTGCTTTATTTTCGTTATGGATAATTCGCCGAGTTTCTTATTTGGTAATGCTACTACCACTTCTAAGGTAGTAGATGAACCACCACCTGCTGAGAATGATGCTTTTAAAATACCTACAAGAATTATTGATCGTGTTATGGATAACTACTATGTTGCGGATGGAACTGTCCATCCCGGTGATCATTTACTCTTTATACACGAATTATGCGGGTTGTTCAAGTGTGCATGTATTACTACAGATCAAGTTAAGAAGAAGTTATTCTCATTATCACTGAAAGGATGAGCTGAGGAATGGTATAAGTTGCTGAAGAATGGTCAAGCTCTGGAATGGGAGGAAATAGTATCTCTCTTTTATTCAAAGTTTTATCCTCCTAGTGAGATACATAAAGATCGGAATCAAATATACAACTTTTGGCCTCTTGATGGAGAGAGTACAACTCAAGCTTGGGGGAGATTGAAGTTACTAATGCTCAAATGTCCTATTCATGAGCTCCCCAACAATATTATTATCAATAACTTTTATGCAAGGCTCCCTCTACATGACAAGGATTTATTGGATGCTTCTTGTGCTGGATCATTCACTCGCATGGAAGAAGAAGCTAAATGGGATCTTTTGGACCGTATTCAAGACAATGCTGGAGCTTGGGAGAATGACAAAGGTAGAAAGTCAGGTATAAATTATGATTATGAATGCATTGAATCTTTTATGGGAACTTATAACTTTCAAAATATTAAAAATGCTTATGATCTAGACTCTCAAGATATTGCTTCTTATTTTAAGGCTTTTGCTTCCTATATTGAAGTGCCTAAAAAGAAGTGGAATAAGTATCATGAACCTTATAAAGATGTTGCTAAGAGTGTTCCTGCAAGAAATACTGAAGTTTATACTGCTAATCATGTTTTACCTAAACCTTATATTGATAAAATGCCTTTCCCAGTTAAGATAAAGGAACATTCTATGATAGCTAGTATGGTTGATGAAAGTATAAGCAAAGCTGTTGAACCTGATGAACAAATGGATGATGAACCTATAATAGCAAATGTGAAAGACTTTGTTACTAAATATGTAGAAGAGGGACACACTATCCTTTGTAAGGATACCTCTAATATTGTCTCACAAAGTAGTGTTATGAGAGCTAGTATTCCTGTGTTTTCTGTTAGAATAAGTGATCGTTGTTACGATGGCCCTTGTGCTAGTTATATTGTTAAGTTTATGCATGATACTGAAAGTTACTATGAGAGAGGGAAACGTGTTCTTATGTATTTGAATAATATCAAGTTTCCTCGTTTTATGCTGAAAGTTTTTACGTTGCACTTGTTTTGCCTTCCTATGCTAGTAGCTTCTGGTTTCAACTTGTTTGTTTACAAAATTCCCTTGCATAGGAAGTGGGTTAGAATTAAATATGTGTATTTTTTCTTCTCAATTCTCTCTTTCACTTCAATTCATATTCTTATGTGAGCATCATCAAAATTATCATGCCCATCTTAATGGCTATAAAGAAAGAGCTTTTTGGGAGACAACCCGATTTATTTGTGTTTTCAGTTTGTTTTTGTTTTTCTTTGAGTCTTGGAAGTTATTACTTCGGTAATAACCTCTCCTTATCCTTTTTGTTTGGTTTTTGTGTCAAGATCAACCTCTAATGAGAGAGAAGTAAGATTTGGGGAAGTTGATGTCCCGAAACAGATTTTTGTGCTTGACCGTAAAAATTCGCGAGAGATCTCTATATGTCGGATTGAGCTGTAATTGTTTGTGCTTCTGACCCAGGTTGTTATTTAACTTTCGTTAGTTTTGGACTTTTCGATTTGAGCAACAGAAGATTTTCGAAATAATTGATCTTTACCTGCTGGTCTGTTTTGAAAGATTTTGCCACTCTTGCATTTGCTTCTTTAATCGATTTCCTTTTTTAATTCTTTTTGGGTTTTCGGAAGGAGTTGCTACAGTAGCTTATGTTTTGATGGTTTTTAGTTGAAATTTGAGCTCAAAAGGTTTTATCACTTCACTTATAACTAATGTTGCTAATGAGAATTGTGTGAAGTTTTGCATGAAAGAAATTTTCAGGTAGGTGGAAAAATGGTGTAATGAGAAAGTGAAAGGGTTCATGACTCAAGCAATAAGTGTATGAGGATGAAGATATTGATGTTATTCAAGTGGTGACTCCGGAAGAATCACTAGATACCAAATTCAGAGACCTGCAGAGTCCGTTTCCAAATAGGTAACAGTTCTGGTAAGAAAAGTTCCACGAAAATACTATCCAACTATATTTTTGCAGTTTTTAGACAATAAGGAACGCTATAAAGCGAAAGAGGGACGGAAACGGAGCCAGGGTGGCTCACACCACCCTATGGTTCGGGCCCACCCCTGGCCGCGCCACTAGGTGGTGTGGCCACTCCGGACTCCGCCTCCGACTCGTTTTCTCCCAGTACCTTACTTTTGTTGTGAAACTGCATAATATATAATCCCCCGGATCTCCTGAGGTTCGTATATCGTGTTTTCGTCGTGTTTTCATTTCGATCTGTTTCTGCCAGGGACTATTCTTGAAAGCTTATGAGCACAATGGTGTCCGCCAAGGATAAGGGAAAGGAGCCTATGGAGGAAGATCTCCAAGACCCCAAGCAGGGGCTGGTACCTTTAGTCACTTGCCCTGCATCAATGGAAGCCCTACGAGTCACTAAGGAGTTCTGCGATAAGTACCGAGACTTGAGGAGGAAGGTGGACATGCTTCAATGGGAGAATAATAGGCTTCGCAAGATGCTGGAAGATTTCCTCACGTCAACTAAGAAAATATTACCACCACCACCAAAGGAGTAATTCGTCATCAGGTTTGGCATCCCCTTGGTTTGTTCCAAGCTTGGGGGAGTGCCGCGATATCACATCACTATCTTCTATCTTTTTACCTTTTTAGTAGAGTCATATCATGAATAGAGAAGTTATCATTTATGATGGTTTGCATTATGGAAGTGTCCCCTCTCTCGTTAGTGTATCCCTCGGTGTGAGTTGCCGTTATGGATTATTAATGAGAAGTTCTATCATTTACTCTTTTGCATAGCTTATATTAGTTTTCAATTCATGGTTATATGATTGATCTTGTTGTTAGTATTGGTGTCACTTTGGGATCATTGAGTTAATTTAGTTGGTTTTGGCAAACCTCGCTCGGTCAGTGGCAACACTATTTTTGAGAGTTGAATAAAAAGATAAAAGTACTCTAAAGAAAAATATTTTCATCATCTTTCTTTCTTGATTTGCTCATAAGTTTAGTATTCTCTAGTTAAGATCTTTTGTGCTTCCAATGAAGATTGCATGTTTATCTTTATCCCTTGTATGTTTGTTTGTTTCCTTCAACTCTTAAACTTGCTACCCAGCCTTGCTAGCCAAAAACCTGTACTGAGAGGGGATTCTTCTCGTGCATCCACCTCCTTAAAACCAAAACCTATGCCATTTGAGTCCACCATACCTACCTATTAGCATTATTGCTATTCCAAGTAAATTCTTGTTTTTATCTACCTCCCAAATTAAACTTGTTATGTGAAAATTAGTGATTAAAGCTCTCACGAACTTGATGGCACACTTTACTTTCTTGCACTTAATAAACTTGAACCATTGTGCCCATCTATGTTGCATATATGCTTGCGCTTTGTAAGTTGTGAATTAGCAGAACCATGCTGTCATGGGGAACGCTTTCAACATTGCACTGGTACTTTGTACCTAGTTGATATCATGTTCTTTTGTCTATGGATGTTGTTGGTGTGAAATGAAAGGGGAGCTTGTAAGTCCATGGAGTTATGCATATGTGTTAGAGAAACGCCTGGGCCACTGGTTTAATCCATGCTGACATGGTGGAAACCTGCATCGTAACCATAACGAGCATCTATGAAGCATTCTTCTTATAAAAAAAGAGTCTGATATTGAGAAAAAAGAGAAAAAGAAAAAAAGAGATTATGAAAAGAGGAAAGAGAGAAAAAAGCACCATATTCCCATGGTAAATAAGAAGATTGCTGAGATGTTTGTTGTCTGCTTGCCTTGTCATTTTGATATGGGGATTCTTCTGTATCATCGGGCAAGGGGTACCCCGTTGGCAGTTCTCGATGATACAAATGTGCTTACTATGACAAGAACTTACCGGTGACTAAACTTGAGTAGCATGAGGAGCGGCCCTCGTATTCAAGGGACATGAGATTATCAATTTACAACTTGTCAAGCATATCCTCGTATTTGATCACTTTAACCTTAATCACCTAAAGATGCCTACGATAGGGGCAATGAGAGCTGAAAACTAATAAGTACCATAATTTTTGGGAGCTCTTTATGAAACTTGAAATCCCTGCTTCCCTCTGCGAAGGGCCTTTCTCTTACTTTTTAGTTGAGTCAGTAAACCTATTCCCCTCTACCTCAGCAAGTATTTTGAGTTGTTGTGTTTCATTCATTCATATGATGATTTATGCAATTATGTTCCTTGTTTTGCACATTGCTCTTATCTTGGTGATTACTACTTTCAAATCTTTCATTGAAAACCGGTTATTTGTGAACGCTAGCAAATTATCAACTCTTCTTCGACCAAGAGCTAAGTTTTCCATTACCAATTATGATTCACTTTATGTATCTTTATTGTGTTTCCTTTAGTTATTGCAAGTTAAGTTATATAATAGTGAGTTGTCTTCTATTATGATCTATGTATTGATGAATGTGATGCTTCTTGTCCGTATTCTTTTATCGACTCTTCACTCCATAAACGTGAGGTCATGTTTATTGAGCTCAGTTTCGCTTGGGGACAAGCGAAGTCTAAGCTTGGGGGGAGTTGATACGTCCATTTTGCATCACTATTCTATATCATAATTTACTGTTATTCATATATTTCATATTAAGAGATGATACTTATGTTATTACATCTGGTTTTGCATGGTTGATGACTTTTGGAGTATGGACCGCTGCAGTCAGGATTCTGATGGAAAAGGTACTGTTTGGAGGCAAAATTCGCAAAGATCAGGAAATCCGGGAAAATATACGGAAAATCCTATTTTTCCAGAAGACGAAGGAAGCCAGAAGGAGGAGTGGAGATGGGCCATAGGGAGCCCACACCACCCCCTAGCGCGGGCCACCCTAGGCCACGCCACCAAGTAGTGTGGCTGCCCTAGCCCACCTCCAGCTCTCCCCTCTAGCGTATATAATCCTCCCAAAACCCTAATACTCGGGGAGCGACCACAGAAAGATTCTGCCACCTCTGCGGGGCAGAAAAAACCGAGAGAGAAAGATCTCTTCGGCAGACAGAATTCTGCCGGGGGAATTCCTTCCCGGAGAGGGGAGATCGTCGCCATCAACACCACCATCAAGCTGGACTTCATCGGGATCATCATCATCATCACCACCATCATCACCACCAGCATCATCATCACCATAAAGTTGTGGTTAGGTTTCTACCTTAATTACTTTCTTGTACTTACGGATGTTTGCAAGGGGTATAATCACAAGTATGTATTAGTCCTAGGAAGGTCGGTACATTAGCACAGGTTCACCCACACAACACTTAGCAAACTAAAGAAGATTAATCAACTATATGAAGCGAAAGCACTTGACAGTCTTCCCATGTGTCCTCGAGAACGTTTGGTCATCTTAAGTAATACAACCGGCTTGTCCTTTGCTGCATAAAGGATTGGGCCACTTGCTGCATTTATTCCTACTATCTTTTATTTACTCGTACTTTATTTACTTGCTTTATCAAAAACCCCTAAAAATCCGTTTGCTAAGTATTTGCAGAGAATTCCTGATCCATACCACTAGCCAGCACTTTCTACTCCTCGTTGGGTTCGACACTCTTACTTATCGAAAATACTGCGATACACCCCCTATACTTGTGGGTCATCATGGGTCTTTCTTTGACTCGCCGCATATCAGTTAGGTAGTATGAACCATTGTGAAATACTCTACTAACTAAAAATGGACCTTCCCATATTGGGGAAAGTTTGTGCTTTCTTTGCTGCACAAGCCGGAGAACCAAATCGCCCTTATTGAAAGACCGGTTTCTGACTCTCTGGCTATGATACTTGCGTAACTTCTGCTGATAGGTTGTTGATCTCATTTCAGCAACAACGCGAACTTCTCGACTAAGTCGAGATCATTTTGTCGATAAATGCATCCTCCTCAATATACACGGACACTCTAGGAGAAGTGTGAATCAAATCACTAGGAAAACTGCTTCTGTGCCATAGACCAAGAAGAAAGGTGTGTATCCAGTTGACCTGTTTGGAGTTGTTCGCAAACTCCATATTACAGAAAGTAATTCCTCCGCCCAAGCCCCCGCAGCACGTCGTAGTGGTGCTTCGAGTCTCGGTTTCAGGCCCTGTAAGATTAAACCATTTTCTCTTTCGACTTGTCCATTAGCTTGTGGATGTGCGACTGATGCAATGTCAAGCTGGATATTTTGTTCATTGTAGAATTCGGCAAGCTCTCCCATAGAAAAGTTACTCCCATTGTTCGTGATAATGCTATTCGGATAACCGCATCAGATTATAACATCCTCAGCAAATCTTCTGGTTGTTGCTCCATCACAACTGGTGACGGGTTTAGCCTCAATCCATTTGGTAAATTTATCCACCATCACTAAGAGGTGTGTAAATCCACTTGGATCCCGTTTAAATGGTCCTACCATGTCAAGCCCCTAGACCACGAAAGGCCATGTTATAGGTATTGTTCGCAGCTGATCAGCCGGAACGTTAGCTTGCTTGGCGTACTTTTGGTAGCCCTTGCACGTCTTGACCAGCCGTTCAGCATCTTCCTTGGCTGTAAGACAGAAAAATCCGTGTCGGAAAGCTTTTGCCACTAAAGATTTGGCTACATCATGGTGACCACACTTGCCTTCGTGGATCTCTCGTAAGATTTGCACTCCTTCTTCTAGAGATACACAGTGCTGAAGGACCCTAGATGCACTCTGCTTATAGAGCTGACCACTAATTATAGTATAGGATTTTGCTCGTCGGACGATCTGTCGGCTCAGAACTTCGTCTTCGGGTAATTTTCTGTCTATCAAAAAATTAAGATAGGGTTGAGTCCGGCTGGGAATCATAGCCACAACTGCTACTAAAGGTGAGTCAGATTTGGTCAGATAATCCTCGTCCACTCCTTTTATAGAGGTAACCTTGAGGTGCTCTAAAAAAGCGCCGTCCGGGACCTTTTTCTGGGCAGAGCCTATTCAAGATAGTGCATCTGCTTCCTCATTCTCTGTTCGAGGGATGTGTTGAACTTCAAACCCTTCAAACGATTTAGATAGTTCATCCACGATAGCCCTATACGCTGCCATGTGCTTATTTGCCTTACAGATATCCGACACTTGTTGTGCAACAAGATCCAAATCTCCATAACACATTAGTCGTCGGATGCCGATGTCTTTGGCAATCTGGATTCCATGCAGTAGTGCTTCATATTCAGCAATGTTGTTTGTCGCCATGAAGTGTATCTGCCATACATAGAAAAGTTTATCACCTTGGGGTGACTTGAGCACCAAGCCAGCCCCCGAGCCCCCGAGTGCTTTAGACCCATCAAAATGCAGGGTCCAGTATTCTGACTCTGGTAGGGTCATACTCTCCGTTGTCTCTGTCCAAACAGCGACAAAGTCAACGAGGATTTGGGATTTGATTGATGTACGAGGTTTGTACTCAATATCGAAAGCTGGAAGCTCTATGCCCCATTTGGCGACGCGTCCCGTGGTGTCACTATTGTTCATTACATCTCTCATGGGAGCTGTGCTCACCATGGTAATTGGATGTTCCTAAAAATAATGTCGTAACTTACGAGATGCTAAGAACACACGTAAGCCAGCTTTTGATAGTGCGGATACCGCTGCTTTGATTCTGTTAAGACCTCGCTGAGATAGTAAGTCGGACGCTGCACCAAGTGTTCCTGATTTTCCTCTGGTCTCTCCACCACCATGATGATACTAACGACCTTTTTTGTCATAGCAAGATAGAGCAACATCGGTTCCTGTGTTCCGGTGCTGCAAGGATGAGAGTAGATGAGAGTACTACTTTCAGGTCCTGCAGTGCAGCTTCAGCTTCGTCAGTCCACACAAAATTCTTGGTCTTTTCAGGAGTTTGTATACTGGTGCGGCTCTTTCACCGAGCCGGCTTACAAACCGACTGATTGCGGCAATGCAACTAGTTAGTCTTTGTACGTCCTTCAGGCGAGTTGGCCTAGAAATATTGAGTATATCCTTGATTTTGTCTCGGTTCACCTCTATGCCTCTTTGAGACACGATAAAACCTAACAATTTTCCGGCTGGGATTCCAAAGAAACATTTCTTCGGATTAAGCATTATGTTGTATTTTCGTAGATTGGCGAACGTTTCCTCCAAGTCGGAAATCAGGGTTTCCTTCTTCTTGGACATCACCGCAATATCATCCACATATGCATGTACATTGCGTCCGATTTGATCGTGGAGGCAACGTTGCATTGTGCATTGGTACGTAGCTCCTGCGTTCTTCAGCCCAAAGGGCATCGTAACAAAACAGAAGGTTCCTAAGGGGGTTATGAATGAAGTTTTGACTTTGTCAGATTCCTTCATCCGGATTTGGTGATAACCGGAATATGCATCGAGAAAACATAGGAGTTCCGAGCCTGCCATATAATCGATAACTTGATCAATCCTAGGCAAGGTGAACGGATCTTTGGGACAAGCCTTGTTCAAGGCAGTATAATCAACACACATCCTTAAATCAGTGGTGTCCTTTTTAGGAACCATTACAGGATTGGCCGACCACTCAATGTGGATGACCTCTTCTATGAATCCGGCTAACTCGAGCCGTGCTAGTTCCTTAGCTATTGCCTTACGCTTTTCATCGCCAAAACGTCATAGGGACTTTTTGATGGTTTTAGCATTCGGGTGTATATTTAGAGAGTGCTCGGCAAGTTCCCTAGGTACTTCGGTCATGTCAGATGGCTGCCATGCGAAGATATCTTTATTTGCTTGGAGGAACTTGACGAGCACGCTTTCCTATGCGCTATCATCCTTCAATGGCGTCTTCTTCGTCTCTTCTGATGCCTTGAACTCCGGATTCGGCTTTGTCACCTCCTTCTTAGTTGCGGGCATCTCGGACGGATCTATGCTCTTCTTGATCTCCTGGTACTCCTGGGCGTGCAGCACGGCTTCAGCAAAGGCAGCATTTCCATCCTGGCACTCTCGCGCTTTCTTTGGGTCTCCCCTGATGGTGATCACGCTGTTGGGACCTAGAATTTTCATCATATTGTAAATGTAACACGGATGAGCCATAAAAGCCCAGTAAGCTGGACGTCCGAATATAGCGTGGTACGCGCTCTTGAACGGGACCACTTCAAAGGAAAGTGCTTCCGTCCGATAGTTCCTTGGAGTTCCAAAGGTAACATCCAAAGTGATTTCTCCCAGGGAATTTGCTTGTGTTCCTGGGACAACTCCATGAAAGATCACAGAGCTGTAGTTCAGTTGGGTCTCCGAGATCTTCATCCGTCGTAGCGGTTCGACATACAGAATGTTGATGCTGCTGCCGCCATCCATAGAGTCTTGGAGAAACCATAGCCGTCAATAAGTGGATTGACGACTAAGGCGTATTTTCCTCGCCTGTGCAACTTAGGCTGATGATCAGCATGGTCAAAGGTGATTGCCACTTCTGACCAGTCCAAAAATTGAGGAACAGCCGGAACTGTTGCGTTGAGATCATGTAGAACTGCTTTCTTAACCTTTGCTGGTTGAGGTCCGAGGAAGGTGACGTAAGTGTCTTTCTTTGTCGGGAAGTTCTTTTTCCCTTCTGGCTTGGGATTTTAAGCATCAGCTTCCTCCATGTCGGAATCATCCTTGGTCTCTTTATCTTTTTCGGGATTCTTCTTTCCCTTCTTCCGCTTAGCCCTATAGCCAGCGGTATCATCTTTCTTGATGTCATCATTGAAACGACACTCTGTGTTTGTGTGGGACGAGCCCCCATTGGCGTCTAAGTGATGCACACATGGGTTATTGGTGATGTCGGCCCAGGAGTAGATTTTGCCGGGTTGCTGGTCTCCTCTACCCTGGACTCTTGATGTCCCACAATCACGTCCACAGCCACCGCCGCGTCCTCCTCATCCTCCAGACCAAAAGTAGCAGTGACCACTACCGTTTCCGCGTTGGGCTTTTCTTCCGAGGTGTTCTTGCGCTTCTGAGCTTGCTGCTTTGGTTGTTTTGCCGACTATGGCACAGCTAGGGCGTTCAGTAATCCCTCTGCATCGTCGTCAGCATCTGCATACTTGCTCGCTGTTTCTATCATCTCTCTCAAATCAGTGACCTTGTCACACTTCAAGCGATGACGTAGTAAACCAATTGGGAGTCCTACAATGAAAGCTTCAATTGCAGTTTGGTCATTTACTCCTTCACAGGAGTTTTTGGTGTCGATCCATCATCCGAGATAATCCTGGCAAGTTTCTCCGGCTTTCTGGGTGCAACGCTGTAGGTCTCCTACCGTACAGGGCCTCCGGTATGTGCCTTCGAAATTCCGAAAGAACGCACTTTGCATGTCATACCAGTTGTGGATGGTGTTCTCCGGAAGTTCATTGAGCCATGATCGTGCCGTTTTTCGCAACATGAGTGGGAGATATCGGGTTGCGACCAGGCTGTTTCCGCCTTTGGCGATACAACAAGCCTGGAAAAAATCCTGGAGCCAAGTGTTTGGCTGAGCTATACCATTGTAGGCTTGAATATGTCTTGAGATAGCAAATCCTTCCAGGAATTTTATGGCTCTTATGCATGGTCCAAAGCACTTTGGGCCCACGTATATATCATCGTTTTCGTAGTGCCACGCCTCTATGTTGGAATTGATCCCGTGCCTTGCGTCACTTGGGGATAGAGATCGTCCCGAATGACGGCTATGGCTGCGGTGCCTTGGAGCCGGACTTTGGCTTCTACCACCACCTCCTCCACCACGACGCCCTCCTTGGCATCCTTGGGAACCGTTGTGATGGCTACTTGGTGGAGAGGGTGGAGCAGCTGGATTGTTTCCGGCTGTTCGCCGGCCTCCGTCCGGAGCGTCATTATTCCGGTTCCGAGGAGGATCTTCATTACGACGAGCCCCCTGCTAGCTTGAATCGACACGATGTCCGTCATTCCTTCATCCATCGTCCGGACGGCTTGCATTTATAGGAGGTGCCATTATCTGTCGGTCCTCCTCCCGACGTTTCTCTTTATCTTCTTCCCTACGATCATTCGGCTCTCGCCGGGGAGGATTCTTCGGATTCAGTGCAGCAATCGCCTCTTGCTCCGCAACTGGGGCAACGTTGCACTAGTCACCTGCAACTTTGTGGTGCTGTACTGAAGATCCGGTTCTTGAGTAGTTGTCTTCCTAACGGTCGGAACGATGATGCTGTTCCGGAACATGTTGGGGTCTTACATCATTCTAGGCCGGATCCGTGCGACATTGGTCAGAATGGGAGACCAGTTTTTGGCTTTCGGACAGGGCAACCTTTTGCTGCTCCGGAACCTTATTGAGTAGTTTGATGCCCAATCGGATCTGCTCTGGCCTGGATTAGCAGATAGGATTTCTCGAGCCGCAATGGTGTTTTGCACTGGTGTTGGATACACCCAATCCCCGTTGCTGTAGCGTCGAGGCATCCCATGGTCTCCTCCAAAGAGGACTTTGTGAATCTGCAGGAATTGGTCATCATGAGTATGACGTTTCCTGGTCTTCTGATGTTGCCTAGAGTTGTACTTCTTCGTAGTTGCCATGCGTTTCTTTTCTTCCTCAAGGTTTTTGTCTTCATAGAGGAGTACTTGGCAACGCGCTTCTAGGGCCTGGGCCCTTTTGTCCAGCTCTTCAGAAGTAAGTTCTGCAGCTGTAGGAATAGGTGTGGTTAATGCAACATCGATGAGTTTACGTGCACCTTCAGTGATCACATGTCCATCCACCGATTCTTCTTTGGGCTCATCTGGGATAAGTGCTCCATCCGAGTCTTCCTCATATTCCTCGGCAATCACCTCCTCTGTCGGGAGGTCTTTTGTAGGGGTCTTGTTCTTCTTGTTCTTCTTCTTTGCCTTCTTGGCAGCTCCGGTAGCAAAGACGGCTTTGGGTCCGTTTCTCGGATTCAAGCTCTCATCGGTACTTTCGGACATCTGGACCTCAGGATTACCTCTGATATCCATGTCATCCTGTGCTTTGGGAGAGTTTTCCCTGGATCCTTCATCCATGGCTTCTCCTTCCTCTGCAGCTTTGGAATTATACTCCTCTTCATACTCTGCGGAGAACTTTTGGAAATCTGCCGATGTCATCGAGTCATCCGAGGATGCGGGTAAGTCGGTGTTTGTTCCGATCGCCTCCAGCACTGAGTCGGTGTTCTCTCCAGCATCGGTAGAGCCGGATCCGGATCCAACATATCCGACGAAGTGTGACGTGTGGGTCCTGAGGTACTTGCGCGGCTTTCCTCGTGGGCTTCCTCGAAGATCCTAATGGTTTAGAGAACTTCATCCATGCTAGCGTCTTGCAGTATCATGCGCCTCAACGTGTGCCTCAGGAATGGCTGATCTGTTCCGGCGTTGGCAGAGCCGGAACCAATGTTGTTGCTATGATCCACCTGGATTTCGACCTCGGCAGATGGATCGATCTGGGATTCGGCCTCGCTACGGAGATCCACTCCAGATTCGACTTGAACCGTCAGGTCTGCTTTAGGCTCAGATTTCTCCACTACCTCCGCAACTGGTGCAGGTTGGGTGGGATTAGGGTTTTCTGAGATCCAGAACTCTGCCGCCTCCGCGGACAAAGGGGACCTAGAAATTTCTTCTGCCTCTATCATCACCGCTAGGGTGGGTGGGGCAGGTTCAGCGAATTCGATGTACACATCGATGTCGCCAAATGACATGATGGTGTAGGCAGTCACGACCTCCCTAGCCAGAATCCAGGTCTCGTCGAGAACGATGAGAGGGACGTCACTAGCGTAGAGGATGCGACCGACGGCGATAGTCTCGCCGATTCCGATTCTTGAAGATTCCGCTCGGAACGCAGATCTAAAGCTCACTTGCCCCATGGTGGGTGCCAACTGTCGTCGGATTGATGACAAGTACGCCATGAGGGAGTCCTCGAGGCGTGTGGAAGAGAGGGGTGTGAGATGTACGGTGTTCCGGGACGGTGAGCACACAAGTTTAACCAGGTTTGAAACCGCCGGCTTTGGACAGATCCTACTCCTGCTAGCAATCCAGTAATACGGCAGAGACGGAATATGGGTTACAAGGGTTTCGCCTATACGAGTTGAGATTGTAGACTATTGTTTGGTGGTAGTTGCCCTAAAGGCTCTCCCTAGGACGGCTTATATAGATATCCGGCCTAAGGTTTACAGGAGAGATCTATCCGCCTACGACTAAGAGTCAGTTACAAAGTACATCTTGAACTACAAGTAACACTATGGGCCTATGTTGGTAAGTCTTCTGGGCCTTCCCGTAGCCAGACTGGACTCCGTCTCTTCTCCCTGACTGGGTCGCCCGTGAAGCGAAGCTCTAACCCGAAGTGGGCCACCCTGGTCAGTGAGGAACTATGAGGATACCCGGAAAGTATATCCCCAACAGGGTCTCATACGCTGGCACTGAGTTGTATCTCATGGAGCAATTCTATGACTATAAGATGGTTGATGAGCGCTCCGTCGTTGAGCAAGCTCATGAGATATAATCACTTGCCAAAGAACTTGAGCAGTTCAAGTGTACCTTACCGGACAAGTTTGTGGCCGGAGGCATTATTGCCAAGCTTCCACCCATGTGGAGGAACTTTGCTACTTCTCTGAAACATAAGAGACAAGAGTTTCCCGTTACGGATATCATTGGGTATCTTCATGTGGAAGAGAAGGCGAGAGCAAAGGACACACGTGCTCGATGATTTGAGGGATCTTCTAGTGCCAATTTGGTACAGAAGAAAAACTTCCAATCCCACAAGTTCAAGAATAAGAACAAACCTGATGGCAAAGGGAAGTTTGATGGCAAGAACAAGGCCACTCACTCAACCAACTTTAAGAGGAAAAATGATAAGAAGAAAGGATATTGCCACGTGTGTGGTGATCCTGATCATTGGGCTCCTAGCTGCCCTAATCGCTTTGATAAGCAGCAACATGGGAACCGCGACAAGACCGCTAATGTTGTTATTAGCAATACCAAGATGAAGGATGCTGGGTATGGTATTTTACCTACTATCCTTTCGGTATGTCATTCTCCTGAATGGTGGATTGACACGGGTGCTAATACACATGTATGTTCTGATATTTCCATGTTTTCTTCTTATTAGGTCGCAAGGACTTCCTCCTGTGCTGATGGGAAACGGCTCACGTGCTTATGTTCATGGTGTTGGTACGATAAATATGAAGCTTACTTTGGGGAAGACCGTACAGCTGAAGAATGTGCAGCACGTTCCCTCCATCAATAAGAATCTCGTCAGCGGATCGCTTCTATGTCGAGATGGTTTTAAGTTAGTCTTTGCATCCAATAAAGTTGTAATCTCTAACTATGTACAATTTGTTGGAAAGGGATATGAGTGTGGAGGTCTGTTCCGCTTATCATTGTCAGACTCATGTACTAAAGGTATTAATCATGTTTGCAATGATAATGAGTCCAATATTTGGCATTCACGACTTTAGCATATTAACTCTGCTTGCATGATGCGGCTAGCCAATGTGAGTTTAATTCTGAAATTTACCACTATCAAAGGTTCTAAGTGCCAAGTTTATGTGCAAGCAAAGAAACCCCGCAAGTCTTATACGGTTGCGGAACCGAGAAACTTAGCACCACTAGAACTTATACATTCAAATCTTTGTGAGATGAATGGTGTGTTGACAAGAGGTGGAAAAAGATACTTTATGACGTTGATTGATGACTCCACTAGATACTTCTACGTTTATCTTCAGAAATCTAAAGATGAAGCTTTGAATTACTTCAAAAACTATAAAGTTGAAGCAGAAAACCAACTTGATCTTAAAATCAAGCGACTAAGGTTGGATCGTGTGGTGGAGAGTACTTTTCAAATGAATTTGACTTATTTTGTACGAAACATGGTATTATACATGAGAGGACACCTCCCTATTCACCTTAGTCAAATGGGGTGGCCGAAAGAAAGAACCGCACTCTAACTGATTTGGTTAACACCATGTTAGATACATCGGGTCTTTCCAAGGAATGGTGGGGGGAGGCGCTAATGACTGTTTGTCATGTCCTAAACCGTGTTCCTGTAAAGGATAAAACCATGACTCCATTTGAGGAATGGGAGAAGAAAAGGCTTAAACTCTCTTAATTACGAACTTGGGGATGTTTGGCGGAAGTCAATATTCCAATACCCAAGAAGCGAAAGCTTGGACCAAAAACCGTGGATTGTGTTTTTCTGGGATATGCTTTTCATAACATGGGCTATAGAATTTTGATAGTAAAATCTCAGGTATCTGACATGCATGTTGGTGCGATTATGGAGTCGAATGATGCGACTTTCTTTGAGGACATCTTTCCCATGAAAGGTATGTCTAGCTCATCAAATCAGGAGATGACTAGTTCATCTAGTCAGGAATTTGTTATGAATCCTGAACCCACTACGCCGATAGAACACTATGATGATCATGTGGAGGATGACAATGAAGTTCTTAAAAGGAGCAAGAGACAAAGGACTGCAAAGTCATTTGGTGATGATTTCATTGTGTACCTTGTGGATGATACTCCCACTTCTATTTCAGAAGCTTATGCATCTCAAGATGCTGACTACTGGAAAGAAGCTGTCCATAGCGAGATGGATTCCAACTTATCTAATGGAACTTGGGAAGTCACTGATTGTCCTTATGGGTGAAATCTGTAGGATGTAAGTGTGTGTTCAAGAAAAACCTTAGACCTGATGGTACTATTGAAAAGTACAAGGCACGTCTTGTGGCCAAGGGTTATACCCATAAAGAAGGTAAAGACTTCTTCGAACATACTCACATGTAGCTAGATTGACCACTATTCGAGTACTACTATCCTTGGCTGCCTCACATGGTCTTCTCGTTCATGAAATGGACGTTAAGACAGCTTTTCTAAATGGAGGGCTAGATGAGGAAATTTATATGGAGCAGCCTAATGGATTTGTAGTAGATGGTTAAGAAGGAAAGGTGTGTAAGTTAGTGAAGTCTTTATATGGTCTTAAGCATGCTCATAAGCAGTGGCACGAAAAGTTTGAAAGAACTTCAAGTGTTGAAGGCTTTGTTGTAAACGAAACTGATAAGTGTGTGTACTATCGCCATGGTGGGGGCGAGGGAGTTATATGTGTCTCTATGTCGATGACATATTGATATTCGGGACCAACCTCACTATTATTGAAGAGGTCAAAGAGTTCCTATCTCGCTGCTTTTAGATGAAGGACTTGGGAGTGGCTGATGTAATCTTAAACATCAAGCTACTAAAGGATGGCAATGGTGGGATTACATTGCTTTAGTCCCACTATGTGGAAAAAATATTGAGTCACTTTTGGTATCGCAAATGCAAGTCTTCTCCAACACCTTAGGATCCGAGTATGCTACTTCGAAAGAATCGAAGAAATGCTAAAGATCAATTGAGATATTCTCAAATTATTGGCTCGCTCATGTATTTAGCCAGCGCTACGAGGCCTGGCATCTCCTTTGATGTAAGCAAACTGAGTCGATTTGTGTCAAATCCTAGAGATGGTCATTGGCATGCTCTTGAGAGGCACTGCAAGTTATGGTATTCACTATACTGGGTATCCTCGAGTACTTGAGGGTTATAGTGATTCAAACTAGATATCTGATGCTGATGAGATTAAGGCCACACGTGGTTATTTGTTTACACTTGGTGGTGGCGCTATTTCCTAGAAGTCTTGCAAGCAGACCATCTTAACGAGGTCGAGTATGGAAGCATAACTCACAGCATTAGACATAGCCACTATTGAAGCAGAGTGGCTTCGTGAGCGTTTGATGGACTTACCCCTTGTTCAAAAACCAATACCCGCCATCCAGATGAACTGTGATAATCAAACTTTGATCATCAAAGTAAACAGTTCTAAGGATAATATGAAGTCATCAAGGCATGTGAAGAGGAGATTGAAATCTGTCAGGAAACTGAGAAACTCTGGAGTTATTGTGTTGGATTATATTCAAACATATAAGAGAACTTGGCACATCCCTTCACAAAGGGATTATCACGTATGTGATAGATAATGCATCGATGGAGATGGGTTTGAGACCCACACATTTAGTTGTTCACAGTGGAAACTCACTCTATATGATCGGAGATCCCGTGAATTAGAGATAGGAGACAAGCTGTTGATCAGCTGAGAGGAGAGTATGCCCATATTATATTTACATCTCCATAAAGATGCAATACTCTCTTATTCTGCATGATAGGTTGATATTTATCTTAATGTGTTCTAAGTGGCTTTTCTAAGCAGAGATATTGTCCTGCAGAACATCTATTGAGGAACATACCTATATGAGTCTGACTGTCAAACGTCGCTGTCCGTGAGAGTTGGGTGCTCTCTAATAAACTCATAAAAGGCCCTGGAGTATGACGCATAAGCTCCAAACCGCGGGGAACCCCTGCGGCAACCCTGTACCGATCTAGATTTTGTGCGAAATTAGTGTGCAGAAAACTTGAAGTTCAAGGCATAGTCCAATATTCAAGTTGCTAGCTAGTGTAGCATGAAGTTTAACGTGGAAGTTCAACTTAACAGTTTTTACTACACACCGGTATATAAAACAATATCCTAGAATGGAAGTGAGGTGATGTGCCAATGAGACTTTGTGGGGGATTGTTAGAATTTGGTGAGTTTTGGGCTGTTGGCCCATTAGACAAATTCTGAAATTCTGTTTGGCCCATTTGTGCATAGCAGCATATGGCTGTGCTAGTGGTGTTAAAGTTTAGTCTCACATTGCTAGTTGAGTGAGAGTTACACCTCCTTATATACTAGGCTGTTTCACCACTCACTAAGGTGTGAGAAGAAGAGCAGCTCTCGCGCACTCCTCCTCCGACGTTGTCCGCCACGCATCACCATGCCTCGCCTCGTCACGACGCGCGCGCGCCGTGGGTTGCGGGAATCTCGCCGAGCTGAGCTTAATTTTTGTTAGTCGGGAAAATCAATCGTGGATTAATTATGAGTCATTAACGGATGTGTTAATTAGTCAGCCGTTTCCAGTCTTTATGGGACGTGGGTTGTTACCGACTCGGACGTGACCTCAGTCCCACGATCTCCTAGACCTGCGCTATGTAAGCGTTTGCGCTAAACCTAATCGACACCGCTTACAACACGTGTCTCCTTCCAGTCTATTGCGCTACCACCTTCGTCTTCCCCATCCCGGCTTGCGGCGTGCACCGCAGATCGGGACAGTAGGCCTTCGGAATCCCGCCTTCTTGTGAACCTGTATTGCTGACGGGCGATTAGGTTTTTAGGGAGCGCTTCCGCGCAACTACTGATGCCATCATGGATAACTCCTTCCTCGACGAGGACTTCTTCCCGGACATCAGCAGCCTCTACATTGACGACATGGCCGACGACGCTGCCGCCATCACTACGGATACTGCTGCTGCCAACGTTGCAGCTGCTACTGCCGCCGCTATACCGTATGTAATCCTGAACTTTCTCTTTCAGATTATGCTAGAGTTATTTATTCTAGCGATTAGTGTAGATGTGATAGGTTTATCTTATTTAGATATGATATGTTCATGTACTCTGTTAATCTGCATGATTAGTTTTGGTGTTATTTTGTATGATTATGCTTTATCAATTTATTATTTGGATTAAATCATATGGATTATTGCTTATATTTTTAACAAAATATACCTTACAGTGGTAATTTAGTTTGTGTGTTTTACTAGATTTCATTTTGCAGTGCAAGATCTATCTGTAATATTGTCATTTTAATCAAATAGAAATTATATTTGTTATAAAAAATGCTCAGGTGCGGAAAAACTGGGGACGACTTGGATGTAGTGCTCTGTTCTAGACTTGTTATAAAAAAACACTCAGGTCCAGAAAAATTAGGCCAACGTATTGGTTCGGAGATTTTTGTGTCCAAAACGGGATCAGCCGTTGGAGTTGGCCTAACTAAATCTAATTAAATACTCCCTCTATTTCAAAATATAAGATGCTTCCAAAATGTTTTAGCTTTGTGAAAGAAGTTTATCTATCTTATATTCTGAAACGGAGGGAGCAGAAACGATCACTTGTAGAAAAAGGGTCTTTGGTCCAGCATCCAAATGCTATTAGTCCCGGTTCGGTTCCGCAATCCGGACCAATTCCAGACAACGGTCCCGGTTCATGCCGCCTGGGCATTGGTCCTGGTTCATCTCTAAGCAACAGTCCCGGTTCGTGGCATGAATCGGGACCAATGCCCCCGCGACGCACACGTGGCGCTCTGCGGAGCATTAGTTCCGGTTCATGTCACGAACCGGGACCAAAAACCCCCGACAGTCACTCGACGGTCACGTTCCCAATCCGGGTCAGAGATCTAAATCGAGGCAGAAATTGATCTAAATCACAAATGGTTTCACAAATTAATCGAGATAGAAATCTAAATCAAGGCATTTCATTAATTTAACCACAAATTCTTCCTAAACAAAGGTGCGATTTCACATCCTACATTAATTCAACCACTAGTCAACAATTTCACTTCCGCTGCCGCTATCCTCTGAGCCACCGGCTTCCTCGTCATCGTCGGACGGAACCTCCACGATTTCCGCATTATTTGCGAGACAGAGCACCTCTTCACGGTGAGCGGCGGCGATGACGGTGTACTTGGTCCGTCCAGGGACGGACCAGAACCTCTCCCGCCCTTCTCGGTTGCGGAGATCCCGGTGCACCACGCGCCCGTAAATGATGCGGTTGCCAATCATGGCCTTCCGCTCCTTGAACAGCGTCGGCCAGTACGGGCTGGTCGCTGTGTACCGGGGCAGCGCCCTCTTCCACGCGGGAATTTGGCGGTGGCACGCCGCGATTTCGCTCTCCATCTCGGCTCCGCCGGGAACAAGGAGAAGAGCCACCGGCACCCCCGCATAGCTGATGCGCCATCCGTGGGGCACCATCGCGGCCAGCGGCGCGAGGATGTCGAAGTGCGCGAACATCATCGCCTCGTAGAAGTTCAGCGCAGGCATCTCCATGGCGGTGCGGTGGAGATTGGAGAGGGAGGGGATGAACGACGAAGCGACGGCGCGATGGAGAGATTGGAGAGGGAGGGGATGGACGACGAAGCGACACGCTGTGGCGCCTCCTATTTGTACACGAGGACGATGACACGAAGGGCGGAATATCCAAGGGGCATTGGTCCCGGTTGATGCCACGAACCGGGACCAAAGCCATTCCCCGCGATGCACACGTGGCGCTCTGCGGAGCATTGGTCCTGGTTCATGCCACGAATCGGGACCAAAAACCCGCGACGCACACATGGCGCTCTGCGGAGCATTGGTCCCGGTTCATGCCAAGAACCGGGACCAAAAACCCTCCCCTGGCTATAAATAAGCCTAGCCCAACCACTTATTTTTCTGGAATTTTGTGTGGGAGGTGGATGCTAGGTTGTTTTCTTCACACTAGACACAAGGTATTCGACGAAATGTCTGAGCCACACTTAAGTTCGCACAACACGGTATCATCGGCCGAGGTTAGCAACCTTATCTTCTTTATCTTGTAACTGATATAAAAATATTGCATGTGTCCATGTAGGGTGATCATTTTAGTATTCACGATGTTATTGTAATGGTTAATTATTATGAAGTAGATCGATGCGCAGATGCGATGGATGTACGGCGACCAACACGATTCCGATTTTATTGCAGTCCTGCATAAATTTATCGATGTGGCTAAGGAAAACAAACACTACAAGGAATCTGGCTATATATGACCCTCTATTTTCGTCCTTTTATGACGATTCTGTGATGATTTTGAGATCGTCAAAAGCTGGGCGTCGCTAATAAACTATCACGACGTTTTTACTGAAATCGTCATAACCGTCTATGATGATATTGAATCGTCATAAGCATTATGACGATCGAATATCTTCATGGACAGTCTGGCCTCGCCAGGTCAGATCCTACGTGTCCAATCCGATGTGGCATAGAATCAGCCCGGTCCATTTCAAAAATTAGATGGGCCAAGCCCAACAATTCAGTCCATTAATTTCTTCCTGTCAATTCTTATTGCTGCTTGGGCTAGTCCATTAATTTCTTCCTGTCAATTCTTATTGCTTCTTGGGCCAAGCCCAATATTTTAGCCTTTTCACTTACATGGTCAAAATTGTGCACTACTGGTATTTTTTGGGCTCTCATATTTTTCAAGCGCAACTACTGTTTGGTTGATTTCAAACGTACAAGACATACAGGTATTATAGATAACCAATATTTTGGTAAGGACACCTCAAATCATAGTCATTCAAAGTAACCAAAAATATAGCATATATTACAATCCGAATAATTCACATCACTAGAATATAATAACACTACAACAGTACTGTAGTATATTACAATCATTCCATAGTTCAAATCATAATATGACTGTCTACAAAATAATATACTATCCACTCTTTACTGATTATGAATGAAGCTTTCAGTCCTTCCACCTTCAGCCTGGAGCTCCTGTAATAAAAGAGAAAATGATGTTTTTTGCCTGTCAGTCAGAAAGAAATATGTTCTAAAGATAGCAAGGATCATCAACAGGTGCACTAGAAGATACATATCGATCTTGAAGCATGAGGCATGGATAACACTAGAAACAGTGAGGAATAACTATTAGCAAAAATTAAACTGGTGATACAAATCTACAGCATACCCCTGCCAGCAGGAGCTTGATCATATCCCCTTCCACCTTTGTATCACCTCCCATCGGGAGCACCACCACCCCTATCGCGTTCATACCCTACATGCAGGATCATAGGTTGGGAATAATATTAAAAAAATCTTGACATTTCTAGGTGCAATGGCACATTAAAGAAGAAGAAAATGAACAGAACACATACAAAATTTACCCTCAGAAGGAGTTCATATAGGACAATACTAGGATATTTGCATGGCAAACTAACAGGTGAATGGAGTGTCTCAAACAAAAGTAACAGATCAAATGAACATCCTGAAACATTTTCTATTGTAAAAACTGCAACATACACTTGACGGTTACATTGGTTCAATAAATGAATTGAGCATCAAAATTTCTTAAATAAGCAAGATCAGCAACAAAAATTTACAAGCTACACTTATACATTGGTAGTTTCCTTGTCAGCCTTGGTTATAGCCATGTCCACCACCATACCCACCTTGATTATCATAGTACCCACCATCTTGATTGTATCTGCCTTGATTATCATACTGCCCACCAACTCAGAATTCTAATCTAGCAAACAAAAATTAACAGTAGTATCAAATCTCAGTAAACAAATAGTAGGGCATCAACAAATCCATGACCATACAAGGTGTATGTGACTAGGAATCAGTATACATGCATCCATGGCCATACTTAATAGGGGATGTCATTTCTCTTATTTGTTCATCTACATACATGCATCAGGATATACACAAAATTAGGAACTAATCAATATCAAATCTTAGCTAAAGCTAGCAGCACAAGAGTGCTAGAATAGAGGTCATCAGCCATTCCGATGAATTATGGTACTAATAGCTCCTAAATAGACCAATTGCTAGCCGCCAGGCATAAATTGGTAATCATATGAGTTTTTTGTGCAATCATAGATCCACAAATAGTAATAACAGGAACATGATTGCTTGTATCCCTTTCTACCTATTCATCGTCGATACCCGATTCCAAAACATTCAGCAGGAACTAATCTAACAACCTAGAGCATCACCATACTAGTAAAAGAGATGACCAACGCGGTGATGTTTACCTTTGCTTGAGGGAGCTGGAGGAGCCGACCAACGCAGTGACGAGGCGTAGCCTGTGGAAGGGGATCCAGGGGCTATCGACGGCGACCGGACTGCACGAGGCATGCGCAGAGGTGCAGAAGGCCGGAGGTTGGGGGCGCCATATCCATGCGGGGCTCCAACTCCCGCTCGTCCTGCTAGGGTTTCGCCCATGGGAGCACATCTTGCTAGGGTTTGCTAGGGAGACCAGACGACGAAGTAATCAGCAGGGCAGACGCATGGAGGAAGGGGACTTTGGGGAGATAGGAGAGGAAGGGACTCACGGGGTGATGGCTTATCGGCTCTGGATCTGGACCTCACGTGAAGTCATGGAGGCGGCCAGACTTTCGAGCACCGTCGGGCATGTCCGCCTTCCACCGCAGTGACCTAGCAAGGCTCGAGATCCGCAGCGTCCTACGGCGGTGCCCTTGGCCGGAGAACGAGGAGGAAGGATGGTGGCGGCACCACGACAGCATCCTCCTGCTGGCCCTCGATGCCGGTGGTGGATGAGAGGACGAGGAAACGTGCGGTCTAGTCGATGAAGCTGAAGATGCCCGCGGTCCAGCGCCTCCTTTGATCCCAGATTAGACGCAACGGCGACCATGGCGGATTGTCTCTGTTGCAAGGTGGGAGAGAGGCTATGAGAACGAGGAGGTAGGCATCGGAGCGGAAGTGGGGATCTACTGCGGGGTGGGCATCAGAGCGGCAGGAGGTGGGCATCAGGGGATCTGCTGCGAGGTGGTGGTGGCGGTGGAGGGGAGGAGAGGCCTAGGGTTTCTGTGATCTGTGGATGTGGAGGGAGGTAGGTGGTTGCGCGAGGCTAGGGAGTGGGGACTTGGTGATGCAGCAGGCACGGTGGGATGTGTGTTTTCTTCACTAAGAGACTAGTCGTTTGATGGGTAGTGAACGGTTTAGATTAAACAAGAATGGACGATCTGTGGGAGGTGATTTGCCGTGATTTGATTGGTTGTAGACTATTTTCCATTTTCTAAGTGCCAAAAAGAGGGCTTGGGACAGTTATGGCCCGAATCGATGAATAGTTTGTGATAATGTGTTCATATTGTGCACTCATACGTATTATGGGATGGCGAACAATGTTCCAGGAGGAAGTTTTCTTTTTTGTCGCACAGGAAAACCATTTTCCATTTTCCGAGCGCAAAAAATGGGTCGTTTTGTGAAGCAACCACCAAATGAAAGTTTCAAAATGATACCATCCAATTTTGAAAAAATAATAGGCCAACTTACATGGACAAATGTCCCAATCGGGGTATCTCAAACCTTTCCATCCACCCCTAGCGAAAAAGACAAATTACTGCCGAATCGGTAGAAAGTGAGTCCGATTTGAACTACAGGTATATGATCTGATGCCCATTATTTTTTGAAAAAATGAGTTTTAGACTCACATTATAATATTTCTTCAGAGATCCAATGCAAGTTTAGTGATGGTCAGTCCCGAGCTAAGAACCTTCATTCCCGCCGTTTTAACCATAGTTTGGAACGAGCATAAAAAATTGAAAAACGGTCCGATCAATGTAAATCCTTCGCGTGGTGTCTTATAATGTGACATAGTTGCAAGGAAAAATACCAAACTTGGTATATTACAAGTGTCTCAAAAAAACCTTCTCAGAAATGACCTATCATGTTCGATGTTTCATGGCTTCCGGGCCAAACGACCAATTTTATGTCCTGAATCGTGGAATATTTTGTGATAATGTTCTCATATTGTGCACTAATATGTATTATGGGATGGCGAACAATGTTGCAGGAGGAAGTTTTCTTTTTTTGTCGCACAGAAAAACCATTTTCCATTTTCCGGGCACAAAAAACGGGTCGTTTTGTGAAGAAACCACCAAATGAAAGTTTCAAAATGATACCATCCAATTTTTAAAAAATAATAGGACAACTTACATGGACAAATGTCCCAATAGGGGTATCTCAAACCTTTCCGTCCACCCCTGGCAAAAAAGACAAATTACTGCCGAATCGGTAGGAAGTGGGTCCGATTTGAACTACAAGTACATGATCCGATGCCCATTATTTTTTGAAAAAATGAGTTTTAGACACATTATAATATTTTTTCAGAGATCCAATGCAAGTTTAGTGATGGTCAGCCCCGAGCTAAGAACCTTCATTCCCGCCGTTTTAACCATAGTTTGAAACGGGCATAAAAAATTGAAAAATGATCCGATCAATGCAAATCCTTCGCGTGGTGTCTTATAATGTGACATAGTTTCAAGTAAAAATACCAAACTTGGTATATTACAAGTGTCTCAAAAAAACCTTCTCAGAAAGGACCTATCATGTTCGATGTTTCATGGCTTTCGGACCAAACGACCAATGTTATGTATCGAATCGTGGAATAGTTTGTGATAATGTGCTCATATTATGCACTCATATGTATTATGGGATGGCGAACAATGTTGCAGGAGGAAGTTTTCTTTTTTGTCACACAGAAAAACCATTTTCCATTTTCCGAGCACAAAAACGGGTCGTTTTGTGAAGCAACCACCAAATGAAATTTTCAAAATGATACCATCCAATTTTTAAAAAATAATAGGCCACCTTACATGGACAAATGTCCCAATCGGGGTATCTCAAACCTTTCCGTCCACCCCTGGCGAAAAAACAAATTTCTGCCAAATCGATAGGAAGTGGGTCCGATTTAAACTACAGGTACATGATCCGATGCCCATTATTTTTTTACAAAAATGAGTTTTAGACTCACATTATCATGTTTCTTTAGAGATCCACCAAAACTTTTTAATAAGACTCAATCCCTAGACAAGAACAGTCACTTCCTAGTTTCAAACTCATATTTTGAATTATGGTATTGTCCCTACAATGGACTAATGTAGGATTAGTAAACCTACTATTTTTAATTAATTAAAGTATTGCTAATTAATACCCTAAGATGTTCTGCTGAATTTTATAAAAATTTAGAAACAAAAATCAATTATTTTGGACTTATTATGAAAAAGTTACAAAAGAATTAAGAAAACAAAAAAATAAAAGAGAATTGCCGCGGGCCAATTCCGTTCTGCAAAAGGTAAAGGAAAAATAAAAGAGAGGAAATCAAACGGGTTTGTACACTTTGGCCCAGGCCCAACTACAGTACCAAATTTGTTAAAGGAGAACTGCCGCGGTTTCACACAAACGAATTGCTGGCTCGGTGGTCCTTGTGCATGTGAAAGCTCGTAAGGTCACCGGTTCGAGTATCCCCAGCTCTTTGTTTTTTGGATAATTCCTTGCGAAGGATAAAGCCTCTTCAAGTAAGTTCGGTTCCTTAGTTCACACATGAATTCATTGGTGGCGTGTTGGTTGAACTCCATGGAGGCGAGTGAGAAGTGCCGGGTTCGAATCCTGCACTAGCTATTTTTGCTGCACACATTACAACTCTGACCAATGGGACCTGCCTGTCATGGCTGGAAATATAGAGATATCTAAATAAGAATTGACACTCAGATACTCCACATAAGCGAAGATGACATGACACGTAGATATAAATGATGATGTGGCTAACCAGTCATTTAAATGTATTTTATTTTAGATATTATGACGATTTAATTTGGTCATAGTCATCTATAAATAAAGCTCTAAGTTGTATTATGCATATTATGATGATTTTGTCTATTAAAATTACGATGATTTTGATAGAAATCATCATAATTTAATAAGGTTTTAGCCCTCCTAAATGGCTTATGACCATTGGGTTCGAAATCGTCGTAGAACTATGACGATTTCGTCTGCGGTCACTATTATAAGGTCATAGAATAACAGATTCCTTATAGTGAAAGTGGATAATTTTATGCCTGGTCCCTGCGTCGACTGTCGGATCGTGGCAGAGCACTCTGCCCTGAGAATCCTTCAAAGCCATCTGCTTCGGTGAGGTTTCATGCTCGGATGTTATTGTTGGGCCATGCACGGAGAAAGAGGGGTTAGGCTGGAAGAAAATGAAGAAGAGGAGGATGATGACAGCTATCCTATGTCCCCTGAAGAATACGGTGATACTGCAATGGAAGACAATGAAGAAGAGGGAGGGTCAATGAAGAAGAACAACGGGCATCGGATGAGCCCGCTGATGGTTTTGTTCGGGTCATTTCTGATGCAAAGCAACAATGCGATATATAAAGGGAGAAGCTTAAGTTGGAGGCCATGCAAAAGGATCACAAAAATTTGTTGTACCCAAATTGCGAAGATGGCATCACAAAGCTCGGTACCACACTTGAACTGCTGAAATGGAAGGCAGAGACTGGTTTATCTGACAAGGGATTTGAGAAGTTACTGAAAATAATGAAGCCGAAGCTTCCAAAGGATAACGAGTTGCCCGAGACAATGTACGAAGCAAAGAAGACTATCTGCCCTCTAGGATTATATGTCAAGAAGATACATGCATGCATTAATGACTGCATCATGTACCACGGTGAGAAGTACGAGAATATGGATAAATGCCCGGTATGCACCGCATGTCGGTACAAGATCAGACAAGATGATCCTAGTGATGTTGAGGGCGATGAAGAGCCCCCCAGGAACAGGGTTCCTGCTAAGGTTATGTGGTATGCTCCTATAATACCACGGTTGAAACGTCTGTTCAGAAACAAAGAGCATGCCAGGTTGTTGCGATGGCACAAAGAAGAGCATAAGAAAGACGGGAAACTGAGACACCCAGCCGATGGGTCGCAGTGGAGAAACATCAAGAGAAAGTACTCGAACTTTGGAGGTGACGCGATGAACTTATGGTTTGGTCTAAGTACAGACGACATGAATCCTTTTGGGGAGCAGAGTTACAGTCACAGCACATGGTCAGTGACTCTATGTATCTATAACCTTCCTCCTTGGTTATGCATGAAGCGGAAGTTCATTATGATGCCAGTGCTCATCCAAGGACCGAAGCAACCCGGCAACGACATTGATGTGTACCTAAAGCCATTAGTCCATGAACTTTTGTAGTTGTGGGAAGAACCAGGCGTAAAGGTGTGGGATGAGCACAAATAGGAGCCATTTGACCTACGAGTGTTGTTGTTCATAACCATCAATGATTGGCCTGCTCTTAGTAACATTTCAGGACAGTCAAACAAGGGATACAATGCACGCACGCACTGTTTAGATAAGACTAAAGGTACATATTTCGATAAATGTAAGAAGGTTGTGTACCTGGGGTCTCGTAAATTTCTTCCGACCAATCATCAAGTAAGAAAGAAAGGCAAGCATTTCAACGGTGAGGCAGATTACCGGAAGAAGCCTAGGCTCCCTAAAGGTGATGATGTATTTGGTATGGTGAAGGACCTAGAAGTAATCTTTGAAAAGGGTCCTGGCGGTCAATTTATTCCAAAAGACCCCATTACCGGACACACGCCCATGTGGAAGAAGAAATCTATATTTTGGGAGCTTGAGTATTAGAAAGTCCTAGAGGTTCGTTCTTCAATCGACGTGATGCACGTGACGAAGAATCTTTGCGTGAACCTGCTAGGCTTCCTGGGCGTGTATGGGAAGACAAAAGATACACCAGAAGCACGGGAGGACCAGCAATGTATCAAAGACCCATACAACAAGCATAATGATAAAGGCCGTCAATACTTAAGCAGCTAAGCTCTTACCAAAGCAGAGAAGGAAATCTTTTTTGAATGCCTAAGCAGTATCAAGGTCCCGGCTGGCTTCTCGTCAAATATAAAGGGAATAATAAATATGGCAGAGAAAAAATTCCAGAACCTGAAGTCTCATGATTGCAACGTGATTATGATGCAGTTGCTTCGGGTTGCATTGAGGGGGCTTCTACCGGAAAATTTACGAGTACCCATTGTGAAGCTATGTGCATTCCTCAATGCAATATCTCAAAAGGAAATCGATCGAGAAAGTCTGGAAAGGCTACAGAAGGATGTGGTCCAATGTCTTGTCAGTTTTGAGTTGGTGTTCCCTCCGTCCTTCTTCAATATTATGACGCATCTCTTAGTTCACCTAGTCGAAGAGATTTCCATTCTCGGTCCTGTATTTCTGCACAATATGTTCCCCTTTGAGAGGTTCATGGGAGTCTAAAATAAATATGTTCGTAACTGTGCTAGGCTAGAAGGAAGCATCTCCAAGGGCTATGGAACAGAGGAGGTCATTGGGTTCTATGTAGACTTTCTTCCTGACCTTAAGCCGATTGGTGTTCCTGAATCACGGTATGAGGGGAGACTAAGTGGAAAAGGCACGCTAGGCAAGAAAGCAATGATATTTAGCGACGGACATTCTTTGAATCAAGCACACTACACAGTTCTACAAAGTTCTACCTTCGTGGATCCGTATATCGAGGAACACATGAATGTTGTATGCTCCAAGTTCCCGGGGAAGCATGACTACTGGATTAAAGAAAATCACATGGAGACTTTCGGCACTTGGTTGCAATTACATCTCATGAATGACACCACTATTGGAGATCATGTCTACTTGTTGGCCGCAACACCATCTACGACTGTATTTACTTTCCAAGGGTACGAGATAAATGGGAATACATTTTACACGATTGCCCAAGATAAAAAGAGCACCAACCAAAACAGTGGTGTCCGCTTTGATGCAACATGCGAGAATGGGAAAAAGGACACATACTATGGTTACATAGAGGAGATATGCGAACTTGACTATGGACCTACTTTTAAGGTCCCTTTGTTTCGGTGCAGTTGGGTCAACATGAATGGAGAAGGGGTAAAGGTAGACCAGCTGTACGGAATGACAACAATGGTTTTCAAGAATCTTGGTTATAGAGACGAACCATTCGTCCTAGCCAATGATGTGGCCCAGGTTTTCTATGTGAAGGACATGTCCTCTAGACCGAAAAAAGAAAAAATAAGGAAACAAATACATTAGACAATGAGCCCAGGCGTCACATAGTTCTTTTAGGGAAAGGAAACATCACGGGAGTCAAGGACAAGACATACATGTCAGCAGATTATGATAAGTTTGATGAAATTCCGCCCTTCACCGTGAAAACTGACCCAAGCATCCCGTTAAGCAAAGAAGATGCTCCATGGTTACGGCCTAAGAAGCGATCATATGCAAGGGATCGACATACGCGACGAAGGATTCATACCCTAAACCCTATGTAAATTTATGTAATGTATGAAAACTTTATGTGATGTATGAAAACTTTATATGAGACCACGTGAAGGTTTCACATTGTTTGGATCATTAAACTTGAAGTGGATCTCTGATGAAATAGCATGTTGTGAACCTATAAATGACTTTTAAAAAAATTCACAAGCATTATATCATGTACTTGTAGTTCAAATCTGGGCAACCACCTACCGATTCGGCAGGAATTTGTGTTTTTCATGAGGGATGGACGGAAAGGTTGTAGATACACCGGTTGGGAAATTATCCATCTAAGGTGGTCTAGTATTTTTGAAAAATGGGTTGGTACCAATGCCAAACTTTAATTTGGTGGTTGCTTCACAGAACACCCCGATTTCGGCACCTCAAAAATGGAAATTGGCTTTTTCGTGCGTTGAAAAGGAAAACTTCCTCCTACAACATCGTAAGCCATCCCAAGATGCACATGTGTGCACAATATGGGCACATTATCACAAACTATGCCCTGATTGTAGCCATAACATTGGTGGATTGATCGAAATGCCAAGAAACCTCGAACATGATAGGTAATTTTGTGAAGGATTTTTTTATGATGTTTGCAATTTTTCAAGTTCAATATTTATTCTTGCAACTATGACACATAATATGACACCACGCGAAGGTTTCACGTTGTTTGGATCGTTTTTGAATTTGTTATGCCCGTTTCAAACTATATTCAAAACGGTGGGCATGAAGCTTCTTAGCCCGGGGCTGAGCCTCGCTGAACTTGAAGTGGATCTCTGATGAAATAGCATGTTGTGAACCTATAAATGATTTTTTTTTAAAATTCACAAGCATTATATCATATACTTGCAGTTCAAATCTAGGCAACCTCCTACCGATTCGGCAGGAATTTGTCTTTGTCATGAGGGATGGACGGAAAGGTTCCAGATACATCGGTTGGGAAATTTTGCATCTAAGGTGGTCTAGTATTTTTCAAAAATGGGTTGGTACCAATGCCAAACTTTAATTTGGTGGTTGCTTCATAGAACACCCCGATTTCGGCACCTCAAAAATGGAAATTGGCTTTTTCATGCGCGAAAAAAGGAAAACTTCCTACTACAACATCGTAAGCCATCCCAAGATGCACATGTGTGCACAATATGGGCACATTATCACAAACTATGCCCTGATTCTAGCCATAACATTGGTGGTTTGACCTAAATGCCATAAAACCTCGAACATGATAGGTCATTTTGTGAAGGATTTTTATGATGTTTGCAATTTTTCAAGTTCAATATTTTTCCTTGCAACTATGATACATAATATGACACCACGCGAAGGTTTCACGTTGTTTGGATTGTTTTTGAATTTTTTATGCCCGTTTCAAACTATATTCAAAACGGCGGGCATGAAGCTTCTTAGCCCGGGCCTGAGCCTTGCTGAACTTGAAGTGGATCTCTAATGAAAATAGCATGTTGTGAACCTATGACTGATTTTTAAAAAAAATTGACAAGCATTATATCATGTACTTGTAGTTCAAATCTGGGCAACCTCCTACCGATTCGGCATGAATTTGACTTTTTATGAGGGATGGACGGAAAGGTTCCAGATACACTGGTTGGAAAATTGTCCATCTAAGGTGGTCTAGTATTTTGGAAAAATGGGTTGGTACCAATGGCAAACTTTAATTTGGTGGTTGCTTCACAGAACACCCCGGTTTCGGCACCTCAAAAATAGAAATTGACTTTTTCGTGCGTCGAAAAGGAAAACTTCCTCCTGCAACATCATAAGCCATCCCAAGATACACATGTGTGCACAATATGGACACATTATCACAAACTATGCCCTGATTCTAGCCATAACATTGGTGGTTTGACATAAATGCCATGAAACCTCGAACATGATAGGTCATTATGTCAATGATTTTTTATGATGTTTGCAATGTTTCAAGTTTAATATTTTTCCTTGCAACTATGACACATAATATGACACCACGTGAAGGTTTCACGTTGTTTGGATCGTTTTTGAATTTGTTATGCCCGATTGAAACCATATTCAAAACAGCGGGGATGAAGATTCCTAGCCCGGCTTCTTAGTTAATGAAATATGCAAAAAAAATACTTAATGAATTTTTAATTGAAAATGACATAAATGTTAATAATTTGAATAGGTGGAATAATTCTTTTATAATTCACAAAAAGGTTTTGAACACCCCATTTTCCAAATTATGCAATAAATATTTGTTAATGCATATTTAATTGAAAATAGTAAAAATTGTATAGATAAAATAAAAATATTTGAAAACAGAAAATGGTTTTTGATTAGTTATTTAAATTGAAGCACTTTTCCTGTTGAAACTTTTTTCAAATTCCAAATTATCCAATAAATATTTTTAAATGCAATTTTAATTGAAAATAATAAAATTGTATAGTTAAAATAAAAATATTTGAAAACAAAAAATGGTTTTTATTAGTTATTTAAATTGAAGCACTTTTCCTGTTGAAAGTTTTTTCAAATTCCAAATTATGCAATAAATATTTGTTAATGCAATTTTAATTGAAAATAGTAAAATTGTATAGTTAAAATAAAAATATTTGAAAACAGAAAATGGTTTTTGATTAGTTATTTAAATTGAAGCACTTTTCCTGTTAATTTTTTTAAATAAATAATCATCTTAAATTGAAACATCTTATTAATTAAAGAAGAAAACAAATTTGAAAATGGCGAAAGACCAAAAGTTTGGCCAAAATCTGAAAAATGGGTCAAAGATCCCGGTTCGTCCTACGAACCGGGACCAATGACCCTGCATGCGCGCGCACACGTGGTGGCCTCAAGAACGCTCCACCCCAGGCCATTGGTCCCAGTTCATCCCATCAACCGGGACCGATGCATCAAAGGTCCCGGTTGATGCGATGAACCGGGACTAATGGTCCTGGGTGCGCGCGCGCACGTGGCGGCCCCAAGAACGCTCCACCCCAGGCCATTGGTCCCAGTTCATCCCATCAACCGGGACCAATGCATCAAAGGTCCCGGTTGATGCGATGAATCGGGACCAATGGCCTGTACAGTATACAGTGCCAGCCCTTCTTCCTTCCCAACTCCCCCAAATCACAGAGCACATCGGCGCGTGGCTAAGAAAATTTTGCAGTGGAGCAAATTCACGCCGTCAGGCTTCCCAAATTCAGAGCCGCTTCACGCCGTCGACGCCCGCCGCCATGCCACCACCGTCGATGGCCTAAATCGAGACGCTCTCCTCTGGCTGGAATCGAGCCTGAAGTCGTCACCTTCCCGAGCTCCGGCCGCCGTCGATTCGCCTCCGTCCGGCCTCCCCTTGCTTCCCCGACCCTCCATCGCAACCATGGTGAGATTCCGGTGCCCATGCACTTCTCCATCCCCTCCCTCATGCTCTGGTTCGTGCTGCCAACGATGACCACCGACCGCTGCCGCCAAACCTCATCAGTGTCGTCGCTCCGGCGACCTCTTGCAACCTGCGCCGCCACTTTCTGGTTCCCCACGACGAGACGCGTCCAATGCGCCCACCCGCGTGTCCAGGCGTGCAGGGATCAATGGATCCGTGCTCGACCTGGGAGCAATGGCGTCGATGACGTCATCATGACGTTAGGCTGACGTCATTTCTCTTTTTTCTTTTAGTTAAATCTTTTCTGTAATTGTTTTATTAATTGAAAATGCTGACAGGTGGGTCCAGCAAGTCAGATTTTTATTCTTTTTGGAAATGTTTTCTAAAATTAATAAAAGTCTGACATGTGGGGCCAGATGGAAAATATTTTTCATAATTCCAAAAATGTTTATTTACTTAAAAAAGATTTAAAAATGGAGTAAATCTGGGAAAAATCATAACTAATTCATTTTAAATCAGAAAAATCTGTATAATATATAAAAATGTTCAGAAAAATGAGCTCTATCATTTAAAAATGTAAGCGTTTATATTCATACGATTTGAACCTTACTTTACATAGAGGAACACCGACAGCCCCTAAGTACCATGGGTTCGATGGTTTGTCCACCTAGGGCATTCTGAACCCATTTAGAAAATAAGCATATAGTGTTTTGTATTATTTGCATTATAGTAACTTGCAAATCTTAATTTGCAGATACTATGAATCCAACACACCAAGATACTATAAATCCAGAACATCAGGAAAACATCCTCCACGGAATGATCTGCGAAAATGAATTTATCGATGTCGATGTTACCAAGAAGTTTCTGAACGAATCCGGTGAGGGAGATGAGTCTCTCAACCGAGAAGACCGATCCGGTGAGGTAAAAGGCGAAGCCTGGGATGGGGGAGAAGCCGACGAGGGAGAAGGCGACGGCTCTGGCGGAACCTTAAATCTCGCAAACTCCGGCGAGGTGTATATATGTATTTTTATAATTAAAATGCTGATGTCTATATATGTACATGCATATATTAACACTCTTTCTTCTTTTAGCCCTCCAGATCGAGAACTTCTTCCGTAAGAACGAAACGAGGCCCAACAAAAAAGTTGGATGACACTATGAGATATAGGATCGAAGTGGTCGGTGTAGACGGCGAACCGCAAGCTCCCAGCGATGTCGCAAAAAAATTTGTCAAGCAATGCGGAGTTCTTGTGAGGGACTACATCCCGATCACCGTTCAAGAATGGAATCGGCCAAGCGACGGTGGAGTCCCGTATGTTGGCGACATCACCAAAGATAAGCTTTTGGACAAGCTCATGATTAATTTCCTCCTGCCGAGGCCAGATGTGAATCCAGATGAGGAGGAGAGAGCAAAAATGGAGCTTGTGCAAAGAGTCAAGAAGTTTGCTCTCATCAAGATGGCCGATGCATTCAAGAACTGGAAGAAGAAACTGTACAATAACTTTGTCAAGGTAGAGAAGATTCCGGATTTCAATCAAGACGGCTATGCTAACTTAAGACACCAGTGAGCTGATTTTGTGAAGTACAAGACATCGAAGGAAGCTTTGGAAAGGTCTAGAATAAATACGGAGAACACTGCTAAGAAAGTGTACAATCATAATATGGGGCCTGCTGGCTACGCCGGTTGCATGCCTAAGTAGGATGGACTGGAGGTCAATTATATTGCTGCCGAGATCATACCAGAGCCCACAACATGGATACCACGGGCGAGAAACTGGTTTTACGGCCATGGGGGCACGTTGGACGAAGAAGGGATGGCAATATATAATCAGAAACATAAAGATCATCCCCTACTTCCCATCGACGATATTAGAAATGCAGTAGATGATGTTGCAGCGGGACGGTTCGTTCTCGATAGAGAGAATGACGAGCTCACACGCGCCCTTAAAAATGATGAAAACAAAGGACGAGCACGAGGCACACAAGGCTCCAAGCCGTGGAATGTTGCCTTCTCCGTGGAAATAAAGAGATATCCCGATAAAAGCCATCAGAGGAGAAAGGAAAGGGAGGCAGCTGAGAAAGCGGCTGCTGCAGACCGGCTGCGTAATGTAGAAGAAGCATTAAAGCGGCACTAGGATCAACTCGACAGACTTAGCCAGCAAGGTATTAGCAGCCAATCTTCAGCGGCACATGGTAGAAGCTGCATTCGATGGTACCGGCGCCCTATCGGATAAGAAAAGCAGCGTCGCTTCCACGCAACTCCAGGATGTTGATGATGATGCACCGACGACGGCTCATCCTAAACGCTATCAAGTGGATGATATCACGGAGAGCACAGCTTGTGAGCTAAAGGTGCAAGTTATGAACTTAAGGGTGACGGTGGCGGTCGGCATAGCCGTACCAATTGCGCCTAACCCAACTTGGCATTGCAGACCGGTTCCAAAAGGGTACGCTGTCATCACGGTGGATGATGTGAAGCAAGATTTTGAGGAGCTGAAGCTGGACCACCCTGTAGAGGAAGATATGGAGCTGACTGAACTAGGAGAAGCCAAAGGGGGTACTATTGTATGGCCAAAGGAGCACATCGTGCTTCCAAATTATGTGCCGCCAAGGCCACCCACTCCTCAGATCAGCAATCCACCTTCGCCACCACCTCACCATTCTCCAGCGCAACCATCGCCTTCACCGCCTCACCACTCAGCGCAGCCGTCTCCACCGTCGCCTCAGCCGTCTCCGCCACTGCGTCAGCCGTCTCCGTCCCCTAAGCCTCAGAGACAAAAGCGGAAGTATACTAAGAGGGACAGCAGTAGCAGCAGCAAGAGCATGTTCCGATCACCGAAACGTAAGCTATCGCCCTCCCAAGAGTATCTCATAAGAATATGAAGAAGCTACCTTGCGAGAAGACAAATGAGGAAATTGCTACGGTCGCAGATGCCCATTATGAAAAGTGGAAGATTGATATGGCTAACAACAAAAAGCCGATAGAGCCATTCTTCCCGGTCACCGCAGAAGATAAAGCCAAAGCAACCGCGCTTAAGATTCAACTTCACCAACCCATAGCGCTCACATCAGACTATAATCGCTCTATTACCAAGTCGGCTGAGGCAAAAGAGCAGAGAGTCGGGAAAGAAGTTGCCCAGCTCGGACAACAGAAAAATCAATCGATCAAACCGCTCAAAATATACGATACCAATGAGTGGAGAGCCCAGGAGCGACATGATCCAAACATTGATCCAGAGTTTATTCAACTGTACGGAAAAAAGGCCAAATTATATGGACTGAGCCATATGGATGAGTTCGAGGGGTACCAACAAATAGCATACGTATACTGGTACGGGACTCCTCTCGTCAAACCCGAGTTAGTCAAAGATTTACCAACAAAAATGCAAAGATTGCATAACTGGTACATGCAAGCCTCTGCTGAATCCAAAAACTGGATCTATGATGGATATAAACACCACCATTACGGTCATGGACTCGAAACGCACACCTTTAGAAAAATGGGCGAACATGCAGGAATGCCTTCAGAAGGCTTGAAAACGGTTCACCACCAACACTAGGGGTGTTTGAAAGCCAGAGCTTACATTTCAACAATTGACTGTAAGTACTACTTGCTAGATCCACACATCTCTTTAATTGTAGTTTCAATACCACCATTATCATGCTTGATTATTATTTTGATTGAACTCCGTTCTCGTAAAGTGCTTGAGCCAAGAAGCCGGAAATAACTCATGTGGATACTATGTCTGCGAGTTCATTCGTCAGACAACCAAAGAGAAGGGCGCTGACCGGAACATCGAAAAAATTGAAGTACGATAAACAATAATCACAATTTTATTTTATTACCACCAATTATGTTTAGTTTTATTCATATATATTGATCCTCTTCTTTAAATTAGATCGAATGGATGCGGGGCGGTCTTCTATCACAAGAAAGTGTGAAAGTAATTCAAGAGGAAATTGCCGGATTCTTATTAGAACATGTCATTGATTCGAAAGGAGAATACTATTACCCGGTTCATTTGGAAGGATGAAGTGTAAAAAAGAAGATATAAATTAGATCAAATTCGTGTGAGTACCGTTTGTAATTAATATGTTTCGACCAAGCATGACGGATAAGACGGTGTATAATATATTCGTGAGCATGATGTGTAATATATATATATGTAGCATCATTAAATTGAATATAAAATACCAAATAAATAAATGAGAAAAAATAAAATTCTGCCACGGTACAAAAATAGTCCGAAATGCAAAGATCAACGATCCCGGTTCGTGCCACGAACCAGGAGCAATGATCCACCCCCTCGCTGCGCGCGCGTCCACGTGGAGACCCATTGGTCCCGGTTTGTGCAATGAACCGAGACCCCCTCGTTGCTCGCGCGCCCACATGAAGACTCACTGGTCCTGGTTCGTGCCCGAACCGAAACCAGCATTGGTTCCGAGTGATTGGTCCCGGTTGTGGCCTTTATGAACCGGGATTATAGGCCATTTTTCCACTAGTGGATGAAATATCAAAATGGTTAATAGATTGATGTAGTACGCAGCTATGCATGTGTACTTACCGACGATCCAGGCACCCCGCGGCGCACGTCCACTGAGCTCAGTGCGTTTCAGGAGGCGTTGAGGAATTGGGCGACGTCCGCGGGCACCTCGGACGGGAGAAGGCGCGCGTCCAGCGCCAACTCCGTTTCGCCCGCCAGCGCCAACTTCACCTCCCGGTGCGCCAGCACGGCATCACGCCTCCGCCGCACTGCCGACGACGCGCACATCGGACCCCATGATGCCGCGTACGGCGGCGGCAGCGACATCGTGACGCCGCGCGCTGACGGTATCGAAGGCCGCCGCTTGCTGCGAGCAGCAGTGGAGTAGCGACCTCACGGAGTAGGAAGCATGATGGTCCGGTCGATGGAGAAAAGAGTTAGCGGTGTGGCAGAAATTAACGGCTATGCGCGGTCATCGTAACAATCAACTTTTGCAAATTAAAACGGCTTGATGTAAAGGGACGAGATGTGCCAGCACACTCGTGCAGTCGTGCTTCCAGGGAGTACAAGTGTGCATCTTGCCAAACTCGAACGAAGAAAATTGGCCTCCTGATCGGTCCAGTGTGATGTGATCAGGCGAGAGACGAGGGGTGCATATCACGTACGGCATGTTCACCGGAGGTGTCCGTCGTCGTGACGATTAGTCAAAATCTGCATACTTTCTAGGGTTGTTTTGGCAGGATTTATAGAGCCGTAGCTGTGTACGTGGTGTCTTTCTTGTTTGGCACCACTCCCCTCTGTGTGTCAACTTAGCGCAAGGTTAGCATTACAAATATCATCAAAATGCAAATTCCATACCTGAGTTGTTGTAACTTTTGCTAGTTGATGTTAGGCAAGTTAATCCTCTGACATTCGAGGTTTGGCAAAAACTAAATCATCTTGTATTTAGGGAGTAGATATAGATATGATCCAAATTAGCTACTAGCCAAGTACGACTGCTACTCTGTCCAACTTGCCCTCCATGATTTCACATATCGAATCTGAGAAAAAGTAAAACCGCAGGCAACCCGGCTGCTCCAAGCCACATCTTTACAAATCATGATGAAGTACGCGGATTGCGTGTTTTTTAGGCATCTCCACTTGGGCGACCCAAACGTGTGACCGAAACAGTCTGTTTTTGTCCGTTTGGGTTAGACCACAGTCTTGTGTGTCGTGATCGAAACGGTCTCTTTGGGGTCGTGATCCGGCATGTCCGGCCAGCCATGCTCAGCGGCGCGCCCCATCTGTCTGCGTCTGGTGTTTCTTGGCGCCACCGCTGGCCAGGTCTTTGCCAATGGTCAAACACTCAAATTCACAGGCAGTAGCACACAAACTGACTATCAAATAAATTGGCAGACATGTGTCATCGTTTTTTGGGCATCGTCAACAAGTGGCCAGTGGATCTCATATGTGCAAAAGAGGGCTATATCATACACAATATCCAAAAGAACGACAGCTTCTCTGCCCAAAAAATTGCAGTCGCCACCGTTCAAGCATCACGTGCCCGGATGGTCTGCTGCCATTGGCGGTGGCCTCTTTCTCTTTGTGCTACCTCCCTTCCCTCTCGGTGATGGCCACTTCCTTCTTCTATGCCTTGCATAGGATCTTATCCTCATCGGTGGTGTAGCTCAAGGTTCGTTGGCTCAACTTCTTGCTGTCGACGAGCGACGCTGCAATTAAAGCGGCCAGCGACGTGGCAATGACCCCCTCGCCCATGAAAGCGCCATTGTTTCCAAACAATGACTCATCCACAATGTAGGCATCTTGCTGGGTCTCTTACTGGGTCTGTTGCTGGGTCTCTGCGCCCTCGCCATAGCCATCGCCATTGCCATCTCCACCCTCGTTGATCATGTCGTGGATGGCGTCCTCGACATCGTTGTCCACGAAATCCTACACCCAATTTGGCCATGATAAAGAGACGGGAGCGGTGTGCTGGCAAAGGCAAAGAAATGTCGTGACCATACCGTGTCGTCGTCGGTCAGCGGCGCGTCGGACATTCTGCCGAATAGGTTGAATGGCGCCGGCATGTCCGCGGCGGAGATGGACCATTACTTCTTCGACGCCTCCGGGGTTGTGTCCGCGGTCTTTGGAGTGCCGTTGAGGTCGATGGTGGGCTCTCCCGCCTCCTACGACGCCGTGAGGGGATGGATGAACTGGGACAGCGAGGCGACTATCCTAGTGTGGCCTCCGAGCGAAGGTGTGCGTGGGTCTGGCGTCTTGGGCTGGCCGCAAGGGGTGGACATGACGGAGCTGGTAGATGACACGTTGGCCATGGACATGCTGGGGATAGTGACACCATCGGCACCGAAGGCCACGGCACCACCGAAAGCGGCGGTGAGCGCCTCCTTCTTTATCATGTTCACGGCGTGCTTGGAGGCATCTACTGCCAGCTCGTTGTGGTTGACCCTGTTCCGCGCAGCAAGGAAGCGCTCGTTCTCCTCCCGGGACTCCTTGTCGAGCTTGGCTTGGGAGAGTCGAGCCCGTGCCGCAACCCGCCAGTCTGCGCGCTTCACCGTCTCAGCTTCCCTCTCCTCCACCGTCAACTCTTTGGCAAGATTCTTTGGTCGTCCATGCTTCTTGGTGGCGAGGACGCCGGAGGGCGCAGCATCGACCATGGCGGAGGGATCCATCGCTTTTCCCGCTGCTTCCACTAGTAGAATTTTGGGAGAGGGTTTTTGGAGGGAGAAGTGGAGTGGTCTGTGTGCCACTGGCGGGAGGGACTGCCAAAGGTGATGGTCGGACATGGGAGGCTGTGCGTGATGTTCGGGCTGACCCAAGCGTTGCCCAAATTAGGCGCATGGATGGGTTGAGATGGATGCGTCGGTCCGGATGGGTCAGGCCGTTAGAAGGCTGTGCACGTTCCGCACGGACGCGTTCGGACCCGCCCGAGCTAGTTGGGTCGGCCCGCTGGAGATTCCCTTAGAGAGCTTCGGAGCCATCAGAGTGGGTTGTCCCGGTTTTATTAGTCTAGAACGTCCAGCAATAGTGCAACCAATGCTTCCTCTTTCAGCTCACGTGTCCATGAAGGACTTCGTAACGGCATCACAAAGACAAGTGTCGTGGTATTGTCGAAGAGTACACCATGAAGAGTCCTCGTAGAGAGTTATAGAGGTAGAGAGTTATAGAGGTGGAGGTGTTACACAAGTTACTCATGTTCAGATCCGACGATGGTTGCCAGAATCCTACTCCTGCTATAAATCTGTATAAGGGCAATGAGTGCTCGGTTACAATGATGGATCGTAAGTTGTCCCCTAGGGCTCCCTTCGGCTGGGGCTTATATAGACGGCCAAAACTAGGGTTAGAAGAAAAATCATGATCGTACGGCTTCATAGTCCAACACTAATACTACTTGTTACATGTCTTGTACTCTAAGCCGCCAGCTTCCATCCATGGCGGCACATGCCAGTCTTCCTCTTGTGACTAGGCTTCCTCTTCATGTTCTAGAAACTGGGTTATCCGATAGGCCATGAGTCTGACCACCATTTATGGGCCACCCGGACGTGCTGAAATAAGGTCATGCCATAGTTATACCTATGTAGCAATCCTCTACAGTAGCTCCGGTGAAATTTAAGATTTACGTCGGTTTGGTGATGAAACTCGAGTGCTCCGCCTAGAGTTAATTCAGCAAACTGGCGTAACATTTTGATCTCTCTCTAGGTAACTGCAATATTCTCCCACCTTAAAATGGAAGGCAGAACATCTTTATTGACTTTGACAAGATCGGTAGTTAGGAAGAAATGTTCCGTCTGTCTTCAGATGGAATCTTCTATCAGTGACCCAGTGAGATGACGTAGAGGTCAATCAACCTTCCTCGAAACTCACCAAAACTACAGGCTATCAATCATTGCCGTGTGGAATCGAAACCGTGGGAGAAAATCACGACAGCATGGGGAGGTTACCGCACACGCGTGGAGACACGTCTCACACAATCCTCCACCAAATTCACACGTCGCAGGAATCTCGGAGCTAGGCTATAAATTACCATGCCGATAAAACTTTTCCCTTTACCTTCTCCCATTCGCCCTCTCCTTCTTCAACCTCCAAACCTTTCCCATCCTCCAAATTCCATTGTATCTCCAAAATACCTAAACCAAACCTTCTTCCCCAACATTGGCAACTGACATCTAACGGCTAGTTCGAGTGTGGGATCGAAGGAGGTAGCGAAGGAAACGGAGATGGGGAACCACTATTACCGAACCTACACTTCGAGACGATTTTTGTACATTACACTACAAGAGTCTGGACGGTCCATGACATTCTAATTTCGTAATCGATACGAGGTAAACTCATAGATGGCCATCCGCGACAAAATCTACGATGAAACACATGTCGTGAACCTCACGCCATAATTAGATCTATGACCTTAATTTTGTCTAAAACGTCATGACCGTCTGTGACATTTCTGAAATTTCGTCGCAAACAACGTGACCGGCTCGGCCCAGCCCTGATATGCCGTGACGTTTTTATTTTATCATGGATGATGCCACATAGAAGACGACATCGTGAGCTGCCGTTAGCGATGCCTGGTGATGTCATGGGGTCTGTCAATGATAGCATCCCTATCGGGGCTTTTTTCCGTCATGAATTGATTATGTTCCCGCTGCTTCCTTACGTCATCGCGTCGTCTATGACCTCATGACAGACATAACGAATTTCCTTGCATCGTAGCCTTTCGCCGATAGGTAGATACGTGGTCCATTTAACTAATAACACCTGGGTCAATTGTAGGACAAGACATGGACCAATCAGCATGAGACACGTATATGACCTGTATCGTGTAGGCAGAAGTAATGACGACATCACTTTCGTGATGTTACTACTTCGTCATGGTATAATTTGATAGAAAATTTCAGGACAAATGTTTCACTCTAGAGAAATGAATATCAACCACAAATAAGACATAAAAAGGTTCAATTCATGCCTGACAAATTTCCACAAATTCACCAAATTGTGTGTTGTGGTTCGGACAGTTGAGCCAACACTTGTTGTATTAATGCATTTGACTCTTCTTGTTTCTTCCTCAAGTCTTCTCGTTTCTTCCGCATTGCTTGTAGGTCTTCCAAATACTTCAGCCTCTCTGCCTCACCAGATTCGTTCACCTTCTTCAACTCCTCAATGGTAGAGCGCAGTTCCACATTACCTGCTTTCTGAGCCTAGACTTGAGCTTCTAGCTGAGATTTGGTTGGTCTTGAAGTACTTGCATGGATGCTAATGTTCTTGGGGATAGTTGGTTTTCTCTTGTTCTGAGACAGCACAAAGGGCATAGTGTCGATGGAAGGAATTGCTTCATCCTCTGTGCCATCTTCTAGAGCATATGACAACATCTTGTTTTCCACGACTGCCTACCAGTTTTAGGAATAGAAGAGAATATGATAAACCTAGCGAGCAAATAATAAGCACAATGTTTATGTGTGAGGGAAGAAAAAGGCATTGAATTTTACAAAGATGGAAAGTATTATGGAGGACTTGCAATTGCTTCTTTCACATATTCAGTCAAGCCATTTTTGAGCAGTTCAGTGGAACCTTCCTCCATGTTGCAAAAAACCTCGTAGCTGCGAGCACTAGTGGCAAGAAGGTACTTGACACGCTTTCTGTTCTCCTTGTTTTTTCAGACAGAGCCTACACAAATAGGGAGCATACAATTAGTCCCGCTTAAACAATTCAAGCAGGAGAAGTTAAGTAAATAAGACATGACCTTGTTTTGGGGTCAGATGAAAAATCAACAAGCCTGTACCAATCCTCGATGCTCATGTGTTCTACAGGAGATATCCTTGTAACTTTATTCGCTGGGAAGCGGTCAAAAACTCTTTCTTTAGATAATGTGTTGATTTGTTGCGTGCCTCATGAACTATTTGTTGCAACCAAACTGTACATCGGGTAGAGAGGGGTCCACGACAAACTTTTGCTGAAATAAAATGGAAGAAAGGGATAGTTGACTATTACAGAACATACATGAACTTTTGCATAGAAGTCTACTCTGACATCCGGCCTCTCCATGTACTCTTTCCACCGGGGAAGTGATGACTGCAAGTGCACAGAACGTTTGTAGCTAGTTTCGAAATAAAGATATCGATCCCACAAGGAGTAGGAATCTGAAGTCTAATAACTCTTTAAACTAAATACTAAAATTGTAATGCTAAATAACGTTCTAAGTAACAAGATTAAATGCGAGTTTTGTGTAAAAGATATGTTTGGGTTTTCAAATAAGAGAACAATAAGTAAACTAAAGGTGTAAGTAAACAAGAGCATGCAAGTATGATTACTAAAGTCTGCAAGATGATGGAAAGAGTTCTCAGGGAGTAGTGGATCCACCGCTAGTAATTAGAAAGAGTGATCAAAATTATTATAATGAATAAGACCATTTATGATATGTGTGGGAGGAGCTCCATATATGGACGAATAGGCAGCAACCACTACACACATCATCCGTCATAACCACAGCAGACAGCAATCAACATCAATCGAATTTCTGCACTATTAAGGGACTTTACCCTGTAGGATGTATCCCATGGCATGGACAATATTCCGTGAGTTCTCCTCGGTTCCCAAGTTGATACGTAAGGAATGACAACAACTTTATAGTCACCGTAAGTGCTATCATCCCTCCATCTACCAACAAGTAGTTCCCTCCATCTAGTACTTAGTGAGGCAAATATTGAGTGGCGCGCTTCACCCAACATCAAGATGAAGGAAATCTAACACAGACACATAATGAACAATATCACATCATAATCTTTATCTCAATTCAATCTCATACAAGGGTTTCTCCATCTCCCCAAGAAAAAAGAAAACTACTCACACATGAAGGAAATCAACATCATGGATAGAATATGGATGAAGTATGATGATACAACTGAAGATAAGTGCAAATCCAAGATTCAATCTAGAATTACAACAAGTAACCAAAGGGGATCAGTGATGGAGACGTTGTTGATGAAGATGACGATGTAGATCGATGTGGAGGCCTTCAAGATCCTAGACCCGTCTCCTCTTGTGTGATGGTGATGGTGTAGATCTGATTGGAGGAGGCCATGGCGGTGGCATGGCGCCAGGGCTCCACCGTGGTGGAGGATATGGCTTGGTCGCTTTCTCTTGGGTCCTCCCTCCTTTATATAGGCCTTAGGGGTGCCCTAGGGTTCCCCCAATACCGTCATATGACTTAGGGAAGGTTCTGGAGCTTCTCCGGGGTGAAATCCCGTCGTTTGCGACCTTTTTACCAACTATACGGCCGAGCTATACGGCGTGAACTTTTAGTTCTAGCCGTATAGTTGGTCGTTGAACTTGCAGATCCTTTAGTATTTTGGTCATCATTTCTTCATACGAACTCTGTTTTGGGTGTTCTTGGGCTCGTTGAGTTTGTATCGTCCAGGGCTACAACCCCATGGTCTTGGATATTTATTTTAAGAAGTTGGAAAAATTCACTTTTCCAACCTCTCAAATGGCTAAGTCTGGTCCCTGCAGCTCCTCCATACTATGCTCTGTTTGTTCCTTTTTATCCATAATCTTCACCAACACCTACACACATGTCATAGACAAGGAAAGTGATAAAATTCTACCTAAACTACTAAATGTGCAAAGCTCATATGAAAGTAAATGAGAACTAGAAGTCATGCATATAAGGCATAGCTATAGCTGGAAGAAATATGATATGAGAGATAAATGGCACATTTTATATGGCTAAAAGAGGTGGTATTTCACAGCCATCAACTTCCCCAAGCTAGACCTTGCTCGTCCTCGAGCAGGAAGGGACGATAATAAATTAATGGTTGTGAAATAGCTTATCATTGGAAATCAATGCCTTGCATCCTTATTTCTTCTACAAGATCGAAGAGAGAAAACATGTATTCATACAAGGCAACACAAGCTCAGTTATAAAGACCACTAAAGATGCATCAAAACTTATATGCTCCATGTCAACAGTGAATCTACTTGTAGACAAACTTGTGATCCTCTTATTGCACCCTTTGTATAACTTTTCATATCATTATTTTTTTATGAGGCAAAACTTAGTCACAAATAGATGTCAAGCATAAATAGGAATAAAGTTTATCGATTCTACCCAATCATGTCATCTAGTTAAGGCTCTCAAGTGCAAACATCAGTTATTGAGTTTCAGAAAGTTTATCTCTTAGTAACGAGATTTATGCCAAAAGGAAATGCGAGAACTTGTCAAAAGAAGCATAGCATTAGAGTGTCTCTTTTGGTCATCCATATCAATGAATCATGGCTATCAAACACTCTTTTTCTATTCTTTGTCTTTCTAATACTTCAGTTCATCAGTAATGAGATCATGCCAAAACTTAGTGTGTTTAATCAGATTATGCAGGCTAAGAATGGATACTCGTGACCATTACCAAGGTTTCCCTTTTCGGTATAATGATTTCTCATAACGGTCAGAGGAGTATTCCCTATTTTGCTTTGAACCCAGATATAGCATTTCTGCTACATATGTTGGGCAACTCATAGCCAAACTCCAAGAGTTTCCTCTTTTTGGATTGTTCAAAGGCCAGCGGAGTTGTTAGCATCCCATGTTGCGCGGCAGTGGTGCAGACACGCATAGAGGAATATCATACTTTAATCAACATGTCAAGATTTGGCATGCATCTCAATTACCTCTAAATATTAGTTTCTTCATACAAATCCTTTCAAAGAGTACTATCAAGTCGATCATCACATCTATCGTGTTGAGTATCTTTAAGGCTAAACTCTTAATACAATTAAACAACACCTTATTTAGCATAGAACTCAAAACTTCGAAATATCATTTCCAATTGACAACTCCTTCCGTAAGCAAACTATCAAGTCTATTGTTTTGACATTATGGGGTAGAGCATAACCTATTCATTTAAGACAAAGATATTTAGTGACAACCAACAAATTTCAAAAGATCTTGATCAAGTATTCATTCTTTCCAAGTGTAGAGATTGTGGCAATGTTTTCTAGAGGATCACAAATAGTGTCACAAGCTTGATAAACAATTTGGCAAGATGCATACAAGCTCTAAGTCAACTCCTATGGTGCCTATCATGAGCAAGTGTATCCCCACATGGATACAAAACTAGACTCACTTAAACAAGCATTAAAAAACAGTGGGATACATGATTGCATTAAACCTTCATCGAATATAAACATTGCACAAGACTCTACACATGCAGAAGTAACCTCCCCAAGCCTAGAACTTTGCAAGAACCAAAATTGAGTATATCACCAAAAGAAAAGAGAAAATACAGTTTCCAAAAGAGAGTGTGATAAGTGGTTACCTCCCCATGCTTATTTGAAAACAAGGGTGACACACTTTACCGTTGAGGTACAAGTAACCTCTCTTTTGATGGACAAAGAACCTTTGATTTAACGTATACTCCTTGATATAGCCTGGTGGCGGCCTTCCTTGCGAACCTGCTTGGAAACTAATAAGAAAATAAACCACTTTGTGTTTTTGAAGGCACGGGGATTAGCTCAAAGTGATAAAAATACAAGTCCCACTGAGTCGGTTCATCAACCTAAGCACCACGTTTAAGTCAACAAACTAGTTCTAGAACATGCCTCTCCTAGATTGTGATGAGGTGCTAGCAAAACAAGATACAAGACACGAGTGTGCAGCCCCTATGTGCTTATTAAAAGAGGTTCAAGTTGGAAGGTTTTACCAGACACTGATTGTGAAGCGTTGAATTAAGCAAGCAAGTGGCTCATGCGAGTGTTTGCATGGTTCGCACTACCGTACATGTCGTCACACAAGGTTCAAGTCCCTACAAAAATAACACATAAAATAAAATGCATCGTTTGGTATACGAACATAGTTTGTTTACCCCGCTGATAAAAGGAAAGTAAAAAAGAAAACATGAACTTCTATAGAGAATTACAGTCTAGGAGATTTCTAAGGTAGAATTTTATTGCTTACATATGCTCGGCTTCTCTAGATCATGGGAGAAGCTCCCACATGGTGTTTCAAGGTTTTTAGAATAAGAAAGAATAAAATTTTGAGAAATGGTTACCTTCTAGTTGGCGTTTCAGGGTTTTACCATCTATACGGGCGCAACTATATGGCCGGACCAAAAAGGTCCCGCCGTATAGTTGGTCGTTAAACTTACTGTACCTTGGAAAAGAATTTTGACAAAGGCATTGATATCTATACGTCCAAAACTATACGATTGGAATTTCTATTCCCGCCGTATAGTTTGTCGTTAAATCTTCGGTATCCTGGAATAGAAATTTTAGAAAGGCATTGATAATTATACGCCTGGAACTATACAGCTGGAATTTTTATTCCCGCCGTATAGTTGGTCATTGAACCTTCTATACCTAAGCAATAAAATTTGTCGATGGCAAAGATATCTATACGGCTGGAATTTTTTATTCCCGCCGTATAGTTGGTCGTTAAACCTTTAGTAGACATCAAAAAAATTCTATTTCTTCCAGAATTCTTTCTTATCCTGAAACTTAGCGAAACACCTTGTTTTGGTAGTAAAATAATAACTTTAATTTTCGACCAACAACATCATGTATAAAATGGGATTTAAGTACAACCGAGTTATGCAACACATAGTAACAATAAATTCTACCTTTTGAAAACTACAATAAGATAACTCTAATAGCAAATCTTGCAAAGAATAAAAATGCCAATGCAACATGAATGCATGATGACTCAAGACACAAAACTAAGAAAGACAACTAATGACTTCTGGGTTGCCTCCCGGGAGGCGCTTTCTTATAACCAAGTAGCCAGGCTTTTCTCCAATATGATTTCAATAGATAGGAGCCAGAGAATTATTTTTTCTTACCTCCAAAAGAGGTTTGGAGCACTTACTATTATAGCCTATCAAAGTCTCACCCGCTTGCGGTGCATCGGAGTCTTGTAGATAAATGTGTTATTGCTCACAAATGGTGATTGATGCGCCATGTGTGGTGAGCATACCTCCCTAGATAGCTTCAACAAAAGTATTAGATATTTACATGTAAAGTCAAACATTTTACCTTTGATAGCATCATCGGGATACAATTCATAGTACTCTTCTTGGGATACACTATCACAAGGAAACACTTCATAATACTCATCTGTAGCAGCAGGGAAAATTTCAAAAGTGTCTCTATTCTCTAGTTCATCACCCTTGCTAACAAGTTCCTTAGTTCTAGAGTTATCAATCCAATCATAAAGAGAAGCATCATCAACAAATGTTTCATCAAAGATGTGCTCTCCCAAAACCTGATCATTAATACTACAAGGATTTATCTCCAGTTCATCATTATTAGTGTTCTCCAAATGAGTATCTAGGCATAAAGCCTCCACAGATAAATTATCTTCAGTTTCAACACAATAAGAATCATTACTAGAGACTGAGGCATCATAAACAAACTTATTATTAGTAGAATGATGTTTTTCTTCAACCTCACCTTTTTGGTGTTCCTCCTTGTTATCTAGTGGTTCCTGCAAAATGTTAGTTTCGAGAACTATTGTTTTACATAGCTCCTTACTCTTTATCACAAGTGCATTCCCACTAAAATGTTGTTGACAATAATTGACAATATAATCCATAATATTATGATACCTTGTTAAATCCTAATTATCACTACTTTTCATAATAATACCAATTTTCCTAAGCAGCTCATGAGACCCTTCATAAACTATGTATTCCAAGAGTTTTACATTATTACTGTTTATGTGAGTATTGGTTGATAAAAATTCTTTAAAGAGAGGAATGCATTCATAATCATAAAGCTTGTTAGGCTTACCATTATATTGCCTCATCCCTTCGAATAAATTTGACAAATTACCAAAACAGTAATCCACCTGCTTCCACATGTCCAGTAGTTGCATATCCTCAAGGATTAGCAGTTCTTCTTCGTGTTCATGCTCTTCTTGGGAAGGAACTTCGTCCTCTCCAATGAGATTTTCTGCAAACAAGTAACTTTGTACGCTACGGGTTTTCTCCGTGCCTTACTCCTCATAATAAGTGCATTCTCACTAAAATGTTCATGAGAATACAAAGAAATACATTGTAGGATTTTATAAGATCTTTTTATGAAAACACTATCTTCACTATTAATACGTGATATAACATGTATTATCAGCTCATGGGCACCTTCAAAGATAACATACTCTAATACTTCACTAGTGTATCACCATTATTGTAAGACACTAAAGATTGATTGAAGGTATCAGAGCATTGAAAACGAAAGTAGTGCCCAAGTTTCATACATTGTGGACATATTATTGGATCATCTATCGTATCCGAAGAAATTAACATTTTAGCATATTCCACTATTTGGGAATACATTTATCTTACCATCATATTGCTCACTTGTTCTTCAAAATACTCATCCTCATCTTCCAATGAGGATTCCTGTCCCATGTTAATAGCATCACAATATTCATAGAAAGATTCATTTTCTAGTTCCTCGCCAAAGTTCGCAAAATCACTGTCTAGGCACGAATCCTCCTCAGAACAATCATCATAAGTTTGGGACTTACAGAAATCATTACTAGATAATGATATTGTTTGCATGCATACTATTTGTGTATGGAAAGTTATTTTCAGCAGTAGGAAATTCAAGTGGTCGACCAAGTTGCTCCTCTTCATTCTTACGAAGATAATTCACGAATAGCTCAGCGATAGTCTTACCTTCGGGATTACCTTCCACTAGTTGAGAGGGTGCAACATCAAGCGCCACCTCTTTATTAACAACATGTTCTGCTGGTTTAGGTGGAGGCTCTTTGAGTGGAGTTCCCTCCACATTATCTTTGGAGCACCCTGCAAAAGGTTTGATTCTTCCATGGCAGCTGTAATCTGCTCAACAATAAATGCATTATTAAGGAAGTTATCTTGGCAATAGCAGGATATAGGGTGATCTTCTTTATAGATCATATCAAGTGGTTTACTTTCTACCTGTATCTCTCTTAAACGAAATAACAACTCTTAGCAGCCAGTAAAAAGCACAAATTGTAATGTGTCCTCCTAGCAAGGCATTTAAACTCATCTCTATTATAGGCTGCTAGTTCGGTATCAAAATTATACTTACATTGATAAGTGAGGTGACCTGGAGATCCACAACAATCAAAACATAATTGATAAGAGGCACATAGTATGGATGAATACTTGTCCACCCAAGTCAACCATTCTTTTAATATTCCTTGCCTCTTATAAATATCTCCCAATGTCCTTCCCTTTGACTCCTCCATTATAGATTTCATCTGTTGGAAGGTAGTTATCTCGGAAGACATGATTAATAACAAATATTTTTATGGGTTTTTGGTTTGTAAACAAAAGCAAAAATACAAATGCAGAAAATAAAGAAAGTTAAAACAAAATCTAGCAAAACTAAAGTAAATAAACGAAAGCTAAAAGACCTACATCGCTTAGCTCCCCGGCAACGGCGCCAGAAAATAGCTTGATGACTGCAAGTGCACAGATCATTAGTAGAAAGTTTTGAAATGAAGATATCGATCCCACAGGGAGTAGGAGTCTGAAGTCTAATAACTCTTTGAACTGAATACTGCAATAGTAATGCTATATAACGTTCTAAGTAACAAGATAAAATGCAAGTTTTGTGTAAAAGATATTTTTGGGTTTTCAAATAAGAGAACAATAAGTAAACTAAAGATGTAAGTAAACAAGAGCATGCATGTATGATTACTAAAGTCTACAAGATGATGGAAAGAGTTCTCAGGGAGTAGTGGATCCACCGCTAGTAATTAGAAAGAGTGATCAAATTTATTATAATGAATAAGACCATTTATGATACGTGTGGGAGGAGCTTCATATATGGGCGAATAGGCAGCAACCACTACACACATCATCCGTCATAACCATAGCAGATAGCAATCGACATCAATTGAATTACTATGCTATTAAGGGACTTTACCCCGTAGGATGTATCACATGGCATGGACAATGTTCCATGAGTTCTCCTCGGTTCCCAAGTTGTTACGTAAGGAATGACAACAGCTTTATAGTCACCGTATGTGCTATCATCCCTCCGTCTACCAACAAGTAGTTCCCTCCATCTAGTCGCCAGTGAGGCAAATATTGAGTGGCGCGCTTCACCCAACATCAAGATGTAGGAAATCTAACACAGACACATAATGAACAATATCATATAATAATCTTTATCTCAATTCAATCTCATACTAGGGTTTCTCCATCTCCCCAAGAACAAAGGAAACTACTCACACATGAAGGAAATCAACATCACGGATAGAATATGGATGATGTATGATGATACAATTGAAGACAAGTGCAAATCCAAGATTCAATCTAGAATTATAACAAGTAAACAAAGGGGATCAGTGATGGAGACGTTGTTGATGAATATGACGATGTAGATCGATGTGGAGTCCTTCAAGATCCTAGTCCCTTATCCTCTTGTGTGATGGTGATGGTGTAGATCTGATTGGAGGCAGCTATGGCGGTGGCACGGCGATAGGGTTCTGCCGTGGTGGAGGATATGGCTTGGTCGTTGTTTAGGGCTTGTTGGTTTGCGGCCCGAAAGTTCCTGGGCGAGTGCATCACGGTACCCAAGTTGCCTGTAATTGCGGCGTTCCATAAAGTTGGCCTGCCAACTACTGAGAGGGGCCATTTCGAGGCAAACTCATCTTACCCCTAGCAAATTCAAACATTCTGTTAAACTGCCCCGTGAAGTAGACGGTTGGGACCCACATGTCGGTCATCTATCCGTGACGCGAGCGCCAACGCGGTAACCTCTTAGGAAAATCAAGGAACTAAGTGGCTTGGATGCGTTGACCAATTTCACAAATCCATTCCCTCCTTTCCCCTAGCACTGGTGGCATCGAAATACACCCTCCAGGCAGAACGATCCCTTCGGACATTTGACTTCTAGCACCAAGTTAATGTGCCTAGTTGCTACACCCATTCGCTGATCCCGAGCTCCAATGGCGCATGCTATAGCCGCCGACGAGCTGAGCAGCTCGGAGGATGGCAGATCCTACTACCAAGGAAGAAGAAGTTCTGGCTACATGCGGGTGATCTACCCTTCTCTTTGCTATTCGTACTAACTATAACTGCTAGCTGGCTACTGAAACTAAAATTGTTTGTTAGACCAACACTGACAAACATATTTTGTCCATAGTTTTCTGTCAAGGGGGATCTCCGCGGACCACCCTTACCTGGTTACGGTATCCCTCTTCAAGTATGACTCTAAATCATCATGGGTGAAGGGCAAGTGGTATGTACACCATTGTATCACGATGGAAGAAGCGCATGCACAAATCTGCACTATCCCTGGTACGGTTGCTGCTCTGTGTAATAATGATGAAATATGGCCGAAGCAGATTGCAAAGTTCAGCTTCAAGGATGAACGAGACATCATGGTTCCTCTAATGTGTGACAATCAACTAATTGGGTTGATGAAAAGGTATGCTTCGTCTTGCATGTTTGAGCTGAATTGTGATGTATTAGACGTGGAAGCTGCTGCATCTGGGAGTCGCACTTCTATTCTTGGACAGGGTGGTCGCTCGAACTGTTGGGGGGATACCCCCGGGTAGGGTCACTCCGGGGTATAAGGGCCGAGTTAGACGAGGTTCGGCAAGGTCAAAGCGGATGCTGGCCGAGTCACCTCAAGGCAGGCCAGATCACGGAGTAACCCGGACCAGGGGGTTGCCTAACATTGTCTCATCCAACTTAAGGAGTGAGTCAGAAATGCTTATCTAACTTATATGCAGGAACAGGTGTGGCCGGATCTTCTAAGATTCAGATCCTCGCTTAGATTCTAGGAGAAGGAAGGAATCTCTCTGGTCAAAAAAGAAAGTCCGGTACACACTGGATGAGCGAATAAAGCAAGGGTAGGACCACCGGGTCATGGCCGGCAAGGGTGACGACGCTCACGTCGGCTGACGCGGGCGCCGCAGAGGCTTACGTCGCTAAAGCATGTGTGACGCGGGGGAAAAGCACCCCGGTCGGGTTACCACTTTGGGAGGGGGCATATTCTTAGGAATATGCCTCCACGTATGCCCTAGGCCAGGACCGAACCTCCTCTATATAAGGGGGGTTAGGGTTCTGGTAGAGGGGGTTGGTTGAGCACTAGTTGGTTTGGTAGTTCCATAGCACTAGTTGATCTAGGGTTCTTGGGAAAGATAGTAGGCAAGAGTAAGAGAGCACCTTCTTCCTCCTCTCGCCAATACAGCTCAAGGAGCACTTGTAATCTTGGAGATAGAGCAATACAAACTTCTGTGTGGAGAATCACTCCACTATCCCTCCCTGGATTCCCCTAGCGTGTATTAGTCCCCACCTTTAGCCTATCCATGGCATCTGCCGTGACACCACCACGACAGTTGGCGCCCACCGTGGGGCTAGAGGCGCTAGCAGGGGTGAAGATCCAGACGGGAGACTTCATCGGCACCGGCAAACGCATCGTCTCCGGGCTCGTTCAGCGCTTTGGAGCGCTGGACTTCGTCAGTGACAACACAGGCTGCTTCGGTACGTGTCCGCTTCCGCGCAACGGCCTCTTCGTCAAGCTCGGCGCGCACAAGGTCTACGTTGTTGTGGACGTCTCGTGCGTTCATCCGTGTCGCGTCATTGATGCGGGGGAACCACCCCTCACTATGGCTCGCGGGGCATGTATCGCTCGCTCCCCGGACCATGCGGAGGTGATGATGACTGCGCCAGGTGCAGGCGCAAGCAAGGACCCGGCGCCAGACCCAGAGGTAACACCTAAGGCACCGAGAAAAGTTAGAGGACCTCCACTAGAGAGGCCAGAGAACGTACTGAGGGAAGCTATGGATAGCTTGGCTAACCCAGTAGCAGCAGTGGTAGATCCGGCTCAGGCACAGGCCGAGCTAGAGGAAACTCGGCAAAAGATACTGGAGGGCGCAAAGAAAATAGCCGCGGCTCAGCAGTCGCTGAACATGACGCTACATGAGTACGCAAAGGAAAACAAAGTTGATGCGGTCAAAGTGAAGGGGAGAAATCTCATAAATGAGATGGACAGAGAAGGTGATGATGGAGCAGAAGGGTCGGAAAACTATCTGTCTGTGGGGTTGCCGAAGTATAGTACCCCGGTGAAAAACCTCAGAGCAGCAGATGCGGCTGCATCCGAGCTAGAGGGTCTGACGGGTGAGGCCCGTCAAAGACAGCAAGACAGAGTTAACGAGCTGGTTCGGATCGCAAACAGGCAGAACGAGGAGCTGCTGAGAGCTAACCCGGAGAGAGATGGGGCTTCCAAGATCGTCCATTCGTTGATGGGTAACCCGGAGAAATCCGCTGGAGCCGCGTCATCGCCTCATGGCGGTCCAAGGAGAGAAGAGGTAGTAACCTCGGCCAGACGGAACAAACAGATTGTCCCGTACGACCCAACGCGTGCGGGAAAGGAAAGAGAGATGCGGAGAAATGATGATCGACGGAGTGTGAGCCGAGGTGAAGCTGGCCGAGGTAATCACGACCAAGGCAATGCCGATCAAGGGAACGCTGCCAACGGCAATGCCGGACATCGCAACTCCGCAGGAGCAGGACAACCGCAGCAGCGGAATATACCGAGGCAAGTGCAAAGCGCCGGCCGAGGTATGCAGCAGAAAGGTGCGCAACGAGAGAACAACCGATACAACGACGGTGATTCGGAGATGGTGAACGCAGGGTACCCCAGACCAGACTATCATGTGATAGGGTCGATATTGGGAAGCAGGGATTTGATGCCGGATGACGCCAGGTTAAAACTGGATCGCCTATATAGGTCAGAACAGATCGAGTGTCAAGGTCCTCCGGGTCCAGCGTGCTTCGGACCCCGGATCATGAAAGAGCCACCGGTACCTAACTTCCAGTTACCCAGAGGCATGAAGACGTATGACGGCAGTACCAAGCCGGAGGATTGGCTGATAAATTACACTACGGCGGTGAAAATTGCAACGGGCAACTTGAGATGGGCCGTGCGCTACGTACCCTAGATGTTGGAAGGCCCGGCCAGAGTATGGCTGAATAACTTGCCACCCGGAAGCATCAACTGCTGGATAGATTTTGAAGAAATGTTTATCAGCAACTTCTCAAGTACGTATCAGAGGCCGAACAAACCACAAACCCTAGAAATGTGCAAGCAAAGACCCAGCGAGACGGATTGTGGATTCTTGACCCGGTGGTGTACCGTGAGAAACTCGTGTGAAGGTGTCATAGAGTCACAGGCCATAGCATGGTTTGTGCAAGGGTGCAGATATGGCAGCAAGCTGTGGATGAAGCTGCAAAGGAAAATGTCAGTTACGCTGGCAGAGATGATCCGGATTGCTGATTCGTATGCTTTGGGCGATCCGACTCAACCTAGGCTCGCGTCAAATGAGTCAAACGAGGAATACTATCAGAGGGACGGAGCTGGGTCGTCCCGGAGGAATGATTATAGAGGAAAGAGGAGAGATGATAGATCGGATCATCGTTACGGTTCGCAACAAGTTGCAGTCATGAATCAAGATCAACCCAGATCAGGGAGTAACCAACGCCAGAGAACTGGAGGGCAGTGGACTCCAAGAAATGATGGCAAGAAAACATGGACTCCAGAGCAAAAGAAATAGTGGCAGGAAAAGAAAGACCGTCCGAGGTATACCTATGATACGATGCTGGACCAACCGTGTAAGTTTCACACGCCAAATCCGAATAGCCCGGCGGGTCACACGACGAGGCAATGTGAGTGGATGTGAAAGATAGAACAAGGTGGTTCGGGGAATGCTCAGGCACCCCGGAATGATCAACCTCGGCAGGAGTTACCCCGACAGCAGTTGCTCTCCGGAGCGAACACGCAGCAGCTAATGTTGCCTCCCCCTCCGCCGAGGTATGATAACAATGAGAGAAGGGATGCAGTGCATCCGGTGGAAAATCAGCAACAACAGGATCAGAGGTACCCCAGAAACGAGGGAAGGAATGAGTACAGGGAACATCACCAGAGTTATTGTGTGTTCACGACTGAGGAAATAGATAGAAAGAGCTTGCAGCGCCGACATATGGAGGTCAATGCGGTCATGCCAGCGGTGACGAGGTACATGCCTTGGTCGGACCAGGAAATCACCTGGAACATCAAAGGTCATCCTAAACTTATGCCGAGCCCAGGTTCGTATGTGCTAGTCCTAGATCCAACATTCGTTGGACCAAACATCAATGTGAGGTTCTCCAAGGTTTTGATTGATAATGGCAGTAGCATTAACATCATGTATGCGGATACGATGCGCAAGTTGGGCATCTCGGAGAACATGCTCCAGGCTACGAGAACAACTTTCCATGGCATAGTACCAGGCATTTCTTGTGAGCCATAGGCAAAATCCGGGTCGACGTGCTATTCGGAACAATTGATAACTGCCGAACTGAAAATCTGGGGTTTGAAGTGGTGAACTTGGAAAGTGCATATCATGCATTACTCGGAAGACCAGCATTAAACAAATTCATGGCAAGCTGTCACATCAGTTATCTGAAGATGAAGTTGCCTGGGCCAAATGGAGTGATTACCATTGCTGGAGATTTCCGACATTCCATGGAGTGTGCTTCAGCCAGGTCTAACCTAGCCGAGTCACTCATGATTGCGCGAGAGAAAAGAAAAATCCAAGAGGTGGCGGCATTAGCTCAGTACGCGTAGCAATATATGCCGGCATTAAGTAACCCGCATGGCAGCGTGTCATTTCAAGCCGCAAAGGACACCAAGAAGATTCCGGTTGATAACATATTCCCGGAGCGCACCGTAACAATTGGTGCCGGGTTAACTGACAAATAGGAAAGCGAGCTCATCAACTTCCTCCATGAGAATCGGGATATTTTTGCTTGGTCTACACAGGACTTGCAAGGTGTACCGAGGGAGTTGGCCGAGCACTCTTTGAACGTAAGACCCGGAGCAAGGCCGGTGAAGCAACCTCTCCGCCGCTTCGCCGAGGATAGGAGAAAAGTCATTGGAGACGAGATAGCTCGGTTACTAGCAGCAGTATTTATCATGGAGGTACTATATCCGGATTGGCTCTCTAATCCGGTGCTGGTAGAAAAGAAGAAGGACGATCCGAACGTGGTAGTGGTTTGGCGCATGTGTATGGATTACACGAACCTGAACAAGGCGTGTCCAAAAGATCCATTTCCATTGCCGAGGATAGATCAGGTCATAGACTCAACCGCGGGATGCGAACTGTTGTCATTCATTGATGCATATTCTGGCTTCCACCAGATACCTCTGAACCCGAATGATCAAATAAAAACGGCGTTTATTACCCCGTACGGGGCTTATTGCTATCGCACTATGCCGTTTTGTTTACGTAATGCAGGTGCAACGTACCAAAGATGTATGCAAAAATGTTTACACGACCAAATAGGTCAAAACGTATAAGTATACGTGGATGATGTGGTTATCAAGACCAAGGAAAGCACAATGCTCCTTGACGACATAAGGCAAACATTCGCGAACTTGAGAAGGTTCCGGATGAAGCTTAACCCGGAAAAATGTACCTTCGGTGTCCCGGCTAGAAAATTACTCGGATTTCTCGTCTCCAGCCGAGGTATCGAAGTTAATCCAACTAAGATCCGAGCCATCGAACGAATGGAGCTGCCGAAGTGTCTTAACGATGTCCAGAAGTTCACTGGATGCATGGAATCGTTGAGTCGGTTTGTATGTCGGTTGGGAGAAAAGGCACTGCCTCTCTACCAACTCATGAAAAAGTCGGATAAATTCGTTTGGACGCCACAGGCCGATGAAGCCTTTGCCCACTTAAAAAGATGTTGGCCACTGCGCCAGTGTTAGCCTCTCCACTATCAAAGGAGCCAATGTTGCTCTACGTAGCCGCAACCAACCGAGTTGTAAGTGCAGTAATCATAGTGGAACGCAATGAAGAGGGTAAGTCGGTGCAGAGGCCAGTGTATTACCTGAGCGAGGTATTGTCTTCCTCAAAACAAAACTACCCGCACTTTCAAAAGGTGGCATACGGTGTCTATATGGCGGCGAAGAAGTTAAAGCATTACTTTGAGGAGCACCCAATCAAAGTAATATGTGAAGATCCCATATCCGAGATAATGGGTAACAAGGATGCGAGTGGCAGAATCGCAAAATGGGCAATTGAGCTAGCCCCTTATGCGCCCCAATACGACAGAAGAGAAGCGATCAAATCTTAGGCTGTGGCGGACCTTTTTGTGGATTGGGCCGAGGTATAATACGAACCACCGCCACCAGATCCGAATTACTGGAGGATGCACTTTGACGGGTCGAAAACCAAAACCGGATTAAGCGCCGGGGTTGTGCTTACCTCACCAAAGAAGGATCAGCTAAAGTACGTATTGCAGATCCATTTCACGGCATCGAACAATGTCGCTGAGTATGAGGCTCTTGTGCATGGTCTCAAAGTGTCAAAGGAGATTGGTATACGTCGGATAATATGCTTTGGCGACTCGGACCTGGTGGTGCAGCAGGTGTCCGGAGTGTGGGACGCCCTGGATCCAAACATGACACTATACAAATTTCATGTCCAGAAGATATCTGGTTACTTCGAGGGGTGTGAATTTCACCATGTACCCCGAGTGGAAAACGAGGCTGCCGACATGTTGTCGAAGGTCGGATCGACCAGACAGGCAATTCCACCGGGTGTAGCATTGGAACACCTCAGAAAACCATCTATCAGGCCGTCCCTAGGAACCGACTCGATCTATGTCCCGGAAAATACGGAATCCGGAGCTGAGCCCATGGACATTGACACGGGAGGTAGTACGCGAGACCCGGGGACTGCCTCGGCAAACCCAGGGACTACCTCGCTAGACTCGGGGACTGCTCAGCGTGATCCGGCTGAAGTTATGCCGGTGGATCAGATGGAAATTGATGAGGAGATGTTCCCTCCACGAGCCATACCAGCTTGGGCACTGTCTATATTCCAATTCCTGAAAGATGGAACGTTACCCGCTGAGGAGGTGTTAGCCAGGCAAACTCAGAGGAGAGCAAAACCATACACAATCATCAATTCCCAGTTATACAAACAGAGTGTAACCAATGTTCTCCAAAGATGCATTGACCCGGAAGAAGGGCTTGACATCCTCCGAGATATACACCAAGGAGAATGCGGGCATCATGCCTCATCCCGAGCCTTGGTAGCAAAGGCGTTCCGACATGGATTCTACTGGGCAAGTGCCTTGGAACAAGAAGAAGATCTGGTGAGAAAATGCAATGGTTGTCAGAGGTACGCCACCAAGACACATATGCCTATGTCGGAACTCAAGACCATACCAATTACGTGGCCATTTGCTGTATGGTGCTTGGATATGGTTGGCCCGTTCAAACCGGCGAGAGGAAACATGACACACATTTTGGTCATGGTGGACAAGTTTACAAAATGGATTGAAGTGAAACCTATAAGAAAATGTGATGGAGCTACGGCCATGACATTTCTCAAAGACATCATCTTGAGATACGGTTATCCACACAGTATTATAACTGATAGTGGAACAAATTTTGCGGAAGGAGCATTTGCGCACTTCTGCCGAGATAAGAAGATCCGACTCGATGTCGCCTCGGTAGCCCACCCCGCATCGAACGGACAAGTGGAAAGATCCAACGGATTAGTATTATCCGGGATAAAACCCCGGCTCATTGAGCCGCTGCAAAGATCGATGGGGTGCTGGATAGAAGAACTACCAGCGGTACTGTGGAGCTTAAGGATAACTCCGAATCGATCAACAGGCTATACGCCATTTTTTCTGGTATATGGGGCAGAAGCTGTATTACCAGCCGACATAGAGCATGATTCACCTAGGGTCACCCAATACACAGAAGCCGAAGTGCAAGAAGCCCGGCAAAATGATGTTGATCTGCTGGAAGAAGCGAGAGAACTGGCACTGTCCAGATCCGCCATTTATCAGCAAAATCTCCGACGCTATCATAGCCGGAAAGTGTGCCCCCGAGTCTTCCGGGAAGGCGATCTGGTGCTCCGGTTGGTACAACGTACCACTGGCATGCATAAATTATCCCCCCCATGGGAAGGGCCGTTCATTGTGAGCAAAGCATTGCACAATGATTCATACTATCTTATAGATGCAAAGCCACAGGAAAAGAACAAGGCGGACATGTCCGGAGAGGAATCCAAGCGACCGTGGAATGTAGCACTACTTTGTCCCTTTTCTACACTTAGCTAAGAAGTGTATGTAGTCGAGTCATCTCATTTGTCGGTATGTATGTCGGCAATGAGCTAATCAATGAAATAGCAGCACCTCGAGCAGTAACTCGGGGACTGCCTTAATAATATTTGTCGTAATTTCTTGTGCGGTAGCTGGAATAAGTCGTTCTACTTAACCCGGATTAGTAATGTGTGAGCACCAAAAACCCAACCCTTCGACTTGCTGCTGTCCAACAAGAATTGGCTTCATGGCAAGCAAGGGAACAAGTTTGGAATTGCGTAGCACATGAAAAACGATTAAGGAAACGAATTTATTCGAGCTAACGTTTGTTTTTTCGGACTAACCCTGTATTTATTTTCAAGTTATTATGCTGAATTATTTTGAGCCAAGCCTCAAAGTTTCTAAGTATTGTTAGGACAATTTTTGAAGCTCGGATTCGTAAGTCGTAAAACCGAATCAAGGTAGACACGGACCAAGCCAGAGAATTGAACGAACAAGAAAATGAAACTCGGGGACTACGCCCAAGTTAATCCGGCATAAAAATATAGTAGCAAAATATCACATATCCGGCATACAATTGCACCCGGCATACCGGGGATCTGATAAATTTTCAAGTTTTTTAGAACTAAGGAGAAGCAGGAGGAGCAGGTTCGGCGTCGTCGTCGATGTCTTCAATATTTGAAGCATCATATTCCCCGTCCTCATCCGACCCATCTTCAACATTCTCATTCTGCTCGTCCCCAGCGGATTCCAGGAAGCTCGGTCCTTCAACCCAATCATGAATAGGAGAATATTCGACGAGGCTGTAGGCGCAAGCCTGGCGCCGAGCTACCCACTCCGGGTCATCGGTCCATCTAGATCCGGTGCGCCGGCGTGTGAGGAGGTTGAGGTCGATCTTCTCGTACCATGTGAGAATATGATGAAGGATGGTGTCAGCTATAACACGACCAGCGGATTCTCTCCAGAGGTCAAGCTGGGTCTCAACTTCCGTTAATTTCTCGACAAGAGTTGCGATGGTCTCCGTCCTACTCTCTCCGGGCCAGAACATATTGAAGATGCGCACTGCAACGTCGAGGATATCCTTGCCATAATTCTTGATGGTCTCCACGCGAGAGGACAAGCTGACCAATAGGTCCTCCATGTCCAAGGGAATGTTCTCACCATCAGGAGCAATGGGAGTACCCCTCTCTCGGCGAAATTTGGCAACAGCAGCGCTGGCAATCGCAGTACCCTCTGGAAAGTGGTCTGGAAACAAGGCAAAGGAAGAAGGTGAAGGAAAGACATTGGAGGTAACCCGGAGAAGTATGTCGGATAAGGGAAAGGAACTTACGAGAAATGTGGCTATGGATCCGGGTCAACTCAGGCATTGCGTCTTTTACGAAGTTGCTCAAGCTCAGCGTTAGCCGACCCAAGCTGGATGTCGGATTCTCTGAGTAGGTCCTGGCCCTTGGAGATCTGGAGAGTAAGGCGCTCACGCTCTTCTGTGAAGTCTTGGCCAACCTTTTGGAGCTCGGTTTGGTGCTGGGCCTTCATCTTCTCCATCTCGGCCTTGAGCTTGGCAATCTCGTCGTTTTTATTCCGGAGGAGAGAAAGCTCATCATTCTTCTTCTTTAGCTCGGCCTGATGCTGCCCTGCTTGTTCGAGAAAATGCAGCATCATATCAGGCACAGGCACACTATCCTCAAGCGATGCTGAAATAGTATGTTGACCCGGCAAAGCCGAGGAGTGAATGTTTGCCGAGCCAAGGAGAATAAGAAATGGAAAACACTACAAGGTCGAACAAAAGAAGACATACCCCAGATTTCCTCCAAGTTCTTCCGCATAATTTTGTTCTCAGCCTCTACCGCAGTTGCAAAAACCGAATAAGGAGATTAGTTCGGCGGAAGAAAGTAAAGAAAAACGGAGAGGTGCCGAGGGAGAAAATTACCTCTCTTTTCATATTCTGCACCAAGTGCAACATGTTTTGTGCGCAGGATCTTGTGGGTATCAAGTAGGCGTTGAAATTCGGCGCTCCGGCGATTGGTGGTTACCTGAAAAAAGTACAGAAGTGTAAAATTAGCTTGGTGCATATTCGAAGTGTACAAGATCCGGGCCAAGTGGAACTTAACCCGGCTCTAGGTGTGTGCATATTCGAAGTGTGCAAGATCCGGGCCAAGTGGAACTTAACCCGGCTCTAGGTGTGTGCATATTCGAAGTGTGCAAGATCCGGGCCAAGTGGAACTTAACCCGGCTCTAGGTGTGTGCATATTCGAAGTGTGCAAGATCCGGGCCAAGTGGAACTTAACCCGGCTCTAGGTGTGTGCATATTCGAAGTGTGCAAGATCCGGGCCAAGTGGAACTTAACCCGGCTCTAGGTGTGTGCATATTCGAAGTGTGCAAGATCCGGGCCAAGTGGAACTTAACCCGGCTCTAGATGTGTGCATATTCGAAGTGGGCAAGACCGGGCCAAGTGGAACTTAACCCGGCTCTAGGTGTGTGCATATTTGGAGTTTACATGCAGCTATGTTAGTTTTCTAATGAGCATCCGGCCGAGTAACAAGCTACTCCACCGGAGGCTCGGGGACTAATGGTTATTATCTACAGCATGTAAAGGAGAAACGGCATACCTCCGTCATTCGCCCCGCGAGGTTAATTGCCTTGGCAGCAGTATTCATCTGGGCAGAAAATTCTGCAGGGCCGAACTTTTCCGGGAGATCGTCGTTGTGGATGAAATCCGCCTTGTTCCAGTTCATGACGAACTCGATAAGGCTCGGAGGGTACCGTTCGCCAGTGGGCATGTGGGGTGCCACCAAGCCCTTCACATGAGCTTCCTTCCTGTCAACTAGGGCAAGAGCCGGGCTGGTGTGCAGAACAATCTGTTGCGCATCTGTTGGCTCGGCAGGAACATCCGTCGCTGCTGGTGATTTCTTCGGAAGCATCGACGACAGGGTTCGCTGCCCGGCTTCGACGGATGTAGACTTGGCAGTATCCGGAGCCTTTTTGCCCTTAGCTTGCTAGGAAGAAGTAACCACGGTGGATTTCCCTTTGGAAGCTGCTGGAATGGTTCCTCGCCGGGGCTGAGATGACTCGGAAGAGGCAGAGGAACTTGGCACTGGAGCTGTTGTTGGTTTCCTTGGTGCCAGGGCAGGTGCTGGCTCGGTTGCTGGTACTGGAGCTGCTGCTGGTGCTGGTGTTGTGATAGACTCGGTGGTTGCTGGTTGCGGCAATTCGGAAGTGGTGGACACTGTCGCCTCGGCCGAACTGACCCCTCCCGCTCCGAGGTCGCGTTCCTCTCGATGAGGTACTGCGGAACCCGGAGCAGCCGCAGAGCCCCTCGGAATAGGGCTCAGCGGGCGTGACTCGTCGTCACGAGGAGGAGAAGGGCCGGACCGAAGGGGAGAAGAGATGCTCGATCCGCTCTGAGGGACCTCCACAGGAGGCCTGAAAAAGAGAATAAGGTCAGGTGTGAAATTACCGCGATGCAAGGAAAAAAGAGTTGCACAATGAAAAATGATTTACGCATCCGAGGTTTCAGCCTCCTTGGGTTTCCGAGCCCTCCGTGCCGGGACTTTGCCTGCTCGCTTGGAGGTAGTCTTGTCTCCGGCCTTCTTTTGCCTTTTTGTGGGCTGAGAAGGTCCAGAGGAAGAACTCGATGCGGCTCCGTGCTTCTTCTTTGACGCCACCGGAACCGGCTCTCCCGTGGCAAGTGGAGGATCCTCATGGATATGCCCACCAGGGTTAGCTGATGCCGGAAAGGCAAAAGAAAGAGGGACAGCCTCAACGGGTTCAATCACGTCGATATCCGAGTCATCCTCATCATCGGGCCAATCTCTAAGAGAAGAGAATTTACCGCTGGGTCATTTGGTGGCGTCGGTCATAGGGAGGAACATCTCCTGGTCCGGCTCCTCCTCATCCGGGATTTCTCGGTCCGGCGCCCACTTGAGGGTCGGGTCCATACCAGCCTCGAGAGTTTGCTGAAGGAACAACTGAGAAAAAGCATGAAGAACAGAGTCAGAAATATAACAAAAACCGACACATACTTGATCTAAAATAAGTTTGCCCCGCGAAGCTTACCGCGGGAGGGAGCCTGTCATGACAGTAGTGCTCGATTCCCCACGTCCATTCGGCGGAGAAATCCTTGTGAGTGGTGAAAAGAGCTTTAACCCAGCAAAAGATCTCCGTGTTGCTCAATTCAAAGGAGGAAGTTCGGTTGGGGTCACGGCCGAAACTCATATGGCACAACTTGTGGCTGCGCTTCTAGAGGGGAGAGATTCGGTTGCGCACGAACGTGATCATAGCATCCTCGTTGCGCAATCCGAGCTTCTTCAGCTCCACGAACCTCTTGTTAACTTGGTTGGCCAGAGCGGTAGGCTTCTTGGGGACCTCCTCCCAGAAATCCGTGTCAGGTAGACCTGGAGCGTAGGGCAGCAACCGAACCAAGTCTTCGGTACCCTCGCTCCGGACGTAGAAGAAGGTCCGGGCCCATCCTTTGCAGGAGTCAAGCCCGGTAACCCGGGGAAAGACCGAAAACCTCCAGGGCAAGATGGAGGCAGCTCCGAACTAGGTGAGCTGCTTATCCTCCAACTCTACGTGGATGTTGGGGACGATGTTGCGACGAAGACCGAAGAACCGGATCCATAGCTCCTTCGTGGGCCATAGTCCGGCGTAGCCTTCGATCGTAGAGGCAAAGGCAGAAAGAGAGGTGATTGCGTTCGCGGGGAGATGGTGCGGCTGCAAGTGATACGTCGTGACCCAATCCCGGAAGAAATCGCTCACCGGAAGGCCAAATCCCCGCTGGAAGTGGGACAGGAATACAACAAACTCACCTGGATTGGGTGAGGGGGCTAGTTCGGTGGAGGGGAGACGAGCGGCGACGCCGGCAGGAATACGCCTAGTTCGGTAGAGCTAGTCAATGTCGTCTTGACAGACCCATGACCCGGCCCACCCGCCGCGGTCCGCCGCGCCGGCGTCCTCCTCCATCTCCTGCTCGGCGACGACGAGCTCCTCCTCCGTCATCTCGTATCCGCTATCCTCGCTGGATCTAGCGGCAGCGAGAATCTGAGGCCTAGATTGGCGTGGACCCGTGGCGAAGAAGCTGCGCAGTGGTGGCTGCGGTGCGGAGGCACGGGGAGGTGCGGCGGCGGCATTGCTTCTGGAAAGCACCGGCGGCGGCGTGGTCGTAGGGAAGACGAAGGAGAAAACGCAACGGGCAGAGGGGCGTAGAGGTGGAAAACGCTAAGGGACGCGCCCCTCCCCTATTTAATCACCCCCAGTGATCGATGAGTGGGATCGCGCTGCGCCGACGAGCCACAAGGTGTGGCTGTGTATCACCGGCATCAGCCAATCAGAGAAAAGCCACATAGGGGGCCACAGAGTAGAAGTGATCCCATGACGCGACGCATTGTTGCGGTAAACGAGGAGCCAGGCATGACGTGACCCACACACAGTGAAACTGACAATTACTGTGGCGGTTACTGTGCAAGCCCTTAAAATAAGACAAGGTAATGATTAGCCTCCACGTGGGTTGGCGTATGAGAGAAGGAAACGGGGCCCGGATCAAACCATGATAACCATGGGATCCGAGCCAAAGTGGTGACCCGGCCGGCAAGTGAAAACTTGGAACGTGCGAAGGGAACGTAAATCCATATAATCCAAGATAAGGAGCTAACCCGGAATTAAACGTCTGAGGCTCGGACATAAATGAACCTGATGTGGCCTTAGCGACCAAGGCAGCTAAGACCGCACCAGCTTCGGGGACTAATGTTGGGGGGATACCCCCGGGTAGGGTCACTCCGGGGTATAAGGGCCGAGTTAGCCGAGGTTCGGCAAGGTCAAAGCGGATGCTGGCCGAGTCACCTCAAGGCAGGCCGGATCACGGAGTAACCCGGACCAGGGGGGTCGCCTAAAGTTGTCTCATCCGACTTAAGGAGTGAGTCGGAAATGCTTATCTAACTTATATGCAGGAACAGGTGTGGCCGGATCTACTATGATCCGGATCCTCGCTTAGCTTCTAGGAGAAGGAAGGAATCTCTCTGGTCAAAAAAGAAAGTCCGGTACGCACTGCATGAGCGAATAAAGCAAGGGCAGGACCACCGGGTCATGGCCGAAAAGGGTGACGATGCTCACGTCGGCTGACGCGGGCGCCGCAGAGGCTTACGTCGCTAAACCATGTGTGACGCGGGGGAAAAGCACCCCGGTCGGGTTACCACTTTGGGAGGGGGCATATTCTTAGGAATATGCCTCCACGTATGCCCTAGGCCAGGACCGAACCTCCTCTATATAAGGGGGGTTAGGGTTCTGGTAGAGGGGGTTGGTTGAGCACTAGTTGGTTTGGTAGTTCCATAGCACTAGTTGATCTAGGGTTCTTGGGAAATATAGTAGGCAAGAGTAAGAGAGCACCTTCTTCCTCCTCTCGCCAATACAGCTCAAGGAGCACTTGTAATCTTAGAGATAGAGCAATACAAACTTATGTGTGGAGAATCACTCCACTATCCCTCCCTGGATTCCCCTAGCGTGTATTAGTCCCCACCTTTAGCCTATCCATGGCATCTGCTGTGACACCACCACGACACGAACCCAATTAGCTCCTGGTAAGCAAAAGTCTCTTGGGGTTCGCATGTTTGTGTTGAATTGTAATTTTTGTTTTATTTACTCTGTAGATATTACGTAGTTATGCAACAGTCATGTTTATTTGACAGGAAGCACCGCAAGGTTAGAAACATCACTATCGGGTCAGTCATTTTGCTGCCGGAAGAAAATAAAAACGAGTGGAAAGATGATGCTCGACACTATTCTGGTGCTGACTGTCCCGGCGATGCAGACCACGTGAAGCTAAGAAAATTGGCACCAAGGAAGAGGATGAAGGCAGGAAATGAAGAAGCCAGTGGACATGAAGGCTTGGCTCCCAGGCGGGGGAAGAAGGCTGCTGGCAATGAAGATGCATAATAATGTGTTGAACTTGAACCTATATATGTAATTCGGTTAAATTCTGGAGCTCTGTGCGTTGAACTTGTCAGGCGAAACAATCTACACACGTTCTCAGAGTAAAATGTAGCGCAACTTAGGGTTAACTCCCGAGTCAGTAGTTGAATCCGAAATTGTGATTGTGCCACTACTATCTGAAAACACACAGCACCGGTTCCACGATTTCCTAGGGGCAGGAGGTCTCCAAATTCGATGGAATGTAAGTGACACGGAAATAAATTATTTAAGCTGATACACTCCATGAAACAGCAACTTGTTTCAACTACTGCACAATGGCATGGCAACATAAACAACAATGTCAACCGATAATGCCCAGATGATGAGGAAATCGGTACCACTTTCTAGCCTAATCTTGAGCCCGTCTATCTCACCGCCTCCCTGCTCCTACATCCCCTGCATCTGGCGAAGCTCCCGGATCTCCAGTAATAGGGTGTACATGCTTCCACTTTATAAATTGTGGTTGTGCCATTTGCATGCCGCACAATCCACGTAGATTACGTTTAAACAAACCACCAATGTCAGACTACCACCATCATCAGACAAAAGGAAGTAATGCAGGGTTAAGATAGATTAACGGGCGACCAACTTTTTCTCCCAGGACTCCGAGACCACTAGTTCAGACCACTAGTATGTACAAGTACTACTATTACAACTTAAAAAAAGTACGGAGCTCAAGCTAAATAGAACTAGTTATCACACATCTCCTTGATCTTCCTAATCTTAGCCCGATGGGCATCTTCCTGCGAGAGCAAGGATCGAATCGTCTGCTTCTTCCTTACACAGCTTCAATTGTTTCTTTGCATTTATCCTCATGCACTTGTAAATACTCGTAGTTGTGAATTGCAAGACTTTGGCCTGGTGAAGTTCATTCCTTGCTTGAGTCGGATCTTGCTCTCTTTAGCCTTCAGGGCCAACGCTACGTCCCTCTCCTTCTCGACTTTGCTAACCTTGTCTTGCACCCTCCTGAGATCTCGGTTAAGCTTGGTTGTGTCAACTTGGTCAAAGAGCTTCATCTCAGCACTGTCAAGAAGTGAGGTGACTATGGATTCTTTTAACTCAATAGTCATATCCCATAGTTTGTCCAGCATTTTCTGCATCAATTTGGGCCACTCTGGATCTACCCATTTAACAACATCGCAACTTCTGCCTTGCATCATTGCACTATGTCCTTGACACCGTAAAAACCTCCTACATGCGTTTCGTCCTTCGAATGCTACAAATTTAGCGGGCACATATCCATGTTTACATAGCGGAGGACTATCTTCCTCCGCTAAACCGTGATAGTTAGAGTCGTACAACGTCTGGATGGCCTAACACATCATACGTGTATGAGTAAATAGAGTAGATCTAGCTCAAAATAGTTAATTGGCCACAGGTGCTAGAGATGAGACGACTCACATCAAAATCACTGTCCATGTCATCATGACGCGTTTCCTCACCGTCTCCCCTTGAACCCATGGCGAGAGGGGGGATGGGGGACTGGGCTAGAGGCGCCGTCGGCTTGCGGCTACGGCAGGATGGGAGATAAGTGGGTAAAGTGGCTTTGAGGGGAAGGAAGAGAAGTATGGGGAGGAAGAGAAGTATGGGGAGGAAGAGAAGTAAAGGGGACGTGACACTGACATATGGCCCATGGAACTCGTGACACTCGCAAAATGGGAGCGCGCGGTGTTGCTAGTTTATCTAGAGCAAGCGGATAGTAAGCATGGCCAATCAAGTCGCAGAACAGCCTACTCGCACTTCGCTCTTACAACGAACCATCCCAATCGTATAAGCGCCCCAATCGAACGGTATGTAGCAATCTTCATGCAGAACAATTGTGTTAGGGCGTGCCTTCTAGAAGACTCAGTCTAACAGCCTCCACCATTGGGGGCTCAGATTAGGGCTCTCGTAAGGTTAGGATCCATGTGGTTTATTAAAAGAACACACATTTCAATGACACTGGTGGATCCATGTGGTTTATGAAAAGAACACACATGCAAATAACTCTGGTGGATCCATGTGTGGTTCGTGAAAAGAACACACATGCAATGAATCTAGTTGTGGTTCATGAAAATAACACACATGCAATGACACTGGTGGATCCATATGTGGTTTGTGAAAAGAACACACATGCTCATGTGGTTTACGAAAAGAACAAACATCCAATGACTCTAGATGTGGTTTATTAAAAGAACACACATGCCATGACACTGGTGGATCCATGTGGTTTATGAAAAGAACAGACATGCAATGACTCTAGTTGTGGTTTGTGAAAAGAACAGACATGCAATGACTCTGGTGGATCCATATGTGGTTTGTGACAAGAACAGACATGCAATGACTCTGGTGGATCCTTATGTGGTTTGTGAGAAGAACACACATTCAATGGCACTGGTGGATCCATATGTGGTTTGTGAAAAGAACACACATTCAATGACACTGGTGGATCCATATGTGGTTTGTGAAAAGAACACACATCCAATGACTCTAGCTGTGGTTAATGAAAAGAACACACATTCAATGACACTAGTGGATCCATATGTGGTTTGTGAAAAGAACAAACATTCACCGACTCTAGTTGTGGTTCATGAAAAGAACACACATGCAATGACACTGGTGGATCCATGTGTGGTTTGTGAAAACAACACAGATGCAATGACTCTAGGTGTGGATCCATATGTGGTCTATGAAAAGAACAAACATGCAATGACACTGGTGGATCCATATGTGGTTTGTGAGAAGAACAGACATTCACTGACTCTAGTTGTGGTTCATGAAAAGAACACACATGTAGTGAGACTGGTGGATCCATATGTGCTTTGTGAAAAGAACACACATCCAATGACTCTAGCTGTGGATCCATATGTGGTCTCTAAAAATAACACACATGCTCATGTTGTTTATGAAAAGAACAGACATTCACCAACTCTAGTTGTTGTTTATGAAAAGAACAGACATTCACCAACTCTAGTTGTCGTTCATGGAAAGAACACACATCCAATGACTCTAGCTATGGTTTGTGAAAAGAACAGACATGCAATGACTCTAGCTATGGTTAATGAAAAGAACACACATGCAATGAATCTGGTGAATCCATATATGGTTTGTGAAAAGAACACACATGCAATGACTCTAGTGGATCCATATTTGGTTTGTGAGAAGAACAGACATGCAATGACTCTGGTGGATCCATATGTGGTTTGTGAAAATAACACACATGCAATGACTCTAGTGGATCCATATGTGGTTTGTGAGAAGAACACGCATGCAATGACTCTAAATGTAGTTTGTGAAAAGAACACACATGCAATGACAATGGTTGATCACAATGTGGTTTGTGAAAAGAACACACATGCAATGACTCTAAATGTAGTTTGTGAAAAGAACACACATTCAATGACACTGGTGGATCCATATGTGGTTTGTGAAAATAACACACATCCAATGACTCTAGCTATGGTTAATGAAAAGAAAACATGAAATGACTCTAGTGGATCCATATGTGGTTTGTGAAAAGAAAAGAAATTCACTGACTCTAGTTGTGGTTCATGAAAAGAACACACATGCAATGACCCTGGTGGATCCATATGTGGTTTGTGAAAAGAACAGACATAGAATGACTCTAGATGTGGATCCATATGTGGTCTATGAAAAGAATAGACATGCAATGACTCTGGTGGATCCACATGTGGTTTGTGAAATGAACACTCATTCAATGACACTAGTGGAACCATATGTGGTTTTTGAAAAGAACCCACATTCAATGACACTAGTGGATCCATATGTGGTTTGTGAAAAGAACACACATCCAATGAATCTAGCTGTGGCTAATGAAAAGAACACATGAAATGACTCTAGTGGATCCATATGTGGTTTGTGAAAAGAACAGACATGCAATGAATCTAGTTGTGGTTCATGAAAATAAAACACATGCAATGACACCGGTGGATCCATATGTGGTTTGTGAAAAGAACACACATAAAATGACTCTAGTTGTGGATCCATATGTGGTCTGTGAAAAGAATAGAGATGCAATGACTCTGGTGGGTCCATATGTGGTTTGTGAAAAGAACACACATTCAATGACACCAGTGGAAACATATGTGGTTTTTGAAAAGAACACACATTCAATGACACTGGTGGATCCATATGTGGTTTGTGAAAAGAACACACATGCAACGGCATTGGCGGATCCATATGTGGTTTGTGAGAAGAATAGACATGCAATTGCACTAGTGGATCCATATGTGGTTTGTGAGAAGAACAGACATGCAATGACTCTGGTGGATCCATATGTGGTTTGTGAAAAGAACACACATTCAATGACACTGGTGGATCCATATGTGGTTTGTGAAAAGAACACGAATCCAATGACTCTAGATGTAGTTAATGAAAAGAACACATGAAATGACTCTAGTGAATCCATATGTGGTTTGTGAAAAGAACAAGCATGCAATGAATCTAGGAGTGGTTCATGAAAAGATCACACTTGCAATGACACTTGTGGATCCATATGTGGTTTGTGAAAAGAACACACATACAATGACTCTAGTGGTGGATCCATATGTGGTCTATGAAATGAATAGACATGCAATGACTCTGGTGGATCCATATGTGGTTTGTGAAAAGAACACACATTCAATGACACTGGTGGAACCATATGTGGTTTTTGAAAAGAACACACATTCAATGACACTGGAGGATCCATATGTGGTTTGTGAAAAGAACACACATGCAATGACATTGGCAATCCATCTTTGGTTTGTGAAAAGAACACACATCCAATGATCTAGCTATGGATCCATATGCGGTCTATGAAAACAACAGACGTGCAATGACTCTAGTGGATCCATATGTGGTTTGTGAAAAGAAAACACATTTAATGACACTGGTGGATCCGTATGTCGTTTTTGAAAAGAACACACATTAAATGACATTGGTGGATCCATATGTGGTTTGTGAAAAGGACAGACGTTCACTGACTCTAGTTGTGGTTCATGAAAAGAACACAAATGCAATGATACAGGTGGATCCATATGTGGTTTGTGAAAAGAACAGACATGCAATGACTCTGGTGGATCCATATGTGGTTTTTGAGAAGAATAGACATGCAATGACACTGGTGGATCCATATGTGGTTTGTGAGAAGAACAGACATGCAATGACACTGGTGGATCCATATGTAGTTTGTGAAAAGAACACACATTCAATGACACTAGTGGATCCATATGTGGTTCATGAGAAGAACCCACATCCAACGACTCTAGCTGTGGTTAATAAAAATAACACACATTCAATGACACTAGTGGATCCATATGTGGTTTGTGAAAAGAATTGACATTCACTGACTCTAGTTGTGGTTCATGAAAAGAACACACATGCAATGACACTGGTGGATCCATATGTGGTTTGTGAAAACAACACACATGCAATGACTCTAGATGTTGATCCATATGTGGTCTATGAAAATAACAGACATGCAATGACACTGGTGGATCCATATGTGGTTTGTGAGAAGAACAGACATTCACTGACTCTAGTTGTGGTTCATGAAAAGAACACACATGCAATGACACTGGTGGATCCATATGTGCTTTGTGAAAAGAACACACATCCAATGACTCTAGCTGTGGATCCATTAGTGGTCTCTGAAAATAACACACATGCTCATGTGGTTTATGAAAAGAACAGACATTCACTAACTCTAGTTGTGGTTCATGAAAAGAACACACGTCCAATGACTCTAGCTAAGGTTTGTGAAAAGAACAGACATTCACTAAGTCTAGTTGTGGTTCATGAAAAGAACACACATCCAATGACTCTAGCTATGGTTTGTGAAAAGAACAGACATGCAATGACTCTAGCTATGGTTAATGGAAGAACACACATGCAATGACTCCCGATGGATCCATATGTGGTTTGTGAAAAGAACACACATGCAATGACTCTAGTGGATCCATATTTGGTTTGTGAGAAGAACAGACATGCAATGACTCTATTGGATCCATATGTTGTTTGTGAAAATAACACACATGCAATGACTCTAGTGGATCCATATGTGGTTTGCGAGAAGAACACACATGCAATGACTCTAAATGTAGTTTGTGAAAAGAACACACATGCAATGACACTAGTTGATCAATATGTGGTTTGTGAAAAGAACACATATTCAATGACACTGGTGGATCCATATGTGGTTTGTGAAAAGAACACACATCCAATGACTCTAGCTGTGGTTAATGAAAACAAAACATGAAATTACTCTAGTGGATCCATATGTGGTTTGTGAAAATAAAATACATTCACTGACTCTAGTTGTGGTTCATGAAAAGAACACACATGCAATGACACTGGTGGATCCATATGTGGTTTGTGAAAAGAACACACATACAATGACTCTAGCTATGGATCCATATGTGGTCTATGAAAAGAATAGACATGCAATGACTCTGGTGGATCCATATGTGGTTTGTGAAAAGAACACACATTCAATAACACTTGTGGAACCATATGTTGTTTTTGAAAAGAACACACATCCAATGACACTGGTGGATCCATGTGGTTTGTGAAAAGAACACACATCGAATGACTCTAGCTGCGGTTAATGAAAAGAACACATCAAATGACTCTAGTGGATCCATATGTGGTTTGTGAAAAGAACAGACATACAATGAATCTAGTAGTGGTTTTTGAGAAGATCACACATGCAATGACCCTGGTGGATCCATGTGTGGTTTGTGAAAAGAACACACACACACAATGACTCTAGCTGTGGATCCATATGTGGTCTATGAAAAGAATAGACATGCAATGACTCTGGTGGATCCATATGTGGTTTGTGAAAAGAACACACATTCAATGATATTGGTGGAACCATAAGTGGTTTTTGAAAAGAACACACATTCATTGACACTAGTGGATCCATATGTGATTTGTGAAAAGAACACACATGCAATGACATTGGCAATCCATCTTTGGTTTGTGAAAAGAACACACATCCAATGACTCTAGCTGTGGATCCATATGCGGTCTATGAAAACAACAGACATGCAATGACTCTGGTGGATCCATATCTGGTTTGTGAAAAGAAAACACATTCAATGACACTGGTGGATCCATATGTCGTTTTTGAAAAGAACACACATTAAATGACACTGGTGGACCCATATGTGGTTTGTGAAAAGAATAGACATTCACCGACTCTAGTTGTGGTTCATGAAAAGAACACAAATGCAATGACACTGGTGGATCCATATGTGGTTTGTGAAAAGAATAGACAAGCAACGACTCTGGTGGATCCATATGTGGTTTTCGAGAAGAATAGACATGCAATGACACTGGTGGATCCATATATGGTCTATGAAAAGAACAGACATGCAATGACACTAGTGGATCCATATGTGGTTTGTGAAAATAACACACATGCAATGACTCTAGTGGATCCATATGTGGTTTGTGAGAAGAACACACATGCAATGACTCTAAATGTAGTTTGTGAAAAGAACACACATGCAATGACACTGGTTGATCAATATGTGGTTTGTGACAAGAACACACATTCAGTGGCACTGGTGGATCCATATGTGGTTTGTGAAAAGAACACACATCCAATGAATCTAGCTGTGGTTAATGAAAAGAAAACATGAAATGACTCTAGTAGATCCATATGTGGTTTGTGAAAAGAAAAGACGTTCACTAACTCTAGTTGTGGTTCATGAAAAGAGCACACATGCAATGACACTGGTGGACCCATACGTGGTTTGTGAAAAGAACACACATACAATGACTCTAGCTATGGATCCATATGTGGTCTATGAAAAGAACACGCATACAATGACTCTAGCTGTGGATCCATATGTGGACTATGAAAAGAATAGACATGCAATGACTCTGTGGATCCATATGTGGTTTGTGAAAACAAAACACATTCAATGACACTGGTGGATCCATATGTCGTTTTTGAAAAGAACACACATTCAACGACACTGGTGGATCCATGTGTGGTTTGTGAAAAGAACAGACATTCACTAACTCTAGTTGTGGTTCATGAAAAGAACACAAATGTAATGACACTGGTGGATCCATATGTGGTTTGTGAAAAGAACAGGCAACCAATGACTCTAGTGGATCCATATGCGGTCTATGAAAACAACAGACATGAAATGACTCTAGTGGATCCATATGTGGTTTGTGAAAAGAACAGATATTCACTAACTCTAGTTGTGGTTCATGAAAAGAACACAAATTGAATGACACTAGTGGATCCATGTGTGGTTTGTGAAAAGAACAGACAAGCAATGACTCTAGTGGATCCATATGTGGTTTTTGAGAAGAATAGACATGCAATGACACCGGTGGATCCATATATGGTTTATGAGAAGAACAAACAAGCAATGACACTGGTGGATCCATATGTGGTTTGTGAAAAGAACACACATTCAATGACACTAGTGGATCCATATGTGGTTCATGAGAAGAACTCACATCCAATGACTCTAGCTGTGGTTAATGAAAAGAACACATGAAATGACTCTAGTGGATCCATATGTGGTTTGTGAAAAGAACAGACATTCACTAACTCTAGTTGTGGTTCATGAAAATAACACACATGCAATGACACTGGTGGATCCATATGTGGTTTGTAAAAACAACACACATCCAATGACTCTAGTTGTGGATCCATATGTGGTCTATGAAAAGAACAGACATGCAATGACACTGGTGGATCCATATGTGGTTTGTGAGAAGAACAGACATGCAATGACACTGCTTGCTCCATATGTGGTTTGTGAAAAGAACACACATTAAATGACACTAGTGGATCCGTATGAGGTTTGTGAGAAGAACACATGCTCATGGACATGCAATGACTCTAGCTGTGGATTCATATGCGGTCTATGAAAACAACAGACATGCAATGACTCTGGTGGATCCATATGTGGTTTGTGAAAAGAAAACACATTCAATGACACTGGTGGATCCATATGTCGTTTTTGAAAAGAACACACATTCAATGACACTGGTGGACCTATACGTAGTTTGTGAAAAGAACAGACATTCACTGACTCTAGTTGTGGTTCATGAAAAGAACACACATGCAATGACACTGGTGGATCCATATGTGGTTCGTGAAAAGAACAAACATGCAATGACTCTGGTGGATCCATAGGTGGTTTGTGAGAAGAACACACATTCAATGACACTGGTGGATCCATATGTGGTTTGTGAAAAGAACATACATTCAATGACACTAGTGGATCCATATGTGGTTCGTGAGAAAAACCCACATCCAATGACTCTAGCTGTGGTTTATGAAAAGAACACATGTAATGACTCTAGTGCATCCATATACGGTTTGTGAAAAGAACAGACATTCACTGACTCTAGTTGTGGTTGATGAAAAGAACACACATGCAATTACAGTGGTGGATCCATATGTGGTTTGTAAAAACAACACACATCCAATGAATATATCTATGGATCCATATATGGTCTATGAAAAGAACAGACATGCAATGACACTGGTGGATCCATATGTGGTTTATGAAAATAACACACATGCAATGACTCTAGTGGATCCATATGTGGTTCGTGAGAAGAACTCACATGCAATGACTCTAAATGTAGTTTGTGAAAAGAACACACATGCAATGACACTGGTTGATCAATATGTGGTTTGTGAAAAGAACACACATTCAATGACACTGGTGGATCCATAGTGGTTCGTGAGAAGAACCCACATCCAATGACTGTAGCTGTGGTTAATGAAAACAACAGACATGAAATGACTCTAGTGGATCCATATATGGTTTGTGAAAAGAACAGACATTCACAGACTCTAGTTGTGGTTCATGAAAAGAACACACATGCAATGACACTGTTGGATCCGTATGTGGTTTGTAAAAACAACACACATCCAATGACTCTAGCTGTGGATCCATATATGGTCTATGAAAAGAATAGACATGCAATGACACTGGTGGATCCATATGTGGTTTGTGAAAATAACACACATGCAATGACTCTCGTGGATCCATATGTGGTTTGTGAGAAGAACACACATGCAACGACTCTAAATGTAGTTTGTGAAAAGAACACACATGCAATAACACTAGTTGATCAATATGTGGTTTGTGGTTTGTGAAAAGAACACACATGCAATGACACTGGTGGATCCATATGTGGTTTGTGAAAATAACACACATACAACGACTCTAGCTGTGGATCCATATGTGGTCTATGAAAAGAATAGACATGGAATGACTCTGTGGATCCATATGTGGTTTGTGAAAAGAACACACATTAAATGGCACTGGTGGAACCATATGTGGTTTTTGAAAACAACACACATTCAATGACACCGGTGGATCCATATGTGTTTTGTGAAAAGAACACACATCCAATGACTCTAGTTATGGTTAATGAAAAAAACACATGAAATGACTCTAGTGGATCCATATGTGGTTTGTGAAAAGAACAGACATACAATGAATCTAGTAGTGGTTCATGAAAAGATAACACATGCAATGACACTAGTGCATCCATGTGTGGTTTTTGAAAAGAACACACATACAATGACTCTAGCTGTGGATCCATATGTGGTCTATGAAAAGAATAGACATGCAATGACTCTGGTGGATCCATATGTGGTTTGTGAAAATAACACACATTCAATGACACTGGTGGAACCATTTGTGGTTTTTGAAAAGAACACACATTCAATGACACTGGTGGATCCATATGTGGTTTGTGAAAAGAACACACATGCAATGACATTGGCAATCCATCTGTGGTTTGTGAAAAGAACACACATCCAATGACTCTAGATGTGGATCCATATGCGGTCTATGAAAACAACAGACATGAAATGACTCTAGTGGATCCATATGTGGTTTGTGAAAAGAACAGATATTCACTAACTCTAGTTGTGGTTCATGAAAAGAACACAAATTGAATGACACTAGTGGATCCATGTGTGGTTTGTGAAAAGAACAGACAAGCAATGACTCTAGTGGATCCATATGTGGTTTTTGAGAAGAATAGACATGCAATGACACCGGTGGAGCCATATATGGTTTATGAGAAGAACAAACAAGCAATGACACTGGTGGATCCATATGTGGTTTGTGAAAAGAACACACATTCAATGACACTAGTGGATCCATATGTGGTTCATGAGAAGAACTCACATCCAATGACTCTAGCTGTGGTTAATGAAAAGAACACATGAAATGACTCTAGTGGATCCATATGTGGTTTGTGAAAAGAATAGACATTCACTAACTCTAGTTGTGGTTCATGAAAAGAACACACATTCAATGACACTGGTGGATCCATATGTGGTTTGTGAAAAGAACACACATCCAATGACTCTAGCTCTGGTTAATGAAAAGAACACATGAAATGACTCTAGTGGATTCATATGTGGTTTGTGAAAAGAACAGACATGCAATGACTCTAGGTGTGGTTCATGAAAAGAACACGCATGTAATGACAGTGGTGGATCCATATGTGGTTTGTGAAAAGAACACACATCCAATGACTATAGCTGTGGATCCATGTGTGGTATATGAAAAGAACAGACATGCAATGAATCTGGTGGATCCATATGTGGTTTGTGAACAGAACACACGTTCAATGACACTGGTGGAACCATATGTAGTTTTTGAAAAGAACACACATTTAATGGCACTAGTGGATCCATATGTGGTTTGTGAAAAGAACACACATGCAATGACATTGGCGGATCCATATGTGGTTTGTGAAAAGAACACACATCCAATGACTCTAGTTGTGGATCCATATGCGGTCTATCAAAACAACAGACATGCAATGACTCTGGTGGATCCATATGTGGTTTTTGAAAAGAACACACATTCAATGACATTGGTGGATCCATATGTGGTTTGTGAAAAGAACAGACATTCAATGTGTGAGATCAGGCACATGGCGTAATAGGATTGATAGGATACCCATATCAACAAGTTGCAACATCTTTTCCGGAAGCTCAATCGAAAAGTACTCTAGGGTTAAGCGTGCTTGGCCAAGAGCAATTCTAGGATGGGTGACCGACCGGGAAGTGGGTAACCGGGTGAGGAAAAAGTGCGTAGAAAAGACTAGTGTTGGTCTGTGGGGCCAGTCTAGATATCCTATTAAGCTGCCTGGAGTGACACCCCCCAGCCCAGGAGTGGACGGGGTGTTACAAGTGGTATCAGAGCCGTCCTTGCGATTGCACGAGTGTGTGCGGGTCAGTGGCGGGACATGTGGAGCATGGCGCTTGTGGCCGGAGTGGACATGGCATGGCACATGTGCCGGCACTAGACGCACAGATTCAGAGGGAACGTTCCTGGGGTGTGCTTGATCGATGAGGGCATCGATCTTCTAAAGGGTGGGTGTATGTGAGATCCAGGAACATGGCTTAATAGGATTGATAGGATACCCATATCAACAAGTTGCAACTTCTTTTCCGGAAGGTCATTCAAAAAGAACTCTAAGGTTAAGCGTGCTTGGGATAGAGAAATTCTAGGATGGGTGACCGACCGGCAAGTGGGTAACCGGGTGCGCACGAGTGAGGACAAAGTGCGTAGAAAAGACTAGTGTTGGTCTGTGGGGCCAGTCTAGATATCCTATTAAGCTGCCAGGAGTGACACCCCCCGGGCCCAGGAGTGGACAGGGTGTTACACAATGACACTGGTGGATCCATATGTGGTTTGTGAAAAGAACAGACATTCACTGACTCTAGTTGTGGTTCATGAAAAGAACACACATGCAATGACACTAGTGGATCCATATGTGGTTTGTGAAAAGAACAGACTTGCAATGACTCTGGTGAATCCATATGTGGTTTTTGAGAAGAATAGACATGCAATGACACTGGTGGATCCATATGTGGTTTGTGAGAAGAACATACATGCAATGACACTGGTGGATCCATATGTGGTTTGTGAAAAGAACACACATTCAATGACACTAGTGGATCCATATGTGGTTCATGAGAAGAACCCACATCCAATGTCTCTAGCTGTGGTTAATGAAAAGAACACATGAAATGACTCTAGTGGATCCATATGTGGTTTGTGAAAAGAACCGACATTCACTTACTCTAGTTGTGATTCATGAAAAGAACACATATGAAATGACACTGGTGGATCCATATGTGGTTTGAGAAAAAAAACACATCCAATGACTCTAGCTGTGGATCCATATGTGGTCTATGAAAACAACAGACATGCAATGACACTGGTGGATCCATATGTGTTTTTTCAGAAGAACAGACATGCAATGACACTAGTCGATCCATATGTGGTTTGTGAAAAGAACACACATTCAATGACACTAGTTGATCCATATGTGGTTTGTGAGAAGTACACACATGCTCATGTGATTTATGAAAAGAACACACATGCAATGACTCTAGTGGATCCTTATGTGGTTTGTGAAAAGATAACACATGCAATGACACTTGTGGATCAATATGTGTTTTGTGAAAAGAACACACATCCAATGACTCTAGTGGATCCATATATGGTTTGTGAAAAGAACAAATATGCAATGACTCTAACTGTGGTTTATGAAAAGAACAGGCATGCAATGACTCTGGTGGATCCATGTGTGGTTTGTGAAAGAACAGACATTCACTGACTCAAGTTGTGGTTCATGAGAAGAATAGACATGCAATAACACTGCTGGATCCATATGTTGTTTGTGGAAAGAATAGAAATCCAATGACTCTAGCTGTGGATCCATATGTGGTCTATGAAAAGAACATACATTCAATGACACTGGTGGATCCATATGTGGTTTATGAAAAGAACAGACATGCAATGACTCTAGCAGTGGTTAATGAAAAGAACACATGAAATGACTCTAGTGGATACATTTGTGGTTTGTGAAAAGAACAAACATGCAATGAGTCTAGCTGTGGTCCATGAAAAGAACACACATTCAATGACACTGGTGGATCATATGTCGTTTGTGAAAAGAACACACATTCAATGTACTAATGGATCCATATTTAGTTTGTGATAAGAACACACATGCTCATGTGGTTTATGAAAAGAACACACATCCAATGACACTGGTGGATCCTTATGTGGTTTGTGAAAATAACACACATGCAATGACATTGGTGGATCCATATGTGGTTTGTGAAAAGAACACACATCAATTGACTCTAGTGGATCCTTATGTTCTTTGTGAAAAGAACAGACATGCAATGACTCTAACTGTGGTTTATGAAAAGAATAGGCATGCAATGACTCTGGTGGATCTATGTGTGGTTTGTGAAAGAACAGACATTCAATGACTGTAGTTGTGGTTCATGAAAAGAACACACATGCAACGACCCTGGTGGATCCATATGTGGTTTGTGAAAAGAACACACATCCAATGACTCTAGTTGTATATCTATATGTGGTCTATGAAAAGAACACACATGCTCATGTGGTTTATGAAAAGAACATACATTCACTGACTCTAGTTGTGGTTCATGAAAAGAACACACATCCAATGACTCTAGGTATGGTTTTTGAAAAGAACAAACATGCAATGACTCTAGCTGTGGTTAATGAAAAGAACACACATGAAATGACTCTGGTGGATCCATATATGGTTTGTGAAAAGAACACACATGCAATGACACTGGTGGATCCATATGTGGTTTGTGAGAACAACATACATGAAATGACTCTGGTGGATCCATATGTGGTTTGTGAAAAGAACACACATTCAATGACACTGGTGGATCCATATGTCGTTTGTGAGAAGAACACACATCCAATGACTCTACCTGTGGTTAATGAAAAGAACACACATACAAAGAAACTAGTAGATCCACATGTGGTTTGTGAAAAGAACACAATGCAATGACTCTAGATATGGATCCATATATGGTCTATGAAAAGAACAAACATGCTCATGTGGTTTATAAAAAGAACAGACATTCACTGACTCTAGTTGTGGTTCATGAAAAGAACACACACCCAATGACTCTAGGTATGGTTTGTGAAAAGAACAGACATGCAATGACACTAGCTGTGGTTAATCCAAAGAACACACATGAAATGACTCTGGTGAATCCATATATGGTTTGTGAAAAGAACACACATTCAATGACACTGGTGGATGCATATGTGGTTTGTGAGAAAAGAACACACATCCAATCAGTCTAGTTGTGGTTAATGAAAAGAACACATGAAACGACTAGTGGATCCATATGTGGTTTGTGAAAAGAACAGACATGCAGTCAGTCTAGTTGTGATTCATGAAAACAACACACATGTAATCACACTGATGGATCCATATGTGGTTTGTGAAAACAACACACATCCAATCACTTAGGTGTGGATCCATATTTGGTCTATAAATAGAACATACATGCAATGACACTAGTGGATCCATATGTGGTGTCTGAGAAGAACAGACACGCAATGACTCTAGTGGATCCATATGTGGTTTGTGAAAAGAACACATATTCAATGACACTAGTGGATCCATATGTGGTTTGTGAAAAGAACACATATACAATGACTCCAGTTGTGTTTAATGAAAAGAACACATGAAATGACTCTAGTGGATCCATATGTGGTTTGTGAAAAGAACGGACATGCAAAGACTCTAGCTATGGTTCATGAAAAGAACATGCATGTAATGACACTGGTGGATCCATATGTGGTTTGTGAAAAGAACACACATCCAATGACTATAGATGTGGATCCATGTGTGGTCTATGAAAAGAACAGACATGCAATGAATCTGGTGGATCCATATGTGGTTTGTGAATAGAACACACGTTCAATGCCACTGGTGGAACCATATGTGGTTTTTGAAAAGAACACACATTCAATGACACTGGTGGATCCATATGTGGTTTGTGAAAAGAACACACATGCAATCACATTGGCAGATCCATATGTCGTTTGTGAAAAGAACACATATCCAATGACTCTAGTTGTGGATCCATATGCGGTCTATGAAAACAATAGACATGCAATGACTCTAGTGGATCCATATGTGGTTTGTGAAAAGAACACACAGTCAATGACACTGGTGGATCCATATGTGGTTTGTGAAAAGAACAAACATTCAATGACACTGGTGGATCCATATGTGGTCTATGAAAAGAATAGTTATTCACTGACTCTAGTTGTGGTTCATGAAAAGAACACACATGCAATGACACTGGTGGATCCGTATGTGGTTTGTGAAAAGAACAGACATGCAATGACTCTGGTGGATCCATATGTGGTTTTTGAGAAGAATAGACATGCAATGACACTGGTGGATCCATATGTGGTTTGTGAGAAGAACATACATGCAATGACACTGGTGGATCCATATGTTGTTTGTGAAAAGAACACACATTCAATGACACTAGTGGATCCATATGTGGTTCGTGAGAAGAACCCGCATCCAATGTCTCTAACTGTGGTTAATGAAAAGAACACATGAAATGACTCTAGTGGATCCATGTGTGGTTTGTGAAAAGAACAGACATTCACTGACTCTAGTTGTGATTCATAAAAAGAACACACATGAAATGACACTGGTGGATCCATGTGTGGTTTGTGAGAAAAACACACATCCAATGACTCTAGCTATGGATCAATATGTGGTCTATGAAAAGAACAGACATGCAATGACACTGGTGGATCCATATGTGTTTTTTCAGAAGAACAGACATGCAATGACACTAGTCGATCCATATGTGGTTTGTGAAAAGAACACACATTCAATGACACTAGTGGATCCATATGAGCTTTGTGAGAAGAACACACATGCTCATGTGATTTATGAAAAGAACACGCATCCAATGACAGTGGTGGATCCTTATGTGGTTTGTGAAAAGATAACACATGCAACGACACTTATGGATCAATATGTGGTTTGTGAAAAGAACACACATCCAATGACTCTAGTGGATCCATATGTGGTTTGTGAAAAGAACAGATATGCAATGACTGTAATTGTGGTTTATGAAAAGAACAGGCATGCAATCACTCTGGTGGATCCATGTGTGGTTTGTAAAAGAACAGACATTCACTGACTCTAGTTGTGGTTCATGATAAGAACAGACATGCAATAACACTGGTGCATCCATATGTGGTTTGTGGAAAGAATAGACATCCAATGACTCTAGCTGTGGATCCATATGTGGTCTATGAAAAGAACTTACATTCAATGACACTGGTGGATCCATATGTGGTTTGTGAAAAGAACAGACATGCAATGACTCTAGCATTGGTTAATGAAAACAACACATGAAATGACTCTAGTGGATCCATATGTGGTTTGTGAAAAGAACGGACATGCAATGACTCTAGCTGTGGTCCGTGAAAAGAACACACATTCAATGACACTAGTGGATCCATATGTGGTTTGTGAAAAGAACACACATTCAATGACACTAGTGGATCCATATGTGGTTTGTGAGAAGAACACACATGCTCATGTGGTTTATGAAAAGAACACACATCCAATGACACTGGTGGATCCTTATGTGGTTTGTGAAAAGAACACACATGCAATGACATTGGTGGATGCATATGTGGTTTGTGAAAAGAACACACATCAATTGACTCTAGTGGATCCTAATGTGCTTTGTGAAAAGAACAGACATGCAATGACTATAACTGTGGTTTATGAAAAGAACATGCATGCAATGACTCTGGTGGATCCATGTGTGGTTTGTGAAAGAACAGACATTCACTGACTGTAGTTGTGGTTCATGAAAAGGACACACATGCAATGAGCCTAGTGGATCCATATGTGGTTTGTGAAAAGAACACACATCCAATGACTCTAGTTGTGGATCTATATCTAGTCTATGAAAAGAACACACATGCTCATGTGGTTTATGAAAAGAATATACATTCACTGACTCTAGTTGTGGTTCATGAAAAGAACACACATCCAATGACTCTAGGTATGGTTTGTGAAAAGAACAAACATGCAATGACTCTAGCTGTGGTTAATGAAAAGAACACACATGAAATGACTCTGGTGGATCCATATATGGTTTGTGAAAAGAACACACATGCAAAGCCACTGGTGGATCCATATGTGGTTTGTGAGAAGAACAGACGTGAAATGACTCTGGTGGATCCATATGTGGTTTGTGAAAAGAACACACATTCAATGACACTGGTGGATCCATCTATGGTTTGTGAGAAGAACACACATCCAATGACTCTAGCTGTGGTTAATGAAAAGAACACACATGCAAAGACACTGGTGGATCCATATGTGGTTTGTGAAAAGAACACAATGCAATGACTCTAGATATGGATACATATATGGTCTATGAAAAGAACACACATGCTCATGTGGTTTATAAAAAGAACAGACATTCACTAACTCTAGTTATGGTTGATGAAAAGAACACACATCCAAAGACTCTAGGTATGGTTTGTGAAAAGAGCAGACATGCAATGACTCTAGCTGTGGTTAATGAAAAGAACACACATGAAATGACTCTGGTGGATCCATATATGGTTTGTGAAAAGAACAACACGACACTGGTGAATCCATATGTTGTTTGTGAGAAGAACAGACATGAAATGACTCTGGTGGATCCATATGTGGTTTGTGAATAGAACACACATTCAATGACACTGGTGGATCCATATGTGGTTTGTGAGAAGAACACACATCCAATGACTCTAGCTGTGGTTAATGAAAAGAACACATGAAATGAATCTAGTGGATCCGTATGTGGTTTGTGAAAAGAACAGACATGCACTGACTCTAGTTGTGGTTCATGAAAAGAACACACATGCAATGACACTGGTGGAAACATATGTAGTTTCGGAAAACAACACACATCCAATGACTCTAGTTGTGGATCCATATGTTTTCTATGAAAAGAAGAAACATGCAATGACACTGGTGGATCCATATGTGGTTTATGAAAAGAACACACATTCAATGACACTGGTGGATCCATATGTGGTTTGTGAGAAGAACACACATCCAATGAATCTAGCCGTGGTTAATGAAAAGAAAACATGAAATGACTCTAGTGGATCCATATGTGGTTTGTGAAAAGAACATACATTCACTTACTCTAGTTGTGGTTCATGAAAAGAACACACATGCAATGACACTGGTGGATCCATATGTGGTTTGTGAAAAGAACACACATGCAATGACTCTGGTGGATTGATACATTGCAAATGTATCTATAAGTTTTGATGTGCCATGCTTGGTTTTATCCACTTTCTTGTGTTTTGTTCCAACTTTGGAGTACTTTTCATATGATTTCTTGGACTAACCTATTAACAAGAGCCATAGTGCCAGCTGCCTGTTTTCTGTTGTTTTTGGTTTCAGGAAAGTCAGAAAATGAATATTCTCGGAATTGGACGGGACAAAAGCCAAAGTGCCTATTTTTCCGGAAGTCATCAAGTGCCAGAATACGAGACGGAGAGGGGCCAGAGGGAGGCCACACCACCTGGCCGCATGGCCAGGCCTGGCCCGCGCCAGGGGGTGGTGTGGCCAGCCCAGGCACCCCCTCGGCCTCCCCTTCCGACTATAAGATGCCTTCGGGACGTAAAACCTAAGTACCCGATCAAAAATCCACGAAAGAGTCTGTAGCCGCCATCATCTCCATCCCTAGATCGGGAGGGATCTGAAGCTCTTCCTGGCACCCTGCCAGAGAGGGGAATTCACCCTAGAGGCCTTGTTCATCACCATGCAAGCCTCCGGTGTGATGCGTGATTAGTTCATCCTTGGACTACGGATCCATGTAGTAGCTAGATGGCTGGTTCTCCTCCTTTGTGCTTTCATGTCTAGATCTTGTGAGCTCCGTTCATGATCAAGATCATCTTTTTGTAATTCTGCATGTTGTGTTTGCGGGGATCTGATGGATATTGAGATGCTATTTCAGATTGATTATTGATTCTATCATGTATTTGTTATTTGTGATCTTGCATGCTTTCCGTTGTTAGTAGCTATCTTGGCCAAGTAGATGCTAGCAACTCCAAGACTTAGTATTTATGCTCGATAGTGGGTTGATGCCTCTGGTAATCTGGGGAAGTGACAGAAATCTCTAAGGTACTAGATGTGATGTTGCTACTAGGTAGAAAACAACAATCCTTTGTTCATAGAACAATCGTATTGTTTACTTTACACGCAGTTCGTAAAGCAATAATCTGTTGCTTTTAACTTAATACTGGAGGGGGTTCAGATGATAACCTGAAGGTGGATTATTAGTCATAGATGTAGTTCGATGGCGGTCTATGTATAATGTTGTAATGCCCAATCAAGTCTCAAAGGAGTCAAGATGATTAGTATATGCATGTATTGCTTTCTCGGTGTTTGTCAATTGCCCCGCTGTAATTTGTTCACCCAGCATGTTATCTATCTAAGGAGATCCACCTCTAGTGAACTATGGATCCTGGTCCTCTTTCTTTACATACAATCTATAAACTATTTACTGCTTTGTGTTTACTTTCTGCAAACTTTTACTTCTTTCCATTCGATACGTTTAATCCTTTGTTTTCCACAAAACACGGTGAGATTGACAACCTCATCGCAAGTTGGGGACAAAGTTCTATGGTTGTGTTGTGCATGTCTCCACTTTGCTACTAGCACCGGTAGTGCGCCCTGCCAAAGCTCAGCTAGTAACACCTTTGGGGTGTTTCCTTGCTCCTACTGGTTCGATTAAACTTTGATTTCATAACTGAGGGAAACTTGCTGCTGTGCTCATCATACCTTCCTCTTGGGGTTCCCAATGAGCTCTACATCAACACCGCCATCAAGCATTTTTCTGGGCGCCGTGCATTGAGCCATCAAGCGATTTTCTGGCACCGTTGCCGGGGAGTCAAGGACATCTTCACAAGGGGAGTCCCTCATAACCAATCTCTTTACTTTGTTGTTTTTTTTTTGCTTAGTTTTCTTTTTGCTTTGTTTGCTTGTTTTGTTATTCAAAAACACAAAAAAATAGTTTTACTAGTTTGCTTTCTTATTGGAAAAACACAAAAAAATTAGTTCCTATCTTGAGTGCCACTATGTCTAGCCTTGCTCCTATCACTATGTCACCCGAGGAAATGATTTTCACTTTTCAACAAGGAATTGAGGAAAGTTTTAAAGAAGCTTGGTCTAGAATCTCTGATCTACATGAAAAAACTGAGCCTAAAATGACTCAAAGCTTGTTCCTTAGCAGTTTTTACCTTGGGATTACTCTTTGCTATAGATATGATTTAGATGCTGTTGTGGGAGGAGATTTCCTCCAATGTAATGAGGATGATGCTATTAATGCTATAAAGAAATTGATCCTCACTTACAACATGCCTAGCCAAACTGATATTTCTTTCGCAAAAATATTTGCTAGGTTGAACACTCTTGAGGCTAGCACTACTAGCTTAGAAAGTTACTATAATACACTTAGGGAGCATCACAATTATGTTCCAATAAACTCTGAACCATCAAAGTGGTTCCGTGAACACCGAAACTTTTCAAGCTCGTTGTGATATCATGTCTGAATTTTGTCTTATGCCCAAAGATATTTATAAATATCTGAATACTTGGGGGCTCATTGAGGGAGGAAAAGAAATATCTCTTGCTAATAATACTACCATATTACCTCTTGGAATAGCTGAAAGAGTGTTGACAAAGATCCTTGGGAAAACGATTTCTATTGATTATCTTGTTATTGAATGTGCAGGAAAAGGACAAATTACACTTGGAAGGTCCCTATTAGAACTCCTTGGAGCAATAATAGATGTGGGAAAGGGGACCATGCACCTTTCTTCTCCACCAAAAAATCACATTTTCCCAAAGGTTAAGAATAAAAATAAGAGAGGTAAGGGCAAGAAAGTTGGTTTTAATGCTTCTTCATTTGAGAACACTTCATTCTTTCTTTGCTTCTTATGCCTAACTTAAAGGCGTTAAAGAAAAGTACTTATTGGGAGATAACCCAAAAAATTTAGATGAGTCTTGGAAGTTATTACTTCAGTAATAACCGCTCCTTATCCTTTTTATTTGCTTTTTGTGCCAAGAGTAACCTCTAATGAGAGAGAAGTAATGATTGGGAAAGTTGCTGTCCCGAAACAGATTTTTGTGCTTCACCGTAAACATTCGTGAGAGAGCTATGTATGTTGGATTGAGCTGTAATTTCTTGTTCTTCTGCCCCAGGTTGTTATCTAACTTTCGTTAGTTCAACACTTTTTTATTGGAGCAACAGAAGGTCTTCGAAAAAATTCGTCTTTACCTGCTGGTCTGTTTTGACAGATTTCTGCCATTTTCTGCATTTGCTTCTTGTGGGTTCCTTTTTGAGTTCTTTTGGGGAATTGAGCTTTTTTAGGGAAGTGCTATAGTAGCTAGTGTTCTAATGGAAGTTTATTTGGTGTTAGAACTGAACATTAAGACTTATTTACCTTGAGTGCACTAATGCTGCTAATAAAGATTGTGTGAAGTTTTGTATGAAGGAAAATTTCAGGTGTATGGAAGGAATGAGTAATGAGATGAAGAATGGACTAAAACTCAAGCTTGGGGATGCCACGCGTGTCACCCCAAGAAATATCCAAGAAGTACAAGCGTCAAAGCTTGGGGATGCCCAAGGCATCCCCTTCTTCATCAATAAAAATCCCAGGTTTCTTCCAAACGCTTCATTTTTATTGTTTCATGCACAGTTGTGTTGTTCTTGGAGCGTCTTCTTTTCGTTTTTGTTTTGGTTTTTCATTTGCTTTTGTTTGCTTAGTTTGCTGAATAAATTGGTTGGACCCCCCTCTTTCATACATTGGTTTGCAAATAGTTTGGTTTGGTTTGGAAAAGAGTAGGAAAGTTCATGCTTATGTGGTAAAAAGAGCTTGTTTTTTACTGTGGCCTATGCTTTGTCATGCCATGCTTGGTATTGTTTTGGCCTTATGCTTAGTATTCTTTTCTATAACATGACTTGTTATAAACAATTGAGATTGCTTAATGTGCCTTGGATGAATCATGCGTTGTTTTAGCATATTAAAGCATAGTATAGTGGTATTCTCCTTTGATGCTTTATTTGGGTTGACTTGGCACAGGCTCACACCATGTTATGACTATCTCAAGTCACCATAGCCTTTATGATCCTTTAGTTTTCAACTTGTAGTATCACTTTATGCTTTGATCAATGATGTTTTGTCGCTCTGCATGATTATGGCCATTATTGCTCTCTTAGTTTGTCGCTCCCAGTCTTTTGCTAGCCTCCACAACCAAGTATGAGTTCCACTCATGCATCCAACTCCCTAAACCAAGTTATTCCAAAGAGACCACCATACCTACCTACTAGCTTATGCTATTCCAAGTATATTCATGCTTTTGTTTACCTTCCAAATTAAACTTGTTATGAGAAAATTAGTGATTAAAGCTCTCACAAACTAGATGGCACACTTTACTTTACTTGCCCTTAATAAACTTGAACCATTGTGTCTTCTGTGTTGTATATGCTTGCTCTTATTTGTTGGGAATTAGCAGAACCATGCTTTCATGGGGAACGCTTTCAACATTGCACTTGGTACTTGTACCTAGTTGATATCATGCTCTTTTGTATATGGATGTCGTCGGTGTGAAATGAAAGGGGAGCTTGTAAGTCCATGGAGTTATGTATATGTGTTAGAGAAACGCCTGGGCCGCTGGTCTAATCCATGCTGACATGGTGGAAACCTACAGCGTAACCATAATGAGCTATCTATGAAGCATTCTTCTTATAAAAAAAGAGTCCTATGTTGAGAAAAAAGAGAAAAAAGAAAAAAAAGATATTATGAAAAGAGGAAAGAGAGAAAAAAAAGCACCATATTCCCATGGTAAATAAGAAGAATGCTGAGATGCTCGTTGTCTGCTTGCCTTGTCATTTTGATATGGGGGTTCTTCCGTATCATCGGGCAAGGGGTACCCCGTTGGCGGTTCTTTATGATACACATATACTTACAATGACAAGAACTTACCGGTGACTAAACTTGAGTAGCATGAGGATCGGCCCTCGTATACAAGGAACATGAGATTTCTAACTTATACTTCATCAAGCATGTACACCATAGTTTGTTCACTTTAACCCTAATCACTTCAAGATGCTTATGATAGGGGAAATGAGAGCTGAAAGCTATAAGTACCATAATTTTTGGAAGCTCTTTATGAGACTTGAATCCCTACTTCCTTTTACAAAAGGCCTTTCTTCCACCATTATATTGAGTCTCCACCTTCTATCTTTATGCACCTACTTTGAGAGCATAGTGGCCATTCTTAGTTCTATGTGCATTGTCCCAAGACTAGTTGATTGATGCATACTTTGATATTGCTTGTTTTAAACTATTGTATCTAGTCACTCTTATGAACTTTGAAGGTGTCCTATGCATTTATATTTGCTACTCTATGAGGGACAAGCTGAATGCTATTATGCTATGTTTTCTTTATGTGAAACAAACAAACGTCTTGCAAAGAATGTTATTCATGGATCTTTTGTTTGTGCCTTTTCATTTTGCATCATAGTTTCTTTGCTTATTGCTAGAACTTTGTCTTTAATGTTATGATTGAAGTACTATGATCCCAGCTTTGAATGTTTTGCAAATACTTTGATCAAGTCTTTGACGGTGCATGTCACCTCAAAAACTATTCTTTCTTTTTATCACTTACCTACTCGAGGACGAGCAGGAGTTAAGCTTGGGGATATTGATACATTGCAAATGTATCTATAATTTTTGATGTTCCATGCTTGGTTTTATCCACTTTCTTGTGTTTTGTTCAAACTTTGGACTACTTTTCATATGATTTCTTGGACTAACCTATTAACAAGAGCCACAGTGCCAGCTGCTTGTTTTCTGCTGTTTTTGGTTCCAGGAAAGTCATAAAATGAATATTCTCGAAATTGGATGGGACAAAAGCCAAAGTGCCTATTTTTCCAGAAGTCATCAAGTGCCAGAATACGAGACGGAGAGGGGCCAGAGGGCGGCCACACCACCTGGCCGCGCGGCCAGGCCTGGCCCGCACCAGGGGGTGGTGTGGCCAGCCCAGGCACCCCCTCGGCCTCCCCTTCTGACTATAAGATGCCCTCGGGACGTAAAACCTAAGTACCCGATCAAAAATCCACGAAAGAGTCTGTAGCCGGCGTCATCTCCATCCCTAGATCGGGAGGGATCTGAATCTCTTCCCGGCACCCTGTCGGAGAGGGGAATTCACCCTGGAGGCCTTCTTCATCACCATGCAAGCCTCCGGTGTGATGCGTGAGTAGTTCATTCTTGGACTACGGATCCATGTAGTAGCTAGATGGCTGGTTCTCCCCCTTTGTGCTTTCATGTCTAGATCTTGTGAGCTCCGTTCATGATCAAGATCATCTTTTTGTAATTCTGCATGTTGTGTTTGTGGGGATCCAATGAATATTGAGATGCTATTTCAGATTGATTATTGATTCTATCATGTCTTTGTTATTTGTGATCTTGCATGCTTTCCGTTGTTAGTAGCTATCTTGGCCAAGTAGATGCTAGCAACTCCAAGAGTTAGTATTTATGCTCGATAGTGGGTTCATGCCTCTGGTAATCTGGGGAAGTGATAGAAATCTCTAGGGTACTAGATGTGCTGTTGCTACTAGGGAGAAAACAACAATCCTTTGTTCATAGAACAATCGTATTGTTTACTTTACACGCAGTTCGTAAAGCAATAATCCGTTGCTTGCAACTTAATACTTGAGGGGGTTCGGATGATAACCTGAAGGTGGATTATTAGTCATAGATGAAGTTGGATGGTGGTGTATGTATGATGTTGTAATGCCCAATCAAGTCTCAAAGGAGTCAAGATGATTAGTATATGCATGTATTGCTTTCTCGGTGTTTGTCGATTGCCCCAATGTAATTTGTTCACCCAGCATGTTATCTATCTAAGGAGAGCCACCTCTAGTGAACTATGGATCCCGGTCCTCTTTCTTTACATAGAATCTATAAACTGTTTACTGCTTTGTGTTTACTTTCTGCAAACTTTTACTTCTTTCCATTCGATACGTTTAATACTTTGTTTTCCGCAAAACACGGTGAGATTGACAACCTCATCGCAAGTTGGGGACAAAGTTCTGTGGTTGTGTTGTGCAGGTCTACTAGCATCGGTAGTGCGCCCTGCCAAAGCTCAGCTAGTAACACCTTTGGGGTGTTTCCTTGCTCCTACTGGTTCGATTAAACCTTGGTTTCATAACTGAGGGAAACATGCTGCTGTGCTGATCATACCTTCCTCTTGGGGTTCCCAACGAGCTCTACAACAACACCGCCATCAAGCATTTTTCTGGGCGCCGTGCATTGAGCCATCATGGATCCATATGTGGTTTGTGAGAAGAACATAGATGCATTGAAACTGGTGGTTCCATATGTGGTTTGTGAGAAGAACAGACATGCATTGACTCTGGTGGATCCATATGTGGTTTGTGAAAAGAACACACATTTAATGACACTGGTGGATGCATATGTGGTTTGTGAGAAAAGAACACACATCCAATGACTCTAGATGTGGTTAATGAAAAGAACACATGAAATGACTAGTGGATCCATATGTGGTTTGTGAAAAGAACAGACATGCACTCACTCTAGTTGTGGTTCATGAAAACAACACACATGCAATCACACTGATGGATCCATATGTGGTTTGTGAAAGCAACACACATCCAATGACTTAGGTGTGGATCCATATTTGGTCTATAAAAAGAACAGACATGCAATGACACTAGTGGATCCATATGTGGTTTCTAAGAAGAACAGACATGCAATGAATCTGGTGGATCCATATGTGGTTTGCGAGAATAACAGACATGAAATGACTGTGGTGGATCCATATGTGGTTTGTGAAAAGAACACACATTCAACGACACTGGTGGATCCATAATTGGTTTGTGAAAAGAACACACATACAATGACTCTAGCTGTGGTTAATGAAAAGAACACATGAAATGACTAGTGGATCCATATGTGGTTTGTGAAAAGAACAGACATGCAATGACTCTAGGTGTGGTTCATGAAAAGAACATGCATGTAATGACACTTGTGGATCCATATGTGGTTTGTGAAAACAACACACATCCAATGACTATAGCTGTGGATCCATGTGTGGTCTATGAAAAGAACAGACATGCAATGAATCTGGTGGATTGATGACCCACAAGTATAGGGGGTGTATCGCAGTATTTTCGAGGGAAGTGAAACCCAATTTATTGATTTGACACAAGGGGTGCTAAAGAATATTTATCAGCCTTAACAACTGAGTTGTCAATTCAGCTGCACCTGGAAAAATCTTGCTCACAGCAGTTTATCAGTAGCAATAGTTTTGTAGTAGGAATAGTAAAGCAATAGCAGTAGCAAGCAAAGACAGTAGTAACAAAAGCAGTAACAGTGGGATTCGAGTGCCGTAGGCATAGGGATGGATGCACGGGCATTGCATGGACAAGACAATCCGCATAGCAATCAGAACACAGGGCAATTGCAGATAAATAAGATAAAGCATCCAAGTACTAGACAGTCCTAGGCATGTGTTCCATATATAGTCATACGTGCTCGCAATGACAACTTGCACAACATCTTTTGTCCTGCCAGCCCGTTTGCAGCGGGGCCGCTAGGGAACTACTGACAATTAAGGTGCTCCTTTTAATAGAGCACCGGAGCAAAGCATTAACACTCCATGAACACATGTGATCCTCACATCAAAGCCTTTCCCTTCCGGCTATCCTGATTTCTGTCACTTCGGGGCCATAGGTTCCGGACAATGACGTGTGTATACAACTTGTAGATAAGACCCAAAACAATACTATCATAATGAATCAATAATAAGTTCAGATCTGAAATCATGGCACTCGGGCCCTAGTGACAAGCATTAAGCACAACAATTCGCAACAAAGTCATAAAGCACTAATAAAAGATACTAGGCATTATGCCCTAACAATCTGATGCCATTACATGAACGATCTCATCCAATCCCTACCATCCCCATAGCCTACAGCGGGGGATTACTCACTCATAGATGGGGGAAATATGGATGGTCGATGGAGAAGCGATGGTGATGATGATGGCGATGATCTCCTCCAATTCCCCGTCCTGGCAGGGTGCCAGAAAGAAGTTTCTGGTGCTGTTTCGTGGAATCTGATAGTGGCGGCGGAGCAGAACTCCTTCTAGAAAAACGTCAAAACCCCCCCGAAGGTTTTAGGTCAGAAGGCTCCTTATAGGCGAAGAGAGAGGCCGAGGGGGTGCCTGGGATGCCCACACCACCCCCTGGCGCGGCCTGGTCTGGCCCGTGCTAGCAGGTGGTGTGGCCACCCTAGGGCTCTTCTCCGTCTCGTATTCTGGCTCCTGGAGTCTTCGGGTAAAATAGGATTTTTGGCATATTTTCCGGGATTTTTCCTGACAGTTGATTTTCTGCACAAAAAGTAGACACCAAGGCAATTCTGCTGAAAACAGCGTCAGTTCGCATTAGTTGCATCCAAATCACACAAGTATAGAGGAGAAACAATAGCAAAAGTGTTCAGGAAAGTAGATACGTTTTGGACCTATCAACTCCCCCCAATCTTAGCTTATTGTTTGTCCTCAAGCAATTCAGTTGAAAACTGAGTGCGATAAAAGAACTTTCATGAACACATTTGCTTCATATGATGTAAATATTCTCAGCAATGTGACCAACTACTTAGACAATTCATAATAAAAAGTATGCAACTGAGTCTACTTAATAGTCATTGCAAGCTATGAAGAGATTCCAACTCAAGAATAATAAGTAGCATGAAGCACAAACATAAGCAACATTACAATGCTCATAGAAAGGTATGATAGAGTGATATCTCGCTTGCCTTTGATTATGAATGTCAAGGCACTTCTGAAGTTCAAGTGATGACTAGAAATAAAGATATCAAAGATACAAGCATCAAAGTCATAACACAAATAATCAAGTATTGGAACAAACACAAAGAATGACAACTATGCTCTCAAGAAGGTGCCCAAAGAATACGTGGAGACTCAACAAGTAGAAGAAAAAGGTTTTGAATAATTTTGAAAGGCTTCCAAATGCTGGAAGTATGGTACTCGTTAGCTTTGAGCTCTCATTGCCCCTATAATAAGCATCTTTAATGTGGTTAAGGTGAAAGTGACACAACTATGAGGATATGCTTGACAAGTTATAAATTGAAGTCTCATGCCCCTTACTTACGAAGACCGATCCTCATGCTACTCAACTTCAGTCACAAATAAGCTCTTGTCATTGTAAGTATACACGTATCATAGAGAACCGCCAACGGGGTACCCCTTGTGCATGACACGGGAGCTATCCCATGATCAAAACGACAAGGCAAGCAGACAATGAGCATCTCAGCAATCTTTTTATTTACTATGTGCATAGATTTTTATTGAGGATGCTTCATAGAATGCTCATTATGGTTATGCTGCAAGTTTCCACCATGATTAGGCATCGCTTAAGCTAGCGGCCTAGGCGTTTCTCTAACATACATACGACTCCATGATCTTACAAGTTCCACTTTTATTTCACACCGCCGGGATCCATAAGCAAAAGAACATGATATCAACTAGGTACAAAGTACCTATGAAGTGTTGAAAGCGGTCCCCATGATACATGGTTCTGCTAACTCCAACTCATAAAGCGCAAGCATATGCACAACAAAGAAGGACGCAATGGTTCAGGTTTATTAAGTGCAAGAAAATAAAGTGTGCCATCAAGTTCGTGAGAGCTTTACTAACTAACTTTCTCATAACAAGCAAACATTTTATTCGGAAGAAAACAAGGCATAATGAATATGCACGGAAGTAGCAAATGATGCTAATGGGTAGATATGGTGGACACTTTGGAAATATTTGGTTTAGGGAGTTGGAAACATGAGTAAAACACTCAGTGGAAGTGAAGGCTAGCAATAGTAAGGGAGCGACAAACGAGAGAGCAATAGCTGTCATTATCATGCTTGCAACAAAACAAGACTACTCATGGCATGAAAGTGATTCAAGATCCTCAAGGCAAAATAATTCATCGAGGCTTAACTAACTATTATAGTCATGAGCATGCGTGAGCATGTGCCAAGTCAATCAAATGAAACATTCAGAGGAGGATACCACGGTGTCATACCAATTTATGAATAGAGTAATGCAAGCAAACATTCATGAGACATGGTACAAATTATTAGCGAGCTGGAGCTAATCATAAGAAAGCAAAAACTATTAAGCATCCAAAGAAAACATACACTCTACATGAATGGACTAAGCAAGCTCACAAAGATGAGTATATGTACAAAAATGAAGACAAATAGAGTTTGTTACCAGCCTCTTACCACGCCTCAAGTTGTCATTAATCCTCATTATTGCTCTTCACTTGTGTGGCTTCAATAATAATATGAAATCAATAATCCACTGAGAACTGCCAAACCCTGTAGCAAACTCGCAAAAACCAAAGAAGAACGACAAATATTTTTGGTGTTTTCGGTTTTTAAATAAGAACCAAAAGAGAAAAACAAGCAAAGCAAAATCTTTTTGGATTTTTTGAATAGTTCAAACAAAGCAAAAAGGGAAAAAGCAAACCAAGGCAAAAAGAAGAAGCAAGCCAAAGAGAAACAACAAAAATATTTTTGGTCTTTTTGTGCTTTTAGAAAGCAAAAGCAAAGAAGAACGAAAACTAAAAAGAGAATGAAAACATGAATATACAAAGTACTGACGCAACATGATATGGAGATGAGTGCGGTGTCGGCGTACCTCCCCCCAAGCTTAGGCTTTTGGCCTAAGTGGGTATCAATCCATGTACGAATAAGGGTTCCAAGCGGGCGGATCTTGGTAAGAATGGTCGTAGCTGGGCCCATGGGAAGAAGAGGAAGCTCCCCAATCATAAGTGGGCTGCTGATATGAAGACTCTCCTTCATTTGAAGGCTAGACCAAATCATCCGTGACCTCCCTTCTAGTGTCCTGCTCCTGCTGGAAAAGCTCTCCCAGGTACATGTCAAGCTCCTCCTCAGTGAGGGACCATCCTTCCCTGTTATCAAGGTTAAACAAAACAGGTGCAAGCAAAAGAACAACAAACTCAGACTTGCTCTTTCTCTAGCCAGCCTTGACAAAGGTTATTTCATAAGATAACTCACTCAAACTAGCCCACGAGGAAATAAATTTATGATGTATCATGGAATTAAGATCAAGCCTCTCTATGGGAAACTGTAGGTCTAGATGATGAGGCACTAAACCATGCAATGCTAGGAAACGAGAAGCAATGATGCCTCCACAAATTCCACCTTTCTCACAGTTAGCAGCAAGACGGAAGGCTATCAAAGAACCCATGTTGTAAGACCTATCTCGTCTAAGGGAAGCAAAGATAAATGCTAGATCAAACGAAGATAACTTATTGGCAGTTTTCCTAGCAAGAACACACTTGGCAATAAAGTAGGCAAAGTAGCGAATGGAGGGAAGATGAATGTTATGGATTTTTCCATTCTCCTTCGAGAAGCTACTCCCTTGACAAATTTCTGCATATAAATCCATGAGTGGTTCCGGTCTCTCTTTAATCTTCTTACATGATCCCCATTGAGGTACCTTAATGGCTGCACAAAAATCGTCAAGAGAAACATTGACAGCAATATTGTAAATTTTGTAATGGACCATGGGGTTAGGCAAAGAGTGACTAAATTGGAAATCCTGCACCACGGACATGGTTAGCTTCACAAATTGACAAGGTTCATCTTCCAAGAAATGCTCTAACCCTGCATTAGAAACCAAAGTGTGGAAATCATGTAGAATTCCTGCTGCTCTCATGAACCCAGGGCATGGATAGATGGAGGGAAAAACTTCCTCCTCCCTGTGGACCTTCATGACCTCAGGCACCCAAAGCTCATGTTGGTTTAGGTTGTGTTCACTCATCTTCTATTTTGAAATTTAAACACCTATTAAACAAGTGATTGCAAAGTAAATATAATAAAGGATTCTACTCATAGGGACTTGCAAGAGGCCTAAACATGCATCAAAACTTTATATCTAAGCATCAAACAAGCTTACAAGCTCTCATGACCAGTCACCTATAGCAGCAAAATACTCAACATATAATCCACTAAACACAAATCTACTTGGACAAGGGGAGGAGTCACATACCAAGGAACAATTGCTCCAAATTTCAGCAAGAAAGATGGGCTGAGCAAAGAGATCGAAGAAATCGAGAGCAAGCACAGAAAGAACGCGATTTTGAGCTATGAACTGGAGCTTACTCGGGAGAGAGAAGAAAGTGGCAGGTGAGAGAGTTGGTGGGGGGCCAGGGGTGGCCCACACCAGGGCATGGCGCCACCCAGGGCTGGCCGCACCACCACATGGTGTGCCTGCCTGGTGGGCCCCCCTGGTACCTACCAGGTAGTCCTCTGCCCCTTTTTTCACGTAAAAATTTAATATGAATTTTCTGGAATTTTTCGAGACACTTTATTTTTGGGCTTTTTTTCATAAATAGAAGAATGATTTTTCTGACAGACAGATTTTTTTTCTTTTGGAAACATGATGCAAGGACAAAACAAGGCTAGAACTACAGAAGTTCTATCATGCAAGCAACTAACAACTCAAACAAAACTAAACGAAAGCAAAACTAAAAATGCAAAGGGTAGAAATAAACGGAGATAATCATAATGAAAACATTGTTTTGTTCAATGGAATCCTTTTGTTAGCAAGGTTGATCAAGTCTTGCTACCAAAACAATTGCATATGAAACAAAACTTTGTACTCCACTCATGATTATGTTACCTCAACCTCGATAGCAATGGTCCCAATCATAATAGTTTCAAATTTTTCTCTTGGTATGGGACAATATATTTCTCCAACTTGAATGCCTTCAACATGTTCAATTGAATTCAAACCATAAGTCCTTTCAATCTTCTTGGAGAGATAGATAGTATGTTCCTTGTCATTAACATTGAAGGTCACCTTTCCTTGATTACAATTAATAACAGCTCCTGCAGTATTAAGAAAAGGTCTCCCAAGAATAATAGACATATTATCATCTTCAGGCATTTCAAGCACAACAAAATCAGTTAATATCAAGCAAATGTGAGCCACCTGAACAGGTACATCCTCACATATACCCACAGGAATAGTGGTAGATTTATGAGCCATTTGCAAAGATATATCAGTTGGTATCATTTTTCAAGCTGAAGCCTCTTATAGAGAGAGAAAGGCATAACACTAACTCCAGGTCCCAAATCACACAAAGCAGTTCTAACATAACTGTTCTTAATAGAGCAAGGGATAATTGGAATCCCTGGATCTCCAAGTTTCTTAGGAACCTTACCATTGAAAGAATAATTAGCAAGCAGAGTAGAGATTTCTTCATTAGGGATCTTCCTTTTATTTGAGACAATATCCTTCATATACTTTGAGTAAGGAGGCAATTTAATAGCATCAGTCAAAGGAATTTGCAAGAATAAAGGCTTCATCCACTCACAAAACTTATTATAGTGTTCATCTTCCTTTGACTTGTGTTTCTTATCAGGGAAAGGCATAGGTTTTTGGACCCAAGGTTCTCTTTCACTACCATGTTTCTTAGCAATAAAATCTTCTTTAGTGAATTTACTAGTCTTAGTGTGATTTTCAGGTTCTTCTTCAACTTTTTCTTCATTAGGCACTTCATTTTCTTCATTACCACTTTCAGTTTCAGCATCAGAGATAGATATACTATTAGGATCTATAGCAGGTTCAGGGGGTTCTACAGCAGTTTTATGCTTCCTTTTCCTTTTCTTACGAGTAGAACCACTATTTTCAGCTTGTTGAGAATCATGCTCAATTCTTTTGGGATGCCCCTCAGGATATAGAGGATCCTGGGTAGCAACACCACTTCTAGTTCTAATTTCATAAGCATGTTTTTCTTTAGCAGCATTAACTAGCAAGTCGTTTTGCACTTTAACGAGTTGATCTATTTGAGTTTGAACCATTTGAAAGTGTTTAACAATCATTTTAACATCATTAGAGGTTCTTTCCACAATATCTTTCAACTCTACAATAGCTCTAGTGTTTTCCATTAGATGATTTTGCACCCTTTTATTAAAGTTATCTTGCTTAACAATAAAGATATCAAATTCTTCTAAGCATTGATCAGGAGGTTTCAAGTAAGGGATATCACCGTCATCAAAGTGTTGGAGAGAGTGTACCTTAATAGTGGGTGAGTAGGGAATAGGCTTACATAATTCTTCTATAGGAGGTAAATTCTTGACATCTGCGGCTTTAATTCCCTTCTCCTTAAGACATTTCTTAGCTTCCTTCATCACTTCATCATTTAATTCAATAACTCCCCTCCTCTTTGATGTTGGAATAGGCACATGAATAGATGGTTCAGGTACAATTACTTCAGGTATAGCTTGTTTAGGAGGAGTCCAATCTTCATGACTCTTGCTTATTTTAGCCATTAATTCCTCAGCTTCCTTCGGAGTCCTATTCCTGAAAACACAATAAACACAACTATCTAGGTATGTCCTAGATTCTTCGGTTAGTACATTATAAAATATATCAAGAAGCTCATTCTTACATAATGGACTTCTAGCCTGTGCATGAATCAAAGCACAAAAACTTGCCCAAGATTCAGCCAATACCTCTTTTTCTCCCTGTTTGAAATAAAAAAGTTCCTGCAAAATAGCATGTCTAGCACTGGGAGGAAAATATTTCTGTAGGAAAGTACTAATCAAGCACTCAAGGCTATCAATAGATCCAGGAGGTAAATTACTAAACCAAGTTTTAGCTTCTCCTTCTAGTGAAAAAGGGAAAATCTTAGCAACAAAGTAAGTACGCATCTTAATATCATCAGAAAACAAGCCACTCATGGTAGAAAGTTCATTCATATGTGCTACCACACTTTCATTCTTAGTCCCACAAAAAGGTTCTTTCTCGACAATAGCTATGTAAGATAGATCGAGAGAGAAATCATAATCTTCATCTATAATGTTTAAGGGAGAAGCAGCGAATCTAGCATCAAGAGATAATTTGGGTCTAATAGTACGCCTCTCAAGGAGACTCGTAGCAGCGCTCCTATCAAGGGTGTTCCTACATTCTTCAATAAACTCATCAGTCATCTCAACATAATCTTCTTCAGCATCATAACTCTTACTAGACTCAGGTTAGCTAACAGGTGTGGCAGTGTCTTCTTTAGGAGTTTCGGTATTTCCAGCTATAGTTCTAGCAATTGTAGCATGTAGGAAAGGACCTAATGAACCACTCTTATCAAGCACAGTAGAAGCAGCATCATAAGCATCAGAAGTTTCAGATTCAGCAGTAGTAGCAGTGTGTGTAGCATGTGTATGTGGTGGTGTAAGGAACTTACTCAAAACAGACGGTGAATCAAGAGCAGTAGAGGTGTTCAGAACCGTACCTCTTCTTGTAGTGGATGGTAAAATAGGAACTTTGCCATCACAAGACTTACCCATGATGGATGGATAGCAGCGAACAATAGAGAATCCAAGTGAACTTGATAAATAAAGCTATGCTCCCCGGCAACGGCGCCAGAAAATAGTCTTGATGACCCACAAGTATAGGGGGTGTATCGCAATATTTTCGAGGGAAGTGAAACCCAATTCATTGATTCGACACAAGGGAGCCAAAGAATATTTATCAGCCTTAACAACTGAGTTGTCAATTCAGCTGCACCTGGAAACAATCTTGCTCACAGCAGTTTATCAGTAGCAACAGTTTTGTAGTAGGAATAGTAAAGCAACAGCAGTAGCAAGCAAAGATAGTAGTAACAAAAGCAGTAACAGTGGGATTCGAGTCCGGTAGGCATAAGGATGGATGGACGGGCATTGCATGGACAAGACAATCCGCATAGCAATCAGAACACAGGGCAATTACAGATAAATAAGATAAAGCATCCAAGTACTAGACAATCCTAGGCATGTGTTCCATATATAGTCATACGTGCTCGCAATGAGAACTTGCACAACATATTTTGTCCTGCCAGCCCGTTTGCAGCGGGGCCTCTAGGGAACTACTGGAAATTAAGGTGCTCCTTTTAATAGAGCACCGGAGCAAAGCATTAACACTTCATGAACACATGTGATACTCACATCAAAGCCTTTCCCTTCCGGTTATCCCGATTTATGTCACTTCGGGGCCATAGGTTCCGGACAACGACGTGTGTATACAACTTGCAGATAAGACCCAAAACAATACTATCATAATGAATCAATAATAAGTTCAGATCTGAAATCAAGGCACTCGGGCCCTAGTGACAAGCATTAAGCACAACAAGTCGCAACAAAGTCATAAAGCACTAATAAAAGATACTAGGCACTATGCCCTAACAATCTGATGCCATTACATGAACGATCTCATCCAATCCCTACCATCCCCATAGCCTATAGCGGGGGATTACTCACTCATTGATGGGGGAAACATGGATGGTCGATGGATAAGCGACGGTGATGATGATGGCGATGATCTCCTCCAATTCCCCGTCCCGGTAGGGTGCCAGAATGGAGTTTCTGGTGCTGTTTCGTGGAATCTGATGGTGGCAGCGGAGCGGAACTCCTTCTGGAAAAACGTCGAACCCCCCCCCGAAGTTTTTAGGTCAGAAGGCTCCTTATAGGCGAAGAGAGAGGCCGAGGGGGTGCCTGGGGGGCCACACCACCCCCTGGCGCGGCCTGGCCTGGCCCGCGCCAGCAGGTGGTGTGGCCACCCCAGGGCTCTTCTCCGTCTCGTATTCTTGGTCCTGGAGTCTTGGGGTAAAATAGGATTTTTGGCATATTTTCCGGGATTTTTCCTGACAGTTGATTTTCTGCACAAAAAGTAGACACCAAGGCAATTCTGCTGAAAACATCGTCAGTTCGCATTAGTTGCATCCAAATCACACAAGTATAGAGGAGAAACAATAGCAAAAGTGTTCAGGAAAGTAGATACGTTTTGGACGTATCATGGATCCATATGTGGTTTGTGAACAGAACACACGCTCAATGACACTGGTGGAACCATATGTGGTTTTTGAAAATAACACATATTCAATGACACAGGTGGATCCATATGTGGTTTGTGAAAAGAACACACATGCAATGACATTGGTGGATCCATATGTCGTTTGTGAAAAGAACACACATCCAATGACTCTAGCTATGGATCCATATGCGGTGTATGAAAACAACAAACATGCAATGACTCTGGTGGATACATATGTGGTTTGTGAAAACAACACACATTCAATGACATTGGTGGATCCATATGTGGTTTGTGAAAAGAAACAGACATTCAATGACACTGGTGGATCCATATGTGGTTTGTGAAAAGAACAGACATTCACTGACTCTAGTTGTGGTTCATGAAAAGAACACACATGCAATGACACTGGTGGATCTGTATGTGGTTTGTGAGAAGAACCGATATGCAATTACTCTGGTGGATCCATATGTGATTTTTGAGAAGAATAGACATGCAATGACACTGGTGGATCCATATGTGGTTTGTCAGAAGAATATACATGCAATGACACTGGTGGATCCATATGTGGTTTGTGAAAAGAACACACATTCAATGACACTAGTGGATCCATATGTGGTTCATGAGAAGAACCCACATCCAATGTCTCTAGCTGTGGTTAATGAAAAGAACACATGAAATGACTCTAGTGGATCCATATGTGGTTTGTGAAAAGAACAGACATTCACTAACTCTAGTTGTGATTCATGAAAAGAACACACATGAAATGACACTGGTGGATCCATATGTGGTTTTGAAAAAAACACACATCTAATGACTCTAGCTATGGATCCATATGTGGTATATGAAAAGAATAGACATGCAATGATACTGGTGGATCCATATATGTTTTGTGAGAAGAACAGACATGCAATGCCACTAGTTGATCCATATGTGGTTTGTTAAAAGAACACACATTCAATGACACTAGTGGATCCATATGTGGTTTATGAGAAGAACACACATGCTCATGTGATTTATGAAAAGAACACACATCCAATGATAGTGGTGGATCCTTATGTGGTTTGTGAAAAGATAACACATGCAACGACACTTGTGGATCAATATGTGGTTTGTGAAAAGAACACACATCCAATGACTCTAGTGGATCCATATGTTGTTTGTGAAAAGAACAGATATGCAATGACTCTAACTATGGTTTATGAAAAGAACATGCATGCAATGACTCTGGTGGATCCACGTGTGGTTTGTGAATGAACAGACATTCAATCAATCTAGTTGTGGTTCATGAGAAGAACAGACATGCAATAACACTAGTGGATCTATATGCGGTTTGTGGAAAGAATAAACATCCAATGACTCTACCTGTGGATCCATATGTGGTCTATGAAAAGAACTTACATTCAATGACACTGGTGGATCCATACGTGGTTTGTGAAAAGAACAGATATGCAATGGCTATAGTAGTGATTAATGAAAAGAACACATGAAATGACTCTTGTGGATCCATATGTGGTTTGTGAAAAGAACAGACATGCAATGACTCTAGCTGTGGTCCGTGAAAAGAACACACATTCAATGACACTGGTGGATCCATATGTGGTTTGTGAAAATAAAACACATTCAATGACACTAGTGGATCCATATCTGGTTTTGAGAGGAACACACATGCTCATGTGGTTTATGAAAAGAACACACATCCAATGACAATGGTGGATCCTTATGTGGTTTATGAAAAGAACACACATGCAATGACATTGGTGGATCCATATGTGGTTTGTGAAAAGAACAGACATGCAATGACTCTAACTGTGGTTTATGAAAAGAACATGCATGCAATGACTCTGGTGGATCAATGTGTGGTTTGTGAAAGAATAGACATTCACTGACTGTAGTTGTGGTTCATGAAAAGAACACACATGCAATGACCCTGGTAGATCCAAATGTGTTTTGTGAAAAGAACACACATCCAATGACTCTAGTTGTGGATCTATATGTGGTCTATGAAAAGAAGATACATGCTCATGTGGTTTATGAAAAGAACATACATTCACTTACTCTAGTTGTGGTTCATGAAAAGAACACACATCTAATGACTCTAGGTATGGTTTGTGAAAAGAACAAACATGCAATAACTCTAGCTGTGATTAATGAAAAGAACACACATGAAATGACTCTGGTGGATCCATATATGGTTTGTGAAAATAACACACATGCAATGACACTAGTGGATCCATATGTGGTTTATGAGAAGAACAGACTTGAAATGACTCTAGTGGATCCATATGTGGTTTGTGAAAAGAACACACATTCAAGGACACTGGTGGATTCATATGTGGTTTGTGAGAAGAACACACATCCAATGACTCTAGCTGTGGTTAATGAAAAGAACACATGAAATGACTCTAGTGGATCCATGTGTGGTTTGTGAAAGAATAGACATTCACTGACTCTAGTTGTGGTTCATGAAAATAACACACATGCAATGACACTGGTGGATCCATATGTGGTTTGTGAAAAGAACACACATCCAATGAATCTAGCTATGGATCCATATGTGGTCTATAAAAAGAACATACATTCTCATGTGGTTTATGAAAAGAACAGACATTCACTGAGTCTAGTTGTGGTTCATGAAAATAACACACATCCAATGACTCTAGATATAGTTTGTGAAAAGAACAGACATGCAATGACTCTAGCTGTGGATCCATATGTGGTATATGAAAAGAACATACATGCAATGACACTGGTGGATCCATACGTGGTTTATGAGAAGAACAAACATGCAATGACACTGGTGGATCCATATGTGGTTTGTGAAAAGAACACACATTCAATGACACTGGTGGATCCATATGTGGTTTGTGAGAAGAACACACATCCAATGACTCTAGCTGTGGTTAATAAAAAGAACACATGAAATGACTCTAGTGGATCCATATGTGGTTTGTGAAAAGAACAGACATTCACTTACTCTAGTTGTGGTTCATGAAAAGAACACACATGCAATGACACTAGTGGATCCATATGTGGTTTGTGAAAAGAACACACATGCAATTACTCTGGTGGATCCACATGTGGTTTGTGAGAAGAACATACATGCATTAACACTGGTGGAATCGTATGTGGTTTGTGAGAAGAACAGACATGCATTGACTCTGGTGGATCCATGTGTGGTTTGTGAAAAGAACACACATTCAATGACACTGGTGGATCCATATGTTGTTTGTGAGAAAAGAACACACATCCAATGACTCTAGCTATGGTTAATGAAAAGAACACATGAAATGACTCTAGTGGATCCATATGTGGTTTGTGAAAAGAACAGACATGCAATGACTCTAGCTGTGGTTCATGAAAATAGCACGCATGTAATGACATTGGTGGATCCATATGTGGTTTGTGAAAAGAACACACATCCAATGACTCTAGTTGTGGATCCATATGTGGTCTATGAAAAGAACAGACATGCAATGACACTAGTGGATCCATATGTGGTTTCTGAGAAGAACAGACATGTAATGACTCTGGTGGATCCATATGTGGTTTGTGAAAAGAACACACATTTAATGACATTGGTGGATCCATATGTGGTTTGTGAAAAGCACACACATACAATGACTCTAGCTTTGGTTAATGAAAAGAACACATGAAATGACTCTAGTGGATCCATATGTGGTTTTTGAAAAGAGCAGACATGAAATGACTCTAGCTGTGGTTCATGAAAATAACACGCATGTAATGACATTGGTGGATCCATATGTGGTTTGTGAAAAGAACACACATCCAATGACTCTTGCCGTGGATCCATATGTGGTCTGTGAAAAGAACAGACATGCAATGACTCTGGTGGATCCATATGTGGTTTGTGAATAGAACACACATTCAATGACACTGGTGGAACCATATGTGGTTTTTGAAAAGAACACACATTCAATGATACTGGTGGATCCATATGTGGTTTGTGAAAAGAACACACATGCAATGAAATTGGTGGATCCATATGTGGTTTGTGAAAAGAACACACATCCAATGACTCTAGCTGTGGATCCATATGCGGTCTATGAAAACAACATACATGTAATGACTCTGGTGGATCCATATGTGGTTTGTGAAAAGAACACACATTCAATGACATTGGTGGATCCATATGTGGTTTGTGAAAAGAACACACATTCAATGACACTGGTGGATCCATATGTGGTTTGTGAGAAGAATAGACATTCACTGACTCTAGTTGTGGTTCATGCAATGAACACACATGCAATGACACTGGTGGATCCATATGTGGTTTGTGAAAAGAACAGACATGCAATGACTCTGGTGGATCCATATGTAGTCTTGATACATTGCAAATGTATCTATAATTTTTGATGTTCCATGCTTGGTTTTATCTCCTTTCTTGTGTTTTGTCCACACTTTGGAGTACTTTTCATATGATTTCTTGGACTAACCTATTAACAAGAGCCACAGTGCCAGCTGCCTGTTTTCTGCTGTTTTTGGTTCCACGAAAGTCAAAAAATGAATACTCTCAGAATTGGACGGGACAAAAGCCAAAGTGCCTATTTTTCCGGAAGACTCACGGAGCCAGAATACGAGACGGAGGAGAGCCAGGGGCTGGCCACACCACCCCCAGGCACGGGCTAGGCCTGGCCGCGCCAGGGCATGTTGTGGGCCCCCTAGGCACCCCCTCTGTCTCCCTCTTCGCCTATAAGTTGCCTTCTGACCTAAAAACTCCGGGGGGTTCGAAGTTTTTCCAGAAGGAGTTCCGCTCCGCCACCACCACCAGATTCCACGAAACAGCACCAGAAACTCCGTTCTGGCACCCTGCCGGGATGGGGAATTGGAGGAGATCATCGCCATCATCATCACCATCGCTTCTCCATCGACCATCCATGTTTCCCCCATATATGAGTGAGTAATCCCCCGTTGTAGGCTATGGGGATGGTAGGGATTGGATGAGATCGTTCATGTAATGGCATCAGATTGTTAGGGCATGGTGCCTAGTATCTTTTATTAGTGCTTTATGACTTTGTTGCGACTTGTTGTGCTTAATGCTTGTCACTAGGGCCCGAGTGCCATGATTTCAGATCTGAATATGTTATTGATTCATTATGATAGTATTGTTTATGGTCTTATCTGCAAGTTGTGTACACATGTTGGTGTCCGGAACCGATGGCCCCGAAATGACTGAAATCGGGATAACCGGAGGGAATGGCTTTGATGTGAGGATCACATGTGTTCACGGAGTGTTAATGCTTTGCTCCGGTGCTCTATTAAAAGGAGCACCTTAATTGCCAGTAGTTCCCTTGAGGCCCCGCTGCAAACGGGCTGGCAGGACAAAAGATGTTGTGCAAGTTCTCACTGTGAGCATGTATGACTATATATGGAACACATGCCTAGGATTATCTAGTACTTGGATGCTTTATCTTATTTATCTACAATTGCCCTATGTTCTGATTGCTATGTGAATTGTCTTGTCCATGCAACGCCCGTCCATCCATCCCTATGCCTACCGCACTCGAATCTCACTATTTACTGCTATTGTCACTACTGTCTTTACTTTACTAATGTTGTTACTGTGTTATTCCTACTACAAAACTGTTGCTACTGATAAACTGCTATGAGCAAGATTGTTTCCAGGTGTAGCTGAATTGACAACTCAGTTGTTAAGGCTTATAAATATTCTTTGGCTCCCCTTGTGTCGAATCAATAAATTGGGTTTCACTTCCCTCGAAAATACTGCGATACACCCCCTATACTTATGGGTCATCAAGACTATTTTCTGGCACCGTTGCCGGGGAGCATAGCTTTATTTATCAAGTTCACTTGGAATCACTATTGTTCAAGCTAAGTTTATTTTCACCTTGTTTTCTTGTTTCTTTATCAAAAATACAAACAAAAGTAGTTCCTACTCTAGTTGTTATTTTCGTTGGTCTATGATTGTCTTGCTTTATCATGCTTGTGGTCAATGGATGGTTTCTTTGAAACTGAATCTGATTGGCAAGGTGGCTTCACGGAAGATCAAAAATATTATTATAAGGAACACCGCTTGTCACAAAAAGGGAAACACTTTTGGGAACAAATTGATAAATTATATACCATTGCTAGAAACGTGGGCTCTACTTATAATGTTACTTATTGCTGTGATGAATCTTGTTGCAGAAAGAGGTATAAACACCTCCCTTTTCAATGTGAGTATAATGATAATGATACCATATCTTCTTATGCTAAAGGAATTTATGACTTTTATGATGCAGAACAAATTGAAGAATTTATTGCTTGGAAGGGTGCTTTTGAACTTGCTAGTTTGCTTGAAAATATTTATGATTCACCTTACAAATATGAGGTCTATGGTATACTTAAATTTTGATATGATAATTACAAGGATGAAAATGGCTATATTCTTGAATATTTTAATAGATGCTTTCCACGAATGGAAGAGACTAATTACTTGCAGGATCCTATGGAAGAAGAAATTGATGAACCTGAAATCTCATTAGATGAAAAAGAAGAGGAGAGTGATGAACAAAAGGAGGAAGAATAGATTAGCTACCCATGCCTACCTTCTAATGAGAGTAACTCTTTATCCCTTACATTATTTGATTGTCCCCCATGCTTACTAAAGGAGGATGAATGTTATGTTCCTGAGGATTCTTTTGCAAATGTTTATAATAAAGTTCTAGTGCTTGTAGATCATGAAAAGCATGCTTTATGTGATAGTTATATTGTTGAGTTTATTCATGAGGCTACTGAAAATTATTATGAGAGAGGAAAATATGGTTGTAGAAGTTTTCATGGTATTGAAACACCTCTCTATGTGCTGAAAGTTTTGAAGTTACTCTTGTTTTATCTTCCTATGCCTGTCACTTTGTTCTTTGCGAATTTATTTGCATACACGATTCCTATGCATAGGAAGTGGGTTAGACTTAAATGTGTTTTGATTTTGCTTCTAGATGCTCTATTTTACTTCAACTCATATTTCTTATGTGAGCATCCTCTCAAACTATCATGCCTGAAGAGGATAATATGTCTATTATTCTTCGGAGACATTTTCTTAAATAGTGCAGGAGCTGTTATTAAATTGTAATCAAGGGAAGGTGACCTTCAATGTTTATGACAAGAACATACTATCTATTTCCCAAGAAGATTGATAGGACTTATGGTTTTGAATTCAATTGAACATGTTGAGGGCATTCAAGTTGGAGAAATATATTGTCCCATACCAAGAGGAAAAATTAAAACTATCATGATTGGGACCATTGCTATCAAGGTTGAGGTAACATAATCATTAGTGGAATACAAAGTTTTGTCTCATATGAAATTGTTTTGGTAACAAGACCTGATCAACCTTGTTAACAAAAGGATCTCATTGAACAAAACAATGTTTTCACCATGATTATCTCCGCTTACTTCTATTCTGTCCATTTTAGTTTTTGCTTATGCCTGACTTAAAGGCATTAAAAAAGTACTTATTGGGAGATAACCCAAAAGTTTTAGATGAGTCTTGGAAGTTATTACTTCAGTAATAACCGCTCCTTATCCTTTTTATTTGCTTTTTGTGCCAAGAGTAACCTCTAACGAGAGAGAAGTAATGGTTGGGAAAGTTGCTGTCCCGAAACAGATTTCTGTGCTTCACCGTAAAAATTCGTGTGAAAGCTTGAGGAGTGAATTTTTGTGCTTCTGCCCCAGGTTGTTATCTATCTTTCGTTAGTTCAACACTTTTTGATTTGAGCAACATAAGGTCTTATAAAAAATTAGTCCATACCTACTGGTCTGTTTTGACAGATTTCTGCCATTTTCTGCATTTGCTTCTTATTGGTTCCTTTTTGAGTTCTTTTGGGGAACTGAGCTTTTTGAGGGAAGTGCTACAGTCGATTGTGTTTTAATGGAAGTTTTATTGGTGTTAGAACTGAACCTAAAGACTTATTATCTTGAGTGCACTAATGTTGCTAATAAAGATTGTGTGAAGTTTTGTATGAAGAAAATTTTTAGGTGTATGGAAGGAATGAGTAATGAGATAAAGGATGGACTAAAGCTCAAGCTTGGGGATGCCACGCATGTCACCCCAATAAATATCCAAGAAGTACAAGCTTCAAAGCTTGGGGATGCCCAAGGCATCCCCTTGTTCATCAATAAAAATCCCAGGTTTCTTCCAAACGCTTCATTTTTATTGTTTCATGCACAGTTGCGTTGTTCTTGGAGCGTCTTCTTCTTTGTTTTTGTTTTGTTTTTTTTGTTTCCTTAGTTTTATGATAAATTTATTGGACCTCCTCTTTCATGCCTTGGTGTTCAAATAGTTTGGTTTGGTTTGGTTTGGAAAAGAGTAGGAAAGCTCATGCTTAAGTGGTAAATAGAGCTTGTCTTTGACTGTGGCCTATGCTATGTCATGCCATGCTTGATATTGTTTTGGCTTTATTCTTAGTATTCTTTGCTGTAGCATGACTTGTTATAAACAATTGAGATTGCTTAATGTGCCTTGGATGAATCATGCGTTGTTTTAGCATATTAAAGCATAGTATAGTGGTATTCTCCTTTGATGCTTTATTTGGGTTGACTTGGCACATGCTCACACCACGTTATGACTATCCCAAGTCACCATAAGCCTTTATGATCCTTTAGTTTTCAACTTGTAGTATCACTTTATGCTTTGATCAATGATGTTTTGTCGCTCTACATGATTATGGCCATTATTGCTCTCTCGTTTGTCGCTCCCTTACTATTGCTAGCTTTCACTTTCACTGAGTATGTTTTACTCATGTTTCCAACTCCTTAAAACCAAATATTGCCAAAGTGTCCACCATACCTGTTGGGTCCGCAGCATAGAAAACAAAAATTTTCCTACGGTGTGAACTACACGCCAAGATTTATCTACTAGGTACAAAGCAATGGGTGGACATACATCCAACGAGAACTTACCCTCGTAGACAAGAAGCTTTGTTAACGAGTAGGAACTCGTGGTTGATGTAGTCATACACTTGCCGATCTCAAGATCGTGAGGAAGTCCAGCAGGTCCGACTCTAGCACGTCCATCAGATCCAGCTCCAGCAGCACCAAGTCCAGCACCGCAAAGCAGCGGTGCATCCGTGATTGCACACACGTCCGGTACCCCGACAACCTCCGTCCCTCGCTCCAGCAAAGCAGCGTAAGCAGCAACTCCTTTCCAGATAAAGCCACCGGGAACATGTATCTCACTAATCCGAGACCATGGGAAAATAATACTAGAGGGGGAGAGAGATCCTTCACAAGGAGGTGTAAGTGAGAAGTGACGAGAGGGTGGCCTTTTATAGGAGGAGGGGAGGGTACCCCTCCTTCATGGCCGGCGCATGGGTAGGTGACCCTTCACCTCCTCCATTCATGTGGTGGTATAAAATGCCTCTTCACATTCCCTTTTAAAGTCTCCACTTTAAATGCATTAAATTTCTCCAAATTTAATGCTATCTCATTTAATAAAACTCTTTTATTATTTTTATTCAGAATTTTGTTAATTACTTTAATTAACAAACATTCACATCAAGCCCCCTGCAACATTTCAATATTACATGCAGAACCAATTTCAGCAATTTCACCTGAAACAGTTTCGGTGTCTATTGAAATAATTCCAGCGCTTTCTTAAATCTTTATCTGAAAAATATTTGCTCCAAATGGTGTCGGTATCCCTTAAGTGTGTCACCCTACAGTTCACGAATAATGCAGACATGATCGAGACCCCTTTCCGATCAATAATCAGCAGCGGGACCTAGAGATCCGTACTGACTCCTACACATTCAACGATGACTTTTGTGATCGTGAGAACCTTTAACGCTAGTAACTAAATACCTTTGTCTCATGATATATTACATGTCCGAGATTCGATCATCGGTATCTCCATACCTAGTTTGATCTCGTTACCGACATGCACTCTTTTCTTGTTCCCGTGATATAACATTCTAGTGATCACATCACTTGCTTGCAAGCTATCTCAATGTGATATCACCGAGAGGGCCTAGAGTATATCTATCCGTCATCAGGATTGAAAAATTCCACTCTTGATCCATGAGCCTCAACATAACACCTTCGTAGCACTGAACCCATCTTTATAGTCACCCTTTTACGGTGTGACGTTTGATATTATCAAGATACTCTTCCGGTGTTAGCAATTAACATGATCTCATGGTCTACGGATAAAGTTTACTTCGTATGATGTTATAGCAATATAAACATAATGACTTGATCGTAATGCTATACTTCGGATGAATGTTCATCACATCATTCCACCAATGGTGTGACCTCGTTATTAACAACATCCAATGTCCATGATCAGGAAACCTTGATCATCTTGTTAATCAACGAGCTAGTCTATAAGAGAGGCATAACTAGGAACCCTTATTTGTTTATTAAACACACATGTATTGACGTTTCCGATCAATACAATTATAGCATGCAAAATAAACATTTATCATAAACATGGAATAAGATAATAACCACTTTATTATTGCCTCTCGGGCATATTCCCTTCAATACCTACCTATTAGCATCATTTGCTACTTCCGTGCATATTCAATATGCCTTGTTTTCTTCCGAATAAAATGTTTGTTTGTTATGAGAAATGTAGTTAGTAAAGCTCTCACGAACTTGATGCCACACTTTACTTTCTTGCATTTAATAAACCTGAACCATTGCGTCCTTCTTTGTTGCGTATATGCTTGTGCTTTATAATTTGAAGTTGGCAGAACCATGCATCATGGGGAATGCTTTCAGCATTGCATTGGTACTTAGTACCTCGTTGATATCATGTTCTTTTGCTTATGGATCCCGGCGGTGTGAAATAAAAGTGGAACTTGTAAGATCATGAACTTTGTATGTATGTTAGAGAAACGCCTGGGCCGCTAGCCTAAGCCATGCATAATCATGGTGGAAACTTGCAGCATAACCATAATGAGCATTATATGAAGCATCCTCAATAAAAATCTATGCACATAGTAAATAAAAAGATCACTGAGATGCTCATTGTCTGCTTGCCTTGTCATTTTGATTATGGGATAGCTCCTGTATCATGTGCAAGGTGTACCCCGTTGGCGGTTCTCTATGATACATATATACTTACAATGACAAGAGCTTACTTGTGACTAAAGTTCAGTAGCATGAGGATCGGTCTTCGTAAGTAAGGGGCATGAGACTTTGATTTATAACTTGTCAAGCATATCCTCTTAGTTGTGTCACTTTAACCTTAACCATTTAAAGATGCTTATGATAGGGGCAATGAGAGCTCAAAGCTAATGAGTACCATACTTTCAGCATTTGGAAGCCTTTCAAACTCTTCAAAACCTGTTCATTTCCTTGTTGAGTCTCCACACATTCTATGAGCACGTTCTTGAGAGCATAGTGGCCATTCTTAGTTCTATGTGCACTGTCCCAAGACTTGTTGATTGATGCATACCTTGATATTGCTTGTTTTAAACTATTTGTATCTAGTCACTCTTGTAAACTTTGAAGGTGTACTATTCATTTATGTTTGCTACTCTATGAGGGACAAGCTGAGTGCCACTATGCTATGTTTTCTTTATGTGAAACAAACAAACGTCTTGCAAAGCATTGTTATTCATGAATCTTTTGTTTGTGCCTTTTCATGTTGCATCATAGTTTCCTTGTCTTATTGCTAGAACTTTGTCTTTCATGTTATGATTGAAATACTATGATCCCATCTTTAAATGTTTTACAAGTACTTTGGTCAAGTCTTTGGTGGTGCATGTCACCTCAAAAATTATTCTTTCTTTTTATCACTTACCTACTCGAGGACAAGCAGGAGTTAAGCTTGGGGATGTTGATAGATTGCAAATGTATCTATAATTTTTAATGTTGCATTCTTGGTTTTATCTCCTTTCTTGTCTTTTGTTAACAATTTGGAGTACTTTTCATATGATTTCTTGGACTAACCTATTAACAAGAGCCCCAGTGCCAGCTGTCTGTTTTCTGCTGTTTTTGGTTCCAGGAAAGTCAGAAAATGAATATTCTCGGAATTGGACGGGACAAAAGCCAAAGTGCCTATTTTTCCGGAAGACTCGTGGAGCCAGAATATGAGACGGAGGAGGGCTAGCCACACCACCCCTAGGCGCGAGGTGGGCCTGGCCGCGCCAGGGCATGGTGTGGACCCCCCAGGCACCCCCTCGGTCTCCCTCTTCGCCTATAAGTTGCCTTCTGACCTAAAAACTCCGGCGCATTCGATGTTTTTCCAGAAGGAGTTCCGCTCCGCCGCCACCACCAGATTCCACGAAACAGCACCAGAAACTCCATTCTGGAACCCTGCCGGGATGGGGAATTGGAGGAGATCATCGCCATCATCATCATCATCGCTTCTCCATCGACCATCCATGTTTCCCCCATCTATGAGTGAGTAATCCCCCACTGTAGGCTATGGGAATGGTAGGGATTGGATGAGATTGTTCATGTAATGGCATCAGATTGTTAGGGCATGGTGCCAAGTATCTTTTATTAGTGCTTTATGACTTTGTTGTGACTTGTTGTGCTTAATGCTTGTCACTAGGGCCCAAGTGCCATGATTTCAAATCTGAACATGTTATTGATTCATTATGATAGTATTGTTTATGGTCTTATCTACAAGTTGTGTACACACGTTGTTGTCCGGAACCGATGGCCCCGAAGTGACAGAAAGAGGGATAACCGAAGGGAGTGGCTTTGATGTGAGGATCACATGTGTTCATGGAGTGTTAATGCTTTGCTCCGGTGTTCTATTAAAAGGAGCACCTTAATTGCCAGTAGTTCCCTTGAGGCCCCGCTGCAAACGGTCTGGCAGGACAAAAGATGTTGTGCAAGTTCTCATTGCGAGCACGTATGACTATATATGGAACACATGCCTAGGATTATCTAGTACTTGGATGCTTTATCTTATTTTTCTGCAATTGCCCTATGTTCTGATTGCTATGTGAATTGTCTTGTCCATGCAACGCCCGTCCATCCATCTCTATGCCTACCGCACTCGAATCCCACTGTTTACTGCTATTGTCACTACTGTCTTTACTTTACTACTGCTGTTACTTTGCTATTTCTACTACAAAACTGTTGCTACTGATAAACTGCTGTGAGCAAGATTGTTTCCAGGTGCAGCTGAATTGACAACTCAGTTGTTAAGGCTTATAAATATTCTTTGGCTCCCCTTGTGTCGAATCAATAAATTGGGTTTCAGTTCCCTCGAAAATACTGTGATACACCCCCTATACTTGTGGGTCATCAAGACTATTTTCTGGCGCCGTTGCCGGGGAGCATAGCTTTATTTATCAAGTCCACTTGGAATCACTATTGTTCAAGCTAAGTTTATTTTCGCCTTATTTTCTTTTTTTTATAAAAAATACAAAAAAGTAGTTCCTACTCTAGTTGTTATTTTCGTTGGTCTATTATTGTCTTGCTTTATCATGCTTGTGGTCAATGGTTGGTTTCTTTGAAACTGAATCTTATTGGCTAGGTGGGTTCACGAAAGATCAAAAATATTATTATAAGGAACACCGCTTGTCACAAAAAGGGAAACACTTATGGGAACAAATTGATAAATTGTATACCATTGCTAGAAACGTGTGCTCTACTTATAATGTTACTTATTGCTGTGATGAATCTTGTTGCAGAAAGAGGTATAAACACCTCCCTTTTCAATGTGAGTATAATGATAATGATACCATATCTTCTTATGCTAAAGGAATTTATGACTTTTATGATGCAGAACAAATTGAAGAATTTATTGCTTGGAAGGGTGCTTTTGAACTTGCTAGTTTGCTTGAAAATATTGATGATTCACCTTACAAATATGTGGTCTATGGTATACTTAAATTTTGCTTTGATAATTACAAGGATGAAAATGGCTATATTCTTGAATATTTTAATAGATGCTTTCCACAAATGGAAGAGACTAATTACTTGCAGGATCCTATGGAAGAAGAAATTGATGAACCTGAAATCTCATTAGATGAAAAAGGGGAGGAGAGTGATGAACAAAAGGAGGAAGAATGGATTAGCTACCCATGCCTACCTTCTAATGAGAGTAACTCTTTATCCCTTACATTATTCGATTGTCCCCCATGCTTACTAAAGGAGGATTAATATTATGTTCCTGAGGATTCTTTTGCAAATGTTTATAATAAAGCTCTAATGCTTGTAGATCATGAAAATCATGCTTTATGTGATAGTTATATTGTTGAGTTTATTCATGAGGCTACTGAAAATTATTATGAGAGAGGAAAATATGGTTGTAGAAGTTTTCATGGTATTGAAACACCTCTCTATGTGCTAAAAGTTTTGAAGTTACTCTTGTTTTATCTTCCTATGCCTATCACTTTGTTCTTCACGAATTTATTTGCATACACAATTCCTATGCATAGGAAGTGGGTTAGACTTAAATGTGTTTTGAATTTGCTTCTAGATGCTCTCTTTTACTTCAAATCATATTTCTTATGTAAGCATCCTCTCAAACTATCATGCCTGAAGAGGATAATATGTCTATTACTCTTGGGAGACCTTTTCTTAAATACTGCAGGAGCTGTTATTAAATTGTAATCAAGGGAAGGTGACCTTCAATGTTAATGACAAGAACATACTATCTATTTCCCCAAGAAGATTGATAGGACTTATGGTTTTGAATTCAATTGAACATGTTGAGGGCATTTAAGTTGGAGAAATATATTGTCCCATACCAAGAGGAAAAATTAACACTATCATGATTGGGACCATTGCTATCAAGGTTGAGGTAACATAATCATTAGTGGAATAGAAAGTTTTGTCTCATATGAAATTGTTTTGGTAACAAGACATGATCAACCTTGTTAACAAAACGATTTCATTGAACAAAACAATGTTTTCACCATGATTATCTCCGCTTACTTCTATTCTATCCATTTTAGTTTTTGCTTATGCCTAACTTAAAGGCGTTAAAGAAAAGTACTTATTGGGAGATAACCCAAAAGTTTTAGATGAGGCTTGGAAGTTATTACTTCAGTAATAACCGCTCCTTATCCTTTTTATTTGCTTTTTGTGCCAAGAGTAACCTCTAACGAGAGAGAAGTAATGGTTGGGAAAGTTGCTATCCCGAAACAGATTTCTGTGCTTCACCGTAAAAATTCGTGTATAATCTCTGAACGTCTTTTTGAGGCGTGAATTTTTGTGATTCTGCCCCAGGTTGTTATCTAACTTTCGTTAGCTCAACACTTTTTTATTTGAGCAACAGAAGGTCTTCTAAAAAATTTGTCCTTACCTGCTGGTCTGTTTTGACAGATTTCTGTCATTTTCTGCATTTGCTTCTTATTGGTTCCTTTTTGAGTTTTTTTGGGGAATTGAGATTTTTGAGGGAAGTGATACAGTAGCTTGTGTTTTAATGGAAGTTTTATTGGTGTTAGAACTGAACCTAAAGACTTATTATCTTGAGTGCACTAATGTTGCTAATAAAGATTATGTGAAGTTTTGTATGAAGAAAAAAATTTCAGGTGTATGGAAGGAATGAGTAATGAGATGAAGGATGGACTAAAGCTCAAGCTTGGGGATGCCACTCATGTCACCCCAAGAAATATCCAAGAAGTACAAGCATCAAAGATTGGGGATGCCCAAGGCATCCCCTTCTTCATCACTAAAAATCCCAGGTTTCTTCCAAACGGTTCATTTTTATTGTTTCATGCACAGTTGCGTTGTTCTTGGAGCGTCTTCTTTTTCATTTTCATTTTGTTTTTTTGTTTGCTTAGTTTTCTGAATAAATTGGTTGGACCTTCTCTTTCATGCATTGGTGTTCAAATAGTTTGGTTTGATTTGGTTTGGAAAAGAGTAGGAAAGCTCATGCTTAAGTGGTAAATAGAGCTTTTTTTTTACTGTGGCCTATGCTATGTCATGCCATGCTTGATATTGTTTTGGCTTTATGCTTAGTATTATTTGCTGTAGCATGACTTGTTATAAACAATTGAGATTGCTTAATGTGCCTTCGATGAATCATGTGTTGTTTTAGCATATTAAAGCATAATATAGTGGTATTCTCCTTTGATGCTTTATTTGGGTTGACTTGGCACATGCTCAGACCATGTTATGACTATCCCAAGTCACCATAAGCCTTTATGATCCTTTAGTTTTGAACTTGTAGTATCACTTTATGCTTTGATCAATGATGTTTTGTCGCTCTGCATGATTATGGCCATTATTGCTCTCTCGTTTGTCGCTCCCTTACTATTGCTAGTTTTCACTTTCACTGAGTATGTTTTACTCATGTTTCCAACTCCTTAAAACCAAATATTGCCAAAGTGTCCACCATACCTACCTATTAGCATCATTTGCTACTTTCGTGCATATTCAATATGCCTTGTTTTCTTCCGAATAAAATGCTTCTTTGTTATGAGAAAGTTAGTTAGTAAAGCTCTCACGAACTTGATGGCACACTTTACTTTTTTGCATTTAATAAACCTGAACCATTGCGTCCTTCTTTGTTCCGTATATGCTTGCGCTTTATAAGTTGAAGTTGGCAGAACCATGTATCATGGGGAACGCTTTCAACATTGCATTGGTACTTAGTACCTCGTTGATATCATGTTCTTTTGCTTATGGATCCCGGCGGTGTGAAATAAAAGTGGAACTTGTAAGATCAAGGAGTTTGTATGTATGTTAGAGAAACGCCTGGGCTGCTAGCCTAAGCCATGCCTAATCATGGTGGAAACTTGCAGCATAACCATAATGAGCATTCTATGAAGCATCCTCAATAAAAATCTATGCACATAATAAATAACCATAATGAGCATTATTATTCATGAATCTTTTGTTTGTGCCTTTTCATGTTGCATTATAGTTTCCTTGTCTTATTGCTAGAACTTTGTCTTTCATGTTATGATTGAAATACTATGATCCCAGCTTTGAATGTTTTACAAGTACTTTGGTCAAGTCTTTGATGGTGCATGTCACCTCAAAAATTATTCTTTCTTTTTATCACTTACCTACTCGAGGACAAGCAGGAGTTACGCCTGGGGATGTTGATACATTGCAAATGTATCTATAATTTTTAATGTTCCATGCTTGGTTTTATCTCCTTTCTTGTGTTTTGTCCACACTTTGGAGTACTTTTCATATGATTTCTTGGAGTAACCTATTAACAAGAGCCACAGTGCCAGCTGCCTGTTTTCTGCTGTTTTTGGTTCCAGGAAAGTCAGAAAATGAATATTCTCGGAATTGGACGGGACAAAAGCCAAAGTGCCTATTTTTCCGGAAGTCTCACGGAGCCAGAATACGAGACGGAGGAGGGCCAGGGGCTGGCCACACCACCCTTAGGTGTGGGATGGTCCTGGCCACAACAGGGCATGGTGTGGGCCCCCCAGGCACCCCCTTGGTCTCCCTCTTCGCCTATAAGTTGCCTTCTGACCTAAAAAATCTGGGGGGGGGTCGACGTTTTTCCAGAAGGAGTTCCGCTCCGTCGCCACCACCAGATTCCACGAAATAGCACCAGAAACTCCGTTCTAGCACCCTGCCAGGACGGGGAATTGGAGGAGATCATTGCCATCATCATCACCATCGCTTCTCCATCGACCATCCATGTTTCCCCCATCTATGAGTGAGTAATCCCCCACTGTAGGCTATGGGGATGGTAGGGATTGGATGAGATCGTTCATGTAATGGCATCAGATTGTTAGGGCATGGTGCCTAGTATCTTTTATTAGTGCTTTATGACTTTGTTGCGACTTGTTGTGCTTAATGCTTGTCACTAGGGCCCGAGTGCCATGATTTCAGATCTGAACATGTTATTGATTCATTATGATAGTATTGTTTATGGTCTTATCTGCAAGTTGTGTACACACATTGTTGTCCGGAACCGATGGCACCGAAGTGACAGAAATCGGGATAATCGGAGGGAATGGCTTTGATGTGAGGATCACATGTGTTCACAGAGTGTTAATGCTTTGCTCCGGTGCTCTATTAAAAGGAGCACCTTAATTTCTAGTAGTTCCCTTGAGGCCCCGCTGCAAACGGGCTGGCAGGACAAAATATGTTGTGCAAGTTCTCATTGCAAGCACGTATGACTATATATGGAACACATGCCTAGGATTATCTAGTACTGGGATGCTTTATCTGATTTATCTGCAATTGCCCTATGTTCTGGTTGCTATTTGAATTGTCTTGTCCATGCAACGCCCGTCCATCCATCCCTATGCCTACCGCACTCGAATCCCACTGTTTACTTTACTACTGCTGTTACTTTGCTATTCCTACTACAAAACTATTGCTACTTATAAACTGATGTGAGCAAGATTGTTTCCAGGTGTAGCTGAATTGACAACTCAGTTGCTAAGGCTTATAAATATTGTTTGGCTCCCCTTGTGTCGAATCAATAAATTGGGTTTCACTTCCCTCGAAAATACTGCGATACACCCCCTATACTTGTGGGTCATCATGTCTTTGAGAAGAATAGACATGCAATGACACTAGTGGATCCATATGTGGTTTGTGAGAAGAACAGACATGCAATGACACTGGTGGATCCATTTGTGGTTTGTGAAAAGAACACACATGCAATGACACTGGTGGATCCAGATGTGGTTTGTGAGAAGAACAAACATGAAATGACTCTGGTGGATCCATATGTGGTTTGTGAAAAGAACACACATTCAATGACACTAGTGGATCCATATGTGGTTTGTGAGAAGAACACACATCCAATGATTCTAGCTATGCTTAATGAAAAGAACACATGAAATGACTCTAGTGGATCCATATGTGGTTTGTGAAAAGTATAGACATGCACTGACTCTAGTTGTGGTTCATGAAAAGAACACACATGCAATGACACTAGTGGATCCATATGTGGATTGTGAAAAGAACAGTCATCCAATGGCTCTAGTTGTGGATCCATATGTGGTCTATGAAAAGAACAACCATGCAATGACACTAGTGGATCCATATGTGGTTTGTGAGAAGAACAGACATGCAATGACTCTAACTGTGGTTTATGAAAAGAACATGCATGCAACGAGTCTGGTGGATCCATGTGTGGTTTGTGAAAGAATAGACATTCACTGACTGTAGTTGTGGTTCATGAAAAGAACACACATGCAATGACCCTGGTGGATCCATATGTGGTTTGTGAAAAGAACACACATCCAATGACTCTAGTTGTGGATCTATATGTGGTCTATGAAAAGAACACACACTCTCATGTGGTTTATGAAAAGAAGATACATTTACTGACTCTAGTTGTGGTTCATGAAAATAACACACATCCAATAACTCTAGGTATGGTTTGTGAAAAGAACAAACATGCAATGACTCTAGCTGTGGTTAATGAAAAGAAAACACATGAAATGACTCTGGTGGATCCATATATGGTTTGTGAAAAGAACACACATGCAATGAAACTGGTGGATCCATATGTGGTTTGTGAGAAGGACAGACATGAAATGACTCTCGTGGATCCATATGTGGTTTGTGAAAAGAACACACATTCAATGACACTGGTGGATCCATTGTGGTTTGTGAGAAGAACACACATCCAATGACTCTAGCTGTGGTTAATGAAAATAACACATGAAATGACTCTAGTGGATCCATATGTGGTTTGTGAAAAGATTAGACATGCACTGACTCTAGGTGTGGTTCATGAAAAGAACACACATGCAATGACACTGGTGGATCCAAATATGGATTGTGAAAAGAACAGACATCCAATGACTCTAGTTGTGGATCCATATGTGGTATATGAAAAGAACAGACATGCAATGACACTAGTGGATCCATATGTGGTTTGTGAGAAGAACTGACATGCAATGACTCTAACTGTGGTTTATGAAAAGAACAGGCATGCAATGACTCTGGTGGATCCATGTGTGGTTTGTGAAAGAATAGACATTCACTGACATCAGTTGTGGTTCATGAAAATAACACACATGCAATGACACTGGTGGATCCATATGTGGTTTGTGAAAAGAACACACATCCAATGACTCTAGCTATGGATCCATATGTGGTCTATGAAAAGAACGCACATGCTCATGTGGTTTATGAAAAGAACAGACATTCACTGACTCTAGTTGTGGTTCATGAAAAGAACACACATTCAATGACACTGGTGGATCCATATGTGGTTTGTGAGAACAACACACATCCAATGTCTCTAGCTGTGGTTAATAAAAAGAACACATGAAATGACTCTAGTGGATCCATATGTGGTTTGTGAAAAGAATAGACATTCACTTACTCTAGTTGTGGTTCATGAAAAGAACACACATGCAATGACACTGGTGGATCCATATGTGGTTTGTGAAAAGAACACACATGCAATGACTCTGGTGGATCCATATGTGGTTTGTGAGAAGAACATACATGCATTGACACTGGTGGATCCGTATATGGTTTGTGAGCAGAACAGACATGCATTGACTCTGGTGGATCCATATGTGGTTTGTGAAAAGAACACACATTCAATGACACTGGTGGATCCATATGTGGTTTGTGAGAAAAGAACACACATCCAATGACTCTAGCTGTGGTTAATGAAAAGAACACATGAAATGACTCTAGTGGATCCATATGTGGTTTGTGAAAAGAATAGACATTCACTTACTCTAGTTGTGGTTCATGAAAATAACACACATGCAATGACACTGGTGGATCCATATGTGGTTTGTGAAAAGAACACACATGCAATGACTCTGGTGGATCCATATGTGGTTTGTGAGAAGAACATACATGCATTGACACTGGTGGATCCGTATATGGTTTGTGAGAAGAACAGACATGCATTGACTCTGGTGGATCCATATGTGGTTTGTGAAAAGAACACACATTCAATGACACTGGTGGATCCATATGTTGTTTGTGAGAAAAGAACACACATCCAATGACTCTAGCTGTGGTTAATGAAAAGAACACATGAAATGAATCTAGTGGATCCATATGTGGTCTGTGAAAAGAACAAACATGCAATGACTCTAGCTGTGGTTCTTGAAAAGAACACGCATGTAATGACACTGTTAGATCCATATGTGGTTTGTGAAAAGAACACACATCCAATGACTCTAGGTGTGGATCCATATGTGGTCTATGAAAAGAACAAACATGCAATGACTCTAGTGGATCTATATGTGGTTTGTGAAAAGAACACACATTCAATGACACTGGTGGAATCATATGTGGTTTTTGAAAAGAACACACATTCAGTGACACTGGTGGATCCATATGTGGTTTGTGAAAAGAACACACATGCAATGACATTGGTGGATCCATATGTGGTTTGTGAAAAGAACACAGATCCAATGACTCTAACTGTGGATCCATATGGGGTATATGAAAACAACAGACATGCAATGACTCTGGTGGATCCATATGTGGTTTGTGAAAAGAACACACATTCAATGACATTGGTGGATCCATATGTGGTTTGTGAAAAGAACACACATTCAATGACACTGGTGGATCCATATGTGGTTTGTGAAAAGAATAGACATTCACTAACTCTAGTTGTTGTTGATGCAAAGAACACACATGCAATGACACTGGTGGATCCATATGTAGTTTGTGAAAAGAACAGCATGCAATGACTCTGGTGGATCCATATGTAGTCTTTGAGAAGAATAGACATGCAATGACACTGGTGGATACATATGTGGTTTGTGAGAAGAAAATACATGCAATGACACTGGTGGATCCATATGTGGTTTGTGAAAATAACACACATTCAATGACACTAGTGGATCCATATGTGGTGTGTGAGAAGAACCCACATCCAATGACTCTAGCCGTGCTTAACGAAAAGAACACCTGAAATGACTCTAGTGGATCCATATGTGGTTTGTGAAAAGAACATACATTCACTGACTCTAGTTGCGGTTCATGAAAAGAACACACATGCAATGACACTGGTGGATCCATATGTGGTTTGTGAAAACAACAACATCCAATGACTCTAGCTGTGGATCCATATGTGGTCTATGAAAAGAATAGACATGCAATGACACTGGTGTATCCATATGTGGTTTATGAGAAGAACAGACATGCAATGACACTGGTTGATCCATATGTGGTTTGTGAAAAGAACACACATTCAATGACACGAGTGGATCCATATGTGGTTTGTGAGAAGAACACACATGCTCATGTGGTTTATGAAAAGAACACACATCCAATGACACTGGTGGATCCTTATGTGCTTTGTGAAAATATAACACATGTAATTACACTGGTGGATCAATATGTGGTTTGTGAAAAGAACATACATCTAATGACTCTAGTGGATCCATATGTGGTTTGTGAAAATAACAGACATGTAATGACTCTAACTGTGGTTTATGAAAAGAACAGGCATGTAATGACTCTGGTGGATCCATGTGTGGTTTGTGAAAGAACAAACACACTGACTCTAGTTGTGGTTCACGAGAAGAACATACATGCAATGACACTGGTGGATCCATATGTGGTTTGTGGAAAGAATAGACATCCATTGACTCTAGCTGTGGATCCATATGTGGTCTATGAAAATAACATACATTCAATGACACTGGTGGATCTATATAAATGCTATGTGAAAAGAACAGACATGCAATGACTCTAGCTGTGGTTAATGAAAAGAACACATGAAATGACTCTAGAGGATCCATATGTCGTTTGTGAAAAGAACAGACACGCAATGACTCTAGTTGTTGTTTGTGAAAAGAACACACATTCAATGACACTAGTGGATCCATATGTGGTTTGCGAAAAGAACACACATTCAATGACACTAGTGGATCCATATGTGGTTTGTGAGAAGAACACACATGCTCATGTGGTTTATGAAAAGAATACACATCTAATGACACTACTGGATCCTCATGTGGTTTGTGAAAAGAAGACACATGCAATGACACAGGTGGATCCATATGTGGTTTGTGAAAAGAACACACATCAATTGACTCTAGTGGATCCTTATGTGCTTTGTGAAGAGAACAACCATGCAATGACTCTAACTGTGGTTTATGAAAAGAACAGGCATGCAATGCCTCTGGTGGATATATGTGTGGTTTGTGAAAGAAGAGACATTCACCGACTATAGTTGTGGTTCATGAAAAGAACACACATGCAATGACACAGGTGGATCCATATGTTGTTTGTGAAAAGAACACAAATCCAATGACTCTAGTTGTGGATCCATATGTGGTCTATGAAAAGAACACACATGCTCATGTGGTTCATGAAAAGAACAGACATTAACTAACTCTAGTTGTGGTTCATGAAAAGAAAACACATCCAATGATTGTAGGTATGGTTTGTGAAAAGAACAAACATGCAATGACTCTAGCTGTGGTTAATGAAAAGAACACACATGAAATGACTCTAGTGGATCCGTATATGGTTTGTGAAAAGAACACACATGCAATGACACTGGTGGATCCATATGTGGTTTGTGAGAAGAACATACATGAAATGACTCTGGTGGATCCATATGTGGTTTGTGAAAAGAACACACATTCAATGACACTGGTGGATCCATATGTGGTTTGTGAGAAGAACACACATCCAATGACTCTAGCTGTGGTTAATGAAAAGAACACATGAAATGACTCTAGTGTATCGATATGTGGTTTGTGAAAAGAAAAGACATGCACTGACTCTAGTTGTGGTTCATGAAAAGAACACACATGCAATGACACTGGTGGATACATATGTGGTTTGTGAAAACAACACACATCTAATGACTCTAGATGTGGATCCATATGTGGTCTATGAAAAGAACATACATGTAATGAAACTAGTGGATCCATATGTGGTTTGTGAGAAGAACAGACATGCAATGATTCTAACTGTGGTTTATGAAAAGAACAGGCATGCAATGACTCTAGTGGATCCAGGTGTGGTTTGTGAAAGAATAGACATTCACTGACTCTAGTTGTGGTTCATGAAAATAACACACATGCAATGACACTGGTGGATCCATACGTGGTTTGTGAAAAGAACACACATCCAATGACTCTAGCTATGGATCCATATGTTGTCTATAAAAAGATCACACATGCTCATGTGGTTTATGAAAATAACACACAATCACTGACTCTAGTTGTGGTTCATGAAAAGAACACACATCCAATGACTCTAGATATAGTTTGTGAAAAGAACAGGCATGCAATGACTCTAGATGTGGATCCATATGTGGTCTATGAAAAGAACATACACGCAATGACACTGGTGGATCCATATGCGGTTTGTGACAAGAACATACATGCAATGACATTGGTGGATCCATATGAGGTTTGTGAAAAGAACACACATTCAGTGACACTGATGGATCCATATGTGGTTTGTGAGAAGAACACACATCCAATGACTATAGCGATGGTTAATGAAAAGAACACATGAAATGGCTCTAGTGGATCCATATGTGGTTTGTGAATAATAACATACATTCACTTACTCTAGTTGTGGTTCATGAAAAGAACACACATGCAATGACACTGGTGGATCCATATGTGATTTGTGAAAAGAACACACATGCAATGACTCGGGTGGATCTATATGTGGTTTGTGAGAAGAACATACATGCATTGACACTGGTGGATCCATATGTGGTTTGTGAGAAGAACAGACATCCATTGACTCTGGTGGATCCATATGTGGTTTGTGAAAAGAACACACATTCGATGACACTGGTGGATCTATATGTGGTTTGTGAGAAAAGAACACACATCCAATGACTCTAGCTGTGGTTAATGAAAAGAACACATGAAATGACTCTAGTTGATCCATATGTGGATTGTGAAAAGAATAGACATGCACTAACTCTAGTTTTGGTTCATTAAAAGAACACACATGCAATGACACTAACGGATCCATATGTGGTTTGTGAAAACAACACATATCCAATGACTCTAGGTGTTGATCCATATGTGGTCTATAAAAAGAACAGACATGCATTGACACTAGTGGATCCATATGTGGTTTGTGAGAAGAACAAACATGCAATGACTCTGGTGGATCCATATGTGGTTTGTGAAAGAACAGACATTTAATGACACTAGTGCATCCATATGTGGTTTGTGAAAAGAACACACATACAATGACTCTAGCTATGGTTAATGAAAAGAACACATGAAATGACTCTAGTGGATCCATATGTGGTTTGTGAAAATAACAGACATGCAATGACACTGGTGGATCCATATGTGGTATGTGAAAAGAACATGCATGCACTGACACTGGTGGATCCATATGTGGTTTCTGAAAATAATAGACATGTAATGACTCTGGTGGATCCATATGTGGTTTGTGAGAAGAACAAACATGCAATGACTCTAGTGGATTCATATGTGGTTTGTGAGAAGAAAAGACATGCAATGACTCTAGTTGTGGTTAATGAAAAGAACACACATGCAATGACACTGGTGGATCCATGTGGCTTATGACAATAACACACATCCAATGAACTCTAGTGGATATGTGGTTTATTTCAATAACACACCTGCAATGACTTTGGTGGATCCATATGTGGTTTGTGAAAAGAACACACATGAAATGACTCTAGTGGATCCATGTGGTTTGTGAAAAGAACAGACATGCAATGAACTCTAGTGGATCCATGTGGTTTATGACTATAACACACATCCAATGAACTCTAGTGGATCCATGTGGTTTATGACAATAACACATATCCAATGAACTCTAGTGGGTCCATGTGTATTATGAGAATAACACACATGCAATGAACTCTAGTGGATCCATGTGGTTTATGAGAAGAACACACATCCAATGAACTCTAGTGGATCTATCTTGGCATAATTTGATGTATGCCATGATGTATTTCATTGTACAAGACACTCACTTTCCATTTTTATACTACTCAAATTTGCCCTAGGTTTTTTGATACTACTCAGTTTTGCCCTCTCTCTCTCTCTTTCGTAGAAGCCCAAACCTGTGCTCACTCTGTCTGCTACGCCCTGATTGGTTGTCACAGTTGTCACGCAGATCATGCGGCACCTACCGTTGATCCCGTGTGATCCAACGCGGATCGTTGCACACGTCGTGCCCTTCACAGTATAGTGTGAGACAACATGGACATCTCCCTCAGCGAGACTTCTACAAGAAGGAACACGAAGCCGTCCATGGAAAAAGTCGTCGACTGGTCATGTCATGTTTAATCAAGTCTGAAAAGCCTACTACTGCTACTACAACACATGTAGAAGGCAACGGGGTCATCGAGTGCATGCAGTACAAGAAAAGTTTCCTTCCGCAACAACTTGGCCCGACAGTCATCATAGAAGGCGCGTCTTCCGTGACGAAATTCTCGGCTCGGCCGTGGCCGATGGAGAACTTCTTTTTTCCGGTTTCGCGGCCCTCTACTACGACGAATCTGCTAAAAACATGGAGGAAGCTCAGCCAACGCGTGGCAAAAGCAAGATTTTCGTTTCCTCGCGTGACTTTGACTCAACGAAGTCTTTTGAGGTGTGTGGGTCCCGGACTTCAGTGTCTCTAGCGGACCATACTTTTTGGTCGCGCCTCCCTGATTTGAACTCGATAACGTTGCTCGAGGTGTCTGCTGTTTAGTCAGGCTGCTAGGTCCCACATGTCAGCCTCTCATTAGAAGGATCGTGTGTATGATGGATTTTTTTCCTTCGCTCGCGCTACCCTGTTCCGAAGATGATAGCGCTGCTCGATGCATCTACCGTCTAATCAACCTCCTGGGACCCACATGTCATCCTCTCATTAGAAGAAACATGTGTATGATGGAATTTTTTCCTTCGCTGGCGCTACCCCGTTCCGAGTTGATAGCGTTGCTCGACGCATCTACCGTTTAACCAACCTCCTGAGCCCCACATGTCATCCTCTCATTAGAAGAAACGTTTCTATGATAGATTTTTTTCTTAGATCGCGCTACCCTGTTCCAAACTTGATAGCGCTATTCGATGCATCTACCGTTTAATCACGATGCTAGGCCCCACATGTCATCCTCTCATTAGAAGAAACATGTGTATGATGGATTTTTTATCCTCTGTCGCGCCTTCGTGTTCCGAACTTGATAGCGTTGCTCGCTGCATCAGCCATTTAATCAAACTCTTGGACCCCACATGTCATCCTCTCATTAGAAGAAACGTGTGTATGATAGAATTTTTTCCCTCGGCCGCGCCTCTATGTTCCGAACTTGATATCGTTGCTCGTTGCATCTACCGTTTAATCATGATGCAAGGCCCCACCCCCACATGTCATACACTCATTAGAAGAAACGTGTGGATGATGGAATTTTTGCTCTCGGTCGCACCTCCGTGTTTCGAACTTGATAGTGTTGCTCGATGCATCAGCCGTTTTTCCAGGCTGCTGAGTCCCCGGTGTGAGCCTCTCATTAGAAGAAAGGTGTGCATGCTGGACTTTTTTCTCGCTCGCGCCTCCCTGTTTCGAACTTGGCAATGTCGCTCGAGGCAGAACCTGTATAAGGTCGCGCTACTGGGTCCCACATGTCAGTCTCTCTGTATATCAAACCTACGTATGATGGACTTTTTTTCAGCCGCGTTCACTGTTTTGACCTTGGCAACGTTGCTCGATGTGGCAACCGTGTATGGTCTTGCTGCTGAGGCCCCCATGTCACCCTCTCTGGTATGTTCTGGCAGGTGGGTCCCTAATGCCAGCCTCTCTGTACAAGTATTTAAATTTTTTTACAAACCCGACCATTAAACTCGAGGGATGCTGCAGGCTGGTGGGTCTGTGATGTCAGCCTCTCCGTAATACGATATTAAAAAGTAAACGCTTTCTCAAAAAAAGTAAACCCAAGATATATATAAATATGTACACACAGTGGATTCGAACTAATGACCTTCAAATCAAATCAAATAGACACAAACTGAGTGTTTTGCCACAATACTAAAGATACTAATAGAAATTTAATCATTAAACATGTATTAGTACTATAACTTTTGTACCAGTCTTCTAAAAAATATTGTTGTGTTTCCATGTTATCTCTCTTAAAATAAAAGAGCAGTGCTACTGGAACCTCGATTTATAAAAAGCCACATAATGGATTAGTTTCTTAAAAACATGGGTAGGCAGAGTTTTTTTAGAGGTGGGGGGCACTGTCAAAAAGGGCAAATTAAAAAGTTTTTGGGCTATGGTCAATGGGCTCCTATCTCAAATTTCATTGGGCTATGTCTCACCAGATTCAAACACAGACATCTTCAAGGGAGGAAAAAAGCGATAATTCCTTTGACAGATATTCATGTAAAAATATCTAATGAACACACACCACATGCGCCAAAACAGGGCTAGTATCCAATGACTTCACTTGGTGAAATCACGCTGTATATCTTTACCCTCTCATCTCTGTCCAAAATGCATCCAACGGTTCCGATGACACAAAGGCAAAAGCTCTAGAGCAAGCAGCCAGCAGCAACGACATAACTTTTGACAAATTTAATACCATTTGAAAGATTAAGGAGTACAGAATAATAAAACATCAAAAAAAGTCAACAGATTCCTAGTTCATATTCGGCAGCACTTGACCAATTCAGAAGCATTTCAAGGTGACTGATTCAGCAATACAAACACTGAAATTCAATATCACTACAGATAGAGACAATTCTTGTTTCAGCTCTGAAAACCATGCCACACGATCAGTTTGCCCTTTTCTCCAAACAGAGTGGATCACTGGAGCACAATCATTGTCATAATATTTTGTCATATAGGAAACCGTCATATAGATACAGATATACCATACCAGTATGTACTAGTCATAGCTCCAATCCAGCAAAAGGTTATCACAGTTTTACCACCCATATATGATCAGTGGAGATAAGACAACCACATAATTAATTACAATAGCATGCGGCCAAAGAGCTAAACAGCTAGGAAGTTCATGAACAACATGCCACATTTAGGGTAGCAAGATACATCGACCTTGAACGTTCTTCCAATAGTAAGTTTGGATGCTTTCCAGAACTTGATCCACCTAGAATTAGCTGCTAAGCGCCCATCAGTCGAGTTAATGGAGTAGCATCCCTCAATAATCAATCCTTCGCTCTGCATCATGAAGACTATTGTGCCCTTTCGTCTAGCCTGGAGTTGCTTTGTCGCACTCTTAGGAAATTTCTGAGTCAAAGCAAGAGATAGACGCATAATTACTAAGAGCGATGCACTGAATCATGTGAAACTTGAGAAGACATTCAAAACAGTTTATCTGCCGCCATATACTCACAAACATAATCCGGTGTGACCTTGTGATGACACATGTGTAGGATATGGTCTGACAAGGTGCTGCTCGGGGTGATGAAGGAGCTTCTACCGGTGCCTATGCTAGGGCTGGTGCTGGTGTAGGAGATGGTGCCACTAATTGTAAAGGGGCTGGTGCAGGAGCCAGAAGGCCCAGAACCAGTGCTGGCGCCAGCAACTTGACGCTAGATTCCTTCTGAGGGGTAGCTAAGCTGACTACAGGGATGGTAGAGGCAGATGAGAAGTGTACAAGCAAAATGTTCTCTTATACAACATTTACTTAGAAGATAGTGATCAGAGGATATGACGAGTATACAAGCAAATTAAGTTACTACCTCCATTCTTTCTAATTAGGTCAATAGGTGCCGGAGCAGGAACTAGGGCTAGTGCCATTGGGGGTGCCAGCAGCTTGGTGTTGGTTACCTTCTGAGGGGTAGGTAAGGGGACTGCAGGAGTGGTCAGAGAGGCATATGAGATGTGGACAAGCAAAATGGTTTCTTATACAACAGTAACTCCTAGACAGAGATGAGAGTATACAAGTGAATTAAGTTACTACCTCTATTCTTTCTCCGACTGAGGTCAACAGGTGTCGTTGCAGGAACTAGGGCTGGTGCTGGTGCAGGTGCCAGTAGCTTGATGCTGGCACCCTTCTGGGTGGTACATAAGGGGAATCAAACTGCAGAAGTGGTCAGGGTCATATGATGAGTAAAGAGAATGGTGTAGAACAATTAGTCGCAAGAAAATCATTAGAGATTGTGATGAGTACATAATCGAATTAATTAGTACTACCTCTATTCTTGGTCCTTCAGTCAACAGGTGTACGATGGCGTGCAAGTATCTACCCAGGCTTGCTAAAATCGAATGTTACCTCGCCCCCTGCTTTAGACCATTCTCAACCTCGGCCACCCAAATATGTGGTGGCCATCGTCTAGGAGACATCCACATCATATAGTTGTCGCATGCCTTTAGTGCCTTCGCTATACAGAGTTAGAAACTTGTCGTTTCCGAACATCTTGTTTATAATGGGGCGAGCGACACAAGGGACAGCCTTCATGAGAAAATTGATAGATAAGTAAGGCGATAGCAAAAAAAAGTGAGATACAAGATCTTACATCAAGTCGGTCTAAACCACTTTCCATACCTGATACCATGGGTACCCTTTGCGAAGGGTGGCCATGCACCATTTTTCATCCATCTGCCTTTGGAATGACATACATGGGCCCCCTTTCAATCCACAAGCTTAACAAGAGGAGGGTAGCAGAAAGGGTTGAGCAGCTGGTGCGTGGTACTGATTGAAATTAAGTGGAAAGGTTAAATTATGTAAAGAGCAAGTAAATCTAATAATATAAGACAAAACCATTGCCTGTAAAGCAAACCAATTTTATTTTTGTGAACTTCTAATGAGCGTAAACATATAGTACTAGCTGATAACAATAACATGGAAAATCATAACATGTGAAATTGTGGATTTCCAAATTATACCCACTTCTTAGAGAGGTCACTGCCCACCTGGGTACTGTGTTGGCGCTTCCTTGTTGTGTAGAGGATGTCCTCTTTTGGTGTGGGCATCAGAAATCTACTAGCCTCTATATCAGTCTCAACCTCCGCTGCAGCACCTTCAATCTGCATAAATAGCAACAGAGCTCAACAGTTCAATACTATGTAAAGTTTGGTCAAAATTTCCATTGCTTGACTTTTCAAAAAATACAATATATGCCTAAGCCTTGGGACGGAGGGAGTATAGTACATAGTAGTCATATACTGACTATATGAGATAGTCTGACATATCTAGATCTGGATTCACATAAACACAGTGCCAGAATTAATAAAAATCACACATATGTTTCTGAACATCTGATAAGCATGCATCACACCAAGCGGGTAATACTTAAATCTGTCTGCACCATTGATGGCTCTGTGTATGGCGCCCAGAAAAGTGCTGGTGCGATGATGATGTAGAGCTCGTTGGGAACCCCAAGAGGAATGTATGATGAGCACAGCAGCAAGTTTCCCTCAGCTATGAAACCAAGGTTTAATCGAACCAGTAGGAGCAAGGAAACACCCCAAAGGTGTTACTAGCTGAGCTTTGGTAGGGCGCACTACCGGTGCTAGTAGCAACGTGGAGACCTGCACAACACAACCATAGAACTTTGTCCCCAACTTGCGATGAGGTTGTCAATCTCACCGTGTTTTGTAGAAAACAAAGGATTAAACGTATCGAATGGAAAGAAGTAAAAGTTTGCAGAAAGTAAACACAAAGCAGTAATAGTTTGTAGATTGAATGTAAAAGACAAGGATCGGGATCCATAGTTCACTAGAGGTGGCTCTCCTTAGATAGATAACATGCTGGGTGAACAAAGTATAGCGGGGCAATTGACAAACATCGAGAAAGCAATACATGCATATACTAATCATCTTGACTCCTTTGAGACTTGATTGGGCATTACAACATTATACATAGACCGCCATCCAACTGCATCTATGACTAATAATCCACCTTCAGGTTATCATCCGAACCCCCTCTAGTATTAAGTTGCAAGCAACAGATTATTGCTTTATGAACTACGTGTAAAGTAAAAAATACGATTGTTCTATGAACAAAGGATTGTTGTTTTCTCCCTAGTAGCAACAACACATCTAGTAACTTAGAGATTTCTATCACTTCCCCAGATTACTAGAGGCATAAATACTAACTCTTGGAGTTGCTAGCATCTACTTGGCCAAGATATCTACTAACAACGGAAAGCATGCAAGATCACAAATAACAAAGACATGATAGAATCAATAATCAATCTGAAATAGCATCTCAATATCCATCAGACCCCCGCAAACACAACATGCAGAATTACAAATAGATAATCTTGATCACGAACGGAGCTCACAAAATCTAAACATGAAAGCACAAAGGAGGAGAACCAGCCATCTAGCTACTACATGGATCCGTAGTCCAAGGATGAACTACTCACGCATCACACCGGAGGCTTGCATGGTGATGAAGAAGGCCTCCAGGGTGAATTCCCCTCTCCGGCAGGGTGCCGGGAAGAGCTTCAGATCCCTCCCGATCTAGGGATGGAGATGGCGGCGGCTACATACTCTTTCGTGGATTTTTGATCGTGTACTTAGGGTTTACGTCCTGAGGGCATCTTATAGTCGAAAGGGGAGACCGAGGGGGTGCCAGGGGCCACCACACCACCCCCTGGCACGGGCCCAGCCTGGCCGCGCGGCCAGGTGGTGTGGCCGGCCTCTGGCCCTTCTCCGTCTCGTATTCTGGCACTTGATGACTTCCGGAAAAATAGGCACTTTGGCTTTTGTCCCGTCCAATTCCGAGAATATTCATTTTCTGACTTTCCTGGAACCAAAAACAGCAGAAAACAGGCAGCTGGCACTGTGGCTCTTGTTAATAGGTTAGTCCAAGAAATCATATGAAAAGTACTCCAAAGTTGGAACAAAACACACGAAAGTGGATAAAACCAAGCATGGAACATCAAAAATTATCGATACATTTGCAATGTATCAACATCCCCAAGCTTAACTCCTGCTCGTCCTCGAGTAGGCAAGTGATAAAAAGAAAGAATTATTTTTGAGGTGACATGCACCATCAAAGACTTGATCAAAGTATTTGTAAAACATTCAAAGCTGGGATCATAGTACTTCAATCATAACATGAAAGACAAAGTTCTAGGAATAAGACAAATAAACTATGATGCAACATGAAAAGGCACAAACAAAAGATTCATGAATAACAATGCTTTGCAAGACGTTTGTTTGTTTCACATAAATAAAACATTGCATAAAAGTATTCAGCTTGTCCCTCATAGAGTAGCAAATATAAATGCATAGGACACCTTCAAAATTCATAAGAGTGACTAGATACAACTAGTTTAAAACAAGCAATATCAAGTATGCATCAATCAACTAGTCTTGGGACAATGCACATAGAACTAAGAATGGCCACTATGCTCTCAAAGTAGGTGTGTAAAGATAGAAGGTGGAGGCTGAATATAATGGTGGAAGAAAGGCCTTTGTAAAAGGAAGTAGGGATTAAAGTCTCATAAAGAGCTTCCAAAAATTATGGTACTTATAGCTTTCAGCTCTCATTGCCCCTATCATAAGCATCTTGAAGTGATTAAGGTTAAAGTGAACAAACTATGGTGTACATGCTTGACGAAGTATAAGTTAGAAATCTCATGTCCCTTGTATACGAGGGCCGCTCCTCATGGTACTCAAGTTTAGTCACCAGTAAGTTCTTGTGATTGTAAGTATATGTGTATCATAGAGAACCGCCAACGGTGTACCCCTTGCCCGATGATACGGAAGAATCCCCATATCAAAATGACAAGGCAAGGAGACAACGAGCATCTCAGCATTCTTCTTATTTACGATGGGAATATGGTGCTTTTTTCTCTCTTTCCTCTTTTCATAATATCTCCTTTTTTCTCCTTTCTCTTTTTTTTCAATATAGGACTCTTTTTTTATAAGAAGAATGCTTCATAGACAGCTCATTATGGTTACGCTACAGGTTTCCACCATGTCAGCATGGATTAGACCAGCGGCCCAGGCGTTTCTCTAACACATATACATAACTCCATGCACTTACACGCTCCCCTTTCATTTCACACCGACGACATCCATATACAAAAGAGCATGATATCAACTAGGTACAAGTACCAAGTACAATGTTGAAAGCGTTCTCCATGAAAGCATGGTTCTGCTAATTCCCAACAAATAAGTGCAAGCATATACAACATAGACGACACAATGGTTCAAGTTTATAAAGGGCAAGAAAAGTAAAGTGTGCCATCAAGTTCGTGAGAGCTTTAATCACTAGTTTTCTCATAACAAGTTTAATTTGGAAGGTAAACAAAACCATGAATATACTTGGAATAGCATAAGCTAATAGGTAGGTATGGTGGACTCTTTGGAATAACTTGGTTTAGGGAGTTGGATGCATGTGTGGAACTCATACTTTGTTGTGGAGGCTAGCAAAAGACTGGGAGCGACAAACTAAGAGAGCAATAATGGCCATAATCATGCAGAGCGACAAAACATCATTGATCAAAGCATAAAGTGATACTACAAGTTGAAAACTAAAGGATCATAAAGGCTATGGTGACTTGAGATAGTCATAACATGGTGTGAGCATGTGCCAAGTCAACCCAAATAAAGCATCAAAGGAGAATACCACTATACTATGCTTTAATGCTAAAACAACGCATGATTCATCCAAGGAACATTAAGCAATCTCAATTGTTTATAGCAAGTCATGCTACAACAAAGAATACTAAGCATAAAGCCAAAACAATATCAAGCATGGCATGACAAAGCATAGGCCACAGTCAAAAACGAGCTCTTTTTACCACATAAGCATGAACTTTCCTACTCTTTTCCAAACCAAACCAAACTATTTGCAAACCAATGTATGAAAGAGGGGGTCCAACCAATTTATTCAGAAAACTAAGAAAACCAAAGCAAATGAAAAACCAAGACGAAAACGAAAAAGAAGACGCTCCAAGAACAACACAACTGTGCATGAAACAATAAAAATGAAGCATTTGGAAGAAACCTGGGATTTTTATTGATGAAGAGGGGGATGTCTTGGGCATCCCCAAGCTTTGATGCTTGAAATTCTTGGATATTTCTTGGGGTGACACGCGTGGCATCCCCAAGCTTGAGCTTTAGTTCATCCTTCATCTCATTACTCATTCCTTCCATACACCTGGAATTTTTCCATCATACAAAACTTCACACAATCTTTATTAGCAACATTAGTGCACTCAAGATAAATAAGTCTTAAGGTTCAGTTCTAACACCAAATAAACTTCCATTAGAACACTAGATACTGTAGCACTTCCCTCAAAAAGCTCAATTCCCCAAAAGAACTCAAAAAGGAACCAACAAGAAGCAAATGCAGAAAATGGCAGAAATCTGTCAAAAACAGACCAGCAGGTGAAGACGAATTTTTTCGAAGACCTTCTGTTGCTCAAATCAAAAAGTGTTGAACTAACTAAAGTTAGATAACACCTGGGGCAGAAGCACAAAAATTCCCCCTCAAAAAGACGTTTAGAGATTTTGCACGAATTTTTACGGTGAAGCACAGAAATCTGTTTCGGGACAGCAACTTTCCCAATCATTACTTCTCACTCATTAGAGGTTACTCTTGGCACAAAAAGCAAATAAAAAGGATAAGGAGAGGTTATTACTGATTTAATAACTTCCAAGACTCATCTAAAACTTTTGGGTTATCTCCCAATAAGTACTTTTCTTTAACGCCTTTAAGTTAGGCATAAGAAGCAAAGAAAGAATCAAGTGTTCTCAAATGAAGAAGCATTAAGACCAAAAAAAATTTCATAGGAGAAGCAAAAGAAATCTTTTCTCTCTTTTTAGGGAAGTGTTCTATACCTTTCTTGAGTGGGAGTTGATATTTAATGGTGCCTTCTTTCATATCAATGATGGCACCAATAGTTATAAGAAAAGGTCTTCCCAAAGTAATAGGACAAGAAGGATTGTATTCAACATCCAAAACATAGAAATCAACGAGGACATAGGCATTGTTAACCATAATAAGAACATCATTAAGACTCCCCATGAGTTTCTTTTTAGCATTATCATCAAGTGGGACATTCAAATAACAATCTTCAAGAGGAGGCAAATCAAGCATATCATAAATCCTTCTAGGCATAATAGAAACACTACTATCAAGATCACATAAAGCTTTGAAATCAAAGTCATTCACTTTCATATTAATGATGGGTTCCCAACCATCTTCTTGTTTTATAGGAATAGAATCTTTATGTTTCATCTTTTCTTCTTTAATCTTTATGAGAGCATCAGTAATGTGTTTTGTAAAGGCCATTTTCATTACACTAGCATTAGGAATTTTAGCAAGCTTTTGTAGGAACTTAATAACTTCAAAGATATTGCAACCATCAAGATCAAAATTAAACTTATCATCTAGAGTAGTATAACTATTACTAGCCTCAACACTAGTGGTGGTGATAGTAGAAACACTAATGTTTCTAGCAATTTCATCTTCTCTTTCCCACTTAGCATGTAATTCAGCTAATAGTCTAACAATTTCATCAATTCTTACTTGTATAGAATTAGTAGCTGCAAAGGGATTCTCATTAGTTTCAGGTTTAGCAGCCATTTTATTAATCAATGAAGATTGAGCTTCAGATAGATATGATATATTCCTTTCAACATTAGAGAGTTTCAATTGTAAACTAGGAATTTCCCTATTTAGACTCTCAAGTTGATGGCTACTATTCTTCAAGATGGTAGATTGTTCCTCCATAGTTTTAGTAAATAGTTTATTTTGCTCATATTGCATTTGCATGAAGTTTTTAGTGGCTCTTTGAACTTATAAAATTCTTCCTTCACCATAAGTATTACTAGGAGGGTAGGGCCTATAATTGTTATTACCAAAAGCATTGTTGCCAAAGTTGTTATTTCTTATGAAGTTCACATCAACTTACTCTTCTTGAGCTACCAAAGAAGCCAAAGGAACATTATTTGAATCAATATGGGCTTTCCCATTAACAAGCATAGACATAATAATATCAATTTTATCACTCAAGGAGGAGGTTTCCTCAACAGAATTTACCTTCCTACCTTGTGGAGCTCTCTCAGTATGCCATTCAGAATAATTAACCATCATATTGTCCAGAAGTTTTGTTGCAGCACCCAAAGTGATGGTCATAAAGGTACCTCCAGCAGCAGAATCCAATAGGTTCCTTGAAGAATAGTTCAATCCTGCATAAAAAGTTTTGATGATCATCCAAGCAGTCAGTCCATGAGTGGGACAATTCTTTACCAAAGATTTCATTCTTTCCCAAGCTTGAGCAACATGCTCATTATCAAGTTGTTTAAACTTCATTATTTCACTTCTCATGGATATAATCTTAGAAGGAGGATAGTACTTTCCAATAAAAGGATCATTGCATTTAGTCCAAGAATCAATACTATTCCTAGTTAAGGAATTCAACCATTCTTTAGCTTTTCCTCTAAAGAGAAAGGAAACAATTTTAGCTTAATAATATCACCATCTATATCCCTATGCTTTTGCATCTCACAAAGTTCAACAAAGTTATTTAGATGGGAAGCAGCATCTTCATTACCAATACCAACAAATTGTTCTCTCATAACAAGATTAAGCAAAGCAAGTTTTATCTCAAAGAAACTATCTTCAGGCACAGGTGGAGCAATAGGTGTGCTCATAAAATCATTGTTGTTGGTGCTAGTGAAGTCACACAACTTAGTTTTTTCAAGAGTAGTCATTTTTTTGTGTTTTCAAATAAGAAGCAAACTAGTAAAACTATGTTTTTTGTGTTTTTTATAAGAAAACAAGCAAACAAAGCAAAAACAAACTAAGCAAAACAAAAATAACAAAGTAAAGAGATTGGTTATGAGGGACTCCCCTTGTGAAGTTGTCCTTGACTCCCCGGCAACGGCGCCAGAAAAATGCTTGATGGCTCTGTGTATGGCGCCTAGAAAAATGCTGGTGCGATGATGATGTAGAGCTCGTTGGGAACCCCAAGAGGAAGGTATGATGAGCACAGTAGCAAGTTTCCCTCAGTTATGAAACCAAGGTTTAATCGAACCAGTAGGAGCAAGGAAACAACCCAAAGGTGTTACTAGCTGAGCTTTGGCAGGGCGCACTACCGGTGCTAGTAGCAACGTGGAGACCTGCACAACACAACCACAGAACTTTATCCCCAACTTGCGATGAGGTTGTCAATCTCACCGTGTTTTGCGGAAAACAAAGGATTAAACGTATCGAATGGAAAGAAGTAAAAGTTTGCAGAAAGTAAACACAAAGCAGTAACAGTTTGTAGATTGAATGTAAAAGACAAGGACCGGGATCCATAGTTCACTAGAGGTGGCTCTCCTTAGATAGATAACATGATGGGTGAACAAATTACACCGGGGCAATTGACAAACATCGAGAAACCAATACATGCATATACTAATCATCTTGACTCCTTTGAGACTTGATTGGGCATTACAACATTATACATAGACCGCCATCGAACTACATCTATGACTAATAATCCACCTTCAGGTTATCATCCGAACCCCCTCCAGTATTAAGTTGCAAGCAACAGATTATTGCTTTACGAACTGCGTGTAAAGTAAACAATACGATTGTTCTGTGAACAAAGATTGTTGTTTTCTCCCTAGTAGCAATAGCACATCTAGTACCTTAGAGATTTCTGTCACTTCCCCAGATTACCAGAGGCATGAACCCACTATCGAGCATAAATACTAACTCTTGGAGTTGCTAGCATCTACTTGGCCAAGATAGCTACTAACAATGGAAAGCATGCAAGATCACAAATAAGAAAGACATGATAGAATCAATAATCAATCTAAAATAGCATCTCAATATCCATCGGATCCCCGCAAACACAACATGCAGAATTACAAATAGATGATCTTGATCACGAACGGAGCTCACAAGATCTAAACATGAAAGCACAAAGGAGGAGAACCAGCCATCTAGCTACTACATGGATCCGTAGTCCAAGGATGAACTACTCATGCATCACACCGGAGGCTTGCATGGTGATGAAGAAGGCCTCCAGGGTGAATTCCCCTCTCCGGCAGGGTGCCGGAAAGAGCTTCAGATCCCTCCCGATCTAGGAATGGAGATGACGGCGGCTACATACTCTTCCGTGGATTTTTGATCGGGTACTTAGGGTTTACGTCCCGAGGGCATCTTATAGTCGGAAGGGGAGACCGAGGGGGTGCCAGGGGCCACCACACCACCCCCTAGCACGGGCCCAGCCTGGCCGCGCGGCCAGGTGGTGTGGCCGGCCTCTGGCCCTTCTCCGTCTCGTATTCTGGCACTTGATGACTTCCGGAAAAATAGGCACTTTGGCTTTTGTCCCGTCCAATTCTGAGAATATTCATTTTCTGACTTTCCTGGAACCAAAAACAGCAGAAAACAGGCAGCTGGCACTGTGACTCTTGTTAATAGGTTAGTCCAAGAAATCATATGAAAAGTACTCCAAAGTTGGAACAAAACACAAGAAAGTGGATAAAACCAAGCATGGAACATCAAAAATTATAGATACATTTGCAATGTATCAACCATGGTAATAAGGGTATTAAGAACAAATACCTTTCTCTTTAAGCTGGGTCCTCCTAGCTGGTCGGTGGCCTTGGGCTTGTTTTTTGGTGAGTAGTGGTACTCGCCGGATCCTGCGGCATGTGGGGTTACTATCCTGTTTGCCGCACCTGGAGCACCGCATGTTCGCAGGTATGTACCACCGTGCTACAGTAAATGAAGAAGAGATGGTGTCACAGAGGCTTCCACCAAAAACAGGATGCAGACAGAGACAACTTTTAGCACAGGGATACATCCAGGTTGTAGCCAACCACTTTCAGCATTGGAAAGAATGGAAGAACGCAACGAATATACTGCTACATTACCTTTTTAGGCAACTTTTAAGGGAACTGACGGGACCATCCCTGTCCGTAGTGGCCATGCGCACCACTGACCCATAGTTCTCCATACAAAATCTAATGCAAAATCCATTTCACATTACGAGTAGCAACTAAAGGTTACAGAAGTGAAGAACATCGAAATTGAACCCAACCAAATGCCCCAATCAGAACAGCAGTGACCATGTCGTGATCCAGAATCCATACAAAATCAGTACGACCTCCCCCCACCCCCACCACCACCCCACCCCACCCAAATGACCCAATCGATTAGAGAAGAGGAAAAATATCCTGATTAGGTGATTCCGAGGTGAGCAATAAGGAAGAACTCCACAATCAAAGCATACCGAATACTACTACTCCTAGTACTAATAGTACCCTCAATGGCCCAATCGGAAGCAAATTAAGCAAAGCCGGATTTCCAGGTGAGAAAATACACCCACCTATTTCAACAAGAACTCCCCAATCAGAGGTTGCACCAGTTCCAATAGTTGCTTCCTGGATGTGAGCTAGCTAGTGATGGTTTCTTGTCTTGTCGTCGGTAGAAATGCATGGGCAAGGGAGTAGTAGTACTAGTAGTAGTAGAGCTAGGTAGTACACTTTTTTCTACAGTAAGTATTTTTAAGTGGTAGTGGCAGGAACATTTTGCCGGGAGAGAATCCCGAATTTTTGATCCCTGCTATCACGTGGTGGCCTACAGCTATTTCAAGCGGGACCCACATCAGGGGTGAGTTAAAGCAGGCCCCACATCAAGTGGGTGAGATAATTGACCGAGCCAAACTCCTCGTTCCCTTGGTACCAGTACTAGTTCTCCTGGGTTCCTCTCCAAGGACAGTGAAAATCGCCCCTCTTCGAATCAAATTGATCCTAGCTTATCATCCTTCTGCTGATTCGTCTCATGGAGCAGTGGACAAGACGGTGGTAGTTGCAGCATAGGTCACCAGCGCTGGGGCCTCAAAAACAGTTTAGGAACCGATAAAATGATAAGCTCGGATTTCAGACTAGAAACACAAACAAAAACACATATACTCCGTATATACTAATATATGAGATAGTTTTGAATTACAGTTCTGCTAACAAAGGCCTAGAAATCATAATAAGGTAGCTCCATATTACAGAACTACGACAGTAGCAAACCAATCATGGGATAGCTCTACACCCCAAGAGTTTTGCAGTTGGGCTAGTGGTCATGAACGGCACCAAAAGTACACCCATGATGATCAGCAGCCCTGCATCAAATCCATCCAGACGAAGTGTACCCAATCCACAGCCTCAGGTACAGGCTCAACAATGAACATGTCATTGTCATTACCATCAAAGTCCTCTTCGGCCGTATGCTTCTGCGATTAGTAGATTAACAGATACGTTTATAGACAAACATCAAAGACACATAACCTGAACATTTGTCGTTCTAGATATACCTTGTCATCTGGCATAGCGGTAGTACCAGAAATGAAACCTGTTTCATGCAGCTTGCACTTTTTCTCTCCTCCCCCTTCTCGAAGTTGATCTTGATGCTCAGGAGGTGCCTCTATCAGTTGATCTAGTTGATCAACATCTGCTTCCCCTACTTGATCTTGATGATAAAGATGTGCTTCCCCCGGTTCATATGGAGGATCATATGGTTCACCATGAAATACCCATCTAACATATGTGCTTAGCATCCCAAATGTAAAAATATGGTCTTCCACTATACTTTGAGGCAGCACCCTAGATTCGCACACAACCGGCCGGGGCACTGTAGTTTTGAGTTGTCACAATGAGCTCTAACAAATCCCATAAATCATGGAACATCAAGGATACATTTAGCACCGCCTAATGGAGCAATCTCTATCTAAAATATGCACATCTATTTAATTATGACATACAAGGTTGGTTATTATTAAAAGAAAAGCACGAAACATATAGATGAAGTACAAAAACTATATATGCCTATGCGTTTCAGCAAACATATTGACAACAAAAATTGCCGAACGTATTTAGGAACACAGATCCAACGCAGAATAAACTATGATCATGCAGATTGAGGAAAAATTAAACTATGTAGGAGTATTTGAAAGGGCAATACCGTGGGATCGAGCTAGTGATAGAAGGAATACCGTGGGATCGACGTGCCCACCGGTGCGTCTCAAGAAGACCGACGGGTAGTGAAAGCTTCTTCACGCACGTTGGTGATGAGGAGCAGCCGTAAGCGCGTTTGTCTTGTGGAGAAGGGGGTGAGGCCTAGGTGGCGGACGGTGGAAGTTAATACACAACGCGAAGGGGTGTGGAGGGACAACTTTGGAAATTCTGACCTACCCTGCTTTGGGCACCACCATATACGTGGCCCACCTGCCAGTCACCACAGATCAAAATTGTTCCAAAACTTGTCAAAATACAAGTTTATGTTTTACCATGGAAACTAATGGACATAGCAATGCACTTTGTGAACGAATGGCTTTATGTCAAAAAGTTATTTAATTTCAGCATCTTCAGCTAGGAAGCTTGGAAACTCATGAAAGTAGGGCATTACCTATCAAATCTGGAATCTCCTTTGTAAATAATTGCTTGAAATGCCAAGATGCACCGATCTACCAAATATGGATAGGTTTGTAAGCTTGGTTAGCGAAGATTCTTCAATGTACGAAGTAGTACAAAAGATGAAAAAGGTACAGAAACTATGGCTGTGACCTTGCTCCTCTTATTTGAAAGCCTTGAATTATGTACATTAATTTTGGCAGATGTCTATAAACTCATTAAATGCTAGAAAGCATACATGCCTGTGGGTCTATCTGACAGGGACAACATCGCAAGTGGGAGTAGCGTACCATAGAAGCTTCAACTTCAAAATTTCGACAGAGTGAAGAAATATCCCGCCCACCCATTCAAACATCCCGCCCATCCATTCAAACATCCATCCCCAAAAAAAATCCAACCCCAATTTCTTTTTATCGCACAAATTTAGCCTAGAAGCTTGAAAGAGCGTTATACATTATGGAAAAAAGGGGGCGGTGGCATTTTGAGCCATCATCTTTTTAGTTTCTTCACAACAAAACACATTGATGTTACTTGGACATTCGAAAACAAACTTCAAATTTGGAAGTAGACATATTGGTTGATTTGCAAAGATGCACCAATCTACCAAATACGGACACGTCATCATAAACTATTTCCATGACCTTGGTCACCTGTTTTTTGGATGATGGTTGCTTAGCCCAAAATATATCGAGCCCGTTGGGGAACCCCAAGAGGAAGGTATGATGAGCACAACAAAAAGTTTTCCCTCAGTTATGAAACCAAGGTTATCAATCCAGTAGGAGCAAGGAAACACCCCAAAGGTGTTGCTAGATGGACTTTGGCAGGCGCACTACCGGTGCCAGCAGCAACGTGGAGACCTGCACAACACAACCACAAAACTTTGCCCCCAACTTGCGATGAGGTTATCAATCTCACCGGTTTTGCTAAAAACAAAGGATTAAACGTATCGAGTGGAAGAAAGTAATAGTTTGCAGAAAGTAAACAGAAAGCAGTAAACAGTTGATTGTAGATTGATGGTAAAAGAAAGGACCGAGGTCCATAGTTCACTAGTGGTGGCTCTCCTTAAGATAGATGACGTGTTGGGTGAACAAATTACAGCGGGGCAATTGACAAACATCGAGAAAGCATACAAGCATATACTACTCGTCTTGACTCCTTTGAGACTTGATTGGGCATTACAACATTATACATAGACTGCCATCCAATTGCATCTCTGACTAATAATCCACCTTCAGGTTATCATCCGAACCCCCTCCAGTATTAAGTTGCAAGCAATAGATAATTGCATTACGCATTGCGTGTAAAGTAAACAATACAATTGTTCTATGAACAAAGGATTGTTGTTTTCTCCCTAGTAGCAACAACACATCTAGTACCTTAGAGATTTCTGTCACTTCCCCAGATTAGTAGAGGCATGAACCCACTATCGAGCATAAATACTAACTCTTGGAGTTGCTAGCATCTACTTGGCCAAGATAGCTACTAACAACGCAAAGCATGCAAGATCACAAATAACAAAGACATGATAGAATCAATAATCAATCTGAACTAGCATCTCAATATCCATCAGACCCCCGCAAACACAACATGTATGATTACAAATAGATGATCTTGATCATGAACGGTGCTCACAAGATCTAAACATGATAGCACAAAGGAGGAGAACCAGCCATCTAGCTACTACATGGACCCGTAGTCCAGAGATGAACTACTCACGCATCACACTGGAGGCTTGCATGGTGATGAAGAAGGCCTCCAGGGTGAATTCTCACCTCCGGCAGGGTGCCAGGAAGAGCTTCAGATCCCTCCCGATCTAGGGATGGAGATGACGGCGGCTACAGACTCTTTCGTGGAATTTTGATCGGGTACTTAGGGTTTCTGTATCAGAGGCATCTTATAGGCGAAAGGGGAGGCCGAGGGGGGGCCAGAGGCGGCCAGACCACCCCCTAGCATGGGCTAGGCTGGGCCGTGCTGCCAGGTGGTGTGGCGACCCCCTGGCCCCTCTCCGTCTCATATTCTGGATCCAGGTGTCCCTCAGTGAAAAACTGACTTTGGCTTTTGTCCCGTCCAATTCTGAGAATATTCATTTTCTGACTTTCTTGGAACCAAAAACAGCTGAAAACAGGCAGCTGGCACTGTGGCTCTTGTTAATAGGTTAGTCCAAGAAAGTGTATAGAAAGTACTCCAAAGTGTGGACAAAAGATAAGAAAGTAGATAAAACCAAGCATGGAACATCAAAAATTATGGATATGTTAGCAACGTATCAATGGTCATCTTCTCGAAAGCCTTAAATTGTTCGAAAATTTCAGCAAATGCCTAGAAACTTGTTTAAATGCTGGGAAGCAACTCTCGCTGGCATGTGGGCCTAGACGGTGATAGCGCGTCTGAGAGGCCCCACACCGGAGTAGCGTATGCTAGAAGCTTCGACTTAAACATTTGGTATGGCGCCCAAACATCGCACCCATCCATTAAAGTATCCCGCGCATCCATTCAAACATGCCTCACCTCAATTCAAAACATCATAGCTTTATAAGCCAAAAATTAAAAGCCAGAATTAGAGCCCAACCAAACAGCGCCTAAATCTCAAGGAACTCTTCCTGTTTCTCCCTTGTTTTAGTACCTGGGTACCTTCAATTTTATTTAACAAAAAATATGACCAAGCAGGATATCATTGACTTGTAGATCAATTTTTGAGATACTTTCATTAAATTGTGGTAACACCATTATGTTCCATGAATATATATAGCCATAAAGTTTGAAAATATTATTGAGAATTCACGGAATCCTAGACCATAAAATCTAAACCCCTAAACCCTGACCAAGCAGGTATCGTGCAACTATAGATGAAAAATTGAGATACTTTCATTAAATCAGGTAATGCCATTCTATTAGATGAATATAAGCATAAATCCTGTGCATTAGCAAAAATTCTCTGAACCCTAAACCGAAAACAACCCATAAAACTAAACTGTAAAACCCTAAACCCTCGGCCCATAAAACCCTAATCAAGCAGGTATTATGCACTTATATATCAAAATTTGCGATACTTTCATTAAATTGCGGTAACGCCATTCTATTCCATGAATATAAGCATAAAGCTTGAACATTATTTAAAATTCCCGAAACCCTAAAATCTAAACACTAAACCCTAAATCCTTACCAAACACGTAGCATGCACTTATCGATAAAAAATTGATATATTTTCATTAAACTGGTAACTCCATTCTATTCGATGAATATAAGCATAAATCTTGAGCATTATCGAAAATACCCTAAACCATGAACAACCCCAAATAAAACCTAAACCTAAAACCCCAAACCCTCAACCCATGAACCCTAACAGATCAGGTATCATGCACCTATAGATCAAATTTGGAGATACTTTCAATGAGTTACATAATGCCATATATATTCGCTTCGATGAATATAAGCATAAAGCTTGAGTATTTTTGAAAATTCCATCACCCCCTAAACCCTATTCAGTCCATAAAACCTAAAACCTAAAACCCTAAACCCTTGAACCATATAAACCCTAACCAAGCAGGTATCATGGACTTATAGATCAAAATCTGAGATTCGATCTTTCATTAAATTGCAGTAACGCCATTCTATTCCACGAATATAACAATAAAGTTTGAACATTATTGGAAATGCCCTAAACCCTAAACCCTCAACCCCACACGTAGCATGCACTTGTCGATAAAAAATGATATATTTTCATTAAACTGGTAACTCCATTCTATTCATTGGATATAAGCATAAATCTTGAGCATTATCGAAAATATCCTAAACAACCCCTAATAAAACCTAAACCTAAAACCCCAAACCCTCAACCCATAAACCCTAACCAATCAGGTATCATGCACTTATAGGTCAAATTTTGAGATAGTTTCAATGAGTTAGGTAACGCCATATTCTATTCAACGAATATAAGCATAAAGCTTGAGTATTATTGAAAATTCGATAAACCCCCTAAATCCTATTCAGTCCATAAAACCTAAACCGTAAAACTATAAAACCCTAAACCCTCGACCCATATAAACCCTAACCAAGCAGTATCGTGGACTTATAGATCAAAATCTAAGATTCGGTCTTTCATTAAATTGCGGTAACGCAATTCTATTACACGAATACAACAATAAAGTTTGAACATTATTGAAAATGCCCTAAACCCTAAAACCCTAAACCCTCAACCCCGCCTAAATGACATTGACAAATGAAGTATCACATGCACTTGTAGATCAAAATTTCAGATAAACTTTCCTCAAATTGTGCTAACACTATTCAATTCCATGAATATAAGCATATATAAAGCAGCTTGAACATTACCGAAAATTCCCAAAAAACCTAAACCCTAAACACCTAAACCCCGAAAACCATAAAAACCCTAAACCCTCATCCCCTCAACCGTTACCAAGAAGGTATGACGCACTTATAAATCAAAATCCGAGATACTTTCATTAAATTGCGATAACACGAGTCTATTCCACGAATATATAAGCATATATATAAGCTTGAACATTATTATTGAAAATTCATAAACCCTAAAACCTAGAAAACCCTAAACCCTAAATACCAACCTTAAACTCCTAAGCCCTAAACCCTAAAATCCTAAATCATATACCATAAACCCTAAATCCTAAACCCTCAACCCAAAAAACACGAACCCTAAACCCCAGGCTATATATATCTTGTGTGGAAACTAGGGCAATGGGATTTGAGCCATACTTATTTGTAGTTTCTTCATGACAAAAGGCATTGGCGTCGCTTGAAAAATTGAAAATAACTTCAAATTCAGAAGCTTCCTTTGTAAATAATATTTTAAATGCCAATAATATGGACCAATCTACCAAATACAAACATGTTGTTATAAACTATAGAAAAGGTGTGGCCATGACCTGGTCACCTGGTTTGAAAGACATGCAAATTCATACATGGTACGCCATATATCGTATGACAAAATTAAACAAATTATTATCGATTGGAGCTTTTAAAATAACTCCAAATATGGAAGCTCTTTTTCTAAACAATGTGGAAATACCAATATGCACCAATACACCAAACATGGTTACATTATCATAAAGTATGGTAACACATATGCCCTTGACATTGGTCATCTAGTTTTTGAAAGCTATGAATGTTCAAACATGGTATGCCATATTGTGAAACGAGTTTTTCAAGAGTTATCAAATTTTATATATTTTCATGGAAACTAGCCAATGATCACAGTGAGACACCAACAAAGAAACGAATGGTTGTATTTCGTTTTATATTTTGTTTCTTTAATTTTTAAAAAAACTGGACCAAATTTGGTGTCATTACTATTCATATCAAAAAATTGAAATCTTGCAAAACTCTCGGTGGTTCTCCAATATTTGACTAATTCGATACCTTTAAACTATTTTTAAAAAGTCAAGAGCAAGCTATATCACATACTTTGTAGTTCATAAATAGACATAATTACTTTCAATCGTCAAAAAGTTATTTAATTTTAGTATCTTCATCTAGGGAGTTTGGAAACTCATGAAAGTAGGGCATTATCCATCAAATCTGGAATCTCCTTTGTAAACAATTGCTTGAAATGCCAAGATGTACCGATCTACCAAATATGGACAAGTTTGTAAGCTTGGTTGGCAAAGATGCTTCAATGTACGGAGTAGTACAAAAGATGAAAAAGGTATAGAAACTATGGCTGTGACCTTGCTCCTCTTGTTTGAAAGCCTTGAATTAAAGTTCATTAATTTCGGCTGATGTCTATGAACTCATTAAATGCTGGAAAGCATACAGACCTGTGGGTCTATCTGACGGGGACAACATCCCAAGTGGGAGTAGCGTACCTTCAAAGCTTCAACTTCAAAATTTCGGTAGAGCGCTGAAATATCCCGCCCACCCATTCAAACATCCTGCCCATCCATTCAAACATCCAGCCCCAAATTTTGTTTTATTGCACAAATTTAGCCTGGAAGCTTGAAAGGGAGTTATAAATTGTGTGAAAAAGGAGGCGGTGGCATTTTGAGTCATCATCTTTGTAGTTGCTTCACAACAAAACACATTGTTGTTACATGGAAATTTGAAAACAAACTTCAAATTTGGAAGCAGACATATTGGTTGATTTGCAAAGATGCATTGATCTACCAAATACGGACACGTCATCATAAACTATTTCCATGACCTTGGTCACCTTTTTTTTGGATGATGGTGATCTTCTCGAAAGCCTTAAATTGTTTGAAAATTTCAGCAAATGCCTAGAAACTCGTTTAAATGTTGGGAAGCAACTCTCGCTGGTGTGTGGGCCTAGACGGTGACAGTGCGTTTGAGAGGCCCCACGTCAGAGTAGCGTATGCTAGAAGCTTCAACCTCAAAATTTGGTACGGCGCCCAAATATTGCACCCATCCATTAAAATATCCTGCGCATCCATTCAAACATGCTTCACCTCTTTCTAGAATGCAAAATTCCTCTTCTATTCCTGCTCCGGAAACAAGAATCCGAGGGAGCACTTCAATAACAGAGGGATATATGTGGTAAATTTGTGTTCTCCCAAGTGCATCACCCCATCCACGTTTCCCAGCCCTTCTTCAATATTTACCTGCCTGCCCACTCCGACCTACACCGACATTTTGGACCCACTATGCAAGTGACCCACATGTTAGTGAGCCAGAATTACGGGAAGTAGAGATTCCCATCGTTTGTTGTTCAAAATTCGAACATTTTTTGCTAAACCGAGATAAAATTGTTAAAATCATCCAACCTGGCTTATATTATCATTCCACTATGTCAGAGTAAAAGCCAGAAAAAGCCAAAAACACGTTCATAGCTTTATAAGCCAAAAATCAAAAGCTAGAATTAGAGCCCAACCAAACAGCGCCTAAATCTCAAGGAACTCTTCCTGTTTCTCCCTTGTATTAGTACCCGGGTACCTTCAATTTTATTTAACAAAAAATATGACCAACCAGGATATCATTGACTTGTAGATCAATTTTTGAGATACTTTCATTAAATTGCGGTAACACCATTATGTTCCATGAATATATATAACCATAAAGTTTGAAAATATTATTGAGAATTCACGGAATCCTAAACCATAAAATCTAAACCCCTAAACCCTGACCAAGCAGGTATCGTGCAACTATAGATCAAAATTGAGATACTTTCGTTAATCTGTTGGGGTTCCGGGCATAAAAACAATAAATTTTACTCTACGCCCCTGAACCCCTGAAGCTGCTAGGACCTATCTATTAGTAATACAGTAATGGGAGGGGTTTTTCGCGAACTTACCCTTGAAGACCGAAAAGCGTTGTCAATGCTCAGGAGAGCGTGGTTGATGTAGACGAGCCAAAGCCGACCTCAAGGTCATGATGAAGTCCTTGCGCTCCTTCTGGCTCCAACGACTTGAGTGCCTCAAGTGCGACACCTCGCGGGGAGTTACACACGTCCGGTGCCTGACGTTGACTCCCGCTTCCCCGATCCAGCAGCAGTTGTGGAAGTAGAGCTCCCGGATCCGAATCCCGCAGCACGACGGTGCTCCGCGGTGAAGATGTCTCTCGCTCGCGTAGTCCAGACTTGGGTCCATAGTCACGAGAGGGAGAGGGGGAGAGAGAAAATATCAATTAGAGGTCCTCCCAAAAGTGGGGAGACCTTTATTGATTATTGGTTGTATTTTCTATGCCAAATACCCCACTATATATAGGGGAGGGGAGGTACTACCTCCCCTCAAGTCCTGGTGTGGGAGTAAAGGAGAGGAGGGGGAGGAGGTGGCCGCCGGCCAGCCCCTAGTGGGCCCCGTAGGGGGGAAAGGCCCAGCTGGCCTCCCCCTTGGTCCCTCTCCCCTTTCTCCTTTTCCCTAATGGGCCCTCTCCCTCCAGAATTGGCCCATTAAGCCTTTTGACCTTTTAATTGATTTTCTCTTTATTAAATAATTATGAATAAATGATTAAATCACTATTTAACATTCATTCACACATTATCTAATCTTCGTGGCTATGGAACACCTTCCACCTCCACTCCGGACATCCTCCGGACTTACCGAAACCCTTCCGGTTTTCTCCCTTCTTTTCTTCGGTGATTCTACCGATCCTATAAACACTCTCTAAGCATCATCAAGCCCTTAAGCGTGATACCCCACGGTTCGGGAACACTCTAGACATGGTCGGGACACTCCCACACCAATGATCAACAGAGGGACCTGGATGGCCATGTGACCCCTATGCATTCCATGAAGATCTTTTGTCGTTTGAACTGGTGACAGTCGTGTCTTATTCCCTTTGTCATTCGATACTTGCATTGCCCGAGATTCGATCAATGACATCACCATGTCGTGTTCAATCTTGTTACTGAACAATGCTATTTGACTCGTTCCGACAAGTGATATCCCCGTGATCTAATCACATGCTGTGCAGCTATTGGATATAACCTCTCCGAGTGGGCCCTTGAGTATCTTCCCATCACATGGACGGAAAAATCCCGCTCTTGACATATATTGCCTCTACGGTTTCCTCTGAATACCTGAACACACCTTTATAACCACCGTTTTACCAGATGGCGTTTGATGCTATCTAAGCATTCTCGGGAGACAGTGATTGATATAGCCTCACGGTCTAAGGAATAGTCTACGAGGATCCTTTTCTAATCATCGTAACTGGAACTTCGTGACATGATCGAATCATGATGTTTAGGTTGGGTATTGGTTCATCATCTCATTTTCAGAATGATATGACCTCATTTCCAACTGGCATAAATGCCACATGATCAGGAAACATGATCATCCGTTGACCAATGAACCAGTGACTAGAGTTTCACTTGGAACCCATGGTTTGTTTGTATATCACACGTCTATTGATGTTTCCACTCAATACAGTTATAGAATGATATAAAACTTAATCATAAACTATATGAAATATGATAATAGTCCTTACTACTATTTGTCTCTAGGGCATATTTCCAACAGTCTCCCACTTGCACTAGAGTACAAATACACTAGCTGCATTTGCTCTTAATTATTGGTACCATATAACCAGTACCTAGAACATGCTTGCTCATGGAAGAGGTTGAGTCTTAGGTTTGTACTTTACAGTCCCAGATCCTTTACAACTTACTAATGTCACTTTGATTGACATTAATATTTTATCATCACATGCTAGCATCTGTGTGTATGTATCGTTGTTATGGCAGCAGAACGAGGCCTGATTCCAGGAGACTACAGTGACGTTAGATCAACCTCGACGGCTTTCTCATGGGCATTGTGCCCTGGGACACATCATTCTATGTTAAAAGCGAATTATCCCCGCCATAACATTATACAACACTTTAGATGGTACCCTTATCTATTATTATAAATGTATTCATCGAAACACTAGTGTACTCTGTGCAACTTTCGATGTTTTGTTCACCTCGCTTCCTACTTGACTCTAATTGGTATCTACAGGAGTTTCCAACATATTCCCTTATAACATAACTCTTTATGCTTTAAGATATGTTATCCTTTATGGATTTGGAAAATATGTCCACAGTTCTAATAGACACTACAGACAAATTTAGCTCAACGTTCTGTGATTCAGATTTAATCACTTTCAAACGCTTCTTATTTGGATCACATATTATGCTAAGTTGTCATCATGGTTTACTAAGATAGAACCTATGTCTTAACATAGTGGATGATGATCATCCTATTCTTTCTTTCAACCATTGATTTTCAAACTTAATGCTATTCCTAATTTCAGTTATTAAGGACCAGTTCCTTAATTAACTTCTATTCTGAAACAGCTTTTAGAATCCTTTAAGGAATACTACATAATATCATAATACACTTATTATCAACTTCTACATCTTATAAATCATTATTTATAAGTATTTGCGCTTTCATACTTAACTTGCTTAAGAATTACTCCTATAAGCTCCCACTCAAACTATGTTGCTAACATATTTGAATACGAGTCAGTACTCTTACTCAAACTATGTTCCTACATATTTGAATTTGAGTCTTATGTTGCTCCCACTTAAAAATATGTCAATCACATATTGTTTAAGGAAGACTTGCATAGCTCCCACTCAATTTTATGCAAATTGCATATCTCCTTTACTATTTTGAATAACTTCAAAATTCTTTGATCAAATATCTAACTTGGAGATTTATTATGAGATACTAGTACTTTACTAGTTTTAAATCCACTAGACATCCAGCACACATGAATCAAATTCATTTGAATTCATATAATACTTGACAAATTGTGCTTTTGTCATTCACCCCCTTTTCCTTACTATGGCTTTGCAGTCATTTGGGAAAATTCAAGTAACCCCTTTTACTTGTGTGATTCAGCAATGAATTTCTTTCTAATCTCAATGGAATTTTGCTTCTAGGATTTCTCATAATTTAGTTTACCATTATTTCCTTTGTAGTTCGTAGGTATGTCATGTTCCAAAAATCATGACAAGTGATTCACAAATGCCTCCATACAAGATATGGATTTACATTTTGAATCCTACTTTTATAGTGAAAAACAATAGTGGAGGGAAAAACACAATGATCAAAATCATTGATTCTTTCCTTCTGTGAAGAGAGTCGTTCAGGAACGCTGTCCGTTGCGCTTCTCAACACTCTGATGCAGGTTTTTGAATCCTCATCGTGTTTTACACAATTTTCCATTTGCTTCATAATTGAGAAACTTCACTTGAAGCGAGCTTTCTCAAGAATGCACCAAAATCCAAGCAATACAAGTTTTGCTTTCCTTTTGGTTTCAGCTATGGATTTCGTATTCAAAGTTTCCAATGAATACACTACAAGGACTTATTCACTATTGTTTTGGTTATATCGAATAATCCGTAAACTTTCATGAATTCAAATGGTTTACTAATTCTAATTGAGTGCTAACTATTTCTAAACTAATGGTATCTACATATACTCTACAATGATTTATTCGCTGCCTTCTATTCAACCCCCTTTGATATCTAATATCACATTGTGATGCTTTGTATTTTGACGTTTCAAAACACTTTGCATTTCACAATTTCTTTTATGCCATTCTTATAAAGTTGAATTTCATTACTATTGATCAAATCCTAGTAATTGGATTCTCTTTTATATTTATACCCTTTCTGTTGATGAAACACTTTGATCAAATCAAATAGTTTCATATTCATGTTTCTTTTGGTAAACTTTACAAATTTAAACAATCACTTAATGATAATTACAATTTTCGTTAAAATATAATACATCGGATATGTATTCAATTTTAGCTATTCATTAAACACTTTGTATTCAAGTAATACACGGTGTTCAAGTTATTTTGCCGAACTTAGGCATGATTTATATGTGATAAGAAATCGAATGACTTTCACATATTATCACATAACTTTGAATTTAAACAATGGTTTTCATTCATTAATGAAATATCATTAAGTTGGGTATTTTAAACAAGGCATTTTAATATTTTACAAATTTTCATACTTTATCAATTAGTTTCAAACAACAAGGATAATTCACATATAATCAAACAAGATATGAACACGAATAGAAATCATTCATAAAAGCAGAACAACTGTTTGTTACAAACTTGTATGAATAACCGTCTCACAAAGTGTGAGACACACTAAAGAAGTTCACAATCTCTTGATTACAAAAATCATCCTAAAACACAAACTAAGTGATAAATATTGAGGGAGAGTGTCGTCGGACATCATCATCATGCTCGCCATCAACACGCAACGTCACCTCCTCTCCAGCAAGCACCTCTATGCAGAAGGACCTGTTTTCACCAAAACAGAACAAGTATCAGATATACTTAACCCTGAAATGTGTTTGCAAGATTATAACATTTATAAAATTGTATATCAAATATATACCTTGGTCGTCAATGACCTCTCCGGCGATTGGTTCAACCTTTATGTTCCGAAAACGTAATATGAACTCATGGAAGTCCAATGCTTCCGTATGACCAGTCATGATGCTACTTCGGACATGTCCTTTGTAGCTGGGAGGCAATGACCGAAGAAGTACGTCTATCGCAAATGGATTAGCCATCCAGTAATCCACGAAGTGAACCAGTCTCGTGTGTGCATCAAACATGCGCTCCAAGTGACTCTTAAGACATGTATGCTCCTCCATCTATATGGAAAGGAACTCTCCAAGCAACTCGTGCTTCCACATGCGCACATGGCCTATGAACTCTGCTCTCAGCTGATCCACCATAGAATATGGGTCGAGATCACCCATGAGAGGATGTAGTTCATCCACCATCCCGTAACGCATTATTATCTGAATGTAAGTGGACATCTCTTGGTGATAGTAGCGGTCTGCCAGCTCTTGTGGGGTCTCATAGTAGTCTGGCTCAGTCAAATCCATCGTGCGGCGTATGTAGTCTACCACATGATTCCTAGTAAGGAGATCATCTAGGCGCACAAGCCAACTAGGGAAGTTGGATCCATCAAGTCTAAGTTTCTCACTCTTTACCCAATCCTTAATCTCAAAGTAAGCTTCACGGTGAGCCATCTACATTTATAATTGCAAAAGGAATTTAGACTAAGTTTATAATTAAATGAGTTAATAAAAACTCCACTCAGAAACACCTATCCCCAATGAGGGTTCCTAGTGATAACACGACCCCTATCAGCCACATCTCCCTCGATCATCACGGCCATCAATGTGGGTTCAAAGGTGGACGCTAAACATCGGTCACATCATTCATGCGACTTGTGCTCAATCTTTCGACCATTCGCATTCCGAGGCTATGTATGTACATGCTAGACTCGCCAACTCAACCTTAGTGTATTCGATGTGCAACATGGCTTATACCCACTGTATGCGAACGTAGATATGTCTGACACCCAGGCCTGTAACCCTGGATCGCCTCATACCGAAGAACTTTCTTGGTGGTGCACACTAAGGGGGAACACAATCATTGGTTATTTTAACAGGGATCATCTTATTAGGCTACCGTCGAGTATCTAATACTAGCACACAATAAGACATACAAACAATAACATTGAATGTAAATGTTATGTGATATGGTCCTTCACATCGTGATCTCCATCCGCCGTCACCGGGTTCCGGCGCCGTAGACACTAGGGTACCAATGTCATTCCGGCGTGGTAGTTCGTCACCTTCGTGACTATCTACTACTATGCAACAAAAGGTAATTACTTTACCTTTGCCACAACCAAATCACAAAGCAACGACCCCCTGCAAAACAAAGTTAGACGCTTCTACTTTATCTTTGCATGTTTTATGTGGCTGAATGGGCTTTCGCACAAGAACCGTTCTTACCTACGAACTTTTAGCACAACGCTGATCAAGTAGTTGTCTATACTACACCCCTTTCGGGGTCCTGCGTTGCAAATGGTATACCAACTAATGCGAGAGAGACAATCACCCCCTAAGCCACTTTATACGGTACAAGCCGTATGTCAAGCATGGACCTGTCTCACGAATGAACGCGTAAAGTCGGTTGGGGGCCGCTTCATCAAGCATTGTTGCGGTATACACAAGTACACGTGGGAGGGTAACAACTAAAAGATCAACGCCCACACGCTACATCTCGCGTGTTCTACCCGTACTAGTATTACTACGCATAGATCTAGCTCTGATACCACTGTAGGGGTTCCGGGCATAAAAACAATAAATATTACTCTACGCCCCTGAACCCCTGAAGCTGCCAGGACCTATCTATTAGTAATATAGTAACGGGAGGGGCTTTTCGCGAACTTACCCTTGAAGAACGAAAAGCGTTGTCAACGCTCAGGAGAGCGTGGTTGATGTAGACGAGCCGAAGCCGACCTCAAGGTCATGATGAAGTCCTTGCGCTCCTTCTGGCTCCAACGACTTGAGTTCCTCAAGTGCGACACCTCGCGGGGAGTTACACACGTCCGGTGCCTGATGATGACTCCTGCTTCCCCGATCCAGCAGCAGTTGCGGAAGTAGAGCTCCCGGATCCAAATCCCGCAGCACGACGGCGTTCCGCGGTGAAGATGTCTCTCGCTCGCGCAGTCCAGACTTGGGACCACGGTCACGAGAGGGAGAGGGGGAGAGAGAAAATATCAATTAGAGGTCCTCCCAAAAGTGGGGAGACCTTTATTGATTATTGGTTGTATTTTCTAGGCCAAATACCCCACTATATATAGGGGGAGGAGAGGTACTACCTCCCCTCAAGTCCCGGGGTGGGACTAGAGGAGAGGAGGGGGAGGAGGTGGCCGCCGGCCAGCCCCTAGTGGGCCCTGCGGGGGGGGGGGCAAGGCCCAGCCGGCCTCCTTTTCCCTAATGGGCCCTCTCCCTCCGGAATTGGCCCATTAAGCCTTTTGACCTTTTAATTGATTTTCTCTTTATTAAATAATTATGAATAAATGATTCAATCAATATTTAACATTCATTCACACATTATCTAATCTCCGTGGCTATGGAACACCTTCCACCTCCACTCCGGACATCCTCCGGACTTACCGAAACCCTTCCGGTTTTCTCCCTTCTTTTCTTCGGTGATTCTACCGATCCTATAAACACTCTCTAAGCATCATCAAGCCCTTAAGCGTGATACCCCACGGTTCGGGAACACTCTAGACATGGTCGGGACACTCCCACACCAATGATCAACAGAGGGACCTGGATGGCCATGTGACCCCTATGCATTCCATGAAGATCTTTTGTCGTTTGAACTGGTGACAGTCGTGTCTTATTCCCTTTGTCATTCGATACTTGCATTGCCCGAGATTCGATCAATGACATCACCATATCGTGTTCAATCTTGTTACTGAACAATGCTATTTGACTCGTTCCGAAAAGTGATATCCCCGTGATCTAATCACACGCTGCGCAGCTATTGGATATAACCTCTCCGAGTGGGCCCTTGAGTATCTTCCCGTCACATGGACGGACAAATCCCGCTCTTGACATATATTGCCTCTACGGTTTCCTCTTAATACCTGAACACACCTTTATAACCACCGTTTTACCAGATGCCGTTTGATGCTATCTAAGCATTCTCGGGAGACAGTGATTGATATAGCCTCACGGTCTAACGAATAGTCTACGAGGATCCTTTTCTAATCATCATAACTTGAACTTCGTGACATGATCAAATCACGATGTTTAGGTTGGGTATTGGTTCATCATCTCATTTTCAGAATGAGATGACCTCATTTCCAACTGGCATAAATGCCACATGATCAGGAAACATGATCATCTGTTGACCAATGAACCAGTGACTAGAGTTTCAGTGGGAACCCCTGGGTTGTTTGTATATCACACGTGTATTAATGTTTCCACTCAATACAGTTATAGCATGATATAAAACTTACTCATAAACTATATGAAATATGATAATAGTCCTTACTACTATTTGTCTCTAGGGCATATTTCGAACAAAATCAGGTAACACCATTCTAATAGACGAATATAAGCATAAATCCTGAGCATTAACAAAAATTCTCTGAACCCTAAACCGGAAACAACCCATAAAACTAAACTATAAAACCCTAAACCCTTGACCCATAAACCCTAATCAAGCAGGTATTGTGCACTTATATATCAAAATTTGAGATACTTTCAATAAATTGCGGTAACGCCATTCTATTTTACGAATATAAGCATAAAGCTTGAACATTATTTAAAATTCCCGAAACCCTAAAATCTAAATACTAAACCCTAAATCCTTACCAAACAAGTAACATGCACTTATAGATCAAAAATTGATATATTTTCATTAAACTGGTAACTCCATTCTATTCGATGAATATAAGCATAAATCTTGAGCATTATCGAAAATACCCTAAACCCTAAACAATCCCTAAAACCTAAACCTAAAACCCCAAACCCTCAACCCATAAACTCTAACAGATCAGGTATCATGCACTTATAAATCAAATTTGGAGATACTATCAATGAGTTAGGTAACGCCATATATATTCTATTCGATGAATATAAGCATAAAGCTTGAGTATTATTGAAAATTCCATAAAACCCCTAAACCCTATTCAGTCCGTAAAACCCTAAACCCTCGACCCATATAAACCCTAACCAAGCAGGTATCATGGACTTATAGATCAAAATCTGAGATTCGATCTTTCATTAAATTGCAGTAACGCCCTTCTATTCGAAGAATATAACAATAAAGTTTGAACATTATTGAAAATTCCCGAAAACCGAAACCCATAAAACCCAAATCCTAAACCCCTAAATGCTATAACCCTAAACCCTCACCAAGCACGTAGCATGCACTTATAGATCAAAATTTAATATAATTTCGTTAAATTGGGTAACACCATTCTATTTGACAAATATAAGCATAAAACCTGAGTAATATCAAATTTTTTCTAAAGCCTAAACAACCCCTAAAACTGAAACCCTCAGCCATAAACCCTAACCAAGCAGGTGTCATGCACACATTGATCAAAATTTGAGATACTTTCATTAAATTAGCTAACACCCATTCTGTTCTACAAGTATAACCATAAATCTTGAGCATTATTGAAAATTCGCTAAACCCTAAACCCAAAACAACCCATAAACTAAACCGTAAAAACCTATAACCCTAAACCCTCAACCCATAAACCCTAACCAAAGCAGGCATTGTGCACTTACATATCAAAATTTGAGATACTTTCAATAAATTGATGAAATGCCATTCTATTCAACGAATATAAGCATAAAGCAACTTGAACATTATTGAAAATTCCTAAAACCCAAAACACCTAAAACCCTAAACCTAACCCTTACCAAGCACGTAGCATGCACTTATAGATCAAAATTTAATATACTTTCGTTTAATTTGGTAATGCCATTTTATTCGATGAATATAAGCATAAATCTTGAGCATTATCGAAAATTCTCTAAACCCTAAACCCTAAACCACCGTTGAAACCTAAACCCTAAAACCTCAAACCCTCAACCCATAAACACTAACCAAGCAGGTATCATGCACTTTATAGATCAAAAGTTGAGATACTTTCAATAAATTAGGTAACGTCATTCTATTCAACGAATATGACAATAAAGCTTTAGCATTATTCTAAATTCTCTAAACTCTAAACCCTATACAACGATAAAACCTAAACTGTAAAACCCTAACCAAGCAGGTATCATGCACTTATAGATCAACATTTGTGATACTTTCATTAAAGCAGGTAACACCATTCTATTTGATGAATATAAGCATAAATCTTTGAGAATTATTGAAAAATTGCTAATCCCTAAACCCTAAACAACCCATAAAACCTAAACCTTAAAACCCTAAATCATCGACCCATAAACCCTAAACCAGCCGGTACCATGCACTTATAGATCAAAATTTGACATGCTTTCGTTAAATTGTGGTAAAGCCATTCTATTACATGAATATAAGCATAAAGCTTGAACATTATTGAAAATCAAAAACCCTTAACCGTAAACCCTAATAACCTGCTAACCCTAGAACTCTAACTTCCTAACCCTAGAACCCTAAACCCTTACCAAGGAGGTATAATGCACTTATAGATCAAATTTTGAAATACTTTTATTGAAAGTTGGATATAACCCACTGCCCCGGTTTTCACTCAAATATTTGAAAACTTGATATCTTTGAATTATTTTAAAAAGTCAAGAGCAAGGTATGTCACACACTTTCTAGTTCGAAATTAGACATATTTACTTCAGATTGTCAAAAAGTCATTTTATTGCATAGATTTAGCTAGAAAGTTTGGAAATTCATGAATGTTGGGCATTGTCCATCAAATCTAGAATCTTATTTTGAAATGCCAAGATGCAACTATCTACCAGATATGTACACGCTATTATAAACTATAACAGAGATATGGTCGTGACTTTGGTCATCTTGTATGAAAGCCTTCAAAATATATTGTTTACCAATTTCAGCAAATGTGTGGAAACTTATTTATATGTTGGTAAGCATACTGTCGCTGGCGTGTGGGTATAAAAGTGGCCAACACGTGAGAGCGGCCGCGTCAGAGTAGCATACGTCAAAAGCTTCAACCTCAAAATTTCCGCATGGCGCCGAAACATCCCGCGCACATCTATTCAAATATCCCGCCCCGCTTTTTGCAAATGAAAAATTCCTCGTCTATCCCTGCTCCAGAAACAAGGACCGTAGGAGTACTACAATAATAGAGGGGTATAGGTCGTAAATGTGCATCATCCCACCTATATCCCCCCATCGTCTCTTCCCTGCCCACACCCCTCCAACCTCGAACTTCCTCTAGTTGCTTCACCGCCGGCCCTCTCTTCCACACCGGATCTCTTCCACTGCAGGCGCTCTTCACCGGAACTATTTCACTGACTCCCTCGCAGCACCGGATCTGCTTCGCCAATGTCGTCGTGTACCCTACCAGGGCCGCTTAACTGAATCATTCATTGCTGACCTCGAAATGTCGAATTGCCACCCCTACCGCCCACTTGCCCATCCCACCCGTCATCGCCAAGCAGCGGTAATTTCTCTTGCCTGTTTGCTATATTTTTATTACTCGTAAGTTACGAAATCTTTAGGATGTTGCTCAATATCCTGGATGCTATTTCCATTTCGTTTGCACCCTTCATCTTGTAGGTCCTATCCACCTCATTAGCTTCTTTCTTTTATTCCCTTTCTTTATTCTCACGCTATCGATTTAATCCTCCAACACGAACTCATAGATTCTATTCTTTCCGAGCGCTCGCACGTGTCATGCAAACAACTCATAGAGGATCCAACACTGACAATCTGACGCTCAGTAAGGCTGAATCGTGAGGTTTCCTTGTGTTACTTAGGCTAGTTTCTTGTCATGTTAATTAGTTGTATAACCTGCATGCCTAATAAGTTAATAAGTCATTCTACCTAAGAACTTGCCATGAAATTTGCATTTATGTTCAATTGTGAATATGCTTAATTCAGAAAATGTCCATCTAGTTTGGATAATATATCTGGTCAGTTTTAATGCTATATGTTGGTGTTTTAACCTGTTTTCATCCTTCCAAACTAGCTATCTAGTTTGAAACATACATCTAGTAATTTTTAATGCTATGTTTTTGGTGTTTTTCAAGAGTTTTCATCCTTCCAAACCAACCAACTTGGTTTCAAATGTCGTGCAGAGAAATGGCAATGGAGTACAAGGACCAGAGTTCCAACTGCTTTGCTCAGATTCTTCTGGCAGATTGACCAGGAGTCGCACCCGTTCGAGAAGGAGCTACTGTCAGCCTGAACGTGCTACTGTAAGTTCATACTTACTTTAAATGGTCTCTACTTTATATAATACTACATGTTTCCCTTGTTGTTTGTTTTAACCTGTTTCACCATATTTTAGCAGACTGTAGTTAAAACCCAGCAGGAGTCCTTGGAAGGCAGGACTGAAAGTTGTGATCCCTCATCCTATTCATCCTCCCATTGCATTGCCGAAGCAAACAAATTACTTAACAGTCCACCTAGAACAACTCCTGCATGTGATAAATATATAAATGATGTATTGCATGCAGAACGAAAGGGTGTAGATGCTCTTAGATCTGTAGCTGAAATGTTGAAGAAGAGGACAAATGATACATTGAAGCGAATCGCCATGTACCGATCTCTTATTGATGGTATTGACACGTTGTAATCTGTAGGAATTATGATCTTGTTGTATAACCTGTTGTAACAAACTTTTACTATGTGTGATAAGTAATTTTAATTTCTGTGTGTTTATTAATTGATGTCTTGATATTCACCTGTTCTGCGAAAAGTAGGCGCTAGAAAAAAAAAGTCTGAAACAGTAACAAGCTGGAGCAGTAGCATGCCGAACATTGAAACAACATGTGCATGGATGGCCCAAAACGACCAGAACAGTAAAAGGCCAAAACAGTAAAAGGCTGTAGCAGTAAAATGCCAGAACAGTAAAAGGCTAGAACAGTGAAAGGCCAGAACAATAAAAGGCCAGAATCATAAAAGGCCAGAATAGTAAAAGGCCAGAAAAGTGAAAAAGCCGGAATAGTGAAAGGCCGGAACCGTAAAAGGTATCAACAGCAAAAGGCCAGGGTGGTAGGCCAGTACAACAACTGGCCAATCAGTGCCGGCCTGAATAGGAAAAATCCCAAACACTAAAGGGCCTAAATAGTAACGGGTCAAAATTCCTAAAAGGTTAAAACAGTTACAAGACTGAATACTAAAAGGCTAAATTGGTAACAGGCCTGAACAGTGTCGGGCTGGATTTGTGCAGGCCTCAAGTGGCAGCACAATGTTGGACCAACATGGGCCTTCTATAGGCCAAAATAGAATCGGGCCTCACAGTTCACGGGCTACTGCTGGCTGCATTTCTAGGCCCATTTCAAACAGTGTAGGACAAAACAATAACGGGCCATCTTCTTGTTGGGCTCCCCTGATGGTCTAGCCCAGTTATTATTTAGCAGGCCTTGGCTGGGCCTGGCTTCTTCCATGGTTTCTATGACCGTTAACGGTGGTAACCGGCCCCTAACAACGACTGCCACGTGGCAGTTTGCATGACGTCAGCCGTCAGTGTGGCTGGCGAACAGATCTACGACGGAACAAGTTTTCGTGGCTGAAGGGTGCGATCTGCCATGCTCGAAAAAAACATGGTTAATTCATTTGTAACAGGGCTTTTACCATGAAGGCCATCCGTCGTGCAAGATTCTTTGGACACGAAAAACGGGCCTTCAACCACAAAAACCGTCCGTTGTAAAAGCCAACTTTTCTTGTAGTGACGTTTGTTGATGGGATGTTGCAATTTATTGCCACCTGATTTTAATATGACATATCCCATTTTACACAGCGCTCTCAATCTTACTTCCAACTGGGCCCTACCGCAAGTAACTTACATGAGTCAAGGGGGCCCCTCGAGTAGATCTAACGTTGCTAGAAATTGGTTCCACACCACTTGCATGCATCGAGGTCAGTCATGAGCGTGTTTTCAATGCAGTTCTAAAGTGGAGATCATGGTTGTTTCAAAAAAAGGGAACCCAAAAAAAGGTGGATATCATGGTAGCCCCATCCCCCCGCCCACCACATGTGTCCACTCGAGGACTACGAACGGTCTAGTGTTTATAAACCTGCTCGACATTCTTCTTCCATGAGCTCGTGTCATTTTCCCCAATCTGTCTAGTCCTAAAACCCCAATTTGCACCTACAGCGCGCGCCGAAGCTCCTTCGCTTGCACCACCTCCTTCCCTAGGTGCGCCATGAAGCGTACGCGTGGAGACGAGCCAGAGGTGAAGCCAGTTGAAGGCGCAGCAGCAGATGGCTCGGTCGTCTCCAAGCTGGCGGAGGCGTCTTCTCTGGGCACGAACGCCGCTCGTCGCCGCGCCGTCAAGGGTTCGAGCTCATCCATCTAGCTAGTACCATCGCCGTCGAGCAGCATGTGGCCGACAATGTCGTGGTGCCAGCAGCAGATCTGGATGGGGGGCAGGCGGCAGGTGGAGACAATCCGGTGCTGTACATCAACGACCCCATCGCCGTCCAAGAAATATTCGACGCAATCATAGAGAATGATGAGTTCGAGGAGGAGGTCCTTGATGAGGAGTCCGAGGTACTACATTGCAAGCTTCTCTACTCCGAGGTACTATTCATACATAGGATTTGCTCAATCGTGTATAGATTCTTTTGCTCTTGAACTAGGGTAGTATATATATGGTTCGAACGATCGATTGATGCATCTGCCATCTAGTCACAAAACCCCAATCTTCTCATCTGCCACATAGTTGAGTGTTGATTTCCATACACAACATGCCTATAACATTACATTTCTATTCCTTACTGATCCCAATGATTCAATTTTGCCTCAAAATAGTGCAAGGGAGACACATCTGATGGTGTCGTTTTCTAAGGGATTGTTAGTGAACCTGAGGCAGTAATGTACATAAACAATATAGGTTGTGTTGTTGGTATGTTGGTTCTCCAACTCCATCACTAAAAAAATAATGAGGCCCTTAATTTATTCTCATATGTAACCTATATATATAATCTTTGTATTGTTTCTGATCTTTGAATGAGTCGTATGATGCATATGTATATCCCTGAATATTGTTTTGTATGATTACATTTTAATTTCTTATTGTGGCCAATGATTCAAATTTGCCCCAAAAGAGAGGCAGACACATTGGTGTAAATTTTTTTAGGGATGCGTTAGCGAACCTGGGGCCATGTACAAGAACAATATAAGTTGTGCAATTGTTACTTGGTTAGCTTACGCCATCCCTGAATAAACTTATCAGGCCACAATCTTTATTCTACATTCATAGAACTATGATATTTGAATTATCTATTCCATGCATTCATAGTGTATAAGAATTACATTTCATTTTGTCACTGAGGCCGATGATTGAAATTTGCCCCAAAAGAGTTCAAGGGCAGACACATATGATGGTGTCGTGTTTTAGGGATGGGTTGGTGAACCTGAGGCAGCAATGCACACAAACAATATAGGTTGTGATGTTGGTACTTTAGTTCTCCAACTCCATCCCTGAAACAAATTATGAGGCCCTTGATTTATTCTCATATGGAACTACATATATGATCCTTGAATTGTTTCTGATCTTTGAATGATTCGTATGATGCTTATGTATATGAATGGTTTTGATCATAAGTATTTTTAACATGTACATGAAGATTAATTGTTTGATTTTTTATTTATAATTACAATATTTAGGCTTGTTTTTGTACCTGACTATGTATATCCCTGAATATTGTTTTACTCGTTTTACATTTCAATTTCTTATTATGGCCAATGATTCAAATTTGACCCAAAATAGAGGTAGACACATTGTTGTCAGATTTTTTCAGGGATGAGTTAGCGAACCTGGGGTGACGTACAAGAACAATATAGGTTGTGCAATTGTTACTTGGTTCGCTCACTCCATCCCTGAAGAAACTTATGAGGCCCCTAGATTTATTCTACATACGCTCTGATCCAAGTAATTGTCATTTTGTTGAGATGAAATGATATATGAAATGACCAAACTATTGCTGAGATGCTTTCTCTTTGATATCAACTTAATATTGTCTTACATATATATGTTGTCAATTCTTGAGTTGTAATACAATTCAATCATATGTATGAGTTCTAAGTTATGTTCTTAGAAATCAACAGGAGGATGATGATGATGTGGATGATAGCAAGGAATCCAGGGACAACAAGAGCGGCTACGTGCTGAGGCGGTTATAGTGTGGGCAAATCCGTTTCTACCATAGGGGAGACTGTGTTGACCATTCTATGGCAGAGCAATCAACGCGGACCTCGACAGCATGATCCAGCATGCGATGGACATTGGCAAGGGCGGAGGCAGAAGGCATAAGCCGATTAGCTTGGCGCGGCAGGCAGCCTTCGGCAAATTCCCCCGGGAGTATGTCAGGACTGGCTTGTATCCCCTCGACTAGGCTGGCCCTGCCCTGCTAGGCATCTTCGTGTCTCAGGCTCCTGCTGCTGCCCCTACTTTTATTTTATTTTAGTTAATTATTACCTGTGTGTTGTATGTAAGACAATATATCTATGGACCGTGGTGTCTCTTGTGAACCATCTATATATATGTATTAATCTACTCCTTTATATTGTGTGCCTTAAAATTTCTAGTATTCAATTATATTACTGATCATGCTCATGCACACTACCAAATATTTCTAGTGTTCGATTATATTACAATTGTCAAGGAATGCATCAACAAGTTAAATTGGTCGAAATTTCGTATTGAAGTAACTAAATGATCTCACATCAGTGGTGGATGTTGGCAGAAGCCGAGGCCGAAGGCATCAGCTAAAGACCATGGCACGGCATGCAGCCTTCGGCAAATTCCTTACAGGTTCAACCACGGGTTACCACTGCCCAGCTCCGAATTCGCTTACAGGTTTAACATGGCAGAACTTGAGCTACTGAGGGTACAACTCCCACAGAGACCTCGACATGGGTGGCAGAATTGGCGCGGGTGCAACCACAGCGACGGTGAGCTCAGATTTTGGAGGAGGAAAACATGACCGAGCATGGTCGACACGGTGACAGATCTCACCAGGAACAAATTCTCATCCCCGCGCCATGCCATATTGAGGGCGAGCTCCGACTCGGGATAGGGATGAGAGCGGGGCCAAGCAGGTTCGTCCATGTCCCAGCTCCACGCCATGGTCGCGACCATAGATTGCCGCTCCGGGGAGAAGAAGACGCGTAATGGATGCAGGCGCCAACGCTGCAAGCCTACAAGGAGGAGAGCAGGGCTGAGCAGGTTCGTCCACGTCCCAGCTCCACGCCATGGCCACTACACCCCACAGATTGCCGCTCCGGGGAAGAAGACAATGCGTAATGGATTCAGGTGCCAACGCTGCAAGCCTACATGGTTGTCACGACTGCAGCGACATAACGGCGAAAACTGACAGGGGGGGAACTTGACAGGCGTTAGCCTGATATTTTGTATTGAAACGTAAAGTTGAATTCGTGCCGAAAATACCCTCTGAGTATTTGGCACACCAACTGTGGTCATCGCGGCTGATTACAGGCAACTTGGGTACCGCGTTGCCTAGGCGCCTCAACTTTCGGGCCGCAAAATGATATTCTCCTCTCTTGGGTCCTCCCTCCTTTATATAGGCCTTGGGGGTGCCTAGGGTTCCCCCAATACCGTCATATGACTTAGGGAAGGTTCTGGATCTTCTCCGAGGCAAAATCCCGTCGTTTGCGACCTTTTTACCAACTATACGGCCAAACTATATGGCGGAAACTTTTAGTTCTGGCCGTATAGTTGGTCGTTGAACTTGAAGATCTTTTAGTATTTTGGTCGCAATTTCATCATACGAACTTTGTTTTGGGTGTTCTTGGGCTCGTTGAGTTCGTCTCGTCTACGGGTACAACCCCATGGCCTTGGATATTTATTTTAAGAAGTTGGAAAAAAGCACTTTTCCAACCTCTCAAATGGCTAAGTCCGGTCCCTGTAGCTCCTCCATACTATGCTCTCTTTGTTCCTTTTTATCCAGAATGTTAACCAACACCTACACACATGTCATAGACAAGGAAAGTGATAAAATTCTACCTAAACTACTAAATGTGCAAAGCTCATATGAAAGTAAATGAGAACTAGAAGTCATGCATATAAGCCATAGCTATAGCTGGAAGAAACATGATATGAGAGATAAATGGCACATTTTATATGGCTAAAATAGGTGGTATTTCATAGCCGTAAGGAAGATAGGCATCTTAGTCTTGACCATTACTACACACTTAGTGGCAAACTTGGCATCAATCACTGGTGACACTGGTCTAGTTCTTCCTAGAAGAACGACAAGTTGAAGTATTTTTGTGCACATCTTGTCAACCACCAACTGAGGATAATCATGCATAACAGTGTCATAACAGTGTCTTCAGAATGATTATGGCCAAATTCATCTATAAGAATATAATGGGTATGAGTTAGTGTTCTACAACAGTAAAATGCAGTAAGTATGATTCACACAATATAATGTTAATGGGTTACTCTAGAGCAAGAAATTTGTTCAACACGTTACCTTCTTAATCCTAGTCAAAATGATCAAAGATCCATCCATCATGTTTCACATCAAACCCCTCACCTTGGGAAGCTGACCCCATACCTTAGGTAGCTGAACCCTCAGATGCACAATCGCTTTGGAGAGGTGTGTTGGGAATATGTCCTAGAGGTAATCTTGTATGATGTTATTCCTGATGTATTCATAAAGTTGTTATATTGTCCTTGTATGAACTTAAGATATGTATAATTGAATACGTGATTTGGTTGTGAAACTATGTATTCACACTAGTAGAAAACCCAGCTTTCGTTCGAAGTGGCCCAGAGCATTAGTCCCGATTCGAGCGGCCCGAGCATCGCACGAGGGCCGGGGGGCATACACCCCAGTTCGTAAGGGACTATTCGTCCTGGTTGGTATTACGAACCGGGACTAAAAGTCATGCGCCAGACACATGGCCCACTGCACAACTTTAGTCCTGGTTCGCAATACAAACCAGGACGAATAATCCGCCTATAAATGCGCCGCCCCAGCCAACCCTCCCTCTATTTTTTCTCTTGGTGGAAGGAGTGAGGTGTGTGTGCTAGTTTTTTTCCTAAGAGCACATTAGGTGTTCGACGAAATGCCTGAGAGAACGATACCGCTTGATTTCACACAAACAAAAATGATATGACGTGCCCGAGCCACACTTAAGCCTTTCTCCTCTTTCTTTCCTTCTCGATCGAGGTTAGCAACCTTATCCTCATCTGTCATTGATATAATAATGCATGTGTCGATGTAAAGTGGTCATATCACTATTCATGATGTTCTGCAATGATGTAGATGAACCGGTGGGGATGGATGTATGGTGACCAACATGAATCCGTGTACATTCAAGGCGTGGATAAATTTACCGATGTGGCTAAGTCAAACAAAGAGAATGGATTTATGTGTTGTCCATGTGTTCAATGTCGGAACATCAAGGAGTACTCTTCCTCGAAAATCATTCGCGGCCACCTGGTTCGGAGAGGTTTCATGCCCAGCTATAATTGCTAGACCAAGCACGGAGAAAAAGGGGTTGTGATGGAAGACAATGAAGAAGAAGAGGATGCTGACAACTATTGTCATATGTTCCCTGAATACGATGATACTGCAATGGAAGAGAATGAAGAAGAAGGAGGTGAAGAACGGGCATCAGTTGAGCCCGTTGATGATCTTGGTCGGGTCATTTCTGATGCAAAGCGAGATTGTGAAACAGAGAAGGAGAAGTTGAAGTTGGAGGGCATGTTAGAGGATCACAAAAAATTGTTGTACCCAAATTGCGAAGATGGCAGCGCATGGCTCGGTACCACACTGGAATTGCTGAAATGGAAGGCAGAGACTGGTTTATCTGACAAGGGATTTGAGAAGTTACTGAAAATAATGAAGCCGGAGCTTCCAAAGGATAACGAATTTCCTGAGAGTACTTATGAAGCAAAGAAGATTCTCTGCCCTCTAGGATTAGATGTGAAGAAGATACATGCATGCATTAATTATTGCATCCTCTACCGTGGTGAGGAGTACGAGAATTTAGATAAATGTCCGGTATGCACTGCACTGCAGTATAAGATCAGACGAGATGACCCTGGTGATGTTGATGGTGATGATGAGCCCCCCAGGAAGAGGGTTACTATTAAGGTTATGTGGTATGCTCCTATAATACCAAGGTTGAAACATTTGTTTAGAAACAAAGAGCATGCTAGGTTGTTGCGATGGCACAATGAAGACCATAAGGAAGACGGGAAGTTGAGACACAGCGCTGATGTGTCGCAGTGGAGAAAAATCGAGAGAGAGTTCCTAGACTTTGCAGGTGACATGAGGAACTTATGGTTTCGTCTAAGTATAGATGGCATGAATCCTTTTGGGGAGCAAAGTTGTAGTCGCAGCACCTGGCCTGTGACTATATGTATCTACAACCTTCCTCCTTGGTTGTGCATGAAGCGTAAGTTCATTATGATGCTAGTGCTTATCCAAGTCCCGAAGGAACCCGGCAATGACATTTATGTGTACCTAAGTCTGTTAGTTGAAGAACTCTTATAGTTGTGGGGAAAACCAGGTGTACGTGTGTGGGGTGAGCACAATCAGGAGCCATTTGATCTACGAGCGCTACTTTTCGTAACCATCAATGATTGGCCTGCTCTTAGTAACCTTTCAGGATAGACAAACAAGGAATACAAGGCATGCACACACTATTTAGATGATACTGAAGTTACATATTTGCATAAATGTAAGAAGGTTGTGTACCTGGGGAATCGTCGATTTCTTCTGACCAATCATCAAGTAAGAAATAAAGGCAAGCATTTCAAAGGTAAGGCAGATTACCGGAAGAAGCCTGACCTCCCTATTGGTGATGATGTATTTGTTATGGTCAAGGACATAGAAGTAATATTTGGAAAGGGTCCTGGCGGTAACCTGTTCCGAACAACGTCGCTACTGGACACGCGCCCATGTGGAAGAATAAATCTATATTTTGGGAGCTACCCTATTGAAAAGTCCTACGTGTCCGCTCTTCAATCAACATGATGCACGTGACGAAGAATCTTTGTGTGAACCTGCTAGGCTTCCTGGGTGTGTAAGGGAAGACAAAAGATACACCAGAAGCACGGGAGGACCAACAACATATGAAAGACCCACAAAACATGCATCCACAGAACAAGACGGATAAAGGGCGTCACTTAAGTCCTACCAGCTACTCTCTTACAAAAGCAGAGAAGGAAATAATTTTTGAAGTCCTTTACAGTATCAAGGTGCCATCTGGATTCTCGTCTAACATAAAGGGGATAATAGATAAAAATTCCAAAACCTAAAGTCTCATGACTATCACGTGATTATGACGCAGTTGCTTCCGATTGCATGGAGGGGGCTTCTATCGGAAAATGTTCGAGTACCCATTGTGAAGCTATGTGTAGTCCTCAATGCAATATCTCAGAAGGTGATCAATCAAGATATTCTGACAAGGTTACAAAAGGATGTGGTCCAATGTCTTGTTAGTTTTGAGTTGTTGTTCCCACCATACTTCTTCAATATTATGACGCATCTCCTGGTTCACCTAGTCAAAGAGATTTCCATTCTCGGTCCTGTATTTCTACACAATATGTTCCCCTTTGAGAGGTTCATGGGAGTGTTAAAGAAATATGTTCATAACCATGCTAGGACAGAAGGAAGCATCGCTAAGGGCTATGGAACAAAGGAGGTCATTGAGTTATGTGTTGAATTTATTCCTGACCTTTAGCCGATTGGTGTTCCTGAATCGCGGCATGAGGGGAGACTGAGTGGAAAAGGCATGTTGGGAAAGAAAGCAGTGATATGTAGGGATGGACAATCTTTCACTCAAGCACACTACACGGTTCTACTGAATTCCACCTTGGTAGCTCCGTATATCGGGGAACATAAGAATATTGTATCCTCCAACAACCCGGGAAAGCCTGACTCCTGGATTAGAGATTAACACATGAAGACTTTCGGCAGTTGGTTGCAAACACATCTAATATATGACACCACTATTGGAGATCAGCTCTACTTGTTGGCTGGGTCACCATATTCTAGTATATTGAATTACCAATGGTACGAGATAAATGGGAATACATTTTACATGATCGGCCAAGATAAAAAGAGCACCAACCAGAACAGTAGTGTCCGCTTTGATGCAACCGACGAGAATGGCAAAAAGGACACATACTATGGTTATATAGAGGATATATGGGAACTTGACTATGGAGTTTCTTTTAAGGTCCCTTTGTTTTGGTGCAAATGGATCAAACTGAATGGAGAAGAGGTAAAGGTAGACAATTTGTATGGAATGACAATAGTAGATCTCAAAAATCTTGGTTACAGAGACGAACCATTGATCCTAGCCAATGATATGGCACATGTTTTCTATGTGAAGGACATGTCCTCCATACTGAAAAAATAAAAATAAGCAAACGAATGCATCACACGATGAGCCAAAGCGTCACATAGTTCTTTTAGGGAAAACAAATATCATGGGAGTCGAGGACAAGATATACATGTAAGAAGATTATAATAAGTTTGATAAAATCCCGCCCTTCCTAGTGAAAACTGACCCAAGCATCCCGTTAAGCAAAAAAGATGCTCCATGGTTACGGCCGAAGCAATCATAAGCAAGGGAAGTACGCCAAGATGTGTTCATGGCCTCATATTGTGTACCTCTAGTTCATATTATGTGACATAGTTGCAAGTTTTAACGAGGCTCATCCCCTATCTTCATGCCCGCCGTATGACCATAGTTGGAAACGGGTAAATTTTGAAACGATTGATACGTCCAAAACGTATCTACTTTCCCAAACACTTTTGCTATTGTTTTTCCTCTAAACTTGTGTGATTTGTATACAACTAACACGGGCTGACGCTGTTTTCAGCAGAATTACCTTGGTGTCTAGTTTTTGTGAGAAAATCAACTATCAGGAAAAATCCTGGAAAATATGCCAAAAATCATATTTCACCAGAAGATTCACGGAGCCAGAAGACGAGACGGAGGAGGGCCACGAGGGGCCCACACCACCTAGCCATGCGGGCTAGGCCAGGCCACGCCTAGGGGTGGTGTGGCCGCCTCGGTCACCCCCTTGGCCTCCCTCTTCGCCTATAAGATGCCTCTTGACCTAAAAACCAAGGGGGGTTCGACGTTTTTCCAAAAAGAGTTCCGCTACGCCGCCACCACCAGATTCCACGATTCAGAACCAGAAACTACGTCCTCGCACCCTGCCGGGACAGGGAATTGGAGGAGATCATCGCCATCATCATCACCATCGCTTCTCCATTAACCATCCATGATTCCCTCATGCATGAGTGAGTAATCCCCTGCTGTAGGCTATGGGGATGGTAGGGATTGGATGATATCGTTCATGTAATGGCATCAGATTGTTAGGGCATGGTGTATAATATCTATTATTAGTGCTTTTTGACTTTGTTGCAACTTGTTGTGCTTAATGCTTGTCACTAGGGCCCGAGTGCCATGATTTCAGATATGAACATCTTATTGATTCATGATGATAGTATTTTTTGTGATCTTACCTGCAAGTTGAATACACATATTGTTGTCCGGAACCAAAGGTCCGGAAGTGAAAATAATCGGGATAACCAGAGGGAATGGCTTTGATGTGAGGATCACATGTGTTCATGGAGTGTTAATGCTTTGCTCCGGTGCTCTATTAAAAGGAGCACCTTAATTGCCAGTAGTTCCCTTGAGGCCCCGCTGCAAATGGGCTGGCAAGACAAAAGATGTGGTGCAAGTTCTCATTGCGAGCACGTATGACTATATATGGAATACATTCCTATGATTATCTAGTACTTGGATGCTTTACCTTATTTATCTGCAAATGCATTATGTCCTGATTGCTATATGAATTGTCTTGTCCATTCAACGCCCGTCCATCCATCCCTATGCCTACCGCGCTTTAATCCTACTGTTTACTGCAATTGTTACTACTGTCTTTACTTTTACTACTACTATTACTTTGCTAGCTACTACAAAACTATTGCTACTGATAAACTGATGTGAGCAAGATTGTTTCTAGGTGCAGCTAAATTGACAACTCAGTTGTTAAGGCTTATAAATATTCTTTGGCTCCCCTTGTGTCGAATCAATAAATTTGGTTTCATTTCCCTCAAAAATACTGCGATACACCTCCTATACTTGTGGGATATCAACGGGCATAAGAAATTCAAAAACGGTCCGAATAATGTAAATCCTTCGTGTGGTGTCATATTATGTGACATAGTTGCAAGGAAAAATACCAAACTTGGTATATTGATTATGTCTCGAAAAACCCTTCACAAAATGAGTTATCATGTTCGAGGTTTCATGGCTTTCGGTCCAAATGACCAATGTTATGTGCATGATCGAGGCATAGTTTGTGATACTGAGCCCATATTGTGCATGCATGTGCATCTTGGGATGGGTAACAATGTTGCAGGAGGAAGTTTTATTTTTTGTCGCATGGAAAAGCTATTTTCTATTTTCTGAGTGCCAAAATCGGGGCATTTTGTGAATCAACACCAAAAGTTAAATTAAAAAATGGTACCATCCCATTTTTCAAAAATACTAGACCACCTTACATGAACAATGTCCCAACCGGGGATTTTAAAACCTTTCCGTCCACCCCTGGGGAAAAAGACAAATGTCTACCGAATCGGGAGGAAGTGGGCCCGGTTTGACCTATAGGTACATGATCTAATGCTCATTATTTTTTGAAAGAATCATTTTTAGACTCATCATGTGATGTTTCTTCAGAGATCCAATGCAAGTTTTAACGAGGATCATCCTCTATCTTCATTCCCACCGTTATGACCATAGTTGGAAACATGTAAATTTTGAAACGGGCATAAGAAATTCAAAAGCGGTCCGAACAATGTAAATCCTTCACGTGGTGTCATATTATGTGACACAGCTGCAAGGAAAAATACCAAACTTGGTATATTGATTATGTCTTGAAAAAACCTTCACAAAATAACCTATCATGTTCGAGGTTTCATGGCTTTCGGTGCAAATGACCAATGTTATGTGCATAATCGGGGCATAGTTTGTGATACCGTGCCCATATTGTGCATGCATGTGCATCTTGGGATGGCTAACAATGTTGTAGGAGCAATTTTTATTTTTTGTTGCATGGAAAAGCCATTTTCTGTTTTCTGAGTGCCAAAATCGGGGCGTTTTGTGAAGCAACACCAAAAGTTAAATAAAAAAATGGTACCACCCCATTTTTCAAACATACTAGACCACCTTACATGAACAATGTCCCAACCGGGGATTTTAAAACCTTTCCATCCACCCCTGGAGAAAAAGACAAATGTCTACCGAATCAGTAGGAAGTGGGTCCGGTTTGACCTACAGGTACATGATCTAATGCTCGTGATTTTTTGAAAAAAATTGTTTTTAGACTCATAATGTGATGTTTCTTTAGAGATCCAATGCACGTTTTAACAAGGATCATCCCCTATCTTCATGTCCGCCGTTATGACCATAGTTGGAAACGGGAATAAGAAATTCAAAAACGGTCCGAACAATGTAAATCCTTCACGTGGTGTCATATTATGTGACATAGTTGCAAGGAAAATAGCAAACTTGGTATATTGATTATGTCTCGAAAAAACGTTCACAAAATGACCTACCATGTTCGAGGTTTCATGGCTTTCAGTTCAAATGACCAATGTTATGTGCATAATCGATGCATAGTTTGTGATACTGGGTCCATATTGTGCATGCATGTGTATCTTGGGATGGCTAACAATGTTGTAGGTGGAAGTTTTATTTTTTGTTACATGGAAAAGCCATTTCTTTTTTTCGAGTGCCAAAATTGGGGCGTTGTGTGAAGCAACACCAAACGTTAAATAAAAAATAGTACCACCCCATTTTTCAAAAATACTAGACCACCTAACATGAACAATGTCCCAACCGGGGATTGTAAAACCTTTCCATCCACCCCCGGAGATAAAGACAAATGTCTACCGAATCGGTAGGAAGTGGGTCCAGTTTGACCTATAGGTACATGATCTAATGCTCGTGATTTTTTGAAAAAAATCATTTTTAGACTCATAATGTGATGTTTCTTCAGAGATCCAAAGCACGTTTTAACGAGGATCATCCCCTATCTTCATGCCCGCCGTTATGACCATAGTTGGAAACAGGTAAATTTTGAAACGGGCATAAGAAATTCAAAAACGGTCCAAACAATGTAAATCCTTCACGTGGTGTCATATTATGTGACATAGTTGCAAGGAAAATACCAAACTTGGTATATTGATTATGTCTCAAAAAAACATTCACAAAATGACCTACCATGTTCGAGGTTTCATGGCTTTCAGTTCAAATGACCAATGTTATCTGCATAATCAATGCATAGTTTCTTTAGAGATCCACCCCCTATGGCCAGCTTAAGGGAGATGCCTGAGGACTGGATCCGTAGGCATCTCCCTAAAGTTGGTCGTAGTGTTGTCCCTGCTCTCGCGCACCATCTTGGAGTTTATAACTTCTCTAGCTAGATCAATATGCTAGGTAGATAACTAATTTCACATATTAGGGAGTGCCTCTATGGCCAGCTTCAGAGAGATGCCTGAGGACTGGATCCTTAGGCATCTCCCTGAAGTTGGCCATAGTGTTGTCCCTGCTCTCACACACCATCGTCTTGTAGTTTATAACTTCTCTAAACAGATCAATACGCCGGGAGCTAACTAATTTCACATATTAGGGAGTACATCTATGGCCAGTTTCTTGGAGATGCTGGAGGATTGGGCTCCACCGGCATCTCCCTCAAACTGGCTGTAGTGGTGTCTCTGCTCTCGCACACCATGATGTTTGCAGTTGATAACTTCACAAGTATGCCTATATAGATTAAGAAGCACAACACAGTGTTGACACTCATGACATAATGTAGACACTCTTGTCGATAGTCTCGGTTGGAGCAACTAACCGGGACTAAAGACATTTCCCACCATTTCCCACCGCTTTCCCCTATGATTTCCCGCCATTTCCCTCTAAGTGGGCCTTTTAGTCCTAGTTGGAGCCACTAACCGGGACTAAAGATATTTCCCGCCATTTACCACCGCTTCCCGCTATGTTTTCCTGCCCTTTCCCTCTAATCGGGCCTTTTAGTCCTAGTTGGAGCCACTAACCAGGACTAAAGATATTTCCCGCCATTTCCCACCGCTTTCCTCTATGTTTTCCCGCCCTTTCTGTCTATATCTAGGCCGACCGCGCCATGGCTATCCAGACATCCACACCTTCCTCTCTCAACAATGGACACCCATACTGGGCCATTCTAACACTCAAAGAGACCGAGGCGCTGTGCGCCTCCAGCTACCCATGCCCGTCGGGCTACCGGTTGCCCGCTGACTAGATGTTGAGCGTTGGAGGAGTTCCTATCCCTCTTGTGCTGCAAGGTTCCACTCGCCAGGTAGCCATGACGAACCACTTCTACCTAGAGCTCACGTCGGAGCAGCGGATGGATCCCCATCGGGATCCCGACAACTACGACACCTGGAATGCCTTCTTTGCTAACCGACTAGAAAGGGAACTCGCCAGGTACGAGGGTGACGACCCGCCACCGGTGAACCACAACGAAACCGGTCGCCGCCTGTAGTGGGTGAACCAAACTATCGCTGGTGTGATAGGCTACATCACTGAGGGAGATCATCCTTGCCTATGGTACCCGAACCTGCACTCGCCGCAAAGGGGTGGCTGTGGTGAAGGCCGCGGGAGTAGCAACATCATCATCCGGGAGCCCCTCCCCCCATGTCGTGAATCCGAGACCGGAGTGGCAGGTGGCCCCGAAATATGTCATGGTTCACGGTCCCCGATTCCCTCCTACACAAGCCAAGGAAGGGCTGAGGATTCCCGGAATATGCCATAGAGACAACAACGAAGATGATTCAGAAGATGACTCTGAAGCTGTGTACTATAGGGCTATACATGATTATGACTAACCCATTGGCTAGGAAGAATGGTTCGTCTATGTACCCAAGATTGTCGAGAGATCCACTGTTTTCATTTTGTAATGCATTTTTATTTGAAAATGGAAAAATGGTTAATTGTTTGAACAATTATTTTAGGAAACAGAAAATGGTTCTGCATTAGTTATTCAAATTAAAACACTTTTCATGTTGAAAGTGTTTTCAAATTCAAATTTAAACCATTTCAGAAATTTCAAATTTAAACCGTTTCAAATTTAATAGTGTGAATAGTTAGAATAATTATTTTATAAGACATAAAGTGTTTTCAAATTCAAATCATTTCAAATGTAAACACCTAAATAAGAAATAAGGCAGGAATATCTGAAAAGTTTGGATTTAAAAAAAAAGACTTTTAGTCCCGGTTGGTGCTGCGCGCGCTGCTTTGTCCCGATTGCTGGCACCAACCGGGACGTATGCTCTGGTCTTTCATCCCGGTTGGTTCCACCAACCGGGACATATGGTCTTTTCATCCCGGTTGGTGCCAGCAACCTGGACTAAAGGCCCTCCTGTACTTAACCGTGCGCCCCTTTCTCTCCTTCCCCAATCCATCTCACTCACACGCCACTTCAGATCGCCGCCGCCACCACGAGGAGTTGCTCCGACGCTGCCAGGCTGCCCAACCGCCGCCCCGCCGCCGACCTCCACGAGCCGCATCACTGTGCTAATACTCCTCGCCATCATCGAAGTCGTGCGATCAGAATCGACATCTTGTTCCCCATCATCGACGAGCTCCGTCGTCGCCATCACCGTTGCTACCGACCTCCTTCATCCTCGCCAAGGGTATACACGCATCCAGGGTGAGCTTTCTAGTCTCCCTGTGGTCTCTGTTTGCTTGCGTGCACCCCATAGCCGTAGTTCATGGTGCGTCTCCGTGCTCCGCCGCTAGACCTACTCGCCTCCGTAGATTCAGTAACCAAAAAGGGGCGGCGCCACCACAAGATGGTTCGCCTCGCTTCCCTTGTTCGAATACCCCCAACCCCGCTTGCTGGAGTAGTCTCTATCGCTGCCAGCAGCCACCGCTGGAGGGGGACGTCGGAATGACGTCATGGTCAACTCGATTGACGTCATCCGGACCGAGTCCATGTATTGACCAGTCCTGACCAACATGGCGTGCCGACGTGGCATTGGTCCCATAGGTCAATGACCCTGGCTAGAGTTGAGTGCGGTGTAAAGAGGATCCAGTTGAGTGCTGACGTCAGCAGTGACGCAATAAACCATTTAGATATTTTCTTTTAGAATTTTAGAAAAAGATTAAAACTTATAAATTCAATATCTTCTATTTTATAATTCATAAAAATATATATTATATATCAAAATGTTTAGAAAAATAAAATCTATAATATAAACCTATTAGAATTTATTTTCCTACCTAGATAAAATATTTAGGGTTATCTAGGGTAATTAGTTAGCTAGGGTAATTAGGGGCCAAAAGTGGTAGCCGGTGCCCCCGATTGACTCCCTATGGGAGGGGGTTGGGCTAGAGGCGCCGGATGTTTATTGAGCACCCGCCGGATGTAGGTATACATTTGGATTAGGGTTAGGGAGGCTAGGGTTACTATATGTACAAATTGTAATAAATAATTATTATTGTGTATGTATATAATTTTATTATGTAGTGTGTATGTATACATTTGGATTATTATGTGAAATGCCAATCCCTTCACAATTGTTCGGGTGAGTACTGTCTTTGGGTCAGGTGTGGCAACACGCGCCATATAGGGACAATGGACAGGCACGGCAACCCGTGCCATATAGGGATGATGGATGGGTGCAACAACGCGCACCATATATTATGGTTTCTTCGAATTATGGTTTATATCCCTCGGATCACGTTTTAAATTATCAAGCATGTATTAGGGTTACATTTAAGGTTTTCTCGTCATCAAACCACGGCACCCTAGCCCATCAAATCTCACCTACCTAACCTCCTCACTTGGCTGCTTTGACTCATCCGCTTTTCCCCTTTTGTAGAAACTATGGAACCTAGAGACGAATAAAAGGAATTGGCGCTTGAGGATATGATCAACGAGGGAGAACATATCGATAAGGATGTCACCTTGCTATATCTGAACAACTCCGGTGAGGGAGATCTGGGTTTCGACCGAACAGACGGCTCCGGTGAGGGAGAAGCTGATGAGGGAGAAGCTGGCGAGGTGCATATATATATATTAATTAAGACTTTGTTGGCTATATACATATATATTAACACTCTTTCTTCTTTTAGGCCTCTGGATCGAGCAAATCTTCTGCAAAGAATAAACGAGGCCTAGCCATAAAGTTGGGAGACCATGAAAGGTACACGATCGAAGAAGTTGCTCTAGATGGCCAACCAAAGGCTCCCATTGATGCTGCAAGTAAATTTATAAGGCAATGTGAAGTTATTGTTAGGGACTACATCCTGATCACAATCAGAGAATGGAATAGGTCAAAGGATCCGTAATCTCTATATGTTAGTGACTTAGCCAAAGATACTCTTTGGAAAAAGTTCATGGTTAATTTCACCCTACCGACGCTAGAGGTGGATCCAAATGAGTTCGATCTAGATGAGGAGTAAAGTAACCATACGTTCTGTTTGCATAACGTGTATACGCCATGCCATACAATCGAAATAGAAACATGGGATGATTCCGACAAATGTGCAATCGATAGGTTCCTGAACCGGAATGGAGTCAAGAACGAACATACATTAGATTCCAACTCAGGAGGAACTACAGAAACACATGGAGGAAAAAGTCAAGGAGTGGGCTCTTAAGAAGTTGTCCCTGCAATTGAACAACTGGAAGAAAAGATTGCACCTTGACCATGTGTCAAAAGAGAAGACTCTGGAATTCACTAGAGTGTTTGAGAAGCTAAAAGACTACTGGGCTGATTTTGTGGCATACAAGACATTAGTGCTAGCTAAGAAAATGTTTGAAACGAATAAGCAAAATGCTGCTAAAAAGTAGTATCACCATACTAAGGGGCAAGGTGGCTACAAGGCTAGCAAGCTTAAGTGGGAGAAACTCGATTCCGACCTGTTTGCTAAAGGGATCACTCTAGAGCCATACAATTGGATCGAATGCGTAAGGAATTGGTTTTATGGGCATGGGGGCACGTTGGACTCAGAAGGGAAGTGCATATATAACATAAGACATAAAGAAACTCCCATACCCATCGAAGAGATTAGAAATGCAGTAAAGGCTGTTAAAGATGGGGCGTTCATTCCCGATAGAGAGAATGATGAGCTCGCACTCGCCCTTGGGAACAAGGAACACGAGGGACAAACATGAGGCACAAAAGGCTCCAAACCATGGAAACTTGGGTTTCCCGACATCTGGAAGAAATATCCCGATAGAAGCCGTCAGAGGAGAAATGAAAGGGAAGAAATTGAAGTAATGAAGCAGGCAGATCGGATGCGCAACATAGAAGAACAATTAAAGCGGTAGCAGAATCAACTTGACGTACTTAGCAAGCAAGCTACTGGCCCATCTAAGCGGCACATGGTAGACGAAACTCCCTTCAATGCTACCGGCCCATCCACTAATCAAAAATGCAGCCTCGCTTCCACGGAGCTCCCTGGTGATGATGTTGATGATGCACCAGCGATGGCTCCTCTTCGCTACCCAGTGGATGATATCATGGAGATGACACATTGTGAGCTACATGTGAATGTTGTCAACATAACCATGAAGGTGGCGGTCGGCTATGCCTTACCATTAGTTGGACCGGTACCAACTTACCATTGTTGTCCGGTTCCACAGGGCTACGCTATTGCCGAGGTGGATGAAGTTATGGACGGATTCGTGCAGCTCAAGCTTGACTACCTGCAGGTGAAGATGTGACTGAAGTAGGAGAAGAAAAATCATGACCATTCTATGGCGAAAGGAACACATCATGCTTTCAAATCAGACGCCAAGGCCATCCACTCCTCAGAGCACAACTCCATGTGCGTCGTACCCTCACCCGTCTCCAGCGCATCAGCCATCTTTGTTGTCACCGTGATAGGTGTCGTCTCCACCACAATATGCCCTTTCTCTAGTGCAGCCGTCTCCACCAAAACATGCCCTTTCTCCAGCACGGCCATCTTTGCCGCCACTTGAGCCGTCTCAGCCCCTCCCAAAAGTACAAAAGGGTTAGGGCCAAAAGCGAAAGAGTAACCGATCACCGAAGCGTTTACCGGAACCCCTCCCAAAAGTACCAAAGGTTCCTCCCAAGAGAGCATACGACTATACTAAATAGGAGAATACGGTGATCGCAAATGCCCATACGCAAAAGTGGTTTGATAGCCTCAAGCGGCTGAAAGAGCCAGAGTTCCCCAACATTAAAGTAGAAAAAGCCAAAGTGAAAAAAAAGTTGAAGATCCTTCATCAACCCGAGCCAAGGCTATCAACAGACTATGACCGCTCTATTGTCAAGTCACATCAATCAATGGTGCGGTCGAAGAGCAGTAGTGCAAGCGGGAATTTAGTTCCACAGCTCGGTTTACAGAAAAACAAGGAATGCCCCCCGCTCAAAGTGATTTACGATACTGGGATGGGGTTGAGATAATGTGCGAGCGAGTAGTATGATCCGGAGTTTGTTGCAATGTATGGAGAAGCGGCCGCTGCTCAAGGTATGAGTATTGCTCAGTATGTAGCTCAGTTAGAGTTCCCCGTGGCTGAGGAAAAATACAAATACCAGTACGGGGAACCTCTCGTAAGATCTAAGGACGTCAAGTATCTACCAACAAAAATGCGAAGATTGCATAATTGGTACATGAAAGCCGCAAAGGAAGGGGAAAACTAGATAGTGATCGGAGTTCAAAACAAGCATTACGGGTATGGAGATGCCTAGATACTGATTGAATTTCCTGAACTAGATCAGTTTTTCAATCAAGAAGCCCTCAACAAATCGATCGTCAGTGCCTATTGTATGTAAGTATTATTTCTATAATAATTAAGTCTCTAGTTAGCTCACCTCGTTTATATCGCATGTATAATCATACTCACTATATTATGCAGACTGAAGATTCTCGAATCCAGAAGAGGACAAATCTATGACATTGGATTCATTGACCCATATTGGGTTCATGAACTTACTGTGGAACTTAATCCCAAGGACACAGAGGATAAAATTGTAATGGATTTAAGGTTTCAAGAAACCAAAAGGAAATATTATTACCTTACAACTTCAAGTGAGTGTTATTGTCTTGTACACATTCTATTTCGCTTACTCGATGTTAAGTGTATAATTGATGACTTATGCATGTGCATCTTCCATTATATTTTGCTAATCATTCAACCTGACATTGGAATAGTATAAGTCATGAACTCTAAATGTAAACCCCTTGAGAAGTGGGCCCCCATGCAGGATATGCTCCAGTAGTAATTTCAGTCAGTATGACACTATATCAGCAACTTTCATTCATTTACTGATATCAAGTAACTAATAACTCATTTTATTCATTTTCTTTGCCAGCCAGCGCTTGGAAACGGTTCACCAACAAGGCTAAGGGTGCCTAGAAAGAGAAGCTTACATTTAAACCACTAAATGTAAGTACTACTAGCTAGATTCGCGCATCTCTTTGATTCTAGTTTCGATACCATTATCATGCTTAATTATTATTATTTTGATTGAACTTTGTGCTCGTAAAGTGTATGAGGCAGGCAAACGGAAATAACTTATGTGGATACTATGTTTGGGAGTTCATTCGTTAGACGACCTATGCGAAGGGCAGAAATTCAGAACAACTTCAAGTATGTAAACAATATTCAAAAATTTGTTTTATTACCATCAATTGTGTTTAGTTTCATTCATATATGTTGAATCCTTCTTTTAAATTAGATGGAATGGTTGCGGGACCATCTTCTACCAAAGGATCGCATAAAAGCAATCCAAGAGGAAATTGCAGGATTCTTAGATGCAGAGGTCCTAGATCCAAAAGGAGAATACTATCAAAAGATGATGATAATGAAATAGGGATCATAAAAGACTTTTATATTGTATATATGCATGAATGTAATATATTCGATACTTGTTGTGTAATATAATCGGGAGATGTTTTGTAATATAATGGTTCCTTCATTGCTAAGTGCAAAACACAAAATAAATGCTGCCCAAAACACAAAAAGAAAATAGATAAAGGGGAAACAAAATAAATGAAAATATACAAAAAATTCTCTATCGTGGCACAAAAAGTGCCCAAAATGCTGCTGCAGAAGAGACCTATAGATCCTGGTTTGTATTACGAACCGAGACAAATGCCCCTCCCCCTTGTGATATCCAGTGGCCATGTGGATCGCCCTTTTATCCCGGTTTGCAGCCCAACCGGGACTAAAGGGTTGGGGCTTTAGTCCCGATTGCCCTATCCTGGTTGGGCACCAGAACTAAAGCCCCTTACAAACCGGGACAAAATGCCCATTTTCCACTAGTGTCATGTTGTTCATACTAAATGTCCTTGGTCGTTGAGATTGTGCTGGAAACACAAATTAGACTAATGTGAAAGTCGGATGATGACTCGGTTCCACTTGTCATGGGCATGCTGATGCTATTCAGACTTACACGAACTCGGCTAAAGATTTTAGCGAGTCATACTGACCCATATTGAGATGAATGAACAAGTTTTCATTTGTATGTCTCAATCAATGCAACCCTTAGACCTGAGGTTATTGCACAATTTGAGTTGTGGATCACCGACTTTGGTTCTGTCAAACGCTGTTACGTGAAAGGGTGGTTATAAAGGCAGAGTTCGGGTCAGTTGAGAATCAAGTTGCGTAATGTGGATGACCAAGATGGGATCTTCCCCTTCGACTGGAGAGATATTCTCTAGGCCCTCTCGGAAGATATGATTCAAAAAGCATGGCCATGCATGACTTAGTTAAGTGTTAACCGAGGCGGTCGACTAAGAGTTAGTCGGAAGAATCACTTATCTCAGATCGAGAAGTGAGTTAAGCTATTTGAAGGATGATGTTTATTCGCCTATAGATTGACAAGATGTATCGTGAGGAAAAAGGGACTCGGACGCAATTCACATTGGAAGGTATGTCGTCATGACTCTTTGGTACTTGGGAGTCAGCATGTTCTTCTAGGAGCCGCTGCCGACTGATCGATCACGAGTAAGAATTGAATTGTGTTCGGGTCACCATGAGCCTATCGGGTCACACACTTAAGAGCGGGAGCAAGCTTTGGTTGAACCCGAATCGTAAATCTATTTGGGTTGGACCTAGATCAGACACGAACTGAGTCAGCGAGTTAGACTCGCAGTGACTTATATAGGCCTTTTAGTGAATGGGCCACAAGTGTGTGGATCCCACTTTCACTCCCTATATATACTGGGGCACAGACGCCCAATGGGCAAGGTTAGGTCATTCCATGCGTTGGAAACCCTAGCTCAAGTTTAGTCCAGCCACCATACCGGACCTAGCAGTCCATCACCGGCACTCCTCATATGTATGGATACTAGCAGAGGTGTTGTGCAATCAACACTTTGACGATCGTGGATTGGATCGGATCGTGAGGACTGCACTGCATCAAGTGAGGTGCTTCATCAATTCCACAACCGCGTGTCTAGTGGTAATCCTCATGGCCTTCTACCTCAGCTATCTACCTTGCGCTACGGCTATCTATCAGCCGTGGCGCACTGCCTAGTGCGCCACGGTTGTGTAGAGACAGGCGTAGCGCACCTGCTAGTGCGCCACAGATGTTTGGGCAGGTGCGCTACCCCTGGGATCTTCTGTGGCGCACTACCAAGTGCGCCACTAAACTTCCATAGTGCGCTTTAGGTGCAGTGCGCCACAGAAGGTAGACCATGTGCACCACAGATGTATTTTTTGTTTTTTTTTAATTTCCGAGCCAGATTATATGCAATACAGATTATATACAATATTACAGCAGATATACACACACAGATACAAGATATACAATTATATATATAAATACTCAATATGAAAAACAAGATTGAAACAAATACATATAGATAAGTCTCATACATGAATACATAGTCTAAGTTAATTACATTGTTTCGATCATGTTACAAAGTAGTAGTTGGTGACATGCGAATACATGTGTCGATCGAACAAGTTAGAGCTCGGAAGCTCGCCTAGACATCTAAACTAGCTAGCTAGACACAAACGCGGGATAAATAACCAAAGAAGATAAGAATGATCACCGCCGCGACGAAGGTGTAGGTCTTCATCCGGTTCCTTGTCCTAACTCCTGCTAGATAGCGCGTGTATCTAGCTTCCGCCTCCGCCATAGTGTTGTACCCTTTGTAGCTATTGCCGCTGAAACGGTGCACCTGTCTCCGGCAGTCTTCCCAATCATCGTAGACTCCGGGAACCCGTCCCTTGTACACGACGTACCACGTCATCTATAAGTTGACAATAATAATTAACCGACTATTGAAAAAAACATATATAATTAAAGTCGCATATGAAGATACACTTATAGAAAGTACTCCTAAATCAAAAAGACCAAACTCAAAAAGCATGCCTCATATATAACTAGGTTGTTCGACACAGGAATATGCTACGATGGAACTGTCCGCCAAGTAGGATGCACAACACCTGGACCTATGCATAGCACAAGGCGGACAATCCCATCGCAGCACATTCACATATAGTGTGCCACGACATTTCAATCATCGGCATTATTCTCGAAAAAGACCAAAGTAACTCAAAAAGCATGCCTCATATATATACATAGGTCGTTCGACACAGGAATATGCTACGACGGAACGGTACACCAAGTAGGATGCACAACACCTGGACTTGTGCATAGCACAAGGCGTACAATCCCATCGTAGCACATTCACATATATAGTGTGCCACGACATTTCAATCATCGGCATTATTCTCGAAAAAGACCAAAGTAACTCAAAAAGCATGCCTCATATATATACATAGGTCGTTCGACACAGGAATATGCTACGATGGAACCGTACGCCAAGTAGGATGCACAACACCTAGACTTGTGCATAGCACAAGGCGTACAATCCCATCGCAGCACATTCACATATATAGTGTGCCACGACATTTCAATCATCGACATTATTCTCGAAAAAGACCAAAGTAACTCAAAAAGAATGCCTCATATATAACTAGCTAGGTCGTTGGACATAGGAATATGCTACGATGGAAGTGTTTGCCAAGTAGGATGCACAACACCTGGACCTGTGCATAGCACAAGGCGAACAATCCCATCGTAGCACATTCACATATATAGTGTGCCACGACATTTCAATCATCGGCATTATTCTCGAAAAAGACCAAAGTAGCTCGAAAAGAATGCCTCATATATAACTAGCTAGGTCGTTGGACACAGGAATATGCTATGACGGAACAGTTAGCCAAGTAGGATGCACAATTCCTGGACTTGTGCATATCACAAGGCTAACTATCCCGTCATAGCACATTCACATATATATTGTGCCACGACATTTCAATCATCGGCATATTCTCGAAAAAGACAAAAATAACTCGAAAAGAATGCCTCATATATATACATAGGTCGTTGGACACAGGAATATGCTACGATGGAACGGTGAGCCAAGTAGGATGCACAAGACCTGGACTTGTGCATATCACAAGGCTCACAGTCCCATCGTAGCACATTCACATATATAGTGTGCCACGACTTTCAATCATCGGCATTATTCTCGAAAAAAGAGTAAGGAAAAAAAGGACCAAATTGAGCAAAGGACCAAAGAGTAAGCAAAAAAACCAAGCATTGATTGATATATAATAATAATAAGCAAAATAAGTTCACTTGTCGTCCACACACACACACAAAGGTCATCTATAGTTTGTAACTACAACTAGGCCAACATCAAGCCTTCTGGCTCGGCTTAGGGAACGGGAGGATGACCTGTCTCGTCATGAACTTCCTATAGTCACCCTGCATCTCTAGGCGATCTTCTATGTCACGGTTATTCGGGATATTTCCTCCGTAGAAGATCCCCCCCGAAGTCATGACATCACGAAATATGATTACCCCAAACTGCTGCTAGATGCGATACATCTCTTGTCTAATATCCGAATCATTGATCTTGGCCTTTGCTTCGGCCCACTGTTTGAGATGATCTGGCAGCGTAGAATTCTGCTGGTCAAGTAGGAACGCCCTCATGTGATGGAGTGCGTAGTAGGCTTCCTTCTTACTGTTTTCCGGCTGCTTGACGCAGGGGAACTCCGTTACGTGGTTGAAGACGTGCCTGCCGAACTTGACCTTCTTACGCACGAAGCTGGTGCCTTCCGTCGAGGCAAAGCCAGTGAGAGCATCATCCAGAACTTCCTTGATCTTGTCGTAGTTTTTCTTCTTTTCTAGACTCCCCGAGTTGAAATACATGGCGTGGGAATGCTTCGGCGATAAGGAGATGAGTGTGCAGTGTTCATCTCTGTGCAAAAAATTCAAATGGGATGTGTTGGAAAAAGAATGATGATGATCTAATCAAGCTAATCGACGGTGGCGAGTGAATAACGACTTACTCGGGAAAGTAAGGCACGAGAATGTATTCCTTTGTCTTGTTCGCCATGAGGATTCTTTTTAGGTACGAGGCCACGATACGTCGTTCGGCGGGGGAACCCAAGCAGCCGTCACGCATGTAGTAGGGGTCCACTATAGCGATGCCCGGTGTCTTCTCTCTAATGATCTGCATGGCCAGGCTGAGAGAAAACAGACATACCATGGTATAGTGCAGCGGGTATAGGTGGAACATATTGAAGATGTCCTCGAACCGCAGGAAGAACAGATCCGCGGGGGCAGTGTCGACGAAGCCCAAGCCTGGTGGCACCTTAACCACGAATACCGGGTGCGAGGGATCTTTCTCCGATAGAAGGCGTCTCTCTAACGTCAGCATGCTGTCATGCACACTCTGCAGTTCCGAACTGGCGAGCTTCCGCAAATTCTTAGGTAGCATGGGCTCACCCGCCACATGAATCCTCCACATAATACCCTCGGGTCTTGGTGGCCCGTCCCGAAACCTGATCGGATTCGCAGTTGTTGACGCACCGGCTGGCTCGAGCTACTAGATTTTCTTTTCCTGCCCTTTTTTTCTTTTGGAGAGTGGGCAGGCACCGCAATCTGAGCACTGGCCGCCCTATGTAGTGTGTCAGGGCTTAGAATAAAGGGCCGCTTGGTTGTATCAGCTGGCTCTGTAAAGACGCAAGCTGGAGGCATCTCCTGAGAATCAAACAGACGCTTGGTGATAGTGGCTTTCTCTATGGGGCCACCAGCTAGGTCTTCTTCGTTGCCAAACTGAGTGCTGAAGAAGTGATCATTCCAGTCTTCGTCGTCCTCGGCCGGATCCTGCGCCATGTGCATATCATCAACATGATCATCTGACCCACCGCGTGGAGGTGACGACGAGGGCGGTAAGGGGGCCTTGCTACCGCTTGTCGTTGGCACGACAGGCGGTGTTGTTGTCTGTGGCGTGATGGCCCCCGCCGTCCCCAAACAGATCATGCTCTTTGGCCATAGCAAGAATAAGCCGAAGCAACTTCTGAGGACAGACGGCTCTTCTTCATCCGCTCCTGGGGGTTGAATGGGAGGTTCCAGGTCATCGCAGCCCCTTAGCACCCGACTAATTTTAACCCTGTGCACGCTATCTGGCATCGGCTTTGAGTGGAACATGCGCTGCAAGGGTTGAACGATGGTACCCTTGGCAACATCCCTCAGCTCGTTGTTCACGTAGCATAAGAGAGTGCAAGGAACATCCGTCTGCGGGAAAACATGTACGGCGTCGTCAGAGCGAGATGCCATAAGAGTAATAGATGGCATGAAAGGCGGTAATTAAAGCAATTTGTTTACCGTGATGGCGTCGAGATCGGCTAATGTCGACGCACCGCATACGGCGACGGGCGTGCAAGAGACGGAAGGGCTGCTTGATGGCGCGGTGCTAGCCGCCGGTGTATTCTCCCTACCGACGGGTGCTTGGAGCTTCGGTGCCGCCGCGACGATGGCAAGGGGGCACCAACATGTACTCCGGCGCCGCGGTGATGGCAGGGGGAGTCACCAACACTTGCGGCGCCGCGGTGCTAGCTGGCGGAGTCACGAACACGTAGTTCGCCTGATTCGTCGGCGCCGCGTTGTTCGAGTGGCTGCTGACCATGCTTGGAATCGGGCACGGCCCTACTCGACCACCCGCACTCTAGTTCGCTATTGACTCCACCAAGGTAGGCAGGAAGGACGTTAGGGTGATTGCCATGTTGTCTTGGACGATCTGCGGGATCCGCGCCACTTGTGCCTTAAGTTCTTGAACGTCTCGGTTTTCCTCCTCGCTCCTTCCCGACGGCGCCACATGCGTCCTCGGCGGTGGACCAAAATGATCCACCCAATTCTTACCCCCGAGGCCGGCCAGACGGCCAGCCGACGACGGCTTCTTCGTAACCGGCTCTATTTTCTTGGCTCGGTTCATCGCCCTGTTAAAAGGGTTATCCCACCGGGTGGCCGCCGTCGACCCCTGGGATGAGGAACCCTGGGATCCATGACTAGCAACAATTTCCTCCTCCTGCAGAAGAAGTAACAGTGAATCATTTAGATCATCGATTAGATTGCAATCGTGTTGATCCGCGGTAATTAGATTATACTTACCACAATTTCCTCGAATTCCTTCACCGCAGGATCCGCGGTGAGTTGTTTGGTTTTTGGGTCCACATGGTAACGGGCCCTGATAAAGTTTCGAACCTGCCCGGGTTCGAATTTAGCAAAGGGGTTTTCTATCCCCTTGGATCTATACTCTTTGTCCTCCTTATTCCATTTGGCCTCCGCGGTTCTGTATCCACCAGATCCGAGATGGTGATGACCTATATTCATCGCCTGCAGCGCCTTTCCCCGATTACTATTGGCCAGGGCTCTTTCGGATTCACACCTCTCCTTGAACTCCCGGAACTGATCTTCGGTGATCTGCGGGTCAATCTTCTGGATCTCCTCGAGACTTTTGCCTTCTTTATAGATCTTCTTCTTTATCCGGGTTCTCCAGCTGGCCAGGGCGGTGCTCATCTTTGTGAGGGCGGATTTGTTTACTTTGTTCCCATGATAATTTGTGTTCTGATACTTAGCGGGGAACTTGTATCTTGCGTGCAGCTTCTCGAAGAGGAGTGTGCGCAAGTGGCCATTATCTTTATGCCGGAGATTCTCGGTGTTGATCGAGATGGTTGTCCGGGTGATCGCCGCCACATGCCCACCGTACCCTTTGACGACAAGGGCGGGCTCCAAAGGAACCCCTGATGGGCTCACTTCGGTAATTTCCTCCCTGACCGTGCCGACCGTGTTCGGGCGCCGGTCCTTCGGCTTCTTCTTCTTCTTAGGAGGGTTGCTACCACTCCCTGTGCCCTCGCCGCCATCAGTGGTTTCATCGTCCGCCGTTCCTTCGGCTTCTTCCTCCGCGTCTTCCATCTCATCATCCTCGCTCTCGTGGGGATGGTATTCTTCATCGTCTTCTAGACGCTGGGCCGCCTCCCAGAATGTCAATTGTTTATTCGGAGGTCTGAGTTCTCCTTCAGCGCTGATGCGCTTAGAACATCCAGCCTCGTCATTGTCACACATCTTTGCACTAATAAAAAACAAATAATTGGTTAAATGCACGGAAAAATCCGGCATGACCTTTGCTAATTTTCTTAAACTAGGAGTGCCCGATTTCTGCCGAAACGGAAGTAAATCAACATTCCGACAAAAATCGGGACTCATTTCATACAAGAACCTGCATACATGACATAATAAAGTGCCTCATACAAGCACAATCACAATTTCAAGTGCTACAATTATATCACCACAGATTATATCACCTGTCATTGATGATAGCAAGCAAATACATGCAGATTATAGCACCTGTCATTATATGACAGCAAGCAAATACAAGTTTATATGACAACAAGTAACTTATATGACAACAAATAACTTATATGACATCAAATATGACAGCAAATATGGTCAGATTATATGACAGCAAGTTTTCACCATGTATTTTCAAACAAGGAGCATTTTAAACCAGGAGCATTTTAGATCAGCACTAGCAAATATGGTCAGATTATCGGGAGAAGGAGTAGCTGGTCATATACAAGTATCAGGAGAAGGATAGCAAGGGCATGTTCCAGGGCACAGGAGACTAGGAGGTGCAGGCCAAGATCAAGCCAGCAAGAACCAGTCCACAAAATCAAGCCAAAAAGAACCAGTCCACAAGCTCAATCCACAAGCAACACCATCACAACAGCAGCAAACAACCTGTGTGGTGAGTTATACAAAACCATCACATGCTAATTCTCAGATGAGCATGTGTTGTTTTATACATGATCCTCTCAGATTCACCCGACTGGGGTGTATCCATCATAGAAGGATTTGAATTCAAGACAACCAGTTAACCTTTGCAAACAATACCAAGATCTCAGCCTATGCATCATTGATCTTGGAGAATAAAACATGCTTATACATTCACTTATTCATCAGCTTTAACTTGATGTTTCTGGCCACATCCAAAGGATGGCAGCACCTCAGAAATTAGTTCATATTAAAGCTCTATAATACACATCATGGTTTAGCAAATCATTTTCTTAAATGCTATGAGAATCATTGTTGTAAACTGAAGGATACATGAACCAGTCCACAAAATCAAGCCAGAAAGAACCAGTCCACAAGCTCAATCCACAAGCAACACCATCACAATAGCAGCAAACAACATTTGTGGTGAGTTATACAAAACCATCACATGCTAATTCTCAGATGAGCATGTGTTGTTTTATACATGATCCTCTCAGATTCACCCGACTGGGGTGTATCCATCATAGAAGGATTTGAATTCAAGACAACCAGTTAACCTTTGCAAACAATACCAAGATCTCAACCTATGCATCATTGATCTTGGAGAATAAAACATGCTTATACATTCACTTATTCATCAGCGTTAACTTGATGTTTCTGGCCACATCCAAAGGATGGCAGCACCTCAGAAATTAGTTCATATTAAAGCTCTATAATACACATCATGGTTTAGCAAATCATTTTCTTAAAGGCTATGAGAATCATTGTTCTAAACTGAGTACCAAACCACACTTGAGAGGGACACCTTAGATAAAAACATTAGTTTCTATCTAGTATTGCCTCAGACCAGCATCACATGCATAATGAAATTATTGAGTATCATAGGCCAATATAGCCAGCAGGAGTTTTCAACTCATTTTATTCAACATAGGTAGAATAAAGCCAATACTAGAATAAACCCTGTGTACTATTCCAAGGAAGGTGTCACAAGGATTTGTCCTAACCAAGCAGATCCTACCCAGTGATTACATAATCCAGGTCAGTTAAAAAGAATATTCAATCATCTTCCTAATATATTAATTAGGAATCATTCTCTTACATAGAACAACTATCACCAGAGACATCAATGGTAATTCCCAGATAGCCAAATACATGTTCCAGTACTGAAATTAGTTAACCATCACCACTACTCAGATACTAGGCTAGATTAGAGTCACAACATCCCCATTTGTGCAATGAAAGTAACCAGGTTTAGATAAAATTTATCTTATAGAACTATTAGCAATTCCCAAGCCCGTCAGTAGGCAATGGATCAGCAAAGTATAACCACCAGAAATATTTCTAAATACCTCATTATCCTCAATTATCAACACATAGGAGTGAAACCTTAATGGAATAGGTAAACCCTAATTAGGAATTTCTCTCTAGGAGCAGACAGTGGCTATCATGAACCCTAATGGTAACAGAGAGATGAACCAAAACCATGAACCATGAACCCTAACTGCTGGAGACAGGGGGAGAGAGAGGGATAGAGGGAGAGAGAGGGACAGAGGGAGAGAGAGGGAGAGACAGGGGAGGGGCGACTCCGGCGTGTCCGAGGCCACCATACAGAGGGAGAGAGAGGGAGAGAGAGGGAGAGAGAGGGAGAGACAGGGGAGGGGCGACTCCGGCGTGTCCGAGGCCACCATACAGAGGGAGAGAGGGACGGAGGGAGAGAGAGGGAGAGAGGGAGAGACAAGGGAGGGGCGACGCTCACCTCTGACGGGCGGACGACGGCGGGCGGACGACGGTGGCCTCCACCTCCTCGAGCGGTGCGAGATCCTCCTCCTCCACAAGCGGCGCGAGATCCTCCTCCTCCTCCACAAGCGGCGCGAGATCCTCCTCCTCCTCGAGAGCGCAGCGCGGCGGTGGCGGATCGACAGCACAGGGGCGGCGGTGGCGGATCGACAACACAGGGGTGGCGGGTGGCGGTGTCTGTGATCAGATGCGGGGATGAGAGAGGCGGGTCGACGTGGCACGCGCGGTTGACTAGTCCAACCCACATAGGCGTAGCGCACCCTGGCCAAGTGCGCTACGGATAACCGTAGCGCACTTGGCCAGGGTGCGCTACGCCTATGTGGGTTGGACTACCAGATAAGAGGGCGGCCACCCCACTAGTTAACAATAGTACTCTCTTATCCCACTGGTTCTGCCCCTTAGCTCTATTCTAAACTATGAGCACCCAGGTTCGAATCCTGGTGCTCCACTTTTTATTTTTATTTTAAAAATACTTTTAAATGTTCCAAAAAATGCCCATAAGTGGTGATATATGCCATACAAGTTTTGTTTTGTTTTTAAAATACTTTTAAATATTCCAAAAATGCCCAAAAGTGGTGATATATGTCATAAAAGTGGTGATTCAAAGTATAACTAAATTTCATAATAATTTGTCCATTAATATTACAATCTTTTTCGACCACGCGTTTTACAATATTTTTTGAGCTAGCGTTTTACAATCTTTTTTCCCTTCTTTGTCGTGGTTAAATAATTTAGCCCCGACACTTTAATATTTCTTCTTTCGAATGGGCTACCTTTTTTGGGTAGGGTTGTCCTTTTTCTTCTTGTGATGTATGTTGCTGCATCGTAGTCGTCGTCATCTTCAATCTTTGGATCGCCGTACTGGTCGAAGTCTTGCTCGTTGGCGACTCCATCCATTCCGATGATGTTTCTTTTTCCTCTCCTCACGACAACACGGCAAGGCTTTGTCGGGTCGGTAATGAAAAAACATTGGTCCACTTTAGTAGCCAGTACCCACGGTTCATTTTTCGCGGCCACGTTTGCACCGGCGGCCTTGGATTTGGCTGCTTCGGGTATAACCATGGTTGTGAAATACCGGTCTTCTCTTTCGACGCTCTTTGCCCATCTGACACGGAACATCGGCACCTTTTCTACACAGTAGTCGAGCTCCCAGATCTCCTCGATTCTTCCGTAGAATCTTTCCTTCACGTTGTCATCGGTGTAGAATTCCGACATTACGCCTGAGTTCTGATAATCACACTTGTTGTCCTTTTCCTCCGTGTAGAATGTGTAGCCGTTGATATCATATGCCTGATAGGTCACCAGGTTTTGCATCGGTCCCTGCGACAAGGTGAATATGATCCTTTCTGTGTCAGAAGAATGCGAGCGCGGGGGATTATCAAGGAGCGTCTGCCTAAACCAACGCGTGAAATCTAAGTTGTGCTCTTTGATTATTTCTCCCTGCGTCCTCTATATGCCCCGGTCACTGTACTTCTTCTCGATTAACCTTTTGTGCTTCTGTACCCAAGGATCGACCAGTTCTAAATGCTGTAGCGCGACGAGGTTTGCTCGATCAAAGTCTGCGCGTCGAAAATCGAAGTCTGCATGCAGTATGCGACGACCCTCTCGGTGACCAGATCCGTCGAGCTTGCCAAGGTGTCTGTTGACGGGAAGACCGACAGGGTTCTCGATGTCTAGATAATTCGTGCAGAAAGAGATGCACTCTTTGGCCAGAAAGCCCTTGGCTATGCTTCCATCTGGACGGGACCTGTTGCGAACGTATCCTTTGATGTGTCCGTTCATCCTTTCGAACGCCATCATGCTGCGGAGGAACATCGGCCCGAGTTGTACGATGTCCTCCATGACATGGACCAGCAGATGCACCATAATGTCGAAGAATGCGGGTGGGAAGTAGACCTCAAGCTCACATAGTATCACCACGATCTCCTCCTGTAGCCTTCCGAGCTGATTCAAGCCAATCGACTTCCTAGAGATGACGTCGAAAAACTTGCATAGGCCAAATAACGTTTTACGGACGTGCTTGTCCATTATCCCTCTAAGTGCGACCGGAAGTACCTGCGTCATTAGCACGGCACAGTCGTGAGACTTCATGCCACTGAACCTCTGCTTCGCCTCGTCTAGGTATCTTCTTATCTTGCCCGCGTAGCTGTAAGGAAATTTGACTCCTAGAAGGCACTTGAAAAACTGTTTGATCTCATCCTGGCTTAGAGTGAAGCAAGAAGGAGGGCAGTAATATTCGTTCTTCTTGAACTTTTTACCCTTCTGACGACCTTGTGTCATCTCCAACTCATGATCATCGTCATCTTCCTGATCATCAGGAGTAGTGCGTCCTCCGTGAAGCTCCTTCCGGATACCCAAGCATATCAGGTTGTGCCTTGCTTTCGGACCATCTTTCGTCCTATCTGGCATGTTGATTATGGTGGCGACCAGACTCTCGCACACGTTTTTCGTGATATGCATGATGTCGAGGCTATGAGGCGTGCGGAGAAACTTCCAGTATGGCAACTCCCAGAAAACAGACCTTGTTTTCCATACCTTCATCAGCGGCTTGTCTTGTTGTTGCCTCTTTTGCTTCTTTCCAGGCTTAGGACAATCTTTCCAGTTTTTCAGCAACTCTTCCACTTCTTCGCTGCTCCTACGCTCTGGGATTCCTCGGGTCTCTGATTTGCCATCGAACAGGTCTCCACGTTTTCTCCATGGATCATTCTTGCCGAGCCACCTCCGGTGCGCCATGAACACGGTTTTCGATGACCCTGGATCTTTCTCTAGTTGGAGATAGCTTGTGTTATCCATGCACCTAACGCATGCGCAGAATCCTTGGATAACCTGCCCCGAAATATACCCGCAACCTGGATAGTCTTGCACCGTAGTGACCAACGCGGCTCTCATAGTGAAATAATCTTGTGCGACGGCGTCGTAAGTATTGGCTCCAGATTCCCATAACGTGGCTAGCTCCTCTTTCAACAGCCCGAGATACAAATTGATGTCGGTACCAGGTTGTTTCGGCCCTTGAATTAGCATACTCATTTGTATGTACTTCTTCTTCATGCACAACCATGGAGGGAGGTTGTACATCCATACAAACACGGGCCAAGTGTTATGCGTGCTGCTCTGGCTACCGAACGGATTGAGTCCATCGGTGCTCGCACCAAGCCTGATGTTCCTCGAATCTCCACCGAATTCTAGGAATTCGAGGTCCAATGCTTTCCACTGGCTAGCATCTGAAGGGTGCGTCAGCAGCTCATCCTTTTCGGGGTCATCATCATCTCCTGGCTTCTTCCTTTCTGCATGCCATTGCATGAGCTTCGCTTCCTTAGGGTCCGTGAAATAGCGCTGCAGACGAGGAGTGATAGGAAAGTACCATACCACTTTTCGAGGTGCTTTCTTCCCTTTCTTGTATCGACTCACGCCACACACCGGACATGTGGTTTTCTCCGTGTCCTCGCCCCGATAAATGATGCAATCGTTGATGCATACGTGATATCTAACGTGCGGTAGATCGAGAGGACAGACAATTTTCTTGGCATCCTCGATACTAGTTGGACATGTGTTCCCCTCCGGGAGACGATCGTGCCAGAATGCCATCATATCGTCGAAGCTTGCGTCGCTCAATTTGTGCTTTGCCTTCATCTCCATAGCCTTGAGCGTTACATTCAACCGGGTATCATCGGGTCTGCATCCTTCATACAATGGAGTAACCGCGTCTTTCTCAAGTTGCGCAAGCTTGGCTTTCTCTCTAGCGGCAGCCCTGGCGTTACTCGTCTGCTTGAGAAGCAGCTCTTGAACATAAGGGTCCCGCACCCAGCCTGACGTTGTTCCATCGTCGTCTGCTCCTCCGGCATCTAGATCATCATCATCCCGGTCTGCTTCCGCACCTTCACCATCTCCAGGAGACTCTTCATCATCTCGCCCGTTCTCGCCGTGATGATGATCATCGTCATGTTGGCCACCTTCTTCACCGTCTCCATCATCTACGTCATCGCTTATCCAACGAGTGTATCCATCCATGAAACCATGGCGGAGCAGGTGCGCCTGCAGATTCCCGGAATCTGGGTCGATCACCCAGTTGAGTTTGCATCTTCTACACGGACATCTTATATCTGTCTTGTTATTTCGTATCATGTCGGCCGTCGCACATTTCAAAAATCTAGCCACAATGCCTTCGCTCATTATGCGGACCATTTTTGTCTGCACGATGTACACGGTACAATTTTGAAGTCTATTAGAACCACATAATGAATGCATGCATGCAATGGTCGATAGAAAATTTCGGTATGACCTATCCTAAAATTAGGACCTCTGCGAAATGCCAAAGTCTTGCCAAAATGGAAATGAATCAACATTTTGGCAAAACAAATGGCAACTTGTTCACATACAAACACAAGAGAGAGAGAGAGACCGATCCATACACACATGAACATATCATTATCCTCTCCATACACACATGCATGAGCATCATCGATACTCTCCATATACACACACATATGACCATCGATCCTTTCCACATACACACATCATGAGCATCGATCATCTACATACATATGAGAACAGCATCATCCATATACACATGAACACATCCTTACATGGACAACTTACCGATCGCGAGAAAGATGGAAAGGAGAGGTGCGCGCGTCGACCGGAGAAGGATAGATGAGAGACCGGAGACCTCCTCTATTACTTATGTAACATCCAAAGCAAGTTTTACATGCTAAAAATGGTGAATGTGTGGAGAAATTGAGGTGGGAAGGAGAAGATCCCGACTAGATCTAAGGAGGAAGAAGAAGGGGAAAGTGAAGTGTGGGGTGGTGGATGTGGTCACACATGTGCACATAAAGTGTTGTCCTAAAGAAATCGACACATCCGTGGCGCACACGGCCCTAGTGCGCCACAGGGAGTACAAACATTTGTGGCGCACTATGCCAAGTGCGCCACGGATGCTCCTACTCCTTGTGGCGCACTAGGCCGAGTGCGCCACAGAAGTTTGTGGCCGTTTCAGAGCAGAGGGGGGCATGCGCTTAGGCGTAGCGCACCAGCCCCATGTGCGCCACAGATGACCCTAACAACCGTGGCGCACCTGACTGTAGTGCGCCATAGATGTTTGGCGTGCGGCCAACAGGGCCCTGGCCCACACACATCTGTGGCGCACTATAGTCATGTGCGCCACAGTTGTTCTAGTTATTAGTAGGGCACTGCCCACAGGTGAGCCACGCCTATTTTAGCCGTGGGGCACTTCAACCATGTGAGCCACGGATGTGCTGATTACCTATAGCCGTTTTCCTAGTAGTGGGCTGCGGGCCATGGGGTGGTGCCGGCGGTAGGCAGGGAGCTTGCTACTGGCCTTGGGGAGGTGTGAGCTTGGCTTAGGAAGCTCCCCGACCGCCTTGGGCAGCTGGTTGTTTCCCCTTGTACCTGGTTTTTCTCGAAGTTTCTGTGCCAGCACCTTGGCCCGCCAAGATGCGTTTCCGAGTAGTTGCTACACCAGCATTAGCCAACGGTGTCCTGATGGCAACTATCTTGTTGCATTTCCTCTTCGCTGGCTAGAAATTCCATTTGTATCGGTCAATTGTGAATAATAAAGAAGCAATAGATATATGTGAAAATCAGTTAGCAAACAAATCAACACAAGATGAGTAAGAAGGTAAGGGGTCGACCTATAGCTTATTCTTGTGACTAAAATCATCTTTGTCTTCTTCAGTGATATCTTCGTGCTCTTCACGATCATAGTCAGATCCAGAGCATTCATTTCTCGTCATTTTAGGAGACAATACAGTTGGCGATGCGAAAAGACTTGCAAAGGGCCTAACACCTAGTTGTTGCAACCGCTCATTGTTTTTCATGATGTTTTTCAGCCAACTTTGTTCCATGGATGCATTTGATGTTCTAACATTAATAAAGAAATCCAAGTAAGCTACAAATTAAACAGGAAATTAAACAAAATATAACGTATGGTGTTGATTGTCCTATAGCAAACATGTACAGGAAAATGAAACTATTGCCTCTCAAACAAGCAATTTCACATGCAAGGAAAATGAAACACATGAACATCGAGTATGCTTAAAAGAGGAGAAAAACTAGGAGGTTGTTTACTTGCCTGTAGGCGCTAGGGACTTTTTCTTTGTGCACTTCTTGCCGGGGACCTTGCTGGCCTTCCTTCTCGGCGAGGTGGATGACGATCTGGAGTGCCTTGACGGAGTGGTGAAAGGTAAAGTGGCAGACCTTGACGGCGAGGTGGATGGCGAGGAGATAGACATTGTTGGTGGGGTGGACGGCAAGGTAGCATACCTTGATGCCGAGGTTCACGAAGAGGGGGAAGAACTTGTTGGTGAGGTGGCAGACCTTGCCGGTGATTCAGACAATGAGATGGAAGTCCTCGATGACAAGGTGGCAGATCTACGAGCTCTGTGGTGTTGTCGGAAACCGGGAAGGTGAGGACGAGCTAGGGTTTAGGCTAGGTCGATGGCTAGATGACTACTAGGGCGGCAAAGGGAGGATGACGGGCGGTGGCGAGGGCAAGGGTATGAGGTTTGGATCTGTCTCCTTTCAGTGAGGTGATAAAGGAGGGTTTTGAATAGATTACGTAAATGCTCTCTATGCGAATGTTGTGGTTAAGCTGTGCGGGTGGGCTGAACGGTAATATCAGCACAAGGAAGTTTCATTTGGCTAGGCTCAAGAATTTGGGTGCCCAACCATGCAAATTTTGGATTGGCCGGAGGACAGAACCCGAAATTTTGGATTGGCAGGCAGATGGAACCACAAATTTTTGGTTGTTGGATGCGTGATGTGTTGCTGAAATAAATCAACATTTAGGTTTTAAAATGTGTCCAAGATTGTGGCAATTAGGGTTCTTAATCAAGGTGCCAGGTCTCGAAAATCTCTTACTGGATCTCGGAAGAAATGTCATGTTTTGTACCTCGAAATGATTTCTTGGAAAATTCTTGAGTGAGCTATGATGTACCTCTAGGCTAAATCTGAGCCCCTTCTAGCGAAATCGACAAAAACTTGTCTAAACTAAGGGTGGTGCACCGTAATCTATGAGGTGCATCTAATTGATGAATTATCTACCAAATTCTCTCTAATATTTATTAAAAATAGGGTGAATCTTCTTCAAAGCACATCCTTGGTAGCTGCTTCAGAAAATGCACCTTCTCGGGCACCAGGAAATGGAAAATGGATTTTTCATGCTTAGAATGTGAAAACTTCCTAGGGCAACATTGTTTTCCATCACAAGATACACACATGTGCAGAATATGGGCATATTGCAACAAACTGTACCATGATTGTGGTCATGAAATAGCTCATTTGCCTCGAAAGCCATGAATCCTCAAAGGCGGTAGTTTATTTTTGTGAACACTTTTTTCGATTAATCCTGATAGCACATGTTGGGTATCTTTACCTATAACTAGGTAACATAAAATGACAAAGTGCGAAGGTTCTACATTTTTTGATTTTTTTTGAATTCTTGAGGCTAGTTTGAAAATGTAGCCAAGATTACGGCAATTAGGGTTCTTAAGCTCGTTTCGGGTCTTGAAAATGTCTTACTAGATCTCTGAAGAAATGTCATGTTTTGTACCTAGAAATTATTTTTTGGAAAATTCTTGAGCGAGCTACGATGTACCTCTAGAATAAATCTGAGCCCCTTCCAGCAAAACCGACAGAAAGTTGTCTAAATTGCGGGTGGTGCACCATAAGCTATTAGGTGCATCCAATTGTGGAATTGTCCACCAAATGCTCTCTAATATTTATTAAAAATGAGGTGTAGTTTCTTCAAAGCACATCCTTGGTAGCTACTTCAGAAAATACACCCTTTCATGCACCTGGAAAATGGAAATTGGATTTTTTGTGCGCAGAATGTGAAAACTTCCTAAGGCAACATTGTTTTCCATCACAAGGTACACACATGTGCGGAATATGGGCACATTGCAACAAACTGTGCCATGATTGTGGTCATGACCTAACTCACTTTCCTCGAAAGCCATGACTTAACTGTTAATTTCTGATATTTTTTAAGGCAGATGTTTGAGAGGTTGTTTTTGCATAACCATCATCTACTACACCTGCGTGGCTTGCGGCTAAAATTTCTTATTTTCTCACATATGTTCCCCTCCTCTGTTAGAACCCTAGATCCAGGAAACTACTACTAGAGCACTATTAATAGGAGAGGTGCCATCGGCGGTGCCGTCACAGTGCTGCCATTTTGCCACCATGTCGACCTCAAACTCGTCCTGCTCTGTGCTAAGCTGCCCAAGCCCTACGATTTCTCTCATCCTCTACCCCGGTTGCGGCCGTGTGGTTAAGAAATATGTGTCTAGGATGGCAGATCACAAAGGATGGATGTTCTACAAGTGCAAGATGCATGGGGTATGTAATTGATATAGTTGATGTGTGATCTAGAAGCTTGATTTAACTCATTTTGTTCTCCATTCATTTACACAGTAGCTTAATTGCGATTGGTTCTGTGTAAATGCGCCAGTTTGGTTGCAACTTTTGGCACTCGGAACTAGAGTACGTTATCTACTTGGCGGAGAACAACTTCATCCAAGGCGAAGCTGCTGTTGATGCCGTAGGCTAGGCAGAGAAAAGAAGGGAGGAACTTGTGCTTAGAAAAGAGGAGCAAAATCTGACTTTGGTGCAACTACAAGACCAAAACATGATGAAGTTGTTAGATGAAGTTAGGGAAATGCTCATAAGAATATCTTTACTATTGTCCAATGATCATCTTATGAATCATTCTGGTATATGCTCATAACATTTAGAGCATAGGACATTCTGGATATATACATATCATGGTATAATCGATCAAAATCTTCATGTGATTTTACTCACCAAGTGTTGAAACACTTGAATCTTGATACAATTCTTTCCATGCAGCAAGAACTTTTCTTGTTGTTTCCATATTGAACCCTTTCAATGTCTCATATATGTATGTCTGGCACAACCATATTAGCGCCTTAATCTATCCATATAGATATTGATGCCTAATATTCCGGGTTTGCCCAAGTCTTTCATCGAAATCTTATTTTAATGAAATTCTTAACTTGTGTCAATACAAGATACATCATTTCCAATCAACAATATGTCCTTTACATAATGTATTAGAAATATGTCTCAGCACTCCCACTTAATTTCTTGCAAATGCAAGCATCTTCATCATCTCCGATGAATTTAAACTCTTTTAACAATTTCATCATGGTGAAGATTCCAACTCCGCTATGTTTACTTCAACTATTGAAGTTTACATGCCCTTTTAGCACCCTTTGAATTAACAAAACCCTTCGGACCATGTCATGTACATGTCCTAGGTTACCGTTCTATTAGAAGAACCTTGTTTTGTTTATTCAACTACCATATACCAAATTATATGTAGTGGTTGCTACATTAATCCTTCAAGACTAAATATTGCTATGAAAGATCAAATCTTGTCATAGTCAACTCCTTGAACATTGTCGTAAACTTCTTTTTGACATGTTGACTATTTCATAGATGTTAAACATCCATGTTTATTTCTTTATAGATCCAAACACAACCGGTAGGCTTCACGCCTTTCCGGAGGGTCTTCCAAGTTCAAAAACTTGATTTCTCGTGTATGGATACTATCACGGGTTCTATGACTTCTAGTCATTTTATGGAGTCAGGGCCCATCATCGCTTCTTTGCATGTAGTTGGTTCATCATTGTCAAAACAATAACGACGTGCTTATCAAATCTTACTATTTGATTCTTACCGACCCACACGGTTCTATAGGAACTGTAATCTCCGAGATCACACCTTTTGTAATCACGAGAGCCATGAGCATTGTGGCCGCCACCGAGACACTTTCCGGCGCTGCGCTACTTAGCACATATAGCTAAGGTTCAACAACCTTATCAAAGTTCTATTGTCCTCCCACTTAACTTTTCACGAAAAATTCCTTCTCAAGAAACTTGACGTTCCAAGTAACAAACTCTTTTGTCCTCGGTGTTATGGAGAAATTCCCAACAAATTCTTTGGGATAACCTACAAAGACGTGCTCATCTGACTTTGGTTGTAAACATTTTACTCATGCATAGCATACCAAAATTTAAGAAAAGATAATTCGGGTTTTATCCCAAACCATAACTCATATGGTGTCATTTCAATGGATCACGATGGTGCTCTTTTCAGTGAAAAAGTGGTAGTCTCTAAAGCTTCAATCTTTAAAACATAATGGCAGTTTTATGAATGACACCTTTGATCTTACCATGTCAAACATGGTTTGATTTCATCTCTCGAATATGCCATACTCCTATGGTTTATCGGGAAACACAAATCATGAAACAATTCCTCAATTCTTAGGTGTTTTTGCTAAACATGTAACTCAAATATCTTCCTTTATGATCGAATCATAAACTCTTTATTTTCTTGTTACAATGATTTTCCACTTCATCTTGAAAGTCTTTGAACAATTTTCAAATGTTTCATACTTCTTCCTTATTAAGTAAATATATAGATATATTCACTCAAATTTTTGGAGAAAGCATATGAAGCAAAAAGATCCATCGCATATGGCTACACATAATGGACTATGCACATCAGCATGCACAATTTCCAATAAGCTAGTCATTCGTTCCTCTCTGGCCTATGGACGTAGTTTCAATTATCTTGAGGAAAGTTTCACATGCGTCAATTGATCAAAATCAAAGACTCCAAAAATCCATCAACATGGAGTTTCTTCATGTTTTCTTTCAAATATAATTTAAACAACGATGTCACTTCATAAGTGATCTTTCAATCATTTGTCTTGCGACATTTTAGCAATAGTGTTTATGGATGTGATTTCTCCAACTAGACTTGTAAAAGTTCATCCATCCTTTATGGAATACGGTAATTATTTGAACAACCATTGTTCTCATGATACCGGAACAAAATAACAATTATTTAAACAAATCTTGAAGGCTTGGTTTGATGACAACGAAAAACACAATAACACTTTATTTGTTTTCGATGAACATCATGACTCATTCTCTTGCTGGTTACTTAGGCCATTGTAGTTCATGAATTGCGTTGTCCTGTATGACACTTCATACCAACCAATTCGGTATCCAATACCTAAGAACCTCATTGTTTAACAAGCAAGGAATATAGCCATAACATGTATATCTTCTATATACCTAAGTTGGACATCTCCAACCTTTTATTTTCTTCCAAATATTTTATAGATTCTATTTCAGCAATTCCTTTTCTTTTAAAAGAATCTATCAACATCAATAGTGGTGTCATCAACATGACACATGGTACAAAGCGTATATAGTCAAATACTAATACCTTTGGACTTGCACTTTGAAGTCGATCACCATCATCAAATGTTTGGTGTTCTTTCAAAAATCCATTCTTTAGTAATCTATTAGTGTAGTAAACATTTTACTTACATCTTCTATTCATCCTTATCATGACAACTTTCATGATCAAGCTATTATAGCCTATAAGGAAGAATCGCGAGTATAATATCAGTTCCCAAAACCTTTTTGGTAGATTCGGATGCCTAGCATCTCCATCCTTCACAAATTCTCATAAAATATGAGAACATGTATTTTGCTAAATTATACTCTATCATAATGCAACCAAAAAACATTGTTTCAGATATCACAATATATTTCACACATGATGGTTTCTAAAACAATTTTCAGCTCCAATATAATCTTGATATTAACACAACTTTTTGAATATCAATAATCATGGAGGCAAACATGATACTTTAGATACTAACATTGGAATTCTTACTCTTGATTTAATACTACTTATTAAACTTCATGGAGTAAATAGAGTTTGCTGAAACTTTGCAATAGGACTCAGATCCAGCTCCAGCAAGTCCAGGACGTCCTTCAGATCCAGCTCCAGCAAGTCCAGCACCACCAAGTCCAGCACCACAAAGCAGCGGTGCATCCGTGATCGCACACACGTCCGGTACCCCGACAACCTCCGCCCCTCACTCCAGCAAAGCAGCGGAAGCAGCAACTCCTTTCCAGATAAAGCCACTGGGAACATGTATCTCGCTAATCCGAGACCATGGGGGCATAATACTAGAGGGGGAGAGAGATCCTTCACAAGGAGGTGTGTGCATGAAGGTGTGAGAGGGGGGCCTTTTATAGGAGGAGGGGAGGGTACCCCTCCCCATGGTCGGCGCCCCAAGGGGTGACCCCTCACCTTCTCATTCATGTGGTGGTAACTCCCTCCACATAAATTTGCCCCTTCACATTCTCTTTTAAAGTCCCCACTTTAAATGCATTAAATTTCTCCAAATTTAATGATCTCCCATTTAATAAACCTCTTTTATTATTTTTATTCAGAATTTTGTTAATTACTTTAATTAACAAACATTCACATAAAACCCCCTGCAACATTTCAATATTACATGCAGAACCAATTTCAGCAATTTCACCCGAAACAGTTTCGGTGTCTATTGAAATAATTCCAGCGCTTTCTTAAATCTTTATCTGAAACATATTTGCTCCAAATGGTGTCGGTATCCCTTAAGTGTGTCACCCTACGATTCGCGAATAATGCAGACATGATCGAGACCCCTGTCAAATCAATAATCAGAAGCGGGACCTGGAGATCCATACTGACTCCTACACATTCAACGATGACTTCTGTGATCGTGAGAACCTTTAACGCTAGTAAATAAATCCCTTTGTCTCGTGATATATTACATGTCCGAGATTCGATCATCGGTATCTCCATACCTAGTTTGATCTCGTTACCGACATGCACTCTTTTCTCGTTCCCGTGATATAACATTCTAGTTATCACATCACTTGCTTGCAAGCTATTTCAATGTGATATCACTGAGAGGGCCTAGAGTATATCTATCCGTCATCGGGATGGAAAAATCCCACTCTTGATCCATGAGCCTCAACATAACACCTTCGTAGCACTGAACCCACCTTTATAGTCACCCTGTTACGGTGTGACGTTTGATGTTATCAAGATACTCTTCCGGTGTTAGCAATTAACATGATCTCATGGTCTAAGGACTAAGATTACTTCGTATGATGTTATAGCAATATAAACATAATGACTTTGATTGTAATGCTATACTTCGGATGAATGTTCATCACATCATTCCACCAATGGTGTGATCTTGTTATTAACAACATCCAATGTCCATGATCAGGAAACCTTGATCATCTTGTTAATCAACAAGCTAGTCTATAAGAGAGGCATAACTAGGAACCCTTTTTGTTTATTAAACACACATGTATTGAAGTTTCTATTCAATACAATTCTAGCATGTAAAATAAACATTTATCATAAACATGGAATAAGATAATAACCACTTTATTATTGCCTCTCGGGCATATTCCCTTCACGTGGACTACATGACACTTCACCTATATGGGCCTAGGGGAATGCATTGTGTACTTGGCTACTAATCGTAGGGGTTGCCGGAGTGACAGAAACCTGAACCCCCGTTAGGAAACCTTTACACAAGGGACGTCAGGGTCTTAGAGTGATTGCGGATGCTTGCAAGGGGTATAATCACAAGTATGTATTAGTCCTAGGAAGGTCGGTACATTAGCACAGGTTCACCCACACAACACTTAGCAAACTATAGAAGATTAATCAACTATATGAAGCGAAAGCACTTGATGGAATTCCCATGTGTCCTCGAGAACATTTGGTCATCTTAAGTAATACAACGGGCTTGTACTTTGCTAAATAAAGGATTGGGCCACTTGCTGCATTTATTCTTATTGTCTTTTATTTACTCGTACTTTATTTACCTGCATTATCAAAAACCCCTAAAAATCCGTTTGCTAAGTATTTACAGAGAATTCCTGCTCCAAGCCACTAGCCAGCACCTTCTGCTCCTCGTTCGGTTTGACACTCTTACCTATCGAAAATACTACGATACACCCCCTATACTTGTGGGTCATCAAGACTATTTTCTAGCGCCGTTGCCGGGGAGTGAAGCGCTATTGGAGAGTGGAACTGGTAAAGGAAACTTCTACTGTGGGTATTATTTATTTCTGTTAGTTGCTTTTTTTTCATTATGGATAATTCGCTGAGTTTCTTATTTCGTAATGCTACTACCACTGCTAAGGTAGTAGATGAACCACCACCTTCTGAGAATGATAATTTTAAAATACCTACAAGAATTATTGATCGTGTTATGGATAACTATGTTGTAGATGGAACTATCCATCCCTGTGATCATTTTCTCTTTATACACGAATTATGCGGGTTGTTTAAGTGCGCAGGTATTACAGCAGATTAAGTGAAGAAGTTATTCTCATTATCACTAAAAGGAAGAGCTAAAGAATGGTATAAGCTGCTGAAGAATGGTCAAGCTCTTGCATGGGAGGAAATAGTACCTCTCTTTTATTCAAAGTTTTATCCTCCTAGTGAGATTCATAAAGTTCGGAATCAAATATATAACTTTTGGCCTCTTGATGGAGAGAGTACAACCCAAGCTTGGGGGAGATTGAAGTTACTAATGCTCAAATGTCCCATTCATGAGCTCCCCAACAATATTATTATCAATAACTTTTATGCAAGGCTTTCTCTTCATGATAAGGATTTATTGGATGCATCTTGTGCTGGATCATTCACATGCATGGAAGAAGAAGCTAAATGGGATCTTCCGGACCGTATTCAAGACAATGCTGAAGCATGGGAGAATGAAAAAGGAAGAAAGCCAGGTATAAATTTTGATAATGAATGCATTGAATCTTTTATGGGAACTGATGACTTTCAAAAGATTAAAAATTCTTATGGTCTAGACTCTCAAGCTATTGCAACTTATTTTAAGGCCTTTGCTTACTATATTGAAGTTCCTAAAAAGAAGTGGAATAAGTATGATGAACCATATAAAGATATTGCTAATTTTGTTCCTACAAGAAATACTGAAGTTTATACTGCTAATCATGTTTTACCTGAACCTTACATTGAGAAAATACCTTTTCCAGTTAAAGTAAAGGAACATTCTATGATAACTAGTATGGTTAATGAAAGTACAAATAAAGTTGTTGAACCTGATGAACAAATGGATGATGAACCTATAATAGCAAATGTGAAAGACTTTGTCACTAAGTATGTAGAAGATGGACACACTATCCTTTCTAAGGATATCCCTAATATTGTTTCACAAAGTAGTGTTATGAGAGCTATTGTCCCTGTGTTTTCTATTAGGATAAGTGATCATTGCTACAATGGTTCTTGTGGTAGCTATATCATTAAATTTATGCATGATACTGAAAGTTATTATGAGAGAGGAAGGACTGTTCTAATGCATCTCATTAATATCAGGAGTCCTTGTTTTATGCTTAAAGTCTTTATGTTGAACTTCTTTTTCCTTCTTATGCTTGTAGTTTCTGGTTTCAACAACTTGTTTGTTTACAAAATTCCCTTGCATAGGAAGTGGGTTAGACTTAAACATGTGTATTTTTGCTTCTTAATGCTCTCCTTCACTTCAATTCATATTCTTATGTGAGCATCATTGAAATCATCAGGCCCATCTTAAAGGCTATAAAGAAAGAGCTTTTTGGGAGACAACCCAGTTTATTCTTGCTTTCAGTATTGTTTTTGTTTATTTGAGTCTTGGAAGTTATTACTTTGATAATAACCTCTCCTTATATTTTTTGTTTGGTTTTTGTGACAAGATCAACCTCTAATGAGAGAGAAGTAAGATTTGGGGAAGTTATTGTCCAGAAACAGATTTTTGTGCTTTGCCGTAAAAATTCGTGCAAGATCTCTGTACGTCGGATTGAGCTGTAATTGTTTGTGCTTCTGCCCCAGGTTGTTATTCAACTTTCATTAGTTTCGCACTTTTTGATTTGAGCAACAGAAGATTTTAGAAAAAATTGATCTTTACGTGCTGGTCTGTTTTGATAAATTTTGCCACTCTTGCATTTGCTTCTTTAAATCGATTTCCTTTTTGAATTCTTTTGGGCTTTCGGAAGGAGTCGCTACAGTAGCTTATGTTTTGATGGATTTCAGTTGAAATTAGACTTATAAGGTTTATTACCTCTCTTACACTAATGTTGCTAATGAGAATTGTGTGAAAGAAATTTCGAGGTTATTGGAGAAAATGGTGTAAAGGAAGTGAAAGGTTTCATGACTCGAGCAATATGAGTATGAAGATGAAGATATTGATGTTATTCAAGTGGTAACTCTAGAAAAATTTATCAAAGACCAAATTCAGAGACCTACAGAGTCCGTTTTCGAATAGGTAATAGTTCTATTAAGAAAAGTTCCACGAAAATTTTGTCCAGTTATATTTTTGGAGTTTTTATCCAACAAGTAAAGGTACGAAGCGAAAGAGGGATGGAAACGGATCCAGGGTGGCTCACACCACCGCCTGGCCGCATCAGCAGGTGGTGTGGCTGCCCCGGACTCCATCTCCAACCCGTTTTCTCCCAGTACCTTCCTTTTGTTGTAAAACTTCGTAATATATAATCCCCCAAATCTTCCGAGGTTCGTATATCGTGTTCTCATCGTGTTTTCGTTTCGATCTGTTTCTGCCAAGAACTATTCTTGAAATTTAGAAGCATGATGATGTCCTTTGTTGATGGGGAGCCCTTACCCTGGAAGTCGGACAATGACGAGAGAATACCACCACCACCGAAGGAATAATTTGTCATCAGGTTTTGGCATCCCCTTGGTTTGTTCCAAGCTTGGGGGAGTGCCGCGGTATCATATCACTATCTTCTATCTTTTTACCTTTTTAGTAGAGTCATATCATGAATAGAGAAGTTATCATGTAGGATGGTTTGCATTATGGAAGTGTCCCCTCTCTCGTTAGATGTATATGTATCCCTTGGTGTGAGTTGCCGTTATGGAATATTAATGATAAGTTCTATAATTTACCCTTCTGCATATCTTATATTTGTTTTCAATTCATGGTTATATGATTGATCTTGTCGTTAGTATTGGTATCACATTGGGATCATGGAGTTAATTTAGTTGGTTTTGGCAAACTTGGCTCGGTCAGTAGCAACACTATTTCGGGAATTGAATGAAAAAGATAAAAGTACTCTAAAGAAATATAATTTCATCATCTTTCTTCCTTGATTTTCTCATAAGTTAAGTATTCTCTAGTTAAGATATTTTGTGCTTCCAAGGAAGATTGCATGTTTGTTTTTATCACTTGTATGTTTGTTTATTTCCTTCAACTCTTATGCTTGCTATCCAGCCTTGCTAGCCAAAAACCTGTACTAAGAGGGAATGCTTCTCGTGCATCCAATCCTTAAACCAAAGCCTATGCCATTTGTGTCCACCATACCTACCTACTAGCATTATTGCTATTCCAAGTAAATTCATGTTTTTATCTACCTTCTGAATTAAACTTGTTATGTGAAAATTAGTGATTAAAGCTCTCATGAACTTGATGGCACACTTTACTTTCTTGCATTTAATAAACTTGAACCATTGTGTCCATCTTTGCTGCGTATATGCTTGCGCTTTATAAGTTGAAGTTAGCAGAACCATGCATCATGGGGAACGCTTTCAACATTGCACTGGTACTTTGTACCTCGTTGATATCATGATTCTTTTGCTTATGGATCCTGGCGCTGTGAAATAAAAGGGGAACTTGTAAGATCATGGAGTTTATATGTGTGTTAGAGAAACACCTGGGCCGCTAGCCTAAGCCATGCCTAATCATGGTGGAAACTTGCAGCATAACCATAATGAGCACTCTATGAAGCATCCTCATGCAAATAGCAAATAAAAGGATCGTTGAGATGCTCATTGTCTGCTTGCCTTGTCATTGTGATTATGGGATAGCTCCTGTATCATGTGCAAGGGGTACCCCATTGGCGGTTCTCGATGATACATATGTATTTACAATGACAAGAGCTTACTTGTGACTGAAGTTAAGTAGCATGAGGTTCGGTACTCGTAAGTAAGGGGCATGAAATTTCAACTTATAACTTGTCAACCATGTCCTCTTAGTTGAGTCACTTTAACCTTAATCACCTAAAGATGCTTATGATAGGGGCAATGAGAGCTGAAAGCTAATAAGTACCATAATTTTTGGAAGCTCTTTATGAAACTTGAAATCCCTGCTTCCCTCTGCAAAGGGCCTTTCTTTTACTTTTTAGTTGAGTCAGTAAACCTATTCCCTTCTACCACAGCAAGTATTTTGAGTTGTTGTGTTTCATTCATTCATATGATGATTTATTCAATCATGTTTCTTATGTTCCTTGTTTTGCACTTTGCTCTTATCTTGGTGTCTACTACTTTGAAAGCTATCATTGAAAACCAGTTATTTGTGAACTCCTGCAATTTGTCAACTATTCTTCGACCAAGACCTAAGTTTGCCATTACCAATTGTTATTTACTTTATGTATCTTTATTGTGTTTCCTTTACTTGTTGCAAGTTAACTTATATAATAGTGAGTTTTCTTCTATTATGACTTATGTATTGATGAATGTGATGCTTCTTGTCCGTATTCTTTTATCAACTCTTCACTCCATAAACCTGAGGTAATGTTTATTGAGTTCAGATTCGCTTGGGGACAAGCGAAGTCTAAGCTTGGGGGAGTTGATACGTCCATTTTGCATCACTATTCTATATCATAATTTACTGTTAATCATTGATATATTTTATATTAAGAGATAATACTTATGTTATTTCATCTGTTTTTGCATGGTTGATGACTTTTGGAGCATGGACCGCTGGAGTCAGGATTCTGATGGAAAAGGTTCTATTTGGAGCCAAAATTCGCAAAGATCAGAAAATCCAGGAAAATACATGGAAAATCCTACTTTTCCAGAAGACGAAGAAAGCTAGAAGGGGAAGCGGAGATGGGCTACAGGGGGCGTGAAGGGAATATGCCCGAGAGGCAATAATAAAGTGGTTATTATCTTATTCCATGTTTATGATAAATGTTTATTTTGCATGATATAATTGTATTAATTGGAAACGTTAATACATGTGTGTTTATAAACAAAATACAAAGTTCCTAGTAATGCCTCTCATATAAACTAGCTCGTTGATTAACAAGATGATTAAGGTTTCCTGATCATGGACATTGGATGTTGTTAATAACGAGGTCACAACATTGGTGGAATGATGTGATGAACATTCATCCGAAGTATAGCATTACGATCAAAGTCATTATGTTTATATTGCTATAACATCATACGAAGTAATCTTAGTCCTTAGACCATGAGATCATGTTAATTGCTCACACCGGAAGAGTATCTTGATAACATCAAACGTCACACCGTAACAGGGTGACTATAAAGGCGGGTTCAGTGCTACAAAGGTGTTATGTTGAGGCTCATGGATCAAGAGTGGGATTTGTCCATCCCGATGACGGATAGATATACTCTAGGCCCTCACGGTGATATCACATTGGTTAGCTTGCAAGCAAGTGATGTGATCACTAGAATGTTATATCACGGGAACGAGAAAAGAGTGCATGTCAGTAACGAGATCAAACTAGGTATTTGGATGCCGATGATCGAATCTCGGACATGTAATATATCGCGAGACAAAGGGATTTAGTTACAAGCATTAAAGGTTCTCACGATCACAGAAGTCATCGTTGAATGTGTAGGAGTCAGTATGGATCTCCAGGTCTCGCTTCTGATTATTGATCTGAGAGGGGTCTCGATCATGTCTGAATTATTCGCGAATCGTAGGGTGACATACTTAAGGGATACTGACACCATTTTGACCAAATATGTTTCAGATAAAGATTTAAGAAAGCGCTGGAATTATTTCAATAGACACCGAAGCTGTTTTGGGTGAAATTGCTGAAATTGGTTCTGCATGTAATATTGAAATGTTGCAGGGGGTTTTATGTGAATGTTTGTTAATTAAAGTAATTAACAAAATTCTGAATAAAATTAATAAAAGAGTTTTATTAAATGAGAGAGCATTAAATTTGGAGAAACTTAATGTATTTAAAGTGGAGACTTTAAAAGAGAATGTGAAGGGGCATTTTAATGTGGAGGGGTTACCACCACATGAATGGGGGAGGTGAGGAGTCACCCTCCCATGGGGCGCCGGCCATGGGGAGGGGTACCACCCTCCTCCTATAAAAGGCCCCCCTCACTCCCCTTCTTCCTCACACCTCCTCGTGAAGGATCTCTCTCCCCCTCTAGTATTACTCCCCCATGGTCTCGGATTAGCGAGATACATGTTCCCGGTGGCTTTATCTGGAAAGGAGTTGCTGCTTCCGCTGCTTTGCTGGAGCAAGGGATAGAGGTTGTCGGGGTACCGGACATGTGTGCGATCACGGATGCACCGCTGCTTTGTGGTGCTGGACATGGTGGTGCTGGACTTGCTGGTGCTGGATCTGAAGGACGTGCTGGAGCCGGACCTGCTGGACTTCATCACGATCTTGAGATCGGCAAGTGTACGACTACATCATCCATGAGTTCCAACCCGTTAACAAAACTCGTTGTCTTCGAGGGTGAGTTCTCCATGGATATAGATCTTGGCGTATAGTTCACATTGTATTAAATTTTTTTGTTTTCTATGCTGCGAACCCAACAGTGGTATCAGAGCCTGATCTATGCGTAGGTGCTTTGCATGGGTAGTACACATATGTTTATATCTGGGCGATGATGATCATGTTATTGCATCTTTTATGTATTTTGGATATTGGTGGCATAGTGGGATGAAGCGGCCCGGACCAACCTTACATGTCATCGTACATGAGACCGGTTCCACGACTGACATGCAACTAGTTTTGCATAAGTGGCTGGTGGGTGTCTGTCTCTCCTACTATAGTCAATATCTGATTTACAACGAGTTGCTAATAACTTGGTTATCCTCGTTGTGGTTCCATGTTCGTAGGTAAGAACAGTTCTATCTCCAAAAGCCCTAAGCCACATAAAACATGCGATTGATAAATTAGAGGCGTCTAGTTTAGATCGTTGCTGGGCTAGTGTCTTGATATGGTATTGTTGTAAGTAGATGTATGATAGATACTCTTACAACACACTCAACGTGTAAGTTCCATAGACCTTGGCCTTACACACAAAGTAATGATAGAGATCATACCACGATGCAAATGATAGAGATCAAATGCATGGACCATATCATCTCACATTACACATATGATGTTTGCATATTATATTGCTAGTTTGGCATTTTAGTAGCATTTTAAGATGATCCCTCATTTAGATATCAAGATAAAAATGTGTTCTTCCTTAAGTATGCACCGTTCTATGGATCGTGTTTCGAGACATCACGTGATGATCAGGTGTACTCGACTCTACGCTTTCATACAACGGGTGTAAGACAATTTTACACACGCGAGTACTAAGGTTCTTACTTGGCGAGCCTAGCATGTACAGACATGGCCTCGGAACATGTACCAAAAGGTTAAGCATGAGTCATATAGTTTATATGATGCCCATATTGATGCTCGCCTTTGAAGCTACACCGACTCACATGATGATCGGACTTGGTGTAGTGGATTTGGTTCATGTAATCACCAAAAAGGCACGAGGGATGTCGTTTTTGAGTGGGAGTTCATTTCTAATTTGGATTAGTCGAACTCAATTTGTCATAAACTAAATTGAAGTGAATTTGCATAATTTGTTGTAGTCATTGGCGTCTGTTCACTACCTTATGCTTAGTTTTAATTGAGATAATAGAACTATATAATTATGGATATTTACTTTACGAACCGGTATCGTATTGTTTTGAATGTCAATTTAAAGTTTAAAAGTCCTATTGCAAACTTTCAGCAAACTCTATTTACTCCATGAAGTTTAATAAGTAGTATTAAATCAAGAGTAAGAATTCCAATGTTAGTATCTAAAGTATCATGTTTGCCTCCATGATTCTTGATATTCAAAAGTTGTTTTAATATCGAGGTTATCTAGGAGCTGAAAGAATTGTTTCAGAAACCATCATGTGTGAAAGATATTGTGATATCTGAAAACAAAGTTATTGGTTGCATTATGATAGAGTGTAATTTAGCAAAATACATGTTCTCATATTGTATGAGAATTTGTGAAGGATGGAGATGCTAAGCATCTGAATCTCCCAAAGAGGTTTCAGGAACTAAAATTATACTCGTCATTCTTCCTTATAGGCTATAGTAGCTTGATCATGAAAGTTGTCATGATAAGGATGAATCGAAGATGTAAGTAAAATGTTTACTACACTAATAGATTACTAAAGAATGGTTTTTTGAAAGAATACCAAATAGTTGATGATGGTGATCCACTTCAAAGTGCAAGTCTAAAGGTATTAGTATTTGACTATATACGCTTTGTACTATGTGTCATGTGAATGACACCACTATTGATGTTGATAGATTCTTTTAAAAGGAAAAGGAATTGCTGAAAGAGAATCTATAAAATATTTGGCAGAAAAGAAAAAGTTGGAAATGTCCAGATTAGGTATATAGAAGATATACATGTTATGGTTGTATTCCTTGCTTGTTAAACAAAGTGGTTCTTAGGTATTGGATACCGAATTGGTTGGTATGAAGTGTCATACAGGACAATGCAATTCATGAACTGCAATGGCCTAAGTAACTAGCAAGAGAATAAGTGACGATGTTCATCGAAAAAAATAAAGTGTTATTGTGTTTTTTCTTTGTCATCAAACCTAGCCTTCAAGATTTGTTTAAATAATTGTTATTTTGGTCCGGTATTATGAGAACAATGGTTGTTCAAATAATTATCGTATTCCATAAAGGATGGATGAACTTTTACAAGTCTAGTGGGAGAAATCACATCCATAAACATTATTGCTAAAATGCCACAAGACAAATGATTAAAAGATCACTTATGAAGTGACATCGCTGTTTTAAATTATATTGGAAAGAAAACATGAAGAAACTCCATGCTGATGGATTTTTGGAGTATTTGATTTTGATCAATTGACGCATGTGAGACTTTCCTCGAGATAATTGAAACTCCGTCCATAGGCCAGAGAGGAACGGATGACTAGCTTATTGGAAATTGTGCATGCTGATGTGCATAGTCCATTATGTGTAGCCATATGCGATGGATCTTTTTGCTTCATATGCTTTCTCTGAAAATTTGAGTGAATATATTTGTATATTTACTTAATAAGGAAGAAGTATGAAACATTTGAAAATTGTTCAAAGACTTTTCAAGATGAAGTGGAAAATCATTGTAACAAGAAAATAAAGAGTTTATGATTCGATCATAAAGGAAGATATTTGAGTTACATGTTTAGCAAAACACTTAAGATTTGAGGAATTGTTCCATGATTTGTGTTTCTCGAAAAACCATAGGAGTATGGCATATTCGAGAGATGAAATCAAACCATGTTTGACATGGTAAGATCAAAGGTGTCATTTATAAAACTACCATTATGTTTTAAGGATTAAAGCTTTAGAGACTACCGCTTTTACACTGAAAAGAGCACCATCGTGATCCGTTGAAATGACACCATATAAGTTATGGTTTGGGATAAAACCCGAATTGTCTTTTCTTAAATTTTGGTATGTTATGCATAAGTAAAATGTTTACAACCAAAGTTGGATAAGCACGTCTTTGTAGGCTATCCCAAAGAATTTGTTGGGAATTTCTCAATAACACCGAGGACAAAAGAGTTTGTTACTTGGAACGTCAAGTTTCCTGAGAAGGAATTTTTCATGAAAAGTTAAGTGGGAGGACAATAGAACTTGGATAAGGTTGTTGAACCTTAGCTCTATGTGCTAAGTAGCACAGCGCCGAAAAGTGTCCCGGTGGCGGCCACAATGCTCATGGCTCCCGTGATTACAAAGGTTGTGATCTCAGAGATTAGAGTTCCTATTATACCGTGTGGGTCGGTAAGAATCAAATGGTGTGATTTGATAAGCAAGTCGTTATTGTTTTGACAATGATGAACTGACTACATGCAAAGAAGCGATGATGGGACCTGACTCCATAAAATGACTAGAAGTCATAGAATCCGTGATAGTATCCATACACGAGAAATCAAGTTTCTGAACATGGAAGACCCTCCGGAAAGGCGTGAAGCCTATCGGTCATGTTTGGATATATAAATAAATAGACATGGATGTTTAACATCTATGAAATAGTCGACATGTTGGAAAGAAGTTTATGACAATGTTCAAGGAGTTGACTATGACAATATTTGATCTTTCATAGCGATATTTAGTATTGACGGATTAATGTAGCAACCACTACATATAATTTGATGTATGGTAGTCGAACAAACAAAACAATGTTCTTCTAATAGAAATGTTACCTAGGACGTGTACAAGACAGGGTTCGAAGGGTTTTTGTTAATTCAAAGGGTGTTAAAAGGACATGCAAACTTCAATAGTGGAAGTAAGCATAGCGGAGTTGGAATCTTCACCATGATGAAACTGTTAAAAGAGTTTAAATTCATCGGAGGTGATGAAGATGCTTGCATTTGCAAGAAATTAAGTGGGAGCGCTGAGACATATTTCTAATACATTATGTAGAGGACATATTGTTGATTGGAAATGATGTATCTTTTATTGACACAAGTTAAGAATTTCATTAAAATAGGATTTCGATGAAAGACTTGGGCAAAACCGGAATATTTGGCATCAATGTCTATATGGATAGATTGAGGCGCTAATATGGTTATGCCAGACATACATATATGAGATATTGAAAGGGTTCAATATGGAAACAACAAGAAAGGTTCTTGCTGCATGGAAAGGATTGTATCAAGATTCAAGTGTTTCAACACTTGGTGTGTAAAATCACATTAAGATTTTGATCAATTATACCGTGATATGTATATATCCAGAATGTTCTATGCTCTGAATGTTATGAGCACATACCAGGATGATTCATAAGATGATCATTGGACGATAGTAAAGATATTCTTATGAGCTTTGGAAGAACTAATAATATATCATGTATAAGTGACAAATAGTTAAAGGTAGTTCATTGTAATGAGTTACCTTGATACTAGTTTTGTCATAAGATACAAATTAAAATTCATCTCAATTTAGACTATGGGTGGCACAATGTAATGGAAAGGATGTACCATGATGGATTTGGATGAGTTCCAAAGTTGAGACTTTGTGACGGATACTACAACGAAAGGCTAAGTATATGACTGCTATAGTAGCAGCAAAGGAAGGCATTTGTGTTAAGTAGTTTGTTATCAAACTAGGTGTGGTTCAAAGTGGGCTAATACTACGAAGATATATTGTATGACAATAATATCAACATATTTTAACCCGAACGAACTAAAAGGTCTCACCAAAGGACCAAATTTATACAATGCCATCTCATTTGAGAATGAGTGATGCATAGAGACGCAAAGACATGCAAATACACACGGACCTGAAATTGTCAGATCCAGATATTATGTTAACCACTAGCAATAGCGTATATGCAACACCAGAAAGCCATAGGTGTTCAATACGCAAAGTTTTTCAAACTAGATTATTGACTGTAGTGCAAGTGGGAGACTGAAGGGAATATGCCCGAGAGGCAATAATAAAGTGGTTATTATCTTATTCCATGTTTATGATAAATGTTTATTTTGCATGCTATGATTTTATTAATTGGAAACGTTAATACATGTGTGTTTAATAAAAAAAATACAAAGTTCCTAGTAATGCATCTCATATAAACTAGCTCGTTGATTAACAAGATGATAAACGTTTCCTGATCATGGACATTGGATGTTGTTAATAACGAGGTCACGACATTGGTGGAATGATGTGATGAACATTCATACGAAGTATAGCATTACGATCAAAGTCATTATGTTTATATTGCTATAACATCATACGAAGTAATCTTAGTCCTTAGACCATGAGATCATGTTAATTGCTAACACCGGAAGAGTATCTTGATAACATCAAACGTCACACCATAACAGGGTGACTATAAAGGCGGGTTCAGTGCTACAAAGGTGTTATGTTGAGGCTCATGGATCAAGAGTGGGATTTGTCCATCCCGATGACGGATAGATATACTTTGGGCCCTCTCGGTGACATCACATTGGTTAGCTTGCAAGCAAGTGATGTGATCACTAGAATGTTATATCACAGGAACGAGAAAAGAGTGCATGTCGGTAACGAGATCAAACTAGGTATGGAGATACCGATCATCGAATCTCGGACATGTAATATATCGCGAGACAAAGGGATTTAGTTACTAGCGTTAAAGGTTCTCACGATCACAGAAGTCATCGTTGAATGTGTAGGAGTCAGTATGGATCTCTAGGTCCCGCTTCTAATTATTGATCTGAGAGGGGTCTCGATCATGTCTGCATTATTAGAGAACCGTAGGGTGACACACTTAAGGGATACCGACACCATTTGGAGCAAATATGTTTCAGATAAAGATTTAAGAAAGCGCTAGAATTATTTCAATACACCGAAACTGTTTCGGGTGAAATTGCTGAAATTGGTTCTGCATGTAATATTGAAATGTTGCAGCGGGTTTTATGTGAATGTTTGTTAATTAAAGTAATTAACATAATTATGAATAAAATTAATAAAAGAGTTTTATTAAATGAGAGAGCATTAAATTTGGTGAAACTTAATGCATTTAAAGTGGAGACTTTAAAAGAGAATGTGAAGGGGCATTTTAATGTGGTGGGGTTACCACCACAGGAATGGGGGAGGTGAGGAGTCACCCTACCATGGGGCACCGGCCATGGGGAGGGGTACCCCCCTCCTCCTATAAAAGGCCCCCTCACTCCCCTTCTTCCTCACACCTCCTCGTGAAGGATCTCTCTCCCCCTCTAGTATTATTCCTGCATGGTCTCGAATTAGCGAGATACATGTTCCTGGTGGCTTTATCTGGAAAGGAGTTGCTGCTTCCAGTGGTTTGCTAGAGCGAGGGACAGAGGTTGTCGGGGTACCAGACGTGTGTGCGATCACGGATGCACCACTGCTTTGTGGTGGTGGACTTGGTGGTGCTGGACTTGCTAGAGCTGGATCTGAAGGACGTGCTGGAGCCGGACCTGTTGGACTTCATCACGATCTTGAGATTGGCAAGTGTACGACTACATCATCCACGAGTTCCAACTCGTTAACAAAACTCGTTGTCTTCGAGGGTGAGTTCTCCATGGATGTATATCCACCCGTTGCTCTGTATCTAGTAGATAGATCTTGGCGTATAGTTCGCATCGTAGGAAATTTTTTGTTTTCTATGCTGCAAACCCAACAGGGCCCACACCACCCCCTGGCGCGGGCCACCCTATGCCGCGCCACCAGGTGGTGTGGCCACCCTGGTCCACCCATGGATCTCCCCTCTGGCGTATATTATCCTCCCGAAACCCTAACACTCGGAGAGCGACCATAGAAAGATTCTGCCGCCTCTGCAGGGCGGAAAACACCGAGAGAGAAAGATCTCTCTAGGAGACAGAATTCTTCCCGGAGAGGGGAGATCATCGCCATCAACACCACCATCAAGGTGGACTTCATCAGGATCATCATCATTATCACAACCATCATCTCCACCAGCACCGTCATCACCACTTCATACCGCTGTAACAATTGGGTTGAATCTTGCATAGTTCTTAGGGGAAACTTTCCCGGTGTTGATTACTCCTTGTAGTTGATGCTATTGAGTGAACCGTTGAATTATTGTTTATGTTCAGATTGTTACATATCATTATATCATCTCTGATCATGATCCATATGATGTCCTATGAGTAGTTTGCTTTGTTCTTGAGGACATGGGAGAAGTCATGTTGTTAGTAGTGGAATTGTGTTGAGAAAGATTCAATGGTTTGATATTTAAGTTGTGGTGTATTTCTTCTAGTGGTGTCATGTGAACGTCGACTACATGACACTTCACCTATATGGGCCTAGGGGAATGCATTGTATATTTGGCTACTAATCGTAGGGGTTGCCGGAGTGACAAAAACCTGAACCCCCGTTATGAAACCTTTGCACAAGGGACGTTAGGGTCTTAGAGTTTAAAGCTGTGGTTAGGTTTCTACCTTAATTACTTTCTTGTACTTGCGGATGCTTGCAAGGGGTATAATCACAAGTATGTATTAGTCCTAGGAAGGTCGGTACATTAGCACAGGTTCACCCACACAACACTTAGCAAACTAAAGAAGATTAATCAACTATATGAAGCGAAAGCACTTGACGATATTCCCATGTGTCCTCGAGAACATTTGGTCATCTTAAGTAATACAACCGGCTTGTCCTTTGCTAAAGAAAGGATTGGGCCACTTGCTGCATTTATTCTTATTATCTTTTATTTACTCGTACTTTATTTACCTGCATTATAAAAACCCCTAAAAATCCGTTTGCTAAGTATTTACAGAGAATTCCTGCTCCAAGCCATTTGACAACACCTTCTGCTCCTCGTTGGGTTCAACACTCTTACTTATCGAAAATACTGCGATATACCCCCTATACTTGTGGGTTATCAAGCACTATTGGAGAGTGGAACTAGTAAAGGAAACTTCTACTATGAGTATTGTTTACTTCTGTTAGTTTCTTTATTTTCAATATGGATAATTCACTGAGTTTCTTATTTTGTAATGCTACTACCACTGCTAAGGTAGTAGATGAACCACCACCTGCTGAGAATGATACTTTTAAAATACCTACAAGAATTATTGATCGTGTTATGGATAACTATTATGTTGGAGGTGGAACTCTCCATCCTGGTGATAATTTGCTCTTTATACACGAATTATGCGGGTTGTTCAAGTGTGCGGGTATTACAACAGATCAAGTCAAGAAGAAGTTATTCTCATTATCATTGAAAGGAAGAGCTGAAGAATGGTATAAGCTGTTGAAGAATGGTCAAGCTCTTGAATAGGAGGAAATAGTAGCTCTCTTTTATTCAAAATTTTATCCTCCTAGTGAGATCCATAAAGATCGCAATCAAATATACAACTTTTGGCCTCTTGATGGAGAGAGTACAACTCAAGCTTGGGGGAGATTGAAGTTACTAATGCTCAAATGTCCCATTCATGAGCTCCCCAACAATGTTACTATCAATAAATTTTATGCAAGGCTGTCTCTTCATGATAAGGATTTATTGGATGCCTCTGGTGCTGGATCATTCACTCGCATGGAAGAAGAAGCTAAATGGGATCTTCTAGACCGTATTCAAGACAATGCTGAAGCATGAGAGAATGACAAAGGAAGAAAGCCAGGTATATATTATGATTATGATTGCATTGAATCTTTTATGGGAACTGATGACTTTCAAAATATAAAAAATGCTTATGATCTTGATTCTCAAGCTATTGCAACTTATTTTAAGGCTTTTGCTTCCTATATTGAAGTTCCTAAAAAGAAGTGGAATAAGTATCATGAACCATATAAAGATGTTGCTATGTGTGTTCCTGCAAGAAATACTGAAGTTTATACTGCTAATCATGCTTTACCTGAACCTTATATTGAGAAAATACCTTTCCCAGTTAAGATAAAGGAACATTCTATGATAACTAGTATGGTTAATGAAGGTATGAATAAAGCTGTTGAACCTAATGAACAAAATGATGAACCTATAATAGAAAATGTGAAGACCTTGTCACTAAATATGTAGAAGATGGACACACTATCCTCTGTAAGGATATCCCTAATATTGTTTCACAAAATAGTGTTATGAGATCTAGTGTTCGTGTGTTTTTGTTAGGATAAGTGATCATTGCTACAATGGTTCTTGTGATAGTTATATCATTAAGTTTACGCATGATACTAAAAGTTATTATGAGAGAGGTAGGACTGTTCTTATGCACCTCAATAATATCAAGTTTCCTCGTTTTATGCTTAAAATCTTTATGTTGCACTTGTTTTGCCTTCCTATGTTTGTAGCCTCTGGTTTCAACAACTTGTTTGTTTACAAAATTCCCTTGCATAGGAAGTGGGTTAGACTTAAACATGTGTATTTTTGCTTCTTGATGCTCTCTTTTACTTCAATTCATATCTTATGTGAGAACCATTGAAATTATCATGCCCATCTTAATGGCTATAAAGAAAGAGCTTTTTGGGAGACAACCCAATATATTCTTTCTTTCAGTTTGTTTTTGTTTCTCTGAGTCTTGGAAGTTATTACTTCGGTAATAACCTCTCCCTATCCTTTTTGTTTGGTTTTTGTGTCAAGATCAACCTCTAATGAGAGAGAAGTAAGATTTGGGGAAGTTGCTGTCCCAAAACAGATTTTTGAGCTTCACCGTAAAAATTCGAGAGAGATATCTATATGTCGGATTGAGCTATAATTTTTTGTTCTTCTGCCCCAGGTCGTTATTTAACTTTAGTTAGATTTGCACATTTTGATTTGAGCAATAGAAGATTTTTCGAAAAAATTGATCTTTACCTGCTGGTCTATTTTGATAGATTTTGCCACTCTTGCATTTGCTTCTTTAAATCGATTTCCTTTTTGAATTCTTTTTTTGGGTTTTCGGAAGGAGTTGCTACAGTAGCTTATGTTTTGATGGATTTCAGTTGAAATTGGACCTAAAAGGTTTATTACCTCGCTTACACTAATGTTGCTAATGAGAATTGTGTGAAGTTTTGTGTGAAAGAAATTTTCAGGTTAGTGGAGAAAATGGTGTAATAAGATAGTGAAAGGTTTCATGACTCGAGCAATATGTGTATGAAGATTAAGATATTGATGTTATTCAAGCGGTGACTCTAGAAGAATCTGCTAAATGCCAAATTCAGAGACCTATAGAGTCCATTTTCGAATAGGTAATAGTTTTGGTAAGAAAAGTACCGCGAAAATTCTATCCAGTTATATTTTTGCAGTTTTTATCCAACAAGGAAAGCTAAAAAGCGAAAGAGGGACAGAAATGGAGCCAGGGTGGCTCACACCACCCCCTGGCACGGGCCCCCTGGCCGCGCCAGCAGGTGGTGTGGCCGCCCCGGACTCCATCTACGACCCGTTTTCTCCCAGTACCTTCCTTTTGTTGTAAAACTTCGTAATATATAATCCCCTAGATCCCTAGAGGTTCGTATATCGTGTTCTCGTCGTGTTTTTGTTTCGAGCTGTTTCTGCCAGGAACTATTGTTAAAGTTTAGAAGCACAATGGTCTCTGCCAAGGATAAGGGAAAGGAGCCTATGGAGGCGGATCCTCAAGACGCTGGCCAGGAGAAGGATATAAAGAGTGAAGATGAAGAGGAGGCAAAGGAAGCCAGCATCCGCACGCCGGCACTACCATTGCAAGCATTGGAGTGTTGGCAAACCCTGCCAAGATCAAAAGGACTGCGCGGATGTCAACTGGAGGGAAGCCTCCGCGTCACTGTTTGGCTCCACGGTCACTTCCTCCACGCACCAAGAAACCCTTCCATACCCTTATCCATGAGAATCAGTTGTAGAATATGCCCAAGGAGAAACTACCCTCCAATTGGGCTATGCCTCGTTCTAACCATGCAGTAAAAGAAGACTTCAAGGAGGAAGAGTGGGGAAAGAATCACAAGAGCTGGAATTCGCAACCCGACATGATCATGAGCCCCATTGAGCAAAACTCGGAGTTGATTCGTACTCTCACCTTCGAGATTGAGGACTTGGGGAAACTAATCAAAAATCTCATCGAGAGAATGCCACCACCACTGAAGGAGTAATTCATCATCAGGTTTTGGCATCCCCTTGGTTTGTTCCAAGCTTGGGGGAGTGTCGCGGTATCATATCACTATCTTCTATCTTTTTACCTTTTTAGTAGAGTCATATCATGAATAGAGAAGTTATCATGTAGGATGGTTTGCATTATGGAAGTGTCCTCCCTCTCGTTAGATATCTATGTATCCCTTGGTGTGAGTTGCCGTTATGGAATATTAATGAGAAGTTCTATCATTTACTCTTTTGCATATCTTATTTTAGTTTTCAATTCATGGTTATATGATTGATCTTGTCATTAATATTGGTATCACTTTGGGATCATTAAGTTAATTTAGTTGGTTCTGGCAAACCTGGCTCGGTCAGTAGCAACACTATTTTGAGAATTGAATGAAAAAGATAAAAACTACTCTTAAAGAAATATAATTTCATCGTCTTTCTTTCTTTCTTTCTTGATTTTCTCATAAGTTTAGTATTCTGTAGTTAAGATATTTTGTGCTTCCAAGGAAGTTTGCATGTTTGTTTTTATCACTTGTATGTTTGTTTGTTTCCTTCAATTCTTATGCTTGCTACCCAGCCTTGCTAGCCAAAAACCTATACTGAGAGGGAATGCTTCTTGTGCATCCAATCCTTAAACCAAAACCTATGCCATTTGTGTCCACCATTCCTACCTATTAGCATTATTGCTATTCCAAGTAAATTCATGTTTTTATCTACCTTCCAAATTAAACTTTTTATGTGAAAATTAGTGATTAAAGCTCTGACGAACTTGATGGCACACTTTACTTTCTTGCATTTAATAAACTTGAACCATTGCGCCCATCTATGTTGCGTATATGCTTGCGCTTTGTAAGTTGTAAATTAGCAGAACCATGTTGTCATGGGGAACGCTTTAAACATTGCACCAGTACTTTGTACCTAGTTGATATCATGTTCTTTTGTCTATGGATGTCGTCGGTGTGAAATGAAAGGGGAGCTTGTTAGTCCATGGAGTTATGTATATGTGTTAGAGAAACGCCTAGGCCGCTGGTCTAATCCATGCCTAATCATGGTGGAAACCTACAGCGTAACCATAATGAGCATCTATGAAGCATTCTTCTTATAAAATAAAAGAGATAGATATTGACAAAAAGAAAAAAAGGGATGAGAAAAGAGGAAAGAGAGAAAAAGCACCATATTCCCATGGTAAATAAGAAGATTGCTGAGATGTTTGTTGTCTGCTTGCCTTGTCATTTTGATATGGGGATTCTTCCGTATCATCGGGCAAGGGGTACCCCGTTGGAGGTTCTTTATGATACACATGTACTTACTATGACAAGAAATTACCGGTGACTAAACTTGAGTAGCATGAGGAGCGGCCCTCGTATTCAAGGGACATGCGATTTTCAACTTACAACTTGTCAAGCATATCCTCATATTTGATCACTTTAACCTTAATCACCTAAAGATGCCTATGATAGGGGAAATGAGAGCTAAAAGCTAATAAGTACCATAATTTTTGGAAGCTCTTTATGAAACTTGCAATCCCTGCTTCCCTCTACGAAGGGCCTATATTTTACTTTTTAGTTGAGTCAGTAAACCTATTCCCTTCTACCTCAGCAAGTATTTTGAGTTGTTGTGTTTCATTCATTCATATGATGATTTATTCAATCATGTTTCTTATGTTCCTTGTTTTGCACATTACTCTTATATTAGTGTCTAATACTTTGAAAGCTATTATTGAAAACCAGTTATTTGTGAACTCCTGCAAATTGTCAACTATTCTTCGACCAAGAGCTAAGTTTGCCATTACCAATTATGATTTACTTTATGTATCTTTATTGTGCTTCCTTTACTTATTGCAAGTTAAGTTATATAATAATGAGTTATTTTCTATTATGATTTATGTATTGATGAATGTGATGCTTCTTGTTCGTATTCTTTTATCGACTCTTCACTCCATAATCCCGAGGTCATGTTTATTGAGCTCAGTTTTCACTTGGTGACAAGCGAAGTCTAAGCTTGGGGGGAGTTGATACGTCCATTTTGCATCACTATTCTATATCATAATTTACTGTTATTCATTGATATATTTCATATTAAGAGATGATACTTATGTTATTTCATTTTTTTTGCATGGTTGATGACTTTTGGAGCATGGACCACTGCAGTCAGGATTCTGATGGAAAAGGTGCTGTTTCGAGGCAAAATTCGCGAAGATCAAAAAATCCGGGAAAATACATGAAAAATTCTATTTTTCCAGAAGACAAAGATTGCCAGAAAGGAAGTGGAGATGGGCCACAGGGGGCCCACACCACCCCCTAGCGTGGGCCACCCCTGGCCGCGCCACTAGGTGGTGTGGCCACCTTGGCCCACTCCAGGATCTCCCCTCTGGTGCGTATATTATCCTCCCGAAACCCTAAGAATCGGAGAGCGACCATAGAAAGATTTCGCCGCCTCTGTGGGTTGATACATTGCAAATGTATCTATAATTTTTGATGTTCCATGCTTGGTTTTATCTACTTTCTTATGTTTTGTCCACACTTTGGAGTACTTTTCATATGATTTCTTGGACTAACCTATTAACAAAATGACATAGTGCTAGTTGCCTATTTTCTGCTGTTTTTGGTTCTAGGAAGTCAGAAAATGAATATTCTTGGAATTGGACGGGACAAAAGCCAAAGTTACTATTTTCCCGGAAGACTCACGGAGCCAGAAGGAGAGTCGGAGAGGGGCCACAGGGTGGCCACACCCCCTTGGCGCGGGCTATCCCAGGCCGTGCTAGGGCATGGTGTGGGCCCCCTGGCCAGCCACCGACCTTGCCTCCTTCACCTATAAGAGCCTCCCGATACCAAAACCCTAGATTGTCAATCAGAAATCCACGAAAAGTTCCGCAGTGCCGCCGCCACCGAAGGGGAGATTCGGGGGATAGAAAGTCTCTGTTCCGGCACCCTGCCAGGACGGTGAAGTGCCCCCGGAGCCATCTCCATCGATCTCCACCGCCATCTCCATCACCATTGCTGATTCCCATGGTGTTTGTTGTTCTCATCTAGTACTCAAGGTGACAGTGTGGGGTTATCTAGATGGGAAAGGCTTACTTTGAGGTGTGCTGTTATAGCCCTACCATGGATTAGAGTGTCCAACCGGAGAGTAGTTCAACGTAGTATCATAAAGAAAAATATATTTATATGAGAGTGTTCACTAGTGAAAGTATGATCCCTAGGACTTGTTTATAAGCTTTGATACACCGTTTGCAATTAGATCTTTTACATGTTTGCTTGCTTCTATCTTTATTTCAGTTTTACTTTAGTCTTTTCCACGCCATCAAGCTATTTTCTATCACCGTTACCACTTATAATTATCCATACCACTTGTATTTCACTATCTCTTTGCCGAACTAGTGCACCTATACACCTGACAAGTGTATTGGGTGTGTTGGGGACACAAGAGACTTCTTGTATCTTGATGCAGGGTTGCTTGAGAGGGGATACCTTTGACCACTTCCTCCCTGAGTTTGATAAACCTTGGGTGATCCACTTAAGGAAAAACTTGCTGCTGTTCTACAAACCTCTGCACTTGGAGGCCCAACAACTATCTACAAGAATAGAAGTGCGTAGACATCAAGCTATTTTCTAGCGTCGTTGACGGGGAGGTAAGGTAAAAGGTATTCACACCAGAGGATTAAAGAAGAAGAACCTCCCACGACAAACGCCTATTTTCTAGTGCCGTTGCCGAGGAGGTAAGGTAAAAGGTACTCACATCCTCCGGTGTGAGTTCTCGAAGTTATTTCCTTTAGATTCTGCAATTTGGTCTTTTTGTTTCTTGTTTTCACTAATTAGGCTTAATGGAAAACAACAACAAAATTAGAGAGCTTTATATTATTTATCTTGAGTTAGGACATGAAGTGTTTGAAGAGAAAATTAAAAAACCTATGGAACTTTATTTGCATGCTAATAGCAATGTTGTTAGTATGAATTCTCTAGACACCATTATTGCTAATGTTATGGAAAAGTCTAAGATTGGGGAAGCTAGTTTTTATGAAAATGATCTTTTTAGTCCCCCAAGCATGGAGGAGAAAATTTACTTCGATGATACTATGCCTCCAATATATGATGATTACAATGATGAATATGATATTTTCAGTCGACCTACTATTGAGGAGAAAATTAATTATGATTACAATATGCCTCCTATATTTGATGATTATGGTGATGAGAATAATAATGATAGCTATTTTGTTGAATTTTCTCCCACTACAATTAGTAAGAATGACTATGCTTATGTGGATTGTAATAATGATTATATGCATATGGCTCATGATAAGAATTTTTTATGTGATTGTTATATTGTTAATTTTATTCATGATGCTACTGAAAGTTATTATGAGAGAGGGAAACATGGTTTTATGCATCTCAATAATATTAAGTTTCCCCTCTTTATGTTCAAAGTCTTAAAGTTGCACTTGATGCTCTCTTTTACTTCAATTCATATTTCCTATGTGAGCATCTTCTCAAACTATCATGCCTAACTTAAAGGCATTAAAGAAAAGTAATTATTGGGAGATAACCCAAAAGTTTTAGTTGAGTCTTGGAAGTTATTACCTCTCTAATAACCGCTCCTTATCCTTTTTTATTTGCTTTTTGTGCCAAGAGTAACCTCTAATGAGAGAGAAGTAATTATTGGGAAAGTTTTTGTCCTGAAACAGATTTCTGTGCTTCACCGTAAAAATTCGTGTAAAATCTCTGAACGTCTTTTTGAGGCGTGAATTTTGTGCTTCTGCCCTAGGTTGTTATCTAACTTTTGTTAGTTCAACACTTTTTGATTTAAGCAACAGAAGGTCTTCGAACAAATTCGTCTTTACCTGCTGGTCTGTTTTGACAGATTTCTGCCATTTTCTACATTTGCTTCTTGTTGGTTCCTTTTTTAGTTCTTTTGGGGAATTGAGCTTTTTGAGGGAAGTGCTACAGTAGCTTATGTTTTAATGGAAGTTTTATTGGTGTTGGAACTGAACCTAAAAACCTATTATCTTGAGTGCACTAATGTTGCTAATAAAGATTGTGTGAAGTTTTGTATGAAGGAAAAATTTCAGGTGTATGGAAGGAATGAGTAATGAGATGAAGAATGTACTAAATCCCAAGCTTGGGGATGCCACGCGTGTCACCCCAAGAAATATCCAAGAAGTACAAGCATCAAATCTTGGGGATGCCCAAGGCATCCCCCTCTCCATCAATAAAAATCACAGGTTTCTTCCAAACACTTCATTTTTATTGTTTCATGCGCAGTTGTGTTGTTCTTGGAGCATCTTCTTTTTTGTTTTCATTTTGGTTTTTCATTTTGCTTGGTTTTTTAGTTTGCTGAATAAATTGGTTGGACCCCCTCTTTCATACATTGGTTTTCAAATAGTTTGGTTTGGATTGGAAAAGAGTAGGAAAGTTCATGCTTATGTGGTAAAAAGAGCTTGTTTTCTACTGTGGCCTATGCTTTGTCATGCCATGCTTGATATTGTTTTGGCTTTATGATTAGTATTCTTTGATGTAGCATGACTTGTTATAAACAATTGAGATTGCTTAATGTGCCTTGGATGAATCATGCGTTGTTTTAGCATATTAAAGCATAGTATAGTGGTATTCTCCTTTGATGCTTTATTTGGGTTGACTTGGCGCATGCTCACACCATGTTATGACTATTCCAAGTCACCATAAGCCTTTATGATCCTTTAGTTTTCAACTTGTGGTATCACTTTATGCTTTGATCAATGATGTTTTGTCGCCCTGCATGATTATGGCCATTATTGCTCTCTTAGTTTCTCGCTCCCAGTCTTTTGCTAGCCTCCACAACCAAGTATGAGTTCCACTCATGCATCCAACTCCTTAAACCAAGTTATTCCAAAGATTCCACCATACCTACCTACTAGCTTATGTTATTCCAAGTATATTCATGCTTTTTGTTTACCTTCCAAATTAAACTTGTTATGAGAAAACTACTGATTAAAGCTCTCACGAACTTGATGGCACACTTTACTTTTCTTGCCCTTAATAAACTTGAACCATTGTGTCGTCTATGTCGTATATGCTTGCACTTATTTGTTGGGGATTAGCAGAACCATGCTTTCATGGGGAACGCTTTCAACATTGCACTTGGTACTTTGTACCTAGTTGATATCATGCTCTTTTGTATATGGATGTCGTCGGTGTGAAATGAAAGGGGAGCTTGTAAGTCCATGGAGTTATGTATATGTGTTAGAGAAACGCCTGGGCCGCTGGTCTAATTCATGCTGACATGGTGGAAACCTGCAGCGTAACCATAATGAGCTGTCTATGAAGAATTCTTCTTATAAAAAAAGAGTCCTATATTGAAAAAAAAGAGAAAAAGAAAAAAAAAGAGATTATGAAAAGAGGAAAGAGAGAAAAAAGCACCATATTCCCATGGTAAATAAGAAGATTGCTGAGATGCTCGTTGTCTGCTTGCCTTGTCATTTTGATATGGGGATTCTTCCGTATCATCGGGCAAGGGGTACCCTGTTGGCGGTTCTCTATGATACACATGTACTTACGATGACAAGAACTTACCGGTGACTAAACTTGAGTAGCATGAGGAGCGGCCCTCGTATACAAGGGACATGAGATTTCTAACTTATACTTCGTCAAGCATGTACACCATAGTTTGTTCATTTTAACCTTAATCACTTCAAGATGCTTATGATAGGGGAAATGAGAGCTGAAAGCTATAAGTACCATAATTTTTGGAAGCTCTTTATGAGACTTGAATCCCTACTTCCTTCTATGAGGGCCTTTCTTCCACCATTATATTGAGTCTCCACCTTCTACCTTTGTGCACCTACTTTGAGAGCATAGTGGCCATTCTTAGTTCTATGTGCATTGTCCCAAGACTAGTTGATTGATGCATAACTTGATATTGCTTGTTTTAAACTATTTGTATCTAGTCACTCTTATGAACTTTGAAGGTGTCCTATGCATTTATATTTGCTACTCTATGAGGGACAAGCTGAATACTATTATGCTATGTTTTCTTTATGTGAAACAAACGTCTTCCAAAGCATTGTTATTCATTAATCTTTTGTTTGTGCCTTTTCATGTTGCATCATAGTTTCTTTGCCTTATTGCTAGAACTTTTTCTTTCATGTTATGATTGAAGTACTATGATCCCAGGTTTGAATGTTTTGCAAATACTTTGATCAAGTCTTTGATGGTGCATGTCACCTCAAAAATTATTCTTTCTTTTTATCACTTACCTACTCGAGGACGAGCAGGAGTTAAGCTTGGGGATGTTGATACATTGCAAATGTATCTATAATTTTTGATGTTCCATGCTTGGTTTTATCTAATTTCTGATGTTTTGTCCACACTTTGGAGTAATTTTCATATGATTTATTGGACTAACCTATTAACAAGATGCCACAGTGCCAGTTGCCTGTTTTCTGCTGTTTTTCGTTCCAGGAAGTCAGAAAATGAATATTCTCGGAATTGGACGGGACAAAAGCCAAAGTTACTATTTTCCTGGAAAACTCATGGAGCCACAATGAGAGTCGAAGAGGGGCCACAGGGTGGCCACACCCCCCTTGGCGCGGGCCAGCCCAGGCTGCGCCAGGGCATGGTGTGGGCCCCCTGGCCGGCCACCGACCTTGCCTCCTTCGCCTATAAGAGCCTCCCGATACCAAAACCCTAGATCGTCAATCAGAAATCCACGAAAAGTTCCGCAGTGCCGCTGCCACCGAAGGGGAGATTCGGGGGACAGAAAGTCTCTGTTCCGGCACCCTGCCGGGACGGGGAAGTGCCCCAGGAGCGATCTCCATCGATCTCCACCGCCATCTCCATCACCATTGCTGATTCCCATGATGAGGAGGGAGTAGTTCTCTCTCGAGGCTAAGGGTTCTACCGATAGCTATGTGTTCATCTCTCTCTCTCTCTATGCGTGATCATATTGTGATCATGAGATTTGTAATCAAGTGGATCTACCTTGCTACTCAAGTGCTTTAATAGATCTCTACTCTCCCCATGTGTGTGAAGTTGACAGTGTGCACACCATGGTGGCACTTAGGCTTGAGATTAAAAATACTTGTTATGAGTTATATTTGGAGTTGGATGTCTTTATGAAATTGTGGTGTTTGTTGGACTCATCTAGTACTCAAGGTGACAGTGTGGGATTATCTAGATGGGAAAGGCTTACTTTGAGGTGTGCTGTTATAGCCATACCATGGATTAGAGTGTCCAACCGAAGAGTAGTTCAGCGTAGTATCATAAAGAAGAATATATTTATATGAGAGTGTTCACTAGTGAAAGTATGATCCCTAGGCCTTGTTTCTAAGCTTTGATACACCGTTTGCAATTAGATCTGTTACATGTTTGCTTGCTTCTATCTTTATTTCAGTTTTACTTTAGTCTTTTCCACGCCATCAAGCTATTTTCTATCACCGTTACCACTTATAATTATCCATACCACTTGTATTTCACTATCTCTTCGCCGAACTAGTGCACCTATACACCTGACAAGTGTATTGGGTGTGTTGGGGACACAAGAGACTTCTTGTATCTTGATTGCAGGGTTGCTTGAGAGGGGATACCTTTGACCACTTCCTCCCTGAGTTCGATAAACCTTGGGTGATCCACTTAAGGGAAAACTTGCTGCTGTTCTACAAACCTCTGCACTTGGAGGCCCAACAACTGTCTACAAGAATACAAGTGCGTAGACATCAAGCTATTGCCGGGGAGGTAAGGTAAAAGGTATTCACACCAGAGGATTAAAGAATAAGAACCTCCCACGGCAAATGACTATTTTTTGGTGCCATTGCCGGGGAGGTAAGGTAAAAGGTACTCACATCCTCCGGTGTGAGTTCTCGAAGTTATTTCCTTTAGATTCTGCAATTTTGTCTTTTTGTTTCTTGTTTTCACTAGTTAGGCTTAATGGAAAACAACAAAAAATTAGAGAGCTTTATAGTATTTATCTTGAGTTAGGACATGAAGTGTTTGAAGAGAAAATTAAAAAACCTATGGAACTTTATTTGCATGCTAATAGCAATGTTGTTAGTATGAATTCTTTGGACACCATTATTGCTAATGCTATGGAAAAGTCTAAGATTGGGGAAGCTAGTTTTTATGAAAATGATCTTTTTAGTCCCCCAAGCATGGAGGAGAAAATTTACTTTGATGATACTATGCCTCCAATATATGCTGATTACAATGATGAATATGATATTTTTAGTCGACCTACTATTGAGGAGAAAATTAATTATGATTACAATATGCCTCCTATATTTGATGATTATGGTGATGAGAATAATAATGATAGCTATTTTGTTGAATTTGCTCCCACTACAATTAATAAGAATGACTATGCTTATGTGGAGAGTAATAATTATTATATGCATACGGCTGATGATAAGAATGTTTTATGTGATTGTTATATTGTTAATTTTATTCATCATGCTACTGAAAGTTATTATGAGAGAGGGAAACATGGTTTTATGCATCTCAATAATATTAAGTTTCCCCTCTTTATGTTGAAAGTCTTGAAGTTGCACTTCTTTCGCCAACACCTTCTGCTCCTCGTTGGGTTCGACACTCTTACTTATCGAAAATACTGCGATATACCCCCTATACTTGTGGGTCATCAACGGGTGTCAATGCCTAAGGAGGGAAAGAGGCACTACAAGAAAAGTTGGCTTTTACAACGGACGATTTTCATGGTTGAAGGCCCGTTTTTCGTGGCTAAAAAGTCTTCTACGACGGATGCCCATCATGGTAAAAGCCCCGTCACAAAAGAATCTACCACAATTTTTTCCTAACCGTGGCAGATCACACCCTTCAGCCACGAAAACTTGTTCCGTCATAGATCTATTCGACAGCCATGTTGGCTGCTGACGTCATGCAAAATGCCACGTGGCAAACACCGTTAACGACCAGTTACCGCTGTTAACGGCCATGGAAACCATGGTAGAAGCCAGGCCCAGCCAAGGCCTGCTCATAATTAAGTGGGCCGACCCATCAAGGAAGCCCAATAATATTACGGCCCGTTACTGTTTCGCCTGACAATGTTTGAAATGGGCCCAGAGATGTGTCCAGCAACGACCCATGAATGTCAGGCCCATTACTGTTTCGGCCTACAAAATCCCACACTTTTCGAATACTATGCGGCCCGTTAACAGGCTGCGTCAAGTAGGCCTGATACTGTTAAAGCCCACTGTCAGCCAGTCACTGTTCTCATAGCTCGTCATGGGCCCCCTACGAACCCGCCACTTTTGAGAAGGTCCGATATTGTTATGGCCTTTAACTATTTTGGTTCGTTACTTTCTGGCCGTCTACTATTCATGTCCGTTACTATTGTGGCCTTTTACTGTTCTGGCCCGTTACTGTGCTGGTTGACCCTGTTCTGGCCTGTTACTATTCAGGCTTGTTAGTATTCTATCTTCTTACTATGTTGGATTGCCACTGTTCTGGTCTGCTAGTGTTTTGGCCTGCTACTGTTTTGCCTATTACTGTTTTGGTCTGTTACTGTTTTGGCATGTTACTGTTTCGGCCTGTTACTGTTTCGGCCTTTTATTATTTTGACATGTCGTTGTTTTAGCCATTTACCATTGCTATTTTGGTCTGTCACTGTTTTGTCATGTTACTGCTTGGCCAGTTACCATTACAGTTTTGGTAATTCTGACACCTGATCGACCTGGCTGACGCAGCTATGGTACCGTCATGCGTGGACGGCGTCAACTAAATACCTACATGGCCTATGCGAGTTATCTAGATATTACATCAGCGGCAAACTTCTTAAAAATATTACAAAATATGAACAAAAGGGAAATAAAATTCAGCACTTCAGTTGCGAATCAAGTTGATAACAGAGTCCTCAATTTGCTTTCTCAATCCATCAACTGCATCTCCCTTTGAGTGTGACAGCTACATTGGAAAACCACCTTGAGATATGATCTTGCAGTCCCCTCTTTGGTGGCGATAGCAACAATTGCAGTCTGAAACTAACTAATAACAAGTTAATACAGCAAAGAAGAAAAACTACTCATAGCTTAGAATGAACCACATAGGAAGTATAACTGCATAATACAAACTTCTAGAGAAGGAACGCAAACCATGAATGAACTATATAGTAGAGGATAGTTATGTCGTTGCCTAGGACGAACCAGAACCAGATATGAGATATAATGGTGTGGCTTGTGAACCTGTAGAACAGGACAAACAAGCATTAGACAAGTATGCCAACAATGAAATGAGCAATCAAACAAAGTGTTTCTTAGAATTTCAGTATAAACTAGCCAGGTCATTTCAGCAAATATATATGGAAGCAGTGGTATCTCCTGGAATGCAAGTGACATTGGGTGACTCGAAATTTGCGGTGAGCTAAACAATGGCATGAAGTTACTGTCATAGCTAAGAATGAACCACATAGAAATTATAACCGCATCATACCAGAACTTGTTGAGCAGGAATGGAAAAGATGAATGAACTATACAGTAAAGAATAATTATGCTATTGATTAGGACGAACCAGCACTAGATACAGAAAATATATAATGGCATCACTGGTGGACCTGTACGCTGTGCAAACTAACATGTTCAGTGTTGCCTTTTTGAGCTCTACGCAAAGAAAACGAAAATAGTCAGTGTTGCAGCTTTTGAAGAACCAGATGGCAACAACACAATTATAATCGAACTAGTACAAAAAGTTTGAATGGGTACCACAGGATAGCAGAATGATGCCAGGGAGTTAATAATAGCAGGAACTTAGCTCAGGATTAACCAGATAGAGTCAGTAACTGCGTAGCAGGGAATCCACACTAATATTTTCCACTGACATTACATTTTGCAAGAACTACACAATGGCAGGCATTTACTAGTGTACGGAGCAGCTAAGATAAGAACATGTGCATGACAAAATAATAGACATTTGCATGACTTGATATTTGTAGAGGAGAGAATGCAAACCAACATGTCTAATGACATTGTACGTACTAGCACGAAGAACAGGCGTGCCCAGTGACTTGTATGTACTAGCACGATTACAAAAATGCAGTTCACTTCGATAGGCTTGAACCTTCTATATCGCTAACAAAACAAAAACGGGTTGGAGATTTGGTTAACCTTGGTCAGAGAGGCATCTAAGCATCGTCGGTACCGTGCGAGTGACGTCTAGCTCACGGAGGGTGCTGCGGTTGCGGTGGCTGTTGGCGTCGGGGAAGCAGATCTTGGGCGGTCGATGCAGATCCGGTGCAGTGAACGGCGATGGCCGTGAAACTGGTCTGGAGCGGTGGACATGGAACTCTTTGACTAGATCACGCCCGGTGGACACCGGTGAAGCGGATCCGGTACAGTTGGGTAGCTTTCGGCGGCAAGGAAGCAGAGCTTGGGCGGTCGATGATGTCATCGGCGTGGTGAACGACACCGCGGCTCCTAGATCTGGTCGGTGAGCGTCGGTGAAGCGGCTGTGTGGCGGTGCACGAGACCGCAGCTCAAGCCGGTGCGCGCGGTGGTCATGGAGGGGACAGAGGAGCTTGGGATTTTTGGGAGGGCCGGCGGGAAAAATTGGGGGAATCGGGACAATAGAGGTGAGCAAAAAACAATTACGATCGTGCCCTCGAGCTACCGACTTTAGCATGCCCATTTGTCGTCTAAACAATGGGTAGATTTGGAATTTTAAATTATAAAGTTTTTAAAACAGAAAGGCGCGAAATGCTTCAAGGTCGGTGTGTGGTTTTGCCGCTCAATTGAGAATTTGAATTTGGCTTGCGCCCATCTAATAATAATAATAGAAAAATGGTACTCCCCCGGTCTGTGGGATATTTTGGCTCAAAGTTTTTGAAACGGTGGGGCGGGAAATGGTTGGTAGGTGGGTGATTTTGCCGCTCGATTGAGATTTTGAATTTGGCTAGCCTCCATCTACTAATAGAAAAAATGTAGTAGACCGTACGCTAGCTGTCCAGGAATTCAAGGCCGAGAGTCACATCAACTGATCATCCATAAACATTTTTTTGCACAGAAACTTGGATACCTTCCATTCACACAGCATAGGCGGTAAATTTTCCTGCTTGACTCAGATTTTAAATTTGTCTAGGGTCCATGTAATAATATAAAAATGGTACTACCTCGGTGGGTGATTTTGCCTAAAATGTTTGAAACAGAGGGGGTGTGAAATGCTTCGGGGTCGGTGGGTTATTTTCTCGCTCGATTATGATTTTGAATTTGGCTGCCGGCCAAGTTTTTATTACTAGAAAAGAGGTTGTGTAGTTCAAACGCCATCTGGTCACGAATTTAACGCGAGACTCACATGAACTCATGCCTCCGATTCAAACAGGGTAGGCGGTAGGTTTTGGCGGTCGATAGTGATTTTGAATTTAGAGATTGTCCAAAGAATAATTAAAAAAATAGGCCGTTCTCCCTCTATTTCAGGGATCCAAGTCAGGGAGAGTGATTATCTACCACGCGTATGAAAATGCAGATCTCCAATACAAGAATGTTTGTTTAACATAACAACGAAGAAATGTCTAAAGTAGCTCTGATTCAAGCATGTGAAAATGGTGTGCAACCAAGGTCTACTAATTATTTAGGTGTCGGCACAGACTCTCCTACAGGAAGCACTAACTAAATGGTAGTACTAATTTAGATCAAATAAAAAGCCTGCTGCGAAACAAATACTCCTACTACAACATACTATCAAAACACAAAGACCAGCTAAAGTATATGTAGAACAAATAAAACAAGATTTCATCGCGCATACACTACTATATAGAGAACACCATTTCATCATATAAAACAATGTTTTATCAGACACACATAGGCCCCCAAAACGAATAGACAGCTCTAATATCTTAGCGCCTGCCGCTGCGACTGCAGCACAAACAAAGGTGCTGCCACGGTTACATCAGCTACCAAAACAAACAAATATAAGACTGCAACTCCAAATAACACAACCCGGGCAAACACATGCTTTCCCAAACAAGCCTTGCTTGTTCATCCGAGTGTCATTTTCATCTCCTTGATGTTGCAGTCTGAATCAGCTGTGTTGCTGATAGGACTTCATTTTCATTTCTTTTATTTAGCACTCCGAATCACGTCGGTTGCTGAAGGAAATGAACAAAATGATCAGCAAAATCATAGGTGTACAGAAATGCAAGGGTTGCACATGAATGACTGCACTAACTACGTCTCATAATGTAGGGATGTAAAGTACACCAACGTTTACGAGATCCGAACTTCTTAGACTTCATGCTGCTGAGATCTAATTCGAATACTCCCTCCTTCGCCCATAAAACCACCATTTCTTTATCCTCAAATGCGCATGATTTATCACCATGATTTATCAGCATCTTTCCCACCATATGCCCATGATTTATCAAGGCCAAGGAGAGTATCCAACTCAACCTTTATATGAGGCACCCAAGCTTCCCATTTGCCTCTTGATGATCTTGCACTGGACCACGTGTTTAGACTGAAGTCTCTTATAACCGCAAGGGCAACATCTCCATTATGCCCCTTAGCGATCACAAAATTGCATCTAGAAATATCATGTGTCTCATGGGGGCACTCAATATAACACAGTTTTGTTGTCACGTTATCGAAGGCAATTATATATCTGGAGTTCATTGTTGGCCAGTACAAAATGTCCCCTATGAGAGTTGATGGCATGTGATCAATCTTAGCCACCATCTCAGCAGGTTCCATCCAGTCCTCCCATTTTCCTAACTCTGATGAGAACCTCTGCACCAGTGCTTGGTTACCATTGGTTACTATCCAAACAACCCAGAAATTGCTGCAACAGTGTGAAGACAATTTCCCATGATTTCTCGAACAGAGAATTGTGCCGCTATCATACTCACGTCTCCGCCAAATTGGTGGTTCTGGTATCACTGTTTCACTTCCACTGATTGGATCCTAGGCCTTTATCATGTTAGACCCTTGCGGATAATGAAGTAGCACCCTACCATTGCAACATCCGAGTACATATGGATTGTAGGCTTTATGTATTTCCACCAGCCTGTTCAGCTTCTGGAAGATGGATTGGTCAAGATTATGATCTATTAAGAATCGAGCGTCCTTAGAGCTGTTGGTGAAAAACCCAAGTAACGGCATTCCTATGTTGTGTGACAGGGTTAGCCTTTTGAAATCGTTGCTTCCCATGAAGTCCATCCAACATTTTTTGGCGACTGATGCCCTCAGTATGCAGGATGGGTGCGGAGGAAGCCTGACAAAAATCTGACCAAATATATCGCCTAGCAAGTCGTTGATTGTTGCATATGTTCTTGCACCGAAGCTGGTAGGATGATGCAAATAGCACAAGTGCATCATCGGAATTAAGTAAACAACACAATGCACAATGCACAACCCTAAAAAAGAATTAAGTAAACACAACAATGCATCACACGTTTTGACAGGAAAATTTATCATCAAAATTTCCTAAACGGTACCCATCTAAAAAAACTACCTAAAAAGTAGAGTCTATCAACAAAATAACCTAAACAACACAATGAATCAACCAGAGTAGTACGAAACCACCGCAAAATGCTTCAGCATGTCAGAACTGGGCAAAGGGAATGAAGAACTTTTTTTTAGGTCACTGGGGAGGACAAAAAGGCCCCCAGCTGAATTTTTTGGTTTTATCATAAAGAAGAGAAACAGACGCAGCTTCAGTGACTTGGTGAACCCAAGTCTCAAGGTGACTTGCCCCAGGATCCACCTTCCATCTTAGATCAAACGTATGACAGTAGTTTAGATTTTGAACTAAAAAGTAAAACCATTTGAAAAAAATTGACAAAAAATCAGTAAATCATCGGTGCCTAGGTTTGAATCCTTTGAAAGTTTCATCCCATTCGGATCACTATTTTGTGATTAAATAGATTTTTATGCTCCCATTACTACTAGTTTAAACTAATATCCACTTCGTCTAGAAAAAACCCCGGAGAAGAATAGACGAAAGAGGGAGGAAGTCAGGGAGACAAAATCCAACGCAGAACTTACAATGGGGTCGACGAGTTTTGAGTAGATGGAGAAGGCACCGCCGACGAATGACGAGCCACAGCCGTTGATGTTGAAGAAGCACGACCACGAGCTGACGCATTCCTATCATCCCACGCAGCCGTTGCTTTGACAGCGGCAGCCAACATAGCTGAATTTGTTCCAGCAGCAGCCGACGAGGATTTTGACTGCGCCTCCACCGCTTTCGAAGAATCAATCAACACTGCCCAAGACTCTGATGTGGTACAAGCATCGACCTCCGCATCCGCTTCACATGTATCTTCTAGTGCTGCTTCAGCATCCACCTCTTCTTTACAAGCATGAGCCGACACAGCAAATGCATCCGCCAACGCCTATTCCATTTCCTATAAATGCCACGAGCTTATTTAGCTCGCAATGCCTAGAAATAAATGCATTCTATCCTTCAGAAAACCCGTAATGGCTGGAGGTTGGGGACATACATACCAGCAAACTGTGGTGCGGTGGTGGTCAATGGTGGAGCGGCGGGGACAGTTCGGTCGAGGGAGGGCAGCCAGGCGGAGAAGATGACGATGGGGTCGAGGGGCACACAACTGCGCTACTTCGAACTCGAAATGAACTTTCGCCCCACTATTTATTTTTATTTTTTGCGAACCCCACCTTTTTTAGGGGAAACCACGGTTGTATTAATAGTAGCAACCACACGACTGATACAAGTTTGTGCACTTGCGTTGCTCAGTTTCCCGCCTACAGACATCAAGTTTGTGCACTTTTATTTGTGTGATACAATCAATTGCTGGGTAAAATATTCCAGGTGGTAGAAGCCTGCCCTTTCTATGACATCAAGATCTAGACTTCAAACATGGACCTGAAATTCCACAATCTACAACTACAAGTTTTGGTTTACTACAAGAAACATGCTAACAAATCACTCGCAACTGGCATTAACATCATCATTAGCAGATCTCAGAAGGAAAAAAATTGAAAGATAAAAAACCACCGCAAGTTCGAATAAGATGACTATTGTTGCCAAATATAGTCACATAAAGCCAGGTCCAATATATATGTCATAATAGTACATCAAATATATAGATTCGTGGACACCACACACCAGCAGAGCAAAAAAAAAACAGTTATAGTACCTGACATAACAAACAGTCATCCCTACAAGAGACCCAAACCCTTCAAAAATGAATGTAGAGCGGTCAATATGGTTTGCAATTTCTTCATCTTTTGTAGGATCAGGACTATATGGGCGTGGAGAATCTCGAATTTCTGCCAGGGTCTCATCTGCTTCTAGAGCCGAATTGAAAAGATTCGCATTCCCACCTATTCCAAGATCCGGTCGTACACCGGCCAATCAGCTCGTCGCCATCCACATCAGGCAATTCGGGGACTAAGTTGTCAGCCACGAACTTTTGAAAATCAACAGCAGCATCATGAGCAACTGGATTGATGTATTCCATCCTGCAGTGAAAACAGCTATCCGCTTAGTGGATGTGGACACTTCTTTCTTCAGGTGCCTAATATGTGCGTCCTGGTGTTTCACTTTCTGTTGAAGCACGAAATCATGTGTCTATGAGCTTTGTATTTCTCTTGGAGACGGGTAATTGTCAAATCCTTGTAATGACCAGCACCATTACGCCATGAGCAATATGAGTAAGGTGGAAACTGCAGATAACAAATCCAAAATTAAACTAGATTCTCATTTAAAAAATAAATAAATCAAATTCTCATTTCACAATCCAAATTCAGCTGCACACATCGTGCAAGCTCCACAGTGGTACCGCAAATGGCAAAGGACCATAGAGGGATATTTCCCAAACATGGGAAACAGAACCGACATGAAAAGGGTCGTACTTCAGGGTTTGCCTGCTTAGCTGGCACATGAGCAGTCCTGGCCTTAGTAATAAGTGGCAACAGATCAGAATGACTTCGTTTCTTCAAATCATGATGCAACAAAAATGATCAGTATATTTTAGTGGACTTTTTAAGTAATAAAGTGCTATTTATCGAAAAAAATGTTTTCAGGGACAAAGCATAGGTTACTGAAATTCCAGCAAAGCAGCTGGATACATAAAAACACTTGTCACTCGATAATGCCTCCTCGACGGGTGGGACATGCGCATGATGCTAAATGAAATGCAGCAAAACCAGTAAATTTTAGGAAAGATCACATCAACTTCACAATGCAAATAAGGATACGTGCATTAATATGATGCCAATGATTGGGCGTGTTTCCCTTTAACGAACAATATAATTTAAAGAACTCAGCAATGCAGGATACCAGCAAACAACAATTTGTTTATGAACGACATGCAGAAAATTAGATCTGCATTGTTCAGCAGAGGACCACTCTGTGAAATAAAGCCAGGGGCAAGCTTCCCATCCTCAAAAGACTCTTCTTGGCAGCATATACTTACCTATTTTGAGTGGACCTTATAACTAATTCCATGGCTACATCCATGGTGATCCTAGCTTCCTAATGTGGCATATAGATATACTATTTCAAATAGCAATCACCTAAACAACCATCCAGATGGTTGCGGACTCACCGGAGATTGCACTGGAGCGATGGAAAGGTGGACGCTCTTGGGTAAAGAAGGTGCGTGACGACGGGGGAGGTGCACAAATGTGCAAAAAAGGTAGCGATACTCGTATATAGATAGTGACATGGGTATACCCTGCAGGTACTCGATCTTGGTATATACGATCTAAATACGTACAGGCCCACGGTGTCTCCAAGGCCCAAAATGAAGGACTCGAGTAATCTACGGACTCTCGATTGCTTGAAGAACAAGAAGAAGCTAAAGATAGAAAGTTTGAAGGGGAAAACCCTAACTTGTAACCGACTCGACCTGCTACCCGAGACCTAGCCTATCTATATAAGGGCTAGGAGGCGGCGAGGAGGACACACGTAACCCTAGTTTCCACAACCCACGCCAGATTGCATCTGCGCACCATTGTAATCTTCGATTCCTTTGATGATTCCACGAGCAGACAAGCAGGAGTATGGAACTCTACGAGGCCTGAACCTGGGTAAATCTTCGTCCCCTGTGTGCTTGTTTGCTAGCCGATAGATGTCTCCGGCGCTCCTTCCTTCTCCAAAACCCAAGTCCATAACAATGGGCATTGATGAGTTAAACCCTTGTCAATTGGCGCTGTCTGTGGGAATGGGGAGTGCTGATGTTGCGGCTTCTTCGGCCCCATCAACCGCGATCTACAACTCCGCAATAGTGGATATCCGCTAGCTCTTCGGCGCGTTCGACTTCACCGTCCATACTCCGACCACTCACTCGGCCTTTGAGTCTGTGGGCGACGGAATCAGCCTGGCGATAGGAAGCTTCCGCTTCCAAGTCGGTCAGATGGGCACGCTTCGCATGCCTGATCAGCCGACAGCACCGACGATTGCCCCAGCATCATGGTTCCCTCCATCGATCGGCACCCTCAGGGAGCCCAATGCCCCGACAATAGTCGAGAACACGGTCAGCAACAGCAGTCGCGACTCCGATCTGAGCGATCTAGCCACTGAAGATGGGACCTACGGTTCCGGATCTGAGAGTTGTGGAAGCAGCAGCTTTCCCAATCACTTCATATGCGCCGTCATCAACGCAGGCGATACCTCTGCCAACCGTGAGAACAGTGGCAATCGTGGCAACGGAACTGACCTGCCTAATGGCGGCAATGGCGGCAACGGTGGTGATCGCACCAACGCCAACAACGGAGAAGTAGTCGAACCTCCAACCATAGTAAACGAGAAAACCGGCGAACGCGTCGTGATCAGGCTCAACGAGCAAGAATGGGCTCGCTGCCGCGAGGCCCTACGTGGCACTCCTCTACCCTTCGGATCTCCGCAAGAACTGCTAATGGGCTACCATTGGCTCCTGAAGGAAGAATTCAAGCGCCAAGTACAAACAATCGCGCAACTCGAGGCGCGCAAAAAGGCGGCAGACGAATCGAGCCTTCATCGTGCTGGGCTCTCCTCCTACGGAGGATCCTCCTCAAAGGGCAACGAGCAACTTGCCAAGAAGAGGCAATCTCGGATGGCCCACCTCACTGAGCAAGAACGCATAGAAGCTGCAAAGGTGCTCGACTTCGGCTCTATGATAGTCGACACTAGGGGCAACGTGGTCCCCAAGAAGCCGCAGGCTGCAGTGACAGCGGCCACCATGTACCTCCTCAACAACCAGCCACCGGCTGGAGATCCCCGAGCCGCCATGCACCGATCCACGATCGCGGGCTTAGGATTAATCGAGGCTGCCCTTGACAAAGAGCCAACACCGGAACCAAAGAAGGGCAAAGCGCTAGCAAAGCGTTACTCCTCACCCTCATCCAGTGATGACAGTCACGACCTGTCTCGACGTCGCTGCTCACGACGACACGACCATGACTACGACCCGCGTGATGACATCATGCAGCGCAAGATCGACAAACCAAGGGCACGACATGCTCGGTCGACTGACTCAGAAGAGGAACACATGGAGCTCCGTGGCGCCAGATGCTTCGGTAGGTCCATCAGGCAGAAACGAATGCCAAAGGGGTTCAAACTCCCGTCGGAGAACCCGAAGTTCGACGGTCTACAGGACCCAAAAATCTGGCTAGAGGACCACATCTCCTCCGTTAGGCTCCACGGGGGCAGTCGAAGCACGGCCATGCAATGCTTGCAGCTATAGCTGCAGGGCGCCGCCCGAGCATGGCTCAACAATCTCCCACGCGGATCCATAAATAGTTGGGACGAGCTGGTTTACAGCTTCATGCGCAATTTCAAGGGCACGTACAAGCGGCCTGCACCAATCGAAGAGCTAAGATGCTGCCAGGAACGATCAGGCGAATCGCTACGCTCCTACATCCAAAGGTGGTCCATCATCAAGAACTCCGCAGAGAACATCTCAGAGGATCGCGCGATTGATGCATTCAACTGTGGCGTCCGCCGCCTAGAACTCGAGGAGCAGCTGGGCCGCTCAAGGCCCAAGACCATCGACCACCTGATGGAGATCGCGAATCGGTGGGCCGATGGAGAAGATTCGGTGAAGAATCGCGTCCATTCCGACTAGGAGGCGGAACTCGAGCGCAGACGCGACCACCGAAGCAAATGCCGTATGCGCATCTACGATGACCGCGACGACGTCAACATGGTCGCAGCCGGCTACGCCGATAGACGCGACAACAACCGCAACAGTGGATACCGTAACGGTGGATATCGTTACTCCGGGAAGACCACGCAAGTGTGGCAACACCGCGATCGCGATGAAGCACCCGCAACAACCATTGAAGACAAACTGTCCGGGCCATGCACGGTGCACTTCTACATTGACAAGGATGATGGGAAGAAGAAGTCCCGCCACCTCCTCAAGGACTACCGCGAGTTCCTCAAACTACATGAGGGATTAGCTCGGATGAACCACAACGCAGTCGAAAGAGGTTACAGCGCCGCCCTAGGCGCCGTGGCACATGGCGCTCCGCCACCACCACCTGGGCCACCCCCGAATGCAGCTGCACCGGACCAGCACCACGGAGGTGAACCGTACCCACGAACCATGGGCACCATGATGATCCAAAAGGGACGCCTCTCCAATCGGGTGCAGAAGGCCATCACTCGCCAAGTCAACTTGGCCACACACTCGCCACCATCTACCACTGAATACCTTAGTGGAAGCGAGTCATGCATCACCTTCGACAAACGCGACCATTTGCCTCAGGTACCCCGTCCAGGCCATTGCCCCCTCGTACTCGAGGCGCAAATCAGAGGTTTCGACATGAGCGGCGTCTTCATGGATGGTGGGAGAGGCATCAACCTTATATTCGCGAGTACCTTGCGAGCAATGAGAATCCTGCTAACCTGCCTGGAGGCCTCGGACACAACGTTCCACGGCATCATCCCAGGGAAAGGCGTATACCCCCTGGGCAAAATCAACCTCGACGTCATCTTCGGCACGCCGAAGAACTTCTGACGCGAGCGCATCGACTTTGAGGTCGTCGATTGGCCCTCACAGTACCACTGCATCCTCGGGCGCGTCGCGTTCGCTAGGTTCATGGTAGTACCCCACTACGCCTACCTGCAAATGAAAATGCCAGGTCCCAATGGCATCATCATGATAAACGGGAGCTTCGAAAGATCTGACAGTTGTGAAGGGGAATTCAATAGAATTTCCCAGTCCTTCGGCATGCAGGAAGAACTCGTGAGACTAAAGGAGTCGACAGACAACAGTCTGCCTCCGCTGAGCCGGCCAAGCTCACCTGATCTCTCTTTCGACTCATCGGTGTACACAAAGAAAGTGCAGGTCCACCCATCGGATCCTGCCAAGACGGCTCTCATCACCAACAACTTGAGTCCCGCATAGGAACTCGCGCTCATCGAATTCCTCCATGAGCAGTGGGAAATTTTCGCCTGGTGTCCTACGGACATGCCAGGAGTTCCTAGGGAATTCGCCGAGCACGCACTCAACGTCAACCCCGACGCAAGTCCAGTCAAGCAAACAATTCAGCGATTGTCCGAGCCACGAGCGCAGGCAGTCGGAATGGAGATCAACAGACTCCTCGACGCCAAATTCATACACGAGAGCACTTGGCTCGCCAACACAGTGCTGGTACCAAAAAAGGACACGGATATCCTACGGATGTGCGTGGACTTCACCTCTCTGAATAAGCATTGCCCAAAGGATCACTTCCCATTGCCACGCATCGACCAGATCATCGACTCCACTGCGGGATGCGAGCGCCTCTGCTTCCTCGACGCCTACTCAGGCTATAATCAGATTCGAATGAAGGAGGAAGATCAAGAAAAAATAGCATTTCCAACGCCCTTTGGTGTGTTCTGCTACAACACAATGCCCTTCGGGCTACAGAACACGGGAGCTACCTACCAGCGGTGCATGCAGGCTTGCCTCAAGGAACAACTAGGTCACAATATCCAAGTCTATGTCGACGACATAGTAATCAAGACCAAGGAGGAAGCCTCGTTAATCGACGATCTGCGCGAAACCTTCGCCAACCTCGACTGCTACCGGATTAAGCTCAATCCGGACAAATGCGCCTTCGGCGTGCCAACTGGGCAATTACTCGGGTACCACATCTCCGCGAGGGGAATCGAGGCAAACCCGAAGAAAATAAAAGCCATACTGGCCATGGAGAAGCCGACAAACATACAGGGCGTTCAGCAGCTGGCTGGGCGAATCGCAGCCCTCAAGCGATTCATTAGTCGGATGGGTGAAAAGGCGCTGCCCTTCTACCAACTCCTCCGCAAATCCAAAAAGTTCGAGTGGACCAACGAAGCACAGGAAGCATTCGAAGACCTCAAGCGCCTTCTATCCACCTCGCCAGTACTCGTGACCCCGCGGGAAAGAGAACCACTGTTGCTATATATCTCCGCCACCAACCAGGTGGTCAGCACAGTGCTCGTCGTCGAGCGAGCTGAGGAAAACAAGGTCCATGGGGTACAACGCCCAGTATACTACCTCAACGAGGTCCTCACACGAACAAAATAGCGGTACCCGCACTACCAGAAGCTGGCGTACGGTGTCTTCATGACCACCCGGCGACTGCGCCATTACTTCCAAGAACACCCAATCGTGGTGGTCAACGACGCCCCATTGGGGCATATCCTCAATAACCCCGATGCCACGGGACGAGTCACGCTTTGGGGAATAGAATTGTCTCCACGAGACATCACATACGAAATGCGTGACGCAATCAAGTCGCAAGTTCTCCCTGACTTCCTCGTGCACTGAACGGAGAACCAGCTCCCAGACAAACCAGATATGTCCTACCTCTGGACAATTCACTTCGATGGGTCCAAACGGAAGGACAGAGAAGGCGCAGGTGTCATACTAACATCACCTCAAGCGGACAAGTTGAAGTATATCATGCGAATGCAGTTCACAGCCTCCAACAAAGCGGCTGAATACGAGGCCCTGTTGCACGGGATGAGGATGGAGAAAGCCTGCGGCGCCAAGAGGCTCATCATCTACGGCGACTCCAAGCTGGTCGTCAACCAAAAAATGCATGAGTGCGACGCACTGAACAACAACATGATCGCGTACCGCGACCTCTATGACACACTCGAAGGAGACTTTGATGGTTGCGAGCTGCGGCACGTAGGTCACGAAAGCAACGAGGAGGCGGACGCACTCGCGAACATAGGCTCTACCTGCGCCCCCATACCACCTGGGGTATTTCTCGGGCGCACCTGCGAACGCTCCATCAAGCCAAAGGCCGCAGAGAAGAAAACAAGCGCAGCAACGGACTCGGGGGCTACGCCGCCCAATGAGCCAATGGCACTCGATGACTTGGAGCTAGACACAGGACTCGAGGGACCAATGAGCGTCATGATGATTGAGCAATCCTGGACGCAACCGTACATCACGTATCTCCTCAGCAAAAGTCTACCGGACGATCCGACTGATGCACGACACATCACGCGGCGATCCAAGGCATTCGCTGTTATCAACGGAGAACTGTATAAACGCAGCATCACAGGAGTACTGCAACGATGCGTCTCCATGGCCGACGGAAGAGTTGTTCTCCTCGACATCCATGAGGGGACCTGCGGGCACCACGCCGGCAGTCATTCCTTCGTGGCCAAAGCTCTGCGAGTTGGGTTCTATTGGCCTACGGCCATGCGCGACGCCAAAGACATCGTCCAGAAGTGCAACACATGCGAACGATTCGCGGACAAGCTGCACGCACTTGGCGCAGAACTCTGGCCAATTCTGTTGGCCTGGTCCTTCGCACAATGGGGACTCGACATGGTCAGCAAGCTCCCTAAGTCCTCACGAGGAGGATACGTCTACCTCCTGGTGGTAGTCGATAAATTCACCAAGTGGATAGAGGCCATGCCTGCAACCAATCAATCAGGCCACAACACAGTCAAGTTCTTCGAGTCCCTCATCTTCCGTTTTGGGGTGCCACACAGCATGATTACGGATAACGGCACGAACTTCACATCCAAGGAGTTCCAAGAATTCTGCGAGAACCTGGGGATCAACATCAGCTACGCCTCGGTAGCGCATCCACAGACCAACGGTCAGGTGGAAAAAGCAAACGGGCTCGTCTGCGGCGGCATCAAGAAGTGACTCCTCCGGCCACTCGAACAAGCCGTGGGTTGCTGGCCAGACGAACTGCAATCTGTACTCTGGAGCCTACGCACAACTCCAAACAGCGCCACGGGCTACACGCCATTCTTTATGGTGCCCGGAGCAGAAGCAGTGCTGCCCGCCGAGGTACGATACAAGGCGCCGCGCGTGGTCGCTTACAGCAAACAAGAGTCATCCCTCGCACTCGAACACTCCGTTGACCACCTTGACGAGGCACGAGAAATCGCTGCGGAAAGATCAACGATCTACCAGCAGAACCTGCGCAACTACCACAGCAGGAGGCTACGCCCCAGATCCTTCGTCGAAGGCGACCTGGTCCTGTGACTGAAACAGTAGGGGCATCTCAAGCTCGAGACCCCTAGGGAAGGACCGTACGTGATTACAGAAGTAATCCCAGGTGGAGCCTATCGCCTTCAAGACTTAGAGACAGGAGTCGCATACTCCAACCCCTGGAACGTCGCACAGCTGCGACGCTTCTACCCCTAGTCGCTTTTTACTTTTTACATTACAAATAAGGCTACTTAGCCACACATTGTACCTCGCACTATTCTTCGAATAAATAAAGCTAAGTGCCCCAAAACTCTGTGTTTTTCCTTTACTTCTCCAATTTTATCTACGCGGGCGCTGCGCCACCCTATATACATCTGTTCTACGAACCAAAACGCGATATCCTGAGTAGCTGGCACATCAATTGAAACCCTTGACACAAACATCAACCCAGCTGCAACGCACCTGACAGGTTGACAAGGGACTGAGATAAAAGCATGACCAGGCTAATGAAAGGGACTCACATAGTGCAACGCACTTCATGCTAACAAAGCTCTTTATAAAATAACTTATACACAACATTTATATGAACTTGACAACACAAGTACACTTATGTGCAGGATACAAACTAAGGCTACTACTGCAGCAGGAGAACATTGGTTTGTTCCTCAAAGAAGTCGACGATCTCTTCTGCTGGGCGATCCACCGCCTGGTAGTGCGGCACCATATTCCAGGCAGAACCTGCTGGTCGTGCAGGCGGCCCAGATGCAATTGCCGCAACATCTACGTCAGGCCTGTGTAGTCGCACCATTGATAGAGCGGCCTTGGCACCAGCCACCAACTGTTGCCTTACGCACTCGCGAACCGCGGCCAGTTCTTGAAACTTGGCAAGGAGGGCCAGCAAGCTTGATGGAGTATCATCCAGCGAAAACATTGCCCAATAAATGTTCTTCAACCATGACTGCGACTTCTTCAGAAAGTGCAGCACTCGCGACGCACGATCCTGCAGGGTCGCCAACGCAGTCGCACGATCATGATCTACCCAGAAGTATCCACTCTCTTGAAGTTGTTCCTGGGTAAGATCATGCATGCGAATGGCAATTCTATCCTTCTCCTCCTGCGGATGACGCGTGCTGACAACTACACGAAGCAGCAACAGCAGCATAAGTACAACGTACCATTGCCAGTGACTACAAGGAAAAGATGAGAGCAAGCAAACTAACACTTGAATTGGTCGCCCAACTGCGTCACCTCGCCAAGCTGATACTGCTCTCGGGCGGCGGCTTTCTCCGCCTTCGACTTCCATACATCCGCGTTACCGTGGAGCACGGGCAACTCACGCTCCAGCTGCTTCACGCGGTCATGCAGTCGCGAAAGTAGCAACAACTCATCTACTCTGGAGCGCGGCGGTACCACGGTATCATCAAGAGTCGGCGAGTCCTGAGTTTCTCTCAAAGGATCACTTGATGTACCCTACCACAAAGAAAGAAAGAAGCAAATAAGATGACCAAATCAACACAAAGACAAAGGATTCAAATGCATTCAAGACAAGCAAAAGTATCAGCAGATACACTCGCCAGCAGGCATGATCTTAAACAAAAGGATATAAACTAATTAAGTATTACAAAAGCTAACTAAGAACTGGCTTCTTCGACTTCGACGGCTTCGGGGGCTTCATCGAGTCCGTGGCAGTGTCAGATGCCACTGACTTTCCGCCATCCCCTGATGCCGCCGCTTTCGCCACCTTCTTGGTGCGGTGCAGCTCCTCAGAATACTTTGCAACCGTATTTATCAACTGAGGCCCATACTTGCCACAGGCAGTCTTGAAAGGAGCGACGACTACCTGCTGGGCGTCCGCGCTAACAGGCATCGCCTTTGACACCGCGACAGGATCAACCTCGACTCCGTGGGCCTGCACCATGGCAAGCAACATGGACACGCCAGCCACGCGGAGTGAGTTCTTGTATCTCAAAGGCACACCCCCTGTGAGTGACTCCACCAGCTTGTCTATATTCTCGATTAACTCCGCCTTGGGCATCAGCTCCTCCCGGAGGCGACTGAGGGCGCCCTTGGCCTTGGAGAGCGTATCCTGGACGGCGGCGCTATGGTCCTCGACTGCCGACAGTGCACCCGCTAGAGCATCATCGTGACGAAGGGCCTGCGGGTCGAAACACAAGTCGCCAGCATCTGCGCATAAATCCACACATGGAAAAAACATCAGTGCCAATGGCAAAAAGTACAGCAGAGAAGGACAACAATATCCAAAGCAAAATACCTGAGAGGGCCTTGGCGATTGAGAAAAGCTGTCCCTCGAACAACTTCTCCCTAGCTGCGAAGGAGGCACGCAACTCCTCTTCGCGCCTTTGCGCCTCGTCACGCGCCGCGATTGCCTCATCGCGACCCTTCACAGCCGCGGCAAGGGTTTTCTCCATGGTGGCAGCATTGCGTAGGAGGGCGTTATGTTCAGCTACAAACGGAAAGGGATTAACTATCAGTCGACCATATCAAAAGGAGACGACGAAGAAGAAGAAGTGCAGGACACTCACTTTCAACCACGCGATGATGTGTCTCCAGCATTGCATGTTGGCGGCCCATCGCAAGCACTTGCTTCGCCAAGTGCGCGGCTTCCTTCACAAGGAGCTATCACACAACAAGGAATCAGCAGAGGCAATAGATAACATCGACTGCAACACTAAAAAGGAGAAAAACTAGACTTACATGGTCCTCCAATGACTCCGAAAATGTCTATTGTACCATCATCCGGGCAACCATTCGATGCTCCCCTGCATCAGGAGAACTGGAAGAGTTGTGCCCGGAGTGGGCCGCCAATGGAGGGGAAGGAGCGCGCTCGACCTCTTTCTTGGCCCTTGAGGTCGCGAATCCTGATTCCTTCAAAAATTGGACGTCGCCAGAAGATGATGATGCCTCTTCACTACAAGACAAAATTCACATCAAGAAAAAAAGGGCAAACCCAGAGACAAGCCAACAAGGACAAAAATGAGAAGAATAAGTAAACTAGAAAACTTACCAGTCAAACTTGTCAAAGTCAAAAGTGGCCTCCTTCGACTCTGACGAGGACTCCTTGAGCAATCACATCTTCTTGTGAGAAGATGGTGCCATGGCGCTCATAGGAATAGCGGGTATCGGCGACTCCGCACCAACACCTGTGCCTTTCGGAGTCGAAGGAGACGACGCATCAGAATCCTCGCTGCGCGAACGCTTGCGAGTATCCGGACTACCGGACTCGGGGGCATCCTCCTCCACATCAGATGGGACGGTCGACTCTGACTCGTCCTCTTACAAAGCGTCGCGAGGGATAATCCCCTCAGGAAGAGGGGGCATACAAGGTGACACCGCCCAATCCTGCACACAGACAACTCATTCAGCAAAAAGCGAGTAAACAACAGAGAAGCAATCAACAAATTTAGCTACTGCGTAGCACAACTATACCTCAGGAGGAGGGTTCATAGCATCAAATGGAGGAACAACTGGCTCGCTGGGAGCACATCCTCGACGGTGTACTTGGTGACCAGTTGAACCTGCTTGTCCACCTCACTCGCGGACATGCCATCTGCAGACACGCGAGTGGCATCATCAGCACCAGCCTACTGAAACATGGGCTGGACGCGACGGTGCAGCCAAGTGCGAATGAGGGCACAACCTCCCTCCCCTTTGCCTATGCGACTCTCGAGGTCGCAGACGCGCTGGTACAGCACATCTGTCTCCGCGGACTCGCCAGGCATGACTACATTCTTCCAGGAGCACATCCTCTTGCACGGCGTCGTAGGATCGAAGGGTGCGAGTCCGAAGTGCTCACCGTTAGCCTTCTCATCGCGGATGTAGAACCATTTGTTCCTCCACCCTTGGATGGACGCCGTGAGCTTGATGTCGAAGTAGGTGGCGGATGGGTCGACGTGGATTCTGCAACCACCTACATCGTAGACTAAAGAGCCAGATGCAGATTGGCGCTTCAATTTGAAGAGGCGCTTGAAGAGGCCAAAGTGCGGCTCGATTCGAAGCCAGCACTCACAGAGAGTGATGAAGCAAGAGATATGGAGGATAGAGTTCGGGGACAGCTGATGGAGCTGAAGCCCGTAGAAACAAAGGAGGCCCCTAAAAAAGGGGTGAAGAGGCAAGGAGAGACCGCGAATGATGAATGCTAAAAACATCACTCGAAAACCAGCGGGAGGAGCAGGAATTGTCTCACCGCCGGGGACGCGCGTGTCGGCGACAGCAGCGGACAGTACTCCATCTTGGCGAAGAAGACGGAGATCAGATGACTTGATGATGGAGGGGTGCCACACACCATTCGTGATGCGTGTGCCTGTGGCCTTCTTCTTCCTGCCGGCGGCGGTGCTGGTGCCCGCAGCGGCGGAGCCGCCTTTCTTCTTCGACGTAGCAGTGGTGGCCGCGGAATCAGCCGCAGCGCCTCCCTTCTTCTTCCCCATTGCGGGGCGGCGATGCGATCGAAGGAAGTAGCTCGGAAACGAGCGGAGCTGGTCAAGTGTCACGAAAGAAACGGGCGCAGAGAAAAGGAGAGGAGCAGCGGCAATGGTGATGGAAGCAAAGGATGAATGAGAGTAGATGAGAAAATTACCGTCACAACGCCGCTACTTAACCCCTGGAAGATGCAATCCAACGGCTCAGAAAAACCCTACTAGATGCGTGGAAAACATCGTGCTCGACATGTGGAGGAGTGGAAGCGTGAACCGTCCCTCCACTACTCCCATTATGCGTGGAAATCGAGGAGGCGCAGTTAAAATAAAGATTATGCACGTCCAGTCAAATCAAAGTCAGAAGGTGGGACCCACAGCTCGTCACGTCCCATCAAACTCGCTCACGCGGGCAACTGAGGTCATGAAACCGTCAGCACTGACGTCATCAAAGCTACACAGCAGAAGACTTCGACTACTTTAGTCCTTGCTCGAGTCTTCGACTCCACCAAGCACTCGGGGGCTACTCCCATAGGGAGCGTTGGTCGCGTACCCTACGATTTTTCTTTCTTCTTTCTCAGGAACATGGATAATCAAATCAAACCCAACCAGTCGCAGCATGGCTTGACTATGGGCATGGTTTACTCCCATAGGGAGCGCCGGAAACAAATTTGACTGAAACAAGCAAACAAAAGACGACATCAGTCGCAAAATGATTCTTTAGTCCCTGCCTGAGTCTTCGACTCAACCAGACACTCGGGGGCTACTCCCATAGGGAGCGCTGGTCGCGCACCCTATGATTATTTATACAAAAAACTGTGTGTTGATAACATCCACACTCGAAACTCATGGCGACACCGCCTCATAATTTTTCCCTACAAAGACATTGCATCTCCTGGGTCACCCGAATCGTCTCCGCGATGATAAAATTCGGATGCTGCGCTTACAGCGTGAAGGTAAGACCTGAATAAGGCCTGGCAACGCATTAGCTGTGCACTACTAGAAATGTATCCGTACCTACAGGTATGATGAACATGCCTTAAGGGACGCGTCGAGTGCTCACACCCATATAACTGGAATTCGACTCCTGTAAGACCTCCGCGGCTTGAGTCGAATTACACCAGCACTTTTCCGGATTCGAGTCCGGGGACTCGAGTTCGAGTAGATTGCGGGTTGTTTCACCCTAAGGTGGTTAACTGATACCGATACTTCGGTTATATCAGGCACGTACATCAACAATCCCTATGATACAAATAAAGCAGTCGAAATATACTCATTCATGCACTCGAAAGACTTCAAAAGTCCCCAGTCAAATCTGCGATTCCACTGGACACTCGGGGGCTACTGACATGGGTATTTTTTTTACCCTGCAGGTACTTGAGCTTGGTATATACGGTCTAAATACGTACAGGCCCACGGTGTCGCCAAGGCCTAAAATGAAGGACTCGAGTAATCTACGGACTCTCGATTACTGAAGAACAAGAAGAAGCTAAAGATAGAAAGTTTGAAGGGGAAAACCCTAACTTGTAACCGACTCGACCTGCTACCCGAGACCTAGCCTATCTATATAAGGGCTAGGAGGGGCGGCGAGGAGGACCCTAACTTGTCTCCAGCGCTCCCTCCTTCTCCAAAACCCAAGTCCATAACAATGGGCATTGATGAGTTAAACCCTCGTCAGATAGAGATACCAGTAACACATAAACCAGATCAATTAGTAGCAACCACAAACTCCAGAAGGGCTGTAAGCAGACTTTCAACTACTCCCATATCATTTAACCTAGTGTAATTTAACGTGGCAGTACTATGAGATGGTGAGTACTAGTAAACAAAAGGGGATTACTTAATTATTAGTGGAATCTACAGCCACCCACCAAAAGCATCATGAGCATGCTAAATATCTAGATTACAGACCATACTTGGTGAAGAACCTAATGTCCAGCGCTAATTACCCAAATCTAAGAGCATCTATCCTATTTACGACTGAGTGTAGTGAGTTGGAGACATCCGTTAACTCTGTAGCCATCTCCTCGGCATGCATCTGATGGCGCTCCTGCTCCTCCTCTTCGAGGTCATCACGGATCTCGAGCTGTAACCACAGTGACATCATCGTGCACTGCAGCGAAAGTGAGTGCGGTAGATCTACCCAGTGGACGAACATGCAGCGCTCACATTCGTAGTTGCAATCCAAGAACCTGTGGCCGAAGTTCGTTCCCTCGAACGCGACGCGGCGACGGGGCGCCAGGGCATAGTCGCACCAAAGCCAGAGATCCGCATCGGTAACGATGCCGTACCACTCTGCGTCTACCATCCGTACCGGCATCTGAACCTAGGAACATCGTCGATCAAGACGGGCAGAATAGAGAAAAACCCCAAAAGGAGAGAACCCGTAAGCTGAATTCGAGAAAATAAACTGAGACCGTGAACTCTGGCATACTTATCCTACCCTGGCCGCCTTGCGCATCAAGATCCCCCGTCGTTTGCCGGACCGGCATGACTGAATCCGCTGACATTGCTCGAAAAAAGAGCGTGCCTTCAAAGCCTAGTGCAGAGGCTTCATGGATAAGGAAGAGGTAGGGGAGCCGGTCCTCACATTCGTTGGCTACTACTCCATATTGGATTTAACTCGACCACTAATAACTGGGGCCCGCGCTAGAGAGCCCGTGGGCCCCCAAACATCACTCACCGAGTTTGACTTGCATTACATGGACTACTTTTGGAAAACAGATCAAAACTCAAGAAAAAAACCAAAGGCCCACCTCTCTTTTTGCGAAAACCCATTACAAAACGGAGACGCTCACAAATGCGTACACACACTCACCCCTATGAATGCAGGTACGCACACCCTACACCTATGAGCACTTCAAAAAATATTGGATCTTGACACTGATCCCGCATGGCTTGAGCTTGACGAAGTCACCATAGGCACCTCTCTATATATTGACGGGAACATCACCTCTCACTACCCTCATAACCATCCTTCAAAGTCGAGCGCCGAGGCTTCCTGGCAAAGGAAGTGCTAGGGGGTTGGAGCTCATATTCATTGGCTGTTATGGGATGTAATTGAACCACTAATAATGTGGTCCTCGGTAGTGAGCCCATAGACTCTAGACACCAGTGACCATTACAATTACTTTGGGAAAACCGAGAAAAACTTAATACAAACGGAAGGCCCATCTCTCCCATTTTTGCGAAAATCCACTACAAAATGCACACGCTCACAAATGCATACACACACTCACCCCTATGAACGCATGAACGCACATCCTACCCCTATGAGCACCTCCAAAAGATTGTGTCTTCAGACTCTCCGGTGGGGGGGGCTTGAGCTTGACGAAATCACCATAGGCACCTACTTCCCTCATAACCATCCTTAAAATCCGAGTGTCGAGGCTTCATCTAGAATGAAGAGCTAGAGGAGTCAGAGCTAACATTCGTTGGCTGCTATAGGATATAACTAGACCACTAGTAACAATGGGGCCCACGGTAGTGAGCCCATTGGCCCTAGACATCAAAGCAAGCACGGTGTCAAGTCTTAAACATATATCTTAACGGTGGAGTGGGTAGTGCTAACAAAAATATTCTTCATGGGATTCTAGTGCTAGACTTATGTCTAAGAGAATCAATTGGGAGGGCCCACCATTCAGTGGATAACATTCTGTTTTTCTTTTTAGCATGGTTGTGTGGACCCACTTCAGTACTAAACGCTAGACCAAAAGTAGTTTTCACAGCTACTTCTAGACACTGCACATGCCCTTACTATACGTAGCTTAGAAATTTACTAGCCTCGTGTCTAAGAAAATTGTAGGTTGCTTTGAAAGTTTTTCGAAAAAGCTTTTGGAGGTACCAATCGAGGGGTCAATTAATATATCACAAAACACCAACAGTTTTGACAATAGGTTTAACTTCTTGCTAAGATAGATTTTGCATCTTGACAATTTAATGAAATTAGGTCAAACTTGAGCTACAAGTAAGCGCGATATAGATTGCTCATGAATTAAAATGTCCTTTCGGAGGTCTATAGGTGCATCTTGTTGTAGTAAACAATTCCATCACTATGAGTTTCCTACTACCTCACGAAAGAACATTCTCAATTCCTTGAGTGTGATGACGAGATTGTTCTTTCCCGTAAAGAAAGTCTGAAGAATATGGATCTGAATGACACACACGAGGCAAGTTTTCAGACATATATTGTGGACCAACATGTTGTACTTACGATTTCCCATGTTTTATGAGTTCTCAAACTTCCTAGCTAACTTTGCCCACTTGATTGATTTTATGCCGATTTATTGAAATTATTAGGTACAAATTGAACTTCCGCAAGTAAATTGTAGGTTGCTTTGAAATTTTGACGAAAGATCTCTCTTGGAGGTACCCATATATATTGGGGGGGGGTCAATTAATATATGGGAAACCACCAAGAGTTTTGATGATATATAGGTACAGTTCAACTTCTTACTAAGATTTTGCATCAATTTAATGAAATTAGGTTAGACTTGAGCTACAAGTAAGCATGATAGATTACTCTTGAATTAAATGTCTTTCCAGAGGTAGATGGGTGCATCTTCTTGTAGCAAACAATCTCGTCGGTGTGAGTTTCCAACTACCAGGAAAGGACATTCTCAATTTTCTGAGTGATGTCATGATCATTCTCTCCCGTAAAGGAAGTCCGAAGAATATTGATCTAAATAAATGCCACAAGCCAAAGTTTTCACACGCACACACACACAGGCACATGCCACACTCGTATATACTATATGAAATGTGATTTAACAAACATTAAGTTGTTATTAACCAATAGTCTTATTAGAGAAAAAGGCATACATTAAGTATATTAATAATAACTATCTAGAACATGGTGGAGTTTGCTCCAGATACTGTTAAACATGAATCCAACTACTGTGAACCATTGGACCTAATAGCCCAACGGTCACGATTGGTACTATGGATCCAATTCAAAACTGTCTACCTAAACTCCACCCACTTGAATGACTTTATGTCAATTTATCAAAAATAGGTCAGATTTGAACCAGTATAAGTAAATTTTAGGTTACTATGAAAGTTCTACGAAAAAGCTTTTGGAGGTACCCATCGGGGGTCACAATTAATATATGAGAAACCATCCAACGAGAGTTTTGACAACAAGTTGGATCAAGACTCGCAATTCCAAACATTTTGCTAACTGTTGGATCTTCTTTTCCATTCCTAGCATCTAAAAAGATTCTACTAATAGTCTTGATGAGAACGATGAACGCTAGTATATGCAAACCTCAAAACACACAATTCATTGCTTAGTTTTAGGGTCCTTGTGCTAAATGCATGGACTTGGATGCAATTTTCATTATTTATGAGGTCCTTGATACGTAACTTGTACTTCCATCGACCATGTTCACTCTCAGCACATCGCATCTACTAGACCAACCATTAGATCGTCCATTCATAGTACTTCTTACTATCTTATCTTTATCTTTTCTTATCTCTTACAATACCGTGCCATACCACGCACTACATATAGTGTACGGATTAACTTTGAACATTGACTGTTGGATTAAGACTGGCAAATCCAAACATTGCTAATTGTTGGATCTTCTTTTCCATTCTTAGGATCTAGAAAGATTCTACTAATAGTCTTTAGCAGGATGACCGCTAGTATACGTAAACCTCTAGCTCAAAACAAACACTTGATTGCTTAGTTTTAGGGTCGTCCTTTTGCTAAATACATGGACTTGGATGCAAATTTCATTTTTTTATGAGGTCCTTGATGTAAACTATAATTCTACCCACCGTGTTAACTCTCAAAGCACCTCGCTTCCTATGAGACCTACCATTAGATCGGCCATTCGCAGTACTTCTTAGCTTACCTTTATCTTTGTCTCTTATCTCTTACAATACCATGCATACCACCACTACATAGTGTAGGGATTAACTTATTTGAACATTAACCGTTGGATCAAGACTGGCAAATCCAAACATTTCTAACTGTTGGATCTTCTTTTCCATTCTTAGCATCTAGAAAGATTCTACTGATAGTCTTTAGCACGATGAACACTAGTATGCACAAACCTCAAAACACAAATTACTTCATACTCGGTTTAAGGGTCCTTGTGCTAAATGCACGGACTTGTTGGATGTAATTTTCATTTTTTATGAGGTCTTTAATGTAACTTGTACTTCCATCGACCGTATTAACTCTCAAGCACCTCGCTCTTACGATACCTACCATTAGATCGTCCATTCGCGGTACTTCTTATATTATCTTTATCTTGTCTCTTATCTCTTACAATACCATACCACTACATATAGTGCAGATATTAACTTTGAACATTAATAGTTGGATCAAGACTGGCAAATCCAAACAACATTGCTAACCATTGGATCTTCTTTTACATTCTTGCTACGATTCCCATGTTTATGAGTTTTCAAGGGTCCTAGCTGACCCCGTACACTTGTTGAATGACCATATGTCGATGTATCGGAATAAAAGGTCAAATTTGAACTATAAGCAATAAATTGTAGCTTGGTTTGAAAGTTTTATGTAAAAAGCTTTTGGGGTACCCATCGAGCGGTCAATTAATATACCCGTTGAGACTGTTCGACTTCTAGCTACTAAGATTTTTCCTTTTGAATTTTTTTAACCCCTTTTGAAAATGATCACATGAAATAAGGAGAGAGGGGAAATGATTTTTCTATTCTCTATGGTCAACATGCAAGCTTGAGGTGCACCTTAGGCTTAAAGATACTTTATAGTTTCCACTATATATAAGGTGAACCTTAGCAGATGCCACATACTAGGCCTTATTAAGGTGTGCTTTTTTATCTATATATGTACTACTATAATGGAGCAGTTTTGAGATGGATCCATGTATAGCACCAATCTTGACCGTTGGGCTGTTAGGTCCAATGGTTCAGACTAGCTGGATTCGTGTTGAATAGTACCTAGAGCAAACTCCACCATGTTCTAGAACTATCATGTCACCAACCCCCAAAATTTCAAAGCACGGTAGGTTGCATTCTCAATATGTGTAGATAATTATTATTAATAGACTTAATTTATGCATTTTGGGGGTGGTGACATGATGGTTCTAGAACATGGTGGAGTTTGCTCTAGGTCTGTACTCCCTCGCTCTGTCCCAAAAATGTTGACTTTTGACTAATCCTTAGGCGCCTTATATTTTGGCGGAGGGAGTACTATTCAACACGAATCTAGTTGCTCTGAACCATTAGATATAACAGCCCAACGGTCATGATTAGTGCTATGGATCCAATTCAAAACTGCTCCACTATAGTAGTATAAGTAGAGAGAATACAGTCTACTGTGCTATGAAATTTTGGGGGTGGTGACATTATGGTTCTAGAACATGCATGGTGGAGTTTGCTCTAGGTACTATTCAACACGAATCCAGCTTCTCTGAACCATTGGATCCAATAGCCCAACGGTCAGGATTGGTGTTATGGATCCAATTCAAAACTGCTCCACTATAGTAGTAGAGATAGAGATATCTTATCTTATCTTATGACTATATAGTGTACGAATAACTTTGAATATTGATCGTTGGATCAAGACTCGTGAATCTCAACATTTCCAGCCATTGGATCTTCTTTTCCATTCTAGCATCTAGAAGATTCTATTGATAGTCTTCAGCATAATGAATGCTATGCACAAACCTCAAAACACACTTCTCCATCATACTAGAATCTTCTCCCTCATAGCTAATAATCGTTGACTTCTACATGATCTTATCTTATCTTATCTTACCACTATATAGTGTACGGATTAGTTTGAATGTTGACCGTTGGATCAAGACTCGCAAATCCTAGTATTTCTAGCCGTTGGATCTTCTTTTCCATTCTAAAATCTAAAAGATTCTATTGATAGTCTTCAACACAATGAATGCACTATGCATAAACCTCTCAAAACACACTTCTCCATCATACTAGAATCTTCTCCCCCGTTTCTCTAGACCATGTTACCAAAAATTTCAAATGTTAGGTAGCTAATAATATTTGACTTCTACACATGATGATACAAAGTACAAGTACCAAATATACACCCATATTTATAGATGTTGATCAAATTTATAATTTTTTGTGTTTTACCAATTATAATTTTATATAGTGATGATATGTCATACGATTTACTATCTGAGCCTTATTAAGGTGTGATTTTTTACACAATGCGGGAGTAGTATATTTCTTTGCTTAGACATATGGTCACCTCTGTACACGCGTTGTACATGCTGAGATAATAAAACCTTGGCAGGGGAAGAGGGCAGCAACGAAGAGAAGTTGAAGACGGTTCTATGTCAGAGTAAAGTTATGATGGCTTTCTAACACGAGGTACTCCTTTGGCCTTATAGTGTACACTCTACTAGTAGTAAATTTCAGGACCTATGCACGCAAAACAAATCTCGTGTTTTTCTCTCCTTCGTTGCCTCTCACCATCCATCCCCCCTCTCTCCTACCCTTTCCCCTCGCGCACCGGCCCGGCTGATCTCTCCCTCGTCCACAGAGTGGTGCTACGCACGTGTGCCTTGGTACGGCGACTCTGTGTCTCTAGCGTGTTCGGCAGCTGCGTTCGTGTGGAGTAGGGATGAGGAGTACATAGGAAGGAAACCACTTTGGTCCTTGGCGGCAAAAAAATTCAAAGTTTTCCGGTTTTCGAAATTTTCACTTGCTTCCCAAACATAGGGAGGGAAGGTTACTCAAAAGATCGGCCATTCGCAGTACTTCTTATCTTATCTTTATCTTGTCTTATCTCTTACAATACCATACCATACCACTGTATAGTGTACGGATAACTTTGAACATTGACCGTTGGATCAAGACTAGCAAATCCAAACTTTGCTAACCGTTGGATCTTCTTTTCCATTATTAGCATCTAGAAAGATTCTACCGATAGTCTTTAGCACAATGGATGCTAGTATGCGCAAACCTCAAAACACACACTTCATTGCTCAGTTTCAGGGTCCTTGTGCTAAATGCATGCATGGACTTGGATGCAATTTTCAGTTTTTATGAGGTCCTTGATGTAACTTGTACTTCCACTGACCGTCTTAACTCTCAAGCACCTCGCTCCTACGAGACCAACCATTAGATCAGCCATTCGCGATACTTCTTATCTTTATCTTGTATTATCTCTTACAATACCATACCACCACTGTATAGTGTACGAATTAACTTTGAACATTGACCGCTGGAACAAGACTGGCAAATCCAAACATTGCTAACCATTAGATCTTCTATTTTCCCTTAGCATCAAGAAAGATTTTATTGATAGTCTTTAGCACGAGGAACGGTAGTATGCACAAACCAGAAAACACACACACTTCATTATTCAGTTTTAGGGTCATTGTGTTAAATGGATGGACTTGCATGCAATTTTCATTTTTTATTTTTTTGAGAAGAGACTGTGAGGTAAAAAGCCCCACAGTAATTTATTTCAGCCAAAAAAAGGCAAGTTCAGATACAAAGCTATACAAGCATGAAGCAAAGAGAAAAACCTACCTATATAGACTAAATTAAGAATTACATAGCTAATACAGACTGCCTATCCAGGCCATGTAAGCAGTGTAGTGTTTCCTTTTAATCCTATGCCCAAGCAAGGACATCTCATGCAGGAAGTTTCGCCTCCACCCTGAGAAAGTTGGTATTTCATTATCAAAAATCTTTCTGTTGCGCTATTTCCATATATTCCAACAGCCCATCATAACCACCTACATGAAGAAAGGCTTTCCAAAATCTGCTTTAGCAGCCACAAAAGCAGTTTCTATATCTTGTCCCAAAGACCAATCAATTTGTAAGTAATTCCAAACTCGTTGACTGAAATTACATTGGAAAACCAAATGCATTCTATCTTCATGAGCTCTTGTTGGACAAAGGACACAATGCTTGTCCTCAGTAACCTTCCAATGACGTCTGTGCAACAGATCTCTAGTATTCAGTCGATCCAAAAGCAACAACCAAGCGAAAAACTTAACCCTCATCATACAGGAAGATCTCCAGATCCACTTAAACACACCCATGACAGGAATATTTGCATGAATATGCGTGTAATAAAGGGCAGACATGTAAGTGCTGCCCCAAACGTATGTCCAAGAATCCCTGTCAGAAGATAATGGATAGACTCTCATTTGGGCCAAAAGGGTGGAATACTCGTGAAACGCCTGCGCCGACAACGGCAAGTAGTGCAAACCTGACATATCTCCTGAACTGAAAACCTCTACAACAGAAAGCTTGGTATCAAGAACATAGGAATATAACCTAGGAAACCTCTCAGATAATGGTCTAGTAGAACCAACAAACTCCCATTTATCCAACCAGAAGAGAAAATTGTCCCCTCTTCCTGGTTTTATGACAGAGACATCTCTGAATTGTTCAACTAGCTTGAGGACATCCTTCCACCAAAAAGAGCCACATAAGTTTTTAGCATGTGGCACAGCATCAACATAATAAGTATCCCAGATCAACTTTACCCAAGGAATGTCAGCCCTGTTGTAAAATTTGTCCAAGTGCTTCAAAAGCAAAGCCTCATTTTTCATGTTGAAATTTACAATAACTACACCACCCTTGTCCTTTGGTTTAATTAGCATATCCCAAGAAGCAAGGGATTTTTTAGGAGTATCACTATTATCCCTCCAATGACATTGCCTCAAAATCTTGTCAATAGGTTTTATGATACCAGGAGCTATTTGGAAGGTGCATAGGAAGAAAATAGGCATGGACGCTAGAGCAGAATTAATCAATTGCAACCTAGCACCCTGAGAGAGAAAGCTCGAAATGCATGTTAGTCTTCTCTCAAGCTTGCACACGATGGGCATCATATCCTGTAGCTACAGTTTAGCTATCCCTAAAGGCAACCCCAAATATGTGAAAGGCAAGGTAGCTATTTGACAACCAAAAGTAGCCGCAAGTTCCTAAATTCTGTCATCAGAGACATTAATTGGCACGATATTCGATATATGAAAATTCACCTTTAGTCCCGTAGACAGAGAAAAATCATTGAGCATCTCTTTTAAAGCCATCAATTGTTCTAAATCAGCTGGTAGGATTAGCAGAGTGTCTTCACCATACTGCACTATGGGAAAATCAGGATCCCCGGTCTGAATAGGCAAAGAAATCAAGCCTTGGTAGAACAGATCATTAACAACACACTACAACAATTCAGAGCCTAACACAAATAAAGCAGGTGAAAGAGGGTCACCCTGCCTTACCCCCCTCTTGCATTGTAATTTCTTGCCAGGAACCCCATTCAAGAGAATTTTCGAAGTTCCAGTACTTAAAATATCTCTCACCCATCTCAGAAAGATACTATCAAAACCCATGCACTCCAACACCTGTATGATAGCTGCATGCTCAATAGTATCAAAAGCCTTGGCAACTCACTGATATAAATACTCAAAATACCAAGCAAGAAAGTCTTGAATTGTCCTAGTCTTCAAGAAGCCATACTGGTTTTTATGGACACAACTCACAATCTTACCATCAAGTCTATTTGCCACCAACTTATTCAGAAACTTTAAACAAAGGTTTGTAAATGAGATAGGCCTATAATCATTGACATCTTCGTGATTTTGCACTTTAGGAACCAAGGTAATAAAGGATTCATTAATATTCTGTAAATTTATAGTCCCATCATGGAAATCTTTAGCAAGCGCATAATATTCAGTTTTCACGAGAGGCCAACACTTTTTCAGAAACAGACCGTTGAAACCATCAGGCCCGGGTGCCTTATCAGGGGGAATTTCCTTCACTACCAGGTCCATCTCCTCTTTCAGGAACGGAAGAGATAATTCCTCCAACCCATCCACTCTTCTAATAAAGAGAGAATTTTCATTTTTTATGAGGTCCTTGATGTAAGTTGTACTTTCATTGGTCGTGTTAACTCTCAAGCACCTCTCTCCTACGAGACCTACCATAGTTACAAGAAAATACAACCACCCCAATTATCACACAAACTGGACCAACGGTTTCTTATACGTAATGCCCAAGTTTTTAGTACTAGGATTTTTAAGCTTCCTAGCAAAATTTGCACGCTTCAGTGACTTCTTGTCGATTTAACAAAATTAGATCAAACTTTACCTACAAGTAAGCACGATAGATTACTCTTGAATTAAATGTATTTTCGTAGGTAGATGGGTGCATCTTCTTCTAGTAAACAATGTCGTCGGTGTGAGTTTCTAACTATGAGGAAAGAAAATCCTCAGTTTTCCGAGTGATGGCGAGATGGTTCTTTTATGTAAAGAAAGTCTGAAAAATATGGATCTCAATGCCATAATCCAAGATTTTAGACATATTAGGTGGACCAACATGTTTTACTTATGATTCCCATGTTTTATGAGTTTTCAAACTCCATATGTAGCTAATTAACTTTGCCCCACTTGAATGACTTCATGCCTATATTTATCGAAATTTGGTCAAACTTGAACTACAACAACTAAATTATTGTAGGTTGCTTCTAAAGAATTACAAAAAACTTTTGGAGGTGTACCCATTGGGGGATCAGTTAATATATCATAAAACAACCGAGAGTTTTGACAATAGGTTTTTAACTCCTTTCTAAGTAAGCACGATAGATTTTTCATTAATTAAATGTCTCTTTGGAGGTAGATGGATGCATCTTCTTGTAGTAATCAGTATCGCCGGTGTGAGTTTCCAACTATCAGGAAAGAACATTCTCAATTTTCCAAGTGATGATGAGATTATTGTTTGTTTTCGTAAACAAAGTCTGAAGGATATGGACCTGAACGCCACAAGCCAAGCTTTGAGACATATATAGTGGACCCTCATGTTGTACTTATGATTCCCGTGTTCTATGAGTTTTCAAACTTATTCCTATAGCTAACTTGCCCACTTGAAATTGATTTTATGTCGATTTATTGAAATTAGGTCAATTTTGAACTACAAGCAAATTGTAGGTTGCATTGAAAGTTTTACTTTTTTGGAGGTAACCATTGGGGGCTTATTTAATATATCACAAACCACCACCGATAGTTTTTACAACAAGTGTTCAACTTCTTGCTAAGATTTTGCATCTTAACAATTTATCAAAATTATATCAAACTTGAGCTACAAGTGTATGCGATAGATTGCTCTTGAGTTAATTGTCGTTTCGGAGGTAGACGGGTGGATCTTCTTGTAGTAAACAATGTCGTTGATGTGAGTTTCCAAATATCAGAAAATATCATTCTTAATTTCCGAGTGATGACGAGATTGTTCCTTTCTGTAAAGACAGTCTAAAGAGTATGGATCTGAATGCCACAAGCCATGTTTTTAGACATGTTATCTTATCTTACCACTATATAGTGTACGAATAACTTTGAATATTGATCATTGGGTCGAGACTCGCGAATCCGAACATTTCCAGCTATTCGATCTTCTTTTCCATTCTAGCATCTAAAAGATTCTATTGATAGTCTTGAACACAATGAATGCACTATGCATAAACCTCTCAAAACACACGTCTCCATCATACTAGAATCTTCTCCCTCATTTCTCTAGACCATGTTACCAAAAATTTCAAGTGTTAGGTAGCTAATAATCTTTGACTTCTACACATAATGATACAAAGTAGAAGAACCAAATATACACCCATACTTTATAGATGTTGATCAAATTTATATTTTTTTCCACTTTTCCTATTATAATTTTATATAGTGATGATGTGCCAGACTTCTATTATCTGAGCCTTATGTGCATGACACGTGCAACTTACTAGTATCTTATCTTATCTTACCATTATATAGTGTACGAATAAATTTGAATGTTGACCGTTGGATCAAGACTCACGAATCCCTGCATTTCTAGCCATTGGATCTTCTTTTCCATTCTAGCATCTAGAAGATTCTATTGATAGTCTTCGGCATAATGAATACTATGCGCAAACCTCAAAACACACTTCTCCGTCATACTCTTAGCTTCTCCCTTGTTTCTCTAGACCATGCATGTGATCAAAGATTTTATGTGTTAGGTAGCTAATAATCTTAGACTTGTACATGATGATACAAAGTACAAGGACCAAATATACACACATACTCTATAGATGTTGCTCAAATTTATAATTTTTTGTGCTTTACCAATTACAATTGTATATAGTGATGATATGGCATACGTCTACTATCTGATTCTCACGTGCAACTTACTAGTACCTAATAATCGTTGACTTCTACATGATCTTACCACTACATAGTGTACAAACAACTTTGAATATTGACTGTTGGATCAAGACTCGCGAATCCCAACATTTCCAGTATTTGGATCTTCTTTTCCATTCTAGCATCTTGAAGATTCTATTGATAGTCTTCATTACAACCCACTATATAGTGTGAGGATAACTTTGAATGTTGACAGTTGGATCAAGATTCGCGAATCCCAGCATTTCTAGCCGTTGGATCTTCTTTTCTATTCTAGGATCTAGAAGATTCTATTGATAGTCTTCGGCATAATGAATGTTATGTACAAACCTCAAAACATAGTTCTCCACCATACTAGAATCTTCTCCCTTGTTTCTCTAGACCATGTTATCAAAATTTTCATGTGTTAGGTAGCTAATAATCTTTGACTTCTACATGATGATACAAAGTACAAGGACCAAATATACACCATACTTTATAGATGTGGATCGAATATATAATTTTTTGTTCTTTACCAATTATAATTGTATATAGTGATGATATGTCATGCGTGTACTATCTGAGTCTCACATGCAAGGCACGTGCAACTTACTAGTGTATATAGTGGACCACCATGTTGTACTAACGATTCCTATGTTTTATGAGTTTTCAAACATCCTAGCTAACTCCGCCACTTGAATGACTCTATGTAGATTCATCAAAATTAGATCAAATTTGAACTACATGTAAATTGTATGTTGCTTTGAAAGTTTTAAGAAAAAGCTTTTGGAGGCACTCATCGGACAGTCAATTAATATACTCCATATTAGAAACCACAGAGAGTTTTGACAAGAGGTTCAACTTCTTCCTAAGATTTTGCATCTTGACAAACTTGAGCTACAAGTATGCGTAGATACTTGTCTCGAATTAAATGTCTTTTCAGAGTTAATTAATGAAAAAAGAAAGTGACGTAATAACTTAGCTAGTTACCATAACATCACACATGCCAAGACTAATAGTATATGTGATTCTACTGCCTCCGTTCAGAAATATAAGGCGCGTTAGCTTTGTGAGATGAATGTATCTAGACGCCTTTTAGTGTATAGGTTCACTCTTAACCTCTACGAACCCATACACTAAAAGACGTCTAGATACATTCGATTCACAAAGCTAAAACGTCTTATATTTCTAAACGGAGGGAGTACAACCTAATTAATTAGGCCTTTGCGTTACACTACACATATGTTGTTACCCACTATGATGAAGGTACATGTGCAAGTTACTGGAGTAGTCTAAGTTATTTAGCACTATGTGACCATCCTAAATTAGAACGAAGGTGTACGTACTGTATGCCTTAACGGCACCTGTTCCGCTACGCTTCAAGTTGTTCACCACTCGTGTCGGCTCTCACTGGTCAGACGGATAAAGCCACTGACTTGTTTGATTTGGTACTGTATATCGTCGATCTTCTTCCGTCATTGACAGAGAATAAATTCTTTTGCCGCTTCTAGGCACGTGCTTTCGCAGAGCTACAATCAGTAGCTCAGACGACTACTACTCCCGCATGGCGTTCGAGCAATTGCGACCGTCCGTTCATAATGAACCGGAAGCATTAGACAATGGATTTTCATTTGGTGGATGGTTCATTTTTTTGAGAGATTGTTGACTTCTTCTTTAATGAACTGAGAGATGTTCGATTTTGGGTCCGGTAATAGAGGCGTAGAGGCCGACAGGGGAGAGGAAATTGGCGGTGTGGCAGGCAAGCTTATTTGTGTTGGGTTCGTAGCATAGAAAACAAAAAATTTCCTACGATGTGAACTATACACCAAGATCTATCTACTAGATACAGAGCAACGGGTGGATATACATCCATGGAGAACTCACCCTCGAAGACAACGAGTTTTGTTAACGAGTTGGAACTCGTGGATGATGTAGTCGTACACTTGCTGATCTCAAGATCGTGATGAAGTCCAGCAGGTCCGGCTCCAGCACGTCCTTTAGATCCAGCTCCAGCAAGTCCAGCACCACCAAGTCTAGCACCGCAAAGCAGCGGTGCATCCATGATCACACACATGTCCGGTACCCTGATAACCTTCGTCCCTCGCTCCAGCAAAGCAGCGGAAGCAACAACTCCTTTCTAGATAAAGCCACCGGGAACATGTATCTCGCTAATCCGAGACCATAGGGGAATAATACTAGAGGGGGAGAGAGATCCTTCACGAGGAGGTGTGAGGAAGAAGGGGAGTGAGGGGGGCCTTTTATAGGAGGAGGGGGTACCCCTCCCCATGGCCGGCGCCCCATGGGAGGGTGACTCCTCACCTCCCCCATTCATGTGGTGGTAACCCCTCCACATTAAAATGCCCCTTCACATTCTCTTTTAAAGTCTCCACTTTAAATGCATTAAGTTTCTCCAAATTTAATGCTCTCTCATTTAATAAAACTCTTTTATTAATTTTATTCAGAATTTTGTTAATTACTTTAATTAACAAACATTCACATAAAACCCCCTGCAACATTTCAATATTACATGCAGAACCAATTTCAGCAATTTCACCCGAAACAGTTTCGGTGTCTATTGAAATAATTCCAGCGCTTTCTTAAATCTTTATCTGAAACATATTTGCTCCAAATGGTGTTGGTGTCCCTTAAGTATGTCACCCTACGGTTCGCTAATAATGCAGACATGATCGAGACCCCTCTCAGATCAATAATCAGAAGCGGGACTTGGAGATCCATACTGACTCCTACACATTCAACGATGACTTCTGTGATCGTGAGAACCTTTAACGCTAGTAACTAAATCCCTTTGTCTTGCGATATATTACATGTTCGAGATTCGATCATCGGTATCTCCATACCTAGTTTGATCTTGTTACCGACATGCACTCTTTTCTTGTTCCCGTGATATAACATTCTAGTGATCACATCACTTGCTTGCAAGCTATCTTAATGTGATATCACCGAGAGGGCCCAGAGTATATCTATCTATCATCAGGATGGACAAATCCCACTCTTGATCCATGATCCTCAACATAACACCTTTGTAGCACTGAACCCACCTTTATAGTAACCTTGTTACGGTGTGAAGTTTGATGTTATCAAGATACTCTTCCGGTGTTAGCAATTAACATGGTCTCATGGTCTAAGGACTAATATTACTTTGTATGATGTTATAGAAATATAAACATAATGACTTTGATCGTAATGCTATACTTCGGATGAATGTTCATCACATCATTCCACCAATGTTGTGACCTTGTTATTAACAACATCCAATGTCCATGATTAGGAAACCTTGATCATCTTGTTAATCAACGAGCTAGTTTATATGAGAGGCATTACTAGGAACTTTGTATTTTGTTTATTAAACAGACATGTTTTAACGTTTCCAATTAATACAGTTATAGCATGCAAAATAAACATTTATCATAAACATGGAATAAGATAATAACTACTTAATTATTGCCTCTCGGGCATATTCCCTTCAGTCTCCCACTTGCACTAGAGTTAATAATGTAGTTTGAAAAACTTTGTGTATTGAACACCTATGGCTTTCTGGTTTTTCATATACGCGATTGCTAGTGGTTAACATAATCTCTGGATCTGACAATTTCAGGCCCGGGTGTATTTGCATGTCTTTGCGTCTCTACGCATCACTCATTCTCAAATGAGATGGCATTGTATAAATTTGGTCCTTTGGTGAGACCTTTTAGTTCGTTTGGGTTAAAATATGTTGATATTATTGTCATACAATATATCTTCATAGTATTATCCCACTTTGAACCACACCTAGTTTGATAACAAACTACTTAACACAAATTCCCTCCTTTGCTGCTACTATAGCAGTCATATACTTAGCCTTTCATTGTAGTATCCGTCACAATGTCTCAACTTTGGAACTCATCCAAATCCATCATGGAACATCCTTTCCATTACATTGTGCCACCCATAGTCTAAATTGAGATAAATTTTAATTTGTATCTTGTGACAAAACTAGTATCAATGTAACACTTTACAATGAACTACCTTTAACTATTTGTCACTTATACATGATATATTCTTAGTTCTTCCAAAGCTCATAAGAATATATTTACTATCGTCCAATGATCATCTTATGAATCATTCTGGTATGTTCTCATAACATTCATAGCATAGGACATTCTGGATATATACATATCATGGTATAATCGATCAAAATCTTCATGTGATTTTACTCATCAAGTGTTGAAACACTTGAATCTTGATACAATCCTTTCCATGCAGCAAGAACCTTTCTTGTTGTTTCCATATTGAACCCTTTCAATATCTCATATATGTACGTCTGGCATAACCATATTAGCGCCTCAATCTATCCATATAGACATTGATGCCAAACATTCCGATTTTGCCCAAGTCTTTCATCGAAATCCTATTTTAATGAAATTCTTAACTTGTGTCAATAAAAAATACATCATTTCCAATCAACAATATGTCCTCTACATAATGTATTAGAAATATGTCTCAGCGCTCCCACTTAATTTCTTACAAATGCAAGCATCTTCATCATCTCCGATGAATTTAAACTCTTTTAACAGTTTCATCATGGTGAAGATTCCAACTCCGCTATGCTTACTTCAACTATTGAAGTTTGCATGTCCTTTTAGCACCCTTTGGATTAACAAAAACCCTTCGGACCGTGTCTTGTACACTTCCTAGGTAACCATTCTATTAGAAGAACATTGTTTTGTTTGTTCAACTACCATACATCAAATTATATGTAGTGGTTGCTACATTAATCCGTCAAGACTAAATATCGCTATGAAAGATCAAATCTTGTCATAGTCAACTCCTTGAACATTGTCGTAAACTTCTTTCCGAAATGTCGACTATTTCATAGATGTTAAACGTCCATGTCTATTTCTTTATAGATCCAAACACACCCGATAGGATTTACGCCTTTCCAGAGGGTCTTCCAAGTTCAGAAACTTGATTTCTCATGTATGGATACTATCACGGATTCTATGACTTCTAGTCATTTTATGGAGTCAGGACCCATCATCGCTTCTTTGCATGTAGTCGGTTCATCATTGTCAAAACAATAACGACTTGCTTATCAAATCACACCATTTGATTCTTACCGACCCACACGGTTCAATAGGAACTCTAATCTCCGAGATCACAACCTTTGTAATCACGGGAGCCATGAGCATTGTGGCCGCCACCGGGACACTTTCCGGCGCTGCGCTACTTAGCACATATAGCTAAGGTTCAACAACCTTATCAAAGTTCTATTGTCCTCCCACTTAACTTTTCGCGAAAAATTCCTTCTCAAGAAACTTGACGTTCCAAGTAACAAACTCTTTTGTCCTCGGTGTTATGGAGAAATTCCCAATAAATTCTTTGGGATAACGTACAAAGACGTGCTTATCCGACTTTGGTTGTAAACATTTTACTTATGCATAGCATACCAAAATTTAAGAAAAGACAATTCGGGTTTTATCCCAAACCATAACTTATATGGTGTCATTTCAACGGATCACGATGGTGCTCTTTTCAGTGTAAAAGCGGTAGTCTCTAAAGCTTTAATCCTTGAAACATAATGGCAGTTTTATAAATGACACCTTTGATCTTACCATGTCAAACATGGTTTGATTTCATCTCTCGAATATGCCATACTCCTATGGTTTATCGGAAAACACAAATCATGGAACAATTCCTCAAATCTTAAGTGTTTTGCTAAACATGTAACTCAAATATCTTCCTTTATGAGCGAATCATAAACTCTTTATTTTCTTGTTACAATGATTTTCCACTTCATCTTGAAAGTCTTTGAACAATTTTCAAATGTTTCATACTTCTTCCTTATTAAGTAAATATACAGATATATTCACTCAAATTTTCAGAGAAAGCATATGAAGCAAAAAGATCCATCGCATATGGCTACACAAAATGGACTATGCACATCAGCATGCACAATTTCCAATAAGCTAGTCATTAGTTCCTCTCTGGCCTATGGACGGAGTTTCAATTATCTCAAGGAAAGTCTCACATGCATCAATTGATCAAAATCAAAGACTCCAAAAATCCATCAACATGGAGTTTCTTCATGTTTTCTTTCCAATATAATTTAAAAGAGCGATGTCACTTCATAAGTGATCCTTTAATCATTTGTCTTGCGGCATTTTAGCAATAATGTTTATGGATGTGATTTCTCCCACTAGACTTGTAAAAGCTCATCCATCCTTTATGGAATACGGTAATTATTTGAACAACCATTGTTCTCATAATACCGGAACAAAATAACAATTATTTAAACAAATCTTGAAGGCTAGGTTTGATGACAACGAAAAAACACAATAACACTTTATTTGTTTTCGATGAACATCATCACTTATTCTCTTGCTAGTTACTTAGGCCATTGCAGTTCATGAATTGCGTTGTCCTGTATCACACTTCATACCAACCAATTCAGTATCCAATACCTAAGAACCACATTGTTTAACAAGCAAGGAATACAACCATAACATGTATATCTTCTATATACCTAATTTGGACATTTCCAACTTTTTCTTTTCTGCCAAATATTTTATAGATTCTCTTCCAGCAGTTCCTTTTCCTTTTAAAAGAATCTATCAACATCAATAGTGGTGTCATTCACATGACACATAGTACAAAGCGTATATAGTCAAATACTAATCCTTTGGACTTGCACTTTGAAGTGGATCACCATCATCAAATGTTTGGTATTCTTTCAAAAAACCATTCTTTAGTAATCTATTATTGTAGTAAACATTTTAATTACATCTTCTATTCATCCTTATCATGACAAATTTCATGATCAAGCTACTATAGCCTATAAGGAAGAATGACGAGTATAATTTTAGTTCCCAAATCCTTTTTGGGAGATTCGGATGCTTAGCATATCCATCCTTCACAAACTCTCATACAATATAAGAACATGTATTTTGCTAAATTACACTCTATCATAATGCAACCATAAACTTTGTTTCAGATATCACAATATCTTTCACACATGATGGTTTCTAAAACAATTCTTTCAGCTCCTAGATAACCTCGATATTAAAACAACTTTTGAATATCAAGAATCATGGAGGCAAACATGATACTTTAGATACTAACATTGGAATTCTTACTCTTGATTTAATACTACTTATTAAACTTCACGGAGTAAATAGAGTTTGCTGAAAGTTTACATTAGGACTTTTAAACTTTAAATTGACATTCAAAACAATACGATACCAGTTCGTAAAGTAAATATCTAGAATTATATAGTTCTGTTATCTCAATTAAAACTAAGCATAATGTAGTGAATAGACGCAAATGACTACAACAAATTATGCAAATTCACTTCGATTTAGTTTATGACAAATTGAGTTCGACTAATCCAAATTAGAAATGAACTCCCACTCAAAAACGACATCCCTTGTACCTTTTTGGTGATTACATGAACCAAATCCACTACACCAAGTCCGATCATCACGTGAGTCGGTGTAGCTTCGAAGGTGAGCATCAATATGGGCATCATATCAACTATATGACTCATGCTTAACCTTTCAGTCCGTGTTCCGAGGCCATATCTGTACATGCTAGGCTCGCCAAGTAAGAACCTTAGTACTCGCGTGTCTAAAACTGTCTTACACCCGTTGTATGAAAGCGTAGAGTCGAGTACACCCGATCATCACGTGATGTCTCGAAACACGATCCATAGAACGGTGCATACTTAAGGAAGAACACATTTTTATCTTGATATCTAAATGAGGGATCATCTTAAAATGCTACTAAAACGCCAAACTAGCAATATAAGATGCAAACATCATATGTGTAAAGTGAGATGATATGGTCCATTCATTTGATCTCTATCATTTGCATCGTGGTATGATCTCTATCATTCCTTTATGTGTAAGGCCAAGGTCTATGGAACCTACACATTGAGTGTGTTGTAAGAGTATCTATCATACATCTACTTACAACAATACCATATCAAGACACTAGCCGAGCAACGATCTAAACTAGACACCTCTAATTTATCCATTGCAAGTTTTACGTGGCTTAGGGCTTTCGGAGATAGAACCGTTCTTACCTACGAACATGGAACCACAACGAGGATAACCAAGTTATTAGTAACTCGTTGTAAATCAGATATTGACTATAGTAGGAGAGACAGACACCCGCCAGCCACTTATGCAAAACTAGTTGCATGTCAGTCATGGAACCGGTCTCATGTACGATGACATGTAAGGTTGGTCCGGGCCGCTTCATCCCACTATGCCACCAATATCCAAAATACATGAAAGATGCAATAACATGATCATCATCGCCCACATATAAACATATGTGTACTACCCGTGCAAAGCACCTACGCATATATCAGGCTCTGATAGCACTGTTGGGTTCGCAGCATAGAAAACAAAAAATTTCCTACGATGTGAACTATACGCCAAGATCTATCTACTAGATACAGAGCAACGGGTGGATATACATCCATGGAGAACTCACCCTCGAAGACAACAAGTTTAGTTAACAAGTTGGAACTCGTGGATGATGTAGTCGTACACTTGCCAATCTCAAGATCATGATGAAGTCCAGCAGGTCTGGCTCTAGCACGTCCTTCAGATCCAGCTCTAGCAAGTCCATCACCACCAAGTCCAGCACCGCAAAGCAGCGGTGCATCCGTGATCGCACACACGTCCGGTACCCCGACAACCTCCGTCCCTCGCTCCAGCAAAGCAGCGGAAGCAGCAATTCCTTTCCAGATAAAGCCACTGGGAACATGTATCTCGCTAATCCGAGAACATGGGGGAATAATACTAGAGGGGGAGAGAGATACTTCACGAGGAGGTGTGAGGAAGAAGGGGAGTGAGGGGGGCCTTTTATAGGAGGAGGGGGGTACCCTCCCCATGGTCGGCACCCCATGGGAGGGTGACTCCTCACCTCCCCCATTCATGTGGTGGTAACCCCTCCACATTAAAATGCCCCTTCACATTCTCTTTTAAAGTCTCCGATTTAAATGCACTAAGTTTCTCCAAATTTAATGCTCTCTCGTTTAATAAAACTATTTTATTAATGTTATTCAGAATTTTGTTAATTACTTTAATTAACAAACATTCACATAAACCCCCTGCAGGATTTCAATATTACATGCAGAACTAATTTCAGCAATTTCACCCGAAACAGTTTCGGTGTCTATTGAAATAATTCTAGCGCTTTCTTAAATCTTTATCTGAAACATATTTGTTCCAAATGGTGTAGGATCCCTTAAGTGTGTCACCCTACGGTTCGCGAATAATGCAGACATGATCAAGACCCCTCTCAGATCAATAATCAGAAGCGGGACCTAGAGATCCATACTGACTCCTACACATTCAACGATGACTTCTGTGATCGTTAGAACCTTTAACACTAGTAACTAAATCCCTTTGTCTCGCGATATATTACATGTCCGAGATTCGATCATCGGTATCTCCATACCTAGTTTGATATTGTTACCGACATGCACTCTTTTCTCGTTCACGTGATATAACATTCTTGTGATCACATCACTTGCTTGCAAGCTATCTTAATGTGATATCACCGAGAGGGCCTAGAATATATCTATCCGTCATCAGGATGGACAAATACCACTCTTGATCCATGAGCCTCAACATAACATCTTTGTAGCACTGAACCCACCTTTATAGTGACCCTATTACGGTGTCACATTTGATGTTATCAAGATACTCTTCCGGTGTTAGCAATTAACATGATCTCATGGTCTAAGGACTAAGATTACTTCGTATGATTTTATAGCAATATAAACATAATGACTTTGATCGTAATGCTATAATTCGGATGAATGTTCATCACATCATTCCACCAATGTTGTGACCTCGTTATTAACAACATCCAATGTCCATGATCAGGAAACCTTGATCATCTTGTTAATCAACAAGCTAGTTTATATGAGAGGCATTATTAGGAAATTTGTATTTTGTTTATTAAACACACATATATTAACGTTTCCAATTAATACAATTATAGCATGCAAAATAAACATTTATCACAAACACGGAATAAGATAATAACCACTTTCTTATTGCCTCTCGGGCATATTCCCATCAATTTGAGGTGGCAGTGTGTGGGTGTACAGATGGTACTCCCGTATTGGTAGCCCATTTTGTGATCATTTTGTTGTTGTAGTACTACACAAGAGTTCGAGAGTAGTACTGTAGTATTCCAGTTTTGGATCCCTAATTACCGGTGGAACCTTTATGTGTTTATTAGCTACAGTACTAGTAGTACAGTAGTACTTGTTCCAAATATGACTGAACAAGATGATGAATGTAGAAGATCCAAGGATTATTACGTTCAGCAAGAGGAGCTCCGAGTATACTCCAAACCTTCTCTCTGCTATGACCATTTATTTGAAAGGACAGTACAGCTCCATCCCATGCTAGGCTAGGCCTGACCTATTTACTCGATAGGCACCAAGAAACACAGAGAAGAGAGAAAAACCAAACTCGGTAGGCGGTACGATTTCAATCGATTTATTCTATTTTCCTTTGCTCACCATCCTCTTCCTCTCCATCTTCTCGCTGATCCCCACTCGCCCACCTTTAGCACATGCCAACACCGCCATGCCGCTTTCAGAGCATATCCATAGCCCAGTTCGATAGGCACTATAGATTTAGCAGAGAGAAAGAAGGCACGCTTGGTTTGATTTCATTCCGTATTTCCCTTTACCTCGATCTCCATCCTCACTTCACCTCCAGCGTCCCGGCGACGACCAGTACCACTCGCACACCAATACAGGCACGTGCCAACACCGCCATGCCGCTTTAGGATCAGCTCCAGCGCCCAGTTTGATAGACTTGTTTCCGTCTCGCCCTGTCAGCTGCCGCTCGCTCTCTCCTCCAAAACCCCCAATCAAAACCAAACGCCATATCCCCTCACCTGCTCGAGCCCTTCCTCGGGATGGCCCAATTGATCGATGATAGTGACACTTCTAGGGTGTTTTCCGATGCCCCCTTGAAGAAATCTCTGCTAGATGCGACGTCATCACCGCCACGATCCTCGCCGCCTGCTGCAAACGTTTGGTCTCCCATGTGTTCTTCACTCTCACTCAACTGAGGTACCTCATGAGTACAATGTCTTCTACCACGACAATTTCATGAAGCAGTTCTATAGGGGAAGCTACTATTGCAGTAGGGGCAAGCAGAAGCCACAGAAGAAGTTCGGGTGGACCTTGTGCGAGCTGACACCGCTAGACAAGTCCTCCTCCGATGCTGTGATGCCAGATTGTGAGGGTAAGAAGTGGGCATGCGCCCATGGAGATTTGATCGCCGCTGTTGGCCTCGCCTGGAACTGGGAGCTTGTGAATGTGTTCACCCGTGGATGGATTCCTCTACCAACAATCTTCGATTTTGAGCCCACACCCAAGGTAATTAAGTTTATCGCGGCTGGTCAGCCTACTAATCTACTGAAGATAGCCATTTACCGAGTTCCCACAGTTGCTGGGAACTATAAGGATTTCTCTGTCCTGGCCATCTTCGACACGGTAATTGCCTTCCTTGATGGTTTTCATGGTATGTGGATGGTTCTTGAGAACCAGTTCAGCATGTTCAGCTACCACGATGCAATTATCCACAATGGAGTTGTCTATGTTGTAACTCAGGTTGGCAATGTTTATGCATGGGATCCTCGGGCATGGGGTAAAATTTCCATCCTTAAATTTTCAAGCTTCATCATTCAAATTTTGCTCAGCTGGCCTCTAAATGTGCTTTCCTTGCAAGGTCCTGTGCGTCTTCCAGGGCCACCTGAATTAGACGGTAATCGTGAGTACAGTCCTGATCTGTGGTGGTTAGCAAGATCTCCTAATGGTGGTAGCCTTATTCTGATCAATACTATGGGCGTTAGTGCTAGGCGGTATGACACTAGTTATCCTGTGGCTGAAAATGTTGGTTATCATCACGAACGCAATATTCACACCTATTCTACTGGGTTTTGCTGCCATGTGTTCTCGATTGACACTAGTAGGTTACTTCCACCGATGCAATGGCAGAGGGTTTTAGACCTTGGAGCATTTTCTATCTTCCTTGGATTGAACTATCCAATTACCATTCCAGTTGGCGTGGCAGGACTTGGCCCTGGAGATCTAATGAGGAGCAACTATGTATACACCTCGCCGCATGAAGTTAGTCTCGATGGATTTAATATTTGTCCTGAAATATGCCGCATCAGTATGAATGCTTGAGATGTTGTTGTTGGTTTCTCAACCAACATTGGCTAGAATTTCCCTCAAAAAAACATTGGTTGGAATTAGCTGCAGACTCTGTTGTGGTTCATCCCAAGCTTGGCCAACGCGAAGGATTGGAACCGGCATACTTAAGGGTTCAAGGGAGACCATATGGAATAGGGATTTGCGTATCTTGAATTATTTCCTTTGCCTTATTTGTATCGTATGGCCTCAACCATTAACTTGGTGTACTCTAACACTCATTTCGCCGCAATGTAGTGCAAGGCCTGTGATTTCATCAAACTCCTTCTATATGCAAGCCAAAGTTTTAGTCGGTGCGGGTTGAATATTTTGCAACTCATTGCGCCCGCACCCCTTTATTATTTGTTGCACTTTCAAGTTCTCAAAAAATGTGAAATAAATCTGGAACATTGGCTATGTTGTATCTTGTGCATCTACAATATTCGGTCCCTCAATAAGATCTTATGTAACCTGTGTCAATGAAAAATAAAAAACCTAAGCGAACAATATCTTGTGTTCATTTGTTCATTTTGTGGTGGCCAGGCCATGTACTAGTAATATTTTTGGGATAGAAATTTATATATGAACTATATAAATATGATCTATGTTCATGATTTATTTCACATTTTCTGAAAACTTGGAAGTGCCACATGCAACAGCTTGTTGCCGGTGTAGCTAGATACAAATTGTAATTTCTGTCGTGGACGTACCTAGTGGCTCCAAGCGCCTGGTGCATGCAGATTCTCACTGGCAGGTGGAGCCGACCTTAACAGGGCCCACATGTCAGTGAATCAGAGCCACACAAAGTCATGCATGTTGCCTGACTTGAGCGAAATCTGGTGTCCTTACACGTCTCTCATTTTGCTGCACGGTTGCATGCTGTACATGTGTAATTCCATGTACCTTGTACTAGAACATATATGAACACATGCAACATGCCAAAATAACCACGAACACACCTGTATTGTGCATTATATCCGGTGTATATATTTTCGGTTCTTTGCTACGAGTTCTGCATGTAGGGGAACAAGATGAAAGTACATGTGTCCTTGTCGTGGCTACTACTACTAGTAGTAGTTCATCCTCCTATTTTCCGTTGAAAATACTAGTACACTATGTTGAAATGAAAGCTATAAAAAGAAAACCCTCTGATAAAATTGATGTCACTAGACAATATTGCACCTCTGATACGTAGTAAGTAGGAGTATTGTCAAATTATTAGCTGCGTGGCGTGCTAGTCTAACATATAGTGAAGTCTAGGCGGCGGTGTCCTCGATGCTACTGTTGACTAGTTGAGCAAGCAAGTAAAATCTCCTCCCTCGCTTTTTTCTTTGCCTCTCCATCTTCTTCCCTAGTCCACACTCCGCCCATGATCTCCCCCATGCTCTCTCTTCTAACGCTCCCCTCCTCCTGCAGAAAACCCCAGCCGCACTTGGCATCTGCCTAAATCCTTCCGGTTGTGATGGCTGATTCGAAGCTCAGCAGGCGATGCAAGTGGGATCAACTCAGCGCGAACGATGTCGACCTCATCATTCAGCGTCTAGTCATTTCTAGCACCGTTAGGCTAGCCGCATGCTGCAAGATGCTATACGATCGTATCGCCAACAACGAAGGTACGGAATGGATTGTTCACCATTGGAATGAACCCTGCCTACTGATGCCTCAGCCTTCTTATTGGTTTGACGAGCACTATGACGGTACGAGGGTACATCATCTGCACGACACGGTGTTTGACGTGGTGCCCCTTGACCATCCTCGGCGCACCGCCATCCTGCCCTTCATGCACGGAAAATTCTGGGTTGGCATGAACGGCGACTGGCTCGCCGCGGTGGACCAGCGCGGGGCCTGGTGCCTAGCGAACATCTACACCTATCACGTAATCGACCTTCCATCGACGGATACTTGTGACATTGCGGCCGCCTCACATCCACAATATAACCTGTAATGCTACTAGCCAGCCAGCGTTCCCCCAGTTACATGTAGTCATTTCTTAACTCATTCACATTTCAAAAGTTTTTTTGGCGAATCCGCGGGTATGGAGAAAAGTTCAATAAGTCATGGGATGGATCTCTTGAGCCGTTGAAGGTTGTAATCTGCAGAGTGCCCACAGAAGCTAGGGGTTACATAGACTATAAGATCCTCACGTTGTTTGACGGTGAAATCACCTACCTAGAAGGCGGTAGCCAAGTTTGGAGATGTCTGGAGCATTCAGGTCTTGGAAGATGACATTACTATGATGCCATTGAACATGGTGGCCTCATTTTTGCGGTCACAAGTCAAGGATACACCTACTGCTATGATCCCACATCAGAAGGTAATTCTAGTTCAATGATGATACATTGCGAGTGATTCAGTGAAGTTGTTCTTTAACTACCTTGCTTATGTTCTACCTTTCGTATGACTGAATGAGCACACGCTTTATGTCCTAAAAAAATGAATGAACCATTGCTAGTAATGAATTAGTACCAGTAATATGCCTTCCAAAAATATTGTGTATGACGGCGTCCCTACACTACTAAGTTCGTTCATTGTCAACATATGAAAGGTATTATTAACCAGCATCTCAATTGTGAGCGCAACACAGTGAAGCCGGGTTTCTTTATCTGTTTGTACTTTCTGGCCATCCTCGGATTGTAGGAATCACATAGGATTTTTGTAGGACACCAATCTTTCCTTTTTTGGATTTTGCCTTGGGATTCAGAGGAATTGTGTAGGATTTTTGTTGGATTTGGATCCTTAGGATTTTTTTCTATAAATGCTATTTGATTCGAAAGAGTATAATCCTTAGGAATTCCTTCGAAGGAATCCTTTGCACTCTATTTTGGAGGAAAATTTTCATCCACTCCAACCTCTTTGTACAATTCCTTTGGTTTTCCTATGCAATCAAACACCACTTGATCCAAAATACTGTAAGCATCTAATCCTATATGATTCAAGTGGACATGCCTCTATATCTAAAAAAGTGGCGCTTCCTCTCTTGAAACTTACAACAACTAGGAAACTAAGATAAGAAAGAAATCCAAATATTCGGAATAGCAGAGTAAGAAATGTAATTCCTAATGTTGTTAATTTATTGAGTAATATTATTGTCAAGATTTTCCTATTCACATTGTTAGCATGAACAATGAAGAATGCTGGTGTTAGAATATGTATGCCAGTAATTCGGATGTTGCAGAAAACAAGGAGCTTCCATTTGTAATCCCAGCACCTATTCTGAATGATCGGCCAGGCATGTGGTTCCTCGCTCGATCGGCTGATGGTGAATGCTTGATGATCATAATTACAACGTATGGCATAGGGGTTGCCCATGGTGAAGAGGGTGAAATCATTCATCATGCTCAAAATAGTACTAACCTACACCTATATCTTGCCTCTCGTGTCTACATTTTTTAAGAGGATCCTAGCTCTGCTGGACCTCCAGGGGTCATCGTTTGGAGGCAGGTTAACAGCCTGGGGGACAACTCTCTCTTTCCCGGTCTCAATTATCCAACCATTGACAAGATGATGAAGAAACACGGATCCAAGGCTGTTGATGGTACATTGTTCCCATTCATGACAAAAAACTATGTGTACACAACATACAAGAGATTTCGTGGAATACAATTCCCTCAGATTAAACGCTGCAACTTGCAGCCAACTGAAGGTGAGCCTGTGGCAGTTATCAGCCTTCCCATAGATGGTTGGAAATCTGTGTGACAGGCGGCAATTTGGTTTAGGCCTAGTTTAGGTTTGGTATGCTCATTGTGCCGTCCCTAGACTGAGCTGTGGATCTTTTTGGTGTATCATTGTGTCATCTTTGTTTGCATCGTGGTTCAACAGTTTACTGTTAATACACTGGTTTTAGTGGCCAGCTTGAATCAGTTTATATGAGCCCTACCGTGCTTTTGTATTTAGTATTGCCTTCCATGGTATAATCCATGTAGTCGTGCTTATTTTATAGCATGATTTCTGTACTATAGTTTTTAGTACTGTTACTGGCTTGTATATACGTGACTCGTGCATTTTTTTTTGAACCATCGCAGCTCAGGAAGCTTTGTGTTTTGAGAAGAATATTCCTTCTTTCCTTTTAGCGAACAGGGAAAAATATGTCACTGCTTCTTATAGGGCCACGAAACAGGCCTTAACCGGGCTGTAATTGGTCTTGGCTCAATACGCCAAAGAAGGCCGAGACGCCCTAGGATGATAGCCGCAAATGTTTATGCTGATATTCTAAAAAAAGAGAGTTAATGAACACCCTTCCAAAAAAGAAAATTGTTTACGTAGACCCCATATTGTCTCTGATACATGGCATACTTTTGGCGCTACCATGAAATTACTTGTTCAATACAATATGTATCCTTGCTCATTCTTCTATATGTAAAATGAACAACTCAAGCTCTGATGTGACATGAACAAGTCAAGCTTGGATGTCCTAACATTGTACTGTCTGTGCTAGTGTACAAACTGGTTGTATTATTGTATTCGAAACTGTGAACTAAATGTGCGAATTCTGAGCCTTTTTGCATGATGACAATGCCACATGTTTGCGCTAATTGCGGTATGTACTAATTTCATCGTACCAAAGCATACAACTTCGAGTGATCAGTTTAAGCTGGTGCTTACCCTAGGTGTCTACGGCTGGGCAAGTTAAGGACACCGTGTGTCTATCGCCAACAGTTTATATGGCATTATTACAAGGTTTTGAGTACATCAAATCGATTGGGCACTTAGGCCAATTCAAAGGCACCCAAACCATCTCGAAAGACATCCTTTGCTGAAAAGATGATTGCGCACTATAAGACTTGATATGACACGATTTTATGTCAATCAGTCAAACTCCCTCCAGTACTTTCCATGTTCAAATACTGTGGTACCCAATTTCCTCCCTATGTTCGCTATGTATAATAAGGCACAATATCAGTCACTTTTCTCCATTTCCAACTTCATTCTTTCGGATTCGGCGTAGGTACAGCTAGGTCAGGTGGACCATCGACCTTCAGTACAATATATTTTTACTACTCGGCCTATGAAAACGAATATTACAACCCCACTCCGGACAAAAAACTTCCCATATTCTTGGTTCAAAAGAAAAACCCTTAATTAGCCTTTCATGGTGAGCAGAGTATATATTTTTTAGGGTACCAACTGCATTTTTTTTGGAGGATGGGGTAAGAACTACATTGAATTTTCACTAAGGACCTAGCGAAAAGAATGCACATTCGACCCAACACTAGCCCAAAACCTTGCAAATTTAGCCTGCCGGGTCAGGTGGACTGTCGACCCGCGACATATTGAGTACATTGAATTTTCAGTGAGGAGGTTATTAGAAAATAGTACTACATCCTACCCAACTGTGGCCCAAAACCTCGCTAATTTATCCTTGCGGATTCAGGTTGGCTGTGGGCTGCCAACCCTCAACACATTATTACTTGGTTTTTCCACTTGAACCACACTGAAGAAGTTTCGGTAAGGAGCCCACGATAAGACGCCCATTGGTTCACAAGATTGGACCCAAGTTATTTTTTTATCGCCCAAAATCGTCTTAATTTAGTATTTCCGTGCCATTCTAATAAAGTATAGGACAAGCTTCTCCTACCCATGTTGTATTTGTACAGAACATTTAGCATTTTTTATGGCAAGTCGTCGGTCGCTGCCTTTTAATTTTAAGTGATTTCAATGTTTCTAAATGTAATCTTTTCTAGTAGTGGCATAGATAGTTCTGGGTAGTGGAAGCACACGCGATTCCCATTTGTAGAAGTCTTGAGTTTGATTCCTTGTTTTTTCAATATAAATATATAATATATAGTATAATCTCTGTCGTTCTTTTACATTTTTTCCAGCATACACACGTTTCTTACACAGAGAAGGCTGACATCTAGGACCCAGCAATGTTACCAAGGTCAAAACAGCAGAGTCCATCATACACACTTTGCATTTGCAGAGACGCTGACATGTTGGACCCAGCAGAGACCTTATACAGATGTTGCATCAAGCAATTATTATTTCATTTATAGAGAGGCTAATATGTGGGACCCAGCATCACGACCTTTTACAGATGCTGCATCGAGCAACGTTGCCAGTTCGAAACAGGGAGGTGCGAGCGAGAAAAAAGTTCAGCATGCACACGTTTCTTGTAATGAGAGGCTGAAATAGAGGACCCAGCAGCGTGAGCAAACGGCAGATTCATCGAGCAACGCTATCTAGTTCGAAATAGGGTAGCGCTAGAGAAGAAAAAATTCTATCATACCCATGATTCTTCTAATGTGAGGCTGACATGTTAGGCCCACCAGCCTGTAAAAACGGCTGAAGCAGCGAGCAACGCTATCAAGTTCGGAACACGAAGGCGCGACAGCGCGTAAATAATCCATCATACACACGTTTCTTCTAATAAGAGGATGACATGTGGGGCCCAGCAGCGTGATTAAACGGTAGATGCATCTAACAACGCTATCAAGTTCGGAACAGGGTAGCGCGAGCGAAGGAAAAAAATCCATCATACACACGTTTCTTCTAATGAGAGGATGACATGTGGGGCTTAGGAGGTTGGTTAAACGGTAGATGCGTCGAGCAGCTATCAACTCGGAACGGGGTAGCGCTAGGGAAGAAAAAAATCCATCATACACACGTTTCTTCTAATGAGAGGATGATATGTGGGGCCCAGTAGCATGATTAAACGGTAGATGCATCAAACCGCGCTATCAAGTTCGAAACAGGGTAGCGCGAGCAAATGAAAAAAATTCCATCATACACACGTTTCTTCTAATGAGAGGATGACATGTGGGACCTAGCAGCCTAACTAAACGTCACACGCCTCGAGCTACGTTATCGAGTTCAAATCAGGGAGGCGCGACCGAAAAGTATGGTCCACTAGAGATACTGACGTCCGGGACCCACACACATCAAAAGACTACGGCGAGTCAACATCGCGCGAGAAAACAAAAATCTTGCTTCTGCCACGCGCTGGCCGAGCTTTCTCCATGTTTTTAGCAGATTCGTCGTAGTAGAGGGCCGCGAAACCGTGAAAAAAAAAGTTTTCCATCGGCCATGGCCGAGACGAGAATTTCGTCGCGGAAGACGCCCCTTCTACGACGACCGTCGGGCTAGTTCGTTCCGGAAGGAAACTTTTCTTGTAGTGAGGTAGGGTGGTTCAACCCAAGGTAGGGCTCGATCCACCTGGGATATTTTCGGACTTAGGCCCCCCTCTAGTGTTTCTAGTGCTCCAACTACTTATCTTCACAGAAAAATAAGCCTCATAAAATTCCAAGTCCATTTGACTTCATTTAGGTCCCTGAAACATAAAAATACATAAACATGATTTTCCTGTCATGTAGAGTTATAACCCAAATTAAGGAATTATTGGTAAATCCCTATAAATCAATTTAAAACATCGATATAAAATTCTATATGATGGAAATACATGGGAATATGTGTCAATAAACTATAAAGTTCATGTAGACATTTTACATTCCATACATCATTAGCCATATATAGTTTATAGTAGTCCATACATGCTACAATTTATACATCAAACTAGCATACTTAGTAGTCTAACACTTAGCATTGCATTATTAGCCTGCAAAGGCCTCAACCATAAGACACAGCTCTCCATCATATCTTTCATGGAAGCAGAAAAGGACAATGGCATCTTGATTTAACTTGAACTTCCGCGCAATGTTCGACGGAGAGTCCATCAACGGAGGTGGTTCCGCCAGAGGTCACTATAACTAAGGGTACCTCTACCGGTGGTGACCCGAAATAGGAGGAGTAGGTTGTGCACGAATATGATGCATTGGTGAAGCCTCCTAAGGGTTTGTGGGTCGCATCTAATGCATGTAAAATGCATATATGTTCTTTATAGTTTGTTGTGACATATTCCATCATAATAAATACTATTCTAAGTCGCGTGAATTTGGTTTTTTCTCAGATTTTTGGGAGTCCTAGATATTTTTCTGAGCCATCCACGTGTTAGAAATATTCCCAAGAGGAAATAATAAAGTTGTTATTATTATATTCATGTTTATTATAAGTTTTATTCTTCATGTTATAATTGTATAAACCAGAAACTAAATACATGTGTGGATATGTAGACAACACTGTGTCCCTAGTAAGCCTCTAATGTACTAGTTCGTTGATCAAGTGATGGTTAAGGTTTCCTGACCATGGACATATACTTTTATTTTATAATGAGGTCATATCATTAGGAGAATGATGTGATTGACCAACCCAAATTTGAGCATAGCTTTTGATCGTGTCACTAAGTTTAATTGCTAGAGCTTTCATGAATGTTAAGTACCATTTCCTTAGACCATGAGATCTTGTTACTCCCTTGTACTAGAAGAATTCTTTGTGGGCATCAACCATCACTTCATCATTGGGTGATCATAAAGGTACCTTTTAGGTATCTCTGGTGGTACTTGTTGGGTTGCATGAATCAAGACTAGGATTTGTCACTCCACATGATGGAGAGATATCTCTGGCCTCTCTTTGTAACATAACATCATAAGTAGCTTGCAAGCATGTGAATAATGTGTTTAGTCACAGGGATATTGTATTACGGAACGATTAAAGAGAACTTGTCGGTAACAAGCTTAAACTAGGTATGGTTATGTCAGCGATAAAATCTCAGGCAAGCAAAATATATTGCTAAATAAAGGAAATTGGATACTAGATTAATCGAATCCTTGACATTATGGTTCAACTGATGAAATAAAAACACGGAAAGTGTGGGAGCCATTATAGAAATCCATGGTCCTGCAATTGGTTATTAATCAGAGACATTTCTTGATCATGTCCACATGTTCGTGAACCGGTAGGGTCACACACACTTAACGTTTCGGTGTCGCTGGGGTTTAATGAGATAATAGATGGAGCTATCGAATTTTGCCTCATAGTCTTAGATGAGATCCCATATGTCACAAGGATATTTGGAATGATCTGTAGGTAAATAAAAGTGTATGGGAAAGTTATTTTGAGGTTTCAAAAAATGTAAGAGTTTTTTCGGTATTGCATCGGGAGGATCTAGGAGGTTTTGGAGGTATACCTATTGGGCTATGACACCCCTAGGATCAGGGTTAAACAAATCTAGACATTTGCCTGACATAAGCTTAACCTAGATCTCGAGGATATCCAGTGAAGAATCAGTAACACAACAGTAACCCTGCGACACAAAAATTAATACAGCAAGCTCATAACTGAGCGGAGGACCAAAATATTACAAGCAGAGGTCACTGACCACAAACATCAAACAACGGAAGGCAAATTATGCTATTAAGTATAGCAAACTTAAGAAATGTCCTAAGAGTCCTGAAGCATAACGATGACATCCCAGCCCATAGATTCTAGGCTGCCGCTCGAGAACCCCAAGCTACTTGTTGGTGTCGATGTCGTACAGAACTCATCTTCAGGGAAGCAATTACTCTTCTACAAAAGTTTCTACAAAGCAAGGGTGAGTACATGGTGTATTCCTCAAGACTTATGGCTGGTGGGGTTATTTTGCGTAAATCCATCTTTGTTTTGTAAAACAAGAGGGAGAAGAAGCTCGTCTAGTCAGAATATTTTAAAAGGGGATAATAGAGCGACATCTCCGAAGAATTGATCATCATCTTGATATCCACCAAAGTAATCCTCATCTCACAACTAGGAGCACCCCCTCGTACCCAAGAGGAAGCATCCTTAAGCACACATTGAACTGCCAAGTTTTACAATTAGGTTAAAGTTCTCCATGATCTTAGAATTCAGTCACCAAGCTTTCATAACCATGAACATGGCTTTTCGAAAAGATTTAACCCTGCAGGGGTGTACGACTTTACCCACACGTACCAACCGACTCTTAATGCCACTAGTAATAGCCATATTCCTTGGAAGGCCAGCAGAGGGTGGTTGGACACGACCTTTACCTTGCTTTCACCGAGACCATGAGTCACGCCCTAAGGATGATTCCGCCGTAACGGGTCAAATCCTGAAGCCGGTCCCTAGAGATGTGAGACGAGGTTGGTTTACCAGGGGCTCCATCCACCCCAAGAAACCCGGGCCACACTTACCTACCTGTTATGATGCACCTTCACCCTCCAAATATTTCAAAACGTTTTCTATGCATATGTCAAATGGAACACCGAACTATGTGACTCATGGAATCTACTAGGTAAGTGAGTCAGCGGAGGGGTCCCCATAAACCCCGTGTGGCTGTACGCTCGTCTTGGTCCAAAGGAAAGAACTTGGTTCCTAGTAGTGGCGAGCATGGGACTAGAAAAACGACATCCCACAGTGGCCTCCCATACAAGCCTTAGCATATTTAACCTTTACCACTAATCTTACCTCATCAGTATAGCTCTTTCTCCTGTCATACTAGATTCTCTGCATCTGATACATCATCTAGATGAACCAGCACTGATAGCTAAGCATGGCTAAGTAAGACACAGATATAAGCTCTAGCAATGCACACAAGCCAAACTTAGTTATGCTAGGAGCAGTGGATCAGGTAATATAAGCTCAAATGGAGTGATGCAATAGATATGATACTCTATCTATTGATAAAAGACCATAGTGGAATCGTATGCATCATGGCAAGAATGAAATACTTTCTAAATCATAGGATTGTATAATGGTGGGGCTATGCTTGCCTTGTTTGTTGATACCCAAATATAGATCATCGGAAGCCTTGTACTTGAATTGATTACAGTTGGTCAAGTATTATTCATCGATCTTCGATGGCGTTCATCTCGGTCTTTAATCTCGATCTCGATATCGTATTCTACCAGGAAGAAGCAAACACCAGAAAGAAAGGAAAAACAATCAACACATGGCATTGATGCAATGCTCAAGCAAGGATGATGATATGACAAGTTATTTAGAGTTGAAATGTAACCCTAAAGCATGCTTGGCAATTTAATCGGAGTCCGAGGGGTATAAATCCTAATACAGGAGAGACCCCGGAATCACCTACAGGGGGTCATTTAGTTATCTAATTAAAATTGCAATTAAAGTTGTTGAACAATGCATGATTATGAGTCTATTGTAAATATCTCATTTTTCTGAACATTTTGATATATTATACATATTTTTCTGACTTATAATTATTAAGTTATTAAATTTATAAGATTTAACTTTTTTCAGGAATTATTAAAACATTTTATTAAACTTTATCAAAACTAGGAAAACCTTTTTACACCGGGGCAGACGCTACCCACTAGAGCTGACAAAGGGGCCCTAGGCCACCTCAGCTGACACGCTGGCGAAGGTTGTCAGCGTCCACGTCCGGCACACGCGGCGCCACATCGGCGACATGCGAGAGCCACCTAGGCTCCACGTGGGTTCGCCGGAGAAGGCGTCGACCTTCGGTGGTTGGCGGTGTTAGAGGGAAATATGGGAAGCACGAAGGGGTGGGTTAGACGCAGCTTGCCATGGTTGACCATATACGGGCGGTGCAAGGACCGGGGATCACCGGAGTCGACGGCGGGGAGCAAAACTATGGCGGCGCACGACAGTACATGACGGCAGAGCGAATCAGAGAGGAAGGGGGCAAGGGAGAAGGTCAACAAGGACCAGCGGCTCACCATGGTGACGCTCGTGTAGACGGGAAGTTCTTGGGGGGTCGGAGACATGCTAATCAATGACGGTGGGCTTCAACGGGGTCGGGGAAGACGAGACCGGCGGCGGCGATTAAGGGAGCCCCTCGTTGATTCTTTTTGGTGGGAACGTAGAGGGTGGTGAGGCGGAGCTTCCTGCATGCTCAGGTGGTCTCGGAGAGCCACGAAGCGGCGGCGATTCATCGGCAAGCATCGCTAGGGTTCGGGTTGCATCGAGGAAACGGAAGAGAGAGAGCACCAGAGAGGGAAAAGAGAGGATGAGGATGGGCGAGGCGTCCACGGTGGTCTTATCCTCTCCCCTGGAGCGGCAGCGATGATCTTGGCGCAAGCCAGTGGCTCTCGCTCGGCCAGCGAGCTGCTTCGGGCGACGACACGAGGTTGACGACGGGGATTAGTAGGACAAAAAGGTATGTGGGCCGGGCTTCTGCTGGGCCAAATCTCGGTCGCAAGGAGGACTGCTAGATGCACTGCCTGCTGCGTGGGTGGGCGACAGGAAGGGGAAGGAGAGATGGGCCGGCCTGCTGCAGCTTCAGTTCCTCTTTTTTTTATACAAAAACCTGTTTTCTATTTTTGTTTTCATTTTCTGTTTGTAATTTTAAAATCAAAGTTGTTTTGGGTATTTCAAAAATAGCACCAGAATTTATAAACTACTTAAAACAATGTGAGGCCCTTGTAATAGTTTGGGCTTCACAAACTTTTGTACTTTTCAAATTATTCAAAACTCTTTTGAATTGGTTTGAGAGAGGAGAAACTTGAGTTTAGGGTTTTGCATTATTTCTTTCAATGCATATTTTAAAATATGATGCTCATGAATGCACAATCAAAGCCCTAATTAGGATTAACTAAAACTGGGGCATTACATGGGCCCACCTATGTAGAGGGCTAACATGGACCTGAAATGGGTAACCCATGCCTACATGGGCCTATGATCCCCTTCCACAGAAGGCCCATGTGCCAAATCCTGGGGGAAACCCTGAAGGTATGTGGACGGGGGGAGTTTCCCTCCCCCTTTTGTCCAGCACCCCCTAGTTCTAGCAGGGGCTAGGGCTGGCCGCCGCCCTCCACACCTCTATATAAGTAGGGCATGCATGGGCACAACACAACCTTGCCCTTGCGCCGCCTCTTCCTCTCCCTCCCGAACACTTCCTACTCCTTGTGTAGATTGTGAAAGTTATAAGCCCGAGAGGCAATAATAAAGTGGTTATTATCTTATTCCATGTTTCTGATAAATGTTTATTTCTCATGTAATAATTTTGTTTACAAGAAACATTAATACATGTGTGTTTAATAAACAAAGAAAAGGTTCCTAGTAATGCCTCTCATTACAGTAGCTTGTTGATTAACAGATGATCAAGGTTTCCTGATCATGACATTGGATGTTGTCAATAATGAGGTCACAACATTGGTGAAATGATGTGATGAACATTGTACCAAAGTATAGTAATACGATCAAGTCATTATGTTTACATTGCGCATCATGCGAAATAAATCTAATCCTTAGACCATGAGATCACGTCAATCACTAACACTAGAAGAGTTTTTTGATTCCATCAAAGGTCACACCATAACAGGGTGGTTATAAAGATCTCATTGGGTACTCAGAAAGTGTTAGTTGAGGCATGTGGATCAAGAGTGGGATTTTACATCTAGATGACAGAGAGATTTACTCAGGGCCCTCTCGGTGACATCACATTAACATAGCTTCCAAGCAAGTGATAAGATCACTAAGAATGTTATATCACGGGAACAAGAAAAGATTACTTGTAAATAATGAGATCAAACTAGGTATGGATGATACCAAATGATCAGATCTCGGACAAGTAAAATATCTCGAGACAAAATGAATTGGTTACTACGAAAAACGTTCACGTGAACACTAGTGCATCGTTGAGTAAGTGGGAGTCGTATGGATCTCCAGATCCTGCTATCGATTATTGATCAAAGAGTCTCGATCATGTCCACTTAGTTCACAAACCCGTAGGGACACACACTTAAGGTTCTTTGACACATATGAGTGGATAGGGAACGTAGGAGAAAATACTGGATAATGCAGAAACTATTTTGATAAAAACTACATGAATAGTTTCGGTATATTGAAACATTGCAAGGGGATAAAATTTTAATGTGTTCATTCAAAGAAGTACTCATTAAAATGAAGTGTTCATTAAACTAAGTGGCATTAAACCGAGTGAATTAAAGTGCTTTAATGGAAAGACCTTTGCTTTCCTGAGTTGTTGGGGGATACCCCCGGGTAGGGTCACGCCAAGGTATAAAGGCCGAGTTAGCCGAGGTACGACAAGGTCAAAGCAAATGCTAGCCGAGTCACCTCAAGACAGGCCGAATCACGGAGTAACCCGGACCAGGGGATGTCCACCTAACTGGGTCTCGGCCGACTTATATCGTAAGTCAGTGAGATGAATCTAACTTGTATGCAGGAACAAGTGTGGCTGGATCAACTATGTACGATCCAGGTCATATCAAGCTTGTAGGAGAAGGAAGGTATCTCGCTGGTCAAAGGTGACCACTGTATGCAGAGTGTAAGTGAAGCGGACAGAGGCAGGACCACCGAGGCGTGGCCGACAAAGGTGACGATGCCAATGTCGGCTGACGCGGGCGCCGCAGAGGCTCACGTAGCCTCTGCATGGATGACGCGGGGGAAAAGTAACCCGGTCGGCTTACTATTTTGGGAAGAGGCATATTCCTTGGAATATGCCTCCACGTATGCCCTAATTGGAGACCTAGCCACCCCTATATAAGGAGGGCTAGGGCCTCTATTGAAAGGGTTGATTTTTACTGGGTTGATCTCTAGTTGGTTAGATTTTACTTGGTTCTAGAGGGCTAGCTAGTGGCGAGGGTAAGAGAGATCCTTCTTCCTCCTCTCTCCAATACAGCTCAAGGAGCACTTGTAATCTGTGGAAGTGAATCAAATCCATAGCTTCTGTGTGTGGAATCACCACACTATCCCTCCCTGGATTCCCGTAGTGCATTTAGTCCCCACCTTTAGCCTATCCATGGCATCTGCTGTGACACCACCACGATAGTTGGCGCCCACCGTGGGGCTAGCGGCGCTAGCAGGGGTCAGGATCCGGACGGGAAACCTCATCGGCACCGGCGAACGCATCGCCTCCGGGCTCGTTCAACGATTTGGAGCGCTAGACTTTGTCAGTGACAACGCTGGCTTCTTCGGCAAGCGTCCTCTTCCGCGCAATGGCCTCTTCATCAAGCTCGGGGCGCACAAGGTCTATGTTGTTGTTGATGTGTCACGCGTTCACCCGCGGCACATCGTCGAAGGAGGTGAGCCACCCCTTAGTGTGGTTCACGGGGCGCGTATCACTCGCTCCCCGGACCGTGCTGAGGTGATGATGACTGCGCCTGGCGCTGGCGCAAGCAAGGATCCGGCACCAGATCCGGAGGTAACGCCTAAGGCACCGAGGAAAAGTAGAGGTCCTCCACTAGAGAGGCCGGAGAATGTGTTGCAGCAAGCGATGGATAGCTTGGCAAACCCAGTAGAAGCAGTGGTAGATCCGGCTCAGGCGCAGGCACCGAGCTAGAGGAAACTAGGCAAAAAATTCTAGAGGGTGCGAAAAAGATAGCCACGGCTCAGCAGTCGTTAAACATGACACTGCGTGAGTACGCAAAGGAAAATAAAGTAGATGCTTTAAAAGTGAAGGGGAGAAATCTCATGAGTGAAATGAACAAAGAGGGTGATACTAGGATTGAGGAGTCAGAGAACTGTTTATCCGTGGGGCTGCCGAAGTATAGTACCCCGGCGAAAAACCTCAGAGCAGCGGATGCAGCTGCGTCCGAGTTAGAGGGTCTAACAGGTGAAGCCCGTCAAAGACAGCAAGATAGGGTCAATGAGTTGGTTCGGATCGCGAATAGGCAAAATGAGGAATTTCTCAGGGCTAACCCGGAGAGAGCTGGGGCCTCCAAGATCGGTCATTCAGCGGTGGGTAAACCGGAGAAGTCCGCTGGAGCTGCATCGTCTCCTCATGGTGGTCCTAGGAGAGAAGAGGTAGTAACCTCGGCCAAGAGGAACAAACAGATAGTCCCGTATGACCCGGCAAGGGCAGGGAAAGGAAAAGAAGTACAGAGAAATGACGATCGACGAAGTGTGAGCCGAGGTGAAGCTGGCCGAGGTAACCGCGACCACGGCAATGCCGGTCAAGGAAATGCTGTGAATGGCAATGCCGGACAGCAAACCTCGGCAGGAGCAGGACAACCGCAGCAGCGGAATATACGAAGGCAAGAGCAAAGTGTCGGCCGAGGTATGCAACAGAGAGGTGCTCCGCGAGAGCAAGACCGATATAATGATGGTGACTCGGAAATGATGAACGCATACCCAAGGCCGGACTATCATGTGATAGGGTCAAGATTGGGAAGCAGGATTTGATGCCTGATGATGCCAGATTAAAACTGGATCGGCTGTACAGGTTGGAACAGATTGAATGTCAAGGTCCCCCGGGTCCTGCGTGTTTTGGACCCCGGATCATGAAGGAACCTCCAGTACCTAACTTCCAGCTACCTAGAGGCACTAAGACATACGATGGCAGCACAAAGCCGGAGGATTGGTTGATTAACTATGCTATAGCTGTGAAAATTGCTACAGGCAACTTGAGATGGGCTGTGAGATACGTACCCCAGATGTTGGAGGGCCCAGCGAGGGTATGGCTAAACAATTTGCCTCCCGGAAGTATTAACTGCTGGATTGATTTTGATTTTGAGGAAATGTTTATCAACAATTTCTCAAGTACGTATTAGAGGCCGAATAGGCCACAGACCCTAGCAATGTGCAAGCAAAGACCGAACGAGACGGACCGGGAGTTCTTGACCCGGTGGTGTACCGTGTGAAACTCATGTGAGGGAGTGATTTAGTCACAGGCCATAGCATGGTTTGCGCAAGGATGCATATATGCAAGCATGTTGTGGCAAACATTGCAAAGGGATATGCCAACTACGTTGGCAGAGACAATCCGGATTGCTGATTCGTATGCTTTGGGTGATCCGACTCAACCCAGGCTCGTGTCAAACGAGTCAAATGAGGAGTGCTACCAGAGATATGGAGACGGGTCATCCCAGAGGAATGACTACCAAAGATATGGAGACGGGTCCCCAGAAACAGACTCAATCTATGTCCCGGAGGATCCGGAGTCTGGAACTGCACCCATGGACATTGACATGGGAGATGGTGCGCGAAACCTGGGGACTGCCTCAGCAAACCCAGGGACTACCTCGGCAAACCCGAGGACTGCTCAGCGTGATCCAGTTGAGGTTATGCCGGTGGATCAGATGGAAATTGATGAGGATGTGTTCCCTGTACGAGCAATACCAGCTTGGGCACTACCTATATTTCAATTCCTGAAAGATGGAACTTTACCCGCTGAGGAGGTGCTATCTAAGCAAACTCAGAGGAGAGCAAAGTTATACATGATCATCAATTCCGAGCTATATAAAAGGAGTGTGACTAATGTCCTCCAGCGATGTGTTGACCCGCAAGAAGGGCTTGACATCCTCCGAGATATACATCAAGGGGAATGTGGGCATCATGCCTCGTCCAGAGCCTTGGTAGCAAAAGCTTTCCGGCATGGATTCTACTGGCCAAGTGCCTTAGAACAAGCATAGCATTTGGTAAGAAAATGTAATGGTTGTCAGAGGTATGCTACCAAGACACATATGCCAATGTCGGAACTCAATACCATACCAATCACTTGGCCATTTGCCGTATGGTGTTTGGACATGGTTGGCCCGTTCAAACCAGCAAGGGGAAATATGACGCACATTTTGGTCATGGTGGATAAGTTTACAAATTGGATTGAAGTAAAGCCAATAAGAAATTGTGATGGAGCTACGGCCATGACATTTCTCAAAGACATCATCTTGAGATACGGTTATCCTCACAGTATCATAACTGATAATGGCACAAATTTTGCTGAAGGAGCATTTGCGCGATTTTGCCGAGATAAGAAGATCCGGCTAGACGTTGCCTCGGTAGCCCACCCCGGATTGAACAGACAAGTGGAAAGATCCAACGGATTAGTATTATCTGGGATAAAACCCTGGCTCATTGAGCCGCTGCAAAAATCAGCGGGGTGCTGGATAGAACTACCAGCGATATTGTGGAGTTTAATAACAACTCCGAATCGATCAACAGGCTATACGCCATTCTTTCTGTTATATGGGGCAGAAGCTGTATTACCAGCCAACATACAGCATGACTCGCCTAGGGTCACCCAATACACAGAAGCCGAAGTGCAAGAAGCCCGGCAAAATGATGTTAATCTGCTGGAAGAAGCGAGAGAATTGGCATTGTCCAGATCCACCATATATCAGCAAAATCTCCGACGCTATCATAGCCGGAAAGTAAACCCCCGAGTCTTCCGGGAAGGTGATATGGTACTCCGGTTGGTACAACGTACTGCTGGCATGCATAAGTTGTCCCCCATGGGAAGGGCCATTCATTGTGAGCAAAGCATTGCACAACGATTCGTATTATCTTATCGATGCGAAACCATAGGAAAAGAACAAGGCGGACAGGTCCGGCGAGGAATCTAAGCGTCCATGGAATGTAGCTCTACTTCGTCCTTTCTACACTTAGTAGAGAAGTGTATGTATCCGACTATCTCATATGTCGGTGTGTATGCCGGCAATGAGCTTACCAATGAAATGTTGGCACCTCAAGCAGTAACTCTAGGACGGCCTTTATAATGTTTGTTGTCTTCTGTATTTCTCATTTATATGTCGGTTGGCGTAAGTTTTTCTACTTAACCCGGATTAGTAGTGTGTGAGCACCAATAACCCAACTCTTTGACTTGCTGCTGTCCAACAAGATGTGGCTTCATGGCAAGCAAGAGAACAAGTTTGGAATTGCGTAGCACATGAAAAACGACTAAGGAAAAGAACTTAATCGAGCCGACGTTTGTTTTTCAGACTAACCTTATGTTTACTTTCGATTTATTATGATGAGTTATTTTGAGCTAATCCTAAAGTTTCCAAGTATTGTTAAGACAATTTTTGAAGCTCGGACTCGTAAGTCATAAAACTGAATCAAGGTAGACACGAGCCGAGCCAGAAGATTGGAAGAACAAGAAAATGAAACTCGGGGACTACGCCCAAGTTAATCCGGCATAAAAACTTAGTAGCAAAATATCACTTGTGTACTGGATACAATTCCACCCGGCATACCGGGGATCTGATGAAATTTTAAGTATTTATCAAGGAGCAGCAGGAGGAGGTAATTCGGCGCCAGCGGGGGCAGCCTCGGCCTCAGCTTGAGAATCATCTGCGTCTTCTTTGATGTCTGAGACTTCTTCCTCTTCGTCCTCATCCAACTCATCTTCAGCATTTTCAACGTTTTCATCATCGGCGACATCCAGGAAGATCGGTCCCTCGTTCCATTGATGAATGGGGGCGTATTGGATGAAGCTGTGAGCACAAGCCTTGCGCCGAGCTACCCAATCCGGGTCATTAGACCACTTT